>JAZHRO010000073.1:136812500-138062500 GCA_037157565.1 Thalassia testudinum
GGAGCATGATGGTGAGAACCTGAAACACTGAATAAGGCCTTACGGCCATGTTAGAATACCTCAGGAGCTTCACCAAGTGTTGGTGAATGTGATGGTGGTGCTTGCGTGGCGTGGGAATGGGTGAGGTAGTTGGATGATGACAGAGAAGATGGCATGAAGGCGGGTTGTTCAACGGAGGGTTTGAAGGGGCTCCCTCTAACCCCCACCCTCCTTATGACGCGTGCTAATGCATGCTAATATTGATCGGCCCGCTGGAGCTCACCTCTATGGTGTTAGAGTTAAGACAGAATATTACTTATTTTATTTTTATTTTCCTCCCTATCGGTTAGTCGGGTTTTCGAGCAGGACACATGATCGGTTCACTCGTGCTACCTGGCCAAGGCATGACTCATTCACCTTTGTCATTAACTCATTATTGAGATAAGGAATCTGGTGGGAAAACCCCCCATGCCCCCCTTCCCGGTCGGTGACCTCCCTCCACTAACTCCATAAACCAGCTAGTCGTTATAAGGTCTATATTAAGGGTAATAAGGATGCTCGCCCAAGCAGACGGGGTAGCTTGGGCTTCGTACAAGGCATAGCTCCATTATTAGGTTACTATAAAATCAATATTTAAAAGACGAATGCAGCAGGTATTTTTATTATATATAGTATTCCACATGCGTGCACGTGCACACGTGTGTATTAAAGAACACGTGATTCACTCATTCCATTCGTTTAACTTCGTCCTCCATCCCGAATGGAGAACTCATTTCACTTCGTGCCATTCGTGAATCACGGGTTCGTTGTGTTATTCGAATCCCAACTCAACTGCTTTATTGAAGGGATTCGGATAACTTACAAAAAGACGAATGTAGCAGGGCATACGGGGCTTGAGGACAAGCCCCTCTCGGGCCGAGGATGGCCCTCAACACCCCTCGCATTCTATGGGTCGGGTTATTCTTCGACCCCCTCCTGGAGAAAACCCTCCATGGAATGCTTTACAGTCTCCTCCCAATATCATAACCATCCTTAAGGTTATGAGATTGGACTCCTTCCTATAAAGCTAGCTAGGGGTTTATAGGAAATAAACACGCGTACAAAATAATATAAACCTAACTAGGTTAGGGCTTTTGCTCCTGTGGTCAAGGCGGAGGTCGTGGGCTAGTCGGCGAAGTGTTTGGAGCAGTGGAGTGAGCGGAGGGCTTCGCCGGAGGAGTGGCCAGAGTGGAGGAAGATGACGGTGTTCGTAGAGTGCGAGGGGTGTTTTTGGGATTTTGGGTGAGGAACTAATCCTAAGAGCTAAAAGAAACTAAGCTAACCCTAATCTAATGGACGAAGAGGGCAGAACGACACTGGCATTGGCAAGCGGGCGTTGGGGAAGAAGACACTCCGGTAGAGGGGGACGGTGACGACGACAGAGAGGGAGCGACGGTGGCTGGTAAATAAATTCAAGAATTCAAAAAGGAAATCAGTAGCAAACCAATTCTAAATTCAAGAATCAAGCCTAAGATCCACTGTTGGGTTGGAGAAATAAAGAGTCTAGATCATTCTTGTTGTTGGATTTGAAATACAAGTAATGGGCTTGTAGGTCTAAAATAAGGCCAATTGATTATTCATCTCTTCCCCATCCTATCCATCACCTTGTCCGTTATTTAGAGGCTCTATACAAAAGATAAAAGTTAACAAAGATCAATTCAAAAATAAAAAATGCTAATTGATACAATTGCATGCTTATTTTACTAAATAATGCGAGGACAAACAAATTTAGGCATTAGTTATGAATGTAGATTTATACTTATTAGCCCCTTCTTTCTCTGTCTCCTTGGTGTGCATGCTTTTTTGGAGAAGCCTTAAGAAGAAGACTAGTGCATGAAGATAGCCTTCCTTGTGCAACTCTAGCATTGCACTTAATGACGTTCCTAGAGGTGTTTTGACTTGTATTGGGGATTTCAAGTAGAAGTGTGAAATCGCTTCCATGCATTGCCATAATTCCATGATAGCTAATTATTGAACCATACTCCCTAATTCGTCTAATTAGAAATTGTTTCATGGCTTTAATTTTACTCAATCAATTTTAGGATCATGTATTTACATATTTTGGAAAATTTTTAAAATGATCCCCATGCTGCTCCACTTATTTCAAACATCACATAGCAACAATCATCTTTCACTAAGCATATGTAGATACTTCATATACATCACTATCTAACAGCATCTATGTTTCATTAACTAACATGCTTCACAAAGTTCATACATGTAGAACACATCACTATTTACAAAAAAAGAACGGATCACAGGAGCTCTTTACTACATTAAATATTTACATTTCATGATCGAATAGCTACACAACTTAAGATGAGATAAGAACTAATTATTTTGAAACAAAAATCTAGAAAATTCTATAGCCTAGAACACCCTACACTCCAATACCTTGAGGAGATCTTGCACTATGATAAATCCACTTTAGTGGATCATTTTTTGTCTAAGTACTCTTTAATTAGTTATTCTTAGTTGTTAATTGATTAAGAGTTACATGATAATTTACCTTAGTCTGCATATAATTTTATGCGTCAATTTTACATTTAATAACATATTGACGAAAAGCCGTTTTCGCGCATTTGAAAGTCGTCGAAAATTGTAGTATAGTCGCACAAAAAGGTTCGTCAAAAGTTTGATTTTTAAAGATAACGAGACTTGAGTCCCGGTCGTTCGTCTCTGGGAGGCATTGTTTTTGTTTTTGAAATCGATCTTAAAGCCGCTCTACTTTATTTAAACGACATGCTGGTGCGTAATATATAGGCAGTTAAAGAACAGGCACTTAAATCATGCAAATATGATAATCATTTAGCTCAAGGTGATTTCAAACACATAAGAGATATATATATAAAATGAAATTTCATTCATCGTGGGAGAGTTGTTGCACAAGGAAATCTAGAGGAAAGCTTATACATGAATGCTTAAAATTAAATCTAAAATTAAATCTAACTACCAAAAAATGATTGCATACAAGAATCAGCGGGGGGATTTCGCATGCATCATTGGGGAAGAAGTAAGACTACTATACTAAGCAGTAAATGAAAGCAATAAAAATTATGAAGAGCATGATCTAGAGCTAGAAGAATAGAGGGCATTCAGGGGTGGTCCCCGATGGCCTTGGAGTGGTCGAGAGGAGAATGAGGGGCGGCCAATGTAGCTTAGGCCGACCCTTGGAGAGAAGTAGGGTTAATCCAGCATCCCGGCATGGTGTCCTCCATGGTGGTGGTAGTGAGCTCATGGAGGTGGAGTGAGTGGCTAAGTGGAGGTGGCGTGAATGGCACCAATGGAGAGCAATTGCCAAGGGAGTGAATGGGTGCCAATGGCCACCCATGGGGTCTTTTTATAGACCCAATGGAAGCTCTCTAGAGAATTATGGAATTCTCTAGAGAGGCCTATGGTGGGAGCTCATGGGAGAGTGAGAGAGAGAGGGTGGATGGTGGTTTTTAGATCCACGAAATGTGGATCTAAAAATTGAATGGCTCTTGGTTGCTATTTTTGGCAACCAAGGCAACCACACATGGTAGAGAGTTCTAGAGAACTCTAGGCTAGATATTTTCGTGTGGATGGTGTGTGTGGGTGTGTGGGTCGAAACTTAGGTGGCTAGGTTGATTAGGTTGGGTTCTAGTGGGTTTAGGTCAAGGTAGGTCTCAAATTAGGGTTATAAACCCTAATTCACTAAGGTAAAGTACAATTAAACTTAATACAAGTTTAATTGGGTGTGTGGAAACTTAATTGAGAGTAAAACAACTCAATTAAGTCAGGTCTAGGTCAATTGGACTCTCACTGAGTCCAATTGGACAGTGTGTGCTGAGATCGGGGTTCAATTGGACTCAATGAGTCCAATTGAATAGGCTGATGGAATTGACTAAGATCCAAGTCAATTAGGTTTAGTGAGGACCTAATTAGGTCCTTAGGGAGGTCTAGAGGTGATGTACTAGGGTTAGGGCACCTTAATTTAGGTTCCTATGGGTTGGAATTGGGTTTAGGGACCTAGAGATCCAAGATCAAGGCTTAAATCTCAAAACAGGAATTGGAGAGCAGTATCAGACGTCTAATTATAGAATAAGACGTCTTATACTCAAAAATCAGAAGTCCAGACTTGTTGTCTGGACGTCCAATCAGAGTCAGAAAGGATTTCGGGTTCTGTTTTGGGTATTCTGCAGAAATTGGACGTCTGACAAAGTGTCTGGACGTCCAATAACACTGCAGAAGTGGGTTTGAAGTGTGGGGGAGTTGGCTACGAGTCCTGGACGTCTTAAAACTTATCTGGACGTCCAGAGAAGGGTTGGAACTAGGGTTTTAGGGGTTCCTAGGGTGTTGTGACCTAATCTAAGGGTGGCTAAGACTTGGGGAAGTCTCTAGGCTATCCTAGGGCTAGGATGGACCTAAGCTCTTCACATTATACTGCTTTATTTCTACTTAATAGAATAGAAAACCTTTAACCCCCTTACATTATTATTCCTACATCTAAACTAGGCCTTCTGCTCCAGCTCTGCCACAACTCCCATTATTTCAGATCCAGCTTTAGATCCTGCTCCAGATCCAGCTCTAGATCTGCTTATTGCCTGCAATCGACATAATACACTTAATCAACACATTATAACATTATTTTATGCATAGCTAAAGGAAAGCAGTAAAGATGCAGATAATGCGTATGCATGCATGAATAACCTTAACTTATGCTAAGTCTTAGCTTAATTTAGGTCAATTAAGCCTATGATTGCTGCACAATCACATATGATATGGTAACATAATTGATTTGATGGATGCAGGCTATAAGACGTCTAGAGATAAGGTCGGACGTTTAGAAACCACCATCATGAACTCGCTGATGTCTACACTATTTAAGATGTTTGGAGATTTGATTAAACGTCTGATAGCGTATCGCCAAGCTTATCTGGGCATTCCAACCACTTGCGATCTTCGCCAAGTGGTTGGAGAACATTTCGGCGGAAATAACAAACAGTGGGTGTTTTTAATAAGAAGAAGAGTGGCCGGAGGAGTCATTATCTTCTCTGCTGGGGGGAACCTCCTCCATCTCCACCACTGTGGAACCTATGTACACAATGAAACAAGCCTGCATCGTGGGCCCCGCATACTCTGCCGTGCCCCCAACGTCACCAATCATGTGTGCACTATGACAGGGTGCACACGCACACCAACCCCCCCTCCCCCTCTTCATCTTCCTCTTCCTCTTTCTTTTCTGCATGAACCTTCTCCACCTCCACCACCACTTGCAACTTCCATGCATCAAACCCAACACCACCACCCCACCATAGCCGACCACCACCATCCTCTCCCACGCCAAGACCACACTTTCCCTCTCCACACACGCCTGCAACCACCTTCACCCTTCCTCTTCTTCTTCCTCTTCGCCCAACCACCCCCCTACAACTACGAAGAAACCTAAACCGCAGCCCCTCACCACTGCCTCAATAGCCCGCCGACGACCACCCCTCGATCACACTCCAGCTTAGATCCATTGTGCTCCACCTCAACAACCCGTCGACACCCTACGACCACGTGCAACCAAGCGCGACCCACGCACGCAGCCAGAGCCACCCACAGGGACCTCAACGCCACTAACCTTCGGTGCTCCGACCGGCCATGTCTGGCAGCCTCCGTCCACACTTCCTACACCATCGCGAAGCCCACACTTCAATGCACCTTCCCTTCGATCCTTGCTGTCAACCGCACTCGACCTTTCACGTGAGGAAGTGAGAGGAGAAATCCTCTGTTTCTCACAATTAAAAATTACTCTATATGCCATTGCGGATGCACTGTTCCTTTATTTTTCTAATTTAATATATTGCAGCAAATTACATGGACATCCCTCTTTTTAATTGAAATCACATGTGGTTGAGTTCTTATGAGTGATAGAGAACAAACTCTATTTCATTGGAGATTAATACTGATTGTGTTTACCAGTATCAAGATCACGATTAACCTATTTACATGGTATTATTTTGTGGTCATTTTTGCATGTGCACACCTATATTCTTGATTAATTATCTAGATCGAGAATTTATGTTGGAAATGAGTGCACCAGTTAGCATGCGCACGCATTAAAATTCCTGAATAAACGAGGTATCACTCACTAGTTTAATAGGCTAATTCCTACCTATGAAGTCGACCTAACTATTTTTGTGATTAGATTTTGAGAATTAAATATTTTGAAAAGTGATTTTCTAACACGTGACTAAATACGACACTACATTTTATATTACAAATTTTATCAGAAACGAGAATCGCTATTTCACACTACACCCACACTAAGGCCATACGTCTCCTCCCTCTCTAAATTAAAGAAGGTCTTGAAAGCTCATTGGATCAAATGAATGTCATAGGCCATCTCTAGTTGCTTCAAGAGTTGCTAGATGTTTCGCTAAATATCCAAGTTCCATAAGCTGTGTAGGATAGGTACCCCTAGCATCCTGCTCTTAAAAGTAGGTAAAAGTGTAGGGTAAGTCAAGTGCCTTACTAGGCCTCAGGTGGCTCATGCCTTATCGAAAGGAAGTATAACTATGGTTGTCAAGTAGTAATACTCAATCCTTATATCCCACCATTCACTTTCATAAGTTTATGATATGGGACTATTTTTCAGGGTATTACAATGGGAATGATGGCGGCATGTACTTGTAGAATCTAGGGTCCTGCTTGGGAATTTGCTTTTGCTCAAGTGGATACTTTGGCCTCCCTTTCTCCTATTTCTATGCTTGTTTCTCTTGTCCTAGATCCTTGTCCCCTTGCCAACCCTCCACACCCCTGATCGTGGAAGTCGCGTGATTTATAAGATGTAGCTTTTAATCGTTGCAACACATGAAATCGCAATTGCTTTTAAAATTTATAATATCTAGATAATGGAGTATCTAGGGTCGTCCAAGGAAGTCAATTTGTTAGTCACAAAAAAATGATTCTCTCTCTCTCACCTCTCAAATCCGCACTTTCTATTTTTGTATTTTTGATTTTGTTGTTTTTATGGTTTTCAAAATGATCAGGCACTTGAAAAGCGAGTAGAACTATGCTAAACCTATGCCTATCTGACAAGAACTAATCTACACCTCTAACCTTACCCTAGGCAAGTGTGCCTAGGGTAATTAGAGGGTAGAAGTGTGGTGCACCACAAAGATAACAAGAAAGAACACTAACTAGAAAGCAATAAATTGGAAGGCAATAGAAGTGCTTTGTATTACTAGCAAATGGAGTACATGTAGAGGAATACTTGCTTACAAAAAATAGTAAACCACTAGCTAATATAAGAGATAAAGTAAAGATACAGGAAAGAAAGGGGATCCTCTAGTAGAGCTTTGGATAGCCTTGCTCTGAGTGTTGTTGCTCCCACACTTAAAAGGGTTTCTTCTTGGTTGCTTCTTCAAGTAGTCCTTCAAGTTGGGCATCAACCACCTTACTCCTCAATGCCTGGCTGTCTCCCCTTTGTGAAGAAGATCTACTCCTTGGAGTGGCACAAGGGAGGGGAAGATAGAGGAAGCAAGCACCAAGGAAGTGAGTAGGTTGCACCCTTGATCTTCTTCTCTTCTTCCTCTCCTTGGCCGTAGGTTATAGATGAGTAATGGTGGAATTAACTAAGGGAGAAGGTGATCCTAATGTGGTAGTTAGATGGGATATATATAGGAAGAGAGAGGAGGGTTGGCATGGCTTTTGGATGTAGGGTTAGGATTGGATGGTGGAGGTAGTTAGGTGATCCAAGAGGTGGATTGGCCAAGTGAATGGTTGAGAGGGGGGTAGTTAACAGGACAAACCATTCCTTGGTGGATGTCCAAGTTGTTGGTTAACCACCTTATTTTGGCACCAAATAAGGTAGGTTCTAGAAGGGGGGTTAGGTGTATGGTGGAGATGGATTGAAGGGGTATGTGTAGGGTTAAGATGGGGGGAATTTTGGAGAGAAAATGTGGCACCAAAAGGGGGGTGGTTAGGAGTGTTTTTGGCACCACTATTGGTGGATTTTGGTGGTGGTGGTGGTGGTGTGAAGGGATGTGGTTAAGGTGGGGCCAAGATGGAGTAAGAATAGGGGAGCTTAAGCGGACTATAGGTAGGCTTATTTCGTGGACCTAGTTAAGTGGAGTTTAGGGTTAGGTTTTGGTGGATAAGGAGGACTAGCTAAGCTAAGCTATCTAAGCCAGCTTAGCTAGTAGATAAGTAGTGGAGAGAGGAGGTAGAGCTAGGGTTTTAAGAGGATGAGCTTAGGAGAAGCTACATCTGAGCTACACTAGAGCTGATGGCTACTGAAGAGAGTTGCATGTGAGCTCCTTAGCTAGCTTAGCTAGCTAGTTCTTTGCTAGCTCCTAAGCCAAGCTAAGATGAGCTGGCTTCTGCTGATGTAAGTTGAGGTGAGCTGAATCCGATCTTCCCAGAGAATACCTAGCTAGCTGGAGTAGCTAGCTTAGGTCAGGTAGGTAAGCTCAACTAAGTTGAGCTGAGTTGAGTCTCCAGGAGCTGGACTTGAGCTAGCCTGAGCTGGTTGAGGACTTCTTCAACTGACTAGGCTTAGCTAGTTAATGACAGTAGCTAGTCCTAGTCAAGTAGAGCTTCCAGTGAACTATTTTGAGTTGGAGGAGCTGGAATGGAGCTAGGATCAACTGTCTTGAGCTAGTTTGAGCTGTCATCCAGCTGAGGTGAGTTGAATGGAGCTGAGGTGAACTAGCTTGAGCTACCATTTAACTAAGATGTGCTGAATGGAGCTACGAATAAGTTAATCTAGCTAGAAGAAGCTGGGATCCAGTTGGGATGAGCTGGATCCAGCTGAGATCCAGCTAATGTGAGCTTGTCCTCCATCTTCTTCATTCTTGAGTGCCAAGTTTTGATGGATCTAACTCTCTGCCTCTCCCTGACACTCAAGTAAATGCATCAAAAGTACAATAAAATGTAATGCATGCCTATCTTAGGTGAATGCCTAAATGCAACCTGAAAACCCATTTGCGGAGTTAAAACCCTAAGAGATAGATCTATTTTAGGGCATAAGAATGATGATAAATTGGTGTTTATCAATCAACCCCCCTCCTCCCCCTAATCCTTTGGCTTTCCCTTCTCCCAAATGTCCCATCCATGTGCAGGTGTGCTCAATGATGCATTTGTGGTCATGAATGGGAATTAGACCATTAGGGGGTAAATTGATTTGGTCGTCCAAAAGGGTCATTTAGATGGCGGAACCAAAAGGGAGGCATTTATGGTGAGTGTAGTGGCTAAGGTAGAACAAATGTACTTGAGCCTAGTTATTATAATATAGAAAGTCATAAATAGGAGAGGCTTAACGATGATTATATAACTATCAGATTTGTAGCTTGCACCTCATTAAGATCATATTGGCATACTTACCGAAGAAAAAAAAAGCAAATCCCATTGAAGACGAGAGTGAGATACAACAAGACCATTTCCTTCCTCCTTCTCATAAGGTCGTACATGGATGCTACTGCTCATATGGCTTCTAGCTTGTAAGCAGTTTGTAGGGAACTTTCTATATAGAAATTAGCTAATAGAAGGTTTAACAATGCAAAATGGAGTAGTGCGGACCAACGACTGAAGCTTAAAATAATGGAACCAGGTACAAGTGAGGCGGTTAGTAGAAATTCCAATCAATGATGTAGGTTATGGATCTTGCCATGGAAGTGAAAAAGGAATTTTCAAGTGAAGACCCTAAGGCGGTGGGCAGGGCACCACATTTGAGGAGTATGGGACAAAGCTAGTAGTAAGACATTGATAATTCAGAAGCTCTAATCAAGGCGTAAACTTAATTTAACAAAACTTTAAGATCCTCTAGCCCTCAAAAAATGTTGGGAAAAGGGGGGGACTATTGTGATGAAATGAGGCTTTATGGTGTTTTTATTAATTAAGCTTTAGGTGGGAGGGGCATGTTGCAATTGTCCCACCTATCATTTGAGTACTACAAAATGAGCATAAAACCTAAATCCTCTCATGAGAGCTTTATCTTCCCCCCCACTCCATCAATCTCCTCTCCTCATTCTTATCTTCCCTCCCACCTCTGCTCTATCTCCATTCAGTCTCCACAAGATCCTCTTCACTAGTCTTCTCCTCTAAGCTTGCAGTCGATTAGGGCCTCAAGCTGCAAATTAAAAGAAGAAGGCTTTGGAAAAAGAGGAGGAGGAGGAAAGTAGGAGGAAGGAGGAGGAGGTTGAAATCCCCCAAGACCAAGGTGAACTTGGAGCTCAAGAACAAAGTAGAGGTAGGGACTCCTTTCATTCTCAATTATACCTTTCTTTTGGTGCTTCAGAGATCA
The DNA here is from genome assembly GCA_037157565.1 of Thalassia testudinum. Lineage (NCBI taxonomy): Eukaryota > Viridiplantae > Streptophyta > Magnoliopsida > Alismatales > Hydrocharitaceae > Thalassia > Thalassia testudinum. The sequence continues at coordinate 136,822,771 of JAZHRO010000073.1, forward strand.
TATGTATGCTCAGAACTTAAAAGAAGCTAAACTATTGATGTATATAGGAGCTTACCTTTCATAAGTAAGCTACGAGTATGCTTGAAGGATGGTATGATGATTTTTGAAGGTTCATGTTGTGTGGGTGTAACTAAAGGGAAAGTGTGAAGATGAACGATGACAAATGAGAAATTAAGTGCATGCGTGGTAGGTTGGTTAAGGGATTAATAGTGAATAAAGATAGAATTTATGTGGGTTGAATCATGCTAAAAAGGGGACTTGGGATGGTGTGTTCCCCCCTCTTTTACATTTCTGGATGATCAGAAATGGGCTAGGAATTATGTTGGCACACTGTGTAGGGTGGTAAGAGACAGATGCACTACATGGGTGATGTGCATACATCTAATTAACCTAAAATTTCTATTAATGCATGTTCTTAGTGTCACATTAGCATCATACATTTTAAATATTGCATAACATGTATAATCATGCATTTAGATCAAGTTGTATAAATTGTATAGTAATTGTCTCCTTCTTATGGTCAGGGACAGGGCGACTTTTTATCAAGGCCTCGGATCGAAGATCCAATTATACGATCTGATCAGAGCGACGATTGGAGTTCAACGATTCCAAAATTGCCCTAATCGGACATCCGTAGCACCAGATAGAGATCGAGAAACCTTAAAGATAAAGGGGCAAGATGGTGTTAATCCGCACCTCAGATGACAAATCCAATCGCACGGATGGGTTTGGATCGACAATCGTAGCCTAACTGTGCAAAAATCAGTCCAATCAGACACCCATGGCACCATCTACATCACTCAGAAGATGGACGGCCTAGATGGCGCCATGTGTCGCCATCATAGCCACCCAACACTGGTCACAGCCCTCCTTCTTCACCCGCTCAATAAATCTCAGCCGTTGGATGCCCATCCAACGGCTGAGATCGTGCCACGCCACCGCTCATCCAACGACCTCCTCTTCCAAAGGCGCATGCTACGTTTGATCTCGACCGTTGGATGAAGATCCAAAGGTCGAGCGCGCTTGAGCCTTTATTGAAACCGCGACCATCCACTGGCTTAGCGCAACGATTGTGCGCTCATGGGCGAGGCAGAGGTCGCAGGATCAATCCCCGCGATGCCTCAAATCAAGGTGCGGGTGTGAAGCGAGCACGCGATGAGAACCGCACGATGAAGATCCAGCGGCGGGAAGCGAGCGATAGTGCCCAAGCGCGCGATCAGACACGCAGCGCTTACGCGTGATCGCATGCAAACGCGTGGCGTGGGCGTAGCCACTTTAAGCCGTCCGATCTCTTGATCGGACGGTTGTGAGCACGCGAACGTGCGCATGCGTTGAAGGGCACAAAGGCAAGGGGGTGCACAAGCGACGTGCACATCGGATACGTTCATAACTTTAGTGATGGATAAATCCATCACTAAAGCTCCTGAATTAATGTTTTTCAAGTTGTAATGTCCAAATGCCCCTACTCCTTGCAACTATAAAAGGAGACCCCCTCCATACGGATTTCTCATCCCTTCCTTCTCTTCTCTTCCTCTCCAAAGCTCAAGAGAAGACTGTCCCACACCCGGGATGCTCCTGCAGAGCTAAAATCAAGTTTTCGCCCCCATTCCGGAAGCGGATCCTGCGACGACGAGCACGTGCTACCTCATTCCCGTTCCTCCTGCTTCGACCTCCTTCTCACTCCATTCCTCGTCTTCAAGGCGTTGTCTCATCTGGCTCGTCCTCCAAGCAATCATCGAGGAGGATAACTTCTCTCTCCCATTCATTTTCCTACTTTCTAGAGTAGAATTTTCCTACTTTCTAGTTGTAATAATTTCTCGTTTCCTAGTGTAATCTTTTCTCATTTTTTTAGTTGTAAAAACATTTTACAACCTCAAGTGAATGTTTTCCCTCTTTGTCTCTCTCTTATTGTCTATATTTATTCCATTTCATTGTGATTATTCCGCTCTTTAAACAAAAACACAAAAAAAATATATAATTGCAAATTTTGATCGACGTAGCCTCCCTGAGTTCAACCCAGGATTTCTTTACAGATTTCTGGTATAAATTTTATTTGTTGAACCTAAGTTCTTCACTACTCGAACTACAATGACAAGTTTTCAAAACCAACTCCGATAGCGTAGTCTTCTGACGTTCAACATTTTGGCGCCATTGCCGGGGAGGCAACGATTTTCCAATCTTCTTTTCGCATTTCATGCACCTTACTGTCTTCTAACTTGCTTTCTCTCATGTCTATTGTTTTGCAGATACCTCTATCGGGGAATTGTCAAGCGGTAGATCAGAGTAAAGTGCAGTTGAAGACGACTATAAGTGCTCCCCATTCTTCCCCCTCAATAGATTTCATTTCATCACATTAAATTCAAATTCCAATTAACCTAGGTGTTTGCATAAATCCGAGGATTAGTTTGGTTGTTTGGATTTCCACTCACACTCACATTTCACCCTCCCATATAAAAAAAATAAAAAGATAATTTTGTGGGATAATGCAACATACACACAACATACACCCACATTCAAGGCACTTAACCTAATCGATTTTCTTCTACTCAACCGGATTTTGATCTGTGGAACCGAAACACACAAACCAACACATAAAGAGTAGAAATCATTCTAGGTTAATCATTTTTGAGTGCTTAACTCAGTGGTGCAATTGTGGCCAATTAGTTGAGTTGTTTGTGCTGCACCACTCAGCATAAAATCAACTCACCAAGTAGCTTCCTCTTAGGGTTTTCAATCTAGGTTCATACCAGGCACTCCACTTGATTTCTAATTTTAAAAGGAAAGCAATCTTCACCCATGCATCAAAACCTGGTTTGCCTCAAACTTGATTGAAATCAACTTAATTCCAAACCCTAAAAGCTACTTAAGCAAGATTTGAACATTAAAATCTACTCATCAGAAATAATCTTGCTTGAAAATCCTGGTTGTGCACACACTTACACATACTCAATTGATCATTAAGGGCACAACCCATTTTAAGAGCCCACCACATTCCATAAGCACTACAATTCCAGGCCTCAATAAAATCGAGTAGACGTTGACCTTAAGGACTAATTCGCTCTTCGAGGCCTATTCTAAGATTGTTTATGATTAACCTGCTTGTACTGATCAATCTGATGTCTAGCTAGGGGAGTAGCGTCAAGCAATTGCGGCTGAGGGGTGCACTAGGAACTGAAGGTGCAAGCTGAAGGAAGAACCTTCTCCCCAGTCCCTCATTGTAACTGGTTGGATTGAGCAGACACAAGTAGAGTAAATTGTTTATAATCTTAAAGTGGGTTTTGGGAGTTTGTAGATCCTTAGGCTACCCCACTTAAGGACAGGCTTATTTTGTTATGCTGCATTCTTATCCCCAGTCCTTCCGACCTTTTCCTAGTTTATGCTGGGAAGAAGGTCATTAAATCCCCGATTGGAAGGACCACTATAGTATTCTAGGAGGCGTAGATTGGATTTTGGCCAAATTGATCCCATGGCCGATCAACAGCCTCCTCTACCTCAAGATCCACAGGAGGTATTTTGAATGCAGCTGGAACAAATGCAAAGAATGCAAGACGCTCAGCCCTTAAAGGATTTTTATGATCCTCCAAATTATGGGGAACGTCCCGGCGTCCAAATTCCTGCCGGAGACGTAGAAATCAAGCCCCAGGTGTTAAGCCTGATCAAACATTTCCATGGGCTTAGCTCTGAAGACCCGTTTCAGCACTTGGAGGACTTGACCACTTTGATCCAGACCACCAAGGTGCGAAACATGAATAAGGAGCAAATGATTATGAGGCTCTTCCCCCACTCTCTTAGGGATAAAGCCGCTCATTGGTACAGGACTTTAGGAAGACCAATTGCAACTTGGAATGAGTTGAAATCAGCCTTTTTGAAGAAATTCTTCCCTGTCGGACATACCAATGCATTGAGACGGGCAATCACTACCTTTACCCAGCGGTCAGGGGAGCAGTTTCATGTGGCAGGACCTATTGCGGAGGTGTCCACACCACAAGGTGCCGAAATAGCAACTCATGCAAATTTTCTACCACGGGTTGGCTAAGCAACTCAGAAATCACGTGGACGCTTCTTGCAGAGGCAATTTCCTCAACAAAGATGCAGATAGCACGCATGATTTATTTGAGGAAATGAGCGAGAATTCGATCAATCATGCCTCCATGGATACTTTTAACCGGTCCCAACAGCCCAGATCGAATGTTCATGAAGTCCACAACTCTCATTTATTCGATATGGAATTGATTTGTAATAAACTTGATAAGGTGGACTTGGTTGCTAAGAGAATGGAGGAGTGGATGGCTAGAAACCCAATGAACAACTCTCAATCCACTCAATCCCAAAATTCAGGATTTCATTTGTCGCGAGCTCCTTCTGGATGGGAGTTTGTGAATCAACTTGATGCGGCTCAACCTGCGAGCCAGCATTATTTGGAACCCCACGGGTTCCCAACTGGGGCCTTTGATCCCAGTTTCTCTGATCCTTCCCTTTCTTTCTCTCCATCCTCACTCTATGAGGATGTTTGTGCTGTACAGGAGAATGTTAGATCCAACCCCTACTCCAATGCTTATAATCCGAGTTGGAGAAACTACCTTAACTTCTCCTGGAAGGACCCAGGGCAGTAGACCCAATTTTGACCCAGCAACTATGCTCCGCAATGACCAATGAATCAGGGTCAAGTTTATATTCAGTTGCCCCTGATCAAGTCAATCAACCAGCTTGGAACGTCCGTCAACCCGTAGGACAAGCTGATTTGAATCGACAAATGGTAGAGATGCAAGGATCCATGCTCTAACTCATGCAGCAAATGAAAACCTCGCTGGACAACTTGCAAACTGGGCTCATAGCTAATTCTCGTCAACTCGGATCTTTACCATCTCAACCCTTACCCAACCCGTGAAATATCCTGAATCCGGGCAATCAAGCCCATGGGTACAAAAATCAGAGGGACCCACATGCACATGCTGAGGTGGTTGAGCAGGGTCCTTCCTCTTCTTCTTCTTCTTCCACAAATCAACGATTCTTGGCTAATGAAGTCCCTCCAATCTTTCCTAACCCTCCCCAAGACCCAAACTCGTATGCATCCACAAATTTTGTTACCTTGAGGAGTGGTAAACAAACTCAAGATCCACTACCACACTATTTTGATTTACCGAATCCTGAAGAACCTAAGGAGAGAAAGGAGAATTCTGGAGAAGAAATCAAGACTTAGGAATTTGATTTCAGAGATCAGACTCATGTTCCTTTTCCTGAGGCCTTGATCAAATCAAGGAAGAAGTCTGTTGATAGTAATGAGGAGCTTCTAAATATTTTCAAGAATGTCGAGATCAATATCCTGCTTCTCAATGATATCAAGCATATACTGACTTACGTGAGATTTTTTAAGGATTTATGTACACAGAAGTGTAAGTCAAGAGAATCTGTTTCGAGAAAAATGGTACTCTCTGAGTAGGCTAGTTCTCTTATCCTTCACCACCTCCCTCGGAAAAAGAGAGATCCAGGTGCTCCTTTGATTTCTTGTGTCATTGGAGATTATACTTTTGATAGAGCACTGCTGGATCTAGGTGCATCCATCAACCTAATTCCGATTTCTCTTTACGAGAAGTTCAGATTAGGTGAACTTCGGCCGACTTCAGTAACATTGCTGTTAGTGGACCATTCGGTCACAAATCCGCGAGGCATTATTGAAGATGTTATTGTTAAGGTTAAGGATTTCTATTTTCCTGTAGATTTCCTTATCCTTGACATGGATGTACCTGAAAATCTGAGGAACACGCCTATCATTCTGGGGCATCCGTTCCTGGCTACCACTAAGGCCAACATTAACTGTGAAAGCGGTAGCATGGAAATCACCTTTGGGGATCAAAGATTGAATTGGATATTTTTAAGGCGATTAATAAATTTGAGGATTGTGGATTTATTGAGGAACTTAAGGACGATAATATGAATATTGAGACTTGTATGATGGTTTCTGCATTTGAAAGTTCCTCCTCTTATGATGAATTGGACCTGCAACCCTCTATGGTAGACCCTCCATCTTCTGAAGAGGTTATTGATTTTGTTCACTCTCAACCTTTTCCTCTTGATGAGTCTTCATCAGCATCTTTCTTACCTTCAATCATCAACCCGCCCCAGCTTGAACTAAAACCATTGCCTGAGAATCTGAAATATCAGTTTTTAGGACCACATAAGACTCTCCTTGTGATTATCAGTGCTAAATTAACAAAGAAGGCGGAGATTAAACTGATTAAGGTCCTGAAGGAACACAAGGAGGCAATTGGTTGGACCATTCATGATCTTAGGGGGATCGAGCCATCTTATTGCAATCACAGAATATTTTTGAAAGATAGATCCCGCCCTTCTCGCAAGATGCAAAGGAGATTAAATCCAAATATGTGAGAAGTGGTCAAGAAGGAGATTATTAAGTGGCTCGATGCAAGAATCATTTATCCGATGTCTGATAGTCCTTGGATAAGTCCCATGCAGATTATTCCCAAGAAATCTGGGATTACCGTTGTGACTAATGAGAAAGAAGAATCTGTCATAACTCGTTCAACTTCCTCTTAGAGGGTTTGTATCGATTACAAGAAGCTGAACAAGGCCACGAAAAAGGATCATTTCCCTCTGCCTTTCATTGATCAAATCTTAGAAAGCTTAGCCGAGTAGAAGTACTTCTGTTTTCTTGATGGCTACTCGGCATACAACCAAGTTCCTATCCATCCCGAGGATTAGGAAAAAACTACTGTCACTTGTCCCTACGAAACCTTTGCCTTCCGTAGGATGCCATTCGGCTTATGCAATGCACCTGCAACTTTTCAAAGGTGTATGCTGGCCATGTTCTCTGACATGGTAGGAGAGTTTATGAAAGTCTTCATGGACGATTTCTCTATTTTTGGAGAATCATTTGACTCTTGTTTAGCTAATCCTAAAATGATTCTTAAATGATGCATCAAAACAAGATTGGTCCTTAGTTGGGAAAAGAGTCATTTTATGACATAAGAAGGCATCGTCTTGGGTCATGTAATCTCTGAACGGGGAATTGAAGTGGATAAAGCTAAGGTTGATGCTATCGCTAAACTTCCTCCTCCCACATTTGTTAAACAAATTCGATCATTTCTTGGTCATGTGGGATTCTACAGGAAATTCATCAAGGACTTTTCGAAGGTTGCTCATCCACTGAGCAATCTTCTTGCCAAAGAAATGCCATTTGATTTCTACGAATCATGCTGTAAGGCATTTGATTTTCTTAAAACGACAGTCACTTGTGCTCCGGTGTTGCAACCACCAGTTTGGACAACCCCTTTCGATATCATGACCAACACTTCTGATTACGCAGTCAGGGCTGTTTTGGGTCAGAAAGTTGATAAGAAGCCCTCTATTATCTACTACGCTAGTAAAACTCTAGATGAGGCCTAGAGGAATTACACTGCTACTGAGAATGAATTACTAGCCGTAGCATTTGCTTTGGAGAAATTCAGGGCTTATCTCTTAGGGTCGTACATCATTATATATACTGACCACTCGGCCTTGAGACATCTCTTGGCTAAAAAGGATGCCAAACACTGGCTTATTCATTGGATTCTTCTACTTCAAGAATTTGATCTTGAAATCAAGGATAAATCCAGGGTATAGAATGTGGTGGCGGATCATCTATCGAAACTTCTAAGTGATTCTTCTCGTCTGGATATTCCAATTGCAGATACTTTTCTGGATGAAGCCATCCTTATAGTTTCAGGTGTCCAAACCCCGTGGTTTTCCGACATTGTTAATTATTTGGCCGTTATTGAAATCCCATAGGATTGGACCAAGTAACAACGAGATAGACTCAAGTCTGAGGCCAAATATTACTTTTGGGAGGACCCTGAATTGTACCGCATGGGCTCTGATCAGATTATTCACCGATGTGTTCCGGAGAACGAATTCAATAGTATACTCGAGTTCTATCATGCATCTGCGTGTGGTGGACACTTCTCCGAGAAAAAGACAGCTCAAAAATTTTGCAATCTAGATTCTATTGGCCGTCTTTATTCAAGATGCCCAGGAATTCTCAAGGTCGTGTTCCCGATGCTAGGCACTCGGGAGCATAACTAAGAGAGATATGATGCCCCTAAACCTGATTCTTGTCGAAATCTTCGACGTTTGGGGCATCAACTTCATGGGACCCTTCCTCCCTTCATTTGGACACTAATACATTCTTGTCGCTGTTGATTTCATGTCCAAATGGATCGAGGCGATTCGCACCCAAACCAATGGCCACAAGGTGGTCATCGATTTTGTCAAGAAGAACATCTTCAGCAGGTTCGAGATTCCGAGGGCCATCATTAGTGATGGTGGCACTCATTTCACTAATGCCCAGTTTCGTAATTTGTGAGCTAAATACTGGGTTAATCACCGAATCTCCAAACCTTACCATTCCCAGACGAATGGACAAGCTGAGATCTCCAATCAGGAGATCAAGAATATTCTACAGAAAATGGTTAGGCCTGATCCCAAAGACTGGACTCAAAAGTTTGAGGACGCTCTTTGGGCCTATCGTACGGTGTATAAAATGTCCATCGGCATGTCTTTGTTTTGTCTGGTGTATGGAAAGGCGTGCCATTTACCCATAGAAATTGAACATAGGGCATTCTAAGCAATCAAGCAGTGCAATAAAGATCTGAGTTTAGCCGGGAAGACCAAGAAACGCCAACTATTTGAGTTGGAGGAGCTTAGAAATGATGCGTATGAGAATGCCAAGATCTACAAGGCTCGGACCAAAGCTTTACATGACCAATTGATTTCCCGCAAGAGCTCTGAACTGAATCAGAAGGTCTGGCTATTCGATTCTCGACTTAAGCTTTTCCCCGGCAAACTTAGGTTGAAATGGAATGGCCCGTTCGTTATTGACCAGATATTTCCAAATGGAGCTGTTCAGATCTCTGACCCGAAGACGGGTAATTCATTCAAAGTCAACTGTCAATGTCTGAAGCCTGTTATTGACCATACTATTCCAGAACCCGTCTCAGGCACCGTTGCTCTAGTCATGTTGTGACTTCTTTGGCTGAACTTTGCTTAGCTGATGGCATTAAACTCAGCAGTTGTACAGTTTGACTGAGAGCTTACCTGAGCTTCATATTCAAGTGATATCTTCCGTACTCTACCCTTCATTTCATGTCTCTTCTTCTCAATGACAACATTGCATCAGCTAGGCATGGGGGGGTGGATTCATTTTTGAATCATTTTGTCAGCTCTGTGAAATCTTGTAAATTCTATTTCTCTTCTTATATATACATTAAAAAAAAATTAAATTAGGAAGGAATACTTGGACATTAGGACTTTTCAATCTTAGGAAATATTACAATAGGATCTGAACACTAAGACCCTTCAGGTCTTTGGGCTTAATCAGCCTGGGTATCCATTAAAATGTGGATTTATTTTTCGAGTCCTCGCCATCCTGAATTCTATTTTAATTTGATTAAATAAGTTTGGGTGATAAGTACACGACTTGTCAACCCGCCCTCTAATTTGAGGGAACTTTAAGTCTAAGCATCTACACACTATCTTGTCATTGACTCATTGTTCAGTGGTTTTAATGAAAATTGGGTAGCTAATGAACCTTCTAGGGTGATATGGGTGGCAAGTTATCGTGGGTAACAGCCCATAGGTAGGCTGTCCAGAGTCCAGTCACTGGACCATTCTTTTATTACTACCTTTAGGTAAATCTTAGATCAGGGAAGCCACCTACTTAAAAAGAAAGAAAAGAAAGTCAAAAAGCAAAGAAAAAGAAAAAGAAAAAGGAGAAAAGAAAGAAAAAAGGAAAACAAAAGAAATAAGCCACACTTCGTCGCACGAGTATGGCTGGCAAGTTGTCGGTGGTAATAGCTCATCGACCGGTTGTCCAGAACCCAACTCAAGAAATGCACTAAAAATTCCCAAAACACTTAGGAAGAAGCGGAAAAGTAGAATAAGCTAGGGAGATATACACAGGACTCACCCTTGTGTTGACCCCATAAAAATAAAAGTAGGGAGAAAGCTACTTGTCGTAAAGATACGCCTTTAGGCAGAACTCTCTTTTTAAGGTCACCTAGAGGCGTAGAAACTCGAAGTTCGTTCTAATTGCCGATCAACGAGTTTATCACATTCACAATAAGATGCTTAGAACTTAGAGTTCTCATTAAATCTTGGGTGGGTTGAGTGGCCATAGAAAGCCACTCTTTAACCCTAAACTCAAAAATCCAAAAAAATATGAAAAGAAGAAAAAGAGAAAAGGAGATTTTTCTTTGAATAAGTCGAGGGCTTGAGGCGGTTCGCATTTTGGCAGATACTCGTGTGCTGTTGTGTCTTTGAAAGTTTAGATCCTGAGTAAAAAATTTCTTAATGTTGAAAATGACTTATGCCAAAGTAATCTAACCTAATTCATTTATAAATAGCATGTAGTTTTTGCTAGGGACTAGCAAAAGATAGGCATGGGGGTGTGATGTGCATACATCTGATTAACCTAAAATGTCTATTAATGCATGTTCTTAGTGTCACATTAGCATCATACATTGTAAATAGTGTATAACATGCATAATCATGCATTTAGATCAAGTTGTATAAATTGTATAGTAATTGTCTCCTTTTTATGATCAAGGATAGGGCAACCTTTTATCAAGGCCTCGGATCGAAGATCCAACCATACGAATCTTATCAGGGCAACGATTGGAGTTCAACGACTCCAAAATCGCTTTAATCAGACATCCGCAGCACCAGATAGAAATCGAGGAACCTTAAAGAGTAAGGGCTAAGATGGTGTTAATCTGCACCTTAGACGACAAATCCAACCACACGGATGGGTTCAAATCGACAATCGCAACCTAACAGCGTGAAAATCGGTCCAATCCGACACCCATGACACCATCTACATCACGTAGAAGATGGATGGCCTAGATGGCGCCATGTGGTGCCATCATAGCTGCCCAACGTCGGCCGCAACCCTCCTTCACCCGCTCGGCAAATCTCAGCCGTTGGGTGCCCATCCAGCAGCCGAGATCGCGCCACGCCACCGCTCATCCAATGGCCTCTTCTAAAGGCGCATGCTACGTTTGATCTCGACTATTGGATGAATATCCAACGGCTAAGCATGCTTGAGCCTTTGTCAAAACTACGGCCATCCACCGGCTTAGCGCAGCGGTTGCGCACTCATGGGCGAGGTAGAGATCACAGGACCGATCCTCGCGATGCCTCAAGTCAAGGCGCGGGCGTGGAGCGGTGCGTGATGAGAGCTGCGCGATGAAGATCCAGCGGCGGGAAGCGAGCGATAGCGCCCATGCACGATCAGACGCGCGGCGCTTACGCATGATCGCACGTGGGCACGCAGCGTGGTGATGAGAAACTCATCATAATCTCTAATTACCCCTAATTAACTAGTCTTCCTAGTTAATCAGCTAAGGATATGAATATATAAGGGTTAATTTTAAAATAAGGAATATATAGTAAATGACCTTAAAATAAGTTAAAAATGATATTTTAACATTCAATTAATATTATTAACAATCTAATTAATAATTGGACTTGAAATTTTATTAGTCATTCCCTTAATTAATAAGTCAAGTAACTTAAACATAATGTATACATAAGTATATAATAACTTAACTTTACTTAATTTAATAAATTAACTTGAAAAGGTCAAAAATGTAAATTTAAGGTGTAACATAATAATTACCCTATTTATAATCATATATAAAAAGTTGAAAAATATCTAAGTTTAAATAAACCTTTAAAACCCGGGTTTACATTTAGGTCCATACTAATCATTGCAATTGAGTCCTTAATTTTCATATAGGTCGTTAAGTTTCACTGCACATAGGTTCCTGTCGTCTTCTTCTTCTTCAGCTGAGTGAACGGCTGACGATGAAGGTGGTGCGCTTGTCTTCTGTCTTTATTTATATTCGTTGTAGTATATGACAGAACAGTTACCAGCTTCATACAAAATTTTTTTACTCAGAATAACAAGTTTCCCGAGGTCGAACTCAGAGAGCAACTATAATTCTAGAAACATAAATTCACAATATAAGGTTTTACAAAAATTAAGAGATAGAGAGAGAGGGAGCAAAAGTTCTCTTTTGTTAGCTTCTTCTTCTTCTCTCTTTCTCTTCTCTTTTCTTCTTCTCTTACAGCTGCTTCTTCTCTTCCTTCAATCTGCCTTCTTTTCTTTCTTGCGGCTGCAGGGCTTCTGCCTTCAGCTGCTAAGTCTTCTTTTCTTCTTCCTTCTTTTCTTTTCTTCTTCTACTCTGGCCGTTCCTCTTCTTTCTTTTCTTTCTTCTTCCTGTCTTCTTCTCTGGCCGTTGACCTTCCGTCGTCTGACCCGATGCTCAGACGACTTAACTATGCATTTGCTACAGTGCGGCTAAGTCTTTCAGCTGCTCCTCCTCTCTTCTTCTTCCTTCGCCTGCTTCTTCTTCTTTTTCCTTCTTCCCTGCGCGCACACACAATGATCAATGCAAAACCTGCCCCTACCCCTTCCCCGCATCTCTCTTTCTCTCTGAATCTCTCCTTAGGAAAGCTCTCCCAGAGCCGGGTAATCAGGTTCGGGTTGCGCGCCCGGGACCAGGCCCACCGGCATGCGATGGTGGGCGAGGAGTGCTTAGTCGGGTAGTCGAGTGCAACCCAGACCCGCGGGGCGTGAGCACTGGCGAGGGCGGGCGAGCGCGTGGCGCGTTGCGTGAGGGTGAGGGACCTGACCCTTGTGTATCAAAGACAAACAGCCTAATACACTTTTTCAATTTAAGTGTGGGCGCGAGGCCACACACTTACGAGGTGGGACTAAAGTCCCACCTCAAATCCGCGTGCCCACAGGCGAGGAGATGCTGCCAATTGGGGCAACAGCGAGCGTTCGCGACCCCAGTTGCAAACCTGGACATGCTCGCGGAACCAACCCGCGCTGCCTGGAGCGCGCGCCTGGAATGGAGACGTCCTGGAGCTGCTTGTGAAGGAGCTTCAGCAGCTCTTCAATGGCGGCGAGGAGGCACTGACCTGAAAACACAAGGACAGCCTCGCGGCCACATAAGATAACGAAGGGAGCTTCGCCAGAGTGCGACGAAGGCAGTGCGATGGTCGGCGAGGCACGGATGTGCCCGTGGAGGTGCGCCTAGGGCAGACTATGTGTGCGGAAGTGGGTCTGTTCGGGGGGTGGTCGGGCGGTGAATGGTGGTGAATGGAGTGGGGGAAACGGTTGAGTGGAGTGAGGGGGAGCTTCTGAGCTTGCCGGCGAGGGGTGAGGTGGAGTGACCTCGCCGGAGGTGGTGACCGGAGATGGAGCAGATAGAGGTGGAAGTGGCGGTTGGTGGATTACAAGGCTAAATCAGGAAGGGGAAAATGTAAGGGAGAAAGAGAGGAAAATTCCTACCTACATAGTCGACGAAGGGGGAGAGGGAGGAGTCCGGCTCGTGCCTGCAGGAGCTGAGGACGAAGATGCCCAGGAGGGGGTTATCGGCGACGAGGAGGTGGTCTGAGGACGCCAGTTGGTACAGCCTGGCGCAGGACGACGGGGTAGAGTGGACTCTGCTGCAGGTAGGGTAGCAGAGCGACGAGGAGGAAGAGGGAAGTTCGCTGGAAGCTCGGGCTGCCTGACCGGAGAGGGAAGAGACGAAATGTAGGGTGTTTCTCCACCAGAAGAAGCTTGAAGGAGACGGCAGACCCTGCCGCTCCTTAAATAGGCGCTGGCGAGGGGAGGAGATCAAGGAGACGACGTGCCAGGCTCGCCAGAGAGTGGCCGAAAATGGACACCCATGCCTTTCGTGCGTTCGCACGAGAGGCATGGTCGGTTGCAGAGGTCAGGGGAGGGTCCCTGCGACAGAGGACGATGTAGGGCACCCCCCGCTTGTTCCTGAGGACGGGCGCCCGGCCCTGCGCAGCGCCATCCTCCGCGCAAGGTCGCCGGAGGTATGGTGCTACGTAAAAATGGCAAGGGGGACCGTTCTGAAAAGAATGATGAAAAGATAGGGGGAAAATCGCAAGGGTTTCAAAAGATAAGGGTCAAAAAGTAAATTAAGAGGACCAATTTGTAAAGTCGGTCAAGATGGTCTTTTCTTAAGCCAAAATTTTAATACCAGACTAATTTGAACCTAAGGATTTTAATGGTGAAATTTGATTTGAGGTTGGACCATGTTTGACCAGTCAATTTGCGTAAAAACCTAAATTAAGTTATAAATTGGGCATGGTTCTCATTTTAGGTCAAAATAGGTTACAAAGGCCAAATTGAAGGTTCTAAACCCTAGAGAATATTTTTCTATGAATTTTAGAGGGTTTAGTTGATTTTTATCCTACCTCGAACCTCGTGAATTAAAGTGAGTTTGCTTTAGGGTTACAGAATGTCATTTAATTCCTAGAAGTTGCTATAACCCTTTTCAGATCAGATCATCCCACTTCCCTTCTTATTAAGCTCGTTTGACCTGTGTTTGGACCCTTAATTACCCTGTTTGCACATTGCTTTGGTGAAATTGCAGTTTTACCCCTTATGATTTGTTTTATTCTTTAACTCAGAATTCTCTGAGTTAAGCCTCTCTTTAGGTTTTGTAGGAGCCTTTTCACACTCATTTGGATTAAATTGCGCTAGTTAGGGTTCATGATGAGGTTCTCATCAGCTGGATCCACAGCCAAGCCATCCCCTAAAATCACAAGACCTAAGAAGGTCACCTGCCTCAACCAAAACTCGCACTTGTTGTATTTGGCACACAGCCTAGGTCGTCTCAATGTATCCAAAACCATCCGCAAGTGTTGTTCGTGTTGCGCCTGATCCCGCGAGTAAATGAGCACATCATCAATAAATACCACCACAAACTGATCCAGATACGGTCAGAACACCCGGTTCATTAAATCCATGAAGGCAGCGAGGGCGTTGGTCAGCCCAAATGGCATGACCAAAAACTCGTAGTGTCCATACCGGGTGCGGAAAGCTGTCTTGGAGACATCGATCTCCCTGATCCTCAACTGGTGGTAGCCAGATCTCAAATCTATCTTGGAGAACACCGTAGCACCTCGTAACTGGTCAAACAAATCATCGATCCTCGGCAGCGGATGCCTGTTCTTGATGGTGACCCTATTCAGCTGTTTGTAGTCCACACAAAGGCGTAGGGTACCATCCTTCTTCTTCGCAAATAACACCGGGGCTCCCCACAGGGATGCACTAGGCCTCACAAAGCCCTTCTCCAATAGGTCCTGCAACTGGGACTTGAGCTCTCGCAGCTCAAGTGGTGCCATCCTATAAGGTGCTATAGAAATGAGGCTGGTCCCTAGTACCAGTGAGATCTCAAACTCGATCTCACGCTCAGGCAGTAGTCCTGGCAACTCCTCTGGAAACACGTTGGGGTACTCTCTAACCACCGGGATGCTCTGAAAGTCTGCCACAAGGCTAGGCTCTGCCAATACACAAGCCAAGAAGCCCCTACACCCATAGCCCAAAAGTCTTGCCGCCCAAAGTGCAGAAATGCACCTGAAGCCTCTGTCCACCGGCTATCCGTGAAACTCAAAAGAAGGTATCTCTGGTATGGAGAAGATGATCTTCCTCTCAAAACAATCCACCAAAGCGTGGTAAGCAGATAGCTAATCCATCCCCAGAATCACACCAAAGTCCTCTATCGATATTACAATCAGGTCAGTGGGGAGGCTGTGTCTGACGTGCCTTCGTGCGTGTGTGTTAAGAGGTGTCGTTATAGTTGCACTTGATACGCCGGTTTTAAAAGAAGTGAACGGAGGTGAGTCCGAGTGTCGATCTCAGGGAGGCGTGGAAATCGGATTTTGTTTACCACTTGTTGTCACGAAAAAGGCGGAGTTTTGCTTGCGAAAGAGACGGTTTTGAAAAGCGAGAGATAGAGAGAGTTTAGGGTTAGAAAGCTCTTGGTTTTGATCATGCACTTTAAACAGAAATTAAAAAGGCAACTAAATGGAAAATAATTTCATTAAACATGCATTCATAGTTCATGGTTTACAATATTAAATACATGCTTCAACAAAAGTAAATGAAAGCTTAAAAGGGAGAGAGAGAGGTAGAGAGAGAGTGGAGAGCGACGAGGCAGCCACGGCGGTGGAGGAGGCTCCGTCGGCGGCTCGTCGTCTCCGGCGATTACAAGAGTGCCTAAGACTAGCTAGGAGAGGAGTGGAGTAGTTGCAAGTGGGAGAGCATGCCTTGAATGGTGGTAGAAGGGGGTTTAAATAGAGTTAAGGGCTTCCTAAAAGAAGAATGTGCTTTAGCGACATCCAGAACGTCGCTAAAACCGCTTCCATATACGTCGGTGAAGGTCTGCTGCCGCCGGTCAGCCGCCCGCCCCTTTCTCTCTTCAGGCGCGATCCGTGGACGTCGAACGAGAGCCGTCCGATTGATGATCGGACGGCTGAGATCCTCCCACGCCTGCGCTAGGATCGCGCTTCGGGCGTGCGTGCGCGCGCGCGTTTCCGCCCGGCGTGCGCGCGCGCGTGGGAGGTGGGGCGCTGTCGTCGCGCCGGGTGGCGCGATCCTAGCCGCTCGCTTCTGATCGTGCGGCTCAATTTTGCCGCGCCCTTCGCCCGCAGACGATTTTTGCTCCGCGCGACTCGAACGCGCGTCGCCGCAACGCGGGCGTGCGCGCTAACCGTTGCGCCACGCCCGCGCTTTGTCGCGGCGACCGCGGGCGAGCGCGCGGATCTCGGCCGTTCGATCGAAGATCAACGGCCGAGATGCGTCCTTGGCTGGCTTGGGGGCGTGCGGGCGGCGGGGGCGGGGCGACGTGGCGCGTTCTAGGCCGTTGATCTCCAGATCAACGGTCAGGATTTCTTGGGCCCATTGTGGGAGCTCCGGATGTCGGATTTGGCCGATTTTGAGTCCGTTAGACTCCGTTCGTCGTCCTGAATCCATCCGTGCGGTCCGATTGCTCATCTGAGGCCTGCTTTGACAAATGCTTTACACAAATGGCCATTAATACAGTTTATAAGCAATCTTGGTACTTGATGCATGCAATGCTCCTATTCTACTTTATGTTGTGCCTTTTATTCTAAAGATGGGCCATATTCAACCTAATTACTACCCCCTTGCGTGGTGTTATCATACCCCCATGTTTACTCCTTGCTAGTCCCTAGCAAGGTTTATTCTAGCCTTTATTTCTTTGGCGAATTCAAGAAGTAATTGCTTAGGCACTTCGTTACTTGTTAATAAGAAGAACTATACGAAGATCTTAATCTACAAAGACTAAGCAGCGCCCGGGTGTCTGCCAAAATACGAATCGCCCGAATCCTTGCTTTGTATATATAACTATACTTATGTATACGTATATATCTATATATGTCTTTTTAGAATTTTTAGAATTCAGTGTGGGTTGGTAACTTTTTACGGCTACCCAACCCACCCAAAACTCGGTCAAAACCCTAAGTGCTAAGCATCTTGGTGTGAATGTTGTGATAGACTTACTTAACGGTAATTGAGACAGACTTCGAGTTTCTACGCCTCTAGGTGACCGGAAAAGAAAATAAATTTTTGCCTGAAGGTGTATTTGTTCGATTGGTAGCTTTCTCCCTGCGTTCATTTTACTTGGGGTCAACACAAGGATTTTCCAGTGTATATCTCCCCGGCTTGTACTACTTCCCCGCTTCTTCCTTAGGTGTTTTTGGTCTTCTTTTTTTTGTGCAATTATTGAGCTGGGCTCTGGACAACCGACCAATGGGCTGTTACCCACGATCACTTGCCAGCCATACTTGTGCGGTGAAGTGTGGTTTTTTTTTTTTTTTTTTTTTTTTTTTTTTACGTAGGTGGCTTCCCTAATCTCAAATGTACCTAGAGGCAGTGAAAAAGAAATGGCCTGTGGCTGGGTTCTGGACAACCTGCCAATGGGCTGTTACCCACGACAACTTGCCAGCCATACCACCCTAGAGAGTTCATTAGCTACCCAATTTCTGTCAAAATCTCCGAGAAGTGAGTATGTGCAGAAATGTGTGCAGATGCTTAGACTCAAAGTTTTCCTGAGTTAGAGGATGAGTTGATAAGTCGTATACTTATCACCTTATTTATTAGGTGGATTAGAATAGCTTAAAGTTGCAAGGATTCGCCGCTAAATCCATATTTTAATGGACACTAGGGCTGATTAAGCCTGAAGGCCTGAAAAGTCTAAGCGTTTAAGTTCTTTTTGTATTATTTCCCACTATTGACAAGTTTCTAATGCCTAAGTTTTTCTTCCTAAATTCAAATTTTTTTTTTTTTTAATCAATTAATTTATTCATTCAGACTGATTAATTAAACTCAGGATTATGCAATTTACCATCCCCCCCATGCTTAAGTTGGACAATGTCCTCATTGGCAGATGCATGGATGCAGAAGGGTTCAAAAAGATAGTACCTGAGTGACGTAAACTTACCAGATCAGTCTGAATCCGCTGGGTTGCCTCCCAGGAAGCGCTGAGTTTAACGCCTCCAGCTGGGCGGTGCCTGGTGTCAGCCCTCAACAAGGGTGACACTCTCCTTGGGGGGTACCTGGGCCAGGAAATGCTTCAATCTTTGACCATTGACTGTAAAGGTGTGCCCGGTATTAAGATCGGCGATTTCGACTACCCCGTTGGAATAGGGCTTGACCACCCGAAATGGTCCTGTCCATTTGGACCTAAGTTTCCCTGGAAAGAGTTTCAGGCGTGCATCAAATAGCCAGACTTGTTGGTTTGGCTCAAAGGTTTTCCTATGAATGAGTCGGTCGTGGACGGCTTTCATTTTCTCCTTATATAGCCGACTATTGTCAAAGGCGTCCCGACGAATTTCTTCAAGCTCGGATAATTGAAGAGTCCTTTGCGCACCAGCTAACTGGGGATCCATGTTACATTGCTTAACAGCCCAGTAAGCCCGGTGTTCCAATTCGACAGGGAGATGGCAAGCTTTGCCAAAGACCAAGCGGTAAGGTGACATGCCTATCGGGGTCTTAAAAGCGGTCCTGTATGCCCACAGGGCATCATCAAGTCGTGTGGACCAGTCTTTCCTGTCAGGTCTCACAGTCTTCTGTAAAATGTTCTTGATTTGTCTGTTTGAGACCTCAGTCTGCCCATTTGTTTGTGGATGATACGGGGTGGCAATGCGATGGTTTACCCCGTATTTTCTAAGTAGGGCACGGAACTGGGAATGGATAAAATGGCTTCCACCATCACTGATCATGGCCTTGGGTATTCCAAAATGGGAAAAGATGTTCTTCTTTACAAAGTCCATGACCGTCTTGTGATCGCATCGTCGGGTGGCAACGGCCTCAATCCATTTGGAAACATAGTCTACCGAGACCAAGATATACTCGAAGCCGTTGGATGGTGGAAAGGGGCCCATAAAATCGATACCCCAAACGTCGAAAATTTCGACAATCAAAATGGGCTGAAGGGGCATCATATCTTTTTTGGTCATTGTCCCTAGTGTTTGGCATCGTGAGCAAGTCTTGGCAAAGATGTGTGCATCCTTGAATAGGGACGGCCAATAAAATCCAGACTGCAAAACTTTTGCAGCTGTTTTCTTGCCAGAGAAATGGCCGCCACATGCTTGGTCATGACAAAAGGAAAGCACACTCTGAACCTCGTCTTCGGGGAGGCACCTCCTGATGATCTGATCAGCACAGAGGCGAAACAGCATGGGATCATCCCAGAAATAGTGCTTGGCCTCAGCCAAGAACCTGTCCCGTTGCTGTTTGGACCAGCTGTGCGGGGTTTGTCCTATAACCAGGTAGTTGACATAGTCAGCATACCATGGCATTTTCTTGTCTTGCACGGCTAGGATGTGTTCATCAGGGAAGGTATCAGATAGAGGTAGGGAGGGTCCAATGTGGTCTGGATGAAGTCTTGACAGGTGGTCAGCCACCACATTTTTCGATCCGGCCTTGTCTTGGATTTCCAGGTCAAATTCCTGCAAAAGCAGGATCCATCTGATGAGCCTGGGTTTTGCATCCTTTTTGGCCAACAGGTGCCGGATGGCTGAATGGTCGGTGTAGATAGTCACGTGGGATCCCAGCAAGTATGATCGGAATTTTTCCAGTCCAAAGACTACAGCAAGCAACTCTTTTTCTGTGACCGTATAATTACGCTGGGCCTCGTCCAACGTTTTGCTCGCGTAGTAGATCACCACGGGCTTCTTGTCTTGCCTTTGTCCCAGGACAGCACCTATGGCAAAATCTGATGCGTCACACATAATCTCAAAACCCTGGGACCAGTCTGGGGGTTGAAGTACAGGTGCGGTGGAGACTAAGTCCCGGAGGGTATGATAAGCCTGGGTGCAATCAGGAGACATGTGGAAAGTTGCGTCGTTGGCTAGAAGGTCGGTCAAGGGTTTGGAAAGTTTGGAAAAGTCTTTGATGAACCTTCGGTAGAAGCCAACATGTCCTAGAAAAGAGCGAATCTGTCGGACCGAACTAGGTGGAGGAAGTTTGGAAATTAAATCAACCTTAGCTCGATCTACCTCGATGCCCTTATGCGAAACGATGTGTCCGAGGACAATTCCTTCATGAACCATAAAATGGCTCTTTTCCCAACTTAACACCAAGTTAACCTCGATACATCGTTTCAGGATTTTCTCCAAGTTGCTCAAACAATGGTCGAATGAATTCCCGAATACAGAGAAATCATCCATAAAGACCTCCAAGTATTCACCCACCATTTCTGAAAAAATGGCTAGCATGCAACGCTGGAAGGTTGCGGGTGCGTTGCATAACCCGAACGGCATTCGGCGGAATGCAAACGTGCCATACGGGCAAGTGAATGTGGTCTTTTCCTGATCTTCTGGAGCAATTGCGACTTGGTTATATCCTGAATATCCATCCAGGAAGCAAAAATACTTCTGCCCTGCCAATCTTTCAAGGATTTGGTCAATGAATGGCAAGGGGAAGTGGTCCTTCTTAGTGGCTTCGTTAAGCTTCCTATAATCAATACACACCCGCCATGCGGTGGTGGTGCGGGTGGGAATGGATTCGCCATGATCATTAGTGACAACGGTGAGCCCAGCCTTCTTTGGAACCACTTGAGTGGGGCTCACCCAGGGGCTATCAGAGATAGGGTAGATGATGTCGGCGTCGAGCCACTTGATAATTTCTTTTTTAACGACCTCCCGCATGTTAGGGTTTAACCGTCTCTGCATCTGGCGGGAAGGTCGGGCCCCGTCTTCCAGGTAAATCTTGTGGGTGCAATAGGTGGGGCTAATTCCTCTTAGATCTGAGATGGTCCAACCAATGGCGGCCCGATGTTCTGAAAGAGTTGCAGTCAACCTTAGTTCCTGATCCTTGGTTAGATGGGAATTAATAATCACTGGGAAGGTCTGGCCAGGTCCCAAGAAGACGTACTTGAGATTCTCGGGCAATGGTTTAAGTTCAGGTGCGGGTGGGACCACAGTCGATGGGAATGGAAAGGGCGGTAGTTGATCAACATTGATTTCTTCAAATGGTGTCATGTGATGATACTCAGCCTTACAGAGGTCCATAGGTAATGATGGTGGCGAGTCAGAACTACGGGTTTGGTGGTCTGAGACAGAGTTGAGGGTAAGGCATTCCTCGATTAAAGTTTCCACGGGATCATGTTCCTCAATGTAATCACAATCAAAAGACTTTGTTGCCCGGAAGATATCTAATTGCATTTTCCTGTCTCCGAAGGCGATTTCCATACATCCCGTGTCGCAATCGATGTTTGCTTTAGCCGTGGCTAAGAAAGGTCTGCCTAAGATTATGGGTGCGTTCTGTAATTTTTCAGGGACTTCCATGTCGAGCACCAAAAAGTCGACTGGGAAATAGAAGTCCTTGACCCGTACAATCACGTCCTCGACAACCCCCTTCGGGGTTTTCACTGATCTATCCGCCAGCTGGATGGTGACAGGGGT
Source organism: Thalassia testudinum (assembly GCA_037157565.1). Taxonomy (NCBI): domain Eukaryota; kingdom Viridiplantae; phylum Streptophyta; class Magnoliopsida; order Alismatales; family Hydrocharitaceae; genus Thalassia; species Thalassia testudinum. Next base: position 136,844,563 of record JAZHRO010000073.1, read on the forward strand.
TGGTGCCAGCTCCCCAAAACCAAATTGGTGGTACAAGGTTGTGGGAATTAGGTTGATAGAAGCACCTAGGTCCAGGAGAGCTCTATCAAATGTCATGTCCCCGATGTTGCAGGAAATCAGGGGTGCTCCTGGGTCAGTTCGTTTGAGTGGAAGGTTGCTTGATATCACGGAACTGGCTTGCTCAGAGAGTACAACCTTCCTAGGTGCTTGAGGTCTCGTCTTACGCTTGGGTGTACAGGCATCCTTTAAGAACTTGGCGTAAGCGGGGATGTGTTTGACAGCTTCTAGAAGCGGAATATTAATCTGTACTTGTTTAAAAATTTCCATCAGCTCCTCAGTTTCCACAGTATTCTTTTTTCTCTTGATTGTTTCCAAGGCCTCAGGATAGGGTGTCTGGATTGGTTCCATGTTTGGGTCCTTGGTTGGTGCTTCTTCTAAGTCAGGTAAAGTCTCGGGGAGAGTCGGCCATTTGGGATCCTGGGTTTTGGTGCCGCTTCTCAAGGTCACCGCATTCGCAGAGGCATTGGGGCCATGGGATGATCCTTGAGAAGATGAGGATGAAGAGGCGCCAAACCCAGGAGGTGTTTGTGGAGCCGGTTGGACCATATGAGCCTGCCCGGGGTTGCCTTGGAACCCTTGCGAATTGGGGCCTCTGCTAATTATGTTTCGCGGGTTTGGTTGTGGTTGGGAAGGTAGAGATCCTTGCTGTTTACAGTCCAAGAGTTGGCTTAACTGTCCCTTTACCAAGGCCATTTCTTCCTGATGTTTTTGGTTCATGTCAGCCATCATCTTTATTAGGGTGTCCATTTGGTTTTGTGGGGGAGGGGCCGCCCTATTTTGGTTATATTGGGGTCTAACTGGTGGTCCTTGCTGATAGGGGGGCAAGTGTGGCTGTTGGTTTGGCCTAGGCTGGTTTTGGAATTGCGGTAGTTTCTGGTTTGTCCAACCAAAGTTGGGGTGATTACGCCAGCCGGTGTTGTAAGTGTTGGAGAAAGGGTCAGGTTTTGCATATCCTTGGACGGCTTGCACATCTTCTAGAATAGCCGATGTTGATGAAGAAGGAAGGGAGTAATCAAGGGTCGAGGGAGCAAAGGTCCCTCCTTGGAACATGGTTGGGGGTTGTTCCAAGTTTAGTTGGGTGAAGGGTTGGACCAGGTCAACATTATGTGCTCCTTTTGCTAGGGTGAAAGTCGGCAAGGGGTTCCTGGTCTGGTTCAGAAGCTCATCAATCTTTTTGTCCACCAATTCCACTCGATCCAATTTTTTGGCAATAATGTCCATGTCAACCATTCCAGAATTTGCTTGCACCTCATAAATCCCACCACGGGGTTGACTGGATCTGTTAAACTGGTTCATGGAGGCATTGTTGAGCGAATTCTCACTCATAAACTCAAAGAGCTCAAACGCGCTCTCCTCGTCTTTGTTTAGGAAGTTTCCCCCGCATGAGGCATCGACGAAGTTCCGTAGGTTGCTATCCAGACCATGGTAGAAGATCTGGGCCAATTGCCACCTTGGAACTTCGTGGTGTGGGCATTTCCTCAAAAGTTCATTGAATCTTTCCCACGTCTCATGAAATTGTTCCCCACCCTGGAGTGTGAAGGTAGTGATAGCTCTTCTGAGGGCATTGGTCTTTCCTATGGGGAAGAATTTCTTTAAAAATGCATACCTCAGTTCCTCCCAGGTGGTGATGGGTCTACCTAGGGTTCTAAGCCAATGAGAAGCCTTGTCTCTTAATGAGAAAGGGAACATCTTGATTAGAACAATATCAAGGCTAATGTTCCTAGGTTTTACTGTTCTTGCTATGCGGTCGAGATCTTCTAGGTGCTGAAAGGGGTCTTCATTTGAGCTTCCATGAAAGTGGCTCTGGATTAGACTTAATACATTAGGTTTTAGCTCAAAATCGTCTCCCCCTTCGGGGATCCTAAGGTGTGGCTCGACTCTAATGGCAGAAGGGTTATAGAAATCACGGAGGGGTCTTGGCTGGTTCTGAAACGGTGGTAAATCAAGTGGTGGTTGTCCTGGTATGTCATTGAAAGGTGGTGGTTGTTCTTGCGGGTTCTGTATCCGTTGTATGGCTTGCATGATGGTGTGGATTTGTCGTTGCTGAAGCCGATGGTTAGCATTGATTTGAGCCTGGACGACAGCCATAGCATCTGGTGGGGGTTGATCTTCAGCCTCATCTACCCTAGGTTCAGCCATGTTTTCAACAGAGTTACGTCGCCTAGATTCCTGCCCCAAAACACACAATTCGGGATGCAGTGAGCGCCTCCCGTGCATACACTAGAGAAGAACTGGAGGGGATGCGGAGGGCGACAGATGCGAGAAATGTGTTTCAATCAAGCACGCAAGCCTAATCCTTATGGTGTATTCCTTAGGAGACCTAGAAATCTCACAAAGGGTGATTAAGTCCATAAGCACTGGACTTCCCTTCTCAAGGCTAATCTGGCCAGGTTGATTACGAGGGGATTGCAGGGAAGGTTCTTCCTTTGGCTTACGCCTCCGGTTCCATAGACCCCACAACCACGGTCGTTTGACACTGCCCCGCAGCCTAGTCACCAGATTCTACCAAGGGAATGAAAGCCAAGTGCCTAGCGAACAAAACCTCACCTTTTGAGACTTAACTCAGTCCTGTCTAGGGCACGTCTACTCAGTTTTAACGGGTTAGGATAGTGCTTGTGCTTAGGGTAATGTGATGAGGCGTTGATTGGGGTGGTGCCTCTTAATTTTCCACTTTTCAAGGTGTGTGCTTCTACAAAACAGGGTTTTAAAGCAAGAATTTTTAGGGTGTGGTGTCTTTTAATGTTTCATCCTTACTTTAGTGTTTTTTTTAGGGTTGACGTGTCTTAATGCTTTCAGACAAGTTTCAATGGGCACGTCAAGTTCTACACACAACTTGGTGAAAGTAGATTTCCTTTTTATCTTGTAGAGGCTCTAAAAACCCTAGTGTACTCATCCTAAAGATCGTGCAGCTTCTATTAGATGAGTTAGTTTTTAGGGTTGAGTGGTGCGGCCCAGGTCAACTCACGGTGGCTTCGCAAACACCACTCAAGAGAAAAAGCAAAGAACACTCCAAGAATTTGTCCAGTATATTAGAGTGTACATTTTTTTTGTAGGGTGGTGTGTTAAGAATGTGGGTCAAGCAATCATTCACCACGCCAATTTTTTTCAATTTTTATGATTTTTTTTTTAGCTTTTTCACGCAAGCAAACAATGAGAGAGAGAGAGAGTACTCACTATCGACCCTCGAGGCGTCTACTTCCTTGCTACCATAGTGGAATGCGTCGCTTCGCCGTCCATGCGCCGAATTCCTGCATCCGTCAAGTAAAAAGGAAAATAGGGCATTAGACGATATGAGAATGAAGGTGGAATGGAGGTGATAAAACAAATCCGTTGCCTCCCCGGCAGCGGCGCCAAAAACTGACGTGCCTTCGTGCGTGTGTGTTAAGAGGTGTCGTTATAGTTGCACTTGATATGCCGGTTTTAAAAGAAGTGAACGGAGGTGAGTCCGAGTGTCGATCTCAGGGAGGCGTGGAAATCGGATTTTGTTTACCACTTGTTGTCACGAAAAAGGCGGAGTTTTGCTTGCGAAAGAGACGGTTTTGAAAAGCGAGAGATAGAGAGAGTTTAGGGTTAGAAAGCTCTTGGTTTTGATCATGCACTTTAAACAGAAATTAAAAAGGCAACTAAATGGAAAATAATTTCATTAAACATGCATTCATAGTTCATGGTTTACAATATTAAATACATGCTTCAACAAAAGTAAATGAAAGCTTAAAAGGGAGAGAGAGAGGTAGAGAGAGAGTGGAGAGCGACGAGGCAGCCACGGCGGTGGAGGAGGCTCCGTCGGCGGCTCGTCGTCTCCGGCGATTACAAGAGTGCCTAAGACTAGCTAGGAGAGGAGTGGAGTAGTTGCAAGTGGGAGAGCATGCCTTGAATGGTGGTAGAAGGGGGTTTAAATAGAGTTAAGGGCTTCCTAAAAGAAGAATGTGCTTTAGCGACATCCAGAACGTCGCTAAAACCGCTTCCATATACGTCGGTGAAGGTCTGCTGCCGCCGGTCAGCCGCCCGCCCCTTTCTCTCTTCAGGCGCGATCCGTGGACGTCGAACGAGAGCCGTCCGATTGATGATCGGACGGCTGAGATCCTCCCGCGCCTGCGCTAGGATCGCGCTTCGGGTGTGCGTGCGCGCGCGCGTTTCCGCCCGGCGTGCGCGCGCGCGTGGGAGGTGGGGCGCTGTCGTCGCGCCGCGTGGCGCGATCCTAGCCGCTCGCTTCTGATCGCGCGGCTCAATTTTGCCGCGCCCTTCGCCCGCAGACGATTTTTGCTCCGCGCGACTCGAACGCGCGTCGCCGCAACGCGGGCGTGCACGCTAACCGTTGCGCCACGCCCGCGCTTTGTCGCGGCGACCGCGGGCGAGCGCGCGGATCTCGGCCGTTCGATCGAAGATCAACGGCCGAGATGCGTCCTTGGCTGGCTTGGGGGCGTGCGGGCGGCGGGGGCGGGGCGACGTGGCGCGTTCTAGGCCGTTGATCTCCAGATCAACGGTCAGGATTTCTTGGGCCCATTGTGGGAGCTCCGGATGTCGGATTTGGCCGATTTTGAGTCCGTTAGACTCCGTTCGTCGTCCTGAATCCATCCGTGCGGTCCGATTGCTCATCTGAGTCCTGCTTTGACAAATGCTTTACACAAATGGCCATTAATACAGTTTATAAGCAATCTTGGTACTTGATGCATGCAATGCTCCTATTCTACTTTATGTTGTGCCTTTTATTCTAAAGATGGGCCATATTCAACCTAATTACTACCCCCTTGCGTGGTGTTATCAGTGTCCACCGACACTAACCTCACAATCTGTGTAGACCTTCTCAGCTACAAACAGCTGACCACACGGACCTCTAATCACAAACGGATCCTCTAACAACACACAGTCATATCCCAAACTGACAGCAAAACTCGCAACAACAAACGAGTGCATGGCGTCGGAATCCAAAAGTGCGTAAACTAGTCTGCCGGAAACTGCAACCATACCTGGCACCACTGAACCTGAAGCTCTGACATCTCTGTGTGTCAGGGCACTAATACGCCCTTCAACTCTCAGTGAGGAAGAAGCAACCACACTCTGCGTCGGACGGGTAGCCATTGGTCGGTACCCTCCCCACGACTACTGTCCTCCCCCACACACCTAGGAACCAAGGCCACCTGCTCGATCTCCAGTGCTTGGTGCGGGTAGCATCTGCTGCGCTCCGACCCTGGATGGGCAGTCCCTCCTGATATGGCCCTGCTAGCCACACTGGTAGCAGAGGGGAACTTGACTCCCGCCCTCGATAGGTCCCTACTGACGGCTGGGCAGGGGTCCAGTACTGGCAGCTGGCCCCTGTCGGGGACCTCCAAAGGCCACTGACGGCCCCGCAAAGCCAGACGGCTCTCCTGCGGGCGCTACATGCCTCCTCTCTCGTTGGCCCTGTGAGTACTCTGGTTGGTAGGGCTTCTTTCATCCGCTGTCAGTGTCACGTGCGGCCGGGTTGGTCTCCTCATACATCATAGCTGCCTCTACCACTCTCGAGAACGTGGGCAGCTTCAGGGGTTTGACATACCCCCGGATGGCAGGTCGGAGCCCCTCAATGAACCTCCACAGGCGCTCCTCCTCAGTAGCCACAGCTGTCGCAGCGAAACGAGACAGCTCCAGGAAACGCGTACGGTACGCGCTGACAGTCATTGACCCCTGGCGGAGAGTGTGACACTCCCACCTCCTCTGATCTTGCCACGTCTGCAGGAAGTACTGCTCACAGAAGAGGGTCACAAACTGGTCCCACGTCGGCTCTGCCCTCTCTTGGTTTCTGACTACCCTCCACCACCTGTGTGCCGCACTCTCCAGCTGGTACGTGGCAAAGGCCACGCGGTACTCCGCAGGGGGAAAAGGGTGTCAAACACCTTCTCGATCTGCTCCAACCAGTTCTCTGCCTTAGTCAGCTCCTCATCCCCCTTGAAGGAGGGGGCTTCAGCTTCCGGAATTGTCCGAATAGCTCATAGTGTCGCTGTAGTGGGGAAATGGGCACTCCTCCAGGAAGGGAGGCTCATGCTCGGAAGTGTCAGAGTGCGGTGGGGGCGGTGAAGGACCACCCCCTTCCCCACGTCCAACGCTGTGTCGGTCTCGTGGTTCCATAGAGGACTCCCCCTCCACGTCCCGAGGGAGAGGCGCCCATGGAGGCGGGTGGAGCTCCTCTCTATCTCTCGTATCAACTGGGCGAGGTCCTGGGCCTGAATACCCGAAAGAAGTGGCTGATCCACTGAAACCTCGGGCCCAGCACGCCCGCTCCTCCGACCTCGTCCTTGGCTACGTCCGCGGCCCACCTCAAGAACTCCACGTCGAGGCATCTCCTGCATGGAAACGCAAAAAATAGAACAAAGAGACGTCAACTTTAACGAACATTCAGCAAAAGAATCCTCAGAACAGATGTCAAAAGGTACGTTGTGGTGGTTACTCTAGTTACATGCACGTGAATTGGTTATTCTTAAGCTAGTTGGTTCATTTCTCGGGATGACCTTGCTCTGATACTATCTTGTTACAACCTGGTTCCCGAATTCCTACAGGACACGAGACCGACCTGACTCGACTGATCCCAAGACCCAGTCGTCCAACAAGAATTAACCAAAAGCAAGAAAGTGAATCACATTCACTATGCTAAGCAACTAACAGTAAAAGAGTACAGCAGTAAAGAAAGTAAAAGCTACTATAGTACATGTCACCACCACAACAATAGAACAGTAACAAGGTACAGGAACATAAAGGTACATAAAAGTAAAGGTACAGAACGTAAAGTACAGGAGTCTGAACTCACTACTACAAAAAGGCACTACAAAAGAAAGCTACTGCTACTGGGCTCTACTGGGCCCAGCACCCTCTGCAGCCGAAGACTCGGGCTGCTCAACACCTGGACCTGAAATGGGTTATGAGTACACAAAGTCAGCGAATGCTGAGTAGAGTGGCAACCAACTGATAGCGAAATACGCGGTTTGTTAAAATACGTCGTTGTAACGCGTAAATCCGCTTTCACTGCAGAGGGTAGTTTTTGGTAGTTTTAATTAATTATGTGACCAGAAAGAGGAACCAACCTGAATTTCGCGGGAAGAAAAGGAACTTTGAGCTCTCGCTTCCAGATTCCCGCCTTCCCGTTGTAGTTCCTGCACACACAAAAGAAAGAAAGAGAAGGGGATGAGATCCACTTCAAGCAAGAGAAAATTAATTAATGCAAAGCCGTGCCTCCCCGGCAACGGCGCCAAAAAGTGATAGCGAAATACGCGGTTTGTTAAAATACGTCGTTGTAACGCGTAAATCCGCTTTCGCTCTTAAATTTATATTCCTAGATAGGGGAGTATCTAGGGTCATCCAAGGAGGCAATATGGTTGCAAAATTGATTCTCTTGCTCGGAATAAATCTCAACTTTCTTTTTGGTATTTTTCAATATATCATTTTTTTGTTTTAAATTAAGACAACATGCGGAATGGTGACGGGAAGGTAATCTACACTTCAATTTAACTACTACTTTCTAGTGGCAAGTAGAGCCTCTCCCTAAGCTCACTCTAGGCAAGTGGAGGCCTAGAATAATTAGGGAGAGGAAGTGAGGAATGCTAAAAACAAGCAAATAGAAATGCAAACAAGAAATTGCAAAGAAGGCAACTAGATAATAAAAAAAAAAGTGTTTAACAAAAATGCCTAGTAGAGGAATGCTTCTACTACTAGAAAATTGACATAAAGAAAGGAAAACACCAATCCTCTAGATAGATGGTGAAGAAGAGGGCTTCTTGCTCCAAGGTTGGTGGCTCCCAATCTTGAAAAGAGTCCTTCAACTCCTTCCTCGCAGTGCTCCGCCAAGGTGATGTCCTCCAAGGCAAGTCCTAAGGGGGCGTGCCCTAAGCTTCTCTCCAAGGGTGGACGTCCACCCTAGGTCCTTCTCCCTTGCCTGGCCGTCCTCCTTGAAGTGGAAGAGTCCTCCTCCTTGGCGTGGCCCAAGTTGAAGAGAGTGGGGAGAAGAAGGCACCAAAAGGGCTGGTGGTGTGCCCCTTTAATCTCCTTCTCTACTCCTTCTCCTTGGGCGTAGGTATAGGTGGATGTAGGTAGAAAATACACTAAGGGAGGATGCCCCAAAATGGTGGTAGGTGGTGGCTTTTTATAGAATAGGAAGGGGGCTATGGTGACCTTTGAAATGGATGGCCAAGATGAGTTGATGGAGGTGGTTGGAGATCCCATGGCCAAGGAGAGTTGGCGCCACCTTAAGGGACACCAAGGGGGTAGTTATGGGTGTTGACACCCCTTAGTGTTGGTGCCAAAATGGGCTTTCTAGAAGACTATTAGGTGGCGCCACCTTAAGGTTCTAGAAGGGGGGTATGTGGATGGCTAGGATGTGTTATATGGGTAGGTGTAGGGTGGATGAAGAGGCTGAAAGTTGGTGCCAAAATAGGGGTGGTTTTTGGCGCCAACTTGAAGTGTCTTTTGATGGAGATAATGGGGTGAAGGGGTGGCTAGGTGGTGGCGCCAACTTAAGTAGGGTAGCTAGCTTAGGTAGGCTTGAGTTGGTGGAGCTAGCTAGGGTTGATTTTTAAGGTAATGGATGGCCAAGGAGCTGGTTGTTAGCTAAGCTAAGCTAAGATAAGCTAAGCTAGCTTAGCTAAAGGTGGAGTAGAGGAGAAGGTGTTGGAGCTAGGGTTTGGAGGAAGGAGCTGAGGAGGAGAAGTCTGGAGCTGGAGCTGGAGTTGGCTGCTGCTGAAGAGGCTGGCATGGGGCTACTCTAGCTAGCTTAGCTTGCTAGTTCTTTGCTAGTTGCTAAGCCAAGCTAAAGTGAGCTAGCTTCTACCAAAATGAGCTGAGGTGAGCTAGGTCTGGTGCTCCCGGGGAGAATCAAGCTGGTTGAGGCAGCTACGGTAGCTTCGCTCAACTGAGATGAGCTAAGCTGAGTCCCCGGGAGCTGGACTTGAGCTTCCTGAGCTGAGATGAATTCTTCTTCAGCTGGCTGGAGTTGAGTGGAGCTGAATGTAGCTGGATCTGAGCTGGGGTGAACTTCTGTCAACTCAGCTGAGCTAGCTAGAGCTCCCTGTGAACTAGTGGGAGCTGAGATGAGCTAGACTCAGCTAAGTTGAGCTGGATCTGAGCTGACTTGAGCTAGGGTGAGCTAAGGTGAACTCTCTTGAGCTGCCATCCAGCTGAGACTAGCTGAATGGAGCTGGGATGAGCTAACCCTAGTTCAAGTAAGCTAGGTTCCAGCTGTGGTGAGCTGGATCAAGCTGGGTTCCAGCTAGTCTGGGCTTCTCCTTCACCATTTGCCTTCTTGAGTGCTAGGGTTTTAGGGATCTGTGCATCTGTACATCCCTAACACTCACAAAAACACATTAAAACGACAATAAAAAATGCAATGCATGCCTATCCTAATTTATGCCTAAATGCAGCCCAAAAACCCGTTTGCGGAGTAAAATCCTAAGAGCTAGGTTTGTTTTAATGCATAAGAATGATGATAAACTGGCGTTTATCACCAACTAACTAAAGCAGTAAAAGCTAATAGGTAAATTATCTATTCCAGTTACTTTATTTCACAAGTATTTCCTTTTCACCCATTGGTTTATATTTTCAGATCTCTTTCTTGATCTCGAATGTTCCTCGTGGGAACGATCTTGATTGCAATCTTTTCCAAAGAGTAGAAGTCACACGTGGTGCTCTCCTGGCCGGGAGAGTCCCCCGTGGTGGTCCTACACCCAGTCAACCACCCCAAGGTCACGGACAGACGTAACGGTAACTACGACATGCGCGATAACTGCACGGGTAGTTACCCTTCACTGGCACGCGGTTAGTCGTTTCCGTTAACAGAGGTGCCCAAGTACAGCACAGAACAGTACAGGGCCTAGCCCTCTCGGTAACAGGGGTCTAGCCCCTAAGAACCAAACAGGGGTCTCGCCCCTCCACAGTCAGCGCACCCTCGCCTAACTACCCTAGTTTGCCCAGTGGGCCTAACAAGTCGGTGTAGGGTGGCTAACTGAACCCTGGGCCCCCTGGGGTGGCTAGCTCTCTCCCTACACTAGTAGCTCTCCCTAGTACAGTGTACGCGAGGGCCAAGAAGTCGGTGCTGAGTGGCCAATCCTAACCCCAGGTCCCAACCCAAAGGCGGCTAGCTCCGCTCTACACTAAACAGGGGACAGTCGCTCTCCTTGGTACCACGTACTCAAAGGCCAGCACACTTCCCGCTCACATTTCCAGATCAATTCCATTTATTTCCAGGAGCTCTACTCCTAATTCCCCGTAGGGTTCATGCTCATATTTTTCATGCCATTCCATACCAGGTTTCATCATTCACAATTCCGTTCTCAGGTTATACACATGCAGCTCGTGTTTGTATCATTTAACGTATACAATAGGTAATATCACATGTAACTGTTTAACTAGTATAGGTATTTCATATTTCACAGGCAACTCTTGTTCATTGACAGGAGATTCTTAACATTTCTATTTATTCATTCAAGACTGCAATTCAACCACGCATACAGACATTTCAAGTAACTTCTCATCCAAGGATTCATGCCATATCCTAGGTTCTAGTTATTCAATCCACATATGCATTCAAGTTTTATAATTAAACTAGGGGAAGCCACTCTACCAGACAACCCAAGAGTAGTGGGGGCTCGAACGGCAGGCTCACATGCCTCAGCAAGCCCCGAACCCGCAACGGAATGAAGTCCTATAACAAGGAACCATCATAAAGGAACATTTAGAACAGTATAGAAAGCCTTCTAACAAGTAGAGGAACTCACAAGGAAAACATCGGTATCTTATTTGCGTAAAATGGACCTCAAACGAACCCTAAATGGGTCAAAAATAGGGCTACTAACTCAAATCAGACGTCTGGAACATCGTCCAAACATATTAAAAGTGTCCAGAAACGCACCTCAAGCTCTGTGTCTACCCCAGACGTCCAGGAACTCTTCTAGACCATCTGGACCCAACTCCAGACGTCCAACCTCCTCTCCGGACGTCTAGAAGTTCTTCCAGCCGTCTGGTAAGCCGCCCAGACGTCTGAAATGTGTGGGAGGGCGTGTCCACACCTTCCTGAAGCAAATCTTGTATGCAACAACCAAATCCTCTCAAAATAATCACGCAAAGTGTAGTTGCGGAGCGGCCTACATGGCCATACCCGCAAAGGGAACGCACCTTCGCGAAGATCTCTCTTCAGACGTCTGGAACCGCCTCCAGACATCCGCTCCGTCGTCTGGACGTCACTCCAGACGTCTGATTCTGGGAAAAACCCAGAACCAGAACCTACTCCTGCTCGTTCTCGCCACGCCTTGCCTCTAGCTCCGACTGCAGCAGCGTCAAGGACGGCTCCCTAACGCACTCCTCCTCCCGCACACGCCACTTCAGTCATGCGTCCTTCGGTGAGCTCCCACACGAGCTTGCGAGCTCGAGTTCCTCCTCTCTTCACTCTACTCCACTTCGTCGCCGCTCTCGCGCTCTCTCACTTGCACCAGCTCCTCTCCCAGGGGTTGAGAGGGAGAGAAGAAGGGGCTGGTGGCTGTGGAGTGGGGAGAACGAGAGAGGAAGAAGGGGGTTTATAAAGATAGTGGGTTAGGGTTCACTGGAGGGGGAAAAGAGAGAGAAAAGAAGGGAAGAAAAAGAGAGGGTACTGTTTGCGCGCAACCCGCGCGCAGATGCGAGCTCGTACCTAAAAATTTTGATTTTCAGATGTCTGGGAAGGTGTCCAAACGTCTGACCCACAGTCCAGACATCTTAAAAGGCTCAGGACAAAACGGGTCTTTACAGGTGAAAGGAGCGCACGTGGAGAGTTATATTCACAATTGGTAACAGTTGATCGGATCAACCGTCGCCAAAAAAGATTTGCGTCGGTTTATCTGACAACCGTCACCAATGAGTACAAATTGCCTTTTAAGCTCTCGCCCTTCTGTAGATATTTTGCACAATGATACTCATTAGCGACGGTTAATCCTTGATTGTCGTTAAATGTCCTAAACCCCAACCCCACGCAAAATATCTACAGAAGGGAAGGAATGGAATTCATGCGCATTGCTAAAGGTTTTCAATTGGCAACAGGTAGTTCTTAACCGTCGCCAAATTTCTAACAAAATCAAGACGCATGCTCCTAACTCTAATTAACGACATTGTAATACATAACTGTCGGTAATTATCCACTAGTAGTGAGGTTTCACAACTGTCACAAATTAATAGTCGTCAATAGTGATTTTTCTTGTAGTGAGCTCAGGGTCAAACTTAAGGAGGCAGGTTTGGATTAGTCAATTTTTATGCAATTCCTAATGATGGATCAATTTCTTTCGCTTATTATATTTTTTATTTTTCTTAGTTTTAGATTTTTTATGATATTTTTGTCCTTGAGGTACACCCTCAAAAATATATAGGTCCTTGGTGAATTGACAAAATCAAGTAAAAAATAATCTTACTACACGTGAGAACGGGTACCTGCAAAATCAAGAGTTATCTTTTATGTTTTATAAGTTTTTTGGTCTTTTCTTAATCAACAAACAAAGAGAATAAGAAAAAGAAATGCGGAAACCAAATGTAGAATGAAAAGAAATGAAATTACTTAGCTTATATATATATATATATGTATGTATGTATGTATGTATGTATGTATGTATATACATATATGTGTGTAACTCTCTAATATGTAGTTGGGGGGAGAAATTGAATCAGAGATTCAATGAAATGTAGCATAACGCTAGGTTAACCGTCGTATAAAGAAACGCAATTAGCCCTAGCTACGTGACGCGTGTGCATGTAGAGTGGATGTGTAGGAGTGTATGTGGAATGGCTTGATGTGTGTGTGAATCGTAGATGCGTACGCAACTGGTGCATACCCACTTGCGATGCAATGCGCAGTGAATGGATGAGTGTGCAGTATTGCGGGTTGGACTATATATAAATGGATGTGCGAATGAGGAAATGTGCGTGTGAATAACTATATATGAATATATATGTATATGAATAAATGTATATCTATAAGTGTGTGTGTGCGTGCGTGCGCATCTGGGAATATGTGGATGAATGTATATATGTATATGTGGGGGTGTATGTGTATATGTGTATAGGTGGGTGTGTGCGCAAAGATGAGTGGGTGCGCACAAAGTGTGTGAATGGCTGTGAGTGCGTCAGAGGTGTGACCAGTAGGAGTAGGTGCAGTGGAGAGAGAGAGGGTGCTTGCAATTGGCAAAATGAGAAGCAGCCGATCACGTGGGCATGCACACGTAGGGGCAAAGTCCACCTGCTGGCACGAGAATCCACCAACTGGGTTTCTCACCTAGCCGGTGGATTGAGGAGAGAGAAGGCACGGAGGGGAAAGGTGGAGAGGCTGTGACCGGTTGGTGCTAAGAGGGTAGCACGTGCGTGGGTGATGCCACTAGCAAAGTGAGAAGTGGCCCGATGGCTATCACGAAAAATGAGTTGCGATAGACTTGCTACAGTGCCAACAAAAAACAGAGCAAAAGCTTGAGCTACGCTAATGGCAAAACACAACAATAAAAACTATCAAAGCAAAAAGAAAAGAAGAGGACCCACCACGCCCACTTGCTCACAAGGAAGCTGGGCGGTGGTGAAACTTACCGTGGTGTTTGAAACCACGGGGAGCTTCTCCATGCGTGCAACGTGCTCTCTCAACTTGTGAGAGAGAGCCGCGTATGGGAGAGGAAGAAAGGGAGAGCAAAGAGGGGGAAGAAGTGTTGGCTAGCTGGAGAAGTGGGTGTGCGTGTGAGTGAGTGAGGTGCTACTAGTGTGTGGTGGGTGCTAGTGAGGGTGGTGCCGATGCCTATGCATGGAGGTGGGATGGGGGAATATATAGGCGGGTATGGGGTTGGAGCAACAAGAAAATCGTTGGGATATTTTTTTTGGGATTTTTGTGTGTAGGCACTTAGGTTATTAGGGAATTAATTTAGGTGAATAGGTGGTGTTGTGTTAGGTGGTAGAAATGTGGTAGAAATGGAGTGGAAATGGGTGCTCTATCTCTCTTTCTTCCTCTTCTAAAATACACGAATGCATATATTTACAAAATGCATGTATATTTATCTAATACTAATTGTATAAAGCTAAAAAGTAGCATAAGATTAATTATTTAGCGACGTGAATTGCTGCACAATCACTCGGACAGTCAAGATTATGTGTTTAATCTTCAAGAAAAAAAAAGAGGCACAGATCTCCCTCTCAAATATCAATCTTGAATGATCCAATGACATTAACCATGTTGTTGAAGACCACTAAGCATTTAATTCTTCTTTCACAAAAATTTCTTCTTTCATAAGAATCTTGCAGATGACAAAACAAGAAGCTTAGAAGGCAATTCACAATAACCTGCACAATATCCCCTCTTACAACATGAAAGTGAAACCAGAAAGAAGAGCTTTGTCTTCTCTCTTTGTGCAACCAGCCATGCTCAATACTCCATGTCCACCCAACCTTTCGCATATTTTCTCGAATCATCAACATGGGCTCCTCAAATACAATTTTTCTTAACATGTGGGATGTGCCTTGTTACTTCATTATTATGGGGGGGAAAAAAGTTGGGGTGAAGGCTCTAGCAGTTAATACTACCAATGAGAAAAAATCGATTGTACAAGCCTAATCATGGGACACAAACATCAAATCCCTGGATATTTTGGTACCCTTCTTTAAATGAATTTGGAGCATCTCCATCTCATAGTTTCTTTAAGGAGAATATTCATTTTATGTCAATTGGTATGAAGCTTGTGCAAGTTGCACTTTAGTGATACCTCAAGACAAATAGCACACTATACAAGTCCTATAGCATCAGAACTACTACAATATTATTAGATATGTTGAGGTATAATAAGCCTTTTCTTGATCACCTTTAAAGATGATTGCTCTTCAATTATCCAGCGGCGAAACATGCCCAAAACTATATTGGTGCAAAAATATGATTTATTTATATTTAGGGAGATGGAGAGTGAGAGTAGCGCCCTTCGACTCTCACAACTGGAGACCATATCCACGGGTGACGACGAAGGGTGGACAACGGTCCCGTACCGTCGATGTGATCGCCATAGAGATCGTTGCCAACTCATTGGTTGGAGTGCCCACCAACTTGCTTTTGCTTCCTCAGGATTAGACGCCTAGTGAGGAGTTGCTCCCCTAAGATCGCGTGTTGTTGATGCCGTGCCATCGGACACCGCCAATCCTCTTGAACCCTTGTTAGCGGAAGTGAGCTTTCTTTAGTTAGGAGTGTGTTTTAGAGGTGCAGGGTAGGTCTTTGAAGATCTCCCTGGTTGGGTGACAAGCTACCGTCGTAGGAGCCATCAACCATCTCCATAGCTTGCTCACAGGAAGGTGCCTCAAATGGTCCAGAGGCTTGGATCATCTCCTCACGATGGTTGATGGCGACGTTGGTGATCTCCTTGGCACCATGCATTGTCTTCCTCGACGTGGGTTCTATTATATTCATGTTGTACCACTCCTCATGATCCAGGTGTCAGGTGCGATGCAAGAGTGGTAGCCACCATCCTTGGTGAAGTCGAAGCCACCATCTTTGTCGGGGTGTCGCCATTCCAAGGAGGCCATTTTTGGCAACTTTTCAAATATCGAATCTTTTATTTCCTCACCTTGACTTGATTGCATTCAAAAGAAGGCCATCCATCTTTCCTAGTTGTCTCTATTGAATGTGGACCTTATTTAGCATCTCCAAACACATTCCATTGCTGGGCTCTCTACATTAGATCCTCCATTGCCTTTGCCAGGTCTTGAACCCGGATCTGAATGCCACTCGAACTTGCTTCGGTAGGACTCACCACCCGACTCCCATTTAAGAACCACTTAGAACTCCTCTCCCACTCGATCGGACGACAATTCCTAGTCATGTCCCATCAATCGGGCACCTTTTTCTTCAGCTCTAGCCTTCGTCTCAGCCTTCCCTACTTCCGATTATGCCTCCCATGATTTCACCTCTACCTTTCCTACAGTTGGGGCTCTTGGCTTTGCCCCAACTCCTGCTCCCTCTCCAGTTGTTGGAGAGATGGGGGTTGGGGGCGATGACATGACTTTGCAAATTTATCCTGTGCCATCTGTTGAGGTAGAAACTGTTGTTGCTACTCATGATGCTACTCCCATACTTTCTCCCAATCAAGAAACCCCTCTTGATTTTGGGAGTCATAATCTTGAGTTTGACCCAAATGTGGGTAGGGTCTATTCCAAATCATTTGTCCCCACGTTGGATTACAGCTTCTAACTTATTCTACTATTAGAGGCCCACTAGGGATGTTGCTTCCTCAATTCCCTTTGCGATGGAGGGGTGTGGGTGGACAAGCACATTGTGTCTTAGTTACCCCACCTTCCTCCTCTTCCAGAGGCAGAGGAAGGGGTCTCAAATTGAATGCTGTGGGAATCATTGGCCTACATGACAATAACGGGTGCATTGAGGTGGCTAGAAGGGTTGTTGATTGCTACCAATGAAGATCTTTACCTAGAACATGCTCGGGTTAAGGGATGAAGATAGGAGAGGCATCCTTGGGAGGTATCTATGTGACTAGAGAATTGACATTATTCTCCTTCAGGAAATAAAGTTGGAGGTTTGTGAGCAAAGGCGTTGGTTAAGGATTGCTGGTGATCATCTTCAAGCGTTTGTTGCCTTGGATGCCTCTGGTAAATTTGTGGGTCTTTTAGTTGGATGGAATAAAGACATCTTCTCTCTCCTACTGACATGGTCAAGAGAACCTTCTTTGTGGTTGTTGATCTTGTAAGAAAATCTCATGGGGTTCTCCTTCAAGGTGATTAATGTCTATAGGCCTTGTGCCCTTGAAGACAATCCTGCCTCCTTCTGGTTGAAGTCTCTAAAGCAAGTACTAGAGGGTGCCTAGCTTTGTGGTGAACATTTAAATGCTACTTTGAGCTCTGAGGATTGATCACATGGCCTCAAGGGTAGAAACAAAGGTGTCGATGATTTTGTAGAGTGGGTCTCGTTGGCTAGGGTGGTTGAATTCGAAGTTCCAAACTATAGGTTTCCTTGGAGAAGTTTCAAGATTAGATGGTCTCATTCTAGGCTTAACTGGTTCTCTGGCTCCATTAGCTTCTAAGAGCAATTCCCTCTTAGTCTAGCAAAGGCCCTTTTGAAACCTTTCTCGGATCAAACCCCATTACAGTGGGATTCTAGTGAAGATACCAACTTTGGCATGTACTTCAAGTTTGAGAGGCCTTGGCTTCTAAAGGAGGGCTTTCACCCCAAGACTGAGTAGTTGTGGATATAATTTGACTCCTAGGGTCATCTAACAGTGATTTATCACAAAAAGCCCTTCTATTTGTGAGAAAAATCAAGAGAATGTAAGAGACAATTGAGGGAAAGTCATGCCAAGCTAAAAGAGGAAGTGCTTTTTGTCATTTCCAAGCTTGATAGGCTTGAGGATTCTAGGGAGCTCTCTATTGATGAGTACAAGGAGGTTAAAAAGGAGGATATTGCTTAAAGGCAACATTCTAAATAGCTTTGGTTTAAAAGAAATTCAACTGTCAAGTTCTTCCACTCTTTTGCTAATGGTAGGAGGAGAAACTCGATTGACTTGGTCTCCTCGAGTCAGCAACTACAGTTAGGGAAAGAGTTTGTTGGTAAAGCCTATGTTGATTTCTATCGTCATCTTTTCTATCATGAGTAGGACAGAACTTGGCACCTGGGTTGTTATTGCCTAAGGCGTGTTTTGGATGGAAGATGTTGTTGCTCTCATATAGCCTTTCTTTGAGGAGGAGGTATGGGAAGCACTTCATTCTTTGAAGCAAGGGGGTTCCATTGGCCTTAACTGCTTCTTAGTCTCTTTCCTCAAGGAATTTTGGTCGATAGTAAAAGGAGAGGTTATGGCAATATTTGATTACTTATCTTCAAAAGTTGGCAGTTTCTCCATGTTTAATCACTTCTATCTATTCCTTCTACATAAAGGGGAGGTACTTGTGTCAGTGGAGGATTGTAAACCCATTGCTCTTTCTAATTAGATGTATTTCTTGGTTGCCAAGGCTTTCGCTTGTCGTATGTCTAAGGCCCTAGTGCACTCCATCACATTGATGAAACACTAATAAAACACTCCATCACAAAATCAAATAAGACTTGGTGCACTGCTAAGGCAAAACCACTAATGTGATTCAAACCACCATGAAAAGAAGAAATCTACATTAGTCAAATAAGAAAATAAAATCACTCAACCAAATTATCTCATATTTTAGTTTCAATAAGACACCATTCATAGATTGAAATCAAAATGATTTAGTTAATATGAGAAAACACTTCAAAACTTCCTGCTTGGCATGCATTACAACTGTCATTTTGTGAGGGGAAAAAACATCAAAATTCATAAATGCTTCCATTTAAAAAGTTAATGTACACGAAAAGAGTTTCATTTAAAATGCATTGTAATACAGTCGAATCATACAAGTCAACTTTTGAAAATTTGTAATTCTCAAAATCAAAGCGTATTCTGAGGTCGTCTCTGGGAGTAACGAAATGTGCGCAAACCACTATTTAGATTATTTACAATGAACTTGTAATAGAGTTGAATTCCTTAAAAATCATAAGTCCAAAATTGTACCTTAATCTTATTAAATAGGAAGTTAAAATTCAAGATTTAAGTGCGAAAAATAAATGTCAACCAGATTTATTATTATTATTTTACCATATTTTAATGCTCAATTAAAAATATTTAAATATCAACGAGAATGAGCACCAAATAATCATTGACGATAATTTTTGAATATGATAATGCAATGAACTATAAGATAGTCAATAGAAAACTTGAATCTCTAATCAATCAAGTTGATTTACACATCAGTCCCTGCAAATAAAGAGGTTCTTGCACTTTGGCCCTTGAGTCTTTGTGAATAAGTCCTTGGGACTTTGCAAGTTGGTTCCCACAAATTTCATTTCTTTTCAAGCCTGTCCTTGCCAGCAAGCAGATCTTGGGCTCTTCTTCTTCATGGTGGGAGGAGAGGGCGGTGCTCAGAGCTCACTAGCATTGGAGATCTAGCCATGGGATGATGGCGGCTAAGGGTAGCGAGGAATAGCAAGTCACTGCTCACTTAATGGCAATATCTAGGCATCGATCAAGGATGGCAGAGGCTTGGTCAACAGTAGCTCGTGGTCGTGGGTGACATCCGGCAGGTACCTGCGCGAGAGAAACGCGAGCTCTTGGTCTTCGTTAAATACCTCAAAACCTTCACTAGACCTCAACGAAGGTGGTGGGGGTGGTGATTCAGCGTGGAACGGTTGGAGGAGCTTTGTTGGAGTCAGAGAGGTCAACGCTTGGAGGTGGTGTCTGTTGGGGCACAAGGGACATCAAAACCCTCGATAAAGTGAGGACTTTTACTTGTGAAGATGTGGTAAAGCTTTGGAGATGGTCGACGGCGGCAGAGGTGGAACGCGTCGCCGAGGCTCCATCAGAGCTTGCCCAGCTGCATGGAAGAAGAGGATGGAATGAAAGAATTGGGGGTCTAAACCTAGATCTAAGGAGACGAGACTATTCTAGAGGGAGAGAGGAATAAAGGAGGCTACCTAGTAGACGATGAGGAGGATGAGAATCGATTTTGGCCTACTGGCTGCAACGAAGGAGGAGGGTCCGATGAGGAAGTTGGAGTGAAGAAGAGGTCGGAGAGACCAGCTTCTTTAATGGAAAGCTTGGCAACAACGAGGAGAGATGAACCATGGCATCGGTTGACAGCGAGGAATGGCAACAAAGCGAGGCGGAGATGCTCCGAGGTTGACTTCAATGTCGACCTTTGGACGAGAAGAGGTGGAAGACAAGCCCAAAACTTGACGATTAGGCTCGCGGAGGCACGGCCTTTCTAAATAGGTGCATGGCAGCCGTGATGAAGGTTGATTTGCAGCCTTGAAATGGCTAATGTGCGTGAGCTTCGGCAATGACTTCGGCCATAATTTGCAGCCTCTACAGATGTCATCTTAAGCTGGAAACACCATCAATGGCTACACAAATGGCTCGTAAATCATCCTACCAATTTTGGTAGAATTCCACTGCGGAGATTGAGGGGAATCCATGGTCAAAACTCACCAAAAATCATGGCTGTGGACCTCGGTGAGGAAGAAGATGGCTGATGCCACCATGACATCACCCAAGGACCTTGAAGCAAGGAATAGATTGAAATGGAAGGAATTCAAAATTTAAGGTCCAAAATGCAAAGTAGGTTAAGATATGGTCCAAAAAGTCTCAAATTTTTATGGTAACCTAATTTATACCGAAGGAATCTAATGGTAACTTCAATTTTGAGTTTTGATGCAGTTTGGTTGGTCCATTTACATTTTAACCCAAAATATATTGAATACCTATCTTAGTCTCTGTTTTAGGTTAATTTGGGCTTATTTTGTAAAATTGAATGTTCTAAACCTTATAAAATATTTTTCAATTATTTTTGAAGGTTATATTACATTTATTTCCATCATAACCCTTTTAATTAAAGTGGAGCTGAAATTAGGATTTTTAATATGCAAATTAGCTTAATTTTTCTTGAAAACCCTAAATCAATCTGTGCAAGTCCACTTATTTGAATTTTAAGCTTATTTGACCTTAAATTAGGTATAGGTTCACCCTAAGGCTAATTTGCACTAGGATTGACCTGTTAAATCAATAGAATTAACCTATTTTATAAATATTCCTTTTAATTTAGTCCAGATCAAATTATACCCTTTCAATACATTAATTCAATAAATTTACCTTGAAAATTAGTCAATTTGAGTTAGACAAAGAGGATGATAGTGTTACCATCAAAACTTTCCATAATCTTCCCACTTGTAAAACTTTGAACTCAACTAGGTAAAAAAAAGAACATAACCATCATTTTCAAGGTTCAAAAAGTCAATATGTGAGACAGGTCACTAAATAATGAGTAGGCAAGTGGTGAGTATGTAGATTCACAATTTTTAATGTTGAGAAATATAAAATAACTAACTTGCATAACTAGTAAATCAAGTATAAATATTAATGCAAAAATCAACCACCTTTAAAAACATTTTAGCACTGCACAAGTTATTAAAGGTCAAAATAAAGCAAAAGCAAAATGACCCTAAACAAGAACTGTAATATTCAGAACTCCAAGGGAGCAAAAGTGCACGCAATAAACTCTATACATTGGATATACATAAAAAGATAATATTTAAGTCTAGAAAGAAGGATATATAGAGGAGTGAAAGATGATTATACTTCAAAAGCTTTATGGATAATCTTTTTTTTATTCTTTTTTGTCTTTTCAACTCTTTCTTCTGGATCCCCAATCCTATATTCATTCATCCCCATGACAAGCCTCTCTATATCCTCTTTGAAAAGTCTTAATTTTTTTTTCCTTATTTGAAAAACAACTCCAGCAAATTCTAGATTGTAATCACCCTAGTCACTTTTCCAACCCAATGAATTGCCTATAAGGACACCCAAACTCAAGCTATTAGAAGTAGAACTAATAGTCTCCACATCCTCCTCCTCTTTGATTCCTTCTTCGTTAACTTGATCAGGCTTGCAAGGGTAATATATGTAGAGGGGTGGCAACATAGAAGGGAGATGCTACCCAAAGCTCCAACAGGAAGCAGTGGTTCCCAACAAGGGTGACACAACTAGCCCAGTATCAAAGCGAAGAGGACAACAAAGTGGGGAATAGGGAAGCGGGTTGCAAGCGAGCATAAGAGTTGAGGTGATTGAGGTTGATGTGAGGAGGATGCTTTGGGGATGGAAGTTAGAGGTGTGGCACTGTGTTAGGTAGTGTTGCGACTTGAAGGTGGGTGGTGTGGGGAGGAGGTGCGTATGTGCTTGGCTGCACTCACAAGTGGTGAGGGCCTCAATGGGTTGCTACAGGTTAGGGTTGGCAATAGAATGGGTCGGTGCGGGTGAAGTTGAGGTGGGGTTTGGTGGTGATGGTGGTGGGAGCAGGGGACCTGCTCCGGCGATTGTGTGGGCTCGCAAGGAGGGAGGAGAGCTAGTAAGGGTGGTTTCGATGGAAAAAGGTGTGGAGATTAATATACGAGATTGATTTTCCTAAGACTCACTTGACCCACACCTCCTTCCTCCCTCGAAACTAGTGTTTTAAAAATTAAATCAGACTACTCGGTTGAACTGGTCCAACCGGGAACCAGCCGAATCGAAATTTCATGGAGGAGAAGCTAAAACTGATAAAACTGACAAAAATCTGATTTGACTGATTCAAACTGGTGAGCTAAATCTCCCAATGTTAAAAATAGAGCACCAGTTGACTCAAGAGTTTTTCCAAATTCTTTTTTAAAACTTACATTTCAACTCTTAAATCAATAGCGCATGTATCCTCGCGATAATATATGTGTTGTTTTGAATATGTGTCCAACTTTTTTTATAAGGATGGCTCGGGGGAAAGTCTTTCTAAAAAAAAAAAAAATCATTCCCGACTCCCGGGACGCCCCACGGACTCCCTCACATGCGCCCCTCTCGACTCTCCCTCGCCTCTCCCACCCTCACGCACTCCTCCCTCGCGAGCGGCAACGGCGACTCCCTTGCCTCTCCTTTCCTCCAGTCCACGCCGGACGCCCCTCCTCCTACTCCTCGCCCCTCGCCGGATGCTCCTCCTCCTCGCCCCTCGCCGGACCTCTCGCCGCCATCCCACCGGCGACCGCTGTGAGCTTTCATCCTCTCCCTCTCCTTCCTCTCCTCTTCTCTAACGAGTAACGAATCCAACCACCACGCACGGTCCACGAGCCCCTTCTTCCCTACTCTTCGACCGCCGGCACCACCCACATCACTCACAAGTTTATTGTTACAGATCGTAACACTCCGACAGCAGGGATACTTCAAAGTTTCAAACAAAAGCTAAGCATACGAGAATAGATTAAATGTTTGGCGATGGATGGTCGTGTACTAAAGAAAATGATAATACTTGAATTGCACGTGGAGTCACGTTATCGTTTTTACTAACAATATAATGATGAAGAGGCTGTGATGCTGGGGATTTTTGTTTGAAATTTTTTATAAGATAAATCTTAGATTTAACAACTTTGACATTCATTTTTTATATACTTCCTTTTATATCTTTTATTTTAAGTCTTTAATATATCCATTTTATTTTGGGATGTGAGTTGAGAAATCAAAAGTTGATGTAAAAGTTGACATGCAGTAATGTAAATGTGATTTCAATCCACATCCCTCTTTTTTATGCAAAAAAAGTGTTGACACATGGTGGAGTACACCACTGTTTAAACCAACAATAAATCACTTTTCTATAGGTGCAAACACTCAAATCATCTTCGGAACCACTTTGCATCGGTGTAATCTTATTTTACACCAGTGCAAAATTACTTTGCACCTTTAAATAATTTTGCACTGGTACAAAGTAAGATTGCACTGATGTAATCTTACTTTGAATTACTTTCACTGGTACAATATTACTTTGTATTGGTGCAAAGTAATATTGCACCGGTGGAAAATTAAATTCCAAGTGTTTCTTCACCTATGACAAGTGATTTTACACTTGAAATGTGATTTTTCCACCTTAGCATTCAGGGTTTAGCTAAACCCTCAACCCTAAGGTGAAAATCACCTTTCAAGTGAAAAAGCAATTCTCATACGTGAAATCACTTCCATAAACGTAAACCCTAAACTCTAAATCCTAAACTTATAGGTCAAAATCACTTTACACGGGTGTAAAATCACCATTGAAATAATTTTGCACCAGTGCAAAGACACCTTAGAATAATTTATCACTGGTGTAAAGTAGTTTATCACCGGTGTAAAGTTATTTATCACCTGTGTGTTTTAGGTTAAAGTGGTGTGTTGATTTTTTTGAATGTGGTTGGGACCACGTAAAAAATCTTACGTTCTTTTATTTTTTTACATTAAATATCAATTATCAAGTGGACCCACATTCTCAACACTGTGTGAAGTATGAAAACAACACCCACAAATTTTCCCGCATCACTTTTTGCATCAGTACCTATGTTTTTCTACTCTTTGACTTTATTTTGTGGTATGATTGGATATCTCAAAATAACATTTTGTGATAGTTATATCTAATTTTTTATACGTTAAATCTCGATCTAACCCGATTCGACTCACTTTGATCAATACAAATCAAACCTCAGCATGACCGGTTCGATTTTTTTCTTATCCGATTCAAATGACGACGTTATCACCGGTTTAAATCATTGGTTGAACTACTAAAACCCAAAATCAGAGCTCGATTTTCAAAACCTTGCTTGAAGCCACTCGACCTACAGCTCTCCTCCCTTGTCCTTCCTCCCTCGAAACCACCTGGCCACACCTTCTCCCTCCTCCCACCTCCTATACAAGATTGACTTTCCTAAGATGCATCTGACCCACGCCTCCTCCCTCCTCCTTGCAAGCCCACACCCCTGTCGGGCAAATCGACTTGTACCACCACCATCACCACCAACCCCCACCTCGCCTTCACCTACGCCAACCCACCGTGTCGCTAGCCTTAACGTGGAGCAACCCATTGAGACCCTCACCACCTATGAGTGCAACCAAGCACGCACACACCTCCGCCCCATGCCACCCACCTTTGAGTCACAACACTGCCTAGCACAGCGTTGCACCTTCGACTTCCGTCCCCAAAGCACACTCCTCGCATCATCCCCGATCGCCTCGACTCCTATGCCTACTTGCAACCTGCTTCCCGACTCCCCACTTTGCTGCCCACTCCAATTCAATATTGGGCTGGTTGCGTCACCCTTGTTGGGAACCGCTGTCGTTTGTTGGAGCTTTGGGCAACATCTCCCCTCTATGTTGCTGCTCCTTTACATTACCCATGCAAGTCTGATCAAGTAAGTTAATAGAGAAGGAGTCAGAGAGGAGGAGGATGTGGATACTATCAATTCTAATAGCTTGGGTTTGGGTGTCTTTATAGGCAGTTCATTGGGATCTGTGGAAAAGTGATGAGGGTGATTACAATCTAGAATCTGTTGGAGTTGTTTTCAAATGAGGAAAAAAAAAAGTTCTCAAAGAGGATATAGAGAGGCTTGTTGTGGGGACGGATGCATATAGGATTGGGGATCCAGTTGAAAAGACAAAAAAAGAAAAAGATTATCCATAAAGCTTTTTGAGTATAATCAATTTTGACTCCCCTATATATCCTTCTTCCTAGACTTAAATATTATCTTTATCCAATGTATAGAGTTTATTGCTTGGACTTTTGCTCCCTTGGAGTTCTGAATATTTTTTTAAAAAGGAAAGGGTAGTTATCCAGAGTGATAACTATCCAAGAATATATATAATAGAATCAACAATAACCAACATTACAACAGGCAGACGCCAAGATCCCCCACTCACAAGGAATCAACCCGAAGAGTAAACAAGGAGTTAATAGACTAAACAAAATTCTCTATGTAAGGTCTCTGGCCCCTGAAAACCACCGCATTTCTGCCCAACCAAATACCCCAAAGAACTACCAACGGCCTGGCCTTCTCCTTCTTCGTACAGAAAACGAAATGTCCACCAACACCACCTCCACTTCTGAAACTATGCCAGAATTCCTCAAACAGCCGACACTCCCACCACCTCCCGCCCATCCTGCCCCAAATTTGCACCACAAAAGGGTAAGTGAAAAAAAGGTGGTCAACGTCCTCCTCATCACCACCACACAAAGGGCATACCTTACATTCTCCAGGAGCCCACCTCACCCTGCACACCTTAGTTACCAGCCTTCTCCTCCTAAGAAGCCAAGCAAAATCTTGACCTTCAGCGGACATGCAGCTTTCCAAATCTATCTGCAGTCCCTTACCATATCCAGCTCCACCCCAGGACCAACGGCGGACAATCTCCTATATGCAGCTGCTACCGAAAACTCACCTTCGTCCCAACCAAACATGTCCGTACCAGCTGCCGGATGCAATCCCTCCAACTCATCAAGTAAGACCTGAAAATTGTGCGCTCTTGCATCTGATAGGCTGCCAATGAAGCGTAGGCACCACCCATCTTCCCATACCTCAGCTACGGACGCCATTTTGTTCTGGAACAAGGCAAATAGTCTCTGAAATCTTATATTACAACTCTTGTCTAGGGTCATTTTGCTTTTGCTTTGTTTTGACCTTTAATAACTTATACTTATGCAATGGTAAAACTTTTTTAGAGGTGGTTGTTTTTGCATTAATATTTATTCGTGATTTACTAGTTATGCAAATTAGTTATTTTATAATTTTAAACATTAACAATTATGAATCTCCATACTCACCCACTTGCCTACTCATTATATAGTAGTGACCTGTCTCATGTATCGACTTTTTGAACCTTGAAAATGATGGTTATGATCATTTTTATTTACCAAGTTGAGTTCAGAGTTTTACAAGTGGGAAGATTGTGGGAACTTTCTAAATGGAAGCATTTATGCATTTTGATGCTTTTTCCCTCACAAAATGATAATTGTAATGCATGCCGAGCATGAAGTTTTGAAGTGTTTTCTGATGGTAACTAAATCATTTTGATTTCAATCTCTTATCTGAAACTAAAATATGAGATAATTTGGTTGAGTGATTTTATTTTGTTATTTGACCAGTGTAGATTTCTTCTTTTCATGGTGGTTTGCATGTAATTAGTGATTTTGATTTAGCAGTGCACCAAGTCTTATTGGGTTTTGTGATGGAGTGTTTTATTGGTACTATGCCCATCTCTTATCTGATATTTTAAGTTCCGTGTTTTCAGGTTTTGACTAAATAATTTTGGACTGCTGTTTTCAATGTTTTCCTTGAGCCTGATTGAACAAGATGTGCATTTGCCCCCCCATTTGCTGAACCTACCACTTCTTGATGCCATCAGGGCAGAACTTGAGAGGTCTTTCTTAGATAAGGTCCCTGTTTATTTACTTTCTGTTTTTCCCCTTGTCCTTTTTAGTGTGATGGCTTAGCATTTTTAGTTGTTCTAGTTCTAACTTCACTGTAGGTAGTGCCGGACTTGGGTCTTTGTGTTTCTGTTTATGATATCAGGTCCATTGATGGTGGGATTATACACCCAGGAGAGGGACGCCCTATTTATAAGGTAATTGCTTGATGCTACAAAACTGATTCCATTGATACTATTTAGCAATATTAAAAAAATCAGGCAGGGTCATTTCGAAGGGTGGTATGCAGGTGAGTAATTGGTTTTATAGTTGCCTTGAAATATGTCAAATAACAAGGGACTGTTTTCTGTAAAAATGTGACTACGAAGTATGTAGTATGTGATGTGGACCATGTGGTAAATAAGCAGGCATGCCATTCGACTAACAGAATGTATGCAGAAGATGAAATAACATAATTTCATTGAGAAATTCCAACCTCTCATAAATAGCGTGAAGTGAGAGAAAATTACATACTAAGCCCACAGGTTTTAAGTGCCAGTGTTAATGCTGTCTCGCCTTGCTGTAAAAAAGGCAATACTGAACCTAGCTATTTAATCTTGAATTCCACAAAAATTAAGTACTTAATAATTATTAAATGCATTTCTAATGAACAGAAGTACTTATTGGATGCATGGTAAATACTTATCTACACTCCATTAGCAAAATGTGCTCACTTACAAGAAAAATAGTATAAAGACAAATCCATTGCTATTATGAAAAATATTAAACACCTAAGAAGTCATTGTCAAACTTTAACATACATAAGCACATGTAACAATTGAAAGTTATACCTTTGACAAACAAGTACCACTTTAATGGCAAATGTAATGAAGTACTTTAATAGTAAATTAATCATGCATGATCATTATGTAGCTAAGTGATAGGTATGTATTGTTGCCATTCCACTGTCATCAAGTCATCAAGTCCACTGGGGATGAATACAACACCCCACCATGAGGCCTTCATTAAGGTCAAGGATTAGGGAATGATGGAGAATAATGGATGAGAGAAAGGTGAAATTAAGAAATCCATAATCAAATAACAACGTTTTAGTGAGGTATTGTTTTCTAGACGATCTCATAAAGAAATAAGAAAGTTAAATAATATGAATAAGCGGAAATGCAACAAGATATTAAAACAAACAATAAGAAACACTTGGATTTATGTGAAAACCCTACTCACGAAGAGTAGGGAGAGACCATTGGAGAAGACCCCTGATAGGGCTGATCTCTATATTGATCTTCTCAAATAAACAGATAGGGTATATGACTATTTATAAGTCACCATACATTCCAACACTTTACATCTCACGATGTGGTACTAAACGAACTTCAACACTCCCCCTCAAGTTGGAGAATAGAATGCTTAGCTTGTACAACAACAAAATCCCATTCGATACAACAAAACACAACTCTCTCAACTGGTTCTTGCTTGTAGGCGGGTGTGCTAATACACATCAACGGGGTCTGGAGTTGCTGAACGAATTGCTGTAGCTGGCTCTAATAAAGGCCTCTTTTTGCAAACCTCAATTGGTGCTGGTGGTAGTATTTAAATGGCGACGGCATGCTATCGGCATGTCTTCAAAATCGCAATTTTTGCAATAGGACCATATCGACAAGTATTATATGTCGACATGTAAGTGTTTTGTCGGCATGTTGCTACTGCTCCTGTTGTTGCTTTGCTGCTGCTGCCTAGGTTATGTATCAGCATATCGCATATGAACTAAAAGATAGGATTTAGGGCTTAAATGAAAATATTTATCCATTGAAATCGTTATTTTTAAAATTCTAATCATTTTGACTACTTCTGCCATTTCTGAAGGCATGCCGGTGAAATGCATATTTGAAAATTTTTCGAAACGACGTTGAAATTGACATTTCGAACCTTAGCTGGTGGCTTCCTATTCAGTATTCCTGACATGGGTCTTCTTCTGAAGACCTAGAACTGGATCTCCCTCTCTGGACTCCATAAAACTAGATTTTCCATATAGAAACCTGATATGGGTCCCTTCCTTCGAGGACCTCAAAACTGAGTCTCCTTGTCTAGAAACCTGAAAACTTTGGACCTCCCAGAGTTTGGTTTCCCATGTGATGACCTCTAATACAGGGACTCTTAAACAGGGGATGACTATAATAGGATCAACACTCTCTTTTTCTCATATACTCGTATGGGAGATAAACACAACAATGAGAAAAAATATCATGAAGAAAAGAGATTTTTACTCTTTTTTCTTTAATTCAAACTCGTTCTTTTTTTTTTCCTTTTTTTCTTTTATATATATATATATATTCTTTGTTGCTTTTTTTTTCTTTTTGTTTTTTCCTCTCCTTTTCTTATTTCATTTTTTCCTTCTCATATTTTTCCTTCTCTCTAAACAGCGTAGCCCAACTATCATGTCAAAAAAAAAAGAAAGAGTATAAGAATGCAAAATACTCTCGTTAGGTTTCAAATGAACCCAATCCTCGAGTGTTGCCAACGATTGCGTTGTTGCTAATCTCTCTCCCTCCAATCTTGCCTCCTCTAATGTTGTGACCACGTGTTTTACTAGAAATCTCACTCCTCGCTCCAACGACCGTGCAGTAGTGTCGCCTGGGCTCGTTGAGTGCCACTTAGGGTTCTCCTCGACAGCAGCAACCATCGCTGTTGCGTGGCTTGCATCTTCGCCTCCATGACCTCTCAACTGCACTCGTCGTCAGAGATCGCTGCCCTCAGTAGAGGTCTGGTCGTCACCTTTTTCTTCGCCTTACTGCACGGCTCCTCACGATCACTGCCATTAGCGACAGCGCCTCTTCTTCCTTCGGAGAGCAACACAACAACACCACCACTAGCGCTCCCAAGCGCTGCTGTGGCTCGCGTGGTGGCCCCCCTCTTTGCCATTGCCATAACCTCCTTTGTCTTCTACTCACCTGCAGCATCATCTTCTATGATTCGGTTTCTTTCACTTTCGGCTCCCTTTGATGAAAAAAGAAATTGAAACTCCAAAAAATAATGATGAATATGATATTAAGACGAATCCAAGAATCGAACTGCTCTGATACCAAGTTGAATAATATTAATAAGCAGGTACGCAATAAGATATCAAACCAAATAATAAGAAATGCTTAGGTTTACGTGAAAACTCAACTTATGGGTAGTAAGGAGAAAACAACAGGAGAAGGCCCCTGATAGGGTTGATCTCTATATTGATCTTCTCAAAGAAACAAGTGGGGAGTACATGTCTATCTATAGGCCACCACACACTCCAACATTACATCTCACGATGTGGTACTAAACTAACCATGCACTCTCCAACAAAGAACAATACAAAATCCCTTTTTATTTATTATTATTTTTTTACCCTTAACAATTTTTTATGCAATATAAATGAATTTGCATTCCTCTTTTGGAATTGAATTGCACCTTGTGATGTTAACTGATTAAATTTGGATCTCAACTAGTGGATCTAATTGAGGTCATGCGCTCTTGAACAACACTTTTATGTTGGAGACCTATTGTAGAGCCATTTTCTTCTGAAATGGGATCAAACAAGGGATGTTCTAGAAATTTGCAGGTTTATAATTGGGATTTTCTGTTTCCAGACTGCAATAAGGAGGAAATTATCACTGTATTGTGTGTATAGAGTTTTTTGCTGCATTGAGTTCTGATTTAAGTTCTATAACTTGTGCATGTATGTGTAACAGGCTACAGCTAGATTGATCGTGTTTCGGCCATTTGTTGGGGAAATCATTCTCGGGAAAATTGAAGACTGCGATAAAAATGGTTTGCGCAGTGGGTATTCATTTTCTTAAGCCATTTTTTCTCCCCTAATTCGAATATTGATTTAGCAGATGTGTCTTTGTTTAAAGTATTTTTGTAATGCAACTGTTTCGCTGGGTGAACTAACTATTACTGAAAAAATGCATCAAATTTTTATGCGTTCCCATTTTTCTGAAAAGTGGATTGAACACGTACACCTAACAGTAGTCATCCTTGAGCTTTTTGATACAAGAGCAGTGGATATCACCAACTCAGCTCGTACATCTTTCTCAACCAAATCATCATAAAATAGGTTTTACTTTCACAAATATCTAATAAAATGATTAGCAAATAGAATTGGTAAAAGTCAAAAGGAATACCCCCTATCCAAGTACAAAACAAAGGCAAAGATCTAGACATAAAATTGTGAATGCTCTTTGCCTTTGTTCTCTTGCTGGTAGTCCTGTGCTTCCACTTCATTCCATAGGTTCAAAATCAATTGAAAGAGGTCACTTGCCTTGAAGGATGTATATGTGAAATTTGTGGTACCCTGCTTCAGAAAAGGACACCAGGGTTCAACACGAGTGACAGTGTCAGTCAAAGACAAGCATTGAGTGTTTCTATCAAGAAAGTTCATAATGAGAGACCAACCAAGGACTTCTTCCCAAATCTCGTGTAGATTCAATCGTTTACCTTGATCAAAGGTCTGTTAGCCTTAGAAGACTTCACATGGGAGAATTGGAGTTCAGGCTCACAAATCTCTGTGAGCTTGCTTTCTCAGCTGAATTGACTTTATCACTCGATATGTGGGTAAGGACAGGAGAGTAGAGAAATACAAAGTGGGACTAAAAAAAAAAACATAGCTGCAAAAGTCAAGATTGTTTTTTGGGCTTGACTAACCATTAACGGCCAGCTGTTTGACTAGAAAGTCCTGTCCATTATTAACTAAACTTCTAGGATTATGGGGGCTCATGATTAGAATTTTAATGGATGGTGCAATAATATCCCTCCTTTTCTCATGTGCCTTTGAATGATTAGGTGCTTGCAAATCCCAACAAAATGTATTCTAAATTTTTTCTCACGTAAGAAATGGTGCTAATCACCCCCACCAAACCCCCCCCCCCCCCCCCCCCCCCCCCCCCACAAACAACCCACACAAACACAAAAAGAAAAAGTATCTCATGGCAGTTTTTAATAGTTATCATTTCTTAAGATTAGCTAGTGCCTCTCTCATTTTCTAGTTCTTAAAGTCAACTTGGAATCACCAATTGTGGCAAAATCTATGCCCCCATCTTTGCAAGTCTTAAACCAACTTTAGCACCCATCCCCAGTGAGCAAGCAGCCCACCAACTGTGAGGTTGATTAGATTTCCAGCTGAATGAGAACTTCTATCCGGACTTGGGGGCTACTTTGATGCCCTCTTGCTCATCCCAAATTTCTGACATAGCTTGACAAACTTGGGCAAGGGTCAGATTCAAGAAAGCTCTACCATAGCCAATTCATATGTGAAGTCAACAAATGTTGTTTTAGAACATTCTTTGACTTCAATCTGCCATATGTTATGAAAATGTTGTGAACAGCTTCTTTTATAATGTAGAATTGGTGTGTTTTCTAATTTATCTGTTATGTGTCTCAATATCATTGGAGTAAAAGATGTGTGGTAGGTTGGGAATTTAACCCAAGAGTATAGTTGTGTCCCAAGCTCACATGGCCTACATGCAATAAGATTGAGCCACCAATGATATGGAATTTGCAGTCATTATCAATCTTAGGAAAGTCAATCATGTATATTAATGGACATTATCCAACAAAGGAATATGTGGGCATTAAAGGATCCCATGAAGCATTTCCTCAAGCAGTCGATATTATGTGTTTAATCTTCAAAAAAAGGGAGGCGTTGATCTCCCTCTCAAATATCAGTCCTGAATGATCCAATGACACTAACCATGTTGTTGAAGACCACCAAGCAATTAATTCTTCTTTCACAAGAATCTTGCGGATGACAGAGTTCCACAATCAAAACCAAAAATCTTAGAAGGCAATTCAGAAAAGCCTGCACAATATCCCCTCTTACAACATGAAAGTGAAACCTGACAGAAGAGCTTTGTC
Organism: Thalassia testudinum; assembly: GCA_037157565.1. NCBI lineage: Eukaryota > Viridiplantae > Streptophyta > Magnoliopsida > Alismatales > Hydrocharitaceae > Thalassia > Thalassia testudinum. The sequence goes on from JAZHRO010000073.1 coordinate 136,877,242, forward strand.
TTCTCACTTTGTGGAACTAGCCATGCTCAATTCTCCATGTTCACCCAACCTTTCGCATATTTTCTACAATCATCTCCGTGGGCTCCTCAAATACAATTTTGCTTACAGCTGAACATCTGGGATGTGCCCTGTTACTTTCATTATTATGGAAATACAAAAAAACTGGGGTGAAGGCTCTAGCAATCAATACCAATGAGAAAAAAACTGATTGTACAAGCGTGATAATGGCACACAAACATCAAATCCCTGGATATTTTGGTACCCTTCTTGAAAAAATTCTAGAGCATCTCCATCTCATAGTTGCTTGAGGAGGATATTCATTTTTTGTCAATTGGTATCAAGCTTGTGTAAGTTGCACTTTAGCGATACCTTAAGAGAAAGTATATTACAAATGATCTTGAGAAACTTAGATATGTTTTGAGCATTGAAGTCACACGCAATCCTAAAGGACAGTATATTGCAGAGAAAGCATTTTTTAGCGATTCTCGAGGAGATATGCTTATGTGGTGCCAAGCCCTTATTGCTTCCCATGGAGTCAAGGGGAGGATGCCAAGGTGATGATGATCCTCTTTTTGCCAATCCAAAAAGCTATACAAGTGTTTTTGGAAAGCTTTTGTATTTTGACTGTTCCACGACCATATTTGTTTTGTAGTGAATAAGGTGAGTGAGTTAATGCATGGATAAATCGAGTTGCAATGATTGGCATGACATGTCTTATTATCAGATATCTAAAGGGTCTCCAAGTTGAGGTCTTCTTCTGATTTGTGTGGCTATTCTAATGGAGATTATGCTAGCTAGCCTAATGATAGAAGATACCACTAGATATGCCACGTTTCTTGGTGGCAATTTGTCTTATTGTGTAGCTACAGACAACTTGTTCTTTCAATATCAGGTGTTGAGACAAAGTATAGGTTATGGCCCAAACAACATGCGAGGTGATGTCGATTGCCTATTTTATGTTGGACCTTGGACTTTTCATCATGTATCCTACTCCCATGTACTACAATAAATCAACTACTTATATTGCATCCAACCTAGTGTTTCATGAGTGGACTAAACATATTGAAGTGGATTGTCATTATGTCTGCAATAAAGTAAGTGATGGGAAGATTGTTACGCTACTTGTCTCCTCCAAGATATTCTTAGATGATTTCTAGGAAGAGACATTGCTTTTTATATGACAAGATGGGCATGATTGACATCTATGATTGAAAGAGGAGTATTAGAATTTTTTTTTAATTATTTTGTTATCTTTGCTATATTTTTTTCTTTAAGAACTACTTTGTATTTTTCTCATTTTCCTTCTCTATATAAGAAAGGTTGGAGTCTCAAAATAGTATTGTGCCATCATTGTCTCCTACAGGCAATCTAGAAATGGAGCAAGAAGCAAAATGATTTTTCTTTTTGTTTGAAAAGAGAAGCAACCTGAATTGACTCAAGAATAGTTTGGTCAGGAGGTTGCAAAGGAATAGACACTTACAATTGATTTTCTTTCTTTCGTTTTCTTTTTAGAGTAATGGAAAGGAATGGCCAAATAGCTATACTTTCCCCATTATTTTATAATCTACACTGAGCAGTAGATCCATCTTTAAAAAGAGGAAAAAAAACACACAAACAACCAAATCTACATGATAATTTTCGCTTATCCTCAGATTGCTTGGTAAATGACATGTTTTTCCTTAAAAGAAGAAATGAGAACAAATCCATTTTCAATTTGAAGGCCTTATTTTATGGGTTCTCTACTGCAATTCGAGTCTTCTTGGGTCATATGTACGCTTCAGATAAACAATTTCATGGCAAGGTTCAATGTACCGACTTCAACAGTGTTTTGACAATTTCAAAAATTTGCATTTTGGAGGCATGTTGGAGGTATGCCGAAGAAATGGATGTAAATTGATTCCGCCATTTGGATGATTTTAGTAATAAAAGTGGAGTCATGTCAAGGCAATGCCAATTAATCTCGAGAAAAGTAAGAAAATTGCTCAAAAAAGAGAGAACTATGTTTGTGGACATAATGCATAGCATGTCAAAATCCTCTTCACTTCTTAAGGAAGAGACAAGAGCAGACACCTAACGGCCCATGAGTGCGCAAGAGGGTGACAAAGAAGGGGGTCTCCGTTAGGGGGTGGGTGTGTGTCTCTCCAAGGAAGTGATGCTTGCAGGAGCTTAGAGTCTTGTGTTTCAAATGTAGGGTGTTTGGGCATTTTGCAAGAGAATGCAGAGATCCTGTTGCGTGTTCTTTGCAGGGGTTGTGGTCATTGTTAATGGTCTTGCTCGTGTAGAGTTTTAGCGGTCACGGAGGTTTTGTTGCCTCCTTTGCCTTAGAAGCCTCTGTTGATGGAGCTTGATGCACCTTGGTCTGCTGTGATGGACTTTATCGAGGAGGCTTTGCGTGCTTCACTAGTGGGGGATTTGTCATGAGGACGGTGCCTCTATCGGTGGTCTGGATGGAGTTGGAGAATTGAGATCTCCACTTACAAGTTTGGAGGATTGGCTCTCTTGTCCACGAAGATCATGTTTTTCAGGTTGGATGATCATGAAATTGAAGTTCTACGTGTCAAGGAGTTTGTTTTAAGGGAAACAATTCTCTGATGGAGATCTCCATTACATGATGGTACTTTGGACGAAGACCTCCATTGAGGCCTATCTTCATGGCTTGCATTTGGGGTGTCTCATTGAAGTTACACTTGACCGAGGTGGCGAAGGCTATTTGTGCTTCATTTGCGAGAGTCAAGAGGTGTCATGGCCTCCCATTTTAAGGCAAGGATCTTTCGGTAGTGGTGGTGAAAGGTGAGCCACTTGTGGGTTGAGTGCCTCCTTCAAAGATGATTCTATGGTGTGGTGGATCCTCATGGGTCCTCACATTGGAGGAGTTATCATCGATGAGTGGGAAGCAATGATTGTACATGGCGGCAGTGGTCAAAGGATCATCGCAAACGATCCTGTCGACAACAAAGAAGGTTGCTTTTATTTGGAAACTCGTTATTGGGTTGTAGATTGTGGGTTTTCAATTTTGTATTGGAATTGTGTTACAAATTTGGGGTTCTCAAATTCCAATTCAAATTGTGGTTCAAATTTAAATGCTGAGATGGCGTCAACTACTTCACCACATTTGGCACAGCTGGTTATGCTGGGTTTGGATAAATCAATGGAGGCCTTTAAAGGAGAATTAGATGTTACATGCCGATCCAACACAAATTGAGGCACCTCCTTTATTTATGCAAGTAGTTTTGGAAGGATATAATGTGTCAATGTAGGCTAAAGTTGGAAATATTAATGTAGTGAGATGCCCATTTCTCAAAAAGTGGCGAGTTAATTATCAATAACTTGCCTGATAAATCGCCCAAAGTTATGGAAACAATGCTGGACTCCCGTTTTGACGCAAAAGGGTCGAAGAGTTCATGAAAGTCAATAATGAGTTTGCTGGGTGACAGGAAGATGTGGATCGTGATCTGCGACAGAGCTCTCAGTCCGATGTTCACATCCTTTCACTGAAAATCGACAAGGTCTCTCCACATCATCACGATTGTGGGAACACAGAAGGTTTGTTGGAATCGAATCCTAACATCGTTGGGAATCAAGCTAATATGGATGGGGCTCCAAAGAATGATCCTGGTGGGGAAGAACCTCCTGATCTTGTGTTTACAACTAGTTAAGATTCTCGAATCAGCTATTGTGGATGGAGACTTGTTTATCACAAGAATCAACTTGTATACTGTACTAGGATACAACGGATGCGTGCGGTGAAAGAGAAGGGCTTGGAGAAGGCAGGAAAGGCCAAAGCGACTACTATGGGATAGAAGCTTGTCATTAAGAAGTTTTTTTTTTCTGGATGGGTAGAGTTAAGTATAACAGGCTTGGGGTTGGATTAAAGGGTTTTCTTTTGTTGTATGGGATGTTTGTGTGGGCATCTTTTGTTTGATTTTAATATGTACTTCATCATTTGAAGGGGGAGGAGGATTTGTTCCTGTGTAGGGGGATAGAGTATGCGCTTTCTTGGAGATGTTTGATTTGAGAGTCAGTTGAAGGTGCATGTAGTGGGGGCGATTGATGTGTTGAATTCTTTGCTAGTAGCAAATCATTGTTGTGGGGTTGGGTGGGTCTTGAGTGGCTGTGGTTTTTATTGCACCATAAATTATCTTTTGCACCTATTGTAACTATCTTTTTTAATAATTTTGGATGACTACTGAATATCAGTAATCTTCCTATTTTCTCTCAAAAAAAAAAAGCATTAACATACACTTAATTAATATTTCCTAGTGGTAACAAAGTTTGTCATTATAATAGAAAGAGTACATCACAACTCCCCTAAACCTAAAATTTACTATTTACTAATTAATATTAAACTAGTTATCAGTTATTTAAATACCAAGAATTTACTTGGTAATTCCATGCTTAGTAGTGCTTAATTAGTACTTAGCAGTAGTTAGTATTAGTATTATGACTACAAAGTATGTACAATGATCCAATTGTTTTTGTTAATCAACAATGAAAATTTAGTGTGCTTCTGCTGTGTTCCTACCACCAGAGTCATTCATACCTATTATCTAAATAGAACAAGATCAAAGAAAACCGACCACAGATAACCCTTATTTTAGTTAAATACTCGTCGTTAGAAATAAATTAGAAATAAATCAATTTCAAATCAATCTAGATTAGGAAACTGGACCTGCCCCAATGGTCATATGTATTGATACGAATTCATGTGTACTGGTACAAGGGACATATAGTTTGGGTCTTGTCTAAAAAGCTATAATCCTCTTATATTGATACAGATTCATGTGTACCAATACATTGTACTCACAACTTTTAGATTCTGGCATACATGAACTCGCAAAATCTTTACACATGCCTATGCAGAAATTTTGTGCCAGTACACAGTATTTTCTGTTTACAACTTATAAAATTAATTTTAAGTCATCTTTAAACCCTTTTTTCCTAGGCCTTTTTAGGGTATTTTAGGACATTATTAGGCTATTTTTAAGAACTCTTTGGAGGCTTACAAAATCTCTAAAACTCAAAAGAAAATCCTAATCTAATCAAAGTCTTGAACTTGATCTTGAATATGTTTAGCTTTATTCTTAAGTTTTTTTGCTTCCACCTTCACCTTCTCGGTTTCCCTTCAACTTTCATTTTGCATCTTGGCTTGAACTTGCTTAGCCTCCAAAAACAATTATATAGATTTGTTTTGTAATCAGCAAAACATAAGCAAAGCTTAGTTCCAACACCTCTTTGACTTTTCAGTGTCACTCCAATTTTTTTCACAATAATCTAATTGAATATTTGATCCTTTCTTATACAGCCATGCATCCAACTTAATATTTTCATTTCTATACATGGCTACAATTGAGAGGCCGCATGTGGTCTGTTCTCATGATGCTGTGATTCTCTTGCATCAAAGGACCTCTCTAAATCATATTTCATGGCATGTCTTATAGCTAACAGCGGGTGATCCATTAACTTGCAAAATTACTGAGTGATCCACCCATGCACCAACTTTATGCCTCCATTCAGCTAGTTGCAAGTCAAATGCCTCCATAAATATGCTCTCTCTTCAATCTCATCTATCCAATTATGGAGAAAGATGGAAGCACTAGATGTGCGTTAGAATTGATTTCCAATATTTGTTGTCCCTAAAATCCCTTCTCAATACATGTCCAAAAATATGAATAACAATGTTGAGTTATGTTTTGTAGGCTCTTTTATTTTATTTTAGTGTGAAAGGTTATTCTTGTCTTTTTGCTGGTGTTTCTCTATATAAAGGCACCGAGGCCTCTCTTGAATAAACTATTGCATTTCAACCTTAACATGGTATTAGAGCAATGGTTTTAGACCGGGGTTCTGGTATCCCACCAAAATCCTAGCCTCCAACACACCACCACACCCCTTTCTCTCTCTTCTCCCAACGTCGCTGGTCACCATATGGCTAGGAGCGTCGGTAAGGTGGCTTGCACCACCTCCTCAGCGGTGGTGACGGCCTGCAGCACCAAGGGAAGCACTGTCAGTCTTTAAGGTGCAGCGCTGCTGGCTTTCTCCTGCCCCTTCGCCAGTAGTGTAGTGTTGCCTGGTGGTGTAGGGGTTCTTCATCAGCGTTGCCCCCTTCCCTTTGGCCCAGCGTAGCCTCTAGATCCCTATCTAAAGGTTGTGTTGGCCTAGATCAAGGTTCTTGGACTTCCCTAGTCCCTGATATACTTCTTGGGACTGTAAAGATCTACAACTACAAAAATCAGGGTTACCGATTCTCGTTTTCTTCTATAGCCCACTCTAGAAGAGTTCGAGACATTGGAAGGCACCGCTAGGGCCTAACCTATGCCCTGGCACATGTAAAATTGTTTTTGGTTGGTGCCTACAGCCTATATGATATGGAATCAGCATTGTCTCAGATTCATATGTTTGTTTTGGAGCTTGTTCAAGTCTGAAATTGTAATTTTCAGGCCTTATGATCTGATTTTCAGACCTTGAAGTCATTGATTTTTTTGGATCTTGACTCCGGCCATTATGGGGGAGCAAAAGGAATCCATGAGTGACTTAATAGGAAAAATATCTACAAGTGCTTCCCCTCGCATGCGGGGGACTTCTATCAAGTTGGATGGATCCAACTTCCTACTTTGGTCTACCTCTTTCTCCCGGTTTGTCAAATCACATTGGAAGAAATATATTTTGACAAATGATGTGCCTGTTGTGAAGGTGGTAGATTGGGAGGCTGACAATGATTGGGTGGCAACATGCCTCCTAAATAGCATGACTCAAACTATCGCCAAGCAGGTCATGACGTATGCCATCGCAAAAAAAGTGTGGGAAGTGTTGCACAATATTCACTCCCATAGGAGCAACATTATCAGGCTGTACCGAGTCGTAGAGGACATTCACACTCTTCGGAAAGTCACCACGGACTTATCCAAATATTATGACATCATGAAAAACCTATGGGATGAGCAGAATGTCTACCAGCCTATTTCTATGGATGTAGCGGTTAGGGTGTACATGGGTCAGGTTGGGACTCAACCAAACCCAACCCATAGTTTTCAGATTGGGATTTTTCCAACCTAACCCAACCCGTTACACTACCGAACCCAACCCAACCCATAAAAATTGGGTCGGGTTGGGTTGAGCGGGTTGTTGACTAATCAAAGATTCAAAATTTATGTTTATCTCCTACATATTTTTTGTCTTTCATACTTGATAACAATACATTTTAAACTTATAAACAACTTATATCTTCTAAAAAAGTGAATAAAATAGGTAAAAATAAAAAAACTTGATAGTTGTATAATAGTAATTGCCTCTCTCCTGTAGAAAAGTAAACACATATTACAACACAATTATCTTATCCATGTAATTTTTTTAAAATAAAGAATTAGACAAGAATTAAAATATTTTTTTACTAGTAAAAAAAATTCAAGATGTACGTGTGAATGTTTTTTAATTCTGTCTAAATAAAGAATTAGATGAGAACCTAAATAATGATATTTAATTTAAGCATCAAAGTTTGAATGCCTAGTTGAAGTTTCAAATAATTTAGGCTAAATTAAGGGAAGGTAAAGGGAGAGGAGGATGGTCAAGAGAGGGGGTGGTGGTTATTGGCTATAGTGAAGGATGGTCAGTGAGGGGGTGGTAGGTTGTGTAGTAGTGGTGGTGGTAGCGACTCTAGTGATAGGCTAGGCGAAGAAGGTAGAGAGGATGGTGGATGGTCGGTGAGGGGTGGTGGGTTGTGTGGTGGTGGTGGATCGATGGTAGTAGGCCAGCAGCTTTGGTGGTAGGCTCAGATTGGGCAGAGGGAAGGTAGTGACGACGATGGATGGCTGGTGAGGGGGTGGTGGGCTGTGTGGTGATGGTGATGGTGGTGGTGGTGGCAGTGGCTCTAGTGAAGGGAGGTGGTGATTGGCACTATTGAAGAGGAGGAAGAGAGGAGGGAGGAAGATGCTAACCTCGAGTGGTAATGACGAGAACAATGGCGACAACGAGAAGGGAGCTGTGAGATGTTGGTGGCGACGACGAGAGAGGAAGCTCGATTTAGGGCTTGTGAGCGACAGGGAACTGAAAAGCACACGATGGAGAGCACACAGGAAAAGGGAAAAGTGAAATTGAGGGAGTGACGTGCATTATTTGCGTGGGGTTTTTTTTGTCACCTTTCAAGTTTAAACAAGGTAGCTTTTTTTCCTTTAAAATTTTAATAGATACTCTCGTGTGTGTGCATGTGTATCGAGTTGAATCAGGTTGTGAGTTGAATTGGGTTTATTAAACCTCAAACTCAACCCAACCCATTTTTATCTAGTTGAGAAAATTTCAACTCAACCCAGTCGGGTTGGGTTTGGGTTGAACCTGACTCGTGTACACCCCTAGCAGTTATAGCCAAGCAGAGAGAGGCTATTTGCTCTATCCAGCTTCTATCTGGACTTGGCTCTGAGTATAAGGTAGTGAAAGGTCAATTCATGACCATGGATGAAATTCCTACACCGGCACAAATTTATGCTTCTCTCTAGACTTGACACCTCTGATCCCGTGCCTACTTTTGATGCCTCTGCTATGGCCGCTATTGGTCTTGGTAGGGGAACTTCTGGAGGCAGAGGTGGTCGGTCTTGTGGTGGTGCACGTGGTCGTAGTCGAGGCTGGAGCTCTTTCTTCTGTGAGTATTGTCACAGAAACGGACATACTATGGACCGATGCTGGGTGAGGCACAGATATCCTTAGGGTATGGATCCACATGCTCATTAGGTATCTGCAGAGGATACTTCTCAGGCACGGGAGGATAATAGCTAGATTTCAGTCTCCAGAGGAGACTATGGGGCGCTTCATGGCTTCTCAAGCATCTACCTCAGCCTCAGTTCAGAGATCTGTAGGTACTACAGCTGTGTCATCTAGATCCTAAGCTCGTACTTGGCATGCTGATTCAGGTGCCTCCTCTCACATAATTGGTGATACTACCTTGTTTTCCTCTATACGAGATCTTGCTATCCCATTTCAGGTTAAGGTAACAGATGGTGGTTTGTCACCAGTTATTGGTCTTGGGAGCATCTCTATCTCCTCCACTTTACCTTTGTGAAATGTTATGCATGCTTCGAAGTTTGCTCTTTATTTGATGTCTATTAGTTAGATTACGAAGGGTTTGAAGTGCCGAGCAGTTTTTCGTGACCAATACTTCTTGCAGGACCTCCAGACGTTGAGGCAGATTGGTGGATGACTTGAGCAGAATGGCCTTTACTATCTCCATGTTCCACCTACACATAGTACTGATGCTGTTTGTGCCACTATTGCTCTTCAGTGGCATTTCCACCCTGGTCATTCCTGCCTGCATGTCCTTCGTCGTCAATTTCTTGAGTTTTTTAGGTATGAAGCATGCCAATTGGGCAAACACCATAGGTCTTCTTTTTCGTCTTGAAATAAACTGACAGTCTGTATTTGATTTCATTCATGCTGATGTTTGGGGCCCATGCAAGGTCAAGAGTATTCGGGGTTTTCGGTACTTTCTTATTTTTGTGGATGACCATAGCAGGATGTCCTGGGCGTTTATGATGAAAGAGAAGTTTGAAGTTTTTGATCTTGTTAAAAACTTTGTTCAAGAAATAAAAACTTAGTTTTCTACCATTATAAAAGTTTTCCAGAGTGACAATGGTTTGGAGTTTATGAATGCCAAAGTTACATATTTCTTTCAGTCTCTTGGTATTATTCACCAGACTTCTTTGCGTTCATACCTCTCAACAAAATGGGATAGTCGAACATAAGCTATGCTATCTGCTTGATGTAGCTCATACTATTATGTTTTAGCTGAATGTTCATCTTTTTGGGGTGATGTTGTGTTAATTGCCACATACTTGATGAATTGGGTTTCATCTTTGATTTTGGGGGGTAAAACCTCATACTCTATCCTGTTCCCTTGCAAGGGCATGTCTCTTATCACTCTGATTGTTTTTGGCTGTGTGTGTTTTGTCCACTTATATAAATGGACAAGATTTCTCATTGCTCTGTGAAATATATTTTTCTAGGCTACTCCAGGATCCAGAAAGGGTATAGATGCTATGATCCTATTTCACAGAGATTTTATGTTTCTCTTGATGTCACGTTTTTTTAAGAGATCTGTTACTACCAAAAACAGGGGGAGCAATCCACGTCTTTCCATCCTCAGGTCCCTCTTCCTATGCCATCTGAGCCACCACAGCCATCTTATCCATCATAACCTACTGAGCCACCTATATCTAGGACCAACCAATTTGATCCTGGTCCTTTCCCATATTGTCCAGAGATTCTTGATATAGATGCCTTTCCTAAGCACTGTCAGCACATGTCTTTGGATGTTCCTTAGGTGGAGGAACCATTGTCTACCATTTTTTCTCAGTCTCCACCATCTGCTGATGACTTGTCTGAGGACTAGGTACCTACTGCCATTGAGGATACTACTCTGGACCTTCCTATTGCACAAAAGGTGGTAAATACTTTGTATCTCAATTTATATCTCTTGACAGTTTGCCTGCTCTTGGACGATAGTTTTCTCTGGCTATTGATAGTTTATATGTACCACGGGATCATCACGAGGCCTTCCAAGATCCATCTTGAGCTTTGGATATAGAGGAGGATATGATAGCTTTGTAGTCTTGTGGCACGTGGAATCTTGTTGATGTACATCCGGGTGCTACTGTTGTGAGGTGTAGATGAGTCTTTACCCTTAAATGTCGTCTAGATGGCTCTGTGGAGAGACACAAGACACGACTGGTAGCCAAAGGCTATACTCAGACCTTTAGAGTTGATTATTTTGTGACATTCTCCCCAATGACTTGCCTCAATTCTGTTGGGATATTTCTCTATTGCTATCAACAAGAGTTGGACTTTTCATCAGTTAGATATTAAAAATGTGTCTCTATGGAGACTTGGAGGAGGAAGTGCATACATATGCAATAAACACCTGATTCTCTCACTCAGGGGGAGTGTCAGAAGGTATGCAAGCTGAAGAAAGTGATTTATGGACTGAAATAAAGTCTTAAAGCTGGGTTTGAGAGGTTCAGCAGGGTAATTTAAGAACAAGGCTTTACCAGATCATCTGCTAATCACTCTGTTTTACATTTCAATGGAAGACAGGTTTAGTCATTCTAATTGTTTATGTTGATGATATACTATTCACTGACAGTGACAGGAAAGGCATAAAAGAAACAAAGGAGTTGCTACAGTCACAATTTGTGACCAAGGATTTATCCCTATTAACTATTCCCTGGGCATTGAGGTGCAGCACACTAAAGGACTTGTCTATCTCAGTGCAAGTATGTTCTTGATATGTTGAGAGACATTGCTATGCTGGGGTGCCAACCGGCATTTGTGCCTATGGATGCATCCTTGCCTCTTGTAGATGAGGATAGCCCCCTACTGCAGGATGTGATCAGATACTGTGCAATGGTGGGTAAGTTATTATATTTGACAGTTACCCGACTTGATATTACCTTTGCAGTTGAAAGGTTGAGCTAGTTTATGCAATCACTAAGAGAAGTTCATTGGGATGGTATTTGCCAAGTTCTCAGGTACTTGAAAAGTGCACCTGGGAAAGGACTTTATTTTAAAAACAATGGGCACTTAGATGTATGTAGCTATTCAGATGCAGATTATACTAGAGCACATGAGGACTGGAGATCCACTACAGGATATTGCACATTTATTGGGGGTAATTTGGTTACACGGAGAAGTAAGAAGCAGGTAGTTGTCTCTAGGTCAAATGCTGAATTTGAGTACACGGCCATAGCTCAAACTAATTGTAAGCTACTCTGGGTCCAATCTATCATAGAGGATTTTGGAGTACAGGTTTCCGATCCTATTCCTATGTTGTGCGACAACAAGGTTGCCACGCTTATTGTTAATAATCATGTCTTCCATGAGAGAACCAAGCATATTGAAGTTGATTGATTGTCACTTCATCAAAGAGGTCATTGCAGCAAAGAAGATTTCTACACCCTATATATGCACTGAAGACCAACTTGCTAACATCTTCACTAAAGCACTTTCGAAGAAACGACTGCATCACATTAGTTCCAAGTTGAGGATGTTTAATGCTTATGTTCCAGTTTGAAGGAGAGTGTTGAATTATGTTTTGTGGGCTCTTTTATTTTATTTTAGTATGAAAGGGTATTTTTGTAATCTCTAGTGTCTCTCTATATAAAGACACCAAGGCCTCTCTGAAATAAACTATTGCATTTCAACCTTAACGAACAAATTAAAGGTAGATGAAAAAGAGTTTCACATGGCAAATTGTTCTAGTTGTGCAGAATTGCATTAACCACTGAAAGTCGATCCGCACCTTGTTTTATGATGTATACTAGTGGTCAGGTCCGTGCTTCGCATCTTGGGAATAATATTATTATCGATGAAAAATATAAAAAATATAATATAATTTATTAAATTATCGAATATACTCAGTTATTTTTATTTCAATAATTGGAATAATAGTCTATCAAAGGCAAATCACATGCAAACCCCTTTGGAAGTACGGTATGAACATGATGGAACCCTTAAGGTTGTCTTTGAAGGTGGGGTTTCCGGGATTTTTTTCTCACCTTAAGATGTTTGTTGGGATTTTTTCCACTTCAATATAAACTCCTACATAATTACTTCAAATCATTTCAATCGAATTACAATAACATTAACGCTCACAATTACTATTAAATAAATATCTACTACATTCTCCACTCTCGCTTTTAATATTAAACAAATATGTAATATTCTCCACTCATGTTTTTAATATTAAATATATACCCACTAATATCATATAAAGTTGTCTTTCCATTTTTCAAACTAATTTTGATGAATAAATATAATTCCACGTCAAAATTGAGGGCACGAAACGAAATCGCTAAAATTTTGGAATTAAAGAATACTAACGTAGAAACTGATAGGTCTCAAAAAGAATATTTGCAAAGCTAAGGTTTGCTTGTTTATGCTTTTAAATCGTTTAGAGAGAGGGTGGGGTGGGGGGATCGGCTGGCAGCGGGGAACTAATTAATATTTTTCGTTGGGTGAGTGCAGTGGTGGAGAAAAAATGGAGTGACAGCTGGCAGCCGGAACCTTCGTTTAGCATAGAAGATAGATTACCTCCCAACCTTTTTTAAGCTCTACCATCCCCGAGTACTGTGTAATGGAAATAAGGCACCTCTAGCCCTTTCACATGCCAAAAAATAGGAAAAATTGGAACATATCCACAATGACAATTTAATGTTGACATATGTCGACAATGGGGTCTATATCAGTGAAATTTTGCTGATATGCATCTATTATGACAATTGATCATAACAACAGAATGTTGCTGGTATGCAATTGATTTTCTATAATTTTGATATGACCCCTATGTGTTGGTATGCAACTTGATTGAAATTGCAAACGCCAGAGGCATGTTGGAGGCAATGCCACCAGCGTGAGATTCCATGTTTCATGTGGAATGGTTACTTCCAAATATTGATTTCTAGTTTCCTTTGCAAGGATCACTGTCCAACTCGAAACATGTTCACACTTTTTTGGTAAAAAATGTTGGAGAAATATATGTGGAGGTGGAAAGCCCGGATGATGCAGAAAAAAAGAGAGCAAAATTTGGAAGATATCATAGTATATGGTTGGTTATTCGTTTTGTTAGGCATTTGGATTTTCTTTCATTGATAGAAAGGGATGCTACTCGATTTCATAACAAGGAATGAGATCTGAATGGGGGTGAATCAATGAATATAGATGAAACCCACTAAATGTGGGAAAAAGGTGCGATTTGGGGTTTGGTGATGGTATGCAAGTGCAATAGGACATATGATATTTCAGGATTCCAAAAAGAAGTTACATTGTTGCATGGGCTGTGGGTTAGTCAATGGGGAGAATTCATAGCACAATGCTACATGCAGAATCAGTCTGATCTTCCTTCTGTTTACCAATCCATCATCTTGCTTATTCCACAGGTCAGTCAAAGATGTGAGTGAGAAAATGACTGACTCCATCTGAGTAAGAGCGTGGTCGAACAGTGAAGACATTTGATTTTGGCAGGAGAGAGTCAGAGACTCAGCTTTAAGTTCCTGTCCTTGCATTACCCATAGTCTAAATTGGCACCATGCTAATTTTCCTTCAATGATTCAATCTACTCTTCTTTCACTATCACGAAGTGGTGGTGGATTCTGGATTATCAAAAAAAAGCATGAGCATCTGTTGGCATGGGACAGTAGTCTCCATCCACTTAAAGTAACCATTTGCTCCTCGATTGGCAGTTAAGGAAGCAAAATGTGGGAAATGAATAAACATTTCACAGGGGGAGCTGGTGCGAGGATTGCTCTTTCCATCAGTTAATGAGATTCTATTCCAATTGGAATGAGATCTTGTAGCAGTGCCAATGCAATCGAGGTCAAAGTCAAATTCCAATTCAGGGAGTAGTTTTTGTTGCTGTTCACCCTTTTGTAAAGCTATTTTGTTATTGATCAAGATAGATGGCTATTGATTTGGAGTTGTCAGTTAATTTTTACTTAATAAAAGGAAGAATAAGTTCCATTGAAGGTTGACATCCGGTTCTATTATCCTCTGGTCTTTCTTGCTAACTAACCCCCATAGTTATGGTATGGTCTTTGTGCCGTACATGCCCCGGAATCTAGAATTCTTTATATTCATCTTTGTAAACTGCTGATTTGATGAAGATTCATGAATAACATCATCTCCTATATGCGTGAATACATCATATAAAATGCATTTTTTTACCAAGACCGTGTTGCTTCATGCATTTTACATAATGTCTTTTGATTGTTATCATTTCTGATTTGCATCGACCTCTGTCTGGAAAATATAGTTATGATTGCTTTAGTTTTACTTCCTGTGGCAGATTCAAATGAAGAGTTCAAGCATTGAATGGTTGTTAAGACTTTTCTCACTAAATCCTCTGGAGTGTATATATTCTGCTAAAAACCTGTAATGAGTTTTTACTTTCTTATGCAGTTTCTCTTGGGTTCTTCAATGATATACATGTTCCTGTATACCATCTTCCACAACCATGTATTTTGTAAGAACACTTTGTGCATCCAGATCATGATTCAGCTTTCTTTTATGGCCGGTTACTTCTGCTTTGAGCTATTTAACATATTAATAACCCATTCTGCTACATCGTAGTAATGAAACTTTTGGCACATGGAGTTGGATGTCCAGTGAGGATAATGAACTAGTGCTAGCTAGGGAAGAGGAGGTACTTCCAACATACGTTTCCTTATTATTAAAGATGTTTTAGGCTTCCAGCTTTCGTTCGAGCTATGTAATTTCTATTGCCTTGTTCTTGCAGGTTCGTTTTGAGGTGGTTAGTGTAAAGTACCCTCCCGTTCCCTCAGAGCAGGAGGAATTCAAAAAGGCATTTGCACCTATGGAGATAATCGTGAGTGTAAATTTTTTATATGATAAGTATATGATTTTTTTAAAGTGATAAATATATGATTTTATCTAGTTGAACTAAATATAAGACATTTTTATGATGATCATTATGTAATTTTGTACGTTTCCTTCCATCTCTCTTTTAGGTGTACAATTTTTATATGATAAGTATATGATTTTTTTAAAAGAGATAAATATATGATTTTATCTAGTTGAACTAAATATAAGACTTTTTTTTTTGAAAAAATATAAGACATTTTTATGATGATCATTATGTAATTTTCTTTGTTTCCTTCCATCTCTCTTTTAGTTTTCCCCTTTTCTTACCCTCAGTTTGGTACAAATGTTGATCATAAATGAGATTTTTTTTTTCCTTTTTTTGAAAGGAAAAATAAGGGTTAACAAAGAATGTTAATCCCCTAAATTCATTAAATTGGAGCTAGAATTTCCAAGTTTTCCATAAAGCCATTCACTTTTCAGCTCTGCAGATGGATAGGGTGGTGGATTCATCTGAGGAGGTCCGTAGAGCTATTGTTGACCTTTGTCCAGACCATGCATGCTACCCCACGTGGTTCCTAGAGGTTGGCTTCTTTAGACATGCCCCGTTTGCATGCTGATGAGGCAGCAGTCCTCATCCGCCCTATTGAAGACGAGGTCAGGGAGGCGATAAGGGGCTTGCAAGTCGAAGGGTCTCCTGGACCAGACAACTTCTAGGTCCTGTTCTACCGTGAGTTTTGGGAGGTCGTTAGGCAAGATGTCATAGCAGCAGTAGCAAAGTTTTAGGAGGAAAACTTCGGCTTTGAGCAACTTAACCACTCCTTTTCCTCCTGCTAAAGAAGTTGGGGGTGGAGAGTATGTCTGACTTCAGACCAATTGCACTCTCCAACTCAATTTATCTCATTATTGGGAAGGTCTTGACCAATGAGATCCGTGTGGCTCTACCCTCCCTTATTAGTCCTGTTCAGTCTGCCTTCCTTGCAGGGAGATCGTTGTAGGAGTCCTTTGTCTTGGCTCAGGACATGGTGGCAGGGTGGGCTAAGAGGAAGACCAAGGCCTTCTTATGGAAGGTAGATTTCTCCAAGGCTTACGACATGCTATGGTAGCCTTTCCTTTGGGAGACACTAAGGCGACATGGTTTTCCTGAACAGTAGTCAGTGGGTGAGGTGGTGCACCACCACCACCTCTCTCTCCCCTCCTCAACGGCCGACTTGCAGGGACCTGGATACAACTGCAGAAGGGGGTCTGGCAGGGTGCCTGTTTGCCCCTCTCTTCATCCTTGTAGTTGATGCTCTGGCTCGCCTAGCTTTTCGGGCTTGTGTTGGGGGCCTCCTGCAGGGGTATACTCTTGCATCTAGTCCAGGATGCTCACTCTGATCTTGCAGTACGAGGATAACACTATTTTCTTTTTGGAGGGAGGATTGGCTTAGGGAGAGGTGATCGCCAAGCTCCTCCACATCTTCAGCGATATCTCCGGCCTCAGGGTGAATGGGGCCAAGTCCTTCCTAGTGTGCTTTGAACAGGATCCTCCTGTCATCACCTCCCTGTTGCAGACCCTGCCCTCTGTCGTCTCCTTCTCGGTACATTATTTGGGTCTCCCCCTAGAGGCTAAGAAGATAATATCTACCGATTAGGCTTTCTTGTTTGAGAAGATCTTAGTGAGGTTACGAGTGTGGAGCGGGAGATTGCTGTCAAAGGGGGGTCGCCTTACCCTCCTTAACTCGGTGTTGTCCACCATTCCGATTTTCTACCTCTCACTCTTCCAACCGGGGAAGACGACTTTGAAGAGGCATGAGGTGGTAAGGAAGAGATTTTTTGGTGTGGAGCAGCTCATGAGGGTAGGTTCATGCAATCTGTGCGATGGGCTGCTATTTGCAGACTGAAGAAGGTTGGTGGACTTGGAGTGCGACTGGGCAAGGAGGTGGCAAACGCCTTGATCCTGAGGTAGGCATCCAGACTTCTTCGAGGAAAGCAAGGGATGTGGCAGGATCTCTTGAGGGACTCCTATGGCAGCTGCATCCTACCTGAGGGGGTTCTCCAGCATCATCGGAGAGACTTGTTCTGGCGTTTGGTGGTGGCACTGTGGTGGAGCACTTGGAGCACTTTCACCCCCTCATGGGTGATGGCTCCACCTCTTTTTGGCAACGGGATTGGATAGGGTGGGGGGCCCTTGCTGACCGGTTTCTCAGATGTCTCTCTCTCTCACGACAGTTGAACATCACAGTTGCCGACTGTTGGCGATCTGACATAGGTGCTTGGTGTTTGCCTCTTTTGGATGGTCCTAAGGTAGGAAGGTCTACGGCTGAGCAGGGGGTTCTCTTGGAGGAGCTATTACACCATAGACCTTCGAGACCAAACGATTACCTTTGGAGGCATGGGTCCTACTAGACACACAGGGTGTATATCGAGCTCATGGGGGTGGACAGCCGTGACCTACAGGACATGTAGTGTGGCTGAATCTGGCACATCAGGGCCCTCCTGAAAGTGTAAATCTTCCTTTGGCTCGCGCAAAGGGACGACCTCATCACTAAGCGTCTTTGGAGGCTCTTGATAGGGATGGAGCCTTGGTCGTGTTCGCTTTGTGAGGGAGCGGAGGATAATGTTGACCACCTTTTCTCAGCTTGCCCCTTCACTGTGGAGGTCTGGGCCACAATTTGTGGAGACCCTCTTCCATCCTTGGGTGAGTTATGTAACTAGCTGGTAGATGTGGAGCATAATAGAGGATTGAGGGCAGCTATCCTGTGGGGGGTGTGGCTGACACAGTGAGCTTGTCTTTTTGGCACATAACTACATACTTAGCCAATGCGATTAGGGATGCCCGGTTGTAGGCGTAGTTTTGGTTCCAACATTTGTAATTTTTTATTTTTCCATATAGAATAAAATCTAGATGACTACTGAAAATGGTAGTCATCCTTTCTTCTTTTAAAAAAAAAATTCCATAAAGGGATTTGTCACTCCTTCAACAAGGGGTCTTTCCCCTCTAATTACTTTTGGAGAAAATAGAGTCTTATTCAAGTCAGGAACCTAACCCCTTTAGTAGGGTTAGAAAAATTACATAAGAGACTTATAAAAAAAAAAAAAAAAAAAAAAAAAAAAAAAAAAAAAAAAAAAAAAAAAAAAAAAAAAAAAAAAAAAAAAAAAAAAAAAAAAAAAAAAAAAAAAAAAAAAAAAAAAAAAAAAAAAAAATAAAAAAAAAAAAAAAAAAAAAAAAAAAAAAAAAAAAAAAAAAAAAAAAAAAAAAAAAAAAAAAAAAAAAAAAAAAAAAAAAAAAAAAAAAAAAAAAAAAGCCTTCCTAAAAATGATCATTGTCTATGCCCATGGACATGCCTCAAATGCTTTGTCCAAAGAAAATTCTTGCATAGCAAAGTCTAAGGACCAACCCCTAGCCTTCTCACAACAATCTTTAATAAAAGGACAAGAGAACATGTATGCAAGGAGCGAAATCATAAAGAACACAAGGGATATTGATTTTTGGCGCCTAAAGTTGCCTATAGATGTGAGGGATAATTTTCCTTCTTAATAGGCAAACGAAGAACTTTGCTTTGTGGGGGATATGAACATTGAATCTTCTTATGGTCCTTGCTCGAATTGGTTGACTTAAGGAAGATCAATCATAAAAATAAGATATTCTTTCTTAATTGAGAACTTTCCATACTTCCAAGTTCATCCATCCCTTTCATCAACTGGATGAATTACCTAAAAGGCTTTGAGAATATAGATTAACTGCTTCATCCTAGCCTCTGATAATGCGAAAGGCAATGTAGGAGCCATGTCCCATTTTCAAACATTCTCTCACAGATGCCAAGGTACAAGTGCAACAGGGCCAGATTTGTTAAGCATGCACAAAAGACACCAACAGTAAGGCCAAAATCCGAATCTGCACCCCTTTCCTAAAGGGCTCTTGTAGAAAGGCTTGACCTTCCATGGTAATTCTGTAAGGCCTTTCCATAAAGGAGAACCCTTGACCATCACCCTCCTCTCATCCTAGTCAATGAAATCCCCATAAGTCATAGGTGGCCCCATGATATGCTTATCAACGGGGCTACAAGAGGGTAGCCAAACAAGAATGCATCAACAAAGATCATTAGGGTAGATGGGATGGTGGTAAATGAGGTGAAGCTAAAAAATGAGATCCTTACATACTTTTTTGTTCCATTTAAAGAGACAAGATCAAGGTCAAGAAAATGAAGAATTCACCAAATCGACAATGTTATAGGATGTACAGGAAGCACCAATGGCTATTAGGGTTGACAAAGTTTTGGGGCCCAATGGCTTCTATTGGAGAAAATAGTCTTATTGAAAACTAGAATCTCGACCTCTTATATAGATAGTAGATAGAGAGTAAGGATGGAAAAATTACATGAAAGTCCAATACAAAATGCAAAGTTGACTAATACTCTTAAACCTAAGATAAATAGACTCAAATCTAATATAAATGGGCTCAGAAGACTCTAATAGCTCTTTAATACGCTAATACTCCCACTCAAGTTGGAGCATAGATGATAATCATGCTCAAGTTATAATTGATAAATGCAACTCTCCCTCACTCAAGTCATCTTCTGGTTGAAGGAACAAGCAGGCAGTAGTTGACGACTTCAAGCAGTAGCAGTAGTAGTAGAATGAGAGACGATCCCAAGCTGCGGTTGAAAGCAAGTAGAGATGGGAGACAATCCCAACTAGTAGCAGTAGTAGTCGGCAGAAGCAAGCATGCAATAGACGAGAGACGATCTCAAGTAGTTTGGGAAATGATCCCAAGTAGTCACTAACGAAGATTCTAAATTCGGGATGAGGACTGGAAATTAAGAAGGAATGCATGATCTCACACATAGAAGCGTGGACCACACACGCAGAGGACAATGAGGCAAACTCAGATCATTTATAGGGAAATTGAAGATCACTAATAGGGTATGCAATCAAAGTGCACATTAGGTGTGCAAGTTGCACATAGGACGATAAGATGAATTTAGATTATGTGTAGGGTGCTATATGCACGCTATACATAGTCCAACGAGGCTAGGTTTGGTAGTAGTAAGCCCTGATTGTTGAATCAGACCTAAAGGGCAATCAAGAAGGCCGTCGACAGTCAAAAGCCAGGCTTGGAGGCAATGAGGGAGTCTGTTAGGCCTAAGAGGGGTCAACAATAGCTTACAGAGTAAGAATAGGCCTTGGCAGTAGCAATGGTGGCTAAAAGAGTTCGCAATTGGCTCTACCCAAGGCCAAGGATCGCTAATAGGTAGTAGCATTGCTGGAGCCTTGGGAGACTGGGCAACAGTAACGGAGGTCGATGTGCACCCCTTAACGCAAGATCCGATTGACAGGACTTGGGTGGCAGCGCTGGAGTCCTTGGGAGACTGGGCAACGGTAAGGGAGGTCGATGTGCACCCCTCAATGCAAGATTCGATCGGCAGGACTTGGGTGGCAACATTGGTGATGCCTAGGTTAAATGGGCCTTGCTGGAGACTATTGCAACCGTCGGAGTAGGGCCTTGGTGGCTCGTCGAAGTTGTGAGGCCTTACCGAAGTAGTCTCTGATCGGTTGGAGGTCGATTGCGATGGTAGGGTGCCCTTCCCTGGCCGGTAGTGGCGACACTTCTCCGTCAAACCCTAGGTTTAGAGGTTTTTTTTTGTTTTGTCTTGTTGTGGAAGTAAAGAGAGGGGATCAAGGGGCTATCGAACACCAGTCTAGGATCGCTGCTCTGATATCATGTTGGAGAAAATAAAGAGTTCTTTTGAAAATTGAAACCTTGATATCACTTATAAAGAGAGTATGGGTGTAAAAATTGCATAAAAAGTCTAACAAGAAATATAAAATTTACTAATACTCTCAAACCTAAGATAAATAGGCTCAAACCTAATATAAATGGACTCAAAAGAGTATAATAACTCTCAATACTCTTAACAGCTTCAATGCTTGCTTCGTTAGGTGGGGCATAATTTATAGGGATGTGGTGGATTACTTCCTTGCAGGTGGAGGTATGCTCGAAGAACTGAATCATGCATTTTTCATGACCCTCATAAGGTTTATAGCATATTTGAGGTCTTTGTCACACTATGTACAACATATTTAGACATTTCTTGGGTATCTTTATTGCTTAAATTGGTAACTCGTAATAGGGAGCATTTATATGGAGGTCACAAATTTCTTGTTGTTAGCCATGGAATATATGTTATGCTTGTGGAATTGTGCCTAAAATTCATAAAGGTCAAACATTTCTCCACTTCATGTGTTGAGCATCATTAAATTATTTAAAGTGTATTCTTTAAAAAAAAAAATCTCTAAAGTGTAGAAGCCTTAACCCCACCATCTCTTTTGGACCATACCTCATCCTAAGCCATCGATGGTAGAAAATCTTCATTATATCTTGATGTCCATAAGAAATTTCTCTTAATAGCATTAGTTCTACTTAAGATGGTTCTTAACATCTTCAGCAAAGTAGATAAGGTAGAGTGGACAGAAGAAAGAAGTACTAGTCTCCCTCCCCCTAAAAGTAAGTGAGCTTTCCATCCTTGCAGTCGCTTCTCCAACTTTTCCATGATAAGCATCCAGTCCTTGGATGAGATCAAACAATAAGGAAAGGTCAAGGAATTTGAAAGTTGAAGGAAGCATTTGTACACCCAACAGGTCACCACACATCACCTCCACATTGGTCACATACCAATTGTTAAAGAAGAGTAGAACACATGGAGTCTATTTTTTACTATTGGAGAACTCAAATTACAATGAGGGATATTGCTCTCTTTATACGGAGAACCAATTCCAATTAAACTAGGAAACAAATCATATAACAAACTAAATCTCTAACAACCTTTCCTAAATAACATTACTTGACTCTTAAGTAAATAATTACTTAACTAGCAAATAAATGAACCAAATTGGACAAGGACTCTTGCCACTTTTATCTTTGACGTGATCTCGTGATCTCTTCCAAGAGATCACGAGATCTCACACAATCTTTAACATTATCAGGGAAAAAGCTACATTTCCTAAGACTTACCTACAAGATTGACTTCCCCAAAGAGCTCAAGCAAGATTTTGACCTTCTAAGCCTCCATAATGGAGCCCTCTATGAATAGAATGATGTCAACTGCATACTGCAAAATAGAAACAATGGTATCCCCTCTTTGCACCAAAACCACAGATCTCCCTTGTCACACAGAGTAAACATGCACTCACAAGAAAGTTCACTGCAAGCACAGAGAGAATAGGTGCTAATGAGCAATCCAACTAGTCTCTCCTATGTTGAATCCAACCTCCACCAGGCAAACCATTTTTTAGTATAGAGTATGAAATGTAATGCATATCATCATCATATTAACCCAAGGGTGTAAAAATCAGTCTATGAGGTCGATTAATCGGTTGCATAATTGTATGTGGTCCAAAAACGAACTGAGTACCTATATTCAGCCCTATAGTCGGTCTACCCAATTAATCAATTGATTAATCGGCCGAGTAAGTTTTAAGGTTAAATTTTTTTTTTAGCTTTGATTCACATGCAATGCACCCCCAAACCAAACCCCAACTTCTCCCATTACCTCAAGTTCCTAATGCATGAAAGCCTTAACCCTAAGCAAAACCCTCGATCTCGAGTCCCTCTTTTCCTCTTTGATTCTCTCCACTGCCCACTGATGATCGACCTACCATCGCTCACAACCTCTTTGCGAGTCACTACTCTGGCCAGCAAGTGTTCGATTGTCAGCGCACTGCCTAACCCCTCCATCGTCAGTAAGCAGTCTCCACGGTGCCCTCGGTCCCGAGTCCCTCTTTTCCTCTTTGATTCTTGCCATCGGCCACCATTGACTGACCTACCATCGCTCACAACCTCTTCGCGAGTCACCGCTTTGGCCAGCAGGTGTTCGATCGTCACCGCACTGCCTAACCCCTCCATCATCGGTGAGTGGTCTCCACAGTGGCTGTTGGCAGCTACTATCATTGGCATTGCTTCCATCTCTGGTGAGCAGTGTGCCGATGGTTGCTACTCTCCATGGTCTATCGATAGCCCCTGCTTCTCTCTATTCTCTTCTTATCGTTGGTTATGATACTGATTTCTTTCAAAAAAAAAATGTTTAATGATACTGTTAGATTTGTGATACACTAATCTTAGTTTGTCTTATTTTGTGTTGTGATATCGATAATTATTTGTTAGAAGTTATATTGAGAGAATATGTATATCAAAAAAATAATATTAATATATATGTGATATTTCAATTCATATATGTGTATACTTAATATGTATAATGGTATAAATAATTATATTTAAAATTTTAAATATTAAAAAATACTACACCAATTAATCCTCGATTAATCACTCGCATACCTATACTCCTTAGTCGGTGACCTCACCAACTGAATATTGACTCCGATTTTTGTAGCTATGTAATGACCCACTAAAGGGGAAAGCGCTTGAAATAATGAAGACCATGAAAACCTCCTATCAAGATTGTCATATGCCTTAGAAAAGTTGACATTCCAGTAGAAGCTCTTCATTCTTGGTTCTAGGTATGCTAAAGTCTTTACCAATAGTTTAAAATCCTCTACCACCTCACTTGATTCTAATTACGTTAGAAGGAAGACGGATCTATTGCTATAAGCTTAGATCACTGAAAATGGCCATGGTATCTTTCTTCGACAAATGGCAGAATTCCTTTGGGAGGAAGAGTAGAAGCTATCTAGCTCAAATGCAACCCTCCCTTTTCAATGAATACTGATAGAGAATAAAATTAGGGATTTGATTAGTGGTTTTCCATATTTAGGTCATTGCTATTTTTCGTAAATGTTTGGTTGTATTTCCATGTATGCCAAGGCTCCCTGTCTATATAAAGAGGGCTAAGGCTCTCTTTTTCAAATCAACAAAGTTCATTTTCCTCTGAAAATCCCAACATGGTATCGGAGCGGGTTTGATCCTGTGGGAAAGAAGAAAAGAAGAAACCTTTGAGGAAGGGGGGGCTCCGGCAGCGGCGTTGGTCTCCGGCGAGCCATCGGAGAGGTTATCTCGCCTCCCAACATCTCTTCCTTTTTCCTCTTCTTCCTCTATTCTCTTTTCTTGTTCTCCTGGTGCTGCTGTTGTTCGCTTTTGCTAAGGAGAAAAGGGGCCACTAGCATCACCATCGACCCACCACTGGTGTGAGACCTCTAGGATTTGGGTCACCGAAGCCCCATGTACTGCTCCAGCCACATCGTGCGGCCACTGAATTGGCCACACACTGATGAGAAGCTAGCACACGACCGGTGCCACCCCCCACAGGTGGGGTTCAGATTCCCCGTTCAGTCCACCAAATCACATCCGTTTGATGATTTCCTAGCACTACTCGACTTTATGGAGGTCATGCCATCGGATTAAGGTGGTCTAGACCTCCTTTGACTTGTCGGAGCTTTGCCGCACTCTTTCTCTAGTCCGACACTGCCACCCAACATAGAGAAAAAGGGAAGAACAAGAATAGGAGCGAAGGTTGCAACTGCAAATGCTCCTCTCTGACTTCTCTCCAGTTGCTCCTCTCTTGTTGCTCTTCTTTGGCGTGGAAAATTGCCAAACTTCATTATCCTCGACTTCTTTGGTGAACCTTGGATCGTAGAGAGTCGATGTCTTTTCTAGCTCACAAGCAAGGCACCATTCTCTTTGAGGAGGCACGTGAAATCCTCTAACGCATTAAGGAAAGCCGAGATATCGGGCTCCACTCCCGGTCGTAGAAGACGAGGTATGAAAACCATCCTCAACTTCTTCGAGACTTGGTGATGGCAGATTTAGCAATACAAGAAGTCAAAGGAGAAGCAAAATGATGAAATGACTCTCACAAAATTTGATCTTCACTACCTTGACGATCCAAATCTTCATCGTCTCCCATGTCTTTGACTTGCGTGGGAGTGTTAGTGAATAAAGTTAGGAATTTGATTTGTGGTTTTCTATATTTAGGTCATTGCTATTTTTAGTATTTCCATGGATGCCAAGGCCCTCTCTCTATAAGTTGGATCGTTAATAATCGCTTGACACATTTTAGTTTGTGGCCTTCCAAATGGCATTGCCTACTAGTATCTGTATAGAATGATGTGGAAGTAGTCCACAAATGTTCTGCTAGCTTCCCGTCTGCCGTTCTAATCTCCTGCCTTACTTGACTTGAACCAATTCAATTATGCCTCCTAATACTATTATAGGTGAGGAAAAATCTCATATTGGCAACCCCTCTTTTAGCTGTAATGGATGTGACTTTTGCATCCAAGCTACCTAATCCTCTACATCCTCAAGGTGAAATTTTTTTTGCGATTTTGCACTTTTATAGTAATATCCCTTATGTCCTCCAACTGGTCTAGCCTACTAATGCCAAGTGCCAACAGGAGCCTCCTCCGAGGTAACAACCTTCATCTCCTTGGATTTCAGCAACTTGTCTTTTAGAAAAGAAATTTTCTTCTGGAAGACATGTATCAAATTCCCTAAGATGTTGCATTCTCTCGACCAACCTTTGACTTTTTGATTAATCCTTTCCTTTATTAGGAAAGATCTTTCGAATTTGAAGTAGGTGCCAAAGTGGATGCCTCTAAGGGAGTATGCTTGGAGAATGGCCTATACAAAACAAGGGTGAGTTAGAGAGGAAAGTGCTCTCTAAAAGTAATGAAGCAAAGAATCCATCCAATTGGGACTTGGAACCTTACTCATTAGAGCTCCTTTAAGAGGATTGGTAATTAAAATGGCCCTATTAGAGTTAGTTGGGATTATGCTATTTTTTAATTTGTGTCTTTCCTGTATTTTACCCAACACCTCTCTATATAAAGAGGATTAAAGTTTCTATGAGAAATAAGATAGTTTCTCTTCCAACATGGTATCAGAGTGGGTTGAGTCTTAAACTCTTTATGCTTTCATGCCTCCACCATTAAAACCTTGAGAGGGAAACCTCTTCTCTTTCTCTCTCTTCCTCTCTCCTCGTCCTCCTGTCTGATCTTCCTACTTGCCGACGTCGCCCCAGCAGCAGTGGCACCAGCACTGTTGCTGGAGCATCGCTAGGCCCCCTAACGCCACAAGGCTTCTACCACCCTGCAGCTTCGCCACGGGAAACGCCTTGCAGTGCCACCACTAGGCCTCCCCAGCACTTGCAACACTACCTCAAGGATAGCACCGTCGCCAAGGGCCCTTACGCAATTCTCAAGCCTATAGCAGCATCTTGGTGGTTATGACAATGCCTATTTAGCTGCCATGGGTTCCTGCTCTGTCGTTGGGACATTTGGTGGCTCTCTAGACGATCTCTTGGTGCCCATATGGTCTGTTCTTGTGTCTTAGGTCATGCTTAAGCCTTGATGGGACTCGACGTGCTTTTTGCTACTCTTCTTAGCCTTTGTTAGAAGGTTTTTGGTATACATGCATGAGGGTGCAGTTCTGATTTTCTACCTGTGAGTCTTCTTTAGATCCACCATGGTTGATTCAAGGCACATCTGTGAAACTCAACAATGCCCAGAATTTACCTACTATGGTCTCAGGCATTCAAGATCTTTGTTGGTAGTCAGAAGAAGCTATGTATCTTGACCAAGACTCGTTCCAGTTCCCAATTGGTAGGCTTTGAGCGATGGGAACAAAACAATTACTTGGTCATGAATTGGATAATGAATAGCATGGAGCGCTAGATTATAGCGAACTTTACAAGAAGACCGCGAAGGAGATATTAGACAACTTAGCAAAGAAATATTCTCAGAGGTCCAGTTGTGCTCGTCTTGCTGACACATCATCAGATCTAGTCCACATCCTAGGGTGATCGTTCCTTAGTTGATTACCATACTAAGTTGGAGGCTCTATTTAAGGAGTTGAACGTGTTTAGCCTTCATGCTATGACACACAAACAAGACAACGATAGGCATGGCAGATATATCACTTTCTCGATGGTCTGAGTTCCAGATACCTATCTGCCCGTGATCAGATTTTGGCTCTTAAGAATATCCCTGATCTGGAGACGGTGTATAAGAAGCTCCAGAAGATTTCTCTTGACACAGGGACATCTTATCTTAGCTGTTTGCAGTTTGACACAGGACTACATTGATACTTAGCTCTTTGTGGATGTTGTGCCTATCTTTGATGATCTTGAACTCAAGTGCTGTCGTCTAGGTCATCCATCTGTTTCTCGACTTCGGAGGATGTTTCTAGAGTCACCTGTTCTTGACTCTCTTGAGTGCGAAGCCTGTTAGCTGAGTAAGCATTATCGGGTGTCTTCTCATTCCAAACAAAATAAGAGGAGTTTGTCACATTTTCAGTTAGTCCATTGTGATATTTGGGGTCAATGTCGAATAAGTCACCGGTCAGTCTATTAGTATTTTGTGATCTATATTGATGATTACAATCATCTGTCTTGGATTTTTTTGTTAAAGGATCGGTCAAAGATTAGTTCTTTAATGAAGTTCAAAATTTTTATTCCATGAACATCAAAATTTTTCATGGTAACAATGCACTTGAATTCATGTAAAAAGATGTTCAAGAGTTCTTGGCAAATAATGGCACCATCCGCCTACACATCCCAACAAAATGGTGTTGCTGAGCGTAAATAGCGTCATATTCTTGATGTTGCCTGATGATTGCCATGAATATCCCTAAGCATTTTTGGAGAGATGATGTTCTTATTGCTACCTATCTAATTAACAGGGTTTCTTCTCCTATTCTTAATGGAGACACACCCTTCCTTCTATAGCTAGATGCTAGCCTCTTTGCATTACCACAGCAAATCGTTGGATGCATGTGTTTTGTTCACTTGTTTGGGGTCGTTGATAAGATTTTCCCTTGGTCTGTTAAGTATGTTTTTCTAGGATATTCTAGATCTCAAAAATGGTATCATGTTTCGACCTTATAGGAAAAAGGTATTGTGTCTGCCAATGTCTCTTTCTTTGAGAAGGTGCCCTTCAACTCTGATGAAGGTTCCTTTTTTGGTTGGGTTACTCACATATATAAGCGTCGCTGGAGGGACCATGTATCTGTTCATTTACCTTTCATGCAGGTTAAGGCTCTTGAGGAGACATCTTTCAATCAATCTCTCACCAACACCTAATCCGGATGTTCCTACTAGTAATAAGAGGATTTGCCCATTGCTCCTAGAAAGGGTATAAGTTGTACTTCACACCCAATAACTCATTACACTGCTGTTGACCATCCCAGTCTTACACTATGACAGTTATGACAACTCCCAGGACATGCTATGACACAACACAGGATCTTGATTGACGATGTGCCATGGATGAGGAGATGGTAGCTCTTACCACCCGCGACACATGGGAGTTGATTGACCTCCCTAAGGCTGAGGGTGCCAAGGTGGTTGATTTCAGATGGCTTTATATTGTGAAGTATAGACTTGACGGGATAATTGAGAGATTGAAGGCTATGTTGGTGGCCAAATGCTACACTCAGACATATGGCGTGGACTACTTCAATACTCTCTCCATGCACATGCGTCAACTTAGTTCAAGTTATCATTTTTGTGGTAATAAACAAGGCTGGGCCACTATACCAACTTGATGTGAATAATGCTTTCCTCTATGGCGACCTTAAGGAAGAAGTCTATATGGTTCAACGAGTAGGATATGTGATTGAGGGGGAGGAGGTTTGTAAGCTACAAAAGACCATCTATGGTCTGAAATAGAGCATGAGAGTGTGGTTTAAGAGGCTTAGTTTGGAAATTTAGAAGATTGGCTTTCTTAGATCCACTTTTAAATCACTCTATTTTTGTAAGATGCAGGAAGTCAGGTGTGGTGATTTTAGCCATCTATGTTGATATGACTCTTACAAGTGATGATGTCACTTGGATACAGGAGGCTAAAGATTTTCTGCAAACCACCTTTGTTACCAAGAACTTGGGGACCTTAAGGTATTTTTTGGGCATTAAGGTTGCTAGAAACTCGAGTGGGATGGTGCTCTCACAGAGAAACTATGTTTTGGAACTTCTTGAGGTGACAAGTTAGGAGCAAAAATTCCTTCCATTCCAGTGGAACCACAAGGGTAGCTAAGGAAGATGACTCTATGTTTGAAGATAAGAGATACAAAAGCATTGTGGGCAAGCTTCTCTATGTGATAGTTACCAAGCCTAATATCACTTTTTTCATGAATAAAGTGAGTCAATTCATGGAAAATCCTTGTTATATCCATTGACATGCTGTGTGTCTTATTCTCAGGTACCATAAAGGGAATCCTGGAAAGGGACTTTACATGAAGAATAACGAGCATGTGGATTTGCATGCCTACTCTGATGCAGACTATGCAAGGTCAATGGAAGATAGGAGGTCAACTACGAGCTATGCTGCTTTTTTTGGTGGCAATCTTATGACTTGTCAGAGTAAGAAATAGACGGTATCGGCCAGATCCCATGTAGTGGGCAAGTACCGTGTCATGGCTCACACTGCATGTGAAGTCATGTCGCTAATCCATTTCCTAGATGATCTGGTGATCCAAGTCTCACTTCCGGTGTCCATTTTTTATGATAATCACTTAGCCACCTTTATTGCCTCTGATCCCGTCTTTCATAAGCACACCAAGTGCATTGAAGTGGACTGTCATTGGCTAGAGAGATGATCATTATAGGGAAGATTTGCACCTGTACTACTTCAAAGTAGCTAGTTGCAAATATCTTTGCTAAGGCCCTTCCACGGAAGTGTCATGACTTCTTATGTACCAAGCTAGGCATGCGTAATATATATGCTCTAGCTTGAGGGGGAGTGTTAGAGTTAGTAGTTGGGATTATGTTATTTTTTTTAGGTCTTCCCTGTATTTTGCCCAACACCTCCCTATCTAAAGAGAGTTAGGGTTTCTATGAGAAATAAGACATTTAGTTTCTCTACCAACAGGCCTCACATTAAAGATAAATCTATAAAGGTTTGGACGCCTCTATCACGTCCCTTAAGAGTATGCGGTTTGTCATCTAAGAACAAAGTGACATTAACATCACTTAAGTACAACCAAGCATCTTAACTTGTTGAGGAAGCTCCACCTAAAACACCTTAACCTTTTGCAAACAAGGCACATGTATCAATCACCTTAAAATGGAAGTTGTCCTTTTGCATTAGGTCCAAGGCTCGGAAAAGGTCCCTTACCATAGAACGTATAGTTAAAAGAACCTCCATTTAAACCTATCAATAAATGTTTTAAGCTCTAGATGGCATGTAGAGTTCCAAACTTGTCTAACTGTGCACTTCCATTTGCCATAACAGACCTCAAGTTTAGTTTCCTACAATAAGGCTACATCCACTAATCATACTATTGGAGTTCTTTCTTATTAGTTTTCCATATAATTTGTTATTTGTTTCTCTTGTTGGACTTTTTATGTAGTTTTTCCTTCCCCTCTATATAAGAGAGGCTAGGGCTTTAGATTTGAACAAGACTTTTATTTTCCTCTAAGATGAAACCAAAGCAACGATCCTAGATTGACGTTCCAATATCTCACCAAATAACTCCACCAAAAGACTCTTGATCCTCATACTAGAGGATCCCTCGCTGCTTGTGCCTTGAATCTTCATGTTTGGGAGATATCGAAGCACATTTGCACCCTCCTCTCTCCATTACCATGCATCCACAGGCGCAACCTCTCCTCTACTTGCGTGCCAACATTGCCATCTCCATCGTCGACACAGTCCAACCCTTCTGAGTGCTAGCATGCACATATACCTGCACATGACACCTCTATGTAACCTAATTTGGGCATGCTGCGATCAATGTTGCATCTCCACTCAATGCACATATGTGTGTGCAAAGCCTAGCACACAGTAGTGCCTAACAATGTGCAAGCCCTGTGTGTGTAGCACCTAGCCTCAACATGCGACCTCCTTACATGTGATCCCTTTGTGTGCATTTCCGTGCGTGCACAGCACTTGCCTTTTGCTTTATAGTACATGTAATACTGCGTCCCTCAACGCGCATCTTGCACACCTACTGTGTGCCTTACTGTGTACCCCTTGAATGATCCTTGATTGTTTGTGACTGCTTTTGCACTACTGCCCTTATGGTTGATGGGGAATCTTCGACTGTTACCTTAGAGGCCAAGATTTCTACCTTTGTCTTGGTTCAAGGAACCACGATCAAGTTAGTTGGGTCCCAGTCCCAGAACTGTCCCGTGGTCGAGTGCTTTTTCGTATCTTCATTGCTGGACAAGATCGTCTACATGTACTGATTGATGGAGCTCCAAATTCCAAGGATGTGAAGTACAAAAAGTGGGAGGGCAACTATCATGTGATGAATTGGTTAATAAACAGCGTTGACCTCATGATTGCTGCAAATATACCATACAAAAAGACAACCAAGGAGATATGGGATACTTTGGAAGAAAGGTACTCCTTACAAATGAGCAGTTGTCATTGTGAAGATATTTATAGGTGCATGTGGAATACCAACCAATGTATGTCATTGATTGGTTATTTTATCTTCTGCTTGAGCTTACCATCTTCCAGCTTGCTTGTGGTAAGAAGCAGGTCACTGAGCTAGCAGAGTGATAGACTTACCAATTTCTGGATGGCCTAGAACCTCAGTATCAGCTAGCCACAGATAAGATATTATCGTCTGATGTAGAGCCATCTGCTGTTCCATTTATTGCTGTTGAGTTGGATCACCTGGGAAGTTTACTAAGGAGTAACCCCTCCATATCTACTAGTATTGTAGCAACTTTTGCTTCAACTGGTACATGCAATCAAATTATTGATTCTAGAACCTTTACATACCTCCCAAATAAGGTTGCTAGTTTATTGTCTCCAGAAGGTCAACCAATATCACTTCCATCTAACTGGTCATTCAGTCCTAATCTCCAATTACTTCTATTGGCACAGATTATGGCTTAATAATGATTATTGTGTTCCTTAATTTTCCTTCAGATATGCAAATAGCTTAAGTGTCGTACCATTTTTTATGAGGATCACGTTATTTTCAGGACATCCAGGTGAAGCAGATGATTTGTGGGGCTTTGAGCAAGGTGGGCTATACTACTTTGACTTACCCTCTATCTTTGCTGACATTGCATCTATCTCTTTTGTGGCACTTTAGGCTCGGTCATCCTTCTGTATCCAAACTGAAGCAAATATTCATTGATCTTCCTTCCTCTGCTACCTTGAAGTGTGAAGCCTGTCAACTGGGGAAGCATCATCTAAGTTCCTTTCCTCATCTAAAGAGGAAGAGTCAGGGTGTCCTTGATCTTATTCATTGTGATGTTTGGGGTCCGTGTCCTATTTGTATTGGGTCTTGTCATAGATATTTTGCTCTTTTTGTTGATTTTAGTCGTGTCTGGGTTTTCCTTGTGAAAGACAAGTTTGAATTATTTTCAATAATAAAGTTCTTTCCATTAAAATAAAAATTTTTGGATCTGATAATGCCTTCATCTTGTGCAGTATTGTTTTTGGTCCTTTCTTGAGGAAAATAGGACTATCCACCTAACCTCCTACCCCTATACCTCTTAGTAAAACTACGTTGAAAGGAAGCTTCGTCGCATTCTTGATATTGCTCAGACTTCTTATTTCCATGAGAGTCCTTAAATACTTCTGGGGGGATGCTATTCTCATTGTCATATATCATACCAATTGGGTGCCCTCTTCGAGTGACATTCCCTTCCAACCGCTTCATCCTAACAACGATCTCCTCTCTTCCCCTTCATACCTTGAGGTGTGTCTGCTTTGTCAGCAACTTTAGTAGTCCTAACAAATTCTCTCCTAGGTGTCTTAAAAGAGGTAAAGGTGCTATGACCTGGTTTCTCATTGTTATCTTGTCAATGCTAATGTCACATTCTCTATGGAGGTACCTTTTCTATTGAGGGGAGTACTGCTGAGTTCCAATTTTAGGTCTACCAACGAAGGACACCACCAAATATGCTTTGTACCCAATCCTGTTCTTATTTATCAAGATCTTTCTACAGGTGAGAGCCTATCGAGCAACATGTCTCTCACCACATCTTCATAGGAGAGCCAAAGTGGTCAAATCTTGTACTTTACCGCCCATCTCTCATTATACTTCTACAACACATTTAGATCATTCTTTGCAACAATTCTCTCAAGCCTTGTCTAGTGCAGGTGCCACGTAACTACGTTAAGGCCTTGTAAGATCCAAAGTGGATGGCATCCATGAATGCAGATATAGATGCACTTTCTACTTGTGGCATGTGGGAGCTTGTTCCAAGATTATTGATTGCAAATGTATATATGGTAAAATACTATGCAAAGTTGCAAATGGTAGCATTGACCAGTTCAATGCTAGATTAGCAATGAAGGGATTCACATAGACATATGGTGTGGACTACTTTGAAACCTCTTTTGTGGCCAAGGCTAGTTATATACATGTTATTATCTCTGCTGCTATTAATGACAATTGGCCTTTGTTTCAGCTAGACATCAAGAAATCATTCCTTTATAGCAGCTTGATTGAGGAAGTGTATATGTAACAACCTTCTGGTTGTGAGGTTGGGGAAGAGCAAGTATGCAAGTTGAAGATGGTAATATATTGTCTTAAATAAACTTGTCGTGCCTGGTTTGACAAGTTGAATATAGAGGTGATGGAGATTGGCTTCAGGCAATCAACTTCTAATCACTCTATATTTGTCAAGAGGACTACTACTAGCATTGTACTAATTGTGTATGTTGGTGACATGATCTTGACAATTGATGATGGTGCAGGAATCCAAGAGAAACTTTTTTGTAGGTCTTTGTTACAAAAGACGTGGGTGAAGTGCAATACTTTCTGAACATAGAGGTAGTTAGAGATGAAAAGGTATGCCCTTTCTCAACAGAAATATATTTTGGAGATTTTTGAGGATGCAAGAGTTCTTGGCACCAAATCATTTACTATCCCTATTGAGCAGAAAGGGAAATGTGGAGATTCTAAATACCCTCTCTTTGAGGATGTCTATAGATACAAAATCATAGTGGCAAGTTGTTATACTCATAACTTGCCTAGATATCAGCTTTTCAATCAATAGGGCAAGCCAATATATGGGCAAACCATTCTTTAGGCATTGGCATGATGTTTGTCTTATTTTAAAGTATCTAAAGGGATCACTTGGCAAAGAACTTTACTATAGAATAAATAGCCACTTGGAGATATATTCTTATTCTAATGTAGATTATGCTGGCTCTATTGAGGATAGAAAATCGATATGCCATATTTGTCGGCAGCAAGTATGGAGGCAGAATATAGCACAATAGCTCAAATTGTTTGTGAGGTGATGTGGATCACATCCTTCTTAACTAACCATGGGATCCAAGTGAAGAATTTAGTCCCTATGTTCTGTGACAAGAAGTCGGCTACTAATCTTGTTTTCTGTGAGCGGATAAAGCACAATGAGGTTGACTGCAACTTTATATGCAATGCGGTGATGGAAGGCAGGATTGCTACTCACACATTTCTTTTGAAGTTTAGCTTGCAGATTTTTTTTTTAAGGCTCTATTGAGGAAGTAGCACTCATTTCTATGTGACAAGTTGGGCTTAAAAGATATTTATGCTCCAACTTAAGGAAGAGTATTGGAGTTCTTTTTTTGTATTTGTTTTTTCATATATTTTGTTCTTTTTCTATTTCTCATTGGACTCTTTATATAATTTTTCCTTTCCCTCCTCTTTATATAAGAGAGGCTAGGGTTTCAGAATTGAATAAAGACTTTTCTTTTCCTCCAAGACATTCCATCACATATCCACCTACACCCCTCCTCATCTCGAAGGCGCTTGCATTCACAATGGCAGACCTATCCACAAGAGGCTAGTTGGGTAGCAGAGGCACCATGTCCTTGCCCATCCACACAAGCAACTCCTGGGGATCAAGCCACAGTGATCATTTTGCACACCATCCTTGCAATCAATAATCCGGATGAATGTGGGTCACCTATACCTGATGCGCTGTTACGAATAGTAACCCCTTCACCTCCAAAGTGGTTACCACCTTGCAGTAGTTGACAATTAGTTGGTGATTGTCAGATAGCATCCTGCCCCCAGAGAACGAGTTCTTGCATTGATGATCTTGTTGGAGTTTCCCTCCTTGAGGCTCCTGTCAGCCTGCACCCAAGCATTGCCAACAGAGAAAAAGGAGATGTCGCAATAGTAACCGGCAGAGGGATTGGTCTGAGTCAAGAAAGATACTGCTTGAAAGCTTGCTTGAATTAATGAACTCACCAGTGTAATTGGAAGGGCCGGAATCCGGATCCAGATACGGATTTATGAGTGGAGTTGGAGCCAAAGGAGTTGTAAGTCCAAGTGCGAAAGCCATAAAGGATGCAGAATGGGGGCCATAATGGATCCCACCACAATGCCCACTACCAATGACTCCTGGACTTACTTTGATGTCTTGTCTTCCGTAACAAACCTTGATACAAATTTATTCTCTGCATAATTCCTAATTTGTCCTCTACCAGAGGGCTGGCAATACTCCACCGAACAAGCAACCCCTGAATCCCATGAGGGGCACGTCCTTTCCTGCAACTGTTCCTCCTCTGGAATGAGATCAACACAGAGGCTCTTGCCTCCAAGATATGAAGCTGCTGCCCCAGTGTTGATGAATGGTTCTGGTGAGTTTTTGGAAGATCATAGTATTATCCATGTTGAATGAAAATAGATAGGTCTCATGGGCAATCTTTAATTCTTCCCCATGCCGATAAGAGGCCAAGAGGATTTCTCCAACAGTAGCCAACCCACCAACCAGCGAGCCTCTTAATGCCCTTCTATGAACCCACTAAACCTCTTGCTGCCACCCTACAGTCATGGAGGAACTGACCACCACCTCTCTCCTTTCAGTCAGCAACCTGGACAGTGTTTTGCACACCACCTCCAAGTGACAAAAGCATGCTATATGGTCAAGAGGCAGCAATAATACCATATTTGTTGCTGATGGGACTGGTGCCTCTGCCTTGATTGCTTTGTAACCACTTGCTGACCATCTCTCTCAGAGAATTTCTCACCATGAGCATTGACCAGTCCCCACAAGGGAACATCCTCTCTCCTACTCTTGGTCACTCATCATTTTGTGGATGCAATTCCTTCCCCAACCAAGATAGAAGTTAATACATCTATGTATATGACCAAGAATGAGAGCTTTCATCCCATTGGGCACTAAACTATGGAATGGGTTGCTATCTATTTTCTTTGGTAACTCAGAACCCCTGTATCCCCAGCACAATAAAGAAAGGATGCAATAAAACTGTGGGAGTAGGATTGGAATATGTAACCACGCTGCCAATGTCAGGGATCCTAAGCAGTTGAAGAATGCCTTGATGGCAGTTGGATCACTATCTTTGTATACTATCTACCACACAACCTCTGATTTGCCTTAAACTATCTAAAAATCTTCATTACATGGATTTAAGCTAATAATAAGACTACGAGAAGACATATTTCCTTGTCTGTCATGCTCTCTGGATTGGTGGCATTGAGCAAGTCCAAAATCAGCAGCGAGAGCATCCTTCCTTGATCTGTCTTGAAAAAAACTCCTAACCTGCACATAGTTTCTATCTAATCAATGTCTTCAGTAATTGGAGCTTATCAAGAAGCCTCGTCACTACGCATTTGGCATTCAGGCAAAATTGCCATCCATTTTTCTCACAGAAGCCCTCGTCACACAACGAGGACAATGTCTAGAGAGATCCCCAGGCTATCTTCCTCCACCTGGTGTCCTATGTGAAATAAGCAAAATCTGCCTTCTACTTCTCACTCAGACACCAGGTTCACAAGCAAGGTATGAAGTTCAGAAGAGGACTGACAGAACTCACTTTATTAAGAAGGGAGATGTTTATTGGTAGAGCTGATCCAAGCTGATCTAGCGGCTCGAAATCACAGGGGTTGGGAAAGCAGTTTGTCAAGGAGAAGGCACAGGTCTTTACACCAGGCCCTTGTTCAGCTGGCACTGAAGTGACAGGTCAAAGTCTACAAGACCTATGATTCCAGCATAAACCTCATTCTATCTAGGCTTGAAAGGAAGCCTACCTCTTTAATAACATGAATTGGAAAGTGGACCTAGAGTTTCGTGAGATTCTACATCGATGTCCACAAGGCAAAAGCGTCATTGCCTCGATTGTTGATGCTAATTTTTTTCCGCTTTGCCAAATTGCAGTGTAGCTGAAGTCTCCTGCCAAGTACCTTAGGTTTATATTAGTATCGCTATATCAAATAACCAAATAAATTAAATAAGTAATAAAAAAATTGTGAATCTTCACCATTTTTAGCACTTGTAACCATCACCAATCTTTTTAGAACAAGGCACAATTTATATCTTACTTTGGTGTTGCTGCACTGACTATTATCTTCAATAACCCCAATAATTTTTTATTGACCTATGAATCATTTATACGTTATGATTGTTGGAGGGGTGAAAAAGGGTCAACCAATGTGATCGTGACATTGGTGGTGCTTGCGATAGGACGGATGTGACTTCCCTCATCAATGGGTGACATAGCCCGTTGCGGAAGTCCATCCCCACCCCGCTCCCCCCCCGGGGTCTCTGAGTGACAGTTGACTAAGCGGCCCCTTGGCTTTCGCAACCTTAATTTTCATCTTTGGTTGTCACAAAGTGAATTATAGTTGATGGCATGGTGCTTCATGGTTGGGTTATCCAGGTCTTGCCTATCTAGGTGGCTTGAGTTGAGGGAAGAGTACAGATTTCAGATCAAATTTATTTATATGGTGTTTAGAATCTCTTGTTGATGCTTGCTGCAAGCGGCTTGAGTGTACAGTATTCTTTAATTTGTTTATTTATTACCTAAATATGTTGTCATTGCAGGGTTCTATAGAAATGGATGGACTGGGGATTCCTACCTGGTGGGGTGACTAACCCCAAATCTTCAAGCCGCCAAATGGTCGCTCTTTCAAATACTCCTCACCATACATATTTTGATCTCATCCTCTTTAATTGTAAATTAACTGTCCCTTTTTTGTTTTGGAAGCAATATGATTGTTTATTGGTACGCTTTCGATTTCATAGGCTTATACATTGAATTTAAGATGAAATCTTATAGGTGTCTCGCCAATCAAATTTTTAGGATCTGATTAGTTAAGATGCCATTTTTTTTTATTGGTCTGATATTTGTTGTATAAATTATCCAACAGATTACCGCATTAAAATATCTACTAGTTCTTGTGATTGTTTTTTCACATGCTTGGGATGAAGTCGTGCAGGTATATATAGCTGTCTTGAATAAAGATTCCACCATCAGTTCGTTGGTAAAACATGATTTTGGTGGTGTTGACTATCTACACCGGTGTAAAGCCTAATGAGCCTCCCCGCCTCCATGGTTTTCACTCCGCCGTACCTTGTCTCCTTTCCAATTCTGATTCAGGATAAAACTACCTGGGAATTAGAAACAACATTTTTTTTTTGTATTACACTTTTGTAAAAACCCAAGATGGATACCTAAAATATAGGATTCCCAAGCCTAGCAGGAATGGAATGAAATGGATATTCGATCTTATGGATGCATATAGAATTTTGTGGAAAGTCATATTCAATGAAAGTTGTATGTATGTCTTTAAGGGAGATCTTTTTAATTATTTGTTTAATAATTTCATTGAACAAAAAGAAAGGAACTAAATGCCATTTTGAAGAGGACAAACAGGAGCACGAAACGTACAAATCTTGTTAGGTATGGGTGACCCACTCGAACTTGACAAGGCAAACTCAAGTTGGCAAGAACTCACTAGATTGAGCTCATCGAGGTTTTGGGTAGAATTTGAGTTAGTTTCACTCAACTTATCAACTCGAGTTTGTGACTGTATATCTGGTAAAATGTGACTACCCCTTAAGGAAAGCCAATCATCTTTCTATGACACTTTTAACTTCTTGTATGTATTACATTTTATGGTAATTTAACTAAGAATTGTGTGAAGTTTAAACTCAATCAAATAATTCTATCCCTTCTGTTAAAAATTTGAACAAGGAAAAACCCTAAAGTTTGAACATCGGAAAGAAATTTAGCTATTTTTTCTGAATATAATTTAAACAAAGGTCATTTCTCCCAAAATTAAAAAAAAACACACTAAACCTAATAAAATGATGTGAACCGACTTAAATCCAAATGATAGCTCAAACTCAAATAAGTCGAGTTCGTAAAGTGCGAACTTAAGTTGAGTCAAGTTCAAGTCAACTCATTTGAGCTCATTTGGGTTTAGTCCGGGTGAGTTGAGCCTACCACAATCCGTTTGACTTGATAACCAACCCTACTTGGAAGTGAAAGGTTGAAACAAAAGTGAAAGCCAACATTTTTTTTTCCTTGACTACAAAATGCCACCAATAATTTAGGAAGCGTGATGATGTCCTTGGGGGAAAAAGATTAAAACTTACTCATAAACATCTACACACCTCAACATGTCCACTTGCAAGCTATGTGGAACTTAATATCAATATCAATAGTGCACGTGCTATCACACCGACGTAACATAACACTTATAGCATAGTGATGATTCTATGAACCACCAATATTATAGAACTCATGCACAGCATTAGCATAATACTGTAACATGGATGCCATTGCATCAATATTAAAGTTTAGATGTTATAACATCAAAATGCTTCATCTTGTGACCTGCAATTTCATCTTTTAACATATAACCTCCCAGTGAATTTGAAAAATCTACCTTACTTTCCCCATGCCTCCTCCCCAAAAAAGTAATACCAAAACCAACCCAAACACACTAAAACAAGCACTTCCCACAAAGGTACACTTGCATCATCATTCCTCCACTCCATTCCACGGCACCTCCCACAGATCTAATGAACTTACAGCACTCATGAAGCATGCGAAGGGCAAGTAAATGCAAGGGTTATGAGAATGGACGAGTTTCTTAACGCTGTATATTTTTCTTGACTGATGCCTATGCCAAGAAAGCAAAAATAAGTACTATAAAGAAAGAGGGAGACAACCCCATATTTTCTCTTATTTCATGAACATGTAGAGTCTAATTGAATCGCTGCCTGAAGCGGATTTACATGCTGGGAGCAACACATGGTAATGGCAAAAGAATAAATGCTACATGAGATGCTACCAACTAAATCTCACGGTGGCTCCAACTATGGGTGGATGTTGCATGGTTGCATGTATGGAAGATCGTACTTCAAAAACTTGGTCCAGTAACCTTTGTACCTTGCAATGCCAATTTCAAGCCATGGCTTCATGATTCCATCATAGTGAATAACTGCTGCCCTCTCAATCTCAACTCGGCCAACATTTGGATCATAACCGAGACCATGTACATGCCAATGCCGATCCAGAGAAAGAGTATTATTGTAGAAAGTAAGCTGCCCTAGTGGTAGACTGCCTACTTTCAAGATCTGTTTTTTCTTTGACTGCAAAGACAAAAAACTCATTGGAAACATGCATGAACTCCACTTTTATGTGTGTTTAAATGGAACCAGATGCAGAACAATGCACATAAACTAATCTGCACATTGCAGTCTTACATTGGGTCCTGGTGGTGGATAAACTACAGCAAGCATCAGAACAAACATGCAGCAAACTCAGAAAATTTGGGCTATATAAACATGCATATGAAAGAAGAGGAGGCATTTAATCAACGCATGTGCTGTGCTAAATATGGTAAAGATAATTTAGGAAATAGTATTTAGAAAAGTAGAAATTATCTCTTTCTATGTTTTAAGAATTATCTCCTATGTTTATCTTTTCTAAATTGCAAGAGATATATTTTAGTTTATTTAGAATTTGATTTGTTTCCATATTTAGAATTAGGATTTGAAGTAGAATTGATCCCTCTATACAAAGAGATGAATTCTATTTATTTTCTTTGAGATTTGAGATGAATGAATTTTAGTTACAAAAATCTTCACATGGTATTCGAGTAGGTCCATCTTGGAACCCCAATGTGTTCCCCCATGGCTTCTATTTGCAATACCATGTGATGCTCTACTACAGAGATATTCAGCTCCGTTCTCTTCCTCCTCTTAGTGTCGATCTTCATCTCTCCCAAAGCGCTGTCAAGCATCAATGCTTGGCCCATCCCTGA
The DNA here is from genome assembly GCA_037157565.1 of Thalassia testudinum. Taxonomy (NCBI): domain Eukaryota; kingdom Viridiplantae; phylum Streptophyta; class Magnoliopsida; order Alismatales; family Hydrocharitaceae; genus Thalassia; species Thalassia testudinum. The sequence goes on from JAZHRO010000073.1 coordinate 136,918,499, forward strand.
TGCAACATTGATTAAGGGTATCCAATCCAGTCCTTGCATTGCTACGTGGGCCCCTATCACGCGGCAAGGGCTATTGCGTGACTAGGCAACACCACGTGAGAAGACCGAATCAACTTGGGCCTGGTTTAGCAGTTTGGTCATCCTCGTCAATCGGTTTCTAGTCTTCTTTGTTGGCAAGATTCTGATTATTGTGATGGCAGACAAAAAGACTCGATGGACTACCTTAGGAAATCTTTTGAAGGGCAAAAATCCATCTCCTAAAACTATTGCAAGTGCAACTGCTACTGATGTCGTTGTAGTCTTTGCCCACATTACAAGCTTTAAGGACTCCACTGAAGCCCCCAACCACATGATCAATGCTGAAGAAGGTTATGAGTGGGGTAATTGAGTCACGCAGTCAACCCCATCTATAAATGTCCTACATCAGTTCTGCCACCTCACGGAGAGAGAGATTTTTTGCTGGTGTAAGGCAACTACTAATGTTTGGGATCATCTCCCCTTTAGTAACTGCTTGGGATCATCTCCCTTACATTACTTCCTACTTGAGATCACCTCCCTTGTTCCACTACAGCGTGGGATCATCTACACTACTACCGTAGCCTGCTTAGAATCGCCTCCTAACTACCTGAAGGTCTCCAAGTTAGTTGTTTTGTTCTAACTCCAAAGGAGCTAGGCTTCTACTGCTGAAGGGACAACTACCTACATGCCTATATGATTGACCACTCCAGCCCTAAACTACATCAGATATTGCTCCTACAAGTTAAGACGTATGCTACAACTTGCAAGGAGTGTTAGAGATAATTTTAAAAATAATATTTAGGAAAGTAGAAATCATCTTTTTCTATATTTATCTCTATCTAAATTGTAGAAAATATGTTTTGATTTGTTTAGGATTAAGATTGAAAGTAGAATCAATCCCTCTCTATATAAAAGGATGGGTTCTTTGTTTTCTTTGAAATTTAAGATGAATGAATTCTAATTACAAAAATCTCTAAGATTCCCAATCTTTCAATACTTCTTACTATAAAATAAAGCAAAAGTGTAAGCTACCCCCTGATGCACCCCATTTTTGTACTAAATCACACTGACGGTGACATATTAAAAAACACCGGAGCTATTTATTTCTGGCAGTGAGCTGGGTGAAGGGTGAATGAAGGAATTTGAAAACTGCAGCGTTCAAACAAATTATTCTCAGAAAGTTCGCTCGATTTTTTTCATGTTATGCCCAATGGACAATTTCTGTCACAGACTCCATTAACCAAGGATCAAACTGGGGAGAAAAAGCAAAGCCAGTTAGGTCCTATCTTCATCTTCCTCGACAAACCTTGCCTTCTTTTTTTCCAATGGACTTCACCTTCTCACCCTTTTTGCCACGTCGCCTCTGCAGTCACCCTATATTGCTCTCCCCTAACACTACAAACGACCTTGATGCTCCCTGTACTTCTTTCCACAATCACATTCCCTCTCAGCACCACCAAAGAAAGGACCAACGAAGGATTGATGAAAACTCCTGGGAGAGAATAACATGCACGACCTAAAATTTCACATCTTTAACATTGTTAGTGGTGTAAAATACTTATAAATGGATATATAAATCTTGGATGTGCGCCTATGTATCCCATCCTCCTATAAATTGTATAACGCATCCCCCCACCTCTTTGAGTTGTCATTTGTGAGTGAAAAACAAAATCTCTAGTGGCTAGTAGGCACTAGAGATCCTGTGTCCCGAGGTTTTTCCCGTGACGAATTTTCCACATGATATCATGTCTTTCATATGTTTGTGTTTCATTCAACATGGCATCAAAGTCAAGGTGATCTAATCTATTATTCTTGGCTCGTCATTCATGTTTTCGGTGTAGGGTTCTAGGTGGCTCCTACAGTGACCAATAGCATCATCAGAACCCTAGCATTCTCTACCGACCTCGGCAGCAATTTGACGACAGTTCTATCAACCCCAACAGAACCCTAACAAGTTCATTCAGTGGTTAGGGGGTGCACAGCCACCACCCTTAACTCGTCTTCTCCTTCTTGTTGCCTTGGCGACGTCACCCTTGGCCATTACACCATCACCGTGGCGACACTCCGACGTACTCCTTTGGGTCTAACTAGAACTCCATTTTGGTCACTTGGCCATATGAGCAACAGATCTCATGTAGTTTGCTCTTTCTTCCCTGCTCTTCCTGCTTGTTAGGCAGCACTACCCGTCATTCCGACATTGGTGGTGGTCCAGTGGCGTGTAACGATGGTTCAATTGGAACTCCATTTATGGGCTTTGGCCATCAAAGTTGTTGCTTGTGAAGTCGCTTGTTGGTGTGGATGCTGGTGCTACTGCTATGCTGTTGCACTAATACGAGCCCAAAATTCCACGACTGCTACTACAACTTTCCAAGTTCGAGCCTCTTCCAATTGAGTTCGATCTTCTCGTCGGTTTGGGTTGGTTCTTCGTTGTTCTCAGCTAGAGGCAGCAAGATTTATCCATCTCTACAAGGTTGAGGTATATCTTTCTCCCATTTAACGAGATTTGTACACCTAGTTGTATTCTCTTCAACAAGAGGTATAGGTGGTCTCATCTGTGACTTTGTGAAAGCTGGTTGCATTTCTTTGGTGCACAAGGAATACAAGTGATTTTGTGACTTGTTGGTTGTATTTCATGTGTTATTGTTGCTTCTTAGCATGCATTGATACATTCTTCGATTGTGGTTGTCGATGATAAGATTTAGGACATTAATTATGAAGTTTATAGAAGAAGACTCTAGTTGTGCTTTGATTTCTCAAGGAAGAATATATGATCACATTCTGTCTCCCAAGGACTGGATTGTTGATAGTCGTGTTATCGATCACACAACTGGCAACCTATGATAGTTCTCTTAATATAAGCTTGGTTCAAGAAAAGATAACATCAAGGTTGCTAATAAATCTAGTGTAAAGGTTGCAAGGAAAGGTAGTGTATATCTTCTGAATAAAATTAGACTTAATAATACCCTTCATATTCCACAGTTAACAAGATTTGCAAGGAACTAAATTGTAAACTAATTTTCTATGAGTATCCTTGCGTTTTGCAAGATCTGACAATAGGGAAGGAGACCAAGATTGCTCGAGTGTAATAGACTATATTAGTTACCCAAAAAGGTCACACTTGCTCTTCATGCTATGTTAAATTCTAGGGAAACGAATGCTTCAAAGATTCATAATTTGGTATTATGGCATAAGAGACTTGAACATCTGAATTTGGCAGCTATGCAAAAATTGCTTCCAACCTTATTAATCTACAGGATGCGAATTGTAAGGTGTCAGTTGACAAAGCACCATCGTGCACCCTTTCTAGAGTTGAGCCACAAGAGTAGCACATTCTTTTCCCTGGTTCAATTGGATGGATGTATAGGGACCTACTAATGTAAAGTCTAAGTCAAAACGTAGATACTTTATTACTTTTATCAAAGATTGTTCCATATGCACATTCCATTATCTCATAAAGAGATAAGAGCTTTCTCGCATTGTCAAGAGTTTCAACATGGTTGAAAATTAGTTTCATACTAAAATTAAAGTGTTCAAATCAGATAATGCTCGTGAATACACAACAAGCTCCCTAAAGGAATTTTTCGATAAGGAAATTCTACATGAGACATCATATAGTGTAGTTATACACCACAACAGAATGGCACTGAAAGAATCGATACCTTCTTGAAATTACACAAGCCTTATTGATTCAAGGAAAGGTACTTAAATGTTATTGGCTGGAAGTCATTTTGACTGCTACATATTTGATCAACAAGATGCCTAGTCGTGTGTTCAAATGGAAAATTCCTTTTTCATCATTGTTCCTAGAAGAACCTCTCTCTACCCCCAAAGATGTTTGGTTGCACTTGCTACATACATGTCTACAACCTAGGCAATCTAGGTTTGACCCATGATCTATCAAAGGGGTATTCCTAGGATACTCAACTACATAGAAAGGCTACAAATGCCTTGATCGTTCTACAAGAAAGAAGTATGTGACAAGAAATGTTACTTTTCTTGAAATCAATTTCTATTTCCAACCCAAAATCCTCTTCTAGGGGAGAATAGAGGTGAAGAGGACCTTGGCATTCGATTTAATATGTCCAATGGTATAGTTAGTGGTTGTGATGAGCAAGGGGAGCAACACGAGGAATACGAAAATGACAACCGCAATGATACTTCGTTCTTTGGCAACCGCGTTGATACCTTGTTCTTTGATAAAAGGTATCGTAGAAGACATAAGCAAACGTCAAGGACTCAGGAAGCCAATCCTAATCTTATTCCTTCATTCCCCACATCACCATCACGAAATTTTGATACTTTAGAAAACTTAATTGTTTCTACTATTGTTCGGATGGTGAGATGATAATGAAGGCGTATTAGTGGGAGATGGTATTAACGAAGATACTCCAAATGCTTCAAATGTTGAAGACATGCCTATTGCTCTTAGGAAAGGAGTTAGAGAGTGTACCTTACTCCAGATCGATTCCCAATTACAGATGCTTCTTGTCCTCACTTGCTTCCTTGGTGGTCCCTAGGGATGCTAAGTCACAACTCGACTCTAACTGGGTAAAGATCAAGTAGGAGGAGATGATGACTCTATAGAAGAAATACACTTGGGATGTGATTGATGCTCCCGAGGATGCTCATATAATTGGCTCAAAGTGGGTGTGCACCATCAAGTACAAAGTAGATGGGCAAATTGATAGATATAAAGCTCTCTTGGTAGTGAAGGGATTCACGCAAAAATATGGAGTTGACTATTAGCGCTGTAAAAAAAAATCGAACCCACCTAACCCGACTCAAACCCACTTGCATTAAATGAGTTTAAACTTGTTTATTAAATGAGTCAGATTCGAGTTTACACCCACAAACCAGCTTAACTTGATAAACCCAATTAATGAGAAAGAAGTCGCCACGTTTAACCCATTTAACCCCCACATTTACCCATTTAACCCGTGATTAAATAGGTTAAACGAGTCAGGATGGAGTATATAGATCTGTTTAATAAATGAGTTGGATCCGCCCCGACTTGTTTATAAATAGGTTTAGTCTAAACGGGTCCGGTCCAACCTGGCCTGTTTAACAACCCTATTGACTACTCTAAGACATTTACTTATGTGGCTAAAATGAATTCTGTGTGAATTATTCTTGCCATTGTTGTTCATTATTCGTGGAAACTCCTTCAATTGGATGTAAAAAATACCTTCATAAATAGTGACCTGAAAGAAATCATCTACATAAGCTTACCCTGACGGTATGAGTAGGAAGGAAAGTGTTGTAAATTAAAGGTGCTATATGAGTTCAAATAGTCTTCCAAAGCCCAATTTGAATGTCTTCGCCTTGATATAAAATATTAAGGGTATAAGCAAGGAAATGGTAACCACAACCTCTATAGGAAACTGGATGTTGACAAGACTACCTTGCTAATTGTGTACGTTGATGAAATGATTGTCATTAAAAATGATGAGGAAGATATCAATAAAATTAAAAGTCATCTAGCTAGTGAGTCCGAAATCAAATATTTGGGCAAACTAAGGTACTTTCTCGGGATAGAGATTACAAGGTCTAAAGATAGCCTTCTCTTATGTCAAAAGAAATATGTTTTTGATTTGTTGAAAGAAACATGAAAACTTAGGTCTAGATCCATTTCCACTCCTATTGAGGTAAATCACCGTCTAAGCCTTAACCAGTGATTTAAATACCGTCGGCAAGACCTTTTTTGGGAAAAGCCCATGCTGACATGATAGAGTTGTCAAAATGCAGGGATATCATCGGCATGCCAACAAAATCGATGGTAATGCCGAGGTTGCTACTGATTTTTTTTACTACTTCTGTCATTTTTGTCAGCATGCATTGACATGCCCTCAACATTTCCATGACGTACCCTCGACATATTCATAGACATGTCCATCGAAAAATGGGCATTTCCACAGCATGCCCTTGGCATGCCCACGAAATCCACACTTAGAATTTTATCGACACGGCATCGAAATCAACATTTCGAACCTTGGCCTTAAAGATGGAAAGCAACTAGATAAGGCTGAGAAGAACAGATATCAAAAAATGGTGTAAAAGTTGATTTATCACACTTTAACTCGAACATATATCACTTATGTAGTTAACGTGGTTAGTTAGTTCATGCATGCTCCACGGATGCTCATCTCCTCTATGTCAACCGTATCCTCCAGTATTTGAAGATGAATTCTAGAAAGGGCCTTATGTTCACTGAGGAAGATAAGCTAGACATTGAAGCTTATACTAATGCTAATTGGCCAGGCTGTATATATGATAGGCGGTTACTCTTGGGTATTAGATATATCTTGTTGAGAACCTTGTCATATGAAAAAGCAAGAGGTAGAATGTCTATGCAAAATCCAATGCTGAAGTTGAATATAGAGCCATGGCTAAGGGGGTTATTGAAATGTTGTGGGCCAAAATCCTACTTACTGATATTGGGATTCAACCTATTACACACCCATGAGGCTCTACTGTGACAACAAGGTTGCCATCAACCTCGTTAACAATCGAGTCTTGCATGATAGGATCAAGCATGTTGAACTTAACAGACACTTTAACCGTAAGAAGATTGATTCTGGAGATCTATATCTCCCTTGTTTGAGGTTAGAAGATCAAGTGGTCGATGTTTTCACAAAAAGGCTTACCCAGACACAATATGAGAAGGATGGGGGCAAGTCGCATGTTTAACCTTTACATCCAACTTAAGGGGGAGTGTTGAGTGGTGTAAAATACTTGTAAATGAGTATATGGATCTTGAGTGTGGGTCCATGTACCCCATCCTCTTATAAATTGTGTCATGCATCCCCTAACCTCTTTGAGTTGTCATTTATGAGTGAAAAACAAAATCTCTAGTGGCTAGTAGGCACTCAAGTCGTTGTGGAGCTTGTGTTCCCATGATTTTTCATTTTCATATAAAATCGTGCCTTTCGTGTGCTTGTGTTTCATTCAACAAACATCATAGAAGAATCTACACATGGTAAGAATGTGAAGCTATCGACACCATCTTCAAGATCATCTTGATTCCAAGTGGTTCAAGGTAAATCCGAAAACGATAATGTAGCTTGAAAAATTAGGGCAAGATAGTGAAACGTAGAGTCCTTTAGCACTTGTAGTGACATATTCAACTTTAATGTTGAATTTGCTTAATTATCTATCTTATTTAACTTAATTATTGATCTTACTTTTTCAAAAAAAAAACTATTTTTTAAAGAGTAAAAATGACTCAATAATTAATCTTTCTTGAATTAATTAATTGATCTTTCAATGTTGAACTAAGTTAATTTTCTTAATTTGCATATGTTTGGAGTTTAGGTCTTATTTTGTCTCTTTCTATGTTTATGTCTTAGTTATTAAATTTCTTTATTGTGTTGGACTCTTCATGTAAATTTGCCCATGCTTATTTTCTATAAAAGAGGCTAGGATGTCATTTTTCAATAAGACATTTAATTTTCATTCAACATGGTATCAGAGAAACGATCTTAGACCGATGTTCTGATATCACCACCAAATACCACCAAGATTTCTCTATTGATCCTCGAATCCTTAGTCTATAAGGGTTCTACAAGGATCGACCCATGTGTGGGGGAGGCTTCCCCAACACCGCTACCTCTCTCGGTGGCCCCCCATCCTACCGCCATCAACCTTAAACAAGGCTTGCGTGCCACCGCAAGGCCTATTGGAGCACTGCCGCCTTCTCCTGGTCTCGTTACTACTCTCCAGCGACTTTCTCCTGTTGGTAGCCTATTAAAGGCATTGCATCACCTTCCAGCAAGGATCTTTCATTGTTGCTCCATTGCCCAACCTCTCTACAAGGGCGTGTAGCCCTTGCTTGGTTCACATAAGCTTTGCGTGACCCTCTCTATTGATCCCATATGATCTAGGCACCTTTATGCCTCTATCTACGCATGCTCTTGCATGCTTATCGATGCACTTACATGTGCACGATTACATGATCAGTAGACCCTATATGTAAATCTTAAGTTATCTGCCCATGACTAACATGGAAGTCTCGACCCTGACCTCAGAGGCCAAGATTGCCTACCTCTACCTTTGTTCAAGAGACTACTATAAAATTAACGGGATCCTAAAACTACGTATTTTAATCGAGAACTTTCCGCATCTTTGTTGGAGACCATGAGAGATTGCACGTGCTAATAGATAGTGCATTGTGCAGTAGATACCAAGGATGAGAAATTCAGAAAATAGGATAATTATCTTATCATGAATTAGCCAATGAACAATATGGATGCGTAGATTTCAGCTAACATGCTACACAAAAAAATGGCCAAAGATATTTGGGAGACCTTGGAGCACAGATACTCTATGCATGGGCGAATATCTATAAGAGGATCTAGAACACCAATTAGGGTAATATGACTCTAATAAATTATTTTACCACTCTTGAAGGACTGCTTGAGGAACTTATGGTGTTTCAACTTACCTACTATGAAAAGCAAGTTATTGAGAGCAAAATGCCAAGCATACAGATTTCTTGATAGGTTGCTTGCCAAATATCAGTCAACCAAGGATCAAATCTTGGTAGCTGAATCTATCCCTAGCCTGAATATAGTCTATGGTTGTCTCCAGAAACTTGATGCAGATCCATTGCGCTTGAGCCTGCCACTCTTGCAGCATTAGGGGGGAGAGACAGTCGATCTAATGGACGTGGATGTGGCTGTGATGATGGTTGTGGCAAACGTATTTACCCTTCTCGTGTCCACTACCAGAAGACTACTCACTCCTCTAACAGATGTTGGGAGAAGTTTGGTCAGCCAACTTGGGTCCACCAGACTTCTATTACTATTGATCCTCCTTGAGATAGAGATTACATCTGACCAACCTATTGGCTTTCCCTTTACCACCGAGGAGTTAGATCACCTCCATCAATTTCTAAGGCTTGATCCACACCGCTATTCCTCTACTGTTTCGCTTGCCACAAGTACTGCAGTGCATGACATGCATTCAGGTGTCTCTAAGTAGATTATAGACTTACGTGCTTCTACTCATTTGACTAGTAAGAGTACCAGTCTTACTTCTGCTAGAGGCTGCTATTATGTTTGTCTTGCAAATAGTAGTAGTTAGGAAATAAAGATGGGCCACGTAGCAGTGCCATGTGACATCCATCCAAGCCACGTGGCAATGCCATGTGGCACGCAATAAAGGGCCCACAGGGGGGCCAACGGTCATGGTCCAAAGACTAAGTTTGGTGCCTTTTCTTAAGTCACAAGTTTGGTTATTTTTAGTAAATGTTGTTTTAGGAAAATATGTTGGGATTTATTTTTTATTAGAGATAAGATCTTTCCTTAAGAGATATGATCTTTTCTTATTAGGGATAAGATCTTTTGTTTCCAAATATTAGGATATGTTCTCTCTATATAAAGAGTCTTCCATTGTATTTTATTTTGAGCAATACACATATTTCAAACTATTCAAGGCTCCTCTCCTCCCTTTCTCCTCTCAACCGCCGGCCACCTTGGCCGACCGTCGGCCTCCACCAGGCACCAGCCTACCGGTGAAGCTCCTCCACACCTCCAGACCACACATGCATGGATAGTCCACAAGAGGACTATTTTTCCACGCACAAGAAGAGCCTCCATGCTCCACGTTGTGTCAATTCTTGATAGTAGTATATCTAATTTTTCACCAAATGCCAACTTTCATATGTCTATTGTACACTTGAGTTTCCTCTTAACTTGTTATCTGTAAGTCAGATTTGTAAGCAATTGAAATGTGAGACATTTTTATAAGAATCATTGTTATTTTTAGGACATCTAGACGAAACAGATGATTGGTAGGAACTATGAGCATCATAGGGCTGTATTACCTAGATATCCCCACTATTTTGCCTCTTTTGTGGCATTCCAGACTTGGCCATCCATCTCTTCCCAAGTTACGACAGCCATGTATTCAGGTATCCCCACTACCACTTGACTGCGAGGCATGCCAACTTGGGAAACATCATTGATGTGCCTTTCCTTATCATGTGAATCATCAATGCAGTTCTATCTTGGAGTTAGTCCGTTGTGATGTATAGGGTTTGTATCATATTGCTATCATGTCTGAGCATAAGTATTTTGTCATTTTCGTTAATGACTCTAGTTGTGCATCCTAGATTTTTTTTGTCGAAAGATATATCTGCATTATTTGCTATAATAAAGAAATTCTTTTCAATGGTGCAAAATACTCTCTACCCAAACAAAATGTTTCTAATCTAATAATGCCCTTGAGTTTGTTCAGCATGTCTTAAGAATCTTAAGGATAATGGAACCCTTCATCAAACCTCTTACTCCTATACTTTCCAACAAAATGGGGTTGCAGAGAGGAAACTACACCATATTCTTAACATTGCCAGGATGCTTCTTAATTCTATGGGTGTTCCTAAGACAATATGGGGTGATACAATCCTTACCACTACCTACTTGTTTAATCATGTGCCATCATCTATTTTAGTGGTGATATTCCTTTCCAACTTCTATTTCCTAATAAGGAGATATTTCCTTTGCCACTCCAGATATTTGGTTGGCTACTTTGTTCACAATTTTGGTAATCTTGATAAGTTGTCTCTTAAAGCTACCAAGTGTATCTTTCTTGGCTACTCTCGCACACAAAAGGGGTATCGTTGCTATAACCAAGTTGGCAAGTGTTATCATATATGTGCTAATGTCACCTTCTTTGAGGGTTCCATACTTTTCTTCTGAAGGATAGAACACACAATTCCAATCTCATGTTTACCAGTGCAAAGAGCCACCGCCACATATATCTACCCCTATGCCTCTACCTATACCCTCTGTCAATCAAGGTTACAGTGCCATTGATGATGCAGCTCCACCAATCCCTGCTCTGGATGTTCCCACCTCCCCAATAAAGGGCCATAATGGGGGTGATGACCAACCTATTGCTCTACGAAAAGCGGTAAGATTATGTACATTACATCCTATATCACATTTTACTTCTACTACCCCTTTAGACTCGTGTGTGCAGCAGTTTTCCCAGGCACTATGTAGTGAATTACAATGAGGTTTCTTAGGATCCACAATGAGTGCAACCTGTGAATATGGAGATGGACACACTTATTTCTCGCTTGACTTCGGATATTGTCACTATTGCAAATGCGAAAATAGTGGACTATAAGTGGGCGTACACAGTGAAATATCATGCGGATGGCAGTATTGATAAATTCAAGGCCCGCCTTGTGGTAAAGCGATTCACATGAACATATGATGTGGACTTCTTTGAAATTCTCTCCTATGGCACGTGTCAGCTCTATTCGAGTGATTCTTTCTGTTGTTAATCTGGAATGACCTTTGTATCAGTTGAATATCAAAAATGTATTTCTATATGATGATATGCATGAAGAAGTATATATGCACCATCCTCCTGGTTGTGAGGTTGAGGGGAAGCACATATACAAATTGAAGGCCATCTATGGCCTAAAATAGAGTCCATGGGCATGGTTTGATCGGCTGAGCTATGAAGTGATGAAAGTGAGTTTTAAAAGGTCGACATTTGACCATTCTATTTTTATCAGGAAGACTTCGGTAGGTACGGTGATCTTAGTAGTATACGTTGATAACATGATATTAACAAGAAACAACACAACTAGTATTCACGAAGGGTATTTCTGCAAAAATCATTTGTGACAAAGGATCCCGGAAATCTCCATTATTCTCTGGGCATTGAGGCTGTCAAGGACAAAGATGGTATGTCACTCTTGTAGAAAAAGTATATACTTACGATTTTGGAAGAGGCAGCACTTCTTGGGACTATAACTGTTGTCTATTAAGAAAAAGGGGAAGCACAATGTGACACAGGATGCTCTTGAGGATGTGCACAGGTATCAAAGTGTGGTTGGTACACTGCTCTATCTTACCATCACTTGTCTAGATATCAATTTTTCAATGAGTAGGGCCAATCAGTATATGGAAAAGCCATGCTATGGCCATTGGAATGATGTGTGTCGAATACGATACTTGAAGGGATCTCCTGGTAAAGGACTATTCTACAAGAAAAATGATCTTACATGCTGGGTCAATAGAGAATAGGTAATCTACCACAGGATTTGCAGTCTTTCTTGGAGGCAATCTAATCTCTTGACGCAGTAAGAAGTAGGCAATGGTAGCGAGATCTAGCGCAGAAGCAAAGTATAGGGCCATAGCTCATACAACTTGTGAAGTCATGCGGATTACCTCTTTTTGGCTAATTTTGATGTGCCAGTGAAAAGTCCTACACCTATATATTGTGATAACAAATCTGCCACCTATACAGCCTCAAATCCAGTCTTTCATAAGAAAACAAAACATATTGAAGTTGGTTGTCACTTCATACGTAATTATATGCTAGAAGGGAAGATCAATACACCTTATATCTCTACAGAGTTATAATTGGTGGATATATTCACCAAGGCATTCCCACGGAAACGACACAACTTCATCTTTAACAACTTGGAACTCGAAAACATCTATGCCCCAACTTAAGGGAGAATGTTGGAGTTTAAGCTTTATTTTATCTCTTTCTATGTTTGTCTTATTAAATTTCTTTACTGTGCTGGACTCCATGTAATTATTTCCTTATTGTGCTAGACTCTTCATGTAATTTACCCATACCTCTTCTCTATGAAAGCGAAGCTAGGGTTTCATTTTTCAATAAGACATTTCATTTTCATTCAACATAAAAGTCCCAATAAACATTGATATCCTCAGAATTTATACAAAAACCCCCAAAAATAACTCCATTCACAAAAATGTCCTTCTATCTCCATTGTTGGAACAATGTTATTAACTTAGACCAAAGCTAAATGAAAACTTTTTGCCATGCCCTATATTTTCTTCTTTCTTCCCCATGCCCAAAACACAGAACATAAACAACCTCGTATGCTTCGTAACTCTCTCATCAAAGCTAATGGATTGGCTAATAGTAATCACCAACGCACCACTATTTGACAAATTAATTTCCAAGTTGGGTAATCCAATCCAAGCTGGCCTCATCATCAATCTCAAATTAGAAACAAAATCAGGGATAACCAGTTATCTTCATAACCCAACTCCCCACTTGTACATATGTTAGTAAAGTCTACCCCTCATGAACCCAACCAAGTCGAAAGGCACAAAGGGCAGACAGGGGATTGAAGCGAGAGGTTTCATGGTTTCTGGGGAGAGGTGCCAATGGAGGTGTGTGTATTTGGATAACCCACATCCAAAAACTGGAATTTGTCACACATACTGCCTTCGAAAACCACCAGATGCGTCAGCTGCGATGTGGAAATAGATAAAACCTTACTTTAATAATACTATCACTCAGATATGTCTTAAATGGCCTCTGCAAGGACTGAACTTTTATTTGAAGTAAGACACCAACTTACCTCATTTCGATTTGCCTCCCTAACTGGAAGTGGGCCTTACATTCATGAAGTCAATGAAACTCTACCATAGCAGATAAAGAAAAACACCTTCGTTCTTGGTTCTCCCTACAGATTCCACCTTATAGCTACAATAATACCCTATCTCCTTTCTTCTTTCATTGCACACTGAAATCTTTTATGAAATTGCCCTTTCTGATTGGATGCTAGGAGCAATAAGTCAAGGAGATGGATATCAATCATGACTAATCCTCCCCCTTAACCCCCATCCCCCATCCACCATGCAATTAAGCCCAAAGAGAAAGTAATCAGACCATCTATAAATGATAAACAGACATTCACCAGCTCTAGTCACGCAACTCATGTAACTCCAATTGACATTATTCACAAAGAGGGCAGAGTGAATGGAGTGGAGTGGAGGGCCTGGGCAGAGGGTAGAAAAGTAGAAGGGATAAGGAAGGGGGACGGTGGCTTGAGTGGGGAGTAAGAAGGAAGGGGAGGTGGGGGAGGAGGAGAGGTGGAAGGGGGTGGAGGTTGAAGAAAGGAAGACATATAAGAATAATAAAAATTTTGATCTATTAAAAAATATTACTTATTTATAAGTCCAAGTCAATCAAAAAAAAAATGGTGTTAGCTAACAAAACCAGATGGAGAAGCATTTGATAAATGGGGTAACGTTGTGGGAGTATTTGTGTAAATAATGAGAATGCAAAGAAAATCATGTAACACTAAATAGTTACAGGGATACTTACATAGAACTCCCTTGATTATACAAGTGATTCTCAGTTATTTTAGCACAACATGTGGGTGACACTGGATAGATGGGAACGTTTGTTCCCAACCTTAAAGTGGGGTGATATATTTAGGTGCCAGGTGGTAGATCAGCACATTAAGCCAACATTCAATTCCGGAGAGCAACGACTTAAATTGTTTGGATGGAAGTCTTGAAACCTTTCAACAATTTGGGGCAGAGGACAGCAAATTAAAAACCACCACAGGAACAGGGTTAACAATAGGTAGCACCAAAGGACCACAGGGAGCATTGAAGGAACAGCCTGTTATGATGATTGCATCAAGGAGACAAAAAGAGCAACTGGGTGATCGTGTGGGAGACAAGGAGGAGGAAGGAATTTGGGAGACAAGGTCCAAGCAAGATGAAGATATGCACCAAATGGACCATACTTTATCTTTGTCCATTTATGTCCTTGAGTGTTAAATTAATGGATTTCTTAGAAGAAGAAAAGGGAAGGGGCACATGATCTAAATAAGAGCAACTTTATAGGGATATGCAAATACAATTCTTGCACATTGTAATAAAGAACAAAGACATGAACATAATGCTCTACAAAATAGTTGTCTAATGGAATGAAATAATTTTTTTTGAAGGATTGGAACCATAGAAGATGAATTGAAGTTGATTACGAAAATGCTTTAACTCATGGTAGGAACAGTTTCACTTACCAGTTGCAGCCATTTGTGGTATATGCTCGTCAACCCCTGTCTCCTCCATTCTTGCAAATCAAATATATTCATACCAAATGCCCAGACACAGGTTTGATGTTTAAAGTATGCAGAAATATCTGGATTTGAAAAATCCACAAGCTTTTCTAGCCAAAGATCAGATTCATGCACCTTACACATCTCAACAGCTCCATTCACTTTGCCATTCATATTTATTTTCCACAGTTTAGAAAGGTCTTTTAGTACCACCACATCATGGTCTAGAAGCAAAACTTTATCAAGGTATGGAAAGATCTGTGGCAAATAGAAGCGCAGATAGTTGAGCTCAGAGAGAAATCGTGGGTCCTTTACACCAGGTTGAGCAGCCATGGAAATGTAACTAGAATTATACCATTTGAAATCCTCCATGTTCTCAACAGAAATAGCGGCTTTTACAGGCGGATTTATCAAGAACCACATCCTCATTGCTGGATAGTTCAAAGCATCAGTCACAACATGGAATACTATTTTCTCCACTTCCTGCAAATCCGCAAAACAAAGTCAACATTAACATCCAAAAAGGCACATTATATCACATTTAGATCGAACAATTAGATTAAGGACTTTGCATCGGTTACTGGAGACAGCTTTTAGCCTTTCAAAAGCCTATATGACAGATAAAAGATCATTTGTGGAAAAACCATGACTATATTTTTTGATTGGAGGCTATGGTGATCGCAAATATTCTATCAATGGGCAAGTGCACAGATTGCACTTCTAGTAGTGATTGTGCTACACTTCTCCTACTTCCCCTTCCTCCTTGGAATATAGCAAAAACACATTTGTAGGGTAAAGCAGTGGCTCAATTACCAAACTGTTTAAGTTCGTTCATGTGAGCAAATACTCTTGCCCCTCATTTTTCTAGAGCGCAGACAGGCACATGGCAGTCAGCAGGCCACGTGGCAGTCCACGTGACAGCCAATAAAGGCCCAACAGGGCCGGCGGTCTAGAAGGTCCTATGGATCAATTTTGGATTTTCTTAGATGTCAGATTGCTATTTTTAGTAAACATATTTTAAGAAAATAATTGGAGATTTATTTTCTTTATTAGAGATAAGATCTTTCCTTAAGAGATAAGATGTTTCCTTGCTAAAGATATGATTTGTTTCCAAGTGTGGGGATATATTCTCTCTATATAAAGAATCTTCCCTTGTATTTTCTCTTGAGTCATCAATAATATTTCCAACTTTAGACTCCTCTCATCTCCCTCTCTCTTCTCTCCATACTCACGTGGACAATCCTCCTTGGACTGTTTTCCCATGCACACAGAGCCTTCACGCTCCGAACTATGCCAATTCTTGACATGGTATCAGAGCCTTCGATTTAGGCTCCTTTGTGCATGTGGGTTGTTGACCACACGTCAGTGATATCCGCACCCAAAAAGTCTTTAAATCCGATGCCTTACATGAAGAAGGAAGATTAGAGAAGATCGCAGAGTCAACCACGATGATCGGAAATGCCATGTTATCAAGAGGAGAAGGCAAGAAGAAGCAAGAAAAGGAAACTATCAAATTATTTACATATTGACATTTTTTATCCAATTTTTTACTCTCCTTCAAAAAAGGAGATTTTCCCGGAGAAAAGAAGTCAAGGGGAGGACATCATAGTTCACGCGACAACTTTTGAGGTTGCCAAAAAGAGCAACAACTTCCCTAGTTGCGAAAAGACTGGTGGTTGATCCAAAAAATTCCTTTCCTAAAGATCTAGGCAAGGCGCAAAGACTACCGCGTGGGGCTACTAGTATCTCATGCGTGGTTTCTCTCACGTCTATCGATCTTGAAAAGACAAGTCAACGGCAGCCATCACATTGACTTTTCAAGTTGCCACAGATGCAACGACTCTAGGGGTGGTAAAAGACTACACCGTTGACTCGTTAAAGTAGAAGACCGAGAACTTGACTCTCAAAGAAGGTGAATGGTGGGACGTCTAGCCTCATAAGTGGAAAACCAAGTCGTCAGCCTCTCGGCCTTCAACTTGAGAGGGAGTGTTAGGACGACAAGAAGAAGACCACGTGGCAGTCAGCAGGCCACGTGACAACCAATAAAGGCCCAACAAGGCCAGGGGTCTAAAAGGTCTTATGGACCAATTTTGAGTTTTCTTAGATGTCAAGTTGGTTATTTTTAGTAAACATGTTTTAGAAAAATAATTAGATATTTATTTTCTTTATTCGAGATAAGAACTTTCCTTGTTAGAGATATGATTTGTTTCCAAGTGTGGAGATATGTTATCTCTATATAAAGAGAGCCTTCCCTTATATTTTCTCTTAAGTCATCAATAATATTTCCAACTCAAGGCTCCTCTCCTCTCTCTCATCTCTCCACATTCATGTGGACAATCCTCCTTACACTGTTTTCCCACGCACACGAAGCCTCCACGCTCCGAACTACGCCGATTCTTGACAAAACCAATCTAAACAAGTAAAGACTTCTAAAATCCTATCTAGCAAGCAACACTAATTATTCAGCCTAGCATGAAGTGAGGGTGTGATCCTGACTCTTCATTGACATACAGCACGATAATCTACAATCTGCTTGCTTTAGTCACTAATTCAACTGAAATTAGAGCCAGCAGAATTGAGGGTTCAAGACAAAAATTACCTTGGATGCCCTGATAGTTGAGTTAATAACTACAGCACAGGCAAGCACATTGTCTGAAAAAATGGCATAATGATACAGATTTGACTGTTTCACTCTCTGCTTATTGGACAGCTCACGCTCCACAGGTTGCAGTGCAAAATATTCGGCAGTAAGACGCATTGAAATGCAATGAAGACCTTTTGGAAAGGTCCTTGCAGCTAGCTGCATAAGATAAGATGCCTGATTCATCTGTGCCTTCAGTTGTTCTTCAGTGCCGTGGGTCATTGACCTCAATTTTGAAGCCATGGCTGGGCAATCAGGATAAACTCTTCCAGCTTTAGACAAAGTAGCTTGCATAGCTCTTTTTCTCTGCAAGGCACTGACAAAATTTCTTGTTTCAAAATGGAAATTGATTTATTGAGCTGGCTAATTTTAGCCATTCAATGATTGTAGTACTTGTTTTTTTGGAAAGAGTGATTGTAGTACTATTGCTTAAACAATTTAGGAAATATAAATCAGAAGAGATCTTATCCCAAGAATTAAGGTTATACCTTCAACTCGCATATGCAATCTTGATGGCTAAAAAAGTTAATAGATTGAATCATTTACCTCCTAGACAAGTCTGAATCTTTGTTAGCCCGACCAATAACTCGTCCTACCTCCTTTATCCTCAGCTTCAGCTCTCTTACCAAATGGGAATTACTATTTGGAGGTGAAAAGCGTAAATAAGCTTTGGCCATTATCAATTGATCTTTCATCTCTCTAATCTTTTCATCAATCAA
The DNA here is from genome assembly GCA_037157565.1 of Thalassia testudinum. Lineage (NCBI taxonomy): Eukaryota > Viridiplantae > Streptophyta > Magnoliopsida > Alismatales > Hydrocharitaceae > Thalassia > Thalassia testudinum. The sequence continues at coordinate 136,936,728 of JAZHRO010000073.1, forward strand.
CATGGGCCCAGGAGGGGCAGTGCTTGTTGCACCAGATGCTTGATTTAATTTATCCTGCAACAGGAGAAGATAGAGCACCCTCTATAAAATTGCATTTGGCTTAAAACACACAAAAATTATCCAATAATAAGAAATTTTAACTTACATGCTTCTTGAGGCTAAACAATGACTAACAACTGAATTTACATACTGCACCCCGATTCTATACACATACCAATAAAAATGAATCAAGATTGAACAAAAATTCTCAAGGGAGTATCGGGCTTCATCAGTATTTGTCTCTATGACCATTTTGTCAAGAAAGGAAATAACCTTTTGCAACCAGAGATGCCTATGAATGCATTTGGACTTCGATGAAAGGTTCCTAACTTCCATTAAGATCACTCATGCACTAATGAGCGGGAGATATTGTCATACATGGTTATAATTCTACGAGGAAATGAAGACTTGACAAATGTCGTAATTATAATTCAGTCCGGAAAAGCTAATTGATTAATTCATGAGAAAGAACCAAGAGCATGCTTTATATGAAATGGTTTTAAACTTCTACCATAAAAGCTCATGGACTCAAGTGAACAGAGACATGAATGGTGTCTACGCTTTTGCATGCAAGGTTCATCATGTGCATTTTTATACATACAAGCACACACCCTGATGTATATGCATGTCAAACACATATAAGGAAGCTGTTTATGAGATCTTGGTTGATTCTATAAAAAAAGTTGTTAAATCTCCAAAGAAAAGAAAGACCCACTGAAGAGAGAATCAAAAGAGTCTACGCAGGCTGCGAGCAAGTGTGAAAACTCATGCTTTACACAGGTTTAGTGTATAGCCCATATCTTTTTGTAAAGGAGATGTATCTAGCACCTAATAGACCAGCATTTCCTACCTAGTACTGTGATACAGAGCACAAGACATTCTATGATGTTTTAAAGCTGCAAGTCAAAACACAAACAAGAGGAAACCTCCATTCCCATTGGATACCTATATTTTGAATTTTTCTTCGGTAAGCATATTCCAAATTTTGTGATTAGTAGTAAGGAAAACTATAGGATGCACTGAGAACTTTCAGATGTATGGCAATGCAAAATTGGTTATAACACTAGCCTTTAGAGTTTCTTAAGCCAGGCTTTCGATCATTACTGAGCTACATGGGAATTCTAGGAAGACACTAGCAAGAAAGCAAGTTGAACTACCATCCCCACAACAAACACACACGCCAAAGACCAAGCAACTTAGAAATCATTTGGCTTCATCTGCTTCTTTTTCAGGCAGGCTTGACTTTGGGCCCGAAATTCCCTGCATTTTAACCACATAACAGCACACGGTTCTAATGTGGGATCACTATGGAGGCCCTCACCTAGTGTCCTCAATGCATAAATGTATCGTATCATTTATTTTTTAGGCTACATATGCCATTTTGTCCTCTATAAGAAAAATTTGTACATTGTTTTATTTAGATTTAGAGAATTAAGGATATTAAAATTTTATTAAGGCACGTTTCTGATATTTACCAGGATGTATTCATAAATCCTGATTACACTCTGCTAAGGTTTCAAATTCAAGAGTTGGCAACTTTATGGGGATTTTGTTTAATTACGATAACTATTGTAGTGCAACAGTGCAAAGGCACCTATGTAAAAATCCCTTACATTAATATCTTTCTGTTAAAGATAAGAAACATTTGAAACCACATATCATCACAGCATTATTGACAGCCAGTCAGCTTTTCCTTAAGTTTTCCCGTGACCATGTGGTTCCCAAAACTTATTGACATATTAACATATGCTACTAAACCTAGCTTTCCAAGCATCTTTGACAGAGGTCTACAAGAAAAAAAAATTCAAAAGAAACGCTTGACAGATCATAAGAAGCAAAGACATGGTAAACCACTGAAAACAAGCAAACAGGTTGAGATATTGCGATGCTACTTTTTTCAATCTGAAATCTATTAGTTGTATTGTCCATAACATCGCCATCCATTGGATCCCCTAAAAACCATACCAAGAAAAGCTATTCTTTGCTTGAAGATCTGAATACATTTTCTCTTATCTGAACAAGTTTTGTCTCATCGGTTGCATTCCCACTAACAGTAAATGAACACCAGCCACCTGGCTATGAATCTAAATGGTCATCAAACATTAACATGATCAATTGCTGCAACCTTTGCTTGCAGCTCCTTTGAGGGAAAGGAAAAGGGAAAGATATCCTGTACAAGGATGTAATCATCTTAAAAGACTAGTCCCATTTGCCAAGATCCTAATCGCTGTCAATCTCTACTCCCTTGTATGCTACTACTGGTAACAACTATAAATAATTTCAAATTGCGATAAAACATATGAGAAACCAAACATCTGAGACCAATACGACTGAATCCATTTAATGGAGTCAACTCCTACACATCCCAAGCAACACAACAAGTAGACATCACTGCTCCTAGATCATTGCAAACTAAGCCCAAGTTCTAGGAGGAAAGGAAGCTCTAGAGACCGACGATCAAGAAACAACATTTCCAATTTAGTACAAGAGAAAATCGTCCGGAACCAGAAGCATTCACATAGAGAAATAGAAACTACCGTACCTTTGCATTCGCCAAGGAAGTTGCATTCTGGAGAAGCTTGACTCCCACACCATCAGCCGTCCCTGCACCTTCCCATTTGCAACAACAAATCATCATTCTTTAGACCGGTATCCGCGAACAAATCAAAGAAAAGAAACAAAGGAAGGTGAAAAAGAACGTGAAGGGACCATGGCCACACCTTTAGCCACTGGCAGATCGTCAGCAGATCTTCCACTCCCGCCCACGATGCTCCTGATCGTCTGGTTCTGGTTCCCGTCCGCCGCGGCATCCTTGAATATCTCCCTCACCGGCTCCTTCACGGCGTCCCACTCCCCCTGCAACTGCCAACTCCCCGTCTCAATACACAACATCCCAAATGCAAGCAACTAACAGCAGCAGCAAGAAGAAGAAGAAGAAGACATTTAAGTAAGAGAACACCCCACCACCCACCAGGTCGGTGGACTCGACATGGAGCGGCTCCGCATCAGAATGCTTCTTCTGCAGGAATCGCTAACAACCAAAATAATAAGAGATACAATCACTCTGTTAAGTGTTAACTACTACTCCAAAAGGCAAACAAAACAAACTCACAGTGGCAGCGGCGGAGATGTCGTCGACGAATCCCCTTTCTTCTGAGACACAGCAACATCGCGCGACACGATCAGGGAATCGAGCAATAACCAGACAAACAAACAAACAAACAAACAAACAAAAATAGGTAACAGAGGGAAGGGGGGTTGGTTGGTTGTTTAGATAGTAAGTTATACCGTAGGAAGAGGAGAACTTGGCGGCGAAGAAGAAGACGGGAGCGAGTACCGAGGCCGTGAGGAGGAAAAGGAAGAGAGCCCTCTCCTTCCTCATCTATCTATCTATCTATCTATCTCCAGTATTCTTACCTCTCTCCCTCTATCTATCTATCTATCTATCTAGCTAGCTAGCTAGCTAGCTACCTACCTACCTACCTACCAATCCAGTAGAAGAAGACGAAGTGGTCTTGTAGGGATTAGGGTTTGCACCATTGGAGGGCGAGGGAGATCGATTGAATGCAATGTGATGCGATGATCGCAACGATGATGACTGGAGAAAAGAAAAGAGAGCCCATGTATTGGGGAGATTTGGTGGCGATCAGATTTGTCTCTCTTCTCTCCCCTCTTCGTTCTCTTTGGTGCTGCTGCTGCTGCTGCTGCTGCTGCTGCTGCTTTTCGTTTTTCCCAACCTTTGTCTCTCCGTTTCTTCCCCTCTCCCGTCCACGTCGGGCTTGCGAGTAAAAGAGAGAGACAGAGGAGCCATTCGGTGGGTGGGTGGATGTTATTTTTTGTATATCTATTATAAATAAAATAAATAAATAAATAAATAGATTTTAACGTCAAAACCGCTCGGCTACGCTGTGCAATTGCAATCATCCGCTTCTTCCTCCGCCTATCCATCTGTCCGCCACTCGCGGCTTTGCTTTCTCTCCTCTATTTTATATTATCTTCGCAGGCTTTATCTTTTATTTACGCCTGGACCATCCTGGTCTTACCTTTACCTTATTTTTTTCCTCTTTTTTTTTCAAATAATGGTAACAGAGGCCAACTTCTGCTGGGAGCACTTTGTTGGACACAAAGCATCTACCGACAGAGAAGGCTTCAGAATATGCGTGCAGTAGTACATAGGCATAGTTGAACAATTACTCCCTTTTTCTCAATTTTAGGAAAAAAAAATGACGTGATGGAGAAGTCTCCTTTTGGCCTTTCTTCGACGCGGTGCAAGGAATATGAAATTTGTTTTCCTTTTCTTCGTCCCTTTTGTTCTCCCTTTACGGTTCGGGGGCAGCAGTTTGGGTTAATTATTTTTCTAGTAGGATTGTAATCTCGATTTTGTTTTCGGTGCTCGGAAGTACGAAACGTACCGACGTGGTCCCTCGACCGCTCAATTCACCGTACTTCCGGTGATTTTTGAGGGGTACGATCCCACGAAGGTATCCGAGCATTTTGTTCGTTGTTGCATTCTCTATCTTCTTCGTTTCCGTTGATTTTAAGAAGAGAAAAGACACATATCTATAATTACACTAAGAGAAGATGCAGCTAACCTTCTGCAACGTCACCTTCTTATTCCTATCTTTCACAAGCCCTATTCCTTCTCCCTTCGCCTCCTCTCCTTCTCCTCCTAAACCTCCACCGCTGCCCTTTCCACTCCTGTTCCTCGCCCTTCACACCCCTATCCTCCTCCTTCTCTTCTTCCTCTTGAGCCTCCTTCCCCACCTTCCACGGCTTATTACATCCTCGACTACAATGTCTACACTTACTAAATCATCCCCGCAAGGATCCCACCTTCGAAGTCCCATGGGAAAGGTTAATCGTAGATCATCGAGAAATGTTAATTAACTATTTTTTATTTATATTATAAGACTATAAAATTTTAAACTCGCTATAGGTGACATGATCAATATTATTACACTCATGATCTTGCTGGTTATGGAAAATTTGGTAGCTGCAATGAGGATGGGGTAGCCCTCGTGAATGTTGATTCAATAAAAGTTTTTTCAAATTTACTGCGGATATTTTTATATATTTGAAGTTACTTTATTTAATAGCTTCATGACTTTTGTATAGACATAATTATAGATGTATATAACTTTAATTATATATATATATATATATATATATATATATATAGATGCATATGACTCTAATTTTAAAAATTACATCATTTGTGACTTTTTTATTTGAAGATGTTTTTCTTTTCAATGCACACAATAGTTAAACATAGTCAATTCCAATATTGCAATAACTCATTAGTAATTATTTTCTCATAGTGAAGCATGGATTAATCAACTAGTATATCATAAAGGAGAGAAAATTACTTAAGTTTAACTTGTTCTCGTACACATAAAAGGTTCCAAAGCAGACATTGGTGCATTTTAGGATTCGTGAGCCACATTTACAGTAATGTAAAAGTGTGCAAACCTTTGTGTGCTCTACTCTAGTTTTATCTTTGGCTTTTAGATAGCCAGCATGAACATCAATTCTTCTTTTCCATATGCTAGTAGAATGGAGCATTACACTTAACTCAACCCATCCCAACTTAATATAAACTTGTTAAAAGTCTCTTTCATGCCTAGGAAATTTAGAGAGTTAAACTCTAGTTCAACCCAAAGCCCTTACATTCAATCTTGAGGTTAAACTAGGTTGGGTCAATGTTCAACTTGAAAATAATTTAATTAAAATAAGGTTACATTAAGTATGTTGAGATAATTTATGTGTCTAAAATGGTTGAATCACGAAAAGATAAATTTAGTTGTGTAAAGCTTATATACACATCTGCATATTAATATGTATAAGTATGTACACATATGTACACACACACATATATATATGTATGTATTAATAAGCATACAAACCCAACTTAGGCATTTTTGGGCTATGATACCAGAACAAAGGGTCGAGCCAGACTCATATAGCTTAAGTCAAGCTAGGTCTTAATTTAGGATGGTTGGCACGATCCAATACTCCATCTCAATGATGAGGGAAAAGTACTTGATTGTCGTGTATGAGACACGTGTACCAACTCAAGTGACAAGGTAGAGATCCAAGAGTTAATGGACCACAAAGTGATACCATTTAGTTCGCTAGTAAAGGCCAAATCCATTAAGGAATCCACCTGATCGAGCCCACGGGACTGGACAAAAGAGGGGGGAGAAGGTGGTTGCAAGAAAAGCTCAAAAGGTAAGAACGTGGAAGTTTAATTATCTAATTCTACTAACTTGATGTACATTTAAGGAGGAAATTTAGCCATCCAATATTTACTGGAGTAATTTATTTTCGAGAGTATTATGAAATCCGTCCCTTTCTTGGATACAACATCCTCGTCGTCTAGGAGATCAAGAGATAATCACATAAACCAAGGTAATAATTATTTTTATCTGCACATTTTTGTGCATTAGCCTTAAACCACAATGTCATAAATTTGTGCCCATTTTTTATCTTCATCATGCTTTGATGGCAAAAAAGCTCTCTTGGTTTCTAATAGAACAGTAGCTTGATTTTTATAAGGCCGTCAAAAGTCTGAAAACAAACACCACACGATCTGTTGACTTGTTTAAATGACTCAGACCCAATCGAAACTTACTTTAAATAGATCTATCCATACTTGGCCAATACATCTGCACATGATGGGTTATAAGTAAACTTGGCCATGGATTGGGTCAGGTGGGTTCTGAGTTGAGTTAATCGGATCGAACTTTTAAAAATTTTGATCCAAGTCAGGTTGACCCATAGGTTTAAAAACTTAACGTAAGCCTTATTTCCAAGAGTTGAGGTGGGCTTGGGTTGACGTGTGAGTCAAATATAAAGTATCAAAATCAGCCTCTTCCCTCCAAGTACATCTATTTCCACATTGGTTTGATCATAAAGAAGCTTGACGTCAATGAGTTTAGGACTGTCCACTCCTGCATTGACCAGGGCCTCGTCCTATGTTATTGTGCTAATAGTTGAGTTCCCCCAATTCTCATTAATAGCTTCTAATCTATTACTTTGTAGTATATTAAGTATCAACTATTAAGCATTTTGCTCAATGTTTCCCCCTTATTAAATGTGTTTATACTAAAGGCCCTTGATTCATGATTAAAAAAAAAGATGAAGGAATATATGGTGGAAGAGTGAAGTTCTTGTACCTGCATGGTATTGGCAAATTGAAAATAATAACTGATAGGGATGATTGGCACATTGGGCAGCAGTAGGCACAAAGTTGGATGTTGGCTATTAGACTTCTCGTACATGTAGGGTTGGAGATTTTAGGGAAGCAGTCTTTGAGAGTTTGAGATGATGGTTAAATAGATGAAATTTGAATTGTCAGAGTTTCAAATCGAGACTGTTGGAGTTTGATTTTAAATATTAATAATTTACAAACTAGGTTGGATTAAGTTGAATTGTAAATTAAAGATCCAAATTCACCAATTTAAAATTAAGTCAATTAAAGAGCCTTATCGAGTCATGTCATAATTAAAAAATTAAAATCCAAATCTATTCATTTTATGGGTTCGATAGATCGATCGATGAGGCCTCTAATCCATGACCAGGAGTAATCACAAGTAAGAACATTTGGCATGCAGATGCAATGGACTGGGACGCATATGCAACCAATGCTTTAAATCCTACGTCATTATAATGGGTCAGATTGTAGGTCTCAATCTAATTGATGTTCAAATTGGAGCAATCAAGAAGCATCGGAGGTCACTTGGTGCGGCGGTGGTGGTGGTCGCTCGGCTGCTCCGACAATGGGGGCTACTCGGCATGGTGCCTGATCCGGTGTTGGTGGTCGGTTGATTAGGAGCGAGATGTGTTGAGGGGCAACTCTGTGTGGTGGTGTTGCTGGGATCTTGTGGCTTTATGCGGTGCCCGTGGCGAGGATGGCGACGTTGTGGATAGCTGTTGTAGTGTGATTTTTTGGTCAATGGTGTTGTATGGTTTTTCTTTTTCTTTTTTTCTTATATTATTTTGTATCGTAGGGATCACATGTGACCATCGGCATTCACGCATAAGTTATCTGACGGTTGTCATGGATCAATTTTGACCTTTTGGTCGTGCTTGTTGATTCACTCGTTGGCATATTTTTCAAGATTCGTCTCGTTGATGCATTACCATTCCTACGAAAATAGAGTAACCCTCCTTCAAAAGATCATCTAATTTTTAATTTTATAATATCTCCTTTTGTATTTTGATTTTCCCCCTTGTGTAACTTCCCCCTCTCCTAGGACAATAAGCTTTCATATCTCTCTTTTTTATTGCATCCTCTTATACTAATTTCTTCTCTTCAATGAAAAAAAAAACTTTCATAGGAAAAAAAAACAGAGAAGTTGCCCCAAATTGTATAGTATTTAATTATCACGATTATTATTCTACGCTTGGAAGCTTTAGGAGATTCCGCGGACGAATCCCACTTAATTCCGCATTCCTCGAATTTTGATCGGGAGGTGGGTGGGGGTGCTTATAATCGAGATCTCGTGAGGGTTGTTGTCGTATTCCAACCACGAGAACTCTCTGCTTTCGTGCCGGCAGAAGAATTAGGCATCGGATCTTGGGAACTTATGTTTATACTCCCAGCTATCATACGCAAAGGTGAGACACTCGAGCGAAGAAAACGTGGCACGTGCCACGTACGTTGCGATTTATTGGTTCGCTCACTACATCTTTCCTCTTCCACACGGGGTAGCGTAAACATAGCAGGTGATATCGCCGTACATGTGGGAGGCTATTTTAACGAATTTTTACGTAAATATTATTAAAATATTTTTAAATTATTTAAATATATTTAAATTCACTATATTCACATATATATATATATATATATCATTTAAAAAGTATCATTATTTTTATATTTGACACTTTTTACTTATAACCATTAAATTTAATGATTTTGTACTAATATATAATAAAATAATTATTTTTTAGTTCTCAAAATTTTATCTACTATTCAAATTTTATCTTTTTAATTTTTACCTGTTCCCTTCGTCAGTTTAACTCCTTTTCTCCTTACTTTTGACCACTTTCTCCACCTCCACTTTCCAACCTTTGAGCACCTCCTCCGCCCCCCTCTCTTTAAACATCACCTCCTCTCAACTATCTCATCTTCCCAAGATGACATCAAAAAGGAAATTCTCAAAGTACCACCTCCTCTCAACCATATCTTCCTCCCGAGACGACATCGAAAAGAAAGCTCTCGAAGCCTTGGGAGGAGGAGGTGGATACAGAAGGGGGGGGCGGAGTAAGTAGTCAAAGGTTGTAGAGTAGAGGTGAGGAGGTGGTCAAAGGTGAGAAATAAAGGAGGTGAACTGGTAAGGGGAGGGGGTGAAAAAAAAAAAAAAAAAAGATAAAAAGTTAATTCTTAAAAAATTAAAAATAATATTTTTATTATATTTTAATCTAAAATAGTTAAATTTAACGATTATGACTAAGAAAGTGATAAATACAAATACGACACTATTTTTTAATAATATATCTATAAATATAATAAATTAAATAACATTTAAATAATTTTAAAAGATTTTAATCCTATTTAGGCAAAGATCCTTTATTGTAAAGATTACTTTAAATTTTATTTTACTCAAAAATTCACGTGAGAATATAAGCAAACCATCGAGTCTCATTTTGGGGTTCTGATATATTTTTAAATTCTTTAAATCAAAATTTAAATATTTTTATTTTAAAAATATCCATGATCATTTATTTATCAATAACTATCTAATAAAATATAAATTCAAAAGAATGAGATGAGATTTAGAAGCATGTTTTGTTATTATATCTTCTTTTAACACCACTTTAATCTATTTTTTTCTTGAAGGAGAACACCACATTAATCTCGATCCCTCTCCTGGTCATCTCAAGTTGGAATGCAGTTATGAAACGGAACAAGGCCACAAAAAGAGCACAGCTGTCTCTACCAACACCGTAGCCCAACTCCTCCAACAACACCACACCACAGCAGTAAGGTATCTCTCTCTCTCTCTCTTTTATTTTCGCGCGGTGTATGGAATGGGGGGGTGGGAATCGGGAGGGGGCAGTGAGAGGAGAGGGACACGGGATCCTGTTGGAGAGGAAGGTGGAGGTGGTTGTTGGAGGGAGGAGCACGACGCTGCAAGGGAGGGATGGGCAACGGCTGTTGTTGGAGAGGAGGCCATCGGATCCTTGTTGGAGAGGGAGGCAGAGGCGGCTGTTGGAGGGAGTAGCGTCGGATCCTGTTGGAGAGGGAGGTCGGCAACCACTGTTGTTGGAGGGAGGAGCACCGGCCGCTGCTGGAGAGGGAGGCCCCCGGTCGTCGTTGTTGGTTGGAGGCTGTTGGCTAGCTGTTTAGCTTGTGTTGGATGGATAGATGGAGAGGGAGATAGGAGTGGAAGGGGAGATGGATGGTACTTTTTCTGATGTTGGATAGGTGGATGGGAGGAGGGATGGGAGAAGTGCTGCCCCCATTGGAAGGGGAGATGGGAGAGGTGTTACCGTTGTTGGATGGATGGATGGGGGTAGATGGGAGAGGACAGGCAAATGAGAGGGGCGTTGCTGCTACTGGATGGATGGATGGATGGGAGGATGCATGGGGTTGTTGGAGACGAAGGGGGGAGATTTTGATTTTAAAAATGAGCATGTTATTTTGAAATAAATCGATTTTTTTTAATAATTACGTATATAATCCTAGCATTTGTCAAATTGTTTAAATAAAGCATGCACACAGTGTTCTATTCATGACAAATTATAAAATTATAACTATTAATATAATTTTACTATTTGATATACTATTAAGTAAACTACATATAAATATGGTACCTGACATTATATTTAAGTGCAACAATTATTGTTGTCGTTTAGATCATATATAATGGTTAGTCTATAGAAAATTAATGGTATGGTTTTTTTTCTATATATAGCTTGTTCTTTGTTTTTTTGCACAAAAAATCATTGATTTTTTTATTTTATCATTTTTAGCTTATCATCAATCTTGTATCAAGCTATAGAAATGGAAAGGCTTCTTAAAAAGATTTTTTTTTTTCCTTGTGCCTGAGTTTGAAGATGTCATCTTCATCACAAGCTCTACGAAGTCATGATTTACATATTTGTCAGACTTTTGGGTCTGTTCAGTCACCACGGAGTGCAATTAACAATTTTGCAATAAAAAATTGCTTCTATTATTCTTTTAAGAAAAATGATAAAATTCGAGTGAAAATATGATGAAAGAAGGCTAATTGTCTTTGGTATCTACAAGCTTTTCAGATTTAAGATAGCTACCAATTTCATGTGAAGTAATTTAACAATGCTCATACATGTGGTAAAGCTATAGATGTGCCACACCATCCAAAGGTCACACAGAAGTGGGTTAGTGGAGTTGTTAAAAATAAACTTATTGATACGTATGGAATGGAAAGGAACTTGCAGCTAAAGAATTACACAATGTTGCTGCGTTATCGTATGATTGTTTACGTTGGTATGTTGAAGCCTCAACTCATGAAATTTCAGGTATCTTTTTCGATTTGGAAAAGATCCCATTACCAATAGATTAAAGAGGATATTTGTGGCATTCCATGCATGCATTCTTGATTTTAATATTGGTTGTAAGCCTATGTTGTTATTGGATGGTACTTTTTTAAAGGATAAATACAAAGGTATTCTCCTTACTACTACAACATTGAACGAGCAAAATGAAATATTTCTTGTTGCATATGCTGTGATTGATAAGGATGATGAAGGCAATTACTCGTGGTTTTTATCAAATATAAAGAAATGTTTGCAAAGCAATCATCCAATCACATGTATATCTGATTGATGTAAGGGATTAATCAATGATGTAGAAGGAAAATTTTCAAAATCACACCATGAACATTGTCTTTGCCACTTGAAAGAGAATCTAAAGCTTCATATTGATGCTCAACGAAATGGTGTAAAGAATCATATTATGTCATTACTTGAAAAAGTAGCATATGCTTACACAAGTTATGATATGAAAAGGCCTTAGAGAATATGGGAAAAATAAATAAATCAGCAGAGAAGTGGGTACGAGAAATTGATCCTAAGCATTGGGCTAATGCTTATTTCGATAGCGAAAAATATGGAAATATGACATCGAATGCGGTTGAATCTTTTAATGCCTGGGTTCTTGAAGTAAGAAACTTACCTATTACAAGGATGATTGACAAAAACAGAATTAAAATAGTGGAGCTTTCAAATAGGACGAGAGAAGCTGTAGAGATGTGGCAGATGCATTCATGTCCTACAGTAGAAAAGAAATTAGAAAATTTGATGGATGACCCTAGAGGTATACAGGTAATTACTTCAAATCCCACTACTTTTGAGATATGATGAGCTCCTTCTTATGTAGTTAAGCTTGATATATGGACATGCACCTATTGTGACTGGCAATCAGTAAAATACCATGTGTGCGTGCATGTGTTTTTCATGCTACTGGGATTTCAAAGTACGGCTACTAATATGAATTTTATGCAACTAAAAAACATCATTCCATTTATGCAAACAATATACTCTCGATCTCCACAATTGACATGCCAGAAACCAATGCTGAAAATGCTGTCACTCCCCCACCTGAGACAAAGAAAATGGGTGGTCAACCACGAAAAAAAAGAATTTCATCTCAAGAAATTCATCCAAAGCAAGATTTGAAATGTAGCAGATGCAAGAGAACTGGATACAATCATCAAACCTACACCAACGTCTATTACTGATTAATATATAGAAAAATAAATCTTATTCCTTTTTATATATTTGACTCCTTTGTCTTGTTTTTTTGTATGGTAGAAGATATTTTTGTTTCGTTGGTGCATTTTTTGGAATTTTTTAGTATTTGTAATGCAATTCTTTTCATTATGAAACACAATTAGGAAACTTTTTTTTTGTGTAGGATTTATTTTGGCTAAGAAGAACCTATATTTCATAATTGTTGGAAATATTGGACATGCGATGATTATAAGAATGGAATGGATCGATAGTAGTTTAGTATATTAGAGAAATAAGTAATCACTAATTAAGTGAATGTCATGTAGGTAGATTGCAAAATCCTTTTATGCCAAAATGAGAGTCGATGATTTTAATGTTACTTTAAATATGGATCATAATTTTTGCAATGATAGTTTTTTTGAATTTGGATGCTTATGATTTGATTTAAATAAACTATTTGTGTTTTAATTAAAAAGAATGCTAAGTAATGCAACTATATGCACCATTTATATAAAGTGATGTTCAAAAATAAAAGAATACGAGTTTTACTTAATTATGAAATACAACAACTATATGGGATTGCACATTTTTGTGTAAACTAAAATAATGAATTTAATATAACTCTATTGTTTACAAAATAATACAACTACATACTTTAATATATAACTCTATTGTTTAATGTACAATAAGATGTGTTTTACAAAAGTAGATTACCAAAGAATGCAACTCTTTGCAAAATTAAAAACCAATATGCTCTAAACTGTCGACAGCAGATGTGGGCGATAGCAGGCGAAGCAAGGGCAACGGCTGGTGGAATCAGGGATGCTGAAGGCTGGCATACTTGGAGGTCGAGGGTTTGGAGGCGGAAGGAGCAGAGGGACTCTAATGTGCACGGTAAAAGGGGGATGGAGGCGAGATGGTCTGATAGAAGGGGTGCAAAGGTGCACGGCAAGATCTTATGTTTCCGCCGGGGACATGTGGCGGCTACTTGCCGATCTCCCGTGGTGTGCTTAGAGTGCGGGGGATTTGGTCACAAGAGGGATTCGTGTAAGGGTTTTGGGGGGCAGATGAAAGAACGTCTTTTCCCGCGCTCTGGAATTTTGAATTCTAGGGCTTTGCAGGTGTTGCCTCCGCCCCCTTCTCTACGTAGCTCGGGGGGCCTTACGGTTGATGTGGAGGTTCCTATGATAGAAAACATCAAAGCGGCAGAGATGGATTTGCGTGGAGCTCTAGTCGGGGAGGTTATGTGTGGAAGACCGACAGCAGAGAATGTCCGCATCCTGGTAAACTCTCTTTCCCTTTTGACCAACTCCTGGCAGTCTGCTTTTTTATCAACTACACAATTTGTCCTCTTTGGGTTGGGAACGGTGGATGTTGAGAGGCTGCGATTTCAGACGTCCTGCAACGATGGCCTCACGGTGATCTGGAGACTGGTTTCTCCCTTTGATGGAGCTTTGCCGGAGAGGCCACCCTAGAGAGTGGGGTCCAGATCGGGAAAACTTGAGATTGAGGGGTTGCCTCTGCATCTGAGGTCGAAGGAGGTTGTATCATCAATGATTTCAGGATTTACATCAGTTGCAGAAGATGCGGTTGTTGGACTGCTTGAGGGTGATGGGCGCGTGTTGAATGTGATGGTCGATGTATTTAAAGCTAGCTCTGTACCTGATAGACTGATTCTAAGATGTGGTGGGAGCTCCTGGATGCTGAGGCTGAGGTTCTTGGTGGGTGACACTGTAGCAAAGCAAGTTAAGTCGTCTGGACCTGAAGCTGGTGAGGAGGCGGCTGTGCAGGAACTATGCACGGCTCCTTTCGAAGAACCTCCATCTATCAAAAATCGTAAGGAACTCCATGTGGGGGAGAAGGGGGAGATTCTGAATGAAGAGGAGGAATCGAGTGGGGCGGAAACAGTAGGACCAACGTCCATGGTGGCAGGGGATGTGCTGCTAGGCGGTGTGGAGACTGAGGAGCAGGGGATTCATGAGACGCAGCTTGAGTCTCTGAAGGATAAACAGGACATGCACAAGATGGAGGGCCTTAAATGTGAAGGTGGTTCTTACGCTAAAACTGGTAAGGGCAGATCACCTTATAGCCTTAGACAGAGGAAGTCAAAGGATGTCATTCTGATGGATGAAGACGAGATAGCGGAAGTTATGCATGTATGTAAGTGCCAAACCCTCAGGGGGGAGGGGTCTCGTGAGGATAGATGAGAATCCTCACTTAGAACGTGCGTGGGTTGCGTGACAAAAGCCGAAGGGTTTCTCTGATGAGATATTTGAGAGAATGGGAGATTGAATGTGCGATCATTCAAGAGACGCACATTGAAAGCAACTCTGATAAGCTTTGGTCTGACTTGTTGGCTTCAAGGATGAACGAATGTGTGAAGACTGATGCATAGGGGAGATCGAGGGGTATTGCTATCTGGTGGAGGAAGGTGTGGGCTCAATGTCTGGAAGTTCACAAAGCCAAGCATATGTTGACTTGAAAATTCCAAATTCACTAGGGGCATGAGTATATCTGGATTACTGGGGTATATGGACCATGTGCTGCATCTGCCAAGCAAGAGCTGTGGGAGGAGTGGATTGCTGCAGCTGAGTTGGTGTAAGGGGGAGTATGGTTGACGGGTGGGGATTTTAATTGTGTGTTAACAGGGGCAGACAGACCTAATGGTGGCACAGATAGCTCAGTTGTTGGCTTCCAGATGGTGGTTCAATCTCTTCATCTGAGTGAGTGTCCATCTTCTGGTGTGGAATTTACATGGCGCAATGGAAATGGGTTGGCATCCAGACTAGACAGATTCTTTGGGAATGTGAACATTTTTGAAAGATTTCAGTTGTCGACTGTGAGTGGATTGGACCGACCTTTCTCTGATCACACCCCTTTGGTGTGGGACAGTGGGGAAGAAACCCAAGTTGGCTCCTGCTTCAAGATTAAAAGATCTTGGTTGAATGAACCGGGCTTCTGTCAGATGGTCAGCTCTGAAGGTTTCGTCCCTACCAGGAGGGGTGACGTAATAAATTGCGGAAATAAAAATATAAAGCAATATCACAAGAAATTAAGCAATCACACAATGTACACAGGTATTTTTAGGTGGAAACCCAAACCGGGTGAAAACCACCACCTAACCCTCTCGAGTTAGGATTTTCCGATCAACCTAGTTGATCAAATCCACTAACCGAATCACTTTGAACGAGGGTGATTCAACCTCAATACAACCACGCTACAAGTACGAGGGTAGCGTTCCTCAACCCCTTCTCTCCACGAGAAGGATTTTGTCCCACGAAGGAGACGGGAATTCGCAAAGCGAATACCCAACCAAAAGACAAAGATAAAAGAAACAATAGTCGTATAGAGCCAACAAAGTAATTAAACCTAGCTTCTATAGGAAATAGGAAACTCCCCTTTGCAAGGAGTGCGTCGACGATGACGCGGTGCGTGTGCCACGCGATGGCGCTACGTCGCTCTCGTTAACAACGCCGGGAGAGCGGGTGCGCAACGGTTGATGCTCTCAAGAAAATGGAGCTTGAGCTTGGAGAGCAAGAGAGTCTTTTCTTTGGACACAAAAGGATTGAAAGTGTATTGCAAGGTGTATGTCTTAGTGTGTATATGTCTCTCTAGGTGTATGTCTTGTGTTTTTATGTTGCAAAGGCTCCCCTCTATTTATAGAGGCCTTAGGAAGGCTTTGGAAGGCTTGGAAAAGCTTCCATAGCCGTTGGGTGCAAAGCCCAAGAGAATCAGGCCGAAATCAGGACAATGATTGCATTTGACAGGGTTATCAGACGTCTAACTCTGGCATCAGACGTCTGGAAGGCCACTTTAAGACGTCTGATTCCAAGGTCAGACGTCTGATTCTATGCGGGTTTCTCCCTGACTTGAATCAGATCTAAACAGGGTTTTTACGCAAGTCCATCAGACGACATACAGGACGTCTGGAACTAAGTATGGACGTCTGGAAACCTACTTTTACGGTGGGAATTGATTTCCAAACGTTGCAACGGCTAGAAAATCTCTGAGAAGAGATTTTGGGTCAGCCGAGGCAAAACGGTCATTTATCAGACGTCTGGTAAGTCCTATGGACGTCTGATAAGGCTCTAACGGTCATAATCTTGAGTGTTTTCTAAGCCAGCCAACGGTCCACTAATTGGACGTCTGGCAAAGTCATCAGACGTCTGCTAAGACGTCTGGTCTAAGGTCTGGACGTCTGATTTCATCAGACAGAACTAACTATGTCCAGCCTAACAGTTATCAGACGTCTGAAACAACAGTCAGACGTCTTAAAATGCTTTATCAGACGTCTGATTTGGGAATTAGACGTCTGTAAAGTCTGTTTGAACCCTATATTGGTTTTCTAAGTATTCTACAGAAAACCTAAGTATCCTAGGGTTGTGCAGGTGTTCCTAGGACTACTTTTAGGGTACTTTGAGGCTCTTTAACATAATATTCTAAGGAATCAAAAAGAGCAAGAAAATAAATACAAGAGATACATGAAAGGATAAAAAAGAATCTATCCTATTCTTCTTGTCTTCCATCTCCAATCTTTCGCTCCACGCGAACCTCCTCTGTTTTCCGTCAAGCTCCTCCAATCCGTCCTGGATGCGAGCTTGAACTCCGTCTAAACACGTCCACATTTGCAATTGACCTGAAATCTAGGACTCAAATTGCAAATGTTAAATAACACGTGTTTTGTTATCATCAAAACAAATGATCGTGGTGCTCTAGCACCAACAAGCTCTTGGTGGCAAGCTAAAAAGGTGGAGGGCTCTGCTACTATCAGATTGGGAACCAAGCTAACTGATTTGCGCACTATCTTAAAAGAGTATGGATTTACTATTAGCTTGATGAGGCAGCAAAGGAGGAGGGAGGCTTTAAATAAAATTCAGGAGCTGGACTCTAAGGAAGCAGCTGGCCCTTTGTCTAAGGAAGAACTTGCTAAGAGGAAGGTGTGGCAGGGGGTGATACTGGATGAAGACCTTAAGTAAGAAATCGATTGGAGGGAGAGATCAAGGCAATTATGGCTTAAAGAGGGAGATGCCAACACGAAATTCTTCCATCTTGCGGCTAGCTCTCGGAGGCGTGTTCACTTTATTTCTTCTATTCTCAGAGATGGACACATGATCTCTTCCACTCAGGAGATAAAATCTGAAGCCATTAAATATTATAGAGAGGCTTCTCGGGTAGCTAAGAGGGGGAAATGGAGAATGGCAGGGAATGATATTCCTAGGGTGACGAGTGAACAGGCCTCTCAGCTAACTGCAATCATCATTGAACAGGAGACCCTACAGGCAATCAGAGAGCTCAATATGGAAGGGTCCCCGAGCCCTGATGGAATACAAGTTTTCTTCTACAGAGAGATGTGGAGTGTGGTGGGCAAAGAAGTAATGGATGTCATTAGAGAATTTGAGAAGGGAAATGCTGGGTTTGAAAGGATTAACAAGTTTTATCTTTTTCTATTGCCTAAGTCAATGGGAGCAGAAAAATTCTCAGACTTTAGGCCGATCTCCCTTTCAAATTCCATCTACCTTGTTATCAGCAAGATTTTGGCTAATCAGCTGAGAACTATTCTACAGGGTTTGATCCATCCGGTGCAAGCTGCATTCTTGCCTAACAGATCACTCCAAGAATCTTTCATTTTGGCTCAGGAAATGGTGAGTGGATGGCACAGAAGGAAATGCAAGGCATTCATGTGGAAAGTTGATTTCCAGAAGGCATATGATTCGATCTCTTGGCCGTATCTCTGGGAGGTTTTTAAAAGGAGAGGTTTCCCTCCCTTATGGATCCAATGGATGAAACGTTGTATCACAACTGCTTCCTTTTCTCCATTGATCAATAGGAAGCCTTGTGGAGTTTGGATTCAGCCTCAGCATGGGGTTAGACAAGTATGTCCTTTAGCCCCTTTGATGTTTAACCTTGCAGTGGATGGGCTTGCAAGGAATGCTTGCAAATTGGTAGAGGTGGGTCTAATTAAAGGGTACTCATTATCCAACAGGAGAAATCTAGCCCCCATTTTGCAATATGCAGATGACACGGTATTCTTTGTGAAAGGGTCCAAGCCTGCGACACATGCTCTGGGGTTATTGGTAAAGATCTTTGGGGATATTTCAGGCCTATGTTTGAACAAGGAAAAGTCTATGTTGATATGTTTTGGCATGAATGAGTAGGAGCAGATGGATTTGGAGAGTACATTGGGGTCACCTCGAACTAAACTTCCACTGAGGTACCTAGGACTACCATTGAGGGCTGCAAAATTGAAAAAATCTGATTGGAATGTCTTGTTTGATAAGGTTTCTAAAACGTTGAAAGGATGGAGTAGTAAGTTCTTATCTAAGGGTGGGAGACTAATCCTTCTTAATTTGGTCATTACATCCATCCTGGTCTTTTATTTAAGCATATTCAGGGCCCCGAAGTCTATTTGGAAGCGATTGGATGGTATGAGGAAAAGATTCTTTTGGAAAAGAGCTGGTCATGAGGGCGGCTTTATGCTGCCCATCAGATGGAACAAAATCTGTAGGCCAAAGGAGATTGGTGGTATGGGAATTAAGGCACTTAAGGAGTTCAATGAGGCTTTATTGATTAAATGGGCCATCAAGATTCTGGACTGCAAGGAGGGTTTGATGGCAGATTTGATTAAGGACAGTTATGGGGGATCAAACAGCAGTCTGTAGAGGCTACAACCGAAGAAACCCTCCCCCTTTTGGCAATCAGTTATCAGTGCAATCAACAAGTACTGGCACATGCTGCAGCCTAGACTTAGAGATGGCAGAGATTTTAGTTTGTGGAACGAGCAGTGGTCTGGTCTGGGGGTGTTGAAAGAGGTTTACCCGCGAGCTTATGCTGTTGCTGCAGACAAGGAGGCCAAAGTCAGCAGCTTGTGGTCTGCTGCAGAGGGCTGCTGGCGGCTGGAAGGGCTGGAACACTACAGATCAGGCACTCAATTATGGGAGGATAGGTAGAACCTAATGACTGATCTACAGCAGGTGCGTCCTAGGATGAATGTGACTGATACATATGTCTGGCAGGGTATATTTTCAGTGCAACAAGTGTATGAGAAGGTCATTAGGTCTAACATTGAGGTGGAGTGTGACCCTATTGACAAAAAGATTTGGTTATTGAAAGCCCCCTTGAAGGTTCAGATATTCTTGTGGCTTTGCAGATGGGAAGGCCTGATCACTAGTGATCGTAGACACAGAAGGATGGGGACTACTTTGAATGCTTTCCATCTCTGTGAATTACACTCTGACAGTACGTCACATATTTTCTCCTCTTGCCTAGTCACCAACAAGATTTGGAGGATGATTTGCTTAGAACCTCCTCCCACCTAGGATTCGCTGTGGCAGAGGTTCATTGCTCCTGGCCGGTTATTTGGGGCTATGGCTGCCATTTTGTGGTGTGTGTGAAGGGCACGTAATAATAAATTTTTTCAAAAGAGACCGGTTAGATGTGAGAACATTATAAATGAATGTTGGTCCCTCATACATAGCTGGAGATCTCTTTTGTAATGTTTTATTTGATATGGAATATACTGCCCTCCGGATTGCTATTGGATCACGATATCAATCTCACTGTTTCAAAAAACATATATATATATATATATGCTCTAAACTAATGGAGCATGCATTTTACACAAACAATTTGTTAAGTACAATAATAATATACGTGATCAATTACAAATTTATTCTTCTGCACAAATGTATTATGCACCACGAGATATGTAAATCAACAAATATCATTTGAAATCAAGTACTATAATTATATGCATTTAATGTAAACAACATGTCAAATAGAGAAACTATGTTTCTACTATAAAATGTTGTTCCAAAAGTACAATAAATTATACCACTAGGTTAAAATACTATGCATTTAGAAGCACCAAGAGATCATGACATTTTATAAAATTCCTATATAATAAAATTCTAAGCCAAAAGAAATAGTCAAATAAAAAACTAAAACTTTTAAATTAGAGAGAAATGAAGCTTGAGCTTCATCATTTGCTTTTTTAAATATTTCCAAACTTTATCATGCAAGTTCACCACAATAATTCTCTCTATCTTCCTCAACTTCTTTTGTTTGAGAAGAAATTCTATGTACTTTATCACAAAAATGGAATGGAACTTGCAAATAAAGAATCATCCACAACAATGACGAAGAGTAAGGCACGAGGGCCCAGCAACTCCAAGGAGATGGGCCACAACAATCCTGCCATCAACGACAACATTAGCAAGTTAAAGGGCAAGATTGATAGCCAAACGAACTTTGGCTAAGCCAAGGATCTACATACTCGCTATGGCTGACGTAGGAGTGTCACCATCCGAGGAAAGGAGTCCCGTTGACAAGCAATCACAACCAAAAGGGAGAGGGATGGCACTGAAAGTAGCAACCATTGCCAAACACCCTCGGCAACAACAAGAGCAACAATCATGGCTAAGCATTCTCAGCAATCCCCCAACCTTAGTGAGGTGACTGTTGTTGCCGCAAACCCAAGTCAAAGTAGGAGCCATCTAAGGGGAAATGAATACAATGTGGGCGATGGAAGTGGAAGCAGTGATGACAAAAGAGAGGAGGGCCCCAACCAATGCCCAATGACCAACCAGAGCCCTCAACGAGAGTGGAGTATACTCTCAAAGGACAAGTGATGCGATGAGATAGAGCCAACGTGTTATACGATGAGATAATTGCTTCTATTATTTTTCATTTGATTTGGAACTTATCATGCCTTCTCTCTCCAACTTACTGCTCTTACAAGGCTGGCACTCACTAACCACCACCACTAACTCGTAAATATGCTTCTCGTTCAAGTTTGCCAATTAATCATGGCAATATGTATCGAAACTCAAAATATCTTGCACAAGACGCGCATCTCCACACCACCACCGCCCTCCCGCTCAAAGAGGACAAATTAAATTACACCTCTTATATTTAACCACAAAATAGATTATACATATGAATCAAATTACTCCAGTGATTTTCCAATTTTAAACTATATTACACCGATTATTTTTTAATTGTGAACGAAATTACACCGATTATAGATATTTAATTATAAATTAAATATCAACGATAATATTTAGAGATTTCACATGATATTTAATTTTAAATAGTATAATCAAAAATCATGGATGCAATGTAAAAAAATATTAAAGAAGACATCCTCTTAAAAAGAGAGGATGCATTACATTCCATGTTGCGTTATGCGTTTTGTACCAACGTCCATTAATCACAATGACCGGAGGAAAAACGGAGGAGAAATTCAACCGTTCACAACAACAAACTAATTTGGGAAACGAAATGGCTTCATTTCTTACCGCGATGGGGATAAACTTTTGGAGAAACATAATTTGAACAATGCAATCGAAATTTTGTTTGTATCTTCCTCACGACCTAGGCACCGATTTTGCTTTTGTAAAGAAAAAGCGAAACCAAATCAAAATTTAAGAACAAGAAAAAATTTCTACCATAGCCGTGGACCCCCCCTTCGGAGGCTTCAAAACGTGTATTCTTGCTTATATATGATATCGTTATACACAGGAAAAATCTTCGATCAATCCCAAATAAATGATAACAATTTTACATTGTGTAAGACATGCAACAGTTAAGAGTGGGCAGAGCCCAAAATCAAACTTTCTTTCATTTTCCTTTTATTGATCAAATGACAGCAAGAATCGATGACCGTATAGAACACAAACGAATGACCGAACAAGTTTCTTTCTTTCTGAATATTGATTTAAGCAGAGTCCCTTTGCAACAAATGCAATCCTCAAATCATTGCGCCCCTTCTCCCGCCATCAATGCAGGAAATGTAGCCATCCTCTAATCACTGATAGCAATGGCAGGACATTGTTTGATTAGCTGTAGCAAGTGGAGCAATAGAAGAGCACGTGATGTGGTGATCAGGATCCAACGAGCCCCTTATAACGAGCATAGGCAACTATCAGGATAAACACCAAGGCACAAACAATGCCAGTTACAATGACAACCTGTTCCATGGAATATGCAACATAATTTAATTATATGTTCATTGGATTGAGCTAAAATTTTGATGATAACTTGGGGAGGGAAGAGGACTTACCCATCTGAACACATAGCCGTGGTTTGCGTTCCATGTGTATGGGATGTTCATGCCGAATACTCCAGCAACCAGTGAGTATATGGAGAGACAGACCGTACCAGAGCTCAAAAAAAGCTCCAGCTGCCGTAAACCATGAAGACACCAATGAAATTAGGCATACAATGGTAAAAACCCATCAAGAAACCAGCAAATTCACCCAAAAAATCATAATCATATCAGTAAAGAATACTACTGGCAGCCATTAGAATCACAATTGACAGTAAAGAATATGACTAGCAGCCATAAGCTCAAAATTGACAAAGTTTTGATAATATGATGACAACCAAGTTTTACTAATATTTATTACAATAAAAGTGCTTTCTTCGAAATTACAAGACATTACCCCAAAATTTCTACACACACGTCATAACCAGATTACTCTAAAAAAAAATATCAACACAAGCACCAAAGTGCCACTGGATGAGAATGGAACTAGATTGAGTTCAATAGTGATGAGGGGAGAAAGGTCGGACCCAAAACGACCAACCCAACAAGCTCAAGGAATTGCAAAATGGGCCAACCCAATGCCCAGAAGGACCAATTCAGCAGTAAGAGAATCAAATCCGTACCATCACAACCCTAGCCAGCCCGTTTGGTTTGCCGATGGAGATGGTTAGCTGCTGTGCTGCCACAACTCTAGATGACCCGTCTAGTCTGCCATCAGAGGTGGCCAGCCAAATCCTCAAAATGGTAGAGCCACTACCTAGAAATCCAAAGCAAAGTAAAGCAGGTCCACCCAAGCACCCTGACATGAAGTTGGCCCAAAATCCAAGCGAGATGACGCACCTAGACTCCAAGACAGTGAAGCCCAGGTGGAGTTGACTCGGAAGGCAAAATGATGCAAGGTCAAAGTAGGATCTTGGGAAGGGGAGAAAATGATTGCAGTCCCCAAAAAACAAATAATTACGTATAATAATTAGGGCTCCAAAGCCCTCTATAAAAAGGACACATCGTATACAGAAAAAAAGGTAATCACCCACATTGTATGAAAAAAAAAATTCTAGTACCCTCTTGAGGGTTAGATCCATTCCTTAAATGTACACCATAGAACTAGGTTAACAATCTCGCAACTCGTCCTTTTTGCTGGTAGTTCTCTTGGTCAGGTTTGACAAAGCTCAATCAAATAGTGTTCAAGCAAAAAAGGGTCAAAGTACATCTTGAGTAATATTAAGAGAAAATTACACAAACATCCCTAATATGTTTATGAGATTTCAATGTAGTCCTTGATGTTTGAACATCATCAATGTCATCCACAAACTTTTTTATTTTTCCAACAATCCCTTTGTTTCCATAAAGGTTCCGTTAAGTCGGTGAGATGAGCAACTTTCGGACATTGGATACCCTTGTCTTCCAACTTTAACCCCACCTAAGTCCTTGCGACCCTTCAATCCTCTAGCCGTTCGCACAACCCCTTTCACCCTCCCAAGTCCTACTGCCCTTTCGATGCGCCAACCACATCATACTTTTCTTCCTTGTAGCTATGGCATTTGAGGGTTAGAAGTTCCTTGTTTCCTTGTGGCTATGGGGTTTAGGAGTTAAGGATTTGGGGGGTTTGTATGGTTTAAGGTTGGGAGAGGCAAAATTATTATGTGGGGATGTTTTTGAGGGTTTTTCCCCCTGTTTTATCGGTAAGAATAGGGTTTTTCCCTCAATGATAGATGTTTGGGGAAGATGACAACATTGAAAAATTAGAAAGTTCAGGGATGGCATCGACAACGTTAAAGATTAGGGACTACATTGAGAGTACATAAAAAGATTAGAAACTTCTATGTAATTTTCTCTGATACTAAACACGAAGCCTCTTATTTAAGAGAGTGCGAGGGTGCACGCGTGAGCGTGCATGCATGAAGTGATAGTACATGTAATATACATTAAAAAAATCCCACCTCACATGAAGGAAATGGATTTTTACATAAATACTACAAACTTTTGATATTAAACCTGTGTTCCAGTATTTCTATATCCACATATATCTCTATAAAGTTGATAATCTTTACACAAATGCCCCCAAACAAAAATCCATCAAATAATTTGTTATTTTTTATGAAAAAGATCGAAAAGCAAGTATTATCTCCCTTCAACTTCTTGGGAGAGGCAAAATAACAAAAAGGGTATGGAAATTACACGGACATCCATGTAATATTTACTATTTAACAAGGGTATCTATATAAAGATCACAAAAAGGAACCATCATTCTCTAGCATTGTTATCAAACTCAACTTCATATAATAAAAGCTTGATTGCAATTGCATCACATAACACCAAAATCTCATATATAAGTTTAATAGCTATAGGAATTGAACTTGGAAATTTCTTCCCACCAAATCCACCCAACCTAGGTTCAATTAGCACCCTCAGGGACCCTATTGCCATTCTCTAGCAGTAAAGGAGCAATAAAAGAAAACCATCAGTCCTCCTTGACCACTCTTCCTCCAATTTTTCTCAAAAAACTGAGAGAGGATGCCATAGGCCCACTTTTCCTTCAGTCCTTGTGATAACGGAACAAAAAAACACGGGCATAAGGAGCATGAAACTAAAGTAGTCACAACTCTATGTGCAGAACAGTAGAAGCCACATGACAAAAAACCTTCAATGGATCTTAGCGCTCTACAGCAGGAGTAGCCCAAGGAAACATTCTTTCATAAATTCTTTGTCCCTTGCCAATTAAGGCCGACAATTGCTATTAAGCAAGCCAGCAAGAAGTTTATCTTCGCCACAATGCAGCAGCAAAATCAGAAGCATCTGGGTAAACAACAGGCCTTCCATACTGATCATCCCCTAAATAATAAGGGAGACTTGCTAGGAAATTTGGTTACTATATGCCCCTGAAAACATTCAAAGGAGCACTGCAACAAATGCCTACTAAGGTACTAGGGCAATCTGCAATAGCAAACATGCCTCAAAGCGCAAAGCAAAGAATCCTTCCACAGGAGGAAAGCAGAACCATGGACCAAATTTGCTCAGCAAAAAGGCATATACGTTGTCAAGATTACAAGGAAACCTTGTTGTAGAAAGTTGAACACATTCCCCCATCCATATAATCCAAGTCCCCCTTCTGAGAAAGGTCTGGAATGTTACCCAATTTAATAAAGGAAAATCTTTCATCTGTGATCTGCATTCTTCCACAGGAAAATCCTAGCAGAGCATTAATTCCCTTCACAAAAAATGGCATTAAAAAGGCAGACAAATAACACAATACATCTCAGTTCAGCAGCATTTGGTTTTAAATTCCAGTATCTACATTTGAATGGGGACTAGGTTTTATGACTAGAGTTTTAGGAAGCATTGGTTGTAAAGGGTGTTGGATTTGGTAGTGGGATAGGCAATGAGTTCGATGAGGAATGTAGTTATTTCTTTTATACTTGATGTCGGTTTGTTCTTTGTTATTATTTTGTTAAAAAATTTAGTAGTAGTTGGCTGTGATAGGTGAACTATATGTGTTGTAAGGGTGTGAGATGAAACTTCACATAAGCTTCTTCATCAGCTCTTCCTCATTCACCTTCACCAATCCAACCTCCTTCAACCTGCAAGCTAAACTCCACCGAAACATAGCCTACAGGATCAAGGGATACAATTGCACTACATGGATATGACCAATGGCTGAAAGTATATGCTAGAGAAGAGTCCAATTATGCAGATCCTGGAGATATTCCTCACAGATCAAAAAAATCTGAAATTACCATGCAAGCAGTTCTAAACATCACTAGATCTTTGCAAAAAATCATGCATCCAAGGTGAGTCACGAGGGTGTATTTCTATTTCTTATTTTTCTGAGGTACTCTCGTATGCTAGAGTTTGTGTTTTGAAATGAATACATCACTTTTTCTCCACATGATATCAAAGCAACGATCTTAGGCCGGTGCTCCAATATCCCACCAAATACCCACCTCATCAAGATGATCGGATTCCCAACGTAAGGGCAATCCAATGGGAGAAGTCGGTTGAAGCTGTAGCAACAACACCGGGTGCTACAGCCCTAGCACTGCCACCCTCAAATTTAGTGTTTTAAATGACGGTAGGCCGCCATGCCTACACACTTTTTGGCTTTTCCGCGAGATTCCCTTTTTTAACTTGTTGATACGACATCAATATCGATATTTAAAACCTTAGGTATAGTCACGATAAAACACTCTTATTGTTACATTGATTTTCTTGAAATTGATATCATTTTGACTACTTCTGTCATTTTTGTCGACATGCATCGGCATGTCTTTACCATTTCCATGACGTGCTCTCGGCATGCCCAACGAATAATGGACATTTCTACGGCGTACCCTTAGCATGCCTATGAAATGCACACTTAGAATTTCATCGGCATGATGTCGAAATCAGCATTTCGAACCTTTCCCTCAATCTCCCTACTTGCAGCAGTAGCGGTGCTGCCAGCGAGGGTTCTAGGAACCATAGCACCATCGCATGTAACCATGAATGGTCACCAGTGACTGCTGGTTCCAGTGATCACTCAAGAGTTGAGTTGATGTGTGTGATGAGGCTTCTCTAACGGGTATTGACCATGGTGATGAGGTTACTCTCGCTCCTATCGAAGAAAGTTCCGCCTCTTGATATGATGAGTCTCTTCTCATGCAGGAAGCAAGTGGTTGGCCCTACGATAGGATCCATTTTGGATTCACCAAGGCTAGCATGTGTAATCCAAGGAGACATGAAGAAGATGGCCAGAGGAGCATGGGTGATTGATTTGATGCTTCTATTCATCTTATAGGAGATACAGAGCGTCTGATGAATCCCACGATCCCAAGTAGGATCAGAGATGTGAGGGTAGCCAATGGAGCTACATCTCCTATCATTGCAGTTGGGAGTGTTTGTGCTTCTCCCAAGATGGTGATTGAGAAAGTTCACCATGCTCCAGAGTTCTCAATGAATCTGCTATCAAGGAGTCATATTTGCAAGGACCTTAGATGTCAGGTGGCATTTGATGAGGAACACCATTACTTCAAGGACCGACAATCTAGCAAAATTGAAGGTGGAGGCATAGAGAAAGATGGTCTCTACAACCTACACACACCTACTATGTTTGCTGGAGCTGTGTCCATTGCCAGTGATCCTTAATTGTGGCATAAGAGACTTGGACACCCATCAGGAAGACACAACAAATGTATCCAGAGTTGCCAAATTTCTTGACTTTAGAGTGTGAAGACTGCCAACTTGGGAAGCACCATAGAAGCAATTACCCACGAAGACATTATGGGGTTAGTCCATTTTCCCCTTGTACACTGTGATGTATGGGGGCTCTCCAGAGTCACCACTTCGAGAGGACATTGATGCCATGTAGCGCTTGTGGACGATCACGACTGTCTCACTTGGGTCTTCTCAATGAAGGTACACTCAGAGATTCCTCACATTGTGCAGTAGTTTCTCTTAAAGGTACATACCCATAATGCCACAATAGTCAAGATTTTCTGTAAAGACAATGCTACGTAGTTTATGCAATTGAGACTTGTAGGAGGTTTTTAGTTCCAGAGGCATCATTCATCAGACGACATGTGCTTACACGTCTCAGCAAAATGGCATGGCTGAGTGCAAGTTGTGACATATTTTTGATATTGTTGGAACCTTAATGTTCCACATGAAGATCCCAAGGCAATTCTAGGGAGATGTGCTCACTACGGCATAGTTGATTAATCAGGTGCCTTCATCAATACTCAGAGGATAGGTTCCCTACCAGGTTATTTATCCAGACTGCTTCAGGCCGTTCACTCTACCTTTAAGGATTTTTGGGTGCACATGTTTTGTCTAGGCTTATGGCAATCAAGACAAGTTCGCTCTTTGGGCTATGAAGTGCATATTTTTTGGATACTCCAGGACATAGAAGGGGTATAGATGCTATGATTCTATCTGCGAATAGTACATTGTCTCAACAGATGTGACCTTTGAGAAGATCACATACTTATCAGAAGAAGGGACGTCTATAGAGGCTGTCTTGCAAGAGACTTAGATCTAGCACAAGAGGTCACATAAACTATCTAAAACCACACAGGGGAGACCCTACACATCTCTCAGCCTTGTCAAATGAGTGTATCAGACAATGATGAGTAGCATGTACAAAGGAGGTCTAGTAGAGCATGTACTCTTTATCCTATGTCACAGTATACAGGGGTTTCACATTTAAAGGAGGATAGATAGTTTGCCTCGGCTATTACTACTACAACCAAAAATTTTACTCAGGCTTCTCAAGATCCCAAGTGGCATGCAACCATGGATGAGGAGATGCAGGTTCTACAATCTAGGAAGATATGGGACCTTGTGTCGTGTCCATCAGATGCTATTGTGGTTGACTGTAGATGGGTATACACCATCACGCATAGAGCTAATGGGACAGTGGACAGGTACAAGGCCAAGCTTGTTGCCAAAGGGTTTGCCAAGACATATGGGGTGGACTACCTTGAGACGTTTTCACCTGTAGCTCATATTACTTCTATCAAGATCATTATCTCAGTTGCAGTGGTTAGGAGATAGACACTATATCAACTTGACATCAAAAATACCTTTTTATATGGAGATCTACCTAGGAAGTGTATATGAGACAGCCACCAGGATACAATGTTCAGGGGGAGCATGTTCGTCGCCTGAGAAAGGCAATTTATGGCCTAAAGCAGAGTCCATGAGCTTAGTTTGAGAGACTTAGCTCAAAGATCCAGAAGATTAGCTCCCAGCAATCTACCTCAAATCATTCTATCTTCATCAAAAGGACTAGGTGTGATGACACCCATCAAGTTGTTATTCTTGCAGTTTACGTAGATGATATAGTCCTCGTTGGTAATGGATTACTTAGGCGAAAGTATTCCTGCAATCCACTTTTGCTACCAAAGACTTCAGTGATTTTCAACATTTTTTGGGGATTGAGGTCATCAGGTAGGGTACTAGTCTTTCTTTGTCCCAGAGACAATACACTTTGCAAATTCTTGAGGAGGCCAGATTGCTTGGATCAAAGCCTTCTAGCATACCAGTGGAGTCTCAATCCATCCACACTATTGACAAGGATGATCCACTATACGAGGATGTTACAAGAAATCACAACACAGTGGGATGCTTGCTAAACTTGATTATTACCCACCCTGATATTAATTTTATAATCAGCAGAGCTAGCTACAACCTACAAAGTCCTCGATACAGCCATTGGAGTGAGGTTTGCCTCATTTTGAGGTACCTCAAGGGAAGCCTAGGTAGAGATTTGTACTACAGAGATGGTGGAAACCTTGATATCCTAACTTACTCAAATGTAGACTATGTTGGGTCTATAGATGACAAGCAATCTACGTCAGGGTTTGTAGTCTTTCTTGGAGGCAATCTAATCTCGTGGAGGAGCAAAAAGCATAATGTGGTGGCTCGTTCAATTGCAGAGGCAAAATATAGGGTGATGGCTCAGGCAGCTTATGAGATTATATAGATAGTCAGCTTTCTACAAGATGTGGAGGATTAACGTTGAGATGTCAATCCCACTCTATCGTGACAACAAGTTTACTTATATTGCTTCCAATCCGATCTTTCAAAAGGAGACCAAACATATTGAGGTAGATTGCCATTTTGTGCATGATGCGATTCTAGAAGGGAAGATTAGTATCCCATATGTTTCCTCTGAATTTCAACTGGCATATCCACACTAAGCCCTTAAAGAAGAAGCGGCATAACTTTCTTTGCAACAAGTTAGGACTTGTCAACATATTCACCCCAACTTGAGGGGAAGTGTTGAGTCATAAGGGTATATATGTTATTTCTTATTTTTTTTATGGGGCACTCTTGTAAACAACCCAATTTTCTTTCTTATAAAAGAGACACTAGGGTTTGTCTTTTGGAATGAATGCATCATTTTTTCTCCACACAGATTAGTCATATTACCAGTGACGTGACAAGTTTGAATCTGGTGACTCTGCAAATCTAATGCTCTAATGCTATTGTGTTTAACTGCATCATTAAATTAAACCTAGTTACAATTTATGATGGGAGGCTGTTATACCTTTAAGTGCAGATGAGAACATGGTGGTTGTCCAGGTCATGTATAGCAAGCAGACCATGCTCAACATCCATGCTGGGGTCCTGTTGGGTGTGCATAAGGGTTGGTTTCTGTAACTGCCTGATGTCAGGGTTCACATACCCAGATTTTTTTTGGAAGGAAGAATGGCTACCAGAGCTTGGTAGTCATCCAAAAATCTATCAAGTTCCAAAAATCACTTACAATCTCTCTAACGAAGATTTAGAGGAATACAATGCCTTTGCTTACCACATTCCCCAGCCAACATGTATATCACCCTTGAACACTGCAAAATTTTGTTGCCTTGCAGAAGGCCCAAAGATAAGTGAGAAGCCTCTCCCTCAAATATACCCTTCCACAATGAAACACATCAAAGGTCTACTAAAAATTCATTGAGAAGGACCAAGAATCAATTAGTTAAAGCTTCTCCCAATGAGCCCACTAAAGCAGACAACAAAATAAGATGGTCAATCTCCTTTGATAATCCAGAAAAAGAGCAAGCATCCTTCCGCTGATATATCCAGATATTGTTAGGATGCATATATATCCAGATATTGAGTTTATACATATAACCTTATGCCAATTTTTTTTTCAAGCTTAGAAAGAAGGATGTGAAACCCCAGGAAAGTCCCTCTACATGCAGATTGTTTGTATATCCTTTTCTCCATTTCAGCCTCTTTTAAATTAGCTTTGGATATGATATTTGAAACATCCCCTTTCCAAACATGCAATATTTCAACTTTTGGAATATATTTCCTATATGGGAATCAACTCTTGAAATCCATGCCCTGAATCACGTCTGTTGAAAAACAAAGAACAAGATTAAACAAACAAAAAATCAAAAGCACTGAGAAAGGAACTCTAGGGTTTACATGAAAACCTCTCACGAGGAAGGGGGAGAAGACCATGGGAGATGCACTCCTATAAGCATGATCTCCTATTATTCTTCTCAAAGAACGGATGGGGATACATGGCCTTTTATACAGGTCACCATACACCTCTCAAAATCCCACTTTTACAAAGTGGGATTAAACTTCATCTCTCTCACCACTCCCCCTTAAGTTAGAGCATGGAATGTTCTGCTTGTACGAAAAAACAAAAAACTCTCAAAAGTGACGTCAAAGCCGCATCCTTATCCTCCTTTCTTGTAAGTGGATATGCTAATGGCTGTTGGCTAGAGTCTAGGAGATGAACTAGTGTAATTTTCTCCTCCAAGTACACAATGGAGATGGGAAAAGGCATCAGTTACCAAGAGATATTGAGTAAAAGATAGGAAAAGGCATCTATATCCAAGTAGAGTCGCTTCTATATGGAAATCTAAAAAGAGTGGGCCCTTATACCGAGACTCAAAGAGTTGGTCTGTCTCATATGAAGATCTATAAGAATGAGTCTTCTCATAGAGGGACCTCAAAGAGAGTGGATATCTTCCATTCAGAGACCTCAAGAATAGCAGGTTTCTCTCATACAGGGACTCCAAAGGAAAGAATGGCTCTCTCTTGAAGTAAGATCAATTCTAGGCAATCACCTTAATGGCTAATAAGAGAGGATGGAAGTCAGATTTTCTCTTCCTTAATCCATAGAGAAGAGTTTCTCTACCTCTTCTGTTCAACTTCTTTTTTTTTCCTGTTTTTCCTTTTTCCTTTTTTTCCGGAACAATTAATAAGCAAAAGAACATAAATAAACAAGGCCAAGCAAAACCATAAAATCACCAACATATTTAAGGCTTGATGGAACCCTATACAAAGGAGAGCATGTCGTTGCCACCTTCGCACAGGGAGACTTACGAGATTTTCAGAGGTCTATTGAGGTGGTGATGGCAAGATGCATGGAGAGGTGTTGGCAGGATCTGCAAAGATTTGTTGAGAAGATTGGCAAGATCATTGATGGTGCTCAGGATGACCCAATCGTTGATGCTAAACAGCATGATAGGGATCCACCTTCACACGAGCAACCTCCCCACACCCGAAGATGAAGAAGATAACGTGGAGTTGTGGATCCTAAAATCCTCCTCCTCCCCACACCTGAAGATGAAGAAGATAACGTGGAGTTGTGGATCCTAAAACCCTCCTCATCGCTGCCATCATCTTCTATCTGTCCTCAGCTGCCAAGACCTGCATTGCATGACTCCTCTGTGTGATAAGGCCAGGAGTCAGCAAGGTGATGTAGCGCTGCAGTGGGTGGAAGTGACATAGTCAAATCTCCTATAGGAGATTGTCGGTGGTGTTACCATCCTTTGGTGGCAGCAAGGTGGGGCAAAGCAATGTAGGTGGGGTGTGAAGAGAGGGTACTGTCGCTAATGTGCGGGCAATGCCTCCCTGCACGTGGATATCAATAGACATGAGTACCCTTTTACTAATCTACAACATGTTCTGTTCATCAAATCTTCAACATGATTCCTGATATGGATTCTGTTGTCTGTAGAACCAAGGATGGTCACCACTGCTCCTTATGATCCAATTGAGATAAAATCTCAAGAACAAGAAAGATAATCCCAAGAACACAAACAATAATGAAACCTTAAGACCAATTTGAATAATAAAAACAAGAGAGAAAACGAAGTATCAAAAGCATCACAAAAGAAACTCTTGGGTTTACGTGTAAACCCTTCTCATGCAGAAAGGAATGAAAATTATGTGAGAAGCACCGCTATTGGCATGATCCTCTATTATTCTTCTCAAAGAACAGATAAGGACACACAGCCTGTATATTGGTCATCATATACCACTCAAAATCCCATTTTGATGATGTGGGACTAAATTGCATAATAACCCATCATCCACAATTCATCTCTCTCAACTTCTAATGCAGTCTCCAAACATCCAAATCTTTCATAGATGCTCTTTTACCCAAAATGTAGAGATCTAGCTGAGATCGAATAAGAACATGTAGAAGTAGAACTAATTCCAATTGATCCCAAAAAACAATGAGACCATGGAGGGAGAACAGACCAAGTCATTTGTAACTAAAGAGACCCAAAACACACCAATCAACTCTACCAACTGTCCAAGCTTCAAGTAATTCTATTTCTGACAACAGGGCAACCCCTCACTGCTTATAGTTTCAAGTGCCAGAGGAAAGAAGTCAAAGTGCATCTTTTGCATAACACTCAACAATTTACTGCTGAAGTTAGAGACAGCACATGATTTTGCAATTCACAAGAAAGTGAGAACCCTTCAAGCTTGTTTGACCCAACGCAAGGATTCATCACAAATTGGAAAGTCACCCTTGCTCATATGAGCACAGAATTCCCTCTTAGACATGACATATAAGTTTCTTATCATAAATTGTCTCTTGAACTTCAATACTGTAAATTTCCTGAAACCTACATGTTGACACAGTTCATGTTGCAGCGAACATTCAATGTAACAAGTTGTGTATACATTTAGTATGCTTTACTTGAATATTGAAGGTACCTAGCAAGTCTAGCATTTAGCAACATTGGTGCATAATTGAATCTTACAGAAGGGATTCATACAAATTTGCCATAATTATTGATATATCCCACATAACAATCCACATCATGTAGTTGCTGTTCTGTAT
The DNA here is from genome assembly GCA_037157565.1 of Thalassia testudinum. NCBI lineage: Eukaryota > Viridiplantae > Streptophyta > Magnoliopsida > Alismatales > Hydrocharitaceae > Thalassia > Thalassia testudinum. The sequence continues at coordinate 136,971,110 of JAZHRO010000073.1, forward strand.
TCAGATACATATGAATAAATCAGAGGTCCCTATCTGACATAGTAAAAAAATTAGTGGTTGCCATATAGATAAATCCAGGGTCGACATCCATACGCCCATTGTTTTTTCTTTTTGGGAAACGAAATGAGAAAATACTAAAGGAAAAGTAGCCAAAGATAGAAGATTTTCTGCGACATAAGCTTGATGACTCACCCACAAGCAGATAAAAGGCATTAGTACATCCCAGGTCACTAGCAACATGAGATCTGCTTGTCTAGTGGCTAGCAGGTTGTGTTAAATCTGGCATCAGTTGGGCATCATGGTGTATGTCCCTCTGCTAAATCAATGTCTAGGTCTCTGTCCACAGATTCTAGTATTCATTCCCAGCATCCCTTTCAACCTTGTAATTCTTTAGTTTCCCAAAGAGGTCATTTATGATGCAGTCCAGAGCTTGCATTGTATTGGAGTCATACTGATTCAGGAAATCGGAACTAATGAAATGAAGGACCTTAATGAATATTGGACCTTTGGAAAGTCCACAAAGCAATTCAAAATGAAACCTGATCGGCATATAAAAATGACAGTAAAAAAAGGGGGGACAAGAGCTGCTTTCCAAGCTACAATAGTCTGCAAAGGGCTAAGGTTTATCTACTGCATTGTTAGCATCAAAGTACAATGTTAGCAACAGGTCCCATATCAACCTTAGCTGATGAGATAAATTGGTCATTTTTTGAAATCTTGCAAGAGAAATGCTGGCTCAGTTCCTTTACCATGAGTTTGTTTCATAATTAATAGCTTACAATAGTCCAATAACTCAAAGCATCTCAAAAGAATCCAGGCATGAACCAAGCTTAAACTGGAAGACATCAGCTCCAAGGTCATTGAGAAAACTGAAACAAGCTTGCTTAATGTTTACCTGAATGAGCTGATTTCGATGATTGTCCAACTGCAACGGTGAAATAATTTAACTTAGACCAAAAGAATCACCATCTAACTGTTAGCTAAGAAAATTGACTGACCAAGTACCTGAATGTTGATGTAATCCTCGGTGTCATCAATGTACTCACGAAGCTGCAAGAAGAATGAGCCAATTATTGTGCTGGAATAGATCTAATAAATTAACAATGCCAAAATATAATTCATGATCAAGCTAAGGGATATAACTACTAATATGAAACACATAATCACATATGCAGAAAAATTAAGTATAACATAAACATTACATCCACAAGTGACATTTATACTATATATTCAATGAATAGGAAATGCAACAAAAATGCAAAAAAGTAAAGAAATCCGGCTAGGAAACCTTAGATAAACATTATAGAATAAAGTTAAAATAATGTAAAAAATACATATAGGTCCCAGATAATGGGAAAATTAAAACCAAAGATCCCTAACCTCCTGAATAAAAGCCAAAATGGCAAAGGTTGCTTAGAATAGAGCCAGGTGTATTAATGGCTATGCACAGATGCTGATATGCACTGCTGAGACCATATCACAAACATCTGCGGATTCCTACTAAGCCTAGTTGGTTGAATTTTTGAATGATGCTAGCTATCCAACATCATAATTCAATATAACAAGTTACGATGCTTTGGTGGGAAAGGGAAGGGAAAGGAATGAAAAATGGATGCAGAGATGAGGGTTCCAATTTATTCCAGTATAAGAATACACTTAGGGAATCATGATTATGGAATTTATTTGGACCTAGTTCATATTCATCACCACTGAACTAATGAGTAATACTTTCCATGCAATTGTTTCAACGAGAAAAACAAAATAAGTTTTGATTTTCATGAATGAATACCAGAGAGATCCTAACTCATGCAAATAGAAACATTGGAAAGTCAGGAAACCACTTAGAATATTCATTCAAGTGTTGCAATTAACCTAGAAAATGAAATGAAGGGCGTAATTCATTCTTATATATTCCCCATGCACTCCAATATTCTCTCCAAAAGAAGTGGCTTGTACATGCAAAATATATGATAAAAAGACCCTTTCACCGGAAGACAAAACCAGGTGGTATTCTGATTAATAAGGTGCCATGCGATTTAGGATTGGAACTTGATTTTACAGGCATGTAATAGAAGTAAGCACATTGAGAACGTATAGCTGACAAAAGAAACTTGGATCCCTATTGGGTTATCAGGAAAAACATTGGTGTATCACCAATACAAGACAATACCACAAATACACATTTAAATTGTTTTGAGCATGGAAGACACATTGTTGCATGCCAGCTCGCCACAATATTGCATCTTATCAATAGACAACCATTTTGATATGCATGCAATGTTGATTTTCCAGTATATAGCCATTATGCCCCAGCATACTGCTGCCTACTCAAGGCAAAGTGATGGAATTGATACTTTTTTTTTATTTGAAAAGAGAAAGGGCGGCTATCTAGACTGATAACCCCCTAAAATATATTACTAAATAAGGCTCATGGTCAACTTACAAAGCGTTCTAGAAAGCAATCAAAGTCAAAATGGACTGCACAAAATTCTCCACGTAAGGCCGCTGCTCCCTACACACAACCTCAGTCCTCCCTAACGAGATCCCCCACAAAACTGCGAGGGGCCTCGCTCTCTCCTTCTTCGTCCTTAAGACATTCTGATCCCTACTTTTGCCCCCACTCTTGAATGTTGACCAGACATCATCAAAAGTAGCGTGCGTCCACCATCCCACATCAAACCAAATCCAAATGTGAGACACAAAAGGGCACCGAAAGAATAGGTGATCCACATCCTTATCCGCCCCTAGACACAATGGGCACTCCATCCTAGACTCCATGACCCACCTCGCCCTCCATGCTTTCGTCATGAGCCTTCCTCTCCTAAGCAGCCAGGCGAAGATCTTCACCTTCAACGGACATGCCGTCGACCAGATCTGGTTGTAAGCTTGAAATCGTGCAGCATCCTAGCATTCCCCAACCTTCTGTAGGCATCACAGATGGAGAAATCTCCCTCTTCCCAGAAGTATGCGTCCCTCCCCTTCTCTGGCTGAAAGCCTTCCAACTCCTGCAGGAGAGACTAGAACTCCACTGTCCTTTAATCGTATAGGTTTCCTACAAAGGTGGGACACCAACCCCTCTCCCAGACATCAGCCACCGATGCATCCCTAGCCTTAGCAAGCGCGCACAGCTTGGGTATCGCTTACACAGTCTTCCTTGATTCGTCCAATCATCCAGCCAAAACCTGAACGAGCTACCAGAGCCAAGCATAGGCATAAAGAAATCCCTGACCTTTGGCGCTACCATAGACAACCCACGAAGGAAGTGGAAGGCACCTCGTGGGGGGGACAATAGCAGCTCCCATCTAACTGGGCCACCATAGCAAGTTCGAAAGGTCTTCCCTACGAGACTATCATCACTCCCGAGCAACCTACCAATCCACTTTGTCAAGAAGCTATCATTAACTCTGCCAATCTCCCTGACCCCCAGACCCCCCTCTTTCAATGGCTTGCACACCTCCTCCTAAGCCACCATCCTCGCTCCCTTCCCACTTACTCCGAAGTTCGTCTAAAAGAAATTCCTTATCGAGCCCAAAATCTTCTCTTCTACTATACGAGGCATCTTCAACATAGACACGAAATAAGCGAGCATGGAAGCAAGCACAACCTTCAGAAGCACCAATCTTCCGCCTCTCGTGAGAATCCTCGAGGCCCACCCTGCCAATCTTCCCTCCATTCTCTGCACCGAGTTCCACCTATAGGTGGCAAACTTCCTGTTAGTCAAAGGGAGGCCCATGTAGGAATTGGGCAAAGTTCCTACGTGTGTGCCTAGCTCCTTGCTACATCTCGCAACCTCATCAGCTGCCAAATTGAAGGGGACAAAGGTTGATTTCTAAAAATTTATCTCCAACCTAGATGCCTCCCCAAATAGCTCGAACAAAATACGCATCCTCCTCGACTCCATTTCGACACCTTCCACAAAAAATAAAGACCTCTACCCTAATTGGCATCATGGACCTCCATTTTTCTTCCACCTTCCCCCTAAACCTATGGATGCAAGTTTCGGTAAACCCAACCCGAACATGACCCAACCCAACCCGAAAAGAACGAGTAAAATCCGACCCGAACCTGATTGGGTATGGGTATGGGTTTTATCTAAAAAACCCGACCGGGTTTGGGTATGGGTATGTGTATAACTCTATACCTAATTACCTTACCCAAATACCTGAATATAATCCCTATTTACCCAAGATATATATTAGTCCCACCCTAAGTCCCTCATTCCCTCAACCTTAATCTTCTTCATGATTCCCTCCATGATTTTGAAGGTTGAGAATGCTTCTGAAACTTCCATTAAACATTTATTTTGGAAATGGGGATTTTTTGTTTGAAAGATACTTATATTTAGTCTTTCTTTGTATTTTTTGTATTTTTATTTTTGATGTATGCCCCTTGAAAGGCTCTTTTTGTAATAATTTTAGTAGAAATAAATAAAATTAGAGTAACCCAAGTTCCTATGTTGAGAGCTTGCTAAAAATAATCAATTAATGAATTGTGTTATAGATTTTTCCTCTTCTTTGACTCTAATTTGACACGATTTGATTGTAAGATCAATTTATAAATGGGTACCCGATGGGTAAATGGGTATCTGATGGGTAGATGGGTATAGGTATGGATTTAGCCAAACCCGACCCGAACCTAACCCATTTGCATCCTAACTAAACCTGTCTTCCAACAGACATGCTCTGTCGAACTTGAAGTATGTGCCAAACAAACTCCCTTCATTTGGCATCCACATCAAAGGTGTATGGTCAGAGAATGGACTCTCCATAGGTATGATCACAGCCAAGGGAAAGACCTCCGCCAACTCTACCGAGGAGAATAACCTATCAATCCTGGACCTCTGTCCCTTAAACTCCTCCAAGTGAAAGCACATGAGTTTAGAGCCATGTCCACCAATCCATGCATGGCAACGAACTCCAAGAATTCCTCCAAACCACAGTCTCTCCCTCCTTTTTCATGTGGTCTATCATCCGCGGCTAGCGTCATGTTGAAATCACCACCAATTAGCCAAGGGCCGCCTTGGCACCTCACTGCCACTTTTCCCAACTCCATCCAATGCTCGTGCCTAGCTATGTTGTCATGCGGGTTGTACACTGCAGAAACCATCCAGCAAAAGTTGTCATTCCACCTCTTCAACCCCATAGACACCACCGACGTTCCCACTAGCGAAAAAACATCACCCTTCCACCCTACCAGTACTCCACCCAAGCGCCCTACCGAGTCAAGGGCCATAAACTCCCCCCAAACCCCACCACCCATCTCCCTCAACATCTGCTTATTACAATGCTGCAACTTGGTTTCCTGGAGAAGAGCAACCTCAAGCCCCCACATTTGAAGGTAGCCCCTCAGTGTCGTTTTCTTAGAGGGGTCATTCAACCCCTTGACTTTCCACGTGAGGATCTTAGACATGGGAAGATGAACAACCCCCCCCTACCCGTGTGCCGAAACCCAACCACCTCCGCAACAAAATCAACCTCTGTCGCCTCCAACACAGCACCACCTGCCTTGGATACCACTGTAGTCCCATCCTCTACTACCTACCTGCTGCCTACCCCGACCATCAACCAGCAACACCGTAGAAACCATCTTCGCCTGATGCCCCCATCAGTCCCACTGCTACCTCCATCTAGGGCCCCTTCGACCGCGATAGCCCCACAATATCTCCACCATGTCCGGAAGAAGATCCTTAGCCCCCGCCCATGCACCAATCTCCACCTCGCAAGCTTCAGGCGATCTCCATTGCCCTTATCTGTCCTCTTCAAGTGCTTCTCCACAGATATTGACGAGGCCAGCGACTCCCCATCCCTTTCGGTCTGAGAGATAGGGCCCCTGTTTCAATGGGTCGCACTTCATTAATCGGCGCAACCTGCTCCTAAGGAGGGCCCAACTCAACCCTGCCAGGATCCGAGTGGAACCCCTCCAAGCCGGATCCACACTCCAATCCAAATTTGTGACCCCCCTCCACATTAGACCACGTCGATGTCACCTTGTCTTCCTCGCAACATGCAACATTAACTCGGTCGCAATTAATGGTGCAATCCTCGAGAAGCGTAAGGGATGCCACAGATCCCACATCAGTGCCGTAATCGATGCCCTAACTCCTCGCCTTCCAAGCACAGCCCTCCTACGCCTCCCCCTCGCTAGCGCCGCTGCCCCCTGTCGTCATAGCCACCAGCATGCCAATCTTCCCTTTAGCACCACCCCTTTCCTCAGTCACCCTGTGGCGTGACCCCCCACTTCCACCACCCACCTCCTTCGTAGCACTCCCCACCATGGGGCCACCCCCTTCCGCAACACCTCCCCACGCCGAATTCTTGCCCAACAAGGCCTAGGTGTAGGAATCAGTCCCGAGACAATTTGACCACCCAAGCCTCTCCGCCAATACGTAGAACCACCTTCAAAGGGAGGACCGCCCCCGGAGCAAATTCCACCACTGCCCTCATCATTGAGTGATCCCCCTCTAAAAGACTAAGGCCTTTGCATCTCCTAAGAACCACAAAAGGTGCCATCAAAGCTTCCACGGCCCCCCTCATGCGCAACCAGAAAGGAGCCCCTATCATAGCCACCGTCACCTTCACCTTCTTCCTCAGTGGATGCTCCGCAATGGCTTAGTCATGTTGCGAGGACCACCTCCACCGAATCAGAGCACCCCCAATCTTAGTTGTCCGGAACACCAACCCCTACGCCACCTCACGTCACAACTCAAACACAAGTGTGACGAGGACACCTCCACCACCTTGGCAACCACCCATGCTCCAAGCACCACCAGTAACGCCTCCTTGAGTCGCAACCTCTCCAGTACCCCCTTCACCACGTCACCTACCACGGCCCCTTCGAGCGCCACCTGAATGGGCTAGGCTTGAGGCGACCACAGTGTCCACACCTCTGTCATTAGGGCACCTAATGGGAGTGGAGGTAAAGGCATGTGAGAGGGGCCTCCCTCCCTCGCAACTGGAAGGCCCTGAGAACATCTCACCCTTGGGTGGCCAAGTCCACCTTACTTCAAGCAACATATAGGCTCCCTACATTGCATGACGAAATGTCCTCCACCAAGGCACTTGAAGCACCGCACCTCCGACACCCGACCCCCTCTCACCCTCTGAGACTGGACCACCTCCCAACCTCCCCCTTCATCTCCGCCCAAGTCGCCTACCGCTCTCACTCATTTCTCTCAACCCCCATTGCTTCAATGGTTCAACCTCACCATCCTGCAAAGAGATATTTGCCAAATCCTCCTGATGCTGTCGATGGATTTGATACTTTTGCTACAAGATATTGGCCAATATATCCCCAGGCATCCATTTGAAAAAAAAACCCTTTATTTGCTAGACACCAAATTTGGGTTTCCTTATCCATTTCCAGATTTCCAACCATACATTTCATCTCCATTCATCTTCATCTTTCCCAGCCCTCACTCCAAGCATCAGTTATCAAGCTTACCTTTTTGTATATCTCTCTAGTATTTGTTGTCTGTATACCTTGATCCCACTTGGTCATGGTCTATTAATGCTTGCTTTGTAGCTTGTGCCCGTGCATTCATTGTCAAATTTGCCATTTTGGTCTTTTAGGGATTCCATCTATCGTATAGCTAGTAACTTGTATGTTGCATGCTTAGTAGCATACATTTAGTATGATGTAGATTTATACTATTAAAATTGATTCCACCATCTAAAAGATGCAAATTTATGTTTATATATAAGTTCAGTACTAGGTTTTTATATTCTAATAGATATTAACAGATATGTATGCACACCATTCAAAAACTGTGATTCATTCCCTTCTAATCAAAGAATTTATATTTTGTTTATTTATGCATTTAGCATTAATTAGATAACTAATCATATGGTTTTCATCCATTTTCAACCACATTTAAACATTATTCTAGAGTTTCTTGGCTTGCCAGCATATTCTCCATTCCACATCTTAATGAAAGAATTAGACTGGAATCAAACATTATTCTGGTTTCCCTTACTCAGAATACAGTATAGAAGTGACCCCTTAGTATTCAAGCAGACAAGCCCAGTTGGCATGAGCAAGATGCCGGGTTTTGGTAAGGATGGTTACATATCATACAACAGGGTTGATTCTAGCAAAAGCCCTGATAAGGTTTCTTGTTGTGATGCAAGTAAAGATTCCTTATGTGGTACACAGATTCCCAGCTTATTTGCAACCTATACATCCAAGTGATCCAGAAAGTTATAGTGAAAGAGACAAGTCATAACAGAATGTGGTTCATGTGATCTACAAGCTTTTTCTTCTATTAAAGTGCCTCTTCCCTCTTCATAGGGTGAGGGTTGAGCGTAAATGGAAGCAGTATAGAGGATGAAAAAAATTCTCTTCCATATTTTTCTCATTGAACTCTGCCTGTGAGGTTTTTGCACATTTTCATTGCCGGTCCCAAGCCCAGGAAAAGGAGGAGGGTTGCGTTAGGTAGCTGACATCCAGCTTGAAACTTGTCAGATCTTTAAATATGAATTCAAGCAAACACTCAGATTTCATTGGGATGTTCCTAACTTGCGACACGCTGCATCAACGCTCGGGTGCAGTAAAAAATGGGCAAGAGTTCTCGCATGAGAAATGTATGCGAGTAAAGAAACTAGTTTTGCCACTTTGCCATCGAAGTGTTCCACAAAAGAAGTTGAGATTTGGTAGTTAGAATATTGGCACTTTGACAGGCATGTTCTCATAGAGATTTTGGATACAATGAGGGAGAAAGATTCGAATTCTTTGCTTTTAAGAGACTAAGTAGATAGGAGAGAAAGCAAAGGAACTTAAGAGAGCAAGCTTCAATTTGTGATACTCGGAAAGGGAAAGTACACGAACTGCAGTTGGTATTATTATTTATAAAGATTTGAAGGAGAGCGTGGTTGAGATTAAGAGGATGGGCGATTGAATTGTTTTAATAGAATTAGTCTTAGAAGAGATCTTGAATGAAATTTCAATTTATGCACCTCAAGTTAGTTTGGATGAAAGAATAAAGAAAGAATGACTTTAATGTGATGGTTCAAGGAATCCTACAAAGATGATTTTCTCGGGTGGAAATTTAAATGGACATGTGAGAAAAGATGCTTTAGAGTATGCAGAAGTACATGGGAATTATGGTTTTGGTGATAGAAATGAAGGGAAGACTTTTCTTGATTCTGCAATGGGTTATAATCTTTTTATAGCAAATACCTTCTTCAAAAAATGATAAGAGCATTTGATCACTTACAAAAGTGGTCTAACAAGACACAAATTGATTACTTTGCTTTAAGAAGAGATTGATTATGCTGTAAATATTGCAAGATCATTCCACGGGAGAATTTAACTGCTCAGCATCGTCTTTTAGTGCTGGATGCACATATGAGGAAGTCAAAGAAGAAAAAATTGGTATTCAAGAATATGACAATTAAATGGTGGAATCTTAAAAAAAATGAGCAAAAGAGATTAGAAGATGATGCAACAAGAGACTTGGGATCTCGATGGAAGTGCAGATGACTTGTGGGTAAATATGGCAAAGTATATTAGAAAGGTGGCAAATGGGTTAGGCATGTTTAAAGGAAGAGTTCCAAGATAAAGGAGGCTTGGTGGTGGAGTGAGAAAGTACAAGAGAAGCTTATAGTTAAAAAAGCTTGCTTCAAAGCCTTATATCGAGATAAGACTAATAAAAATATGGAAAACTACAAAAAAGTAAAGAAAAAAGCAAAGAAGGCATTTAGTAAAGCAACAACAAAATCTTGGGAGCATTTTTTATAAGAAACTTGATTCAAAAGAAGGTGAAAAAGATATCTTCAAGCTAACTAAAGCAAGAAAAAAGAAAACAAAGGACCTTACACATGTAAGATGCATCAAAAATGAAGAAGAGTGCTTATAGTTAGGGTTTCAAGATTTATGCTAGGTCGATCTACTATTGAGGTAACGTACCTCCTAAGGCGTATGATAGAGATCTACAGAGTCAAAAAGGAATATTTACATATGGTCTTTATTAATTTGGAAAAAGCATGACTCTGTTTCAAGAGATGTCTTGTGGAAAATTTTGGAGAAGAAACAAGTACCAATTCTATATATCAACCTTATAAAGGGCATGTGCTATGGAGCTACAACTTGTATAAGGACTAAGAATGGATTGGCAGACTACCTTGATATCATCACTAGTCTGCATCAAGGATCAATTTTAAGCCCTTTTCTTTTTACCTTGGTCATAAATGAGTTGAAGCATATCTAAGCTGAGTTGCCCTGATGTATGCTTTTTGCTGATGAAATTATGTTGATTAATGAGACAAGGGATGGGGTGAACAAAAAACTTGAGCTTTAGAGAAAAGCCCTATAAGCTAAAGACTTGCACCTAAGCTAAACAAAGACTAAGTATATGAAATGTAGGTTTAGTAAAAGAGAACAATAAAGGGATGAATGTAAAAATTGGCAAAGAGTGCATTCCAAAGAAAGATGTTTTTAAGTATTTAGGATCCATTTTTCCACAAAATAGTGAAATTAATGGAGATATATAATTAATACAAGTTGGTTGAAATGGAGAGGAGCATCTAGTGTTCGATGTGATAAGGGGGTTCCTTTGAAAGTTAAAGGAAAGTACTATTGAGCAACTATAAGACCTGCCATATTGTATGATTTTGAATGTTGACCTATCAACTATAGGCATGTGCAAAAAATGTCTACAACATAAATGAAGATGTTAAGATGGATTGTGGTCATATAAGGAAAGACAACATTTCAAATGAGATTATATGAGAAAAGTACAGGTGGCACCGATAGAGGATAAAATGAGAGAAACACATCTAACGTGATTTGGACATTTACAGAAAAAATCACTAAATGTCCTAGTCAGAAGATGCGAGGTGCTGGGGGGTTGAACCTACTGAGAAGGGACGAGAAAGATCAAAGAAGTATTTTTTAAAGAAGAAAAGGACAACTACCAAATGTCGATAGTTGTCTATGATCAATTAATTAAAGAGTCATTACAAAAGTTGCAACCACAAATTTGACAAAGCTTGAGCCCAATTAACAACATGCTCAACCCAAATTCTCTCCCCCTAAAAATGGTTGCATTCCACTAGAGCTAAATAGACCAAAGAACTATCACAACTATTACCCAACTAAAAGTGTTGGTCTGGATCCCAGTTCTAAAAGCACTCCAGAAACCGTTTTCAGAAGCCACCCCAACACCGGCAATATTCATAGTCTCCCATACCAAGACAGAAAAATCACACATCCAAAAGAGATAAGTATCTTCCTCATCACAACCACATTAGCTGCAAGTAGTATCATAATTCTCCATCCAATATCCCCTTCATTTTTTAATACCAAGGCCATTCCTTCTCAAAAGCTAAAGAAAAATCTTGACCTTCAAAGGAACTTTAATGCACCAGAATAGCCGCCAATCCTCCACCAATTCATATGTAGGCACAACAATACCCCTTAATAGTTTGTATGCCTTAGCAATAGTAAAGCAACCCTTAATATGGATTAGTTGATCAACCGAAGTGTTGGAAGACCAAAAAAATATCAAAGTGTTGGAAGGAAATTATTAAGTATGACCTTAATTACTTCAATTTAAGAACAAAAATGGTTCAAAACATATCCGAATGGAAGCAAAGAATCCATATAGCCAACCCCACTTAGTGTGAGAGATGGCTTAGTTGTTGCTATTGTTATATTTTTCTCATAGAAGCATTATTGAAGTTATTATACCATAATGACACCGTAACAACTAATAAGGCAAAGGAAGTATACATTATTTAGATCTTTCAGGACATGATTTTAAGTTAGGTTCAAAGGAAGGGTTTTGACCATTTCTAAAAGTGGATCCCATTCTCAATGCATGATTCTCAGATGTTGCTGATCAACAGATCATGCTTATAAGCTTTCTGGCAGAAGAAGCAAAAGCAGATTGGAATTCTACTAATTAACACCATGGTTGGCAATACACAGATGTTGTATTTAGGATGAAGAATGCCAATGTGATACCAAGGACTTGGTATTTTTTTTTATTTGGAAGAAAAAAGGATGACTACTCAAGTACTGAGACATCCTAATTTACTAGAAAAAACAAATTACACCATCAACTACAATAAGCATCTGTCAATTTTCTATTGATAGCATTGCACAGAAAATGACATTCTCACCATAAGGTCAGGAAGAGCGGACAAATGGCCAGTTTCTCTCAGAATGAATTGCCCATCCTTCATGTGGAACTGATAATGTAAATTGTTGAACGTGCAATATTGCAGCCCACCACCCCCTCCCGGACGAAAGATAGAAATGACAAAGTATCAATCTACAATAGACCCAATTCTTGTCACACCTACCTCGCCAAAAGAGCATGAAAAGAGAAGGTGATGAGCATCCTGATCTTCAACTCCAGAGAGGGACCAAACGGCATCAAACTAATAATTGTGCCTAGAGTTTGTTATGATCCTGCACCTCCTGAACTCCCAAGCTAAGAACCATGCCTTCAAGGTAAGGATGTAAATAAATAGCTATATAGCCATCATGAAAACCTTGATTTATGACCATAGCAACTCTCTGCCAATAATAACATGGGTTCGGCAATGAGGTTAGATATGGATATAGAATCAAACGATATTTCACGAACAAGTAGCTACAAGCCTACAATAATGGCATGTGACACTAGATGCAGAATCTCCAATCATATATATGATATTATTACATATAAATGCTTCTAAATATATTGTATTGTACATGATTGATATCAAGAATTTTTTTATATAATTTAAACCATTTCAAACCAAGCTTTCTCCCCATATTATGTGGGCCCAGATGCAAAAATTCTTTGCCTCCAATTAAAATCTACCGCAAGTATCTGCAAGTGATAAGTACACTTAACTTCCAATAAGAAACATCATGCTCAATTCTTCCTTTTAATGCTACTTTCTTCTTCCCCTTTAGGGATACAAGTTTCAGTAAACTCAACCCGAACCCGACTGGGCTTGGGTATGAGTTTTATCCAAAAAATCTTGACCGGGTTTAAATATTGGTATAAGTATAGCTTTATACCCGATTACCCGACCCGAGTACCCAAATAAAATCTCCATTTACTCGAGATATATAAATCCCATCCTAAGTCCCTCATTTCCTCAACCCTAATCTCCCTCATGATTCCCTTCATGATTTTGAAGGTTGGGAATGCTTTGGAAGCTTCCATTGAACATTTATTTTGGAGATGGAAATCTTTTCGTTTGAAATGTTCTTATATTTTATCTTTCTATGTACTTTTTTATTTTTTGTTTTTAATGTATTTCCCTTAAAGGGTTCTTTTTTAAATAATTCAATGGGGATCAATAAAATTAGAACAACCCGAATCCTATATTTCAAGCTTATTAAAAATAACAAATTAATGAATTATGTTATAGAGTTTTTTCCTTCTTTAACTCCAATTTGGCCATGATTTGATCATAAGATCAATTTATAAATAAGTACTTGATGGGTAGATGAGTATGGGTTTAGATTTTTGTACCCGATGAGTAAATGGGTAAGGTGCAAGTATGATTTTTGTAAATAGGTATGGGTATGGATTTGACCAAACCCGACCCGTTTGAATCCCTATTCCCCATCCTCCATTGCAACTGACACCATCTGCACTTTTATGTTGGATCGGCAAAGAACCTTCACTAGAAATGCCTAGAGGCCCAAACCACCATAAACAACATAATGTATCGATGTCCTATTAATTATTTCAAGCTATGTATCCAGCACTTTTCGGGGAAAAAGAAAACCTTATGACTACTTGACTTTAGAAGTGGCTGCCTTTTTCATCATTGGTCCTTGATCTCCCATGTTAGCAAGGGGCAAGCCACAACTACTTAGAGGAGAGAAGGGTGACACATACAACCTATTTGAGTTGCTTAAAGCTCTGTCAAAGAAGCATTTTCCAAAAGTACATTAAGGCCAATACCCTCTCCAATTCACTCCCAGGGCTCTGTTTAACCCAAGGACCCATCTACTTCCGAGTCCATTGCAATGGTCATTCCTCCAAGAAGCCATTAACCAACATGACAAAAGATTCTATGCCATCCTTATTCTCTACCTTCTTGTTTGCTAGTAGGCTAGGAGAAGCTTTTAGAAAGTCAACCGAGTAGACTACATACTTGACCTCATACTGCCCCAATAGTTGTCCAATTTTCGAATAGAGTGAATTAGGATCATTATCAAATCCAATTATGTGATACCTAAAAGCATAACAACCCCCAGTATTCTCTGCATGATACCCATATCAAACACCCCTGCATAATATCTAAAACTTTGACATTATATCCTTTAAAAAATATGTTATAAAGTTATAAAATTTTACTTGTGCCTTGTCTTAAGAACCCATGTTTTCATTGTACTGCATTTTTTTTTCTAAATGTGCTTGTTTCTTTATTAAATATCATGTTTTTATTTTAGCATCCATATTTTTGTTTGAGTGATAGTATAGTTTATATATTTTATATTTTTAATTATTTAAGAATACAAAACTGCATACTCACTAGCATACTTTCCCAAATACTGAGTATTCACTATGCAGTGACCTATCCATCTAATACCAACACTGACTATCTGAATCTTAGGTGGGAGATTCGATTCCTTTCTTCGTTCCTTTGAGGTTGCTAGCTGCTTTCCCGACTGTGAAAGTCTCGTTTCCCTGGCCCTTCGGAGTAATGCTGAAACTCTTTCATGACAGCATAAAACCGAAATCCTAAAACATACAACTCACACAATTGCACTCTCTCACTTACAAGCTCTCTTAGGCCTGAAGGAGTGTCACTATTTTGAATCAAAGAAGTGTTTTTTTTTTTTAGAAGGATTTTTGAGTCGAAAAGTAAAACACCTAAGAGCAAGAAGGTGCTTGGGGGGGAGTACTGAATCTCAAGTTGCATGCCATGCCATGGTAATGTTCAGTATCTAATCAAAATCCTACTTTACGAGATCCATAAAGAGGACTTGCAAGATTAAAGTAGTTACCCCATAGATGACTTATCCCATCAAACCCAAAAGGCAGATCCACAACCAGCCAATCACCTACCAATTACCTCCCACATATCCACACCATCCGCTCTGCCCACCACCCGAATGGAATCCATATCTCCCTTGCTTGAATTGCCAGGATTTGTGTGCGAATGGTCTGGCTGCAGAACTCTTAGGATCTAAAAGACCATTTAATGCAACTTAGAGCAATTGAGAAATAGAGAAGATGAGATCTGAATCAAGACCTTAAGATGTCATTTGGTTAGTGGAAGTGGCTAAGTGGAATAACCAAAGGAATTTGTCAGAGTGGAATAAACAGGGGAATTGTAGGATTTTGGCATTTGGGTCATCGTATATCACTTCAAGGAATTAAGTTAGGAGTAAGGAAATTGTTGAGGAATAAGCTAATTCCACCTTCGAGGTGGAATAAGTTTATTTTGGAATTGAGGGCCTAATCAAGGAATGGCCAATTCCGGAACTAAGCCAATCAAGCATGTAATAAACACCTTAACTCCAGTAAACAAATACCATCCAATGTCCTTATCGTGCATTTATCTTATCAAGATGCACTTCACACATGCACAGTTTAAGGTAACCATATTATAAGCATTTGTACTGCTCAAATGAAGAAGGGAACTATCTTTCGTATGGAATGCCTAGGCCCGAGAAATCTTGAAATGATGTAGCCAAAGGAAGAACAAAGGATGAAAAGGTGGTGGAGGATAAGGAGAAGAGAAACTTACCAAGCCACGTGGGATTTTGGAAGGAAATGTGCGAAGATGCTCTTAAAGTTCAGAAGAGAAAGGAGGGTAAGGTTTCAAATTTTATTTCATTCTACTCTATTATTCTACATCACATGTATGCCCCTTTTATAAAAGGGCTTTAACTACCCAGAACATAAAAATAACTCAACTTATCCCAAACAAACGGATAATATGCAAACAAACAAAAGAAAAAAACCCTAAACATCGTAATAACTCTTTACAAACCAAACATATCCTATAAATAAATAAAAATGTAAAATTTGTCTACTTGCAAAATATCGTGCTACCATCAATTCTCCCCCTCTGGGAGAATTCAACAGCTTATGAGTTGATCAACATGATATTTTGAGACTTTTAGATTTCAAGCAACTGTTATTTAATGGCAGAGCATGAAGGTGATGGTGGTGGTTCTGGCAAAGGCTTCGATGGATGATGCAATGGATATTGTGGCTCTTCTAGTTGAGGGTCAAGGTAGTTACAGTTGGGGTGAGCACAACAAGCCGATAATGCAATGGCAATGGCATAGGTGCTATTGTTGGCACATGGGGCGAAGGTGAGTCCGATGCCAACAAGTTGGTGGTAAGATAATGATGATGTAACAGGGTAAAGTCCAGAGCAGAGGTATGTCGTAGGCGAGGTGAGCAAGGAAGAGGCAGCACTAGTGGAGTAAGGATGGGCAACGATGAAGTCCTGGTAGATGCATACGATGTGGAAGGAGAGTGCATGGTGGTAGGGGAACACAAAGGTGAGGGCATCGTGACAAGAGGTGGGAGGTTGCATCGATTAAAGAGGTTCTCACGGTAGAGAAGAACCCAAAAAACCCATCCTCATTCATGTTGATGTGAATCTTTTGACTCTAATATCAATTGATGAAACAAGAGGAAGAATGGAGGATAGGAGAACAAAAACACGCCAAGCCACATGGGATTTTGGAAGGGAATACACAAAAATCCGCTTAGAGATCAAAAGGGAAAGGAGAGTACACCATGAAGGTTTCAAATTTTATTTCACTCTATTGTTCTACAATACATATCTGCCCTTTTTTAAAAAAAATGATGCCTAGCCCCTTTTCTTGAAAAGGGAAAGGACGGCTACGGGAGGTCAACAACCATCCACTATACTAAAAAGTAAAAAGATAGAATTACAAGGCTTCAGACCACAAGGAAAATAAGCACCATACATACTTTACAACATTCTCATACCAGATCCTTTCCCTGCGGAAAATTGCACCATTACACTAGAGCCAAGTAGACCATAAGAGCGTGTAGCCCTTCGTTCAAAGGAGGGTGTATATCTAAGCACTCGTCTTGAAAGCAACCCAAATGGAGTCAAAGGACTTTACCTAGGTGACAGGGATAGAGAAGCAACCCAGAAACATCTAATGAAACTGCTGGTGAGGAATAGATGCGTATCATTTTCCTTCATACCACACATAACACAAGTAGCCTCTGCCTCAAGGACCCATCCCCAACTAACCAATGTAACCAGGCAACGCCCATAAAGGAGCCAAAGGAAGATCTTTACTTTAAAGGGCAATGGGAGTTTCCAAAAGGCGGTGCAATTACCAGCTAAGAGAGTATTCTCCTCGACCATGTCACCTAAAAGAATCTTATAAGCTTTCCTAAACGAGAATCTGCCTCTATCCCAAACACGAGAATTAGGCACACTATCCATTGGCCACAAATTCTCCACTAGGTGGAGTAGACTTTGGATGCCCTTCAACTGCACTTCAAACAAACCACCCTTTAACTATGGGAGCCCAAGCACCACCATTCCCAACCACTGGATCACACATCCTAACCACCTCCCCTATCAAAAGCCAACACATAAAGTCTAAGCAGGAGCTAGGCAAAGCTACTCCCTAGTCCAAGCATCCTCTCAGAACATGAAGGCCTTTCCATCACAATTAATTAGGTGAAAGAAGTAGGCAAACTTGAATAAAATATGCAACAGGCCACACTAGAAAGCCGAGGACCTAGGAGCCATCTCAAAAGTGATGTGTAAAGGGCAACCATAAAAATATCTAAGAAGCCGATGCCAAGGCATATCCACATTTAAAAGGAACCTCACAATCCCTTTTTTTTAAAAAGAAAAAGGACGATTATCCGAGCGATAACCACCCACAATCATTTCATTCCATCACGAACAAGTTACAATAGGGCTACGGAGTAGATCCCCAAAACATCACTTAAGAAGAAATAGCCGAAACAAAATTCTCTACATACGGCCTTTCCCCCCTGAAGATCACCCCGTTCCTTCTCAACCACACCCCACATGATTGCCAACACCTTCACCCTATCTCTCTTGGATCGGAAAGCAAAATCGCCTCCATGTGCATTCCCCCTGCAGAAAGATTCCCAGAAGCCATCCACACCATGGATATCGATCCAGTCAACTCCCATCCGCTGCCAAACCTGCATCACAAAAGGGCATTGAAGGAACAAGTGCTGGAGATCTTCCGCAGCTCGACCACAAAGAGATCACGTGAGATCCTCTAACTGGGCCCATCTAGATCTCCATTATTTCGTCATCACTCTCCCCTTCCTCACCAACCACGCAAAGATCTTTACCTTCAAAGGACATTCCGCTTTCCATATAAGGCTGCAGTCCTGCAAGAAATCAACATCCGAGCTGGTCATGTCACCCCCCAACCAACAGAAGACCTTTGCCACCGAAAAGTCTCCTTCTTCCCAATGGAAACCGTCTTCACCCTCCTCCGAAGCCCAACCTTCCAGTTCCAGCAACAATCGCTGAAACTCCTCACAACTCTGATCCAACAATCCTCCTCGAAAGGTCGGGCACCACGTCCCATCCCAACAGCTTTCCACCATTGCTGAAGGATCCGTTACACCCCCAAGAAGACGAGGGAACCTCTCAACAAGGGTCCAACCACTCCCCTGCCAGTCATCCAACCAAAAGTGGAAGACATCTCCCTTCCCTTCTCCCTTCCCTAGGGAAGGGGAGAAGTCACGTACCTTCGCTGCCGTCATCGCCAAGCCCTTAAGAAAATGAGATGCACCTAGGGGTGGAGACTCCAAAGGCTCCCAAGAGATGAAAGGGTCGTAGCATCTCCACATAATGTCGCCAAAGATCCCTCGCTCCTGCCCAACCAAGCTTCCTATCCATTTTTTCAGGAGGCTGATGTTCACCTTTTCCACATTTCTAACTCCCAGACCACTGTCCTGAATCGATCTGCACACCTCTTCCCAGGCCACCAGTCTCACCCTCCTTCCTATCGACCCTGCATTAGCCCAGAAGAAATCCCTCATCAGTCCTGCTATCTTCTTCTCAATCTGGCGCGACATTCTGAAAACAGAGAGAAAATATGACTACATGGAGGCTAGTACTGCTTTCACCAGGATCAATCTCCCAACTCTAGAAAGGAGTCTAGAGGACCATCCTACCATTCTACCTTCCATTCGCTCCAACAGAGGTATCCAATCTTGCATCCTGAGGTGCCTATCTGACAGCGGGAGAGAACCAACCTCCGTCTCCAAAACCCCACTCACCCTCTCCACCTCTCCAGCTGACAAGTTACATGGGATAAGAGTTGATTTTTGGTAATTGATCTGCAACCCCAATGCCTACCCAAAAAGCTCCAACAAGATTCTCATTCTCTTGGCCTCCAACTCCTCTCCCTCAACCAGGAACAAAGTCTCATCAACATACTGTAATACCGTTGTCTCTTTGTCATCATCAATCATGAAGCCTTTGACCAAACCCCACTCACAGGCCTTATGTGTCTCACGTGCCAGTGCATCTGCCGCCAAAACAAACAACATAGGTCCAAAGGGGCAACCTTGCCTAACCCTTCTCCTGGGTTGCACCCATCCTCCCGTCGGATTCCCATTGATCAAGACAGAGAAGGAAGATGTTGTCACACACCTCTTCATCCAATTAATCCACACCATGGGGAAACCCCTTCTCCTCAAGGAGGCCCAGACAAAGTCCTACTGCACCGAGTCATATGTCTTACTAAAATCAAATTTCCACAAGAATGCCCTTTTCTTCTCCCTCTTCCAAAGGGCTAAAACCTCCATAGCAACCACAAAACCGTCCAAAATTTCCCTACCCGATACAAATGCCGTCTGAACCTGTGATATCAAATTTCCAAAAAGATCTTTGAGTCTATTAGCCAAGACTTTAGCGACTATGAGGTACACAGCATTGGACAACGCAATCGGCCTAAAGTCTTGGATCGCCTCCACCCCGTCCTTCTTAGGAAGTAGAAAAAGGTAGAATCTATTCAGTTTGTCAAAACATCTATTCCCAGCCGCGAACTCCTCCATCACCTGCATCACCTCTACCCCTACTAGGTGCCAGAACTTCCTGAAGAAGAGGACAGGAAAACCATCCAGCCCAGGACACCCCTCCGAGTTCAAGCTCCACACCGCTTGCCTTACCTCGTCCTCATAGAAATCTATCGTGAGACTCGCTGCCTGGGTCTCTGTAAGACCCTACACATCCTCCCCTCTCCATCTCCAACCCCCTCTGACACGCCTCCCAGTGAAATCCTTGAAGTAATCTGCTGTGGCTCAACCAACCTCCTCCCTACTAGAGAAGCTGACCCCATGAATCAGCATCTTGTCTATCCAGTTTCTACTCTTTCTGGCAGAAGCCATTTGGTGAAAAAATCGGGTATTAGAGTCACATTCTTTCAACCACTTCTGCCTCGACCTCGTCTTCCATTCTATCTCTTCCTTCCTGTCCTCTTGCACCGTATGAGTCATCTTCATTCTAATCTCTCTAACCTCTGAGGAAATAAAGGCTTGGTCTTCTTGTCTATCAATCCTGGCAATCTCCGCTAGTGCCTCCACCTTCCTGCTACCCCTAGCTGCTCTGATCTCCCTCCTATAAGTCCTCAGGTGTTCATGCAGAAGATCCCTCCACCACCAAAGAGTTCCATTTCTCCTCCACCATACACCGGAACCCTTCTTCCATCAACCAGGATCTGTCAAATTTAAAATAGGTGCCAAAATGTGTCCCCTCGTTGGATCTCCACATAAGAAGCGTGTGGTTTGAGAAGGGCCTCTCCAAGGCAGACACATCTGCAACCGGAAAAGACTTTGCCAGCTCCACATTGCAAAGGAATCTGTCAATCTTGGACATCTGGCCGTTATTGTTCCTCCACGTGTATGCACAAGATGCTGGTGCCAGATCCACTAGGCCACGGGTGGCCACGAAGTCCACAAAGAGATCCGACCCGGGGTCTTGCCTACCCCGCCCTCCAAGCCTATCCTCCAACTATAACGTGATGTTAAAATCCCCTCCCAATAGCCAAGGAAAGCCCCGACTCTCTGCTCTGATGACCGTGATCTCCTCCCACATTATACATCTGGCCTGTGCATCCAACGGACCGTACACCCCTGTAACGCATATCTTGGCGCCTCCCCTCCTAACCAACCTCGCTGAGATGACATGCTCCCCGCAGTAGAAATCATCCAAGGAGAAGATGTCTTCTCTCCATCCCAGAATCTGTCCTCCTGAGCGGCCATTCGCCCCAAGGGATCGAAACCCCTCCATCCAGGAACCCCCAATCTCCTCCTATGTCCCAGCTTAGTCTCTTTAAGTAACACAACATATACTTTCCACATATGAATATAGCGCCCCAAAGATGCTCTCCTACAGGGTTGTTCAGACCCTGCACATTCCATGTCAACACCCCATTCATTCAGAACCAACGGAGGCCTCCACCTTGGGCTGTCAAAACCAACATACCTTCGCCATCCTACGAACCTCTACATCTGTATTGTCCAGCAGCATCTTCTGTTGTGGTATCCGGGGCGCCACACTTCGACCTTCAACCACCTCCCTCCGTTTCTAGCATCCATGAAAAGTCCATTTCCTCTGATACCGGAGATCGTTATTACCGCCACCTTGCACCAAGCGAGGTCTCCACCACGTCGTTGTGAGCTCCTCCTCCCTGCATTCGGATGACTGGCGTGCCAACCACCTGTTGCTGCGACGAAACACCACCATCGCCCCCATCTCGAGACCCTGGCCCCTCCATCTCACACTGGGCCCTGCCCTCAGCCGCGTCAGCTACCATGCCATCGAAGCTCTCCCTCGGCATCGTCAGGACCACAAGAGGCACCCCCACCTCCTCTGCTCCTTCGGTCCTACGCAGCAGCTCCTCCGCAGCAGAGAACTCGCCATCTTCCCCTCCAGAAGCATGCGCGTGTTCCTCCTCCATGGCACCATTGACCACTCGCCGGGCTCCCTCTCCCTTTGAGGACGAGGGATCGGCAGGGCTCATCTTCTCCGAAGTAGCCCCCGCAGGAGACTGACCTCGCGTCCTCCCTTACCACGAAACCGAAGGGCCCGCCTTTTCGATTTCGTCAAGGCTACTTTTGGGTCTTCCACGCCAATCCGGATCCACGCCCATGGCACGTGAGTGCTCCTCCGCACGTGTCGCCAACTCAACCTCCTCAAAAACCCTCGCCATCTACTCCACGCGCCGCCCCTCATCAATGCACTTCCCCGCCTCTCCCTCTCCCAAAACCTCCGGGACAACGCCAATCTCGAGCGAAATCCGAGGCTCAAACAAGATCTATGCGGATCTCTCGGGCCCCGAGCCCATGTCAGCAGCTTTTCAAGTCTCCTGCATCCACACCAGACGACGCCTCTCCTTCCTTCACACCGGCACGCCTGCTCCGACCGCCTCCTCAGATCCCCAGCAAGCTCCTCGAATCGCGCAGGACACAACCCACGAGGAACTCCCCAGCCGCAACACCACCTTATCCACTAGCCTCGCTCCGATCTTCATTTCGATCGTCGCCAACATCGGACCTTTGGAAAGGCCGGTAGCCGAACATCTTCTGAGGCAGGCGAAGGGCAAGACCACAGCCTCCACCACTTCCACCGACCTCAACCACCAGGGTATTCCTTCGACAGACACCTCAACCACCGACTTCTCTGATGGCCTCTCCACGAAGCCCCATCGTGTGGTGATGGGTGCCGCCATCTCCACCTCCCCACCTTAGCGTCGACCTCCACGAAACACAGCACATCCCTCCTCGCAACAGGAAGGCCGACCACTAGGAACTTCCTCATCTCCAACATCTCGACCCTAACCCCCTTCTGCTTCAAGTCCTGACCCAAAGCTCTTCCACCATCTCCCTGGAAACCCAACCTCCAAGCACCTCCCCTGCCAGCTTGCTCTCCACCTCCACCCTCAAGCACCTCATCCCCTCCGACCAAGGTGCATCTACCTCCACCCATGGCACCCCCCCATGCGGCGGCGGCGGTAGCCTTCCCCCGCTCCGATCCTGGCCACCACGGCAGTTGAAGCTCCTGTGCCTTAGGCCCCCACACGCCCAGCAATGTCGTGGCTCACGGCAGTCATGCACCCAATGATCCCTCCCCAAGCATCTGAAGCACCTCCTCCTCGCCGCTACTTCGCCTCCACTGGAGACCCTCTGGCGACCGGGTGAGAACCTCAGCATGGCCTTACTAAAACAATCCAGTCTAAGCACCCCAAGTCCCCCTATTGCACAGGCCTATAGATGTCATTCCACACAACCAACTGCAAGAACCTATCAACCTATTTCGTTCCCTTCCAGAAAAATCTCTTCTTGGTCTTATCCAACAACTTAAAGATCTTCTTAGGAGGAGCAAAAACGAATAAATGGAAAATAGGTATAGCAGTGAGGATCAACTTAAGTAGAACAAGGCACCCACCTCCTGATAGTAGCTTCCCCCTTTAACCCATGAGCCTCTTCTCTAACTTCTTGACAAGGGGCATCCAATCGGCCACCAACAGCTACTTCCCCCTAAAAGGGAGACTAAGATAGATCAAAGGCAACCTCCCTACACTTGCACTAAGGGCCTACGAATAAGCAGTAGTCTCCTCATCCATGCCAAAAGGAATGAAGGCCAACTTGGTGTGGTTCACCAACAAACTCGAAATAGCACAAAAAATATGCGCTAAGGCCGCAATATTCACCACATCCTACAATTCCCCTTCAACGAAGGAGACTGTATCATTTACATACTGCAATATTAGCGTGAGGAGCGATCCATCCCATTCCAAAGTGAAACCCTTGATAAGGCCTCCTCCATAAGCCCTAAAGGCCATACTAGCCAAAGTATCTACTGCAAGAATGAATAGCATAGGTTTCAAGGGGCATCCCTAGTGAACCCCCTTCTGTGGCTAGACACAACTACCCACCGGTTTGCCATTCACCAAAACTGAGAAGGAAGTTGTAATGTAACGTTTCATCCACAAGATCCATAGATCTAGAAAACCCCTCCGTCTAAGGACCTACCATAAATAGGACCAAGGTAGGGAGCCATAGGCCTTTGAAAAGTCCACTTTCCAAAGGAACCCCTTCCTCTTGGTTCTCTACCAAGTAGTAAGCATCAAGGTTCACGAAGTCAGTATGTGGTTAGTTGGGTCACCACATAGAGAGTATATGGTATGCGGACGAGTATACAATTTTATTTTTTTATCTTAAAAAATATAAAATAATTAGTCAACTTATTAAAATTTATATTCTGACAAATAATACATAAATAATAAACATCAACCATAACTAAAACGACACCTGAACTCATTTAAAATCATAACAAACAGTTCATTAACAAAATCAAACCTAAAATATCTTTTCTAAAAAATATCAGACCTAAAAATATTATATCACAAAATCGACCAACTATTTAGCCGATTACTCGGGTATTCGAGCCGAGTAGTTGGCCTTGCCCGCTTAGTGGACCGCATGAGGATATTCGATGCAAAAAGGGTAGCGTTGACGAGTATGCAACCACATAGTCGACTTACTTAGCCAACTTCTTGAACACTGGTAAGCATCTCCTCGACCATGGTTAAAGAATCATGTAGTGTCTTGCCATAAACAAATGCCGACTGCATAAATTAAAGAGGGAAGTTTATTAATGAACAGTTAGGCCATAATCAAATAGACAGTGTTTGACAAAGCTATAGGCTTGCGGTCATCAATGCAATCCGCTCCAGGCTTCTTTGGGAGGAGGAAAAAGTAGAATCTATTCAATTTCTCAAAGCCTCTATTCTTTACCATGAGTTTCCTAATCACCACCAACAAGTTAGCCTTCAACTCCTCGAATACCTGTAGAAGAGCACCTACATCCCATTCGGACCCGGAGATCCCTCTGCTTTGCGGCTGTGCATTGCTGAAAGAACCTCCTCCTCAGACACGCCCCTAACCAGAGAATCACACATGTCATTATCAAGAACTGGCAGGTCAGCAGTAAACCACTTCCACCTCCCCAGCAGTCTCCTCATGAACTCTTGAAAGTGTCTTCTAACTGCTTCCAAAATCTATTCTCTAGAGGAGAACGTCTCGTCACCCACCCTCAAGTTGGCGATGAGATTAAAGCGTTGTCTATTACTAGCTTCCATGTGGAAGAATCTACTGTTCGGGTCATCCTCCTTTAGCCACAACTACCTTGACCTTGATTTCCAGTCAAGTTCCTTCTTCTTATCCTCCAATTGAACAACCACCTGAAATCTTTATCTCCCATCACTCTACGTAAGAGATAAGTCTCTGGCATCCTTATCTCTGCTAATTGCAGCCATCTCCTATAAAGCATGCACCTTGGTTTGCTCCATATGTTGACTAACCTCTTTCTTATATTCAATCAAAGCTAATCTCAAGTGTTGTCCCTTCCCCACGAAGGTGCTTGTCGTAGAGCAACCCGACCAAACTTTCGATCACTTCACCAACCTCCCAAAATCAAGCTCCAGCAACCATGACCTATCCAGCTTAAAATATGTAGAGAAAAAAACCCCATCCTTGGAGTCCTACACATGTGGTTCAAAAAAGGTCTAGGCATCATCGTAACCTCTATTACTTGGAACTGCTCGACCAACACCACAGAATAAAGAAACTCATCAATTCTAGATCGACTTCTCGAAGAGTTTCTCCAAGTGTAACGTGCCCCAGCCATCAGGATCTCATAAAAATCTAGATTAGCAACCACCTCCACAAAGGCCCTAGTAGATCAGTCCCTCCTCCCATCATCCATGGACAAGGTGACATTGAAATCCTCCCCCCTAGCCAAGGGCGACCATCCACAAAAGCAAATGCCTATCTGATTTCCTTTCAGAACTCATTTCTGCTAGCGTCATCACATGGGCCATAAATCAAAGATACAGAAGCAACCCTACTTTCGAGCATCTCCTCAAGCATGTAGTAAGCACCCACCTTCCTAGCAAGGAATCAAGAAGCTCAAAAGTTGCAATGTTCCAAACCACCACAATCCCTCCAAATAGGCCAGTAGAACGAACATCAAGGAAGCTATCAAAAGCACTTCCCCCAATCTCACTTGTAATGCTGGGTCCAAACTCTTCTAGCTTCATCTCCTGAAGTAAATACAATGTTCACATTCCACTCGAACAAATATCTGCACAAGATAGACCTCCTGGAGGAGTCATGGAGGCCCCATACATTCCACATAAGCACCTAAACCATGATGTGCTGTTGTAGGACACCCCCCTGCAACAGCACGTGCCCCAACAACAGCGGCAACCCTCCTCTCATCCTCCAACAGGTCCTCACTGACTAATGTTGGAGAGATGCTAGTGGAGCCTCTTCTCATTTGTTTCTTTCTTCCGTAGAGCTTGTTTATAAACCTATGGCCTCTTCGATGAACCAGAATACTTCGAAGAAAGAGGGGACCCGTTGGATCAATAGTTGTCCCCAACACTAATAACAGGCCCAAAAGAATTGGATCTCTCCAACACCATCGAAGCTACCCAAGTGGCCCCCTTAATAGCGGGGTTCAAGGTAGAAGGTGCCTGCATGTCAAAAGCAGCCCCAACAGCCATGGAAGCACAAAAAGGAGGACTTTAAGTTAACAACCCAACAGATAAAAATGACACAACTTATTCCAAACAAAGGAATAGTTTGCAAATAAACAAAGGGAAAAAAATCCTAAACAGCATGATAAGTAACTCTCAACAAGCTGGACTCATCCTATAAACAATAAAAATATATATATATAATTGGTCTATTTGCATCTATGCCCGTAAAAAATGCCATGCTGCCTATGTCACGAAATAAGCAGGATGTAAAGAGAGCTGTCTATTTTGTAAACTAGCAAACTGTATGCATCTTGGATAATGTCATGTAGTTTCATTGGCACGGATATGCTGTTATCACTTGTGAGGTAAATTAGAGAGTTGAATTTCACATGTTGCACTGGATAAACATAGATAGGCATTCATTAGCCCTATGATAAATGTATATTGTCCACTTTCCAAGATTCAGAAATAACTCAACCCCAGATCTTCTTGAATCATACATAACTTGGCATCAACTTCAACAATTAAGAGTATCAGAAAAACATGCCTGCAGGTCGAGAAAGTCCTCATAAATGAAGGACCCTTGCAATGTACTGCAAGAGTTCCAGAGAGCCAATGGAGGTATAGGATTGACCAACGTACGAATGTTACAAAGCTTCAGAGGTCAAGAGCTCACAGCTTATTGTTGAGATGTTTTAAAAAAAAGGAAAAACAATAAAGCATTCACAAATGTTCTCAATCGACAAAATAAGATGGAAATTACAAATGAAACAAACATGAAGAAAATAATATGACAATACCATTTCATAAGAAATTTTCTAACACTGTTGATTGTTGAGAGATAAAAAAAGGAAAAGGAAAAAAAATAAAGCACTCACAGATGTGTTCACTAGAAGGATAAAAATTACAATCAAAACTGATATGAAGAAGAAAAGTGGAATTAAAAACCAATTCTTTAAGAAATTTTCTAATTGGCCCCCGTAACTAAATTCCACAGATGCAAATAAACACTGAGAAAGAAGGAACTTTCGATCGGGATGTGCCATGTTTCTTCACTGCTAGCCACAAGGAGAACTTGTCTTGAGTGACGAGGAGTTTGGGGGTGTTATTGATGTAAAACAAAAGTCAAAGTGTTCAAAGAGGGCTTCAAAAAAGAGATATGCGGATAAAAACATGAGCCACGAGTTAAGGCATAACAAGATTGCAATGCTTCAAAGTCCTTCATGGCTTAAGTCATTTCTCTTTATTTGAATGGGGGGCATCATGGTGAGTCCAACAGAAAAAAAAAATAAAACGCATTGTAATTCTGATCTACCATATCGCACTCCATATGGTTTGTAAATGAGAAATCAACCTTGTTACGTGGGCAAACTATGATACTGCTTCAAACACCTGGATTTTGAAAAATTCTGAAATGTTTGAATTACATTTTCTAGAGAATGACGATACTTGTTTTCCTGGGTAGTGCTCATATCTTTAGCAATAATAAGAAAAAAGGATTGATACATAGATGTCAAATCATCAAATTTTACTTTTTTGTCATCTACTTCCCAATATTGCTTTCCATGCCACTGAAATCTCTGCTCTGTTAGCATAATTGCCACTCTATTAGCTTTCCATTAGTCAACAAACTAGGGTTAGGGAAAAGTTAACTATGGTTGCGTTAGAGGATGAAACTTTAAGCAAGAATGAGCAATCATGATTTAATCCATCAACAGATGGTTATCAGATGGTTGGGACTAACTGAGGATGCAAGCCCAAATGAACCGGAACGCACCTCTCTCTGTCCCATCAGACAACTATGGTGGGAAAGGAGCGGTTATTCCCTCCATTCTTGACCCTTCCTCTCCAGGTAAGGCAGAGAGGATGAAAGAGGAGTGGAGTCAAGATCTTTGGGCTCGATTCCATCACCATCTCCTCTCCTACCACTCACCGTTATCAATACTCTCCACTCTCTTCCTCTCCATTCGCTCTTTTTCAGTTGACCTCGTCATCAATACTTTAAGGCACCAATCATGTGCTTCACCAACCGTATGGAGCAAGAGCCTTCTTCACCTTTGTTGCCCCTCTTCACGTAAGGTCAGAGCACTCCCTCTCCTTTAATGTTGTCCATCTACTACTCTCCATCTTCCCTTATCCTCTTTTCCCTCTCATTTTTTCCTTCACCGCTCGTTCTTTTTTCTTTGATTAAAGTTTACATGTGTTTACATATGCACAATTCTGATTCTCATCCACTTGAATGTCTAATCGGAACTCTAATCAAAGATCCAAAGGAGTTTAAAAGTTGAGACAGTGCAAGAACGTGCATGGTGTGCAAGCAGAGGTAGTATTGCGTGCAAGGAAAAGCAATGGTCGATTAATTATTTTTTTGCTCTTCACGTTCTAATATAATTTGTTTGCATTCTTTCAAAAAAAAAGATAATTTGTCTGCAAGTTGGATCTATATACACGTTGAGGCAGAGAGAATAGATGTTAAGATCCATGTTGTTTGAGCCTTTTAAGACGTCTGGATTGTAGGTCAGACGTCTGAACACCTTCCCAAATGTCTGGAAATCGAAAATTTCGAGTATGAGCTTGCGTCTGCGCGCGTGCTGTGCGCAGACAGTACACTTCCCTCGTTTTCTTCTTCTCTCTCCTTTCGTCCCGACGAAAACCCTAAACCCACATCCTTATATAAGGCCCCCTCCTCTCCCTCGTTCCACCCCCACTTTCCTCCTTCCCTCCAGCGACAACAGCGGAGCGAGTAAGAGCGCAGGAGTGGCGTAAGAAGGAGAGGAGCAACGTGAGATGGAAAGGAGTTAGCTTGCGAGCTCGCGTGGGAGCTCACCGGTAAGCTCACGATCGGAGCGATGCATGCGCAAGGCGAAGGAGTGCATCGGGGAGGTCCTCCCCGACACTGCTGCAACCGGAGTAGTAGGTAAGAGGGTGCGGCGCGGCCACGCACGACGCGAGAGGGTGGAACCAGGTTCTGTTTCTAAGTTTTTCCTAGAATCAGACGTCTAGATCGACATCCAGACGACGTAGCCGACATCTGGAGGAGGTTTCAGACGACTGAGAAGTATACTTCGTGAAGGCACGCCTTCCTTGCGAATACGGTCATGCAGGTCGCTCCATCAAGGCACTGTTGCATGCCTTTTTGAGGAGATTTGGTGGGATCCGCGCAGGTTTCGCTTCGGGAAGGCGCGTCCACGCGATTTGGATGTCTGGGCGACCTACCAAACGACGGGAAGTGCTTCCAGACGTCCGGAGAGGTGGTCAGACGTCTGGAACTGGATCCAGACAGTTCAGCAGAGTTCCTGGACGTATGAGGAGTGGCGCAGGACTTGAGATATGGCACTGGACACTTTTAAGACGTCTAGAAGTTGTCCTAGACGTCTGATTTGAGTCAGAAACACTATTTTTGTTCCGTTTAGGGTCCGTTTGAGGTCCGATTTCCACAATTAAGATACCGATGTTTCCCGTATGAATTCCTCTACTTGTTAGAAGACTTTCTATACTGTTCTGAGTATTCTCTTGTGATTGATCCTTGTGATAGGACTGGTTTCCGTTGCAGGTTCGGGACTTGCTAAGGCACGTGAGCCCGCCATTTAAGCCCTCATTTCTCCTGGGTTTACTGGTAGAGTGAGTGGCTTCCCCTTAATTTAATTAAAACCTGAATGCATATGTGGAATAAATGATTATAACCCAGGATATGACATGAATCCTAGGACTAGAAATTCTGGAATGTCTGTATTTGAATGAATGAATTGCAGTCGTGAATGAATAAATAGAATTATAACAATTGCCTGTAAATGAATAACAGTTGCCTGCGAAATATGTAATACTTGTGCTAGTTAACTGTTGTATATAACTTTCCTGTCGCACATGTGAAATGACATAATATTAGGTGCATGTATATAAGTTGGAAATGGAAAGGCGAATGTTGGAAACACGAATTATCTGTGAATAACTTAAATATGGAAATGTGAATGCTAGAATTGTCAGTTGCATGTGTATAACCTGAGAATGGAAATAGAAATAATGAAACCTGCTATGGAATGGTCTGAAGAATATGAGCATAAACCCTACGGGGAATTAGAAGAGCTCCTGGAAATAAATGAAATTGAATTGGAAATGTGAGTGAGAAAGTGAGTTGGCCCTTAAGTACGGAGTACCAAGGAGAGCGACTGTCCCCCTATTTAGTGCAGAGCGGAGCTAACCGCCCTTTGGTTGGGATTCAGGGTTAGGATTGGCCACTCTATACTGACTTCTTAGCCCTTGTGTACACTGTACCGAGGAGAGCTATTAGTGTAGGGAGAGAGCTAGCCACCCCACAGGGCCTGGGATTCAGCTAGCCGCCCTACACCGACTTGTAGGCCCACTGGGCAAACCAGGGTAGTCAAGCGAGGGTGCGCGCACTGTGGATGGGCGAGACCCCTATTTGGTTCTTAAGGGCTAGACCCCTGTTACTGAGAGGGTTATGCCCTATACTGATTCCGTGCTGTGCTTTAGGCACACCCGCTAATGGAAACGACTGACCGCGTTTCAGTGTGGGGTAGCTACCCATACGCTTATTGCACGTGCCGTAGTCACCGTTACGTCTATCCGTGACCTTGGGATGGTTGACTGGGTGTAGGACCACCACGGGAGACTCCCAGCCAGGAGAGCATCACGTGCGACTTCTACTCTTCGGAAAAGACTGCAATCAAGATCGTTCCCACGAGGAACATTCGAGATCAAGAAAGAGACCTGATAAATAAATCAAGTGGTGAAAGAAAGAATAATTAGTTAAAGAAAGAAAGAAATTGAAAAACAACAGCTACCTGTCCACCTTTACTGCTTTAGTAGTTGGTTGCCACTCTACTCAACGTTCACTGACGTTTTGTATTCATAATCCCTTTTCAGGTCCAGGTGTTGAACAACCAGAACCTATGGCTGCAAAAGGTGTTGGACCCAGTAGAACCCAGTAGTTGTAACTTTCTATTGTACTCCCTTTTCAGTTGTAGTGAGTAGTTCTTGCACCTCTGTACTCTGACATTTTGTATTTTATATTCCTGTAACCGTTTACTTTATATTGTTGTGGTGGTATGTACTGTAGTAGTTTTACTTATTTAATGCTGTACTTTTGTTACTGTTAGTGACTTAGCACAGTGAATGATTTACTTTCCTACTTTTTGGTTACTTTCTTGTTGGACTGAGTCTTGGGATCAGTCAAGTCAGTCCGGTTTCGTTCCTATAAGGATTCGGGAACCGGGTCGTAACAATAAAAGGGAAAATAGTTCTTCTTACTATTCAGGTACATATCAGAGCTATATAGTCCAAGTGTTTTTGTGAGGGTTCATGGTTTATGGGTGACATTTAATATCATTGGTGACATTCGAATGGTGATATCACCTTAGGGTTTTATGTAGGGTATAAGCACTGATTTTTAACTTGTTTTGTGTTGTGCTTTTAACTAGGATGGGCTGGTATGAAGGTCAGGAAGGCATCATTTAGGTCCATATTAGATATGATGGACAGTTCAATGATATGAGAGGATCAACAAGGGAAAAGTACATAGGAGGTGAAAAGAAAGTCATAGGTGTGGTTCCAGACAGGACTTACAGGTTTGATTTCACGAAGTTCTTGGCAAAGGTGTATTTGGAGATCAGGAATGTGTTGATAATGAAGTACAAAGTTCCAAAATCACGCTCCCATCGATATAAGGAGGTAAAGACTAAATCTGATATGCTTAAGATGTTTAATGCTCATATGGATGGAACACCATTAAAATTAGTTAATTTTTATGACATTGACGCCATATGCTTTGTTGACAAGTTCAATGAAAGAGAGAAATTTAATGTGGATATGAAAACTCTTGGCAAAGAATTACCTACACAACCTTTACATACACAACCTTTAGTTATAGATGAATCACATGTTAATGTAACTAAGCCCAATGTGGACGAAAGAAATGAAAATGAATCACAAGTTTGTTCATGTTAATATCTCGTAGCCACCTATAGTGAGTGACAGATGATCATTTTAGTCAGCAATTTGGAGTTAGTTCAAAGACTCCCGTAATGAATGAAACACAAGTTAATCAAACAATACAAAATGACATCATAGCAAGTGTGAGCATGGTCTGTGAGAGAACCAATAGTGGAACAAGTAGCAAGCAAAAGAAGAGAATTGTCAATGGTCCTAAGAAGATTGGCACTAGGAATAGCCTTGGATTTGCAGGTGTTGCTATTAATCAACTTCATGATTCATCTATTGAAGTTAGCCTTGTTCGCACAATAGATTTAGAACTAGATGCTCACCAAGGCTATCAAAGTTAGGAAGTAGAAGGTCAAAGGAAAACATAAAGATTCTTGTCAATCAGAGTTCAAAGTGTGTCAAAAGGAGGAAGGATAGGGGTAGAACTCCAAGAAAAGGGAACAAATCAAGTGATAAAGTTGATAAAATTAATGTAGTCGATGACAAGACAGATCAAGATAAGAGTATCAGTGGTAGAGAGGTGAGAAGAAGTAGCAGGATTAAAGGCAAGCCAAGACAAGTTTTGTGTGATGACTTCGTTGATGATTCTGAACAGTGAGTTTCATGTATCTATTGATGAAGCTGACAATAATATGACTCATTTAAGGATTTAGATGTGGAAGCTGAGTACCAACTTGATGAGGAAGCAGTTGGTTATGAAGGCAAAAAGTTACACAACTGATTATAACTTATTTGTGGGAAAAGATTTCAAGAACATTCAGTTGTTTAAGTTGGCGTTGTCAGAATTCTGCATTAGGAAGTAGTTTGGTATGAAAATTGTGAAGAGTAATAAAGGAAGGGTGATTGCAATGCGCGATGATGAGGATTGTTGTGGAGGATTCATACTTCAACTTTGCAAGATGGTGTAACTTTTAGGATCAACACATTGAGGAATGAGCATATATACACTTCAATTAATCAAGAGGAAATCTTATTGCATCAAAAGATTTGGTGGCAAACCATGCTCTAAGATGCCTAAGGGATAACTCGAAGCCGACAGTGAAAGAGATAGGTAAGAAGAACTTTTCTAAAGTGAAAATCCACGTTCCTTACATGAGGGTTATAAAGGAAGGGAGAAGGCCTTAGGGGAACTTTTTAGTGTATCTGAAAAATCTTGAGAAGATCCCCTCCTTGGTTTATGAGTTAAATAGAAAAAACCCAGGTAGTGTCATCCACTATTACACAAAGTCTAATAACTCATTCTTAAGGTTTGTAAGTTTCAAGGCCATGAAGGATGGATTCATCAATGGGTGCAGACCATTTCTTGAGTTAAATGCATGTCACCTTAAGGACAAGTACATGGGTAACTTACTAGCTGCAAGTGCTTTAGATGGATCAAATGGCTTATTCCTAGTTGCAAGGATGATTCTAGTTCTTCTTGGTCATGGTTCATGATTTATTTGAAGGAAGCCATTGGTTTTTGCTACTGCAAGGGTTTAACCATCATTTCAAATGGTGGGAAGGGTTTGGTTGCTGCTATTAAAGAGCAATTCCCATAGTGTGAGCAACAGGCTTGCATAAGACACCACTATAGCAATTTCAAAAGGCACTTCCTAGTAGAGGATAGGAAGGGGCTTGTGTGGTGTGCTGTAAAGACATTTGATAAGAACTAATACATACATTTCATGTGTGAAATCCAAAAGACTAATCCTATATCATTTGAGTATTTGGATAGGATCAAAGAAAAATGGGGTAGACATACCTTTGGAAATCATGCACAAAATTATTACATTATAAATAACCTCAGTAGAGCATTCAATGCATGGATAACATATGCAAGGTTACGTGTGGCTTATGACCTAGTTGATTGCTTAAGGCAAAAACTCAGTTCAGTTTGATACAAGAAGTCAACTAAGAATTGGCAATGGGTATTACCAGCATATATCGTGGAATATAGAAAGCTGCAAGGCTTCATTGTCATGAGAGCAAATTATGGAAATGTGGAAGTTGAGATAGTTTCAAGCAGGTTTGTGTTGAATTTGGCAGAAAAAGAGTGCAGTTGCAAGAAGCGGTAGGTGACAAGGATGATTTATCCACATGCTGTTGCAACACTGAGCAGCATAAGAGAGCTAAAGTGGAAGCTCTATGTAAGTAACTATTGTACCATTAGGAGATACTTGGCTGCCAATGCTGGAACAATTGCACCATTACCAAGCAAGGATGTATGGGACAAAGTTACTCTACCTTATGTTGTAGGTGCCCTACATTACAAAAGGACTCCAGGCCAACCCAAGATAAATAGGATAAAGGGAAAAGATGAGGGTATTCATTGAAAAACACAAAAATGCAGAAGGTGTGATGTTGGGCATCATCAAAATAGTTGCAAGACAACCCTTAACCCACCATAGCCCCAAGCTACAGATGCAGTACCATCTACACAATAATCAACTACAAGAGGCAATACAAATCCAATTGTCATATCCGCAAATATAAGGTCACTAATATTAATTATCTCATTTCATTTCCTATTAATGAAACTTATGTTCCTTACATACTCAAGCTACCTATCTACTTTACTTTCAAGTGATGTGTCCTTCAAGCCACTGAGCACAAACACATTTAACAAGAGAGAACCTAGGATTGGTCCTTCAAGAAAAACATGTACGCCTAGGAAAGGAACACAAATTGACACTCTCTTAGATGATCCATCAGTGCAATTGGACTAAGCTAAATTTCTATCTTTGTAACTTATTTATTTTCCATTGTAAGTTTGCAATCATGCATTAACATTTAATTTGCTTTACAAAATCTCTCTGTTGTCTTATTTTGCTTTGGTATCTTTTTCATTTGTTGCATATATTATGATTCATTCTATTTCTTCCATTTCATGCCTTAGCTAACAATTAATTTTCCACATTGCAAGTTGATGTGAAATATATGTAACTATCAAATTTTTAGCCCTTGAGGCTTGGTAATAGATTGGGTGGGGACCTACATGGCCCTCACCCTTTTCCCCTTCAAAGAAAAAAAGTTGATAGGTATACAAAGAACAAGTTTAGAAATTAAATGGCACTCCATATGATTTTTTTTGTAGAACATGGAGACTTATAGTCTCTTTTTACACACTTCACACACAGTGGGATCTAATTTCACACTACATAATTTCATAAGAAGAAAAGAAAACCTAAACATTTTTTTGGGGAGTGGTCTTCTCTTTTTGGACAATGGTTATGGGTATCTTCTTGGACAATGGTGTTGTCGAATAGTTTGGTTGTGATGTGAAACATTTAACTATGGATGTTCAAATTGTGGATGTGGACCTTGTGTGTGTTTTGGACAATGATGTCTTCTCATGGTTATCTATGCTTTACCTTCTTGAAGGTTTCATACGATAGGTAGGTTTCAGATGTTTGTTTTTGTTATTTGTAAGTTTATATTTGGAAGAGAGGCCAATTTGGAAGATGGGCCATCAAGGGGTTGACTAAGGGGCTGAGCACCCCACTAGTATCCAAGAGGTCATGAGATTAAATTGCATACACACCACATTTATCTTCTCAAAGAAAAGATTGGTCCATTTTTATGGGTAGGTACAATTGCAACTTATAGCTAAGATAAAGTGAAGGATAAGCACAAGAAAGAGACCATGAAGCTAACTTCCTTAGGTAATTTTCCACATTAACCATAGAACATTTTTATTACTACAATAACTACGAGACATGCTAGAATTCCTTTCATATACATTGTCAATTCATAAACTTGCTTTTGCATACATGTAACATTTGCATTTATGTGGTTGATCCTTTCTTTGATTGATGAAAGTCAAATCACTAACTCTAGCAATCTCTTTATCTTTCATTTGCGAGGTGACATCTTCATCGGACACTCATTCAAAGAACTTATAAGCCTGGGTGCAACAATTTTTTTTTTTTAGAGAAAGCTTGGGTGCAACAAGTTAAGAACTTCCATCCACAACTCCAAGGCTTTGAAGATGTCCTCTTGGCAACTAGAAGCTTGCAAAAGCAAAAGACTCATGGAGATTGTAAAGATTGAAGCAAAGATCCTTCATCACTCTTCATTTTAGGCTTGAGAGCTAGAGAAAGTCCTTACTATGTAAAAAAAAATCCTTTTGAGTATGTATTCTATTTCAACGAGTGAATGAATACGTAACTTTGCAATGAAAATGTATGAACAAGATGTAATTACCTTCAAGAGTTTCTATAAAATTTCCCTCTTCATTTTTCCTTGAGTTGCTTTCTTTCTCAAGGCATTCTTAGTGCCTAAGAGGGGTTAAATAGGCAAAAGGTCCAATTGTTGGAGGGCAAATATGTCCTTCACAACTACAAAAAGGAGTCAAAAAATGGCTAGAAAGTCATCCCCGTGTGACTGACAACTCTGACATTGCTCAGAGTCAACATCCGTTAGCCCCAAGCTGGTGGAAGATAACCATAGGGCATTTAAAGCAATATTGAGAAGTGAATGGTAAGAAAGTAATTTCTGATCATTTCATAGGCATCTATGTAAAAACTCCTAAGAAAAACATATTCATATTCAACTTTGCGGAAAACCTTAACTGGCAGGAGCACTTCATTGTACAAGGATTACCAAGTTCGTAGCAAATGTAAATTTCCGCAGGCATTGTTTTTCACAAGGTACTTAAGTGAAATAGACAATAAGATTTAAGAGCCATGACAGTTGCAGACATAAAGCATCTGATGCATAGGCAACATAGATCCATGCAAAAAGTCAATGCATTCAAAGCTAATATTAAAGAAATACAATTTCTCGCAACTGATATTCTGAATGAACTCCAATCTGCATACCGTGTTTAACTTGTTCAAAGTTCCATCAATCTGCATAAAGTAGGCCTGCATGGAAATTTTTTTTAAAAAAAACATGGAAGACATTTAGCATTAATTTATAAAAAAAGTGATTAAATACTGCCACTTGCCTCAAGTAACATTTCAAGCTCTTCCACATCATTCTCATTACCATGAAGGGTGGTTGCACTTGCCCTGCTGGCTCTAGATATTTTTGAGCCTATAGTTGGAGAAGCAGGCAACCAATTTGGAGGACCAGAGCCACTCAACGGGGAGGATGCTACCAATTTCCGTGAGAGGTAAAGATCTGCCATATCATCGTCATCATCCAGAAGTTGTTCAAGCTCATCTCTTACCTTTGTAAAAGAAACGAATTTTATCATATAAAGATATTTTCAAAGGACCATTAATTGATTAACGACTTAACCAAAGGTGCTCTTGCAGATTAAGCTTAGAATGTATGTAGTTTATTAAAGTAAGGTG
Source organism: Thalassia testudinum (assembly GCA_037157565.1). Taxonomy (NCBI): domain Eukaryota; kingdom Viridiplantae; phylum Streptophyta; class Magnoliopsida; order Alismatales; family Hydrocharitaceae; genus Thalassia; species Thalassia testudinum. Next base: position 137,008,852 of record JAZHRO010000073.1, read on the forward strand.
GCCAGTACATAGTTGATTAACGACTTAACCAAAGGTGCTCTTGCAGATTAAGCTTAGAATGTATGTAGTTTATTAAAGTAAGGTGGCCAGTACATAGATCACTTTAACATGAATCAGGAAGAAGGATGTCCACCAGTTGAGCTTTAGAAGAAATATCTGGACCAAAAATGTCCTCTCAGTGATAGCATTTCACATGAAATGAGTAAATCAATGGGTCTTCTCTCACAAAACCCTAGAATTCTGGTAATGAATATGATGTAGCTCAAAGGGCCTATTTGCAATTCCTTATTTATTTTTATTTCTTATTTTAGTTATTTTAAGGAAAATAAATGGGAGATCATTGGGAAATTCTATTTTTTCTTGTAATATAAATAGGAGTAAGATTGGTTTGTTTCCTCATTGTTCAAATCCCACCCTCTACACAAAAAGGGCAACATTATTGTTTTGTTTGGGGTTGAACTAAAATCAAAGTTTGCAGCCTTGATGGCATTTATCTCTCATCTCTTGGTCCTACTTCCCATCTCCCTACACGTCTAGTAACTTCTCCTCTCCCAAAATCCTGTGCAACAGACATATTTCTCCTCTCCCAGTCCTCTGTCCATTCTCATACCCTTTTCTTTTGGCCCTGTCAATTGCTATCAAAAACTGAAGCAATCAACATCAACATGAGTGACATCGAATTTCTCATGTTGGTTCTCTATTACAGGAATCTTCTTTGTTGGAGAATTAGGAAAGAAGTTTTTAGTTAGGCAAAGTTGATTGTTTTATTTCAGTTTATTTTTGTTGGGATTTGATTTGATTTGAGTTTGTTTCAAAATTATTATTAAGATTAGGATTACCTTTGTAATCCCCTCTTTATAGTAAAAGAGGGGGTTTCCTCTTTTCATCCAAAAAGAATTCCTCACTACTCTTGCACGTGTTATTAGAGCAGGTATGGTCCTATGGAATCCGACCACTACTAAACCTACCTCTCTCCTATGCATGGAGCCTTCTCCACATGCCTCCTCAACACATGCACGCTAACGTGTGCACTACCACTGCTTCATGCATACCCCGTGTGCACCTCTCCTGTGTGCATGCGCGCTTGCTGATCTTGCTACCGCGCCACGCGTGGGTTCCTACTTCTTGCACACCACGCAATGCTCTACTACGCCACACTTGCCGCTCACACGCATACTTGCATGATCACTGCGTGCATTGTGGTTGCCCCACTTTGCACCTAGAGCGCCACCACATGCTACTACGCGGCTCTCGCATGCGCGAAACACCCTCATGTGCACTTACACATCACGGTCACATGATCAACTTCGCAGATCACAATGTCAGCTTAAGGTTATCTTCCGCTATTACTAAGGCCAAGACCTTAGCCTCTACTATTGCCATAGTAGTTCAGGGCACCTCAATCAAACTTAATGATGCCCAGAACTACATACTCTGGTCCAGGGCTTTCAAAATCTTCATTGGAAGCCAAAAAAAGCTTTATAAGGATAGAGACTACGAGTGGGAGCAAGATAACCACATGGTGATGAACTAGCTTATGAATAACTAGAGCCGAAGATCACAACCAATATGTTGTATAAAAAGAACACAAAGGACATCTAGGATAACTTGGCCAAGAAGTACTCCCAGAAGTCCAATGACTCCAGGTTAGCAGATGTCTACCATAGGATATGGTCCACCAATCAGGGGGACCTATCCCTAGTCGACAATTACACGACCATGGAGTCACTCTACGAGGAACTTGCAGTCTTCTAACCCTCCTGCTGTGATGCTCAAACTTCTCAGAGGGCTAAGTGGTAGACTTATAGGTTCCTTAATAGATTAGGCCCTCATTACTAGTCTACCAAGTATCAACTTCCGTCCTCTTACATGATACCAGAAATAGAGATACTTTACAATCGCCTTTAGAAGATCGATGCAGATGTCTCACTAATGATCACTCCTACCACTGTTTCTAAGACCTTTGCCCTTGTTGCCTCTAGAGGGCGAGGTGGTTGCTCTAGTGGCCGCAATGGTGGATGTGGTGGGCAAAGCCAGACTTACTCTCCTTGCATCCATTGCAAGAAAACGAACCAACTATCTGACAGATGCTAAGACAAGTTCGATAAACCACCTTGGGCAAATCAGACTACCATAGAAGTGACTCCTACTAAGATCAGGATGGACTAGCATCTCTCTAATTTACTCCCGCACAATTAGAGTACCTACGATCTCTTCTGAGATGCGAACCTCATCTACTGCTGCTCTGTGATTTAAATGCCGACGACATGCCGTCGGTAAGGGGATTTTTGGAGGGAGGGCATATCGACACAAATATAGTGTCGGTTTGCAGGGAAACCGTCGGCATGCTGAGGATTTCGCCGGCATGCCGACAGTTACCGACGAAACGTCGGCATGCCGATGGTGGCTGGGCGACGCTGGGAATGGGAGCGGCGGGAAATTTGAAAAGGTTGGGCGGGAAGCTTTTTGGAAATCACCGGGCGGGAATGGGGGAAGCAAGGGAAAGGGCGCGGGGGGCGGTCTGGGAGGGAGGGAACACACACACACACACAGGCTAAAATAACCTGTTTTTATTATAAAAAAACCTGTAAAACGTTTCTAATATCTTGATTTAGTTGTCTTTCAAATCTTAATCATTTCTGCCGACATGCCCTCGGCGTGCCTCGAAATGTCATTTTTTCGGGCCGTCGAAATCATCGAAATCTACCATCGAAAAACGGGCATTTCCACGGCATGCCTTTGGCATGCTCACGAAATGCATACCTACAATTTTATCGACACGGCATCGAAATCGACATTTCGAACCTTGTTGCTACTATGGTTGCTTCCTAAAACCTTTGCTACTCTTGCCCCAACTACTTCTCCAGATCAAGGTGCTCATTCTTCTGATCTGACATATGCCTTCTCTGCTGAAGTTCCTGAATGGTGGAAACTTTAAGGCACCACTCTCCTACCCCTACTACTACCTACTTGGAACGCTTCCCTATGTTTGTCTGCTACTACTGATACAATTGTACTACTATTGTGTTCGGCTACTACTCTACTATAGCATCTAGTACTAATGCATCTACTAACTCTCTATTGCGACTGCTACTTCTACTACAGTTTAGCCTCCTACCTGCTCCTTTAGATGCCTACATTAGGGGGAGTCCTAGTTTTGTTGTACATCCTACAAGTTGAGCATTGTACGCTCCGACTTGGGGAAAAGTGTTAGAGAATTAGAAGAGAGGTTTTTAGTTAAGCAAAGTTATTTGTTTTATCTCTTTCTATTTTTGTTGTGATTTGATTTGATTTGAGTTTGTTGCCAAATTGGAATCAAGATTAGGATTACCATTCCAATCCCCTCTCTATCTAAAGAGGGGTTTTCTCTTTTCATCAAATAAGAATTCCTCATTACTCTTCCACATTCTTAATCCCTCTCAATGAAAACATTGCCCTATTGCTGCCACCAACCATAATTTGTAACCACATACTTGTCAACCCCTTGCTTCAAACACCATTGTTTAGCAACCAACATCTGATGCCTCCTCAAGTTACCATCAAAGTCACCTTTCAACCATGATGATGGATGATCTCACCAAACCCAAAATCTCCATTCTCTCTAACTCCATCATCACCACCCCCTTCATTGCCTTGCCTTCCACTGGTAACAGCTTCCAGCCTCCCCAGAAGGAGCACCATCAGTGTCTACCCCTTAAACACTCCTCTTTTGTCTTAAGACTTATGAAGGTCATCAAGGCCAAGTACAAGAAGGCCCACCCACAACCTCTATCTTAGCAACAACCAAGATCATCTCCATAACACATTCCAGGTGATACCACCTTCAGAAAAGTATCAAGGATGCCATCTCCACCTTCAATTCTCTCCCTTCTGAAATTGTCTCCAATGGGCTTTTGCCCGCTCCCCAGTCAACAGTCACCGCCAACCTCAATCCACAGTCCATACCACAAACAATTGAGCAGTGATGCTATAATCCTCTCATAGCCACCTAGAGCTCTAGTTTAAGTACCATTGCCCCTTAGATGGAAACCATGTGGCTGTGTTTGGCTCTAAGATAAGTTGTAACTTTAGTAAGTGAGGTTAAGGTGTTCAGTTGTAATGTAGGGTGACTAGTTGGTTGGATGTGATAGTTATAATAGTGGAAGTGATGATCATATTTTTTTATATTGGAACTTGTAAAAAGTTGTGATGGAGAATTGCATTACAAATACAAACCCAATTAGATCCCCTACAAAACCCATTGGCATTATAGATGACAACCTGCTTCGGCTAGATAAGCCTGGGTTATCCCACAGCAAAATGGGGCCTATAGGTTTCAAACTCCATAAAGGTGAGGAGTTGTTGGCATCTTTTCGGGAACATAGGGTCAAAAAATTGCATAGAAGTCTGAAAAATCAGGAAAACCTCTAGTTAGATCCAAAATTAGTAATTTTGTAAAAGTGAACCAAAACTTTCAAAAATTCAAAATAGTCCAATATTTTTATAGCAAGGAACTATCAATAAGAAGCCTGAAAATAAGTGGTCAGGAAAGAAATTTTTGGAGAGATAACTGATGTAGCTATAAGGACCTAAATGCAATTTTTTATAGGATCACCACTCTCCTGAAGAAGGAATATAGGATTCGTACTATGTACCTCCACAACATTTCTGGATTTTACGGGACTCTTATGTTTAAGAACCTAGCCTTTCATGAGGAATAACAAGCTATACGAAGTAGCTATCTATGAGATGTGGTGAATCCATACTGACAAAGGTGCCTGCAATAGTTCTTGAATCTACTGGATGCCTGCTTGATAATCTACAGTTCTGGCAGTCATCAACATAAACAACAGAAATAATGACTCCTTGTGGATTAAATTTCCAACCACAAGGTTTTCAACATGACAAACCTCTCCTTTGAGTGTCAGATAAAAGGCAAATCATGTCAGCATCCAACCCCATAAATGTCACTGTGGATCTCCATCCTTTAATGGAGCCATAAATATCACTCACTATAGGCCGCAATCCTTGATTAGAGCTATGGGATCAAGCTCCCACTGAAAACATCATTGTCAATTTAGATGGGTGCTTTTGACTAGACATCCTTCTATCTCTTGCGGCAAAATAAAAAACCTTACACATTCATGAAGATAGGTAAGAAGGTACGCAGTATCCTTGACTTAAATGCATACATCTAATCCTCAGTGCACATTCTAGAGTATATTGCTGAATGTATAAGAATAAACTTTTGTCGTATCTGTACAATAATGAAGGAGAATGCAATTACAATCATGCAAACACAAAAGGAGGCATGATGCAACATGGTAGCCAAAAGAAAAGGAAAAAGTAGCATTACCCTGTACGCATTTTATTTCTTGCAAACCATCTGATGCAACTTGCAGCATCCCTCACAAGGTGAAAGGGATAAGAGGTAGCTAGAAGTGGCATAATATCTCTTCAATACCATCTGAAAACCTCCTAATAGAAATTGAAGCATATATTCACCAGAAGCTAATATATTTGGTTTAAATAGAATTAAAGGAAATACACCATGGGCACTAAGGGGTCGATAAAGTGGTAAAACCTTCCCATTGTCATCTAGAAGCCATGAAATCAAATCCCATGCCCACCCACATTTACTCTTCAAAAAAAGAAAATACACCATGTAAAAGTCAAATACAAATACATCCCTTAGCTGTTACAAGTCTAAAACATGGTCCTAAGCCGGAGGTCCATCATTTCTTTTGAAGATGAGCAGGAGGTCCATCATAGCCAGGACCATTAGAAACAAGCAATCGATAGGCATCATTTCCTGATCAGAGGTCCCTTAAGAATAGATGGAAAAACAAGATGTTTAAGAGAGGGCAACACAAAGTTTAGGAATCCTATATCTTAAATCAAGTCTTGTTTGCAGCTTTTGATTTCTGCCCCTGCTACTTGACACTTCATAGCATAGATGTTGCCAGGTTGGTCTACAGGCAATAAGCTCCTCCTATATAGAATTCAAGAGTCAATAATTGCCGGTTCAGAATACCATGCTTCAAAGCATTATATCTTGTAGTGCTCTTTTGTTGCCCTCGAATATACAATTGATTTTGTGAAATTGAGCTCATATCAGTGTAGGAATTTAAAGAGGACTAAAGACACATCAGAACATGCTTTGGCTTTACCTTCGCAAAAAAAAAACACATGCTTTGGCTTTAATACCAACTGCAATCACTTAATTTACAATCCATACTCCTACAAAAATTAGATTATCAACTTTTGCACAAAAAAGAGATTATCAAAGGAAAAATTCTACCAAAAGCAAAAGAAACTAAAAGATGACATGGGCTCATTGAAAATAACAAGCTGCAATTAATCACTAAACTTAGCAAGATCCTTTTATATCTGTGCCCTAAAGATCATTATGTCCTCCTTCTACCAAGATTTGTATAATTGAAGAAGGAATGGTTTTGAATGATATATGAGGAAAAGAATTTCTAATGATATAAAGAGAAAACATACTTTTTGTACCCGAGCAGTCAGCCTTGTCATTGCACTCTTCAATTTACGAACACGATCTAAATTGCGGCTGCTTATCTACATGTGAGTAAACAATGTAAGTGCGGATGAAGAATCAACCCCCTCAAAAAAAGGCCTCCATCTAAGCAACTAATAGTTGCAATTGCAGCTTCAGCCAGCAGCTGCTATTACTGTGGCCAAAAAGAAGAACAGATTTTTCTCCTGTTACCGAATATATTAAGGTTGGGATGCCCATTCTTAGTATCATAAAAAATTTGAGATCAAAACACATTGTCTAAGTTTCTTTGCTGTATTAGAGAGTGGACTCAGAGCATCAAATAATGCTCTTCTTTCTATTGCCTTCTTGCAAACTAATACTTGCCTTTACAGAAAGCTTATCCCAAAAGAAAAGCACCAAATCATATTCCTTTTAATACATTGAGATAGATAATCTGGCTAAATATCCTTTTTAAGAGAATTTCAACTATTAAATGAGGAACTCCTAGCATTATGAACTATGGCAACAAAACAAGGAAAAAGAAATAGATACTGTCACTCCTATAAGGCAAAATGTGTCTCTCTAAATGAAGTTCATGATGCATTAAAAAAAATTCCTCTTAGATGTGAAAATATACCTCTACTCAAAAAAAAAAAAAGAAGCAAATGTGAACATTAGCATATTTTATCTATTTAACCCACAAAGCAAAGCCAAGGAAAAAAGCCAAATGTCTCATCATCCAAGTATGTTGGCATCAGGCACAAAAGAAGGGAAACCCTTTTTCACTTTTCTTTGGTAGGAGAATATGACTTAGAAACAAATTGAATTAGGGACCTTACTTTGCCTCTAATGCCCCTAGATACGAGCATGGTAGGAAAAGTTATCATAAGAAACACAATATCCCTTTCAGTTTTACGTCAACATTCTAAAACCGTATTTTATCAAAGCAGAAGCGGCTTAGAAACTTTTGAGAAAAAAAAGTTATAAGATGACCTTAGATGTCAGCTCATCTAATGCAGGATACGCTGCACTCTCCAACTCTGTAGTTCGGGCATCAAGGTAGCTGCAAATAGCTTCCAAAGCTACTTCAAGGGCTCGAAACTCAAATGGTGACTCTGCACCACATTACCACATTGTAAATACATCTTGGATGAGGAGGCAAAGATACAAATCTTAAGTGGAAGAATAGAAAATGCATTTTTGGCTGAGCCTTTTATTTAGAAAGAGAAGGATAAGGATGCCTACCATAGGACAATGGTCATCTCAGATGCATTGATAAACAAGTAAGATTACAAATTACAAATAACAAAAAAAAAAGATTACAAAGAGAAGGTTTAGCAGCCTTCAGCTAGGTTTCAGATATTGCAACATATCACCGATATATTGTGTATCGCCAGTAGGACCTAATATCAATACCTATAGAATATCATTATTCCAGTATATCGCTAATACATCAGTGGTATCGACGATATCTCTGATATCGACAAAGGTTGTAGTGCAAAAATTCCACATATTGGTAGATATATGTCGTATGGGGATATATCATATGAAAATGTCACTATTCTCAAATTTAGTCATCTGCAATGGCACTATAGTTGCTCTTTGGTCCTGCTGCCCTCTTTGCTCGCGATAGAAGCTCAGATATCCTATTTCAACTCAAATCTTTCACTAAAATAATTATTTTATTTATGATGAGTTTCTAAAGTTTTTGATCTTCATATAAAATCTTATTTTGTGATTTTTTTTAGCTTTTTGAATCTTAAACTTGTGTTACTGTTCATTCTGAATTTAATTTCTTCATTTGTTCGATAGATTAACGTTTTCTACATATTGTATTAGTCAAATAACGAAATAATCTTTGGCTTTATCATGATTTTGTGGTTCTAAATCTCATCTCAAAATCATATTTGTTGTTCATTAAGAATTTTATTAATGATATTTCTCTTTTTTTTTTTTTTTTGAAAGGGGAAAGGATGGTTATCCTTGTGATAACCACCCGGAATATATTAATAAAATAAGAGGCACAAGGCCAAGCTACAAATCAGAATTCCAAATAAAAGTTCTCTAACTAGGAATATATTAACATTTCTCTAATTATTTGATAGATTAAAGATCTCAACATACCCTATTAGTCAAATAACAAATTAATCTTCAGTTTAAGATTTGGTCTTCAAGTAGATTTCTAAAATTTTTGCGAATCTATATTGTGTTGCACTCAAAATTTTATGATTTTGATCTTTATAAACACCTCTTCGTGCATGTACTAGTAATTACAATCATAATTTTGTAAAATTTATGACATTTTTAGCTATTTTAAACCATTTTGAGCTATTTCTACAAATTTTAAAATATCAGCGGTATATCTGCAACATATCCCCAATATACCCCATTTTGACTTGTTGATGTGGCATCAATATCAATATATGAAACCTTGACCTTCACAAAGAAGCCTCCCACGAGGTCATGACAGCCAACAAGAAACGAATTGATTTCTTTTTTTTTTGAAAGGGGAAACAGATAGATTTTAGAACATTCTCGATACAGGGCCTAGCATTCTAAAGATAACAGAATTCCTCTCCAGCCACAAGGTCTACACGAAAGCCATAGGACAAGCTTGAAACATCTCTCAGATGAAAAATGCAGTAGCAAACCTCTGTTTTGGTCTTCTTTCGGTTCTTTGAAAATTCTAGCCATCTGCTCTAACTTTTCTGACTAAAGCCCTGTTAAGTACCTTAAAAGGAATAAAATTTTCCAACCAATGCAGTAGATAAAGTAACACCTCAGAAACTAAGCCACAACTATCAGCTCCAGAAACAATGTGGATTGTGGAAGCCAATTGATGCAATACATGTGATAAATGATGTACATCTGCCAAGTAGTTAATGGTAGAAAATGTCAAGCATAATACAGGACAACTTAAGCATTGACATGGAACTGCCAGGCATTTTCAGATTGAAACTACACTACTCCAAAATGCAGTGTTACAGATTCAAGAACTAGTTATGAGCATTCTTTGACAACAGCATTTCATGTGTATTGCATGGGTATGGAGAGAGTGTACGTTCAGTAGGTGCAGCATGTCCTATCCCACCATGGCACATACAAACGTGCAGATATGGATCGTAAGACTCATCTGAAACCAAATTGTTGGCACCTCGTAAGCACACCCTGCAGTTATGCAAGTTACCAATGCAGGTGTGGCAGTAAAACATTCATAAGCCGTTTTTCATCCACCATGGACGGTCCTTGGTTTGAAAAAGTTGGGCATCTTTAAAAGAAGAACAAAAGGTCCATTCCTTGCATTTGTCATGAGACGGTAAAACCGATATAATCAGACATTCAGCCAAAAGCAGACATCTTTTTATATAATCCTCTGGATCAAAAAAAATACGGATTTGGGTACCGAACATGTTCGAAACGATCAATAAGCTACAGTCACATACCATCGTCTTCCGCAGCTTCGACATCAAGCTGCTGTCCATTCAACTGCTCCTTCCTGTTCTTATGCGTGCTGCTCGGCGGAGGCAACCGCCTCCTCAGCTCCTCCACTATCGGTATCACATTGTCCTCCAACGGATCCCTAAGCAACACCTACAAAAAAAAAAAAAAAACAGAGAAGAAGAACACAAAGTATGTTACCTCCCCAACATACACAAAGATCCCACCTTTCCAGCCATCCAACCATCGATTACCTCTTCCGCGGTGATTATCGCCTTGATGTGCTGCACCACATGCAAAAGCACACGTATCCAACTGCGTGAGGAAGGTAAAAGTAGAAAAAGGATGATAAAGGGGCGACCTTTGGAGGGACCTTTCACCTCGAGGTTGAGGACGATAGCCTTCTCGCGAGCGAGAATGGTAGAAGGGTAGGAGAGGAGGGGGTCGAGGATCCTGAGGTCGCGGGCGTGGATCTGCACGCGGTGCATGATGGCGTACTTGTCGACGTCGAGGACGTCGCCTTCCCCAGTGGAGTCCAGCAGGACCCAACTCCTCGACCCCCCGGCCCCCTTCTTCTTGGTGGTGCCGGTGATCGTGGTGGGGCCCAGCTGCACCTCCGCCACCGCCGCCGCCGCGGCGCCTCCGCCTCCTCCGCCGCCCCCTCCACGGGCCATCGAGGTCGAAGCAGATCACATCCCCGGTGTTTTGTGGGGGGAGATTTCGTTAGGATTCCGAGGCGGAGGAGGCCAACGAGTGGCTCTCGCGCGCGCGCTCGGAAGGAGGAGAAGGAAGAGGTCGCAAACGCGAGGAATCGAATCGAATCGAATCGAATCGAATGGGATGCTCTCTCTCTCTCTCTCTCTCTGGGTTACCTTTCTTTCTAAATTCTATTGTTGATGCCGCCGCCGGTGCTTCTCTCCTTGTTTCGTTGGGTCGTCTTCTCGTCGGTTCCTCCAGATGGCAGATGATAATTGCCGCTGACGACACTGCACTTTTGGGAACTATCCTTCGTTACCTTTTCTACCGGAGATCATTTCTTGATCCCCAAAAGCTGTTGATCCGGTATTGACGAGAGTTTTATTGATGATATTCAAGTTTTTGGAATTCTCTTCCCCCCGTTAAACGGAAAAAAATATTACATGCTGATCCCAAAGTCATAGAGTTTTACGTGAGACATGATCTAGATATTTGGTTCAGAATACCCAACAGGTGTGTATCTATTCGAGGCTTTATCCGGTTGCAAATCCAAATTTAAATTTACATTGTCCAACATGTAAATATGAAAAATATCATCGTGATCAAATGAATAATTAACTAAAATATAAAGTGTAAAATAATATGAAAAATATTAGGTCTGTATCCAAGTAACAATAAAATAAAATCAATCAAAGTAAAAATCTACTAATCTACTATATCACGAAGAAAACTAGAAAAGAAGATAAATTATTACTGATAAGGAGCGGTAGGTAACTAATAAGTCCTTGTTTCACTAGTCCGCACCCTGCTTCAAGATCTCAATCTTCGACCGTTGGCCTGAGTTTGAGATGATTCACTTGCATTTAAAGTTAAGCTAATGGAAAAAACTTCCCTTAAGCTAGGTATCTAATATATAGGCAACTAAAGATAGGACATCAAGAACATAATAAAGGAAATAGATATTATATAAATTGATAATTAATATTAAATAATTAACTCGGTGACAAGTTAATAATAACTCAATTCATTGATTAATTATTCTGTCATCCATATATTATCTTAGTCATTAAAGATCTAAGTTATAGATCTGGACTCGTCTCTACTTGTAAAGTTCCTTAAATTAGATTCAACCGAGGCTAGTTATATCTTAGCCACCTCAAGGACCTACGATGTAGGACATGATCGATATATGTCCTCAAAACAAACTCAAGGGCTGTTTCATCTCGGGGATAAGGCATCGCTTACCTTGTATTGCTCTTCTCTCTACAACAGTCACGAACTGAACACTCAACATTCGATACTAGAAGGAAAACCTGATGTCATATCCAACTTGGCTACAAAGCCTGAGTGATAGGAAGACATGCTACTCTCTTGCCATAGCGATCACTAACTGTAATCATGATACAAGGTCAGTGACCCAGGCAACTTTTTATTCATTGTCAATTCTTGTTAAATAATAGCATATTCCCTAATGCAATTATTATTGGTTCATTTATATAGCATAATATATACCCACATTAACTTAATTTCTTCACCAATTTTGATTTCAAAAGTGGGAAGGATTAATTTATAGTATAGCAATAAACTCCTTGTTCTTAGGTTTTGTTGGTTACCCTTACAATTTATCGAGTAAGGATTACAATGGCATCAATTTCATGAAAGATGAAGTTTGCTTAATACAAGCAATAATAAAGTCTCTTTTGGTTTAATTAATAATTCTATCAATAATCAACTCAAGATAACAATAAAAAAATTAGTGCTTAATCAACCTTAAATCATTAGTTAATCATAACAATCCCATATTTAAGTATAATGACCAAATCATGAGTATGGGTATAATGATACCAGTAAGGTAATAAGTCAAGGCTAAACATGCTAATCAACGCAATGTCTTATTTTAGCCTACATGCATGAATTTCATGGAAAGGTATTTGGGGCGTGCAAGAAAGAAATAAATGAATTAACAAGAGATGACGTTCTACCTCACGTGCGTGCAAGTGCATGCGCAACTCGCCTTTCGCACAATCATGCATGAGTGATCCTTTAATTGGCATCTTGAGATTTGAAACAGAAACTGTCAAATTCGATTGTACAAATGTGCTCGACACATTCGAGAACCCCTAAATCAAGTCTTGAATCGCCAAATTTGGGTTCTAGATGGCCTTGATCTAAATGAGATAATATTGACTGTTAGGGTTATTACCAACCAAATCCTTTCACAGAGATTAAATCGTAAAATGAAAAATTATAAAATTGACCTGGCAATTTTTCCCTTCATCTTCCTTGCTATGTGACTCCCATTTGTTTCCTCCTCTTCTTAACATGCACTAGGATGTTCCCTCGTTGACACCAACATTGGCCACTAGCCCTCTGCCTAACGCTTGCCGACATCCACCAGGTCCTCCAACGATCTACCCAGCCACCAATAAGCCCTTCTAGTCTTTCCATCTCTTCCTCTCCTATCTTCATCCACTCTACTAAGAGCAGGGGAGGAACCCACCGCTGCAAGCATCTCCCATCACCCACACATCGATCCCCTTCATCATCAGTCCACGTTGGGCCACCAGAGTAGCCCCCTCACCCTCCTTCATCAGCTACCTATGAGCAAGGAACAAGGAGTACCAACCTTGGCTTGTTGCCTCCCACAACCAACAATCCTTGTCGTCCATTGCTTTGTCACCACTTTCTGCTCCTCTTGATCATGCACTCCACCCTGGCGCCGCTTCGGTGTCTCATGCCAGACCCACAAATCACACGTTGCCACTACGCTTCTTTGTCTCCCACTCACTCAGTCTTCTCTCTCATTCTCCTACATTGACTTGTGTGCCATTATTTAAACGAACTCTAATTCGCACCTAACAAGGGTCATTGGGTTTGTTTAAGTGTGTGCAATTCGGTTACCAATTGGATCTTCAATCCAAGTCATCAAACTAGACTTCTCACCCCCTTTGGAGGGCTATTATAAGGGAAAGAGAATTTTATATTGCCTCCTACTTTATAAAATCAATAGTGGAAAATCCCTTCAATTTCCACAATGGAAAGCAAAATTCAATCAGCCTCTTAATCTAACCTATCCAAATGTTTACAACCTTTCAAACAACAAAAAGCTATCAAAGGAGCAAGCCCTTTAAACTCTTAAGCCCAAGAATAATTGGTTGAAGCCACTAATTACACATGTTGATAATAATTTCATTGTTGAAATCTATTATCTCCATAATCATATACTTACAACTTTCATGATGCCTAATAAACTAAGACTATATTGATCATCAAATACGGCCTCTTTCAAGACCCTTCCCTATCATCAAGAGCAAGTTTCTCCAACGAAGAGTCTTGTTTTTCATGTGGTTACTCTCGAAAAATAAATTATTCACCTTAGATACACTCCAAAAAAGAGCTTTTCACATAACTAATAGATTTGTACTTTGCAAAACTAGTGAAGAATCCACTTTATATTTATTATCTGCATGCTCCTTTGTCTTGCAAATCCTACAATTTGTTAATGCTTTTGAAAGAAATAGATCTTCCTTGAATTGGTTGAGTATCATCAATAGAAACATTCTCCACCTTAAGTTAACCTCTTTATATACCACTTTATTATTGTTGATTTAGATAGCAAGGTATCACAGAAGTTTCTTAAATATGAGGGAGAATCACCTTTGAGTCTTTAAATTAGTCAAGGATTTCCTTTTCAACTATTAGGAATTTACCTTTTTTAAAAAAATTATTCAGCATAAATATTACATTATTTCATCAATATAAACTAATTTTATAGGTCTCTTTAAAAAGATTGATAGACTCTCCATAATGTCGTTAAGCAACTAATCTCTCCCTAAGAACTTCTTGGGCATCAAACATCTATCTCTTTTTATGTTTCTAGTGAAGTTTTCTTTCCTTTGTTGTCATTTAGAGTAACTTTGTAGGGCTGACAATGCTTCTAGTATCTTTAGTCTATTTCCTTTTTGTGTGTTTAAGAATCTTGTAGCCCTCCAACGTCTCTTGGAACTTTTGGAATGAACTTATCTCAGCCTTTAGCCTTTTGACTAAGAGAAAGTAAGAGAAGGAGAGAGAAAGAGAGATCTTTTATACGAAAAAAGATTGATAGTGATTAGCAATGGTCGGGAATAAATGCCTGGATTTAGCTTCACCATGCTATTTTTAGATTTCTTTTTTGAGACAATTTCCTTCATGTTGACCAATGGATGATGTTTTATGAGGGATGTCAGAAGATATTAGAATGAGGTGGAGGAAATGCAAATGTATAAAGATGCTTAAAGACCTTTTGAGAAGGATTATTGACTATGATATCTATTATCTTGTAGAAGTAATGCTCCTCTATAATAATGAGAAGTAGAGATTTGAAAAATAGGATCAATTGAGTTCAAAGTCCAAGTTAAGTAACCTTTATGTATCTTTTTCTTTTGTGGAAGTTTAATTTTTAAGAAGAAGGAAGGGTGATTCTAGAGAGGGTAGATGAAGGCATAAGATTGAGAAAGACATTAAAAAAGAAAGAGAGAAAATGAAATGATGAAAAAGAGAAAAATCAATGTAGTCTATATAGCATGACCTGCATTTATAATGCATTATTATTGAAAAGGTATTGGTTTATTTGACCTCTAAATTAGGATATAAAACTTACAATTAATGTCTATTTATTGTTTCATGTCAATTTACTATTACAATTTAGGTTTTACATTATGTAAGTATTTTTATTCAGGCCTTTGACATGATACTTGTTTCTTTTCCTTCAAAACATAGCACAGATGTAAGAATTTTAGAATCTTTTAAGCAAATTTTCTAGCTACATTAATTACATGTAAGCAACTAAACTTTTTAGCTATATTAATTAACAGGAAAAAAACTTTACCAACTTAACTTAATATGACGGCAAATGTCACAAACCAAGCATCATTGCCATTATGCAACCATGAAAATAGAAGTTTGTTGAGTTATATGCAATAAAGTTCTCGACATCAAAATTAGATTTTTGTTTCCATAAAACTAAAATGTTCTAATGCAATAACTTGATCATTGACGACATTATCGGTAATCCTAAATATTAGAAAGTTTACAATATACAAATCTTCAAAATTAATCTATACTTGATTATGTATATAAAATCACCATCTTCATTACTCTGTCTATCTTATTCGCTAACAACTTACTTTTGAAGTGTTCACTAGGGTATGATCAAACAATGGAGACTCTTATTTGATAGGACAGATCCAAGTTCAAGTTTCCATCCCAGTATTATCTAGAGGATTGGTGCATGAGAGATAATCAACTTATCCCCTATTTACCCTAATGGAATTCTAGGTTATAAAAAAAAACATCTTTTGAAGTGACCACTTCATTCATCTTCACTTTCAAACAAATCCTCGATAAAGAATAAAATTGATTACACATCAATTTATTGAACAATTAGAGAAAGAAATAGCCTTTCTTAAAAAGAAGTCTAATCAACTCCTCGACTTAACCAAATTTACTAAGGGAAAGAACAATTTGGACAAGTTGATCACCATAAAAAATCTTTCTCTAGAAGATTTGGATTGGGCTATTATGAAGCAAGCCCATCAACTTCAAGTCCAAAGGTTTAGAAGAAGAACCTCCTAAAAGGAGCCATATTAATAAATCCAGATGCAAACTCATATGGATATCAAAAAAAGACCTTGAATCTTGTTTTGCTTGACACAAAGGAGAAATTAATTTGAAGAATTGGATCGATGCTATTCATGATGTACAAGTGCAAAAAATTAGAGAAAAGATGGGAACTAAAAGACCTTATGCCAAGGCAAGAAACTCAACTCGAAGACCTTTTGCAGGAGCAATAAAGAAGACGAGAGGTCGATGGATTATGGATTTAGGTTGCTTTAAGCACATGCCCAGAGACAAGTGCCTCTTCTTAGAGTTGGATCCTATGGATGAAGGCATGATTACATTTGACAACCACCACTAGAGTCATATTATTGGCCTTGATAAAATTAATAACCCAAATTCTCCTATCTTTAGTGTTTCATTAATTAAAGGTTTAAAGCATAATCGTTTAAGTGTTAACTAAATTTTTGATAAAGCTTTTAAAGTCACCTTTACATCAGAACTATTTGAGATATTTGATGTTAAAACCAATGAAACCCTTTTGAAGGGAGAAAGGCATAAAGGCACTTACATTGTAGAGTTTGATGATGATGGAACTTATGAATGTTTAGTTGTTAATGAAGAAATAGATCTTTATCAAAAAAGGCCAGAACATGTTCATATGAGGCTAGTACAAAAATTAGACAAACATGAATTAGTTTGAGGCTTACCCAAAAGAAAATTCCTAGATAACATTGTGTAGGATTCATGTGAATTGGGAAAAATTACTAAGGCTAATTTAAAGTTAAGAATTTGATTTCAACAAGTAGACCATTAGAGCTCCTCCATTTAGATTTATTTGGACTAACTAAATACGAGAGCTTAAATGGGTACCTTTTTTTTTTTAAAGGAGAAAGGAATGCAACTATTGACAGTATTATTATTGTCATGTTATTGTCGTCAATTTCTCGTGATTTACATAGGTTTCCCTTTTGAGAATAAAGATTAAGTTTTAGAGTTCTTTTTTAAATTTTATAAGAGGGTTCAAATTGAGAAAGACTACCTAATCACTCATATTAAGAGTGATCATGGTGGTGAATTTGAAAACTCTTTGTTCGCATAATTTTGCGAGACTCGTGGGATCTCTTATGAGTTCTCCTTCCCTCGAGATCTTCAACAAAATGGAGAGGTTGAAAAAAAGAACCGCACCCTTTAAGTGTGTGTTCAAACCATGCTCATTGACTACAGCTTGCCGAAGTATTTTTAGGCAAAGACAATTAACAAAACTTGCTACATGTTGAACCATGTTTTGATTCCTTCGGTTTGCGAAAGACGTGTTTTGAATTATATTATGGGAAAATACCCAAAATTAGTTATTTTGATATTTTTGGATGCCGATGCATTATTATGAATAACTGCACTAATTTGGATAAATTTAACACTAAAGGTAAAGAATCTATCTTCATTGGTTATTCATCATATAGTAAAGCATATTATATTTTCAACATGACCACGTTAATGGTTACAGGGACCTCCATGTCTTTTTTGATGAATCCATTTCATCACCATCAAGATATCAAGTTTTTTATGATGATAATGAAGGTTCATTCACTGGCGTATCTAACATTATGGACTTTAATGTTCACAACCTCCCAAAAGGATGGATATTCAAAAGGGATCATCCCGAAAATCAAGTCATTGAAAGTGTTTCTACTAGCGTGAAAATCCAATCTCATTTAATTGCTTGTTTGGTTTTTTGGCCTTTGTTTCTCAAATTGAGTTGAAGAATGTCAAGGAAGTGTGTGTCGATGAGTCTTGATTACTCACTATGCAAGAGAAATTGAACAAATTCCAAAGAAATCCTATTTGTGGCTTAGTACCTAAGCCTGAAGGGCATACGCTAATAGGCACCAAATGAGCTTTTAGGAATAAGTTAGTTGAATTCAGCATAGTCATATGTAACAAGACTGGGTTGGTAGTGTATGGGTATAGTCAAGAGGAAGGCTGTGATTTTGACGAAACCCATGCATTGGTTGCTAGGTTGGAGCCAATTCGGATGCTTCGTCCTTATGTCTCTTTCCTTGGCTTCAAACTCTTTTAAATGGACATTAAGAGAGCTTTTTTTAACGGTATCTGATAGTCATTTTTCATAAAAAAAATAATTTGAGTGATCGTTGCAGTGTGAAATACGATATCAAAATAAAAATTGAACTCACTACAAATTTGATACTAGAATTGGTGAGTCCAGATTGAACACGAGGAGGCGAGGAATTTAATCACACAATGACTAACTAGTCTAGCTAACTAATAAGTCATAAGAATAACAAGTAAACAAGAAAGAGAATCATTTTTTTTTTATAACTAGAATGTCTACAACTAAGAAATCGAAATAACAAGGAAATAAAAAGATGCGAAATGTAGAAATCTGACACCGAGAGTGATGCAGAGGTTAAAGCTTTGAGATGGAGGATGCGGAGGTGGAGACGATGGCACCCACATGCAGAACCTCGCCAGAGACTAGCGCGGAATCCTTAGATGCAAGCGACTTGCACCCAAGTAGAGAAATGCTTGAGTAAAGAAGGGCTCCAACACATGGAATTGAGGAAGAGAAGTAACCCTCCATTGTCGTCCAACATATGTATTTATATAGAGCTAGGAAGAATATGATTGGTGGATCTAGGTAGGTGTGGATCAAGGATGTGTAGGGCTAGGTTTAGATCTTGGAAAATCAAAGGCTAGGGTTTAATGTTGAGGTAGATAACTTAAGTTGGTTTTTGTTAGATTTCAAGGGGTGGATACGATTAATCTAGGCTTAATGGAGGGTCTAGATGCACCTAAGGGGGGCCAACCAACCTAAGTAGGTTGGGCTCTACATGGTCGACCATGATGAGGATTAAAGGAAGCCATTAGACCTTTGATGAAAGGTTAGGATTCAAGTTGGTCATGTGGATGGATATGGTGATTTTTTTAGGATGGGATAATACTAGGTTTTTGGAGGAAAAATCATGACGATAAGATGTTAATCCAAGGGTGGAGGAGTGGTGTACATTTGACCGACCAAGATAGGTTTTTTTGGAGGGGACAAGTGGCACCACCTAGGGGATAAAGCTAGGGTTGTTAGGAAGATTTGTTCTAAGTTTTAGGTAATCGGATTTAAATCTACTAGTGGGGATCATTAGCCATCCAAATGAAGGTGGTTTAGGGATTGATGCCTAGCCATATTAGGAATATAATCAAGGTTACATGATCAACCACCTAATGCAATTTTTGTTGGAGAAGATCTTCGGACTAAATTCACACTCTAAGGTTGACATTCAATTAATGTTGGTTGTCCACTATAGGTACAAAATCAAGGTACTTAGGCTAGACAAATTGAGATGAATTAGGTTTAGGTTGGCTGGGAGTTGGATATAGGAAATTGACCTTGCAATTAGGTTAGGTCAAAGGTTGATTGGGTCAGGGCTTAGAGGCTTAGGTTGACGTAAATGGGAGATGTGAGTTTAGATGGACTTGGCCATGGAAGAGGGCTCCAATTAAGCTAAAACCTAGAACCTGCATAGAGATTAATACACACATCAAGGCACCACATATAGCTAACAAAAATATTGCATAAAAACCCTAGAAAATGTAATATTTATACAATGATGCAATATGACTAAACTAACCTATTCTAATGCAATCAGACCCAAATTACCCTCAAACTAGCATTAGTTAGGTATTAATTACTTAATTAAATATGAATATATCAGTATCACTGAGAAGGAAGTTTATGTTAAACAACTCCTGGCTTTAAGTCTCATGAAAATCTAGATTTCGTATACAAATTGAGCAAGGCTTTATATTACTTAAAACAAGCTTTTAGAGATTGGTACCAAAGGCTCAAGGGTTATCTACTTTGTACCAAGTTTAAAATTGGACAAGCCAACTCAACTATATTTATTAAAAAACAAGGCAATGATATTCTCTTATTGCAAATCTATAAGTACGAGTCACTCTTTTGGCCAAAAGAGTGCTTCGTATTGATCTTACCTCTTGGGATATCGCAACAATATCTGTTTTCTCCTTCTAAGGAAATGATTATAAGTTAATGAAAAAAAAAAAAAGAAGAGAGAAGGCACATACAACAAGGAAGTTGAGTGATAATTGAATAAATAATGAAAGCTAATATGAATAAGTAACAACTTCTTGATTTACTATAGCTTCTCTAGTTTTCACTTCGTATTTGATAATCTACTAGTCTTTAAAAGACTTTTCCATTTAGACTCCGTACTTAGGTTTTAATGAGTAGCAGCTGGGTTTTGTGACTGTAAGAGGAGATGGTGCTGATTCGAGCTCTGCATGTAGCTAGTTTGTAGGACCTTCCTAGCTGGTTCAGTCTACTTTTTTTCCATTCTATGTTAGTATTGTTTTCTTTGGATCTTTCCTTTTGTTGATGACTATGGATGATTATTTTGAATCTTTAGACATTTACTTCAATTCTTATTCCTTTTCTCTAATTTAAGTTCTATGTGTGATGATACTCGTCGTGCATGTATTATGTCTTGTGTTTATATATTGGATGATCGAGATCTTCAGTGAATATTGGTAAATAGACTTGGGAGCTTACTAGGGTGAAGGTCTATAGGTTGTAATAGACTAAACTCATGTTATCTGTTAAATGGGTAGGATAGGGATTTCTTCACCAAAGAAGGAAAATGGGGGTGTGATACATTATATAAGTCAGGATATACAAGCTCACACCCAAGAATCCATATACCCATTTAACAAATAACTTAACACTCTCACTCAAGTTGGGCATAAATGTCAAACATGCCCAACTTGTGTTTTCTTCAACCTTGCTTGTAAAAAGGCCTATAGTGGAGACGTTCCCTGCTTGATCTTTAGACTTTATATAAGGAAGGCACAATTCTCCAACATCAATCTCTTCTTTCCTGCCTACAGGCAATGTTTTCGTCCATCAAAATGTCACTTGTCTCACTTAGAGTGTCATCCAACATAGGTTCAGGAATGCCATTTCTTGTCCCATCCACGATGCTACTCACAACATTCTCAATAACACAATCACTTGAGGTATCCTCGACAACACAGTCTTTTGCTATCAGACCTTCATCCTCATTAGTATCTAAAATAAGAATAGGAGAAATAACAAAATTCTCTTCTAGATGTACTAAAGTACCAGATGACTACATATGCCTTCTGCCATATCTTTTATCAAAGAATAATGTATCATTGCAATGACCATTTTCCTGATCATTTTTTTTGTTCTTCAAGTCGCTCCCCTACCATCACAATAATTAGTCACACCATTAATAATGTTGAAACAAGTGCCAAGATCCTCTTCATCTCTACTACTCTCCCCCTTAAGAGTATCTTTTAGCTAAAAAGAAAATTCAGTTTCAAGAAAAGTGACATCTTTGGTTACATATTTTTTTTCCTGTTGTTATGACTTGAAATCCTATTTCGAGACCATATCAGAATTAAGCACGTCAAGATGAATTCGTCAACACTGATCAGGTGTGAATCAGGTTAGCATAACTGGAAAAATAAGAAAATATGTGTTTTGGTCAAACCTAGAAAATCCTTAGGGCTTGGAATATGTCATATATAATATTGTTGGATTCCTCTCGTTGCAAGATTTTTAATGGTTCCTATTTCATGGAAATCCGAGTTGCGTAACTCAAGTTATGCATGAAACACGTTAAATGGGTGTGTAGGCACATATGCACTGAGATTGAGGGTATTTTAGTCAAAACCTAGGTATTTTCATGTACCTAAATTAACCCTAGGACTATAAATATGCACCCTAGGGTCCTGTGCCATCGTCACATCGTGTTGAAGTGACAAATATGTCGCAAAAAGAGTTGAGTTTGGAAAATCCATCGTTGAGATGCAATTTGCGAGAAAATCCGTCAACAGATAAATTTATCAAAACTCAAAAAGAATTTCGGGTTGAACACAAGGAGGTGGATGTTTGATCAAAAATCGTGTTTGATTTGTTGTCATGAAGCAGATTAGCTAGTTGAATTGAATTTATGTTAGCTATCTACTTAAAGAATAATTAATAAAAGAGAGAAAAAATGATACAAATAAAGAGAAAATAGAGATAGAATGAACATGTATTTCATAACCACTGAATCGAGTTCATTACATCTAATCATTACACTAGAAAGTAGGAAATCTAAACTAGAAAGTGATAAAAGAGAAGGTAGAGAAAGGTTATCCTCCTCGATAGCTGCTTGGAGGACGAGCCATGTTGATGGAGCGCCCGAAAGAACATGGTGAGATGTGGGATGAGAGAGAAGGAAGATGGACGACGGGGGACTGTTAGGTCTCGAACAGGTTGTGTTAATATGGTGAAATTATTGTTGAAGTTAATATAGTGGTTAACCTAAATCGAGCCTAACCATCTTTCACAATTTTTTTTTCTTTTAACCTGACCTACTTAATTTTATCTTGGTCACTTTTAGGCCCAGGGTCGATCTCAGAGAGGCGGGAATTAAAGGTGAATAAGTTTCTGCACCTTTCCTAAAATGTATATCTTCCGTGCATTTATTATGTTTTTGGTTTTTTTTTTCTATTTAAGATTTTTTTGCTGATAATTTTGTCCTTGAGGTACACCCTCAAAATCAGGTCATTGGCTTCGAGCCAAATTGTTTTTCGCTTTGAGCCAACTTAGGATTTCCAAAAAAACTGATCCTGCTATTCGCAAGACCGAGTACCTACAAGACAAGGATTATCTTTTCTCTTTTACTCTTTTTTTTATCTTTTTAATAGCAGGAAACAAAAGAGAAATAAAAGTAAGATAGGTTGCTTGTAGAGAAATAAATATAGTCTATATATATAGATATATATATATATTATATATATAGGGGTGGGGGTGGAAGTGGAAATGGCGTGTAGCACAGTGTCGAGTTGGTCCAAGTCTAGAAAGACGCAACCAACAAGACGAAGTGCCGCGTAGAGTGTAGGATGTATGTGTGGGAGTGTGCGCAGAGGTGCTTTCTTTACGTGGGTATCGGGAAATATCAGCAACTGGTTCAGATATTCCGGTGATATAACGCGTGGTGGAGTGACTAGTGCGTAGGGATACAGGTAGGTGATGTGTATGTATATATATATATATATATATATATATATATGTATGTATGTATATATGTGTGTGTGTGTGTTTATGTATATAGATAGGGTTGTAACTATATAGGTGTATATGTAGTTATGTATATATATATATAGATATGTAAATATATATATAGGTATATATATATATATTTATAACTAGATATATATGTATATATATTTAACTATATAGATATATATATATAGTAATATATGTATATATATATATATATAAATATATATGTATATATATATATAAGTATGTATAGGTGTGTAGAAGTGAGTGTGTGAGTGTACAAGTGTGTGTGTACGAGTGTGGTGTGTGTATGAGTGAGGAGTGCACGCTGGAGGAGTGTGAGAGAGAGCGGGTGAGTTAAGACGTCTGGCTACTGCGGGCGTCGTCTGGTGGCGCGGGCGCACGGGTGCAGGCGTGAGTGCAGAGGGAACGCGCGCGCTGTTGTCGCGCGCAGGCAGGTGTGGGAGTGTGGGAGAGAGCGCAATGTAGCACACTGAGCTGTGGGCGAGAACGGGTGTAACGACCCGGTTCCCAAGTCCCTACGAGACGAGAACCGGACCGACTCGACTAATCCCAAGACCTAGTCGTCCAACGAGGAAGTAACCAAAAGAGCAGTAAAATAAACCACATTCAGCATGAATATAACTAACAGTAAGGAAGTACAGCGGTAAGGAAAGAAACTACTACAGTAGATACCACCACAACAGTAGAACAACATTTATCATATAACAAGAACTGCAGGTAAAGAAAGTACAGCGGAAACAAACAAAAACTACTCACTAGAACAGAAACAAGAGAGGTACAAAAGACTGTGGTAAACTCTACTGGACCCTACTCGGCCCAGCGTCCTCTGCAGCCGCTGACCCTGGCTGCTCAACACCTGGTCCTGAAAAAGGTAACGAGTGTAACACGTCAGCAAAACGCTGAGTAGAGTGGCGAACTAACTAAAGACAACAGTAGAGTGTACAGTAGCTGTTATGTTCTATTACTTCCTTTATTCACATCTTTCAATTTTCTCACTATTTCATTTATTTCTTAGATCCTTTACTTGATCTGGAATGTCCTCGTGGGAACGATCTTGATTGCAGTCTTTTCCAAAAGTAGAAGTAGCACGTGGTGCTCTCCTGGCCGGGAGAGTCCCCCGTGGTGATCCTACCCTCAGTCAACCACCCCAAGGTCACTGACAGACGTAACGGTGACTACGGCACGCGCGATAAACGCACAGGTAGCTAGCCCGCACTGGCACGCGGTCAGTCGTTTCCGTTAACGGGTGCGCCCAAAGCACAGCACGGAAACAGGGCAGAGCCCTCTCAGTAACAGGGGTCCAACCCCTCCACAGTAACCAAACCGGGGCCTTGCCCCTCCACAGTCCGCGCACCCTCGCCTGACTACCCTGGTTTGCCCTAGTGGGCCTAACAAGTCGGTGAAGGAGGCTAGCAGAACCCCGGGGACCGTGGGGTAGCTAGTACCTCCCTACACTAGTAGCTCTCCTCGGTACTACGTACGCGAGGGCCAGCAAGTCGGTACAGAGTGGCCAGTCCTAACCCCGGGTCCCTCGGGCGGCTAGCTCCGCTCTGCACTAAATAGGGGGACAGTCGCTCTCCTTGGTACTCCGTACTCAAGGGCCAGCTCACTTCCCCAAAACTATTCCATTCACTTTCCAGGAGTTCTACTCCTACTTCCCCGTAGGGTTCCATCCTTTTTACTCAAAGATCCAGGTTTCACTTTCCAGTTTCACATTCTTACAATCCATGTTCTCAACCACGTTATCTATTCACAACAGGCAGCTGTTAATTCAAATTACAGGCAGCTTTATATCTCTTTCCATTTTCCAAGACTGCAGTATTATACATTCAACTAGTTTTCCCATCCTAGGATTCATGCCATATCCTAGGATCTATCATACAATCTAGTTTTCCAGTCTTAGGATTCATGCAACACCTAGGAGCTATCATTCCATCTGTTTCTCATTCCTAGGGTTCATGCAATGTCCTAGGTTCTATTTATGGTTTCATAATTTAACAGATTTTAATAACTTAAAGCCACTCTACCAGGTACAACGGGAGTAATGGGGGCGTGATCGGGAATCCCGCGTGCCTCCGCGACTCTCAAGACTGCAACTGAACGAGGTCCTATCACAAGGATCAAACACAAGGAGTGTCTCAAAACAGTGTATAGCTACTGTAGACGGGTAGAGGAATTAATTCTGAAAAGAGCGCAACTTGAATCGCGGAAAACGGAGCCCGAACGGGCCCTAAACGGGTCGAAAAAGACGATACTGTGCAAAATCAGACGTCTGGAACTTCTTCCAGACGTCTTAAACAGTGGATCAGAGAATTACCTGTTCAGCGTGGTTTCCCAGACGTCCAAAAGTCTGCGGGGACGTCTGTCCTAGCTCCCAGACGTCCGATGGTCACCCAGGACGTCTGGAGGTCACTCCCACCGTCTGGTACAACTTCCAGACGTCTGATTCTGGAAATTTTTCCAGAATCAGGGCGCTACTCGGCCTCCGCTCGCGACGCCGCCCACGTCGCACCTCGCGCATCTGCTGCTTAGACCGCAGCAGGTCCCTCTCCGCGTCGCTCCGCGCCCCTTGCGCCCTCCGCCGGCCGGCCAAGCCGCTCCGGCGAGCTCGCCCTCACGGCAGAGCTCCGCTCTCGCACGCCGCACCTCCTCCGCGCTCACTGCGGCCGCCGCTGCCGCCCTCGTGCTCGCGCTCACGCTCCACTCACTAGCTGAAGGAGAAGAAGGAGACGGTGGAGACGGGAGGGGAGGCGTGCCCTTTTAAGGCCACGCGAGGAGGAGGGAGAGACGCGGTAGAGCGTCTGCAGCCGCAGAGAATATCGGATATTCGCGGGCCTGCGCGCTGAGGCGCGCAGACGGAGACTCGTGCCAGAATAACTGATTTTCAGACGTCTGGGATCGTTTCCAGACGTCTGACCAGACGTCTGGCACACCTCCCAGACGTCTTAAAAGACGTCTGGGGCACGCGCTCGTTACAATATAACAAACTCAAAGGAAGTTTCGTCCTCGAAACTTGCTCCAAGAAGGGTGCGGGAAAAGACGTCTAAATAACCATAACAAACTCAAAGAGGACCGAAGCCGGTCCGAAAAGACGTACCCGCGAAAAGCTCCTGGTACCGCTCTCGCATTGCCGCCTCAGGCTCCCAGGTAGCCTCCTCGTACCGCTGGCTCCTCCACAAAACCTTTACCAGGGGTGCTTGCTTTCGTCTCAACCGGCGGACGACTCGGTCTAGAATCTGCACTGGCCGCTCGGGGTAGGTCAGGTCGTCGCTCACCTCGACGCGCTCGTGACTCAGTACGTGACTGGAATCGGCAACGTACTTCCTGAGGTTGGACACGTGGAACACGTCGTGCACACCAGAAAGCTGCGGGGGTAGGGCAAGTCTGTAAGCAACGGGTCCAACCCGCTCCAGGACCTCAAAGGGCCCCACGAACCTTGGCGCGAGCTTCCCTCTCACCCCAAACCGCTGTAAGCCCTTCATGGGCGAAACACGAAGGAAGACGTGGTCCCCAACCTCGAACTGCACCTCTCTGCGTCTGCGATCCGCGTAGCTCTTCTGTCTGCTCCTGACAGTGCGGAGTCGTCTGTGGATCTGCTCAACTACCTCCTGACTCTGCCGAATCAACCTGGGGCCAACCTCCCACTTGGTCCCCACCTCAACCCAACTCAAGGGTGCCGTACACTTCCGTCCGTACAGAGCCTCGTAGGGAGCCATGCCAATGCCCGAGTGATAACTGTTGTTGTATGCAAACTCCGCTAGGGGCAGGTGCTCCTCCCAAGAGCCCCTCCAGTCCAGTACACAGGTACGCAAAAGGTCCTCAAGTGTCTGTATCGTGCGCTCAGACTGTCCGTCCGTCTGGGGGTGGTAAGCCGTGTTAAACCTCAACCTCGTCCCCAAGGCCTGCTGAAACTCAGCCCAAAACTGGGACGTAAAGCGGGTATCCCGGTCGGATACGATCTCTCGTGGAACTCCGTGTAGTCGCACCACATCACGGATATACCTCTCTGCCAACTGTGCTGGTCCCAAAGTAACTCGGATCGGCAAGAATCGCGCCGTCTTCGTCAATCTATCCACTATTACCCAGACTGCGTCGTGTCCCCGCTGGGTAACAGGTAAGCCCACCACCAAGTCCATGGTGATGCTCTCCCACTTCCACTCTGGCACTGGAAGCGGCTGAAGCGGCACTGCAGGCCTCTGATGCTCGGCTTTCACCTGCTGGCACACCAAGCACTGCTGCACGAACTCACCCACATCCCGCTTCATCCCTCTCCACCAAAACTCGCGTCTCAAGTCATGGTACATTTTCGTGTTTCCGGGATGTATGGTGAATCTGGAACCGTGTGCCTCAGTCAAGAGCTCTCTCAACAGCTCCTCGTCTCTGGGAACGCACAACCGTCCCCTCAAGCGTAACACCTGGTCTGTGAAAGAGAAGTCCCCTGGGTCCCCTGATAGTACTCTGTCGCGCAAAGACTGCAAGTACGGATCAGCCATCTGTCCTGTGATGATACGGTCTATCAGCTCTGGCCTGGTCTGTCGTGTCACTGTCACTGCCCCACAGTATCCTCGTAACTCTAGAGGTCGCCAACTGCCCACCTCCTCCAAAAGGCTCCAACTCTGTAGCTGTAGACTGGCCAAGTGTGCGGGCACCTTACGGCTCAAGGCGTCAGCCACCACATTGGCCTTTCCCCGGTGGTAGGAGATGCTGCAATCGTAGTCCTTCAGGAGCTCCAACCAACGTCTCTGTCTCATGTTGAGCTCCTTCTGGTCAAAAAGATATCTGAGGCTTTTGTGATCTGTAAAAATCTCAAAGGTCTCACCGTACAAGTAGTGCCTCTAGGTCTTCAGCGCGAAGACAACAGCTGCCAACTCTAGGTCGTGGGTAGGGTAGGTATGCTCATGGGGCTTCAGTTGCCGCGAAGCGTAAGCGACAACATGACCCCTCTGCAAGAGCACACCTCCTAACCCCTGCAAGGAAGCGTCCGTGTACACAACGAACCCGCCACTACTATCAGGGATGGTGAGCACGGGAGCCGAGGTCAACCTCTCCTTCAGCTCCAGAAAACACGCCTCACAGGCGTCTGTCCAAGCGAAAGGCACGTCCTTCCGGGTCAACTGTGTCATAGGATGCGCAATCTGCGAAAATCCTCTGATGAACCGTCTGTAGTAACCTGCCAGTCCCAGGAAACTGCGAATCTCAGTGACTGAACGCGGTCTCTTCCACCTGAGCACTGCCTCGACCTTGGCTGGGTCCACCGCCAAGCCATCTCCAGAGATCACATGACCTAAGAAGGTCACCTCCCTCAACCAGAACTCGCACTTGCTGTATTTGACGTACAGCCTGCGTCGTCTCAGAGTGTCCAGAACCATCCGCAAGTGCTGTCCGTGCTGCGTCCGATCTCTAGAATAGATGAGTACATCATCTATGAAAACCACCACGAACTGATCCAAGTACGATCTAAACACCCTGTTCATCAGGTCCATGAAAGCAGCGGGGGCATTGGTCAGCCCAAACGGCATGACCAAAAACTCGTAGTGTCCGTACCGGGTGCGGAAAGCTGTCTTGGAGACGTCGGTCTCCCTGATCCTCAACTGGTGGTATCCAGACCTCAAGCCTATCTTGGAAAACACCGTGGCACCCCGCAACTGGTCAAACAAGTCGTTGATCCTCGGCAGCGGATATCTGTTCTTGATGGTGACCCTATTCAGCTGTCGGTAGTCCACACAAAGGCGTAAAGTCCCAGTTGCAGGACCTTTTGGAGAAAGGTTTCGTGAGGCCCAGTGTGTCTCCCTGGGCAGCCCTGGTACTGTTTGTGAAGAAAAAGGATGGAACCCTACGGGGAAGTAGGAGTAGAACTCCTGGAAATTGAATGGAATAGTTTTGGGGAAGTGAGTTGGCCCTTGAGTACGGAGTACCAAGGAGAGCGACTGTCCCCCTGTTTAGTGCAGAGCGGAGCTAGCCGCCCCAGGGACCCGGGGTTAGGACTGGCCACTCTGTACCGACTTGCTGGCCCTCGCGTACGTAGTACCGAGGAGAGCTACTAGTGTAGGGAGGTACTAGCTACCCCACGGGCCCCGGGGTTCTGCTAGCCTCCTTCACCGACTTGTTAGGCCCACTAGGGCAAACCAGGGTAGTCAGGCGAGGGTGCGCGGACTGTGGAGGGGCAAGGCCCCGGTTTGGTTACTGTGGAGGGGTTGGACCCCTGTTACTGAGAGGGCTCTGCCCTTTTTCCGTGCTGTGCTTTGGGCGCACCCGTTAACGGAAACGACTGACCGCGTGCCAGTGCGGGCTAGCTACCTGTGCGTTTATCGCGCGTGCCGTAGTCACCGTTACGTCTGTCAGTGACCTTGGGGTGGTTGACTGAGGGTAGGATCACCACGGGGGACTCTCCCGGCCAGGAGAGCACCACGTGCTACTTCTACTTTTGGAAAAGACTGCAATCAAGATCGTTCCCACGAGGACATTCCAGATCAAGTAAAGGATCTAAGAAATAAATGAAATAGTGAGAAAATTGAAAGATGTGAATAAAGGAAGTAATAGAACATAACAGCTACTGTACACTCTACTGTTGTCTTTAGTTAGTTCGCCACTCTACTCAGCGTTTTGCTGACGTGTTACACTCGTTACCTTTTTCAGGACCAGGTGTTGAGCAGCCAGGGTCAGCGGCTGTAGAGGACGCTGGGCCGAGTAGGGTCCAGTAGAGTTTACCACAGTCTTTTGTACCTCTCTTGTTTCTGTTCTAGTGAGTAGTTTTTGTTTGTTTCCGCTGTACTTTCTTTACCTGCAGTTCTTGTTATATGATAAATGTTGTTCTACTGTTGTGGTGGTATCTACTGTAGTAGTTTATTTCCTTACCGCTGTACTTCCTTACTGTTAGTTATATTCATGCTGAATGTGGTTTATTTTACTGCTCTTTTGGTTACTTCCTCGTTGGACGACTAGGTCTTGGGATTAGTCGAGTCGGTCCGGTTCTCGTGTCTCGTAGGGACTCGGGAACCGGGTCGTTACAACGGGAGCGGGCGCAAACGCTGGAACGCGCGTGCGTGACTGGCTGGAGGTGGTCGCGGCGAGGAGAGAGAGCGCGCGGTAACCGGATAAGTGAGAAACAACCCGGTCACCGCACTGTATCTACAATGTTGCGCTGAGAGGCATGAACAGTAGCTGCAGTGCCGCGCGAAGTGAGCAACCGGTAGCGGCCGGTTCTACGTGCGCGGGCACGCTGGAAGGTGCCTACGCGCGCGAGGAGAGCCTGCGGACGTCTGCTGGCGTGCGCGCAGTGGCTTGCGCGGCTGCAGGCGACCATTGCTGCTGCTGCTGGAGCTCTGGCAATGGCGGCGAGAGCTTCCAGTGAAGAAAACAGAGGGTGAAACCACCACGCCCACCTGCTCACGAAGGAGCTGGGCGATGGTGGAACTCATAGTGGTGGTCGTGGGACCATTGTGAGCCTGCTCCTGCTCGCAGTGTGTCTCTTCAGTGGAAGAGCTACTGCGTATGGAGGGGAAGAGGGGAGGAGATGGCCTGGAGGAAGGTGTCTGCGGGTGCTCTCTGTTCAGGCTCCCCCTCACAAGGAAGATGTCCAGGCTTTTTAAAGAAGAAGATGCCTGCCACAGCCATGCTGCAGGTGTGCATGACCAGCCATGCTACTGGCAGAGCATGCTGCAGAGAAGAATGGCGCGAAGAAATGCAAGCCCCATGCCTTGAGCCGCGTGAGGGAGATGATTTCAAAGTCAAAATAAAAAAATGAAGAAGGTGAAATTGCAAGGCAGCACTTGAAGAAGATGTTAATTACATGGCCAATTATTCACATTATCCTCCCCTCTCAAATAAATGCATGCAAGTGTCTTTTTACAAATGCAACTATAGCTACCTAATATGCAATGACAGTGCTAGGAAATAACACAAGATGGCATATTTATTGGTGTATTTTTGCCGTGCAATCATACCCCCATGCCTATCTTTTGCTAGTCTCTAGCAAAACATCTTGTATTGTATTTAGAAATGATCTTAAGCTGAAGATTTTCTTCTAAGGCGACATGGGTGTGTTTATTTGTTGGATATTGTGAGAACCAATTGTAGTGAAGACTACCAGTACTTTAAGTCTTATGTGACATAGACCATCTCTCGACTAACCTGGACTCTTGATATTTAAACCTTAAGTATGATTTCCAGGACTCAGAAGGTTTTTGCCAAACTCGAGAGCTCAAGAGATTATGACTTGTGCATAGTGAAGGATCAAGACTGACCAGATGAACATTAAGACTCAAGCCCAGGGTTTCAAGAATCTTTAAGTGCAGGTTGGTCCCAGTTTCAGCTCGTGTCTTCGGATTGACCCTTAAAAAGATGACGAAAAACTCAACTCTCATTTCATTACATTTGTAACTCAAAGAATATATGGTAGAAACAGGGTATTTGTAACTTGCCCTGAAAAACTTTGAGGGAGAAGAATTTACAGACATTTGCGAGATATACTGACTTATTTGCATGTTTTTTTTTTTTATGTACATAATTATAGATGGATGGAAGCCCAGATCCTATAGATGCCTATCCACCCCCCCATGCCAAATGATGCTATGTCCTCATATGCATGCAGGGTAGGGTAGAGGAAGGTCCAAAGATCAGGAAGCGAGAGCTGAGGTGCAGGGTATATAGCAGGGTGGTAGGGTGAGTGGATGGTAGGTGGTGAAGTGAAAAGGTGCAAAGTGAAGTGTATGTGACAGTGGAGGGGTGTTGCTGGGGTGCCTCCCAACGAGCGCTGAATTTAACGTCCCCAGCTGGACTCAGAATGAGGCATGAAATTAGTTACCCTCCAGCAGGGCAACGATTTCTCCAATGGGGGCAGGTTCATGAGTAAGATAAGGTTTTAAACGCTGCCCATTAATCGTAAATTTATGCCCAGATTTGGGATCTTCAATTTCAATGGCCCCGTTGGGAAATGATCTCAAGACCAAGATGGGACCAGTCCATTTGGACTTCAATTTCCCTGGAAAGAATTTGAGCCGGGCATTGTAAAGCCAAACTTGCTGAGATGGCTCAAATTCCTTCCGCCGAATTCGGCTGTCGTGAAAAGCCTTAATGCGTTGCTTGAATGTTAAGGCAGAATCATAGGCTTCACGACGGAGCTCTTCCAGCTCTTGGAGTTGGAGTTTTCTTTCTTGACCACGCAGGTCTGGGTCGAGGTTACATTGGCAAACCACCCAATAAGTGCGGTGCTCCAGCTCCACGGGCAAGTGACAAGGCTTCCCATAAACGATTCTATAGGGAGACATACTGGTAACCGCTTTGGCAGTTTTTGCGTCTTTATGTTTATTATAGTACAGTCGTTATAGTATAAGAAGAAACAGCTACGGTTATCATTACAAAAGATTTTTTACTCGGAAGTTGTATTCCTGACGTCGAACTCAGGGAGCAACTAGAATTCTAGAAGTATAAAAGTTCTCAATTATGTTACAAAAATAAGAAGAGAGAGAGAGAGAGTTTTGTTGGCTTCTTCTTCTTTTCTCTTCTTTCTTCTCTCTTTTCTTCTTCTTGGTCGTTCCTCTTCTTCTTCTTTTCTTCCTGCCTTCTTCTTTCTCTTTTCTTCCTTTCTTTTAGCTGCAGAGTCTTCTTTTCTTCTTCTTTGCTGCTTCCTTCTTATGTTCTTCTTTTTCTTTCTTTCCTTGCTTGTGGCTGGGTCTTCCTGCTTCTTTTTCTTCTTCTCGGCTCCTTTTCTTTTTTTTTTCTTTCTGCTCTGGCCGCTGCCCTTCCATCATCTGACTTGATGCTCAGACGACTTAACTATGGGTTGCTACAGTGCGGCTTCTTCTCTTTCTTCTTCAGCTCCTCTCCTTCCTTTCTTCTTCTTCCTTAGCTTGCTTCTTCTTCTTCTATTTCTTCTCTCTTGCTTCTCCTTCTTCTTTCTTTCTTCTGAGCGGCTAAGGCTTCGGCTGCCTTCCTTTCTTCTTCTTCTTCTTCTCCTGCACACTCACACAATGGGTCAGAGCAAAACCTAACCCTACCCTTCCCTGCGTCTCTCCCTCTCAGATTTCTTTCATAGGATCGCTCTCCTAGAGCCGGGTAATCGGGTGCGAGTATCGCTCCCAGGACCAGGCCCACCAGCGTGCGGTGGTGGGCGAGGAGTGCGCGAGTTAGGGTAATCGGATCCGGCCCAGACCCGTGGGGCGTAAGCGCGGGCACGGGCGAGGGCGAGCGAGCGTGTGGCGCGCTACGTGCAGGTGAGAGGGACCTGACCCCTGTGTTTGAAGGCAGTAAGCCCTAAACACTTTTTCAATATAAGTGTGGGTGCGCAACCGCACACTTACGAGGTGGGACTAAAGTCCCACCTTCAAATCTCGCGTCCGCAGGCGAGGAGTCCGCAACCAATTGGGGCAGCCTATGAGGCTTTCGACCCAGCAGCAGGCTTGGATGCCTTCGCAACGTTGGCCCGCACAACCTGGGACTAGCACCTGGGCGAGAGTGCACCTGCAGTTGCAGGTGAAGGAGCTTCACCTACTCAATAATGGCGGTGAAGGGGGCGTGACCTGAAATCAAGAATACGGCCTTTCGGCCCAATCAGAGGATGCAGGGAGCTTCGCCGGAGTGCGGCGAAGGCAGTGCGGGTGGTGGCGAGGCGTGAGGCAGCGTATGGTGGTAGCCCTAGGTCGGACTGTGGTTGGAGAGATGGGTTTGTTCAGGGGGTCGTTGGGTGGCGTGTGGCAGGGAATGGAAAGGGGGGATCTGTTGAGTGGAGTGAGGGGAAGCTTCTGAGGTAGTCGACGAGGGGTGAGAAGGTTTGTGGAGGTGGGATGAGCTCGCTGGAGAGGGAGGTTGGAGACGGAGCAGGCGGAGGTGGAAGTCGTGTGTGGTGGGGCGAAAAGATAAATTGAGTGAGGGAAAATGTAAGGGAGGAGGAGAAGCTATTTACCTAGGTTATGGAAAGGGGGGGGGGGGGGGGGGGGGGCGGAGCCACCGGCTCGTACCTGCGGAAGTTGGGGAAGAAAAGGCCCTGGAGGGGGAGATCGGCGATGAGGAGGCAGGCGGAGGGTGCCAGCAGGTGCAGCACGACACAGACTAGAGGGATAGGAGAACCCTGTTGCAGGTAAGGCGGCAGAGCGACGAGGAGGAAGAGGAGGGAGTCGCCGGAAGCTGCGGGCCGTCTGACGGAGGAGGAGGGGATGAAGTGGGGGGTTATTCTCCGTCAGAGAGAACTTGTCAGAATCGGCAGGGGATGCTGGTTCTTATAAAGGGGATGGCAGAGAGGGATGCGCAGGCTGGCGACGTGCTGATGGTCGGCCTGGATAGGTTGTTAATATGATATTTTTATCGTTGAAATGTGTATAGTGGTTAACCTAATTCAGACCTAACCATCTCTTTACAAAATTTTTAACCTGGCCTAATTGATTTTATCTTGTCACTTTTAAGCCCAGGGTCGAACTCAGGGAAGTGGGGTTCAAGTCGAGTTTCTACGTTTTCCTTAAAACGCGTCTCTTCCGTTCGTTTATTCTGTTTTTGGTATTTTTCTTATTTAGGTTTTTTTTTTTTCTGGTAATCCTTGTTCTTGAGGCACACCCTCAAAATTGTGTCCTTGGCTTTTAGCCAAAACAGAGTTTCAAAACACGTCTTGCTACTTGCAAGATGGGGTACCTGCAAATCAAAGATTATCTTTTCACTTTTATACCTCTTTTTTTTTTTTATCTTTTTACTAAGGAAGCTATCAGATAGAAAGTAAATATAGTAGCTATAGATATATATTTATATGTAGTATATATATAAAGGGGTGGGGGTGGAGGTGACGATGGAGTGTAGCACTATGTCGAGTCAGCCGACGTCTAGAGAGACGCAACCAACACGACTAGGTGCCGCGTGGAGTGTGGATGGAGGATGGATGATGTATGGGACCACGCTTTTTTTTGTACGCGTGTATCAGGGAATATCAGCAACTGGTGCAGATATCCCCGCGATACAGCGTATAATAAATAACGTGAAAATATATGTACATATGTATGTATATAAATGTATAAGTATATATGTATAGATATATATAGATAGATATATATATATATATATAGGTGTATATATATATATATATATGTATATATGTATATAGCTATGTATATATGTATATAAGTATATATATATAATACTATATAGATATATATATATATATGTATATAGGTATATATGTATCTAGATATATATGTATATATATATATGTGTATATGTATAAGTATATAGATATGTATATATATATATATGTATATGAGTATGTGTATATATATATATATATTATATATGTATATGTATATATATATTATATTATATGTATGTATACATAACTATATAGATATACTATGTATATATAAGTATATATATATATAGATATATGTATATGTATATATATATATATATATATATATATGTATGTATATAAGTTACTATTAGTGTGTGAGTGTGTGTGAAAGTGTGAGTGTAGATGTCTGTGTGCGTCGGTGTAGTGTGTGAGAAAGTGTTGTGAGAGAGAGTGAGAGAGAGAGAGAGAGAGAATGGGAGAGAGAGAGCAGGAGAGAGCTGGCAGGAGAGGAGAGAACGGAGGCAGCCGCACTGCAGGAGGCGAGGGAGCACGTTTTAAGTCGTCTGCAGTCGAAGGCCGTCGTCTGATGGTCGTGGGCGCGTATTCGCGCAGGAGGAGACCTGCGTCTGCCAGTTGCGTGCACCAAGAACTCGCGACAGAGCGCGCGAGGCTGGAGGGCGAGGGCACCTGCAGGCACGAGTGGAGCTTGCAGGTGCCGCAGGGGGGCGGGGAGACGCTTGGCCGGCCGCTGCAGAGGCACGCAGCGGCCTGTCGCGGGTGGAATTGCAGAGGCGACAGAGCAGAGGCGGAGACGGGGAAGTGCCCTGCAGGCGCGCGCGGAGAGCTGAGCGCCTGCGGGGAAGGTCGCGGAGGTGCGAGGGGAGGTTCTGCAGTGGTCGCGGAGGGTCGCGGGGGTCGGCGCGAGGAGGCCTGGCCGCTGCAGTGCGCGCAGCGGCCTGCTGCGGCTGCAACTGCAGCGTGGACAGAACGGAGACGGAGGCGGGGAACGGGCCTGCAGGCGCGCGCGGAGGGTTGCGCGCCTGCGGGGAAGGTCGCGGAGGAGGCGGGGGTGCTGCTGCTGCTGCTGTCGACGCTGGGCTGCTGCTGCTGCTGCTGCTTCAAGCTTCGGACCTTGAAGCGGCAGCAATGGCGTGGAGATGAAACCGAAAAGAAATGAAGACACCACGCCCACCTGCTCGTTGAAGAGCTGGGCGGTGGTGTTCCCACTGTGGTGGTGAGCACCACAGTGGGTTCTCCTGCTCGCCGGGTGCCTCCTCGACGGAGGGCCGACGTATGGGAGGGGAGAACGGTGGAGAGGAAGGTGGTGGACTGCAGGATGGCGTTTTGCAGCAGCTCGCCGCAGCTGCGTATTGCAGCAATGTTCCTCCCCTCCTTCGTCGCGAGGAAGAGCTGCGGCTTTATAGAGGAGGAGAGCATGGCGGGGAGGCATGGCAGCAGCAGGGAGAGGCGTTGGAGAGTGGCTGCTGCAGGGAGAGGCGCGGGAAGGACAGCAGGGAGAGGCGGGACTGCTGCATGCGGCTGCGGGAAGGCGCATGGCGGGGAGAGGTTGCGGAGAAGTTGCAGCCGTAGGAAAAATAAAAAACAAGTGGAGATAAAAAATAGAAGAGATGGATTTTTGTAAAGAGGCACTTGAGGAAAATGTAAATTATGAAGCCCTTTTATTTCATTCTCCTCTCCTCTCAATTAAATGCATGAATGCATGTATTTTTACAAATGCAACAATGGAATCCTAATATGCATAGGTAGTGCTAGGAAATAGCATAAGAAGGCGTTCTTATAGGCGTGTTTTGAGGTGCAAACACGTGCCAGCCCCGCAGGAGTGTGGTCGGAGACGAGACCCATACCTTCCGCGCGTTCGCACGGAAGGTATGGTGGTCGGTAGGCAGCATGGCCGGGTCCCTGCGACAGAGGACGTCGCAGGGAACCCCGCATCTGTTTTGTAGGGCGGTCACCTCTCTCTGCGCGGCACCATGCTCCGCGCAAAGTCTCTGGAGCATGGTGCTGCGCAGAGTTTTGCAGGAGGGACCGTTCTGCAAAGAACGACGAGAAAGATGGGGGCCAAAATGCAAGGGTTTCGAAAGATAAGGGTCAAAAAGTAAATGAAGAGGACCAAATTGCAAAGTCGGTCAAGGAGGTCTCTTCTTAGGCTCAAGTTTTTATACATGACTAATTTGAACCTAAGGATTTTAATGGTGAATTTTATTTCTAGGTTGGACCATGTTTGACCAGCC
The DNA here is from genome assembly GCA_037157565.1 of Thalassia testudinum. Taxonomy (NCBI): domain Eukaryota; kingdom Viridiplantae; phylum Streptophyta; class Magnoliopsida; order Alismatales; family Hydrocharitaceae; genus Thalassia; species Thalassia testudinum. The sequence continues at coordinate 137,046,495 of JAZHRO010000073.1, forward strand.
AATTTACGTAAAAACCCAGATTAAGTCATTAATTGAGCATAGTTCTCTTTGTAGGTCAAAATGGGTTTCTAAGGTCAAATTGAAGGTTCTAAACTCTAGAGATTTTTTTTTCTGTGAATTTTAGAGGGTTTATTTGATTTTTATCCTACCTCAAACCTCGTGAATTGAAGTGGATTTGTTTTAGGGTTACAGAATGTTATTTAATTTCTTGAAGTTGCTATAACCCTTTTTAAATCAGATCATCCCACTTTCCTTCTTATTAGGCTTGTTTGACCCATGTTTGGACCCTTAATTACCCGGCTTGCAAACTACGTTGGTAAAATTGCAGTTTTACCCCTTATGATTTGTTTTCTTCTTAAACTCAGAATTCTCTGAGTTAAGCCTTTCTTAGGGGTTATGTAAGAGCTTTTTCTTACATATATGGGTTAGATTGTGCTAGTTAGGGTTCATGATGAGGTTCTCATCACATACCAAGGGGAGCCTTGAAGGCGATCCGATACGCCCAAAGTGTGTCAATCAGCTTGTCAGACCAATCCTTACGGTCAGGCTGAACTGTTTTCTGGAGAATTTGCTTGATTTGTTGGTTCGACACCTCAGCCTGGCCGTTTGTATGAGGATGATACGGAGATGCGATACGATGGTGGACTCCATATTTCCTCAGAAGTTCCTGAAAAGAAGCATGGCTAAAATGGCTTCCTCCATTCGAGACAATGGCTCGAGGTATCCCAAAGCGTGCAAAAATGTGGTTTTTGACAAATCGAGTGAATATGACATGGTTAACATGGCGTGTGGGAATAGCCTCGATCCATTTCGAAACGTAATCAACAGCAACGAGGATGTATTCGAAGCCGTTGGAAGGAGGAAAGGGACCCATGAAATCGATTCCCCAAATGTCGAAGATTTCAGCAGCTAGGATGGGTTGCAAGGGCATCATGTCACGACGTGACATTGAACCTAACGACTGGTACCTAGTGCAATGTTTGGCATAATTGTGTGCATCCTGGTGAAGGGAGGGCCAAAAGAAATCGCACTGCAACACCTTGGCTGCAGTTTTCCTCTTAGAGAAATGGCCTCCGTAGGCCTGGTCGTGGCAGAAGGATAGCACAGTGGGGAATTTGCTATCAGGAATACAGCGACGGATGATCTGATCAGCACCTATTCGAAAAAGTAGTGGATTATCCCAGAAATAATACTTTGCTTCTGCAATGAGACGCTCACGCTGGTTTTTAGGGCAGCCACATGGAAGGGAACCAGAAGCAAGGTAATTGGCAATGTCGGCATACCAAGGTCCACTTGCCACATTAATTGCCAATAGGTGCTCATCGGGAAAAACCTCATTAATTGGTAGGGTAAGTCCAATGCGGTCAGGGTCCAGTCTCAAGAGATGATCAGCCACAACATTCTGGGTTCCGACCTTATCATGGATCTCAATGTCAAATTCTTGGAGCAGAAGGATCCAACGAATCAGTTTAGGCTTGGCATCCTTCTTGTGCATGAGATGGCGAATGGCCGCGTGGTCAATGAAAACAATAACATGCGAGCCCAGAAAGTAAGAGAGGAATTTCTCCAGCCCAAAGACGACCGCTAGTAGTTCTTTCTCAGTGGTTGTATAATTACGCTGGGCATCGTCCAACGTCTTACTGGCGTAGTACACCACGAAGGGGTGTCTATCGCGTCTTTATCCCAGGATGGCTCCAATTGCAAGGTTGGAAGCGTCACACATGAGTTCAAAGTCGAGGGACCAATCAGGTGGCTGGAGAACAGGGCCCTTGGTGACAGCCTCACGCAGCTGCGTGAATGCTCATATGCAGTCAGGGCCCATATCAAAGGGTACGTCGGTCGATAGGAGATGAGTTAAAGGTCGAGAAATTTTGGAGAAGTCTTTAATGAATCTCCTATAGAAACCGACGTGTCTCAAGAAGGAGCGGATTTGTTTGATAGAGCCAGGCACAGGTAAATCAGCAATTACATCAAGCTAGCTCTGTCAACCTCGATACCCCTATCGGAGATGATATGCCTGAGAACAATTCCCTCGTGTACCATAAAATGACTTTTTTTCCAGGAAAGCACGAGGTTCACATCAATACATCTCCTAAGGATACGGGTCAGGTTGGCAAGACAGTCATCAAAAGAGGGTCCAAAGACCGAAAATTTATCCATGAAAACCTCAAGAAAGTCACCCACCATGTCATGGAATATCGCCAGCATAAATCTCTGGAAAGTTGATGGCAAGTTACAAAGTTCGAACGGCATCCTTCTAAATGCAAAGGTACCGAAGGGGCAGGTAAATGTGGTTTTCTCTTGGTCCCTTGGGTGAATTGCCACCTGGTTATATCCTGAGAATCCATCCAGGAAACAGAAAAATTTATTTCCCGCTAACCGCTCTAGGATTTGGTAAGTAAAAGGTAGCGGAAAGTGATCTTTCTTAGTTGCAGCATTAAGTTTCCTATAATCTACACACACTCTCCAAGATGTAGGAGTGCGTGTAGGGATGGATTCGCCCCTGTCATTGATACAGATGGTGAGTTTAATTTTTTTGGGCACGACTTGAATCGGACTCACCCAGGGGCTATCGCTGATCAGGTAGATTATACCCCCATCCAGCCACTTAATAATTTCCTTTTTAGCGACCTCTCGCATGTTAGGGTTGAGACGTCGCTGCATCTCACGGGAAGGTCGAGCCTCCTCCTCCGTATATATACGGTGAGTGCAGTCAAAGGGGCTAATGCCAGTTAAGTCTGATAAGGACCATCCAATGGCTGCCTTGTGTTCCATAAGGACCTTTGTTAGTTTGCACTCTTGCTCCCTAATCAATTTTGAACTAATGATTACGGGGAGCGTTTCATTTGGTCCCAAGAAAACATACTTAAGCATATCAGGCAACTCTTTCAGCTCGGGAGTGGATGGTGAGAGATCTGGCATTTCTTGGGACGAGAGTGTCCCAAGCGGATCAGAAGAAAACAAGTTAGGAGGAAGAAGTTGACCCTCAGTTTGGCCAAGAAGAGGGGCATCTTGGATAGATGGATCCAAAAAGGGGTAACCCCAGTGAGTAGTATGTGGGCTCACGGTCCCAGTGTGGAGTTGCAATTCCGCCTGATTTGGCGGGAAAGAAAGGGTAATCCGGTCTTCAAGAGTGTGGATCGGCGGTGAGTAGCCCGAATATGACTCAGACCATGAGGTATGGGAAGCGGAGAAAACCTCGTCAGAAGTCTGGTCAGGAGAAGGTACGGGAAAAGGGAGGGATGGGGGAACGTCACAGTATGTGTCGGTCAAGCAATCGTCTGTGTTTAAAGGCAATCCACAGCAGTTAGAATAGGTCCCAATTAGTCTGATACATGTGCTGACGGCCATGTCCTCGTCAGACGTGTCATCCTCGATGCAATCGCAATCAAAGTTCTTAGCTGCCTTGAAAATGTTAAGCTTGAGCTGCTCAGATCCAACGGCAATCTCAATACAGCCTGACTCGCAATCGATATGGGTGCAGGTTGTGGCTAAGAAAGGTCGACCAAGGATGATCTAACAATCAGAAAGTGAGCTAGAAACTTCCATATCCAAAACAAGAAAGTCATCAGGAAAACAGAAACCGTTGACCCTAACCACCACGTCTTCCACCACACCCTTTGGTATTTTGACAGAACGATCTGCCAACTGTAATGTGACAGGGGTGGGTTTCAGATTTCCTAAGGCAAATTTGTCGAGCATGATGGTTGGTATAAGATTGATGGAAGATCCTAGATCAAGCAGGGAACGGTTAAAATTGCAGCCTTGGATGCTATAAGAAATAAGCGGTGTGCCCAGATCTTTCTACTTTGGTGGTAGATTTGACAGTATAGCACAACTCGCATGAGGCAAGAGAACCACCGGATTCTTTGTTTTCTTTGACTGTCGCCTGGGTGTAGTGTAGTCTTTGAAAAATCAGGCGACAGTAGGTATGTGGTTGATAGCCTCTAATAGGGGTACCTTGATTTCAACATCCCTGAATAAATTACGTAGGTTATCAAAGGCCTGCGATCCTTTTTCTTGCCTTTTGGCTCCCTCAGTAGAGCCTCAGGGAATGGGACCGATTCTGACACTAATTTGGGGGTATCGTCCTCTCGCGAATGCGGTGCGCATCTCGAATGAGGGGGCGATGAAAAAGATGGGCTAGGATTAGGTCGAGGCGAATTGACGGTTTGCTTACCGCTCCTCGTAGTAATCGCATTGAACGATGCAGGTCCAGTGGGATCATAAGGCGGAGGAGTGTTCAGAATAGGGACATAAGGGTGTGGTGCCACTGCTGCGGGATTAGCCTAAAATCTCGGTGGAATGCTCAGAGCCTGCAGAATCTGATAAACCTGCCCCTGAGAAGGTCGTACCTGTGGTTGAGGACCACGGGGTACGAAATTTCGCAGGTTGGAAATAGGTTGGGCTGGAAGATTGCCCTGAGATCGAGTCACCATGCGTAGTTGACTGATCTCAGCATTCTGCTGTGCCAATTGGTGCTGAAGAGAGGTCATGTTCTCTTCATGGCGCTTAGACATTTCCGTCATCATTCTCATCAGTTTATCAAGAGGACTTGATGTGTGTTCTGTTTGTGGTATGCAAGGACCCGATGGTGGATTCGCACAGGATTAGACTGGGCCCTTGGGATGACGGGTGCGGACGGTCGCATTGGCTTACTCGCGGGGTTTTGGCGCTGCAGGTTGCTGGACCATGCGAAATTAGGATGATTTTGCTACCCTGGGTTATAAGTGGCAGAGAACGGGTTGTTCCCCAGGGCGCAAGTGTCTTCAAAGCCAGAAGACGAGTCCGCATGTACATATGCATCCGAGCACACAGAGGCTTGGTCCTTCGTGTCAAAATACTGGCTTGCAGAAGCCAGAATCGAATCGCTCGGCGTGACACTCGGTAAGGAAGATCTCATGGGGTTTTTGGAGATAAGCCTGGTGTTGGAAGAATTAGGATTGTGACGAAGTGGTAAGGTGGGGGTGTTTGCCATAGAACGGCCGGGATTGGACAGAAGCTCATCCAGCTTCTTGTGCACGACGGAGACTTCATCCAATTTTTGTGCGATAAGGCTAAGATCTGTGGATGAATGAGAGGGTCTCGTGTCAACTTCGTTAACATTACGGGATAGACTGGTACGATTAAAGGCGACAATGGAAGCATTATTCATTGAGTTTTTGCTCATGTTTTCAAATAATTCGAATGCTCCATTCTCATCTTTATTCATGAAATTCCCTCCGCTGGAAGCGTCTGCAAACTGCTTTAAGGTCTCATTTAACCCATAATAGAAAATCTAGGCTATATGCCACTTAGGCAGACCGTGGTGCGGACACTTCCGGAGGTGGTCATTACACTTCTCCCAAGCCTCATGAAATTGTTTACCATTTTGTTGTGTAAAGGAAGTTATAGCACGGCGAAGCTCATTGGTTCGCCAGATTGGGAAGAATTTCTCGAGAAATGCTGTTCGCATCTCTTCCCAAGAATGGATAGTTCTCTTAAGTGTGCGTAACCATTGCGACGCTTTATCTCGCAACGAAAATGGGAACATTTTCATGAGGACAATTGATAACCCGATGTTTCTTGGTTTAACCGTTTCAGCCAATCGGGTTAGGTCTTCCAAATGTTGAAAAGGATCTTCACTTGCAAGACCATGGAAGTGGAAGTTTATCAGGCCAATTATATTGGGTTTCAATTCAAAATCGTCCCCGCCCATGGGGACCCGAATTTGTCCTATGGTCTCTTTAGCAGCGGGATTTTGATAAGAGCTAAGAGACCTAGGCTCCTCCTGTTCGGGAGGGTTCTACATTTCCTCCAAGGTTTCCCTAATGGCTTCAATTTGTTCATTATACATTTTCATTTGGGCTTGGAGGCGGGTTATGGGGTCCATGGCTCCACTACCTGGTGGGTTTTGAGGGCTGGTTTCCTCCCTCGGGATTTGGGGGTGGGTGTGCAGCCATATTTGTGGAGGAGGATGACGATTCGGTTTCTGTCCATCTAAAATTATCAGACAATTCAAACCATTCAGGGTTTTGTGACCTCCTCCCAAGCATGCACTACTGTAGGAAGAGTTGGGGAGATAAGAAGGGAAAAGGGGATGAGAGAAATGACGCCGCAAAGGTACACTTGATGACAAATCAAGGCAATCAAAGTCCTAACCTCTACAATGTGCCCTTAGACCTAAAGATCTAAGTTACCTGCTATCACAACCTACGGAACCAAATGCGAGCACCGCGGAACCACCAGACCAAATTGAAAGGCCGTTTACCCCAATCTTAGACACTCGATAGCACGTGGGAACTCGCACCAGCACGTAGGCGCTACACGTTGGTAGTTAGACCTTCAATCCTTAATAAGGGTCAAGTTGCTACCAGTTTTAATTAGAGGCTTAGGATCAAGTGCTTCAGGAATGTGAGGGGCGTTGTATACGGGTAATGCCCAAGTGCGTTGATTTTAGAAAGTGTGTAAACCAAGCATGCAACGAGGAAATCTCCCCGAATTGAAGTTTTAGATGGTGAATGATTTTTAGAATTTCAGCCTTAAGTAGTATGGATTTTTAGATTTCGCTGAGTTACCAATTCAACCAATCTCTGGGTTTTTGAGAAAATACAAGTTATTCTATGCTCAACAAACCCTTCTTCAATGTGAGTTAGTTAATGCATGCTAAAAATGCAATGGGCTTCCCTAGGTGGAAATTTCTATGTGTGGATGCATAAGTCAATTTTAGGTTAGTGTGAAAGGGAGCCAAAGCACTTCAATTCAAGTGCTCCCAATCACCAAAATGATGTTCCACACACAAGGCTCAACCACAAGATAATGTAAAGAAAATCAAAGTGTTGGGGTTGAAATATTCGGGATCAAATCTAAGGCACGTGAAAGGTCATCGTGGGGTTGGAATCAACTCAATTCCAAGTCTCCCCACTAAAAATGTGATCTCAAATTGCGGATAAATGAGGCAAGGAGGGATGGCAATCAATCTATTTAACCTTGCCTCAAAGAATACTTCACACGACGAAAGATTCAAGAATCAAGATTCTTGGATCTTCGCTATGCGAAGTTTGGCGAGAAATCCCGGGGCGGTAGGAGTGATGGCAAATAATCAAACAAGTGATTTTTAATCCACTTGCCCCAGGAAATCCCAAGAAGTTTTTTTTTAGGGTTCTTTTTTTTTAAATTAAGGTGACAAGTTGACCTAAGTTGCTAAGAGAGAGACCTACCTTTTCAGCAACGTGGGCGAAGCTCTAGTGCGGCGCCAGCGACTTTACGCTTTCGTTCCCACCTTGGTTCTGCCCACGTCTCCGACTTCCTCTGCTTGCCTCCTCCTTGCAACTGGTTTACCTGCACACCAGCAAACGAAAACACCCGTGAAGAGAAGGGTGTGAGAAGAGAAAATTAAAGGAATGGAGTAGAAACTTACCTCAATGCGTACATCCCCGGCAACGCCGCCAAAAAAAGGTGTGTTAGGTCTCGAACAGGTTGTGTTAATATGGTGAAATTATCGTTGAAGTTAATATAGTGGTTAACCTAAATCAAGCCTAACCATCTTTCACAATTTTTTTTTTTTAACCTGGCCTACTTAATTTTATCTTGGTCACTTTTAGGCCTAGGGTCGATCTCAGGGAGGCGGGAATTAAAGGTGAATAAGTTTCTACGCCTTTCCTAAAATGTATCTCTTCCGTGCGTTTATTATGTTTTTGGTTTTTTTTTCTATTTAAGATTTTTTTGCTGATAATTTTGTCCTTGAGGTACACCCTCAAAATCAAGTCCTTGGCTTCGAGCCAAATTGTTCTTGGCTTTGAGCGAACTTAGGGTTTACAAAATAACTGGTCCTGCTATTCGCAAGACCGAGTACCTGCAAGACAATGATTATCTTTTCTCTTTTACCCTTTTTTTTATCTTTTTAATAGCAGGAAACAAAAGAGAAATAAAAGTAAGATAGGTTGCTTGTAGAGAAATAAATATAGTCTATATATATATAGATATATATATATTATATATATAGGGGTGGGGGTGGAAGTGGAAATGACGTGTAGCACAGTGTCGAGTTGGTCCAAGTCTAGAAAGACGCAACCAACAAGACGAAGTGCCGTGATGAGAACCTCATCATGAGCCATAACTAGCTCATTTTGACCAAATTCAGAGGATAAAAGCTCCTACATAACTCAAGGAAAGGCTTAACTCAGAGAATTCTGAGTTTAAGAAGAAAACAAGTCATAAGGGGTAAACATGCAATTTTACCAGCACAATCTGCAAACAGGGTAACTCAGGGTCCAAACATAGGTCAAACTAACCTAATAAGAAGGAAAGTGGGATGATTTGATCTGATAAGGGCTACAGCAACTCCAAGGAATTAAATGACAATCTGTAACTCTAAAACAAACCCACTTCAATTCACGAGGTTCGAGGGAAAGAAAAAATATACTAAACCTTCTAAAATTCATAGAAAAATAATCTCTAGGGTTTAGAACCTTCAATTTAGCCTTGGGAACCCATTTTGACCTACATTGAGAACCATGCCCAATTAATGATTTAATTTAGTTTTTACGTAAATTGGCAGGTCAAACAAGGTCTGACCTAGAAATAAAATTCACCATTATAATCCTTAGGCCCCATTTAGTCATGCATAAAAACTTGAGCCTGAGAGAAGACCTTCTTGACCGACTTTTCATTTTGGTCCTCATCCATTACTTTTTGACCCTCAACTTTTGAAACCCTCGCATTTTGGCCCCTAAGTCTTCATCGTTTTTGCATTTGGGTCCTCCCTGCAAAACCCTGAGCAGCGCCATGCTCCAATGTGGCATGGTGCCGCGCAGGGCGAGGGCGACCCCCTGCCAAGACAACGGGGTGTTCCCTGCGACGTCTGCTGTCGCAGGGACACCTCCACGATCTCTGCCTTCGCCCACACCTTCCGTGCGAACGCGCGGAAGGTATGGGTTGCAATCCAGCCATCCGCCGGCGAGGGAGGCACGTCGCCTCCCTCCGCCCTCCTCTCTGATGTCACCTCTATAAAAGCCGCCCTCGTCCACCGAACTCAACAACTCGGTTCTGACGGAGAAAACCCCCCCTTTCATCTCTTCTCACTCCGGCAGAGGCCCTCCAGCTCTGGCGGTTCTTCCTCCTCCTCCTCGTCGCTCTACCGCAATACGAGCAGTAGAGCTCCTTCGCCCGCTCTTCCCGCGTCGCGCCGTACCCAGCGCGCGCTCTCCCGCTCTCTCCTCGCCGCCGCCCCTTCTCTCTGGGCACCTTCTTCTTCGGCGATAGTCGATACGACTGTCGCCCTACTCCGGCCCCCTTCAACTCTACAACTAGGTCAGAACTTCTCCCCACTTCCCCCTCTTTCTTTTCCTCACTATTTTGCATTTGATTAAACCCTCGACCGCGCCTGACCGCCCTCACCTTCTCCATCTCCGGCCACTCTCCGGCGAGTTGCCCCCGTCAATCCACCACTCCACACAACTCGCCACCTACCCCAAAAGTTCCGCCTCACCTCACCCGACACCCCCCGCCCCTTCACTGCCACTCCTCACCTCTACAACACTCCCCCAAACAAACCCACTTTTCCGGTCGCAGTCCGACCTAGGGCCGCCGCCAGACACCGCCCCACAACCTACTACCCCCCGCATTACCTTCGCCGTGTCATGGCGAAGGTCACCCTGTAGTTTGATTAGGCCGAGAGGCCCTGTTTGTGTTTGGTAGGTCTGCAGCCTCGGCCGCCATTGGCGACAAGGAGAGGAGCTTCCAAGCAAGCTCCAGGCCCTGCAGCAACAGGATCCTAGCTGAGGCGAAGCCGGGGGACTTGAGCGAAGGCAAGGAGCAGATCTGCGAAGAGAAACAAGCGTGTTGCTGCTGAAGCCAGGTCGCGCCTTCCTGCCGGCGCGCGCAAGTGAGGGACAAAATTTAGTCCCACATCGTGGGATTTCAAAGCGCCGCACCGGTTTAAATTATTTTTGTGAAATAAGCTTATCGCCTCAGCACACGGGGTGAGGTCCCTCTCACCCGCTCACCCGGCCTCGTCCGCGATCACCCCCCGCGGACCTGGCCCGACCCGTTTACCCGACCTGCACTCCTCGCCCACCACCGCACGCCGGTGGGCCTGGACCTGGGCGCAACCCATACCCGAATACCTGGCAGCTCTGGGAGAGCAATCCTACGAGCAAAATCTGAGAGAGAGAGACGTGAGGGAGGGTAGAGTAGGTTTTAGCCCTGACCAATCTGTGAGTGTGCAGGCACATAGAAAGAAGAAAGGAGCAGCCAGAGCTGTGGCTGCTTGAAGAAAAGCGAGGCAGAGAAGAAGAAGGCCGACGAAGGAAGAAGAAGGAGGAGAACCAAGCAGCACTGTAGTAGCGGCGACTTAAGTCATCTGATTGGACAATCAGACAACGCTCTCATTTTGACCCAATAAAGAAGATAAAGGCTCCTACATAACCTAGAAGAAGGCCTAACTGAAGGAACAAGTGCTCTGAGAAGAAAATATGAAATAAAGGTTAAAACTGTAATTTTACCATTGCAGTACATAAACGGGATTTCTCAGAGGCAAAACATTGGTCAAATGGTCTAAATGAGATAAAAAGTGGGTTGAGTCAATCAGAAATGGGTTCATGTGCAATCTAGGAATTAAATGACACCTGGTAACCCTAAAACAGACCCGCTTTAATTAACAAGGTTCCGGTCAGGATAAAGATCAAGTAAACCCTCTAAAAATCATGGAAAAACATCCTCTAGGGTTTGGAACATTTAATTTGTCCTTTGGAACCTAGTTTGACCTAGATTAGGGTCCTAGCTCTTCAATTAACCTAATTTGGATTTTTACGCAAAATGTCCAGTCAAACGAGGTCAAACCCAAAATCCAACTTCACCATTGGATTCCTTAGGTCCAAATTAGGTTTGTACAAAAATTTGGACCTAATGAGAAGTCATCTTGACCTACTTTGCAATTTAGTACACCCAAATCACAAATTGGTCCCTATCTTTTGAATACCTGTGCAGATAGCCCCCTAGGTTCTTCGCCCCCTTTGCAAACCGGTCCTGCCGCCATTGCTAGGGCAGAACCGAGCTCCGGCGAGGTTCAGAGAGAGATTGCTCTCTAATTCCTCAGAAATTCTCTCCCAGAAATGGAAGGAAGATTCTCTGAGGAATTCCCTTCCATTTAAGACCGATCTCGATCCCTGGTGTGAACCCAATCTCTCGTGCGAACGCACGAGCGATTTGGGTATCCTAACTCCTTTCCATCTCCGGCGACCAACCTCAGGCAATTACGTGCCCTTCACGCCCTGCACATCCAGTCCAGCGCCTATATAAGAACCCACAATTCCTGCCGAAGAGGCTCAGCTTGATTTGGCCGAGTTTCCCCCTTCAATTCCTCTCCTCCTGCCCGGCAAAATGTCCCAGCTAGCTCCGGCGAGCCCCCCTCCCCTCCCTCTTCGCTCTGCCACAAAACCAGTGGCAGAGTTAGCTTCCTGACTTCCCTCCGCGTCGCGCAGTACCCGCGCACGCCGCCTCAGCCTCGTCGTCGCCGCCGTTCTCCCCCACTGGGCGTCATCTTCTCCGGCGACAGCAGGTACTGCTGTCCGCCTTCCGTCCCCTTTCGTCCTTACAATTAGGTTAGAACTCCTCTCCATCCTCTCCTCTCTCTTTTCCCCTGTTATCTCATCTGATTACCCCTCGACCGACGCTGACCACCCTCATCTTCCACATCACCGACCGACCTCCGGCGAGCCGCTTCCACCATTCCAGCCCCCCACACAGCTCGCCAACCACTTCGGGAGCTCCGCCTCACCACCAGGAACTCGCTCCACCCCACAACTGCCACTCCAGACCTCTATAATCACCCCCCGAACAACCCACCATCTCCGGCCACAGGTTGACCTAGGCACGCACGCCTAGGCCGACCGGCAACCTGCAGCATCGTCCACCGCCTTCGCCGTGCCACGGCGAAGGTCTCTAGCTGATCTGATTTGGCCGTGAGGCTCGTTTTGTGTATGACAGTGTTTGAGCCGCTGCCGCCATGGACGACCTCCGGTGAAGCTCCAACGAAGCTCCAGGCATCAGGCTTCCCAGGCTGCAGATGCAGGAGACTCACGCGAGTGTCGCGAGGTGAGTGAGCCCAGCACGGAGCGCCAGCAGAGCCATCTGCTTGGGCAATTGCATACGAGAGTCTGCGGGCGCGCGTGAAATCAGGGCGGAACGTTTAGTCCCACATTGTGGGATTGCAGCACTCAGGTATGGTATAAATTGTATTTGTGCATTAGGCTGGTTGCCTCCGTAAGCACAGGGGTGAGGTCCCTCACTGACCCCACACCCGCCTCGTCCGCGGCTTGACCACATGGATCCGGCGGATCCGACCCGATCTATGCCCCTATATGCACTCCTCGCGCATCGTCTCCTGCAGGTGCGCCTGGTCCCGGGTACGATCTGACCCGATTATGGTTGTGGCTCTGGGAGAGCGTCCCTGAGTGAATCTCTTGAGAGAGTGAGAGAGACGCGTGGGTAGAGGGAGAAGGGTTAGGTTTTGCTCCTGTGCAGGCCAGGCTGAACGCAGGAGAAGGACTTGGCCGCTATAGAAGAAGAAGGAAAGGCAAGGCGAAGAAGAAAAGAAAAAGAAAGAAGCCTTCGCACGAGAAGAAGGAAAGCAGAAGAAGAAAGAGCAAGACACAGAGAAGAAGAGAGGCAAAGAAAAGATTAGAAGATCAAAAGAAGAAGAAGAAGGCTTCGTAAGACGAGAAGAAAAGGAGAAATACTTTTAAGACGTCTGATCTTGTGATCAGACGTCCAATTTCATATTTTTGTCCTAATTATTTTTAATTGCATACATTCACATTTGAATTGATATTTTGAGTAAATTAGAGTGTTCAATTACATTTTGACTAATAGTAAATTCCATTTGCTCCATGTGATCGACCTTGGATACTCCGGTCTTCGAGTAATAAAATTCTTTATATTTGTTTAGACGTTTTGTCGGTTATACTACAACATGACATCCTTTAAATCCGCACAAAACGTCGACTAACATTTTGGCGCCGTTGCCGGGGAGCAATGCGCAATTTTCCACTAGTCTCTACATTCCTTTTATCATATTGAACACTAACTTGCCCTACTTTGCTTTGATGTGATCTTGCAGGTACTTCATGAGAAAATCTCTCCCGCAAGTCAACCACTCCAGGGCAAGTAATTTCTTTTCTTCCTTAATCATCCCCTAATCTTTGAAAGATAAAAGGAAGAAAATCAATTTAGGAATCAATTGCCTTCTTTATATAGTAATCACCATCTCTAAGGCAAAACATTTCCTGATTTTGCGAAAATTTCTGCAAATATTCTTGAAGTTGGAGTGATTTTTTTTTCCATCCCACAAATTCTTGTGCCTAATTGAAGTAACGCTTAATCTCGGCGGACCACACAATTCTTGTTTATAAGTCCAAAGAGAACTTTTGAGAAAGAAAAAGAGGATTGGAAATAGAACCAAATTAGGGTTTCCACATTAGGGTCTTGAAGCGCTAGTCACACATGCCTGTATAAAAGGAAATAAACCCCCCCACATCAGTGTGCTACCCAAGCCCTTGATTGAAGAAAGCTAAATAAGACAAACCCTAAAATTGAGCTCTAAAATCACTTGAATCTTAAAATTTCTGGACCTAATAACCTGGGAGTCAAATCAGGGTGATCTCTAGGCTTCAAACCTAGAATCATTCTGCCATCTATAGGACAGGTCAGGTGAAGTTGACCCCTTGGGTCAACCAACCTCTAAATTAGGTCACAATACCAAAAACATCTAAAGTTCAAGTGAGAACCCTAAAAGCACCTTTGAAATAAAAAGTGATAGACTTACGAGGTCAAGGTCCCCATTCTGGTCTACCTGGAATCTCAGTGACAAGAGAGGTCGGGTGGGGGAAACCCTGTAACCCGTAGGGACGCTCTACTGTGTAGGGGTCTTTGCGGGACTCTCCCTCTTTGGCTGCCCAGGTAATTCTCAGGTGGATGATTTTTTGATCCAGGGGTCCATCTGCCCCGAACCTCCATAGTCATCCAAACATCTTTGGGTGTCTTGATTGGGTCAAAAACATCTCCAGTCCCTCATCTTTTCTCTTTAGCCCACACACATTTTCAGTGGGACTCGTTATTCAGATCTGATCGCTTCATAACACATCTTGATTCCAACTTGATTCTACATCTTGACTCCACCACCTGATCCAAACATGCAGCCAAACCACCTAGGACTACCAGTCAAGAAACCTGAATATCAGAGATCCATGAGAGATAAAATGATTGAGGATGCCATGAAATTCTATGAAAATGAAGAAACCTCAACAACAGTAGGAAACGTTCAGGTTGATGTCCCAACAACCACAACCTTTGTCATAACTTGTGCCCAAGTACTATTAGCAGAAGCCAACAAAGGATCAACCCGTGACTTGCTCATTACTGCATACATTGAGATAGAAAAATTGCATAATAGTGAATACCTTCAATGTATGACAAATCCTCGACTTTGGAAGCAACACCAAGATAGTCTTGAAAAACGGGAAGAGATAATGAGATTAGTAAAACAAGTTATTGATCAGAAATACCCGTATATATCACAAACAGAGGATGAACTATCTTGGGACAACATCGAGGATAAATCTGATCTCGGGTTTGAGGCACAAAATGGTTGTGGATTCCCAACCCAGATAAAGTACAATGTGCCTGATATTGAAGAAGGTTGGGAAGTTTCAAATGCAGGAAAATACAATGTTGAGCCCATTTTAGAATCCCAAAACTCCTGCAAGTATGAGAGTAGAACTGAACCTCTCGAGGGTATAAATTCCGTCCCTTATTCTGATAAGGTGACCCTCGAAGGTTATTCAGACCTAGATTCTAGCAATTCCACCCACATCCTAAGCCTAGAACCTAGATCTGAAACCTATATTGAAGATTTCAAGGCCCCATATGAAGAAGATCAACCTTTTAATGAAAAATATGATTTTGGGCCTCGATTTGATGAATATCCCTCGTCAACCTCCGTAGAGGAACGAATCGATTTTGCGGAAGTCATGCCAATCTACGACACAGAAATCGAGGAGTTGGACGAGCAGGGTTTCAATTGGGTCTGCCCTACTAGCTTAGAATCTGAGCCTCTGCCAGATAAGGATACCCTTTTAAGCTCAGAATTAACATTTAGGCTAGATCCCAGTCAGGCTGCTGAATATACATGTGATTTATTCTATGGTGGAACTCACGATCTGGAATCTCATTCAACCTTTGATTTTCGCAAACTCTCCGACGATCTCAAATCTGACCATAACATCGGAGAACCTAGATCTGAAACTTATTGGGAAGATTATGAGGCCCCTTATGAGCAAGATCAAATTTTTACAGAATATGATTCCAGGCCTCTATTTGATGAATACCCCTCTCCAACATCCTCAGGAAATCTGATCGATTTTTCAGAAAACATGCCAATTTATGATACAGAAACTGAGGAGTTGGATGAGCAAGGTTTTAATGGGGTCTATCCTACCAGCTTCGAGCTTGAACAGAACACCTTTTTGAGCCCAGAATTGACATATAGGCTAGAACCCAGTCAGGCTGCTGCTGATGATTTTTGCTGTGGTGGAATTCATGATCATGAATCTCAATTTCGCCAACTCTCCGACAATTTCAGATCTGACTATAATTGCGGAGAGACTTTCCTTCCTGAACACGCCAGGCCCATCTACGACCTCAGTTCACATGACTCTGACTCCGACTCTGAGGTCCTGATTCCCGAGATCACTGATAACACAGAATCATTCCTTTTCGATCCTCAGGAACCAAAAATAGAAAATGCCAAGAGTGATTGCAACCCAGAATTCAAATCTTTGCTCAAATTAGATTTCTTTCATCCTACAGACACTCTTCAGGCATTTGATAGTTACCTAAAGGACTCTTTACAGAAAATCACTTGTCATTCCTTTTTAGAAGAGCCCTCACACATAGTTGCCACCTCGTCTGCACACACAGAACTAATCAAAACCTCTTCCCAACCCCGACCCGCAACCGGACTCAATTTCTATTCAGATTCACCTCTCACCGAGCCGATTGCATTTCCACATCGGGTTTCGAACATTGATCAGACTACATACCATGCTCTATCATTCTCTGATCACCCCTATAGGGTTTCCGCGTCATTCATTGATTATTCTACGGATCCCTACTCTGACCAGGCTGATTCGACTCAGCCAAACACTGCGTTTACACTTCCATATCCATCTGAGCTTCATAGTTTATGGTGGGCTCCACACCTTTTCCACATCTATCAACCCACCAGATTGATTGGGTTTGGGCTGCATCATCAGCCTGTTGATCTGAACAAGCACCTGGTTGGACCAACCGGGCTCTTAATCAAGGTGCTTGTCTTACAAAACTCTGTTGATTTGACCATCCCCTCTCCATCGCATTTCCCGCTTGGCTGAAGGCATCAAATTTAGCGCTCAACGGGAGGCAGCCCGTCATTCTCTTTGAAAACCTGAAACTTGTTCTGACACCTTTTTGCACTTGAAGTTCACACTTTAGGACAACCGACTCCACCTCAGGTGCTTGCATCTGAGATTAGAAATCGTCCGCAACAGTCACCCCGACCCATTCACTCATCAAAACAGCTGTCCTAATGTATGAACTTAGTTGAATAAAACCCCTAGGTTACAATGAGGACATTGCAAATCTTAGGCATGGGGGGATATGAAAGTGCAAAACTTGTAAGAAAAGGTTTCAAACAAAAAATTCACATATGCCAAAAACACCATAAAAATTAAAAAATTTTGAAAAAGAATAAGAGGAAAAGAGGAGAAAAGAAACAAAATGAAAAAGGAGTACAAAATTATGAGAAAAGGTGATAGTCATTAGTAAGGAACTAAGGAATTAACCTAAGTTCTAGACCTCATTCAAGAAAATAACTGAAAAGTGCATAATGAGATTAGTAAGAACGCAAACCTTAGGCATTCTTGAATAGACTCTTAGTACCCATTAAGATCTAGACAATCCTCAAGAGGTTGAGGAAAATGAAAAGCTTAAGTACTAGGTCCAAGGCTTAGGGAGTATTTGGCCTCGTTAACTAATTTTTGGTTTACGGGACTCAGTAACCTAAGCACCCTAACCTCACACACAGCCTGGTTCAGTATAGATGTGAGGTTCAAGGGTGGGAGTTACTGGGTTGTTCATATCTGGATTCGACTCCTCTGTTTGCGGGTCAAGATCCTTCTGTGGTTGATGAGGCATAATCGAGTTATTCTGGAAGTGTGATTCGTCAACCAAAGTCCTGATGTCACAAATTTGTTCGATGACACCGCAATTAATTCCTTGTTGGGCCTTAAATATATCAATTTTCAGTGTTTGATCTCCAAACTTAAGCTCTATTTGGCCCTCCTCACAGCTGATGTTGGCTCTAGCAGTAGCCAAGAAAGGTCTCCCTAGAATGATTGGTGTATCCCTAGGGTTCTCAGGTGCGTCCATATCTAAGACTATAAAGTCCACTGGAAAATAAAAATCCCGCACTCTTACGATAACATCCTCGAGAATCCCTTTTGGTGACTTTATAGATCGATCTGCTAATTGTAATGTCACCTCGGTTGGTTTTAGCTCAAATTCTTCTAGATGGTCAAGTAAGGATGTGGGTATCAGGTTTATGGATGCACCCAAGTCTAACAATGCTCTATCAAATTGGGTACCACCTATCTTGCAGGAAATCAGGGGAGTACCAGGATCTTTTGCCTTGGGTGGGAGTCTACTGAGGATTACAGAGCTGGCTTGCTCTGACAGAACAATTGGGCTCCCTCCCTTGGTTCGCGGCTTACGCTGGGGTGTACATATATTCTTTAGAAATCGTGCGTAAGCTGGTACGTGGCGGATTGCATCCATCAAGGGGATGTTTATGTGGACCTGCTCAAAGAGCTTGACCAGGTCCTCCTCAGGGGCCACGGGTTTGGTGGTCTTCTTTCCCTTGGTCAAGGCCTCGGGAAACGGGATCTTGGTTGGTTCTTCTAGGATAGGTCCAGGTTGTGGATCCGGAACAGCGGTATCTTGGATAACTATCCTAGGGTCATGGTTATCAGGCTTGGAGTGGTTTGGATAATGCGGGTCTTGAGTTGTTTTACCACTACGTGTTGTTACAGAATTTAATCTGGCCTGATTTTGGTTTGGGTTTGGTAAGAGGGGTGGCTGCTGCTGAAATCCCGCATAAGAAGTTGAGGCTTCCATCTCGTCTGGAGATGGAGCAGTAGGGGCCTGATAAATCCATTGAGCGTGGCCTAAATTTGGATTCATAACGCGCTTCTGGGTTGGCACGTTATTTGGGTTAGGAAAAGGTTGGGAAGGGAGTGTGCCTGGCTGGCGAGAATTTGCCAATTGGGCTAGTTGAGTTTTAACCTCTGTAAGTTCGTCCTTGTGCTGTTTTTGAATAGCCGCATTCGTTCTTTGAATGTCAGCCAGAGTCTGAAGGATTAGGGACATTTGATCCTGATTTGGCCTTGATGGATAAGTAGGGTTGGGCCGAGGCTGAGGCGGCTGGTAATGACGAGAGGGCTGTGGGCGGGACTGAAAAGGTAGTCTTTGGGTTTGGGAATTTCCCGCCCACTGAAAATTGGGATGGTTTCGCCATCCAGGGTTGTAAGTGTTGGAGAATGGGTCGTTCTGGATGGCGTTGAGGTCCTCGCAGGTCTGAGGAACCTCCTGAGGATCAGGGAAAGGGGGAATGGAGTTCCCCGGGCTGGTGTAGAAAGGATCGGATGATCCTCCGATCCAAGAATCAGATGGGGATGGATATGGATCCATCCTAGGGGAAGATCGGTGGAGGATGTTTTGCACAGTCTCCTGTGTGGAAGGAGGTTGTGCAAAGGAGTTACGCGCGGAGGTGGTTCGCTGCAAGTGCTGAGTCAGCTCATCCACCTTCTTTTCAATGATTGAGACCTTGTCCAATCGACTGGCCATTAATTCCAGGTCGACTGATGCGGACATGCCCTGCGTCTCATGTGCTCCCTTAAGATTCGTCGCTGCGCGGGTATTCGTCCTGTCGAATAATCCCATGGAGTCATTGTTGATGGAGTTCTCGCACATATTTTCGAGAATCTCCCATACGGTGTCTTCATGTTGACCCATGATGTTTCCTCCGCAAGTTGCATTGACGAAAAGGCGGATGTCCTCACGGAGTCCCTGGTAAAAAGATTGGACTTGTTCCCATTTAGGAACTCCGTGATGGGGGCACTTTCTCATGAGATCCTGAAAACGATCCCATGCCTCATGGAGAGGTTCTCCTGATTGTTGAGTGAAGTGTGTAATCTGATGGCGCAAGGCGTTGGTCCGACCAACGGGAAATAACTTTTTCAAAAACTCGGATTGAAGTTCTTCCCAAGTGTTGATCGGCCGGGTCTGCGTTTGATACCAATGGGCGGCCTTGTCCATAAGAGAAAAGGAGAACATCTTCATGAGAAGAATATCCCGATTTTGCGCATCTGATCCAAAAGTGTGGGCCAGATGCTTTAGCTGTTTGATGTGCTGGAAGGGATCTTCAGAATTAAGCCCATGGAATTTAGGTATAACATGAATCATGTTAGGCTTTAATTCGGAATCAGGTCCTCCAGTCGGGATTCTGACTCGAGGCTCAATGGCCACCGCAGCAGGATTGTAGTGGTCCCGCATCATAGGACGCTGTGGTGGGTGCACGAAGTTTTGGAAGAGGTCATTGAGTCGCTGGAGCTGGTGTTCCAGATTATTTTCTTCCTCAACTGGCTGAGCCATGATGGGGGAAGAAGAAGAACTTGGTTCTGAATCAGAAGAGAGAATAATGTGAGGGTGTTGCTGCACAAACACGGGCGTCGAGGCTTGGCCTTGACGAGAGAGAATTTCTAAAGGAGGTCTTAAGGGTGCATCTGAGATTAGAAATCGTCCGCAACAGTCACCCCGACCCATTCACTCATCAAAACAGCTGTCCTAATGTATGAACTTAGTTGAATAAAACCCCTAGGTTACAATGAGGACATTGCAAATCTTAGGCATGGGGGGGTATGAAAGTGCAAAACTTGTAAGAAAAGGTTTCAAACAAAAAATTCAAATATGCCAAAAACACCATAAAAATTAAAAATTTTTGAAAAAGAATAAGAGGAAAAGAGGAGAAAAGAAACAAAATGAAAAAGGAGCACAAAATTATGAGAAAAGGTGATAGTCATTAGTAAGGAACTAAGGAATTAACCTAAGTTCTAGACCTCATTCAAGAAAATAACTGAAAAGTGCATAATGAGATTAGTAAGAACGCAAACCTTAGGCATTCTTGAATAGACTCTTAGTACCCATTAAGATCTAGACAATCCTCAAGAGGTTGAGGAAAATGAAAAGCTTAAGTACTAGGTCCAAGGCTTAGGGAGTATTTGGCCTCGTTAACTAATTTTTGGTTTACGGGACTCAGTAACCTAAGCACCCTAACCTCACACACAGCCTGGTTCAGTAAGCGTAAAAATCAAAATCACGCAGAAGCGTCGCAAAATTCTAAAAAGAACACCTAGAATAGGAGCGGCCGATCAACACAAGTTGATTTGGACGAGTTCCCAGCGCGGAGAGGCGGGAAATCCCCTCGAAGATGCGTAACAAAATATCATCTCCTCGGTGCTTGTCTCTTAGGATATTTACATATCCTACTGGGGGCATGTATGCACTCTGCTGGTTCAGATTCCATGGATGGCATTATCTCGAAGTGTCAATTGCCAGGGTCTGGATTCGGCCACGGAACACCATGGATGGGATTATCTCGAAATCTCAATAGCCAGGGTTCCGGGGGTTGCCATGGGCGGTGCTATCTCGAAGCATCGATCACCAAGAACCCTTGAGGATTGATGATGGGAGCAAGGAATCTGATACAGACCGTGTTGAAAAGCCAATCCTAGGCTAGAACTAAAAAGAAAAAGAGAGAGAAAACTCTCCAAACAGAAAAACTTTCTATCTCTCTCTTAGAAAACGCACTGCGAACTGAGCCAGGGCTAAAATCATTTCAAGCACGGGTGCTTTAACCACAAAGTCCAATAAACCTTAGGTTAGTTCTTATGGGCCTTAAAAACCTTTGCTAAAGACTGAGGCTAAGGCTAGACAGATTTGGATCTTGATTGGTACTAGAGTACCTTTTAGGCCTATGGTCAGCATTCTAACCTAATCTAAGCTCAAATAAAAAAGCACTTATCTAAAGCTATTAAGAACTTCATGGTCTAGAACAAGGGTTGAAACCTTAAGTTTTTGCTAAGGGACTAGCAAAAGCTAGGCATGGGGGTATGATGAGAACCTCATCATGAGCCATAACTAGCTCATTTTGACCCAATACAAAGGATAAAAGCTCCTACATAACTCAAGGAAAGGCTTAACTCAGAGAATTCTGAGTTTAAGGAGAAAACAAGTCATAAGGGGTAAAAATGTAATTTTACCAGTATAATCTGCATACAGGGTAATTCAGGGTCCAAACACAGGTCAAGCAAACCGAATAAGAAGGAAAGTGGGATGATCTGACAAGGGCTACAGCAATTCCAAGGAACTAAATGATAATCTGTAACCTTAAAACAAACCCACTTCAATTCGCGAGGTTCGAGGCAAAGTAAAAATAGAATAAACCCTCTAAAATTCATAGAAAAATAATCTCTAGGGTTTAGAACCTTCAATTTGACCTTCAGATCCCATTTTGACCTACATTGAGAACCATGCCCAATTAATAACTTAATTTGGGTTTTTGCATAAATTGACCGGTCAAACAAGGTTTAATCTAGAAATAAAATTCACCATCAAATTCCTTAGGTCCTAATTAGTCATGTATAAAAACTTGAGCCTAAGAAGAAGCCTTCTTGACCAACTTTGCACTTTGGTCCTCATATATTTACTTTTTGGCCCTCAACTTTTGAACCCTCACATTTCTGCCCCTAACTCTCCTTCGTTCTTTGCATACAGGTCCCTCCTGCCAAAACCTGCCAGCACCATGCTCCGGCGACCTTGCGCGGAGCATGGCGCCGCGCAGGGTGAGGGGGAGGGGCTGGCAAGTCAACCAGGGGTGCCCTGCGTCGTCAGCCGTCGCAGGAACACCCCCTTGGTCGCTGCAACCCACCATACCGGCCGTGCGAACGCACGGACGGTATGGGTTTCCATCTCCGGCGTCCTCCGGCGAGGGAGACACGTCGTCTCCCTCCGCCCTCCTCTCTGATTCCACCTCTATAAATACCCCCGTCGCTCCGCCGTTCTGAGTAGCTCGGTCCTGACGGAGAAAGACCCCCACTTCCTCTCTTCCCACTCCGACAGGAAGCCCTCCAGCTCCGGCGGCCTCCCCTCTTCCTCCTCGTCGCTCTGCCGCACTACCAGCTGCAGGGTTGCTCTCCCTCGCTCTTCCCGCGCCACGCCATACCCAGCTGGCGCCTCTCCGGCCCTCTGCTCGCCGCCGCCCCTTCCCCTGGGCATCTTCTTCTCCGGCGACAGTCGATACGACTGTCGCCCGCTCCGGCCCCTCCTCCTCCTGCTAAGTAGGTAGAACTCCTCCTCTTCCTCCCCTCTTCCTTTTCCTCATTTTACATCTTTACTGTTACCTCGATTCCGACCAATCACCCTCACCTTCTCCGCCTCCGGCCATCCTCCGGCGAGCCGCTCCCATCACTCCAGCAACCCACACGGCTCGCCGACCACCGCAGAACCTCCGCCTCCTCACCCTGATCAACCTCCGCCCTTCCACTTCCCCCACATCACCCTCTGCAACTCCACCGAACAAACCCATCTTCCGACCCACAGTCCGACCTAGGGCAGCTCTTGGGCTTCGCCCCGCCGCCTGCACACCCCCCGACCACCTTCGCCGTGCCACGGCGAAGGTCCTCCGCGTTTCTGATTGGGCCGAGAGGCCGTTTTTCTGTGGGCAGGCACCTGCGCTCGTCGCCGCCATTGTTGAAGCGAAGCAGCTTCTTCACCTGCTGCCCCAGGTGCGCCGCGCCCAGGTCACCCTCCCAGGCTGTGCGGGGACACTTAGGCAAAGCGTTAGGCTGCAGTTGAGGCGATGCTCTCGCGCGAAGCCCCCGCGCTTCGCCTCGACTGCCGCTGCTTCCTTCGCGCAGGCACCCAAATTGGGGTGGGACATTTAGTCCCACCTCGTAAACTTTCAGAGGAGAGCCCCCGCATAAAGGCAAAAAGCGCCTTATGCTCGTTGCCTCCTGAGCACGGGGTGAGGTCCCTCTCACTCACTCGCTCGCTCGACCCGGTCTCGTCCGCGCTCACGCCTCGCGGACCTGGCCCGACCCGACTTAGACTGACCTGCACTCCTCGCCCACCACTCACGCCGGTGGGCCTGGACCCGGGCGCGACCCGTACCCGGCAACCCGGCAGCTCTGGGAGAGCTTTCCTAAGAGCGACTTCTGTGAGAGAGAGACGCGGGGGAGGGTAGAGATAGGTTTTGCCCCTCTGATCAAGCAGTGCAAGTTTGCAGGCACAGGTGAAGAAGAAGAACCGGAGAAGAAGACTGACGGAAGAAGAGCAGCCAGGACTGCTCGAAGCAAAGAGGAAAAGGCGAAGAAGAAGACGAGCGAGGCAGAGAAGAAGGACGACGTTCTGAAGGCAGAAAAGAGGAAGAAGAACAGGACAAGGACCGCTCTGCAGAAAAAGAAAGAGACAAAGCAGAAACAAGAGCTAAAAGACGAAGAAGAACATCACCCACTGCTGCAGATAAAGAAGACAGAAAGAAGAAGAAGACCACAAGGAGATAATGGAACCAAAAGCCAAAGAGAAGAGAAAAGAAAGAAGAAGACAGACGAGAAAGAAGAAGCCAACAAATTTTCATCTCTCTCTCTATCTATCTATATTTTTGTAAAAGAAACTTTGTACCCCTAGAATACAACTTGCTCCCTGAGTTCGACCTCGGGAACTCTTTTATTTTTCGAGTAAAAAAAATTATATATTTGAAATGATGGCAATAACTGGCTATACTACAACGACATAACAATAAACCCGGTTATCTCTTCACGCCATCGCCGTATCACATATCCATCAGAACGTCACTGCATATGGTGGGTTCCGCATCTGCTGATCTACATATATCAACCCACCAGACTTATTGGGTTCGGGCTGCATCATCAGCCCGCTGATCTCAACAAGCACCTGGTTGGACCAACCAGGCTCTTAATCAAGGTGCTTGTTTTCCAAAACTCCATTGATTTGACCACTCCCTCTCCACCCCATTTTCTGCTCGGCTGAAGGCATTAAATTTAGCGCTTAACGGGAGGCAACCCGTCATCCCAAACACAGAGACCCGTCTGATTATCCGTCTGTACTCCACGTCTACTGCACCTTGAGTTCAACCTTAGACAGTTGATCCCACCTCTGGTACATGTATCAGAGCTTGAAATCGTTCGCATCAGTCAATTCCGACCCATTCACCCACCCGATGTATCCTGTTCTAAGTCCCTGACCTCAACACTATTTCACACCCTCCGTTTACAATGAGGACATTGCAAAACTTAGGCATGGGGGGGTGGTAAAGTGCATACATACAAAACCAAGAAAAAATCAGAAGGATTCTCACACAAAAAATTTTGCATATGTCAAAAACGCAAAAAAAAAAAAAAATAAATTGAAAAAAATTAAGAAAAAGAACAAAAAAATGGGGGGAGGGAGGAAATGTTGTGAGCCATATAATCATAAGGAGGAGAAAAAGAGCAAAAATGAAGAAAGGAGCACAAAAGGAAAAGAAAAAGAAAAAGTCATTAGTAAAAGATTAAGGAATTAACTGAAGTTCTAGACCAGATCAAGAAAAGAAACAAAAGAAAAAGTGCTAAGGAAACATAACAAGAGATTAGCGGGAACGCTGGTCTTAGGCCTTTTGGGCTAGTATCTTCAGCTTAAAAATTCACGTATCCGTTAAAATCTGGATAATCCTCAAGAGGTTGAGGAAAATGCGAAACTTAAGTATTAGGTCTAAGGCTTAGGAAGTATTCGGCCTCGTTAACTGACCTCCGGTTTGCGGAATTCGGTAACCTAAGCACCCGAAATTCACACACAGTCTGGTTCAGTGCGCATAAAACATCCAAAACACGCAAGAGTGTTTAATATTCTGAAAAAGTCACCTAGATTAGGAGCGGCCAATCAACACAAATTGATTTGGACGAGTTCCCAGCGCGGAGAGGCAGGAAATTCCCCTCGAAGATGCGTAACAACATATCGTCTCCTCGGTGCTTGTCTCTTAGGATATTTAAATATCCTACTGGGGGCATGTAAGCACTCTGCTGGTTCAGATACCATAGGTGGCATTATCACGAAATGTCGATCGCCAGGGTCTGAATTCGGCCACGGAACGCCATGGGCGGGATTATCTCGAAATCTCGAAAGCTAGGGTTCCGGGGGTTGCCATGGGCGGGATTATCTCGAAATCTCGAAAGCCAGGGACCCTTGAGGATTGATGATGGGGACGAGGAATCCGATACAGACCGTGTTGAGAAGCTAATCCGAAGCTAGAAATAAAAAGAAAAGAGAGAGAAAAGCTCTCCAAACAAATAAATCCTCTATCTCTCTCTTACAAAAAACGCACCGCAAACTGAACTTAGGCTAAAAATGTCTCAAGCACGGGTGCTTTAACCGCGGAGTCCAACAAACCCTAGGATAGTTTCGGTGGGCCGTAGAAACCTTTGCGGAGGATTGAGGCTAAAGCGGAACAGGTCCAGATTTTGGTTGGTACTTGAGTACCTCTAGGCCTATTGTCGGCATTCCTACCTAATCACAAAAGGAGAAGCACTTATCATTGTTGACAGACACTCAGGGTCCAGAATGGAAGTTAAAACCTTGAAATTTTGCTAAGGGACTAGCAAAAGCTAGGCATGGGGGTATGATGAGAGCCTCATCATGAGCCATAACTAGCTCATTTTGACCCAATAAAGAAGATAAAGGCTCCTACATAACCTAGAAGAAGGCCTAACTGAAGGAACAAGTGCTCTGAGAAGAAAACATGAAATAAAGGTTAAAACTGCAATTTTACCATTGCAGTACATAAATGGGATTTCTCAGAGGCAAAACATAGGTCAAATGGTCTAAATGAGATAAAAAGTGGGTTGAGTCAATCAGAAATGGGTTCATGTGCAATCTAGGAATTAAATGACACCTGGTAACCCTAAAACAGACCCGCTTTAATTAACAAGGTTCCGGTCAGGATAAAGATCAAGTAAACCCTCTAAAAATCATGGAAAAACATCCTCTAGGGTTTGGAACATTTAATTTGTCCTTTGGAACCTAGTTTGACCTAGATTAGGGTCCTAGCTCTTCAATTAACCTAATTTGGATTTTTACGCAAAATGTCCAGTCAAACGAGGTCAAACCCAAAATCCAACTTCACCATTGGATTCCTTAGGTCCAAATTAGGTTTGTACAAAAATTTGGACCTAATGAGAAGTCATCTTGACCTACTTTGCAATTTAGTACACCCAAATCACAAATTGGTCCCTATCTTTTGAATACCTGTGCAGATAGCCCCCTAGGTTCTTCGCCCCCTTTGCAAACCGGTCCTGCCGCCATTGCTAGGGCAGAACCGAGCTCCGGCGAGGTTCAGAGAGAGATTGCTCTCTAATTCCTCAGAAATTCTCTCCCAGAAATGGAAGGAAGATTCTCTGAGGAATTCCCTTCCATTTAAGACCGATCTCGATCCCTGGTGTGAACCCAATCTCTCGTGCGAACGCACGAGCGATTTGGGTATCCTAACTCCTTTCCATCTCCGGCGACCAACCTCAGGCAATTACGTGCCCTTCACGCCCTGCACATCCAGTCCAGCGCCTATATAAGAACCCACAATTCCTGCCGAAGAGGCTCAGCTTGATTTGGCCGAGTTTCCCCCTTCAATTCCTCTCCTCCTGCCCGGCAAAATGTCCCAGCTAGCTCCGGCGAGCCCCCCTCCCCTCCCTCTTCGCTCTGCCACAAAACCAGTGGCAGAGTTAGCTTCCTGACTTCCCTCCGCGTCGCGCAGTACTCGCGCACGCCGCCTCAGCCTCGTCGTCGCCGCCGTTCTCCCCCACTGGGCGTCATCTTCTCCGGCGACAGCAGGTACTGCTGTCCGCCTTCCGTCCCCTTTCGTCCTTACAATTAGGTTAGAACTCCTCTCCATCCTCTCCTCTCTCTTTTCCCCCTGTTATCTCATCTGATTACCCCTCGACCGATGCTGACCACCCTCATCTTCCACATCACCGACCGACCTCCGGCGAGCCGCTTCCACCATTCCAGCCCCCCACACGGCTCGCCAACGACTTCGGGAGCTCCGCCTCACCACCAGGAACTCGCTCCACCCCACAACTGCCACTCCAGACCTCTATAATCACCCCCCGAACAACCCACCATCTCCGGCCACAGGTTGACCTAGGCACGCACGCCTAGGCCGACCGGCAACCTGCAGCATCGTCCACCGCCTTCGCCGTGCCACGGCGAAGGTCTCTAGCTGATCTGATTTGGCCGTGAGGCTCGTTTTGTGTATGACAGTGTTTGAGCCGCTGCCGCCATGGACGACCTCCGGTGAAGCTCCAACGAAGCTCCAGGCATCAGGCTTCCCAGGCTGCAGATGCAGGAGACTCACACGAGTGTCGCGAGGTGAGTGAGCCCAGCACGGAGCGCCAGCAGAGCCATCCGCTTGGGCAATTGCATACGAGAGTCTGCGGGCGCGCGTGAAATCAGGGCGGAACGTTTAGTCCCACATCGTGGGATTGCAGCACTCAGGTATGGTATAAATTGTATTTGTGCATTAGGCTGGTTGCCTCCGTAAGCACAGGGGTGAGGTCCCTCACTGACCCCACACCCGCCTCGTCCGCGGCTTGACCACACGGATCCGGCGGATCCGACCCGATCTATGCCCCTATATGCACTCCTCGCGCATCGTCACCTGCAGGTGCGCCTGGTCCCGGGTACGATCTGACCCGATTATGGTTGTGGCTCTGGGAGAGCGTCCCTGAGTGAATCTCTTGAGAGAGTGAGAGAGACGCGTGGGTAGAGGGAGAAGGGTTAGGTTTTGCTCCTGTGCAGGCCAGGCTGAACGCAGGAGAAGGACTTGGCCACTACAGAAGAAGAAGGAAAGGCAAGGCGAAGAAGAAAAGAAAAAGAAAGAAGCCTTCGCACGAGAAGAAGGAAAGCAGAAGAAGAAAGAGCAAGACACAGAGAAGAAGAGAGGCAAAGAAAAGATTAGAAGATCAAAAGAAGAAGAAGAAGGCTTCGCAAGACGAGAAGAAAAGGAGAAATACTTTTAAGACGTCTGATCTTGTGATCAGACGTCCAATTTCATATTTTTGTCCTAATTATTTTTAATTGCATACATTCACATTTGAATTGATATTTTGAGTAAATTAGAGTGTTCAATTACATTTTGACTAATAGTAAATTCCATTTGCTCTCTGTGATCGACCTCGGATACTCCGGTCTTCGAGTAATAAAATTCTTTATATTTGTTTTGATGTTTTGTCGGTTATACTACAACATGACATCCTTTAAATCCGCACAAAACGTCGACTAACACTGGGGCAGAAAGAAGAAGAAGGAAAAGAGAAGCTAAAGAAGAAAAGAGAAGCGCAAGGAAGACAGAGCTGAAAGAAGAGAAGAAAAGAGAAGATAAAAGAGAAGAAGACAGAGCTGAAAGAAGAGAAGAAAAGAGAAGATAAAAGAGAAGAAGACGAGAAGCTCTGAAGAAGAAAAGAAATAGGAGAAGAAGAAGAGGAACTGAAGGCAGGAGATCAAGATCCGAGAAAAGAAGAAGATGAGCTAAGAGAGAAGCCGCAAGACTCAGATTTATTTCTCCCTCTCTCTCTCTCTTATTTTTGTAATAGAAACATTGTACTTCTAGAATACAACTTGCTCCCTGAGTTCAACCTCGGGAACTCTTTTATTTCCGAGTAACAAATTATATTAAACTGGTAATCACTCCTCTATACTATACTACGACGAAAGAAAATAAGACTATAGACGAGTGCGACAACATGCCACGTAGGGTGTGGGATGGATGTGTGGGAGTGTGTGCGGAGGCGCTTTCTTTACGCGGGTATCGGGGAATATCAGTAACTGGTGCAGATATTCCCGTGATATAACGCGTGGTGGAGTGGCTAGTGCATAGGGATACAGGTAGGTGATGTGTATGTAAATATATGTGTGTGTGTGTGTGTGTGTGTGTATGTGTGTGTGTATGTATATAGATAGGGTTGTAACTATATAGGTGTATATGTAGTTATGTATATATATATATATATATATATATATAGATATGTAAATATATATATAGGTATACATATATATATATTTATAACTAGATATGTATGTATATATATTTAACTATATAGATATATATATAGTAATATATGTGTGCGTATATGTATATATATATATATGTATTTATATCTATAGATATATATGTATATATGTATGTATATATGTATAAATATATATATGTATATATATATAAGTATGTATAGGTGTGTACAAGTGTGTGTGTGTACGAGTGTGGTGTGTGTATGAGTGAGGAGTGCACGATGGAGGAGTGTGAGTGTGAGAGAGAGCAGGCGAGTTAAGACGTCCGGCTGCCTCGGGCGTTGTCTGGTGGCGCGGGTGCATGGACGCAGGCGCGAGCGTAGAGGGAACGCACGCGCTGTTGTCGCGTGCAGGCAGGTGTGGGAGTGTGGGAGAGAGCGCAATGCAGCGCACTACGCTGCGGGCGAGAACGGGGAGCGGGCGTAGACGCTGGAACGCGCGCACGTGACTGGCTGGCGGCGGTCACGGCGAGGAGAGAGAGCGCACGGTGACCGGATAAGTGAGAAACAACCCGGTCACCGCACTGTAGCTACAATGTCACGCTAAGAGGCATGAACAGTAGCTACAGTGCCGCGCGAAGTGAGCAACCGGTAGCGGCCAGTTCTGCGTGCGCGGGCACGCTGGAAGGCGCCTACGCGCGCGAGGAGAGCCTGCGGACGTCTGCTGGCATGCGCGCGGTGGCTTGCACGGCTGCAGGTGGCCATTGCTGCTGCTGCTGGAGCTCCGGAGCTTTGAGCTCTGGCAATGGCGGCGAGAGCTTCCAGCGAAGGAAACAGAGGGTGAAACCACCACGCCCACCTGCTCACGAAGGAGCTGGGCGATGGTGGAACTCACAATGGTGGTCGTGGGACCACTGTGAGCCTGCTCTTGCCCGCAGTGTGTCTCTTCAGTGGAAGAGCTACTGCGTATAGAGGGGAAGAGGGGAGGAGATGGCTTGGAGGAAGGTGTCTACGGGTGCTCTCTGTTCAGGCTCCCCCTCACAAGGAAGATGGCCAGGCTTTTTAAAGAAGAAGATGCCTGCCACAGCCATGCTGCAGGTGTGCATGACCAGCCATGCTGCTGGCAGAGAATGCTGCAGGCAGAGGAATGGCGCGAAGAAATGCAAGCCCCATGCCCTGATCTGCGCGAGGGAGACGATTTCAAAGTCAAAATAAAAAAAATGAAGAAGGTTAAATTGCGAGGCAGCACTTGAAGAAGATGTTAATTACATGGCCAATTATTCGCATTATCCTCCCCTCTCAAATAAATGCATGCAAGTGTCTTTTTACAAATGCAACTATAGCTACCTAATATGCAATGGCAGTGCTAGGAAATAACACAAGATGACATATTTATTGGTGTATTTTTGCTGTGCAATCAAGGACGGGCAAGGCGACATCCCAGCGGGATCCGCTTCCTGAACGGTGGTGAAAAGACAACCGTGGGTGCTCCACGAATGGGGATGAGAAGGTGGAAAAATTCTAATTTTAACTCTAATGGAGCATCCTGAGTTTAGGACAAGCTCTTAGAGTTTTGGAGGGGGTGAGAGAAGAGAGGAAGGGATGAAGGATATGTGGGGATAGTAGGGTTATTTATAGGTAAGGTTTGAAGGGGTAAAAAGGTCGTTTCATCTTAAATCATTAAATGAGGGGGTCTTTAGTGACAGATTTAAGCGTCACTAAAGCCCTGAACATGGGCGTATATGAACTCACGCCTCCTCTTCTCCTTCCTATGCGCTTAATGCTCATGCACGAACATTGATCCTCAATTGTCCGACCGCGAGATCGGATGGCTTAGGATCGTTCGTGCCAGCACCTCATCATGATCAAGCGTTTTCTTGATTGGACAGCTTAAAACACTCCATCACTTCTTCTTCAGCCGTTGAGAGGCAACGTGGCCACATCTCCACTGTTTGATGAGGAATCAACGGCCCAGAACGTGCGATCGCGTGCCTTCACAAATCGTGCCTCCTGCATGTCTGATCTCACGTGAGATCGGGCATCATCAGGTGCGTCTAGCCAATTGGATCATCTGTGCCGTTGGCACTTGATCAAATGGCTCGATTTCACGCTTGCGCAGGAGGAGGGTGCAGCGCAGTAGCTCGAACGCGTGCCTCTTGCGTGAACAGTGCTTCGACTGTTGTGCTACACGTCGCCTTGAGGTGAATTCAATAATTCTTCCACGCACTCTCTCGGCCGTTGGATTTCAATCCAACGGTCGAGATCTTCTCTTGGCCTCATTCTTTAAAGATGAGGGGGTGAGGCTAAGACACATCTCAGCTGTTGAATCTTGATCCAACGGCTGAGATTGATCGGTTCGTTGAGGAGAGAGAGGGCAGGGAGTGAGCCTTGGTCGGTTTGGGCGGCTGAGATGGTGTCACGTGGCACCATATTGGCTGTCCATCTTCTATGACTTGTAGATGATGCCACGAATGTCAAATTTGACCGATTTTCGCACCGTTGAGCTGTGATCGTCGATCTCCATCCATGCGATCGGGTTTGTCATCTAAAGTATGGATTTACACCACCTGGCCTCTTGACCTCTGATCTTTCTTGGATTACATTTGATGCTACGGAAGTCTGATCGGGGCAATCTTAGAGTCATTAAACTCCGATTGTCACCCTGATCTGATCCGTACAATTGGATCTCCAATCTAGGACCCTGAACTGGTATTACCCTATTTCCTAATCACAAAAGGAGAAAAATTAACCTAAAATTTATATAACCTAATCTAAATGTATAATGATGCATGTTATGCAATATCTATAATGTATGATGCAACTTTACACCTAAGAACACGAATAAATAAATGGCTTATATGATATAAACGCGTTTACATCACATCGCCTACAACGAAAACCCATGAGAAAATCGTGAGAAGTTGAGAGAAAGAAAGGAATCAAGAGGAGAGAGGAAAACCTTCACTCTTTCTCTCTTCCATGCACGCAGTAGTGTAATGTCACTCATCATCGAAGCACACAATTTTACTTAAAATCGACTTTCAAAAATATGTAAAGGTGATAAGCCAGGTCTAATCCTCAAAGAGATTATTATGCTTGAATCCTGATTGTATTTGGATTATCTATTACTAAATTAAGGATAAGCACGATTAGAATTTAATTTTTTATATATATTTTTAAAAATAAAGATAAGGTCACGAGAAAATGAGACGAAATAAATATGAATCTTTGAAAGATGTGGAAAAGGCATGTATGAATTTCAAAATAAATAAATGGGAGCTTAAGGTATCAAATTAACCATCAACTAAAATTAGGTTTCTGCTAAGCTTAACGTTATCCTCTATGGCCAATTCTAAGGATATAACCTAACTTACGTTTCAACTTAATTTATAAACAATTGAACACTAAATTGTAAATTAAGATAAGAGACTCAGACCTTTCTTATGACCATATATAATTTTATTATAAAAGAGCTATGTAACATAAACATTAACCGAAAATATGAACTCAAATTGCGTATAGATTTTTTTTGTTTTCCTAACTAATCGAATGCCTAATTTTGGATAAGGAAAAATCCACTCCTGAAAGCCAAAAGGTCATGGATGAGTGGAATGCATACAACCGTATTTGTCATTATTGCATCTTATTGGCTTTGTCCAACGTGCTATTTGATGTATATAGCACATCCACGTCGACTGCGAAGGGGCTATGGGAGGAGTTGGACAAGAAGTATAATACTGAGGATCTTGATATTAAAAAATACTCTGTCGCAAAATTCCTTGAATTCCAAATGACTGAGGGTAAATCGATATTGGAGTAGGCACACTAATTTTTGTTATTGCTCTATAGTTTAGTAGAGGATGAAATGGAACTTCCTTGGAAGTTTTAAGTCATGTATATAATTGAGAAATTTCCTAAATTTTGGAAGGACTTTGGGATGACTCTCAAGCATAGGAAGGGAAAGATTTCTTTTGATGACTTAATGATAACTATTGCTATTGAGGAAGAGCATAGGAAATAGAAACTTGTAGTGCCTGTGGAGTCTAAGGTGATTGTCATGACATCTAAGGGCAAGGAAAATAAAAATAAGAACAATAAAAATAAAACGAAGGCCAAACTGAAGATCCAGAAGAAATCCAAGAACAAATCATGTTAGCACTGTGGGTAGGATGGGCACTGGAAGAAGGATTGTCCTTCTAACAAAGCTCAGCAAAAGGCCACAGAGGAGAACTGATGGTAAGACCATCATTAGCCATAACTAACTTAAATTAGTGGAAATCATGTGACAAATGCTCCTGAATGATCGCTTGAGAGCCGTAATTCCACTCAGATTCGTTTTGAAGAGAAAACATTAAAACATGGTTAAATCTATAGTTTTAACATTACATCACAAATGTAGAGTAACCACGGGTTTTGTCAAGGGTTAATTGAAGGTCAATTAAACATTAAAGTCCTAAGAGTGGGTCTACACAGACAAAAATAGGGTTTCATGCGTTTTGAGAACTGCAACAGTACACAAAATCCTAATTTCAGACCCGCTTAAATTGAAGAGGTTATGGTCAGGATAAAATTCATCTAAACCTCATAAAATTCATAGAAAAATTTTCTAAGTGGTTTGGTACCCTTGGTTTGACCATTTGAACCTATTTTGACCTTAAACAAAGTCTCAGGCGGGATTTTACCCTAATTTGGGCTTTCATAAAAATTTCTAAGTCAAACGTGGCCAAAACTGAAATCTAACTTTACCATTGGATTTCTTGGGTCAAAATTAGATTAAGGCCAAAATTTGGACCCAATCAGAGTTCATCTTGACCTAGTTTGCATTTCAGTCCCTTAAAACTTTGTTTCTCACAATCAGACCCTTAACTTTCGAAATATCTTGCAAATAGGTTCCCAACCTTGTCATCTTCTTCACGAAATGTTCCATGCCGGCTGAAGCATCAATGTTTCCTAAAACAGAAGTCAATGCGACTTTGACTCATGCAAATCCTCATCAAATTGTCTCCAAATCCCACCAAAATTGGTGGGAATGGAGTTCTGACTATGACAAATCATATAAACACAATTCCTGACCCTAATTTGGAGCAAGGAGATCCAGCGATATTCACGAAATTGTGGGTTTTCTTGATTAGAAATCTCAACTCAATCACATGAATTCCCTGATTTAGAGCTCGAGTTTGAGCTCTATAAAGAGTCCTCTTGTCACAACTGTCTTCCTTAGTCCGGTTTGGCATCAAATTCTTCAACTTTATCTCCCTCTGGCCACCTCCACCACGACTCTGGTGAGCTCCTCAATCCTCTGTCGTCGCCCTCTACCACGTACGATAGCCAGAGGGATCTTCCTCTCCCTCATCCACTTCTTGTCGTACCAAGCAGCGGCTCTTCGACTCCTTCCTCGTCCTCTCCCCCACTGGAGAAGTTTGTCTTCTCCACGTCCGGCCATCACACCGATGTGGATTCCTTGCCCCTCTCATCCAGTAACACAGTTCTCTCACTTCCTTTCTCTCCCTAGTTTAGGACTACCCCCATAACATCCCAATTCCATCACCAAATCATCGTTTCCGACTCCGTCTTCTCCACCTCCGGCAACTCCTCTGGTAAAGCCACTACGCTGCCACAGACCACCCGCTCTGACTCCTAGGAACATCTCCACGATCCATGGATCAAAAGCCCCAAAGTAATTTGGGGCTTTGATCATGTTTACACTCCACCAAACACCACACCTTTCGCTCACCTTCTTCGACCTCGACCACCCTCCACAGACCACTATTCACCACACTGCCACACTCGCCGTAGTTCGGAGAAGGTTCTGAACAACTTTAATTGGTCTACAAGGCCGTATTTTGCATTTTAGGTTCTTCATCGGATCACCGCCGCTGCCGTCGTCATTTTCATTCCTGACCATCACACTCCGACTATCTCCAACTGTGCTGCCACCTCCAGGATCTATGGAATACATCCAAGAACCTATCTACAGCTTCAATCGAAGCAAGGAGTGGGAGCAGCTGCTACAATTGAAGAACACCCCAAAGCTTCAGTGCACAAAGGAGTCGAAGGGGACATTTAGTCCCACATCGTGCATCGACAAAGCAAATGAGCCACATAAAAGGAAAAACTATACAGAGCTTATCGCCTCGTACACAGAGGGGTGAGGTCCCTCACTCACTTAGTCCTTTCACTCCTCGCTCACCCCCACACCCAGTGAGCCTGGATCCACGACCCGGTTACCCGTTTACCCGATAGCCCGGTTGCTATGCATCCATATACCTGGTTCTGAGAGAAAGGGGAAAGAAGAGAAAATCTAAACAGGGTTGGGGTAGGTTTTGCATTGTTCATCCTCGAGATTCGTGCCTTCACGCCTAACACTTGACATTTCTGAGGTTGTGTTGTGCCTTACTGGAGGCCCTGTGCCTTGTGTTGCTGAGGGTTGGTGATGTTTAAGGCGTCTGACGTAGGTACCCGATGTCTGATTTGATACTGTGGCGATATTTGAACTGGTACTATGGACTATCTGAGTAGATTAATGGTTCGAGATACTGTTAAAATATTTGGTTTATTTGAGAATTGTGATATGTGCTTAATTGTGGGATTTAAGTGGTGATTTAAATTATCATTTTTTATAGTCCTTTATATTCTTTTTATCCCAATAATTCTTGAGATACAATTTGGGTTATTATTACATACATTTTGATTGTCGATATTCATTGCATATCTTTGTTCTTGTACTCATTATTTCTAAATTGAGATTAGTGAGTGACTTCCATATTTACTCTCTGCGAATGACCTCAGACTCAAATCCTTGTTTTCAAGCACTCTTATAAATTTAAATGCTATTGCATTTTTGTTTATTGTACTACAATGCACACTTCTTAAAACTCAATGAAAGCGTACCAACAGGAATCCTCAAGTGAATGTGATCACCGAGGAAGCCGAGCCTAGCGATCGGTGTGTCTTAATAAAATCTGAACTCTATGTTATTCATGATCCTACTAAATGACTCGTGGATACTGGAGCTAAATGTATATATTTGTACTGATAGATCATTCTTTTCTTCCCATCAAGCCTGCAGTGGCGGGATTGTGAAGTTGAGGAACAATTATACAGCCAAGGTGTTCGGATCCGGACGTGTGGACTTAAGGTTTTCCTTGGGGCGAGTCTAGACACTATGCAGGATGTTGCACGTTCCTGTTGTAAAGAAGAATGTTCTTTCTGGTTCTTTATTAGTTAGAGAGGGTTTTGAGTTAAACTTTGAATGTAATAAAGTTATTATGTTGAGACAAGGAACATTCTATGGAAAGAGATATTTGGCAGATTTTGATTTATTATTTAGAATGAGATGTGATATGTATGTATCATCTAAAAATGCTCTAAATACTATTAGTTTTCATTTAATTCAATTTATTTGTAATAATATTGAATCTTGTGATATATGGCATGGTAGATTGGGTCATATAAATTTCAATTCTTTAAAAACACTAATGAAATGAACTATGATTCCTGAAGCTTCCCCTTAATAAAGGTCTTCCCTAAAACTTTAAGATTATTCACTATAAGAGTGAACCTAGTGTGCATTTCACTTAAAGATTTGTTGTCATTCATAGAAAAATATTCAAATTCTTGTGAAAGAGCATTAATCTTGGAAGATTTTATCTTAGAGGTACCCTTGTGAGTTACCTCAAGTGTATGCCAAATCTCATATGCGGTGGCACATTGCTAGATGTGGTTGAATTCCTCTAGGTTCAACGTGCAGTATAAAGTGTTTATGGTTTTTGCGTTGAGTAATAGCTCTCGAACCTATTACTGCGAGTATCCTCCTGCGAGCTTCTCTGGAATGTCTAAGGGGGTCTCGTATCTAGACCATATGGGGAAGTCGTTGGCTTGAAGCTACGTCTTCATCCTTAGTTTTAATACTCGTAGTTGCTCTCGTTAAAGTAGGGAAAACAGGTAGTGGATTGCCCCTTAGCGTGTCTGGTCGTGGTGACGCTTCCCTCCGTGCTTGGATCCTCGCTAGTGTGTTATGCCGATGTCGCAAAACCTGCTCTGATACCAATTGTAGGTTCTAACGGAAAGTCTGAGATTTGTGTGATACGAAATAATGCGGAAATATAAATGAATAATCTAACAAAAAAAGCAATCACACAAGTACACAAAGGATTTTTAGGCGAAAATCCAAACCTAGGTAAAAATCACCACCTAAACCTCTCGGTTTAGGATTTCCCGATCTACCTAGTAGATCAAATCCATTAATGAACTACTTAACAGAGGGTAGTTCAACCTCTTATAACCACGCTACTTTGAACCAAGGGTAGCATACCTTAAACCTCTCATCTTCACAAGGAGTATTTTATCTCGTGAGGGAGGTGGGAATTCACAAAGCGAATACCCAACAAAAACAAATAAAAAAAGAAACAAACCTATAGAGCCACAAAGAGTAATTTAAACTATGCTACTATAGGCTAGGATTCTCCCCTTAATCGAAAGTACGTAGGTGTGAAGTGCACAGCGTAACAGTGCTCTCGGATGTATGCTAGAAGCTTGGAGAGTAGGGTGGCTTTCAATTAAGGGAGAACCCTAATCGAGTGGCTACTATCCAGATGCTTATTGCATTGGCTTCCATTTATGATCTCACTATCCACTAAATGGATGTGAAGACCATCTTTCTTCATGACGATTTTGAGGAGGATATCTATATGGATCAATTGGAGGGATTTGTAGCTCTTCGAAATGAGAAAAAGGTTTGTAAGCTTGCTAAATCTCTCTATGGTTTGAAACAAGCACCCAAGCAATGGCATGAAAGGCTTGATAAGACTATAGGTGTTGCAAATGTAATCTTAGGCCTCAAACTGATTTGATCAGCAGAGAGGATAGTTATTTCTCAATCTCATTATGTTGAGAAAGCTCTTGAGAAGTTTGGCTATCAAGATTGCGAGGCTACAAGCACTTGTTTTGATTCATCAAACATTTTCTATAAGAACAAAAGTGGAACATCTGTTTCACAACTTAGATATTCACAAATAATAGGAAGCTCGATGTATTTGGCTAATTGTACTAGACCATATATTTCTTTCCCCATGTCTAAGATGAGTAGATACACAAGCTATCCTGACCATACTCAATGGGATGCCTTAGTTCGAGTACTTAGGTACTTAAAGGGAACTATTTTCCTTAATTTGCATTATAGTAAATATCTTTCAGTTTTGGAAGGATATAATGATGTAAGTTGCATCGATCAAATAGAGGATTCCAAGAGCAATGGTGTTATAGGTGATAGGTTCACTTTAGTGGACTAAATTAGAACCTAAGTGCATTATCATTGAGATGAGAATTTAATTTAGAGCATGTATTACATTGGTAAAATTATTTAAGCCCGTGAATTATCATTCTCACATTTTTATTGAATGGAGATGCTGTTGGTGCTACAGCACCACGATCATTTGTTTTGATGATAACAAAACACGTGTTATTTAACATTTGCAATTTGAGTCCTAGATTTCAGGTCAATTGCAAATAAAGACGTGTTTAGACGGAGTTCGAGCTCGCATCCAGGACGGATTGGAGGAGCTTGACGGAAAACAGAGGAGGTTCGCGTGGAGCGACAGATTGAAGATAGAAGACAAGAAGAATATGATAGATTCTTTTTAATCCTTTCATGTGCTTTTATCTTTATTTTTCTTGCTCTTTATTTTTCTTAGAAAATTATGTTAAAGAGCCTCAAAGAACCCTAACAGTAGTCCTAGGAATACCGGCACAACCCTAGGATACTTAGGTTTTCTGTAGAATACTTAGAAAACCAATATAGGGTTCAAACAGCACTTCCAGACGTCTAATTCCCAAATCAGACGTCTGATAAAGCATTTTAAGACGTCTGACTGTTGTTTCAGACGTCTGATAACTGTTAGGCTGGACATAGTTAGTTCTGTCTGATGAATTCAGACGTCCAGATCTTAGACCAGACGTCTTAGGAGACGTCTGATGACTTTGCCAGACGTCCAATTAGTGGACCGTTGGCTAGCTTAGCAGGCACTCAAGATTATGACCGTTAGAGCCTTATCAGACGTCCTTAGGCCTTTCCAGACGTCTGATAAATGACCGTTTTGCCTCGGCTGACCCAAAATCTCTTCTCAGAGATTTTCTAGCCGTTGCAACGTTTGGAAATCAATTCCCACAGTAAAAGTAGGTTTCCAGACGTCCAGACTTAGTGCCAGACGTCCTGTATGTCGTCTGATGGACTTGCACAAAAACCCTGTTTAGATCTGATTCAAGTCAGGGAGAAACCCGCATAGAATCAGACGTCTGACCTTGTAATCAGACGTCTTAAAGTGGCCTTCCAGACGTCTGATGCCAGAGTTAGACGTCTGATAACCCTGTCAAATGTAATCATTGTCCTGATTTCGGCCTGATTCTCTTGGACTTTGTTCCCAACGGCTATAGAACCCTTTCTAAGCCTTCCAAAGCCTTCCTAAGGCCTCTATAAATAGAGGGGAGCCTTTGCAACACAAAAAAAAACATAAGAGACACTTAGAAATATACTTGGATACACTTAGCTACACACTTTCACACTCTTGTATCCAAGAAGTTCTTGCTCTCCAAGCTCAAGCTCCATCATCTTGAGAGCTAAATTCAGTTTGCGCGCCCGCTCTCCCGCTGTTGTTCACGAGAGCTACGTAGCGCCATCGCGTGGCACACGCACCGCGTCATCGTCGACGCACTCCTTGCAAAGGGGAGTTTCCTATTTCCTATAGAAGCTAGGTTTAATTATTTTGTTGGCTCTATAGGACTATTGTTTATTTTATCTTTGTTATTTGGTTGGGTATTCGCTTTGCGAATTCCCGTCTCCTTCGTGGGACAAAATCCTTCTCGTGGAGAGAAGGGGTTGAGGAACGCTACCCTCGTACTTGTAGCGTGGTTGTACTGAGGTTGAATCACCCACGTTTAAAGTGATTCGTTTAGTGGATTTTGATCAACTAGGTTGATCGGAAAATCCTAACTCAAGAGGGTTAGGTGGTGGTTTTCACCCGGTTTGGGTTTCCACCTAAAAATACCTGTGTACATTGTGTGATTGCTTATTTTGTGAGATTGCTTTATATATTTTATTTCCGCATTATTACGTCACCCCTCCTAGTAGGGAACTTTCAGATGCGCCCATTATATTCATGTGCTAATACATTTACATATACATGTTTTTGCAAGAATAAATTGGGCATATCAATTTTCGCATCTTGGGTTTTTATCAGAAAAGGAAAGGAAGAAAGAGATTCTAAAATCATCATTTTTTAGAACCTAGGATTACCTCCCATAATCATTTCTTTCCATCGGAGGTCTTCTTCCTCATTTGAGCCAAAAATACCCACCACTTTATTATTTCCATGCATTCCCTCCTTATTGTCTCTCTCCCCGATAATCTCTCTCCATCATTCTCTGATTGTGTTTTCTTTTTCTATGCTTCTTTATATAACAAGGATATGAAGGATGGAGAGGGGCATCATCCCCCCTCCCCTACGGCATGACGAGAGGAACTCCCTCTCCTTCATCATCCTCCCTCCATGACACTGTGACCATATCATCCGCGTTCACCACCGCGCCACCACAATGTCCACCACTGCGACATCGTCCTCGATGCACCTCACCACTGCGACCTCCAGCAACCATCGACCACGACCGCATTATCTTCCACTACATCTGTCGACCAACAAGGAGCATGCACCCCTTCTCCCTTTCGGTTAAGACGTCTGGGATCTTTCTCAGACGTTCAGAGATCAGCACCAATCTCTTCCTTCACACCAACCACCTCCATCATCATGCGCTTCCCGTGCGGCCATCGCCACCTCACGGTCACGCCTTGCTCAACCGCTGACCATCGCCACCGCGTAGTAGCCCTAGTGCGACCACCGGCCACCGCTACTGCACACCACCTCTACCAGCGCACCCAGCCCCTCGCGCGGCCACACGCGGTCTCTTCTTCTTCTCTGCCGTTAGAGAAGAACCCAAAGACTGCCGGTCTCCTCCACACGTAGCTGACAACTCCGGCCTCGATCCTTCGTGCCGTCAACACCATCGAACTCGCCACACCACCACGAGCTCAACCACACCCTCCGACGGGCCAACCGTGCCCCACACACACACCGGTAGCCACCCACTGTTGGCGGCCTACTCTTCTCCGACCGGTGACCACCACCCATATTTTGATGCGCTGTAATGTCCGAAAATCCAGGTTCCGACTCATTTCAAAGTGGTTCGGGTCAGTTTGAACCCGGAAACCCAATTGTGGTTCGATGCTTGTGTCAGCACCTCCTTAAATTGCCAAAAATCACGTATTTCTTGTCAACCCCTATCAAAGGAAAAAATGTACCTCAATCCAAGATTGTGA
Organism: Thalassia testudinum; assembly: GCA_037157565.1. Classification (NCBI taxonomy): domain Eukaryota; kingdom Viridiplantae; phylum Streptophyta; class Magnoliopsida; order Alismatales; family Hydrocharitaceae; genus Thalassia; species Thalassia testudinum. The sequence goes on from JAZHRO010000073.1 coordinate 137,088,045, forward strand.
TCCCAAATATCCTCAACTTGGAATAAAGAAGAGGATCATATGCAACGCAATCAATGATTGGTTGTCCTAACTTAGCACACAAGTGTAGCAACATGGTCAATGGTAGCTTCCTTGAGTCCACAACAATAGAATCAACGGCAAGCACCAGTTGAATAAGGACAACCAGTCAAAATACGTGGTTGACTGATCAAAGATGTCACTAACCATTTGGCCAGAATCGGCTAAAGATGTGTGCAAACCACTGCTAGGTTGGAATATGACTAACCAATCAACCTATTTACTGAATCGGTTAGAACTGCAACAATCTCCACCTCGCATGTTCCTCCTCAATCCGATCGGTCAGAAAATGATCTAACAGGTTGACAGCGGAATTTCTTTGACTTGGAGCAACAAAAACTTCCTCTAACTAGCCTCTTTTGATCTTGAATGACCCCCTTTGAGCACAAGTATGAGGGGAAACACCAGAAAGCATGCTACGAAGTCTCAATGCATCGTGAAGACTCCTACATGCAAAAAACTTTAAGATTCCTCGAAATGCCCAATGAACATAGAAGAATCTCTCAAGAACGCAATGCCCTCAAGATCAAAGACTCTGATACCATGTAGAAATCATTCAAACACAAGAACAATCACATGGAACACAAGGTTTGTGCGAAAACCATCCTCGATAAAAGGAAGAAAACTACAGGAGTGAGATTCCTTAGACCTCCTCTCTCAATAGAAGCTAGGGATTTTCTTCACCAAAGACAAAATGGGGGTGTGATATAATATAAGTTGGGATATATGAGTCCACATCCAAGGATTCGTCCATTAAACACATAACTCAACAACTTGCATGTGGCAAGCATGTTTAAGGTCATGGATAGATGGGTGGAGAAGCAAGGAGGGGCACATGCCTCTCAAATCTAGGGTTCCCATGCAAATATCCACTTGTAAGTATATATGTCCTACAAAGTCTCAAAGACTTAAAATAAAAGCCCATAATTTAAAAATACCTATAAAATTAAAAAAAAAAGGCTATATCTCTTAGCTAAACTCCATTCATTTCATGTCTTCCTACTGGTTCCTTCTTTCCACACCCTCCCTTTACCCCTCGCCCCCCAAAAAAAAAAGAGAGAAAAAAACAAAGAAATCCAAATTGAATCAAGATTACCGGTGCTAAGATTTTTTTTTGTGAGGAAAAGTAGAAAAATTAAACCTATATATCATCGAAATATCAACTCAAATATAACTTGCAGCAAAAAAAAAGGTACAAGTGCATTAAGCGACTATGGATCTCGGTGACTTCTTTGATTTATTTCAAGATGAGGTAAATAGTACAGTCGACTCTCCTCGATTCCCCTTTTTTTTTTTATTTCTTTAAAATTTATATATTAAAATCTTTAATTTTAATCATAGGAAATGTAACGAAGCATAAAAATTCATGGAAAAAAATAGCATAAATACTATGCTACGGTGAGGTCCACCGGCACGCATGGAGTGATTTTCACTTGCGTCAAAAAATCTTTCGTGATTTTGGTGCGTAACTAAAAAATTATGATGATATTTGATTATAATTGGAATATATCAGTGATCTTTACTTTAGAATCAAAATATTTAATTTTAAATTAACTGAGATTCACGAATGCAAGGTGCATTTTGCATTTCTGTTTCGCATTCCTTTTTAGTTAGTCATCTTATATTACAACCTTCCTAATTAGTTCGGTTCGTTGACTGGTATAATTGCTTTTGATTTTGCCCCACTTTAGCTAAAATTCATGGCTCATACCTAACGTATTTATATGGTACTTAGAACACACTATGATGATTCGAAATTCCAAAATAAGTGGTGGCAAGGGATTTCATATTTATTCTCCAAGACAGTATACCCCATAACCCACCGGTCTCCATTAACGTGTCTTTATTATTTTCTTTTGAAAGAAATGCTTTTGTGAAATAAGATGTCAGATGCCTTATTTACTCGTGACAACTCTCTACCTTTGCCGGTGGAGGGATGGATAACCCATGTGACAATCGATGAAATTCGTAATTAAAGACAAATAAAACTAAGTCACCCACAAACTCAAATATTTCTTACAAGATGCAGAGAGAGCATAATCCTTGTTTATAGGAATCAATGTACATAGATATGCATTCATATGCAAGTTATTTCTCATTTGAAAATCTCTACCACCATAACTATCATATTGATTAAAATGTTAGAATTTTTATTTATTTATAAGTACTTTTATTAGAAAAATTTCATATGATTGTATTTTATTTTGTGCCCCCTTAAAGACTCTCTCTGATTTTGTCTTTATCTAAGATCTTTAATTACAAGAGGCACTCTTCTAAATCACATATTTTCATACTTTATCAGCTAAATACACATGTAAAATTGATTCATAATTTAGAGTTGAAGCTAACAAATTTACAAGCTCATGTACGCACTCATACACATTGCCCCTTTGCTAATAAGGAGTAGAGGAGGATGCGTAAATAAATAAAGGAGAATGTAGAGAAGAAAGGGGAATGTAGAGGAGAAAGAGGAATGTAAATATATAAAAGTTGCAGGATATGAGATAGAAATTCTGAATTCTTCACTTTCATTCTTAGGTCTTGGTAGATTATGGAAGAAGAATATAAAGGGCTTACAAAAGCCCATAGCTGATGAGGAAAGAAATGAACCGTCACAAAGCAACTCCAAGGAAGCCCACTAGAGAGCTTGGAAACCCAATGTCTCAAGGCAAATGCACCCCGTTCAGCAAAGCCTGTCGACTAGTTCATTGTCCAAAGCCTTCTGCCTAAACCAGTCCTTCAAAGCTCCCCAATTGACTCACCTACCCAATTAGCACGCTGGCACTTTAGTTGCCAAGAGCCTCGGGCATCGCTTAGGCTTGAAGAGTAAAAACCAAAATAATGGCATAAGAATTGAAGCGATGACACAAGAATGGAGATCGCGGCACAACTTACAAGGCAGCCCAATGGGAATAGTTCTACGCATGTAATCATTGTTATTCCTTTCTTTCCCGAGGACCCTTTATATAAGGAGGCCTTATGCATCTTAAAGAAAGGGGGGCCGAAGGATATTGTATACCTAACCATACTCTAGTGTATAGTTGAGGGTAAAATCTCCTCTCCAAACGTATACCTTAGAGTTGAAACTAGGTCACCAATCTACTTATCATTATGGATGAATGGCATGTGGTGATACTCCATTTCCTTATATTTCCTGTCGAGTCTAATGGGATCAATCAATAGCCCTAGTGGTATAGCATTTGAGCGCTATAATGCTAATATGTGCATTCAAAGTGAAATTTTTAGTAGTTAAGTTTATTAAAAAGTCACATAATACTAGAAAGGTGTGAAACTAATAAATGTCATTTTTGTTAATAGGAGGAAATCCTAACATACGTTGATCTTTATTATACCTATGATTAATACAATATTTTAACACAAAGAATATTTGTGGTAGTTTAGTAAATGATCACGATACAACATGACCGCCTTATACCAATGCATTTTAACGAATGCTGGTCTTAAACCACTAAGACTATAACATTACACTTATAGCACTATGTTAGAGAATATTGGTAAATATACCAACATTGATTTAGCATGCATGTTATAATACCCCCATTCAGTACTACTAGGGATATATGTAAAAATTAATTTTTTATCATTTTCCCTTTCTAAATTCTCTCATTTTAAGGTTACAAATAATTGCTCCCCAAAGCTAACTATTAGTAGTCTTTAGTTCTTAAAAGATCAATTATTAGAGGTTAATACATTGGTTAATTGACCATGTCTAATTTATATATTATTAGTAGTTCTCTCTTGTTAAGATATTATTATTATTGGTTCATTGTATATCTAATTATTTCTTTATTTATTTGGAAGGATATACTTTTAACTACACCATCGTGGATCATGTAATTTAAAGATAAACATACTAGTGTTGGTTTTGGATGCTCAAAATTGATATTTAATTTTATATTATGTGATCATGAGGTGCCAACACATAAAGTTGATTAATACTTAACCACAATTACTACATAGATCTTATATCATTTAGGGTAAAATGTGGCTACCCCTTACTCTTGTAACTATAGATCACATGTCACAATAAAATTTTGGAGATTGAAATCAAATAATACGAAAAACTTTGTTTCAAATTTCATTTGAATCGGAAACCTTTGACTCCTTCATCAAGTGGGGTAGATTTTTCATGCTATCTTGGCTGCTGAAAATTCAACATTGTTGATGGAGGGGATGGGATTATCTGATTAAGTTGAAACTCTATACAATTCTTGGTTATATTAGGATAGTGACTAGTGAGATCATCAAACTTTCGTTACGACATCTAATCCATAAATGAAATTAAAAGCGTCAAGGGTAGCCATATTTTACCCTATCGTTTATGAGAGTAACGATGGAGAAATATAGTGTCATATTAGCTCCAAACAGAGGTTATCTACATGGAATAGAAACCCTAAACATAAAGGAATTGGACATACATGCTAATGAAACAAAAATAATATAGAACAAACAATAATTTTGACATGAAAAGACTAATGATATATCACAAGAATAATTTGACTCTAATTTATAAGTTAACGAAGTAGATTACAAAACTTATTGTATACATCTATATACATGCATCAGTCCGAACAGAACTTATTTCTATCTTGGTTATTTTCACTCCATTGTCCTATCTATCTTTCTTTCCTTGAGACACATATAGGATGTTTGCAACTTTCTTCTTGTAGTGGTAGTCGATGATTTATCCATATCCTCCTCAAAGTAGACTTTAGTTGTTTCTCTAACTTCTGCATAACTACTCTGTTTCGAGTTAAGCTATGTAGCAATGTTATTCCTTTTGGTCTTGTGCATTCAATTGAGAAAAGTATAATAGCAACTATGTACTTTGCTTCATCTAGTCCACCTTTGGCAGCTTTCCTCAAGTATTTTAGTCTGCCATGAAAATCCTCATAGTTGAAGTAGTCAACCTACATCATATTTAAATTTATCATGTTAAACAAAAATGCAATTTTGTGTATTAGTTGAACACGAACATGATTGTGCAAGATTTACTCACCAGGCCCCTTAAAAAATATGCATGCATATTTTCAACATCTAGGCATTGATCGAAGAAGTTAGTGTAATCTTCTAGAGATCTCCAACTCCATGGTTCAACAAAGAATGCTTGCCTCTTCACAAGCTTATCTTCAGCAAGAGCCTTAAATTGTTTGCAACTGATTGACAAAAAGGAATGATAAAGAATAGAATGAAGAAACTAGGATGTATTAAGGAAAATGAAAGGTGTATGCATACGTGGTTTTGAGGTGAGATAAATCTAGTAAGGTTCGAGAAGATGACGAGACAACCTTCCCAACTATCTCTATGATAAGATCATCACACAAGATGTTAGAGATACTTCTCTTTCCTATGTGTTTGTTCTTCCTTTTCATGACCTTGTTCTTCACATGTAAGTCAGCGAATGGAAGGGAATCTTCATCTTCTTCCATTGATCTGTCAAAGGAGAAATATGGAATAACAAAGGAAATATCAAAATGAAATATGAGCAAATTTCGAAAGAAATATAGAGATAATAATGTAACGATAGAAACACATATAAGCCAAGGAGATATTTTTTTTTTAATTTCCTTCCATGTATGTATCAAAAAAAAGGAGATGACACAGCACAAATGTGAAATTTATACTAAGGAATTATACTCCTAGCTAGCATTGACATGGAGTTCGAACAAAATCTAGAAACTAATTACTAAAGAACAATGTACGGGTTCCATATATCATATCATATTTTTTGTTTTAGGAGAATCGGAACATTGCTTCCTCATGGATTTAATTGTATATCTATTTTATCAACGGCAATCTAATGTCGATTATCAATCCTTATTTGAGATTGTCAAGATATCTCGGAACGACGATGCATTAATATCGTCTCTTTATATCTTAGTCGTTTCCATGATAATAAAGGATTATTAATTAATGCAAGTGTCTATAGGACAATATATGAAATTCAAGGGCACCCCAACCAAATTCAACATGGAAAGGCAAGATATATGATTTAAATTTTTTTTTTTTTCACGTGGACGACAAAAATTAATAGTCCCCTCCGCATCTTAGAGCACCATACTTGCAATAAACCCCCCATCTCCATTCACGTCCAACCTTTTCGGGATGGCAGCGAATTTGGACCACCGTCCATCTCCAGCCACTATTTTTGGAGCTCTCATGGACTCCTCCTTATCTATGAACGTAATTCTTTAAATAACCAATAATTTGGTACGGCTTCTAATTAAGACAGAATCCCAGAGCACGACAAAATTCGATCATCTCGAATCGTGTTGCAAGTTTTTTGGTACGTGTTTCACAGATCTCAACTTTTCCCGGTCGTTAAGTGCGTTTGAATCATCCAAAACGTTGATGATCGAGATTGGAATCAGGCTAAGCGAGAACAATATCCTCTGATGGAACAGGAGAAGAAGCATCCATCCCATGAGAAACCAAAATACAAGGTATCCATGCAAAAAGAGGCAATGAAATGCCCTCGTGGAAACTTTCCACTCGTAATAATAATAATAATAATAATAATAATAATAATAAGAAGAAGAAGAAGAAGAAGTAAGGTTTTTATGAAAATACCACGTCATCCCCGGCATGTAATGCACCCCCAAATGCAGAGAAATTTGAGGAAAGAATGACCAATGCCTTACAGTAAGTCACGTCGGGAAGAGAGAACCCCCTCAACCCTCCAGCAAGTTCTGGAGATCTCTTCTCTCTCTCTCTCTCTCTCTGCGCTACTGTGTATATTCCGATCGAGTATGCTTACCATCTATAAATAAGCCTCTGTCTAATTACACGCGGGCCGTAACCTTAACTCCCATTCTTCCACGAAACAAATAGAAGTTTCTGTCACATTCCTAATCCTAATCTCAATCCCAATCGGATCATGAGTTGCCGAAACGTCCAATCGTTTTTCCCACTTAACTGGTTTGATTCATTGGGGATAGATTATAAAATGTGATTAGGATTGCAACCTGATGAAATTAAACCACACCCACATCTTCGTGTACAGGTACATGATGGTGGATTAATTGCAATTTGATCTCAAGAAATCGGTTGCATTATGAGAAGAGAGATGATTTAGCCTGCATTTGACAGAGGGATTAGAATAAGAATATGTATTATTTGGTGGGTTAGGAGAGGAATAAAAATGGAGGTGTACGAATTCTAAGAAATTTTTTTTTTACATATATTCTTTCTTTCCATCACATCAAGATCCACTAATACTTTCTTTATAATTCAAAAAATACTATCTAATAATTACAATCCATCACATTAAAACTCATTAACTCTCTCTCATTTCTCACAAAACAATCTCACCAATTATTAACAATTTCACTAATCATTACAATCCTACCAATCATTATAATCCTACCAACAAAATAACTTTTATATTTATTCCACTCATATTCTATCTCGATACCTGTGCTAAACACAACCTTAACCTCAATCAGAGACAATATAAAAATAGCAGATTATAGATATAAATTCGTTTATCTTTTGCAACAGTAGTTTTTCAGCATCGTCTGGATATAATTATAAATCGCTGGTTAAGAGAAATTATCGGAAATGGGAAAGAGAGGTGGCGGTGCTGTGGCTATCCGTTGGGTGGGAAGGGGAAGGATCCTAGGAAGGAAAATAGCGATGGAGCATGAGGCAATGGTAAGGAAACATCTCCTATTCCTATTAGAATCACGTAAAGTCTAAAAAGATACACGGCAAAGAGACAAAAGGAAAGCCTCGAAGATAACAAAATCATCTTAAAATTACTACAGGGCCCTTAAACTCTTTGTAAACTGATGCTGTATCGTGACAGTAACCTTTTGGGTACCCGTTCATAAATATCCAATATAATGGTTTGATAAATAACCATGCAACGCAATTATGGGTACCGATGTCTAAGCAAAAATAAAGTGATAGGAGGTACGTATATCCAAAAAAATGCCCATTAAAAAGGAGTCTATAAAACACGTTTGATGTTATGCAGTCGCCGCATAACTTTTGTATTTAAAAATACACCACCATCAAGTTCATTACCTTTGAAAAATGTCACTCGATCTAAGTTCCACTAAGATGACTCCTATAATAATTATCAACATCAACGCTTTCTCCCTCACCAATAACCAACCAACACATCAGCCATAACGCCATGCATTCTCAAGATCATTAATTCGTTACCATACCACGATCATCACCAGTTTCCCTTCCTTTTTTTTATTTATTTTCTAAGGTAAATATGATGGACACGGAATTTAACCTCATGCCTTTTAAAATGTCCATGGGATACCTTATTATTAAACCAATCCCTTGATGACATCAGATGTGCGAGGTATATTCTTCTAAATATTTTTTGATTTAGCCATTCAAAATCATATATTTATTTGAAATACTTAAAAAGTTGCATTACCCATGCCATACTTGCATTCTTTTTTTTGTAACATTTTCTAGAAGGATACTCTTTAAATTATATATTTAGATTTTACAAATGCACCCTATTTAAAAAATTTCTCACCTTCTCCAAAATAGTTCTCATAAGACCTCTCACACACATAAATATGCATGCACACACACACACACCTACATACTCATACACTTCGTTGACAGACTACTACAAATCTTCAACGCCAAACACTAGTAAAATGCCTAAAGCCCTATTTATTTCGCATGTTAAGTGCTTAATAGGTCACTTAACACGCACGAAAATGAGTTAATATGTCTGAAATTTAACACACCTAAAAATAAGTTAATACACCTGAAACTTATTCCACCCCTCTATAAAATAATTTTAACATACCACTAAACACACATAACATCCAAATAAGTTAATTTACTTATTTCAAATTTATTCCACTACTTCTCTATTCCTCTATTTATTCTATAAATTTATTCCCTTTATCAAACTGACCTAAGTAAATAGAACAATTCAAATAGTCCTTAAGCGTAATTGGTGGCACAATTGGTATACAACTTTTTCAACACCATTCAGCCTTGACACGTTTTTACAAAATCCAGGCTAACAAGGGTGCCAACCCTCAACCAAACTGGCCTTTAGGTAAGGGTCACTCAAGATATGGTTTCTTAATATAAGATACCACCCTCAAGACGAGGAGCATTCGACAACATTAAGGATAGCTGCAAAAGGCCAAAGGCAAAACAGCATTAGAATGCTGAAAGAAAGGCCATAGCCTCGCCAGGCACTCAGGACTTTTCAGTTTAGTATGATAGATTTCCATAGTTGATGAATATAGCTGTCTCTTCACATGTTCAACCGACCCATATAAAGTTAAAATATGTTAGTTCTGAACAACTGTTCGAAGAATAGAGGAAGATGGCGAGCTCAGCCCGGAGAATCACCACAGATTATGCGTGATGACACCATGATAGGCCAATAGAATCACAACACAGATAAGGTCATGGCAAGCTGGAATGATACAGCCAACAATAAGGTACGATAAAGCCCAACGGGCATGGCAAAGCAATGCATAATCGAATGGAGCATTCTCCAGCTCAAAGATTATCATTCATGTAAAGGCCGAAAACAGGATTTATCACGATTGTAGAAGATTCCCAATTTACTCTACTCCACTTCAGCCAAGTAATCGTCAATTTCAGCAGGTGTCAGGACTCTGGAAAATGAAAATTATCAATTATTTCAAATAAATATAAAAAATAAGCATGGCAACATTTTTGATCGAATCAAAACACCCACTAAATGAATAAAAAAATGTATACCATTTGTTCACTAGATTATGGAAATCTGTTCGACTTTCACAAATAAATTGAGAAGAAACTGTAATAGTATAACCCTAAGTAGTATCAACTACAGGGTGGATTGCAATAACCAGTGCTTGAAGTCTGTCTTCTTTTACCCACCCAACTTTGAGAAGTGAGGTGGTGCTAATCTGCCATCACTCTCGCTACTTTACCACTCCCTTAACCCTGCCACCCCCTTCCAACCAACACACACAAAAGCACCCCCATCTTCATGATGTTGCATCTTAAATTCTCTTTCCTTGATGTCCCGAAGAAGGCCAACGATCTCACCTTCATTTTCGTCATCTATGCCTCCACGTCAATCCTCTCCTATGATACATTAAAACATATCACTTACTCTCCCTCTTATTCAACAGTCTGTCCCAATCACAAGACCATTTCTCGCTCCAGATCCCCAAGCAACAATCAGAGCAGCACTCTTCGTTAAAGATGTCCTTAACATCTCAAGACTGCATTTTGGGACTCCTCTTTGTAGCGTATCATGATGTAAATTCATTTTTTGAGTAATGGATTTGGGTGATTATCGTCTAGATAACCACTTGTCAAAACATCTCAGGACATGCACCAGTGGTTTCACCATCACCATCCAAACCAAACCTCCGACTGGATCAACGACCATTACATTCTTCACTCGCAGCACCATCACTGTTCTCTAGCAACAGGCCTGCAACAGGCCTTCCCATGAGTTATATACTCATCACCATCGCACCAATCTACACAATGGTTGCTGTGCTTAAGCCTCATGGTATTTAATTTTAATGATTAAAAAATATATAATTTTTACATTATTCTTGGAGAACTGAGATTCATGAACAAGAATTGAAGTAGCAAGCAAAAAACAAGGAAGATGGAGCTAAGTTGAAGGCCAAGAAGAAAGAACTAAGAAGCAAGAAGAGGAAGGAAAAGCTCGAAGATTAATTCTTTAATCTTTATTTTTCTACAGATGTATTTTATCTTTCTTTATCTTTAGACATATTGTAAAAAGTCTAAGCATGATAATCTTAGTCCTAATCAACACTCACATAATCTTAGAACACTTAGGGAAAACTTAGAATTACTCAGAAATGCAAAACAAAAATGTTTGCTCAATTAGACATCTAATACCTTTGTCAGGCATTTGAAACCTTCTTTTCAAATGACTAATCTTATTTCCAGAAATCTCCTGTAGTGACCGTTGGCAGTCCAACGTTCATCTTAAGTCATTAGACGTCCAAACTTCTCATCAACAGTGTTGTAAAAGTCGGTAGTCAGTATTCAGTTGGTCAAGCCACTGACTAAGGAGTATATGGTATGTGGGGGAGTAAGTAGGGAGTACTCAGTCGGGCATTTTATATATATATATATATATATATATATATATATATATATATATATATATATATATATTAAGAAGTAAAATATATCATTGCATAAAAATAGACATATTCAAGTTCAGTGCTATAAAATAAACTACAATGTACAAACAATATCAAATTTATTACAAATTTAATAATTAAACTAAGGTATAAATCATTAAAAATACATTACCAATGACAGAGCATCTGAGAATTAATATATGCTTAAATAAAATACATTACAATATATGCTTCAGCAATTGAGGGTTTTTACTTGGTTGAAGAGGTCTCGGGTGAAAATAAATGATTTTAGGGGAGTAGTCAGGGCAGGAGGGTTGAGTGAAGTTTTATTTGACCTAAAAAAAATAATATACCTACATACCTATTGTTCCCTCTATGCAAAAATCAACTTACTACTCGACCAACTACACAGACTACTCGGTGAATAACTCATAGTCGGGCCTATAGTCGGCAACCCGACTATGAGTTATTTAGTCGATAGGGCACCGCATAGGATTACTTAGGAGAGTAGGCTGAACACCGCTTATCAAGCATCCTATAGGTTCATCAAACGTCCTATATGACCATCGGATGACTCTTAACTACCCGTTTGACCTTGAAAACCTAAATCGAGAAAGATCTTGTGTCAGAAGCTCAAATCCTAAAATGATTTCCATATCAGACGTCCTACCAGACAACAAATATTTAGACCAGACGTTTAAGCTCACTCCAAACCCAATTCTAGGAGAGACTTGGTTACCGTAATAGGCGTTCAATACTTCTGTCAAATGTTTGATATTCTCATTTAAGTTGCCTAATCACTTGATCAGACGTCCCTTAAATAAGATACCGTTAACCTCTTTCTAGAGCCTTCTTCATCAAATGTCCACTCTTTTTGTTCAGACATCTAACCAGACAATTAAGACGATTGATGGGTCAATCAGATGTCTGATACTGTATGAGATCACTTTGCAATCTATCCTGATTTTGAGAGATCTTTATTTTAATCACTCCCAACGACTACAAGACCCCTCAATCATTCTAGAGCCTTCCTAACACCTCTATAAATAACTTATTAGCTCACCATTGTTATAAAACACCATAGAATCAATTCTTCCAATTATATCCACATAGAGAGAATCAAAGCGAGAAAACTCTACATCTATTCTCTAAGCTTCATATACTCCTACTGAGAGCTCGATTCTCAACGCCTACACTCCAATCTACTTCCATCATAGGAAAGTCTCTTAACCTATAAAAGATGGTGTTTATTTACATCTTATGGCTCTATATGATCTTTGCTTTTGTTTTTGTTGTAAGGGTATCCGAATTGTGGATTCCCATCTCAGGGAGACAATTCCATCAATTTGATCTAGTGCATGTTGTAGTTGAGGTACACCACCCATGGGTTCAAAATCATGTGGTATGGCGGATTTGATCGCTTAGCAGTCAGAAAAATATCAAGTTAGGGTGACTTAGGTGGTGATTTTTATCCGTTGAGAGTTTTCCACCTAAAAATTATCCTTTTTGCGGTGATTTTTATTTAGGCAACATATTTCATTTTAATCTTATTGCACTAATCACCTCCCCCTCCCCCCCTCTAATGCACTGTCATGTGTTGCCCCCCACAAGTTCCTCGCACAAATGCAACTACATATCAGTTCGCATGGTTCCTACAAGCATATCAGCTAGTAGCTGATGCTCTGCACAGAATCCATCCTACCAATTATTTTTGAAAAGTGAACCACCCAGGATTCTCATTAATTACAAAAGTATTAAGCCATATTACAAATTACAGCTCCAACTAAAAAGAAACGACAAAATAGACTCCACAAATTTCTCAACATACGGACACTGCCCTCTAAAAACCATAGCATTCCTACCCAACCATATAGCCTACCAAACCACCAAAGGCCATGCCCTCTCCTTTGTCCGAAAAGAATTTTGCCCTCCATTCCTGCTCCCATATCTGAAGGATCTCCAAAAGTTGTCAAAAGAGTCATGTGACCACCACCCATCACCAAAACAACTCCAAATATGTGCCACCACAGGACAGGTGAAGAACATGCATTCAATGTCCTCGTTAGTTCCAGGACAAAGTGGGCATGCCTTATCTGCCTCCTGGGCCCATCTGGCCCTCCACACTTTCGTCATGAGCCTATCTCTCCTTAGCAACTAGACAAAGATTTTCACCTTCAAGGGGCATGTAGCCTCCCAAACCTACCTGCAGTCCCTAATAAAGTCAATATCCCCCCAAGCATCAGGACCTCCCAACCATCTATAAGCACTATGAATAGAGAAATCTCTTTCCTCCCAGCCATAAGCATCCACCCCCTCCTTAGGCTGAAAGCCATCCAAATCCTGTAGAAGCTCTTGTACCTCCATGATCCTCTGATCAAAAAAATTCCTCAAAATGACGGGGCACTAGCAATCATCCCATACCTCAGCCACCGTAACTCCTCTGTCAACCGCCAACGCCACGAGCCTTCAAGTCAAAACTGCTTAACGACAAGTTCTTTTTTTTTTTTAAAGGAACAAGTTCAATTATCTCACCTCAACCTATCAAACTGGCTCATGCAACAGTCTAGCCTAGTAGGAAAAGTCATGCCAAGGGTGTAAAATATCGCAAGATCGTGCAAAGGAGCTGGGATAATGGAAAGAGCACAGAAGAGTGCAAGATCGGGAAAAGAACTATGAGGTCAAAGAGGATAAAGTAGGAATGGTACTCAGATCAACACCATCCATTTGCCCTTCTCAAGGCCAAGATTTTCTTTCAATTATTCACTTGAAACACTAGGAAGTATCAAAAACAACCTCAATTTTTTGAGAAAATATTGAATGATTTTTTCCCTCAAAATTACAAGTTTACCATTGCCAATGTATTACTTTTATACAACAATGCAAGAGCAAATTTCCAATCTTATTTTGATACACAAGATATTGCTTTTTTTTTTTGTCAAATCAAAAAATTTGGTTTACTAAGAGGAGACATCCTTGGGCAGGATCAAAACTAACCAAATAAAATTTGTGCTAAATAAATTTAGATGACCAACAAGATAATCATTGGGTTTGAGGGGAAAAAGTGTAAGAACTTGCACATGGAGAAAAAATTCAATCCACAAACTAACAATTATCACAAACAAAAAAGTATAAAGTTCAACGAAGATGCAAATGAAAAAATATGATGCAAGTAGAAAATTTAAACTCTCCAGTAAAAGGAACCATCAAAGCAAAATACCAACAATACACATATGGCATGTATGCAGTCATGAATGTGGACATGCACGTGTCCAGTCATGCCTGTGTGCATGCATGTGTGTGTATCTATGTATGTGCATGGAAATGTGTAAGAATTGTCCAATGAGCCCTAAGCCTTTTTGTGCTAAAGTGAGCTCATGCACCTAATAATTCCTTCATTGATCTAAAAACATTAGATGATGGATTGTTACTAAGCTAACTGATGATATAGAAACAACAGTTATTGGAAAGGGAAAGGCTAGAAAATATTATTTTCCAGTTTAGTTAAAAGATGTTTGTAACAAAATATTTATCTCATAAATATGCAACGCTATACATGTGTTTTATAAAAGTGAACAAGTATTTTAGTAAAGGCCTCACAAGATCACAAATGAGCCTTGTTAAGATGTGGCATTTTTCACAAAACAAGCATGGGTGCATGCATGCGTGTGAGTGTGCAACTCTCAAACCTATATTTGAAAGCTTGTGATAAGGAACATACCTAAACTTCCTGTCAGTCCCTATGATTCCAATTTCAATGTTCTTTCCAGAAATTTGGCCTTCAAATCTATAGGTACACAAGAAAAATCAAATAAATCAAGGGTAAAGAAAACCATGCCACCTAGATAAATCGAAAATGTATGAGACTTGTCTACCCTTCTTTTAGAGTCAAAATAGCAGTATGAACTGCATCGTCAAGCTCCATATCATCAGTATACCTGAAGCAAGTAAATAGTTATCAACAAAAAGCCAAAAGGGGCACCATGTAGGAAAAGGAAAATTGTAGGTAGAACATGCTTGCAGGATATGCACAAATAAGAAGGTGAAAGAGCAAATTTTCCAGATGCCACAGAACAGCCACCCTAGGGAAGAGAAAAAAATAAAAAATCCCCAAAATACACACATGCACACAAAACCCAATTTTACACTGTTGGTGATAGTGGCAATTCAGTCCCAAACCAAACTTGGGGACAGAATGAGAACCTCTGGGATTATTTCATTATTCACATTATTTCTCAAATTTGAATGATCAATTTACAACTACAATGAAAGCCTACTCTTAGATACCAAATTCATTCTTATGGCTACAAGCAAGGTGAATATCCTTCAAAGAAAAGGTATGGCCAAGGCCCTAGGGTTTTCCTCAAGGTAATCCCAAGAGAAGGCCCTACGGTTTAAGTTACAATCATCAAAAAACTTGTCCCCACATAATGAACAAATTACAGTGGCCCACACACATTATAATGCACTAATTTACATGAAGCCCCTTTATAATACACTTCTATCAGAACATTGTATGATAAAATAAATCCATTTAAAAGCGAGAAAATGACTTAGAAAAGCTAGATGCTCAAACATCAATCTGGTACTTTGTTTTGACTAAAACTCAGAAATAAGTGTCATAGATGCAAAAAAGAGATAAAATACGAGATGGCCTAGCAAGGACAATACAAGTAAATCACACAAAAAAAGGTTCAGCCCAGCCTGTGGCTCTGTGTGTAACAAGTAAATTCAGCAATTCCCATTCACCAAATATCTAATCAGCCAGCATAATGCCTTTTACAAAGCAATTAAATTCTAGTGCCAGAAATATGAAATTTGAATTCGGAACAATGAGGCAATCAATGCTTTAAAAAACCGAAACATCACAAGCAAAAAGAAAACTAAGCCATGATCATAAAATGATGTTGAAAGTTACAAAATTTGGTGGCTTTCTACAAAAACCAATATTTTACAATAAAAGATAAGCATGTGGTAAAGAGGGTTCCACGACGAAGCAATAACACCTGTCGGAAGACAAAAAAAATGCAGGAGCCGTAACATTACCTCTTCTCAAGGAAAGTTTTTGCATTGGAGACATTTTTACCCATCGCAGAAGCCTTCCAGGAGAAGTATGAGCCAGATGGATCAACCTCAAAGAAGGAAAGATCGATACAATTAACAATTCTCATATGATTGGTAAGGATATGGTAGTATAAGTCCACAAAAATCAGTCTATGCATCTAATTAATCGTATGTGATACCAAACCGCATATCAATATTCGAGCCTATAATCGGATAGACCAATTAATTGACCGATTATCCGAATAACCAATGAATTAATTATCCAATCAGGCATTGGGAGTTCACTTTTTTGTGTCTTGATTGGCATGCCGAAGTAAAAAAGAACCCCACCCGACTTCTCCATCCCCCTCCGCCTACATCCAAATCTTAACAAAGCCCTAAACCTGTGCCCCTCTTTGACTCTCCCCATCCCTTCATCACCACCACTCTCCCGGTTGCCTGTTAGGTCTCATTGAGAGAATATGCTTGTCAAAAAAATAATGCAGGCACACACATAATTTTTTAAATTCTTAACCGATTAATCACTTGCATACCGTATACTCCTTAGTCAGTGACCTCACAAACGACTTCTGATTTCTACATCCTTGAATAGTATATACACAAGTTGCCATGGCAGTGGACATACAAGCAACATTAAAGTAAATTATACAAGTTCCAGACCGTGGCCCATGACAAAACAGTGTTGTTGGGTCCAATACCTGATACAGTTGGGGTCCATTATTGCCATATCCAGCAACAAGCAGGGAGACTCCAAATGGCCGTACACCACTATATCAAGGAAAAAAAAAAGAATCATGGCTTTTACAAGCCCTTTCTAAATGATATCTAAATACCACTAAATCACCCTTCGAACCATTCGAAAGTTCAAAGCTTATAATACAACAAAATTTTTACTATAATCCAGACAGATGCAGTGATGTCTTAAGGACAAATAAATCAATTCCTATCAAAGCAATTTGCAACTAAGCTAATAGTGCATCAATGAAACAACATTCTCTGAAGCTAAGACAGAATTCTTATGGTAGAGAACTGAGATCAAGGTTGTCAAATTTGTCATTTTGTGCGCATATCAAACTGTAACACAATTCTAGAATCAAATTGCACTTGTGTTAAGACCCGTGCGTGACACAGAAGACAAGCTTGACCGCTTGAGCAAGATTCGGACATACGCTGCCAACCATACGTGGATCGAACTGAAATGTCCACACCACTTATGTGATTTCTACAATGCATGACTTCACCTCTTACAGGAGATGAACATCTTAATCTCCTTATGTAATCGCTTGGCAATATTCCAATTTATAAACAAAAAACAAAAAAAACAAAAAAACAATTTCCAACCTCCATGATTTTTAACTTTATATCCTAGCAAACACAAATGAACATAGGCTCTTGCTTCATAAATACATATGTTTAAGATGAAATCTCAAAGTGAAATACTATTATTGTCCTTTTATACGCTATTTTCACGTCTTTGAATACTAATTTATGTACTTATTAATGCTTACCCTAGCATCCATAATTAATAACTTGTTATACCCCTACATACAGGCAACCCTCTGAAATGTGACAAAAGGCATAGTTTCATTTGGTTAGGTGGTCTTCGCTACTGTCCATATGCATATTCATATCCCCACTCTTGCAGCCACAGGCATGCCCAGCTAACATATGCCTAGATTTGGCAACACCACAATGTTTTCTCAATGGGGAAAATTACCACTCTACCTTTCAAAATAAGAAAAAAGAAAAAGACCATCAAAAGATTAGTAGTAATCCTGATCTTATTTAAAATATTGCAGCCACAATCACTCAAAGATCCATAGTCATCTTCATCTTATTTAAAATATTAGATCTACAAGAACTACGGAATAACAACAGGCGATCCCAAACCTATAAATGTCCATGTGCATCACAAAAAGAAACAGGTATGTTTTCTTACAGTTTTTTTTTTTGGGGTTTCCAGACTGTTGACACTGCACATGTCCTGCACCTAGAGTAGAGATTGCCCCTATAACATCAAAGAAGTTATAAGCCCTTTCTTACCCTGACTGCGTGAACTCCTGCATGACAGCTGCAGTTTCCCTGACTAGTTGTGTAACGGGTATTGGCTCCTGCAACCAACAAGCAATATTTATTAGTGCATATTAACCAAAAAGAATAAAAAAAGTTGAGTGCATATCAAGAGGCACAAAGGAAAGATCAGTACTCATGAGAATACAAACTATAGAATAATCACCTATACCCTTTTCCATCTCAAAAAACTGTAATGGACCAAGCCAATTACTTTAATGAGGGGAATCGGAAAAAATCTTTAAGTGGATATTTAAAACTATAAATGCTAAAAGTATGGTAGATATCCACATTAATGTATAGAAATAATGTCAACAGCCCATTTCATGAATCCAATAGAACATTGGCTGGAGTGGAAGGCTTCAATTTTTTTTGGGGGTAAAACATAGCTTCATAAATATTTAAACATTTGAATCTGGGTAAAGTAACTTTTCTTGATGAAGAAATAAATGTTTTAGTTGAATCCGATGCTAGAGATGTGGTAACACATGGCAAATGTACCAACTTTAGTATGCTCTCATTATGTATAAAAATCTAATAGCAACTTATAATGCACGAGATAAGACTCAAGGCCTCGGTACTTAATGTGATTAAGATGATTGCAGACACTTTTTTTTTTTTTGAAAAAGAAAAGGGTCCCTGAGTTTCTCGCTTGCCACGGAGCACCTCCATGATTACAGCCATGGCCACTCTTCGACGCCAAGTTAGGGATGGCTGGACATAGACTATCACCACACGCCACCACAAGCCTATGCGCGTATGAGCATGTCTGGAAGATTCGAACCCGGCACCCCACACAGGGAGGACTTTATGGGGACAGACGGCACCAACTATGCTGCCCTATTAACCTCGACACATATTTGCAGAAAGCAACCGAATCACTGTCTTAATGGAAAGCAATGAAAAACAGCAAAGCTGAAAGACGTTGAGCAAAAATACATGGCAACTTTCCACAGTAGTTAGGACACTGTTACCATACAAGGAACACAACAATTAAGCATTTTCCAACATTAAAAACCACAAGAAGATTGAGTTGTGCTATTCAAACTAACTATAGAAAGATGATCAGAAAAGAAAAAGGAGTTAAAAGCCTATCTGCAAAAAAGTGTATGACAAACTAAAGTAGCCTTAAAAAAAAAAGAAAATTTGACTATGGCAAAGAGTTTACTAAGTGTGCATTTTACGATTTTAAATCATTTGCATCTAACACATTGTTTCACACTAAAGTTCCACATTTCGAAATAAGTTATGCCATCCTTTCTTACATATTTAATCTTAATGTTTCAGTTAACTGGAAGATGCTATTCAAACTAACTAAAGAATGATGATCAGAAAAGAAAAAGGAGTTAAAGCTTATCTGCAAAAAAGTGTGACAAACTAAAGTAACCTTGACAAGAAAAGGAAATTTGACTATGGCAAAGAGTTTATTAAGCGTGCTTTTTTGGATTTTAAATCATTTGCATCTAACACATTGTTTCACGCTAAAGTTCCACATTTCAAAATAAGCTATGCCGTCCTTTCTTACATGTTTAATCTGAATGTTTCAGTTGACTGGAAGAGGCAAATACAAATCAGAAAAATATATATATTCACAAAGGATAATACAAATTTTCATTGACAGGTTAGGAATGAAAATTAATCAGATTTACTATACTTTGTATAACCGGAAATACTGCTGTGCCTGCTTCCGACTTTTTCTGACTAGTACTCGAGAGTCTGGTCCCATTCCACTGCAAAGGGAATATTAAAAATCATCCTATCAATATTAGTAAATGATGGAGACATAAAAATAACATAAAGTAGCTGGATGAAAACAGAAGAGTCAGGTTCCATTCCGCTGCAAAGGTAATGTACCCATATAAGTGATGCAATCATTTATCAAAATATATAAAATAGCTATATGAAGCAAACAAGTTATAGCATCACCATAAGGAAATAATAAGCAGCAAGGATGTGACTTAGATATATCTCCTGAGAAGTAAAAGGCTGATCAGTCTGAAACACCTTTATTCCAACTTGAAGATAGCGGCAAGTCAAGTTTACAAATGAGATGTCCACATCCCACATACAAAAATGGATATCTGTGTAGGCCTTGTACACTGCTTTTTGGCAACTCTGTCAATAACTTGGAGATCCATTTGAGAAACATAGACTAGGTGATGTAAGTAATTAGCCCTCATAACTCCCATTTCACTTTTTTACTCGGAAACTTAGGCGGCTCTCCTAAAAAAAAGACTATCCGCTAAATTGCCATAAGTGGTACATTCATCTCTCCATTCTTGTCCCATGTGAAGTTTTGAGAATAAAGGTGTCACGTGGCATGTAGCGTGCGCATGAGTTGGCGCATGAGTGGGTGCGTGAAATTATCTGTGCGTGAGATGAGTTAGCGTGAGGTGGTGATGATTGATTGCTTGTGATTGTGATAGAGTGGGTTTAGGAAAGTTGTTAAGAGTCCAAATTAGGCGTAAAGTCAATTTAAGATTAGTTAGTGATTTGTTTGGGTTGTTAATTGATTGGCTTCCCTTTATAGAAGAGACCAATCATCTCTATTTGTCTCTTAAGTTCAACGTAATAAATATCATCTTCTCTACAACTCCAACTTTATTGTCTTTCCACACCAACCCTTTCTTTCTTCTCTCTGTGTGTATCTTCTTCATCTCCACGTGCACCTGTTGCACATGAGATCATCAAAGGCACCTCAAATTCTTCACATGATATTAAAGCAGGTGACCCTGCATGCCTGAGATCCTAAGGATTCATGCTGGGAGCACTAGTGGCGTGGAACACAAGGAGCAAGTAGCGAAAGCTTCGTTAGGCCCCAAGTTGAAGAAGAGACCACATGAACCATCTCTAGTTAGTGGGGTATCCCCCCACACGTACCTAGGTAGGATCACATGGAGCCTCTAGTTGACCTAGGGATAATCGTGTTGTCCCCTCGACTCCGAGCAAAGTTGTATGCACAAGGAGTGCGAATTGAGCCCTGGCGGATGCTAAGACTACGATCACTGTGGAGGCGAAAGTTCAAGGCACCACCATCAAGGTGATGGGGGCCTCAAACTACATGATCTTCATAAGAGGTCAAGACAAACTCCACATGTTCACAGAGAAAGCATTGAAAGCATGTGAAGGAGCCAAGGCTAAGAAGGAGAAAGAGAATTATCTCATGGTGAACTGTGATGGAGGAACTATTCTCCATTGATGGAGCCTTGTCACCCGATTTTCATTGTTCTTCATGAGAAGGGGTTTTTCTTAGAAAACAAGGTGCCCATCAACATGCATCAACTATGACTACTTACTCGACCACTACCTTACAAGTTTTGTCTCCAACAAGTCTCTCCTCCCCTCTGTGAATTCAACTTAGAGGGGAGTGTGAAGTTTTGAGAATAAAGGTGTCACATGGTGTGTAGCATGCACGTGAGTTGGCACGTGTGTGGGCACATGAAATTGTGTGTGTGAGATGAGTTGGTGTAAGTTCGTAATGATTGGTTATTTGTGATTGTGAGAGAGTGGGTTTAGGAAAGTTGTTAGAGTCCAAATTAGGAGTGGAGTGAATTTAGGATTCGGTAGTGATTTGATTGGGTTGTTAATTGATTGGCTTCTCTTTGTAAAAGAGACCAATCATCTCTATTTGACTCTTGAGTTGAAGATAATAAAGATTATCTTCTCTAGAACTCCAACTCTATTCTCTTTCCACGCCAACTCTTCTTACGTGAACATCATCTTCCACGCCAACCCACTCTTTCTTCTCTCTACGTGAATCTTCGTCATCTCCATGTGCACTTGTTGCACGTGACATCACCAAAGGCACCTCAAATTCTTCACATCCCACAAGGCCTAATATTGCTCACCAAACACAAGTGACCACAAACTCAAAATTACCCAACTTCCTAAATTTAAGCAAATAATATGGCGCTGTCAATAAAATTCTACCTCGTCAACAAAGCCATGCCATCTAGCAAAGGGCTTCTTTAACAGAGGCTCATCTTCAGAGTGACAATGACAAACCTCATTGGGAGCAAATGAGGAAAGGTGAACTGTGGAAACCGACAAGAAAAAGAGAAAAATGAAGCTCAATTTGTTAATTGTTTGCATTTGTGAGATCACAAATTCATATCTTCAATGCATTCATGCAACCAACTGAGCCAACAACTAGAACTTGAGAGCAATGGATCACCCAACAAATGGATGAACTATGATATGGGTAGAAGAGAGGTTGGGAACTGGGTTGGGTCTATCCAGCTGGTCCAAACAACAGAGAGGAGAAGATTGATAGATTATCCCTAGGACTAGTCCACTGAATAAACCAGGGGAAAAGGTCCTGCACAAAATGATGCCACCTGCATTGATCTTGTGGAAATCCCCAGAAGAGGAAAGCATTGTAGGTACTTGCTTGTTATAGAGTCCTCCTCAGATAAAATGTGCATTTATAAGAAGGGGGGGGGGACGAAATAACAATAAAAAGTTCAAAGTCAATCCTAATGTTTTCTTAATCTTAAGGGTGCAAAAAGGGAATTTTCTAACTGACATAAACAACAATCACTCTTTTATCATAACGGAAGGAAAAAGAGTAACATCTACTTTAAAGAAAAAAAGACAAATATCATCCCGATGTCACGATTTGCAATGCCACAGTGACACAGATGCAAAGGGTTGCAAGCATTAAGACACTACAGAAAAATATATCAGTGAGAACTTCTCCAAATTGCTATACAATTTGTAGTACCAGTCTGAATTGAAATGAAGAAGCATGCGGGACATTTAACAACAGATCTTTTCTACTGAGAGATGTAGGGAATAGGTGAAGTGAAGCATGTGGGCTTTAAAAAATCCACCGAGAGTAGAGTAAATTCCATAAAAGTATAACAAGCCAATATCAATGAATTAGACAAATACAAAACTTCAAGGCAACAGAAAATAGCAACAAATAAGTCATAATTTTCTGACAAACTCAACAAGACACATCACTGAAAAAGGAAAGCCAGGCAAATCCGCACAACAAACCTGTAAACTACTCCTATATTCGGAGTCAGCAGCTGGATCTTTTGCACCTGAAACAAGAAAACACGAAAACATGATGACGAAATGCACGGGGCAACCACGATTATTGCATATCATCAGTATTCCAACTTACAGGGATGAAAATGGATTTATAAATGGATGCATTTACGCATTTACAGGCCTAGGGAAGAGTGGAGATTTCCACTTACCGAAGTCTCGTCGACGAGGATGGACGGCAACTTCTTCTCGGTTGCGATAACTACGCCGTTCGCCGCTGCAACGACGACACGAAAACACATAAAATTAGGCAAAATGGATCGAACGGAATTCAAAGCTAATCCACTCTACGTGCATTCTCGGGATGGTTGTTTGTTGAACACAGGAGCCTGGAGGGAGGGGAGGTGGGGATCGGAGGGAGTACCTTTGATCCCGAGGGACGTCTGGCCGGATCCAACGGCCATCAACGCGTGTTCGATCTGGACGAGCTTCCCGGAAGGGCTGCGGCGAGGGGATGGCAGTTAGAGGTCGTTAGGGCATCCGAGTGGGTATGGCTGCGGGGTGAGGGCGTACCTAAAGGTCGTGAGAGAGAAGGAGTACTGGCTGTCTCCCATGGCGTCGTTCGTCGGAGGCCTCCGAAAATGGAGGGGTCTTGGGAGAGAGAGAGGGGTGGAAGACAGGAGACCAACTCCGAGTCGGGCCGCGCCTTAGAACTAGAGTGGCTTTGGGAAGAAGCAAGATGGGGCGATTTGCATGGAAAAAAATTCCCCCCGCAGGGTTTGAAAAAATATATATTTCGTTAATTATCTGGACAAAAAGTGTAAATTATTAATTAAGAGATAATCGTATCTTAAAAATTCGATTTTGATATTTACCTCATTTTTATAAAAAAAAAAATTCTCTCAAAGGGCTTATTTTAAAGGCCACGACTCATAAAAAAAAATTTCAATAAAGATTAAAAAATAAATGACTTATATTGAAAGGAGAAAAAAATCACATCATCAAATCCGAATGCAAAAAATGACAAGATGTTTACTTATGATCACATCAAAAATATCATGGTTAAACTAATAAGAGACTGAAGAAAATTCTTATAGAATATGAATTTCAATGAGAATTAACATTTATATTATAATATATGAATAGCTCCATCTCTATCATTGGTTCTCCACGAGCTATCTATTATCCTCAACCTTTGCTTCATCTTACTCTTCATCCTCAATGTTAGGGTTAAAGTAAAGGATGAATAGATTCTTCATCATTATCAATGTTATGGGGATCTTCAACCTCAACAAATTATCGACTAATCTCATCTCGCAAGTCTCATCTTGCGTCATCAATAAATCTTCGTAGTTCATCAAGATTAGGAATCTCTTCTACCGATAGGTTAACAACCCGATCCCACTTAGCCAACTAAAAATTCAACATGAATCTAATTATTAAAGTAAACAAAAAAAAAGAACTAAATTAAATTTACTTCGTTATTAAATATATACATCACAATACCTTCCCATGATGACCTATGCATCTCCAAGTTATACCATCGTACTACGTTGCATAGTCTGTTATCATGCTTGGGCCCTCATCACTTGTGGGCACTATCTCTATGGCTCTTTGACAAAATGCATTTCATTCTTGTATGTGCGGGGCATGACGTTCCACTTAGTCCACGTCGTATTTCCCCCTTAGATCCATGGCATGGAGATAAATATTAATGTCACACGTATCTAGTATTCCTTGTCGTCCCCCAAGCTGACGCGTGACGATCCGTAAAGTAATGTCCTAATATGTGAAACATAATAAGTGGCACTCGAGCATGCTAGATTTTTCAACTATCGAAGTAGGATGCCAGTATTGTTGCTAGTACTACCTAAGAGTATGGCTCCCACCTAGTTTTCCCATTATGTTCAATGATCTGATTTTCCCACCTTTCATACCATATGTTGTAAGTCGTTCTCCAGTTACAACTTCATATTGTAATTTGGGACTCGAATGATACATTCCGCAGTGTGCCTATGGCCAATTGTTCTCCACTTCTGTAATTTACTATTAACCCAGGTGGTGTAAACATTGGATCTAACTAATGTTGCTTTTACATCACCTTGACGATCTCAAAAGTACGCCATAATATTATGAAATATTTTCTTTACCAATTTAGCAACTGACAAAGATCTTGCACCTTTTAAGACTGCATTGTAGCTTTCACATATGTTGGTTGTCATATACCCTCGTCTAAATCCACCATCAAAAGCAAGTGTCCACATTTCGTTCAAGATTGAGTGGCTCTCAAACCAAATGAGGGCTTCTTCCTTTAATTCCTTAAGTTTTTTCATGCAAGCATTAAACTTAAGTGGACAAGCCTCAAGGGAAGCTCTTTGCACAAGTTTTTTCATTGTTGTGCTTTTATACACATCATTGAAATTGCTGAAAACATGACACAAACAAAATCTCCATTGCACAAAAGGAGGAAGCATCCCTGCTTCTGGATTTCTCATTGTTGACTTTATACTTACATGTTTATCCGAAATGATGCATATTGGTCCATGTCTCTCAAGAATAACAAAATACCTGATAGGTGTTAAAAACCACACCCATGTTTCTTCCCTTTCTTCATCTACTCTAGTAAATGCTAGTGGGTCAATGTGATTGAATCCATCCATGGTGTTAGCAATCAACAACTTGTGCTTGTACTTGACATATAAGTGTGTGCCATCAATACTAATGAGTGGTCTGCATTGTTGGAATAACTCAATACATGGCTTGAATGCCCATAAAGCTTTCCAAAAGATCATTATGTCGTCTCTTGAGGGTCTTATGTCTTACTCAAAGTTAATCTCAGTCCCAAGATTTGTTTCTTTGATTGCATGAAGCAAGTGTACCATGTTATTGTAAAATTCATCTCAATCACTATATGTAATCTCAACTTCTTTAATTTCTTTTACCATCCTAAATTTTTCTTTTGCTGATTTTGCATTTAAACTCTCCATCAATGAAAGTCTTCAATTCTTTGACCTTGATAGTTGTTAATTCTTGAACATATTTCATGAGATAACATGCCATGAAATTACAATCCAACTGATGTTGACACATTTATTCAGCATAAGATGCCTATTATGTGGGTCCCTAAGCTAGTTAAATGAATTTAGCATTGCAAATATTTCATAACATACATCATTGTGCATTTAGACTAGATTCTACAATTTATATATTAATTCTCCTATTTTTGTAGCCAAGGGACAAGGCAACATAGTTTAGGGCCTCAGATGGAAGATTTAACTGTACGGATGTGATCAGGGTGGCGATCAAAGTCCAACGTCTCCAAAATCGCCCTAATCAGACCATCGTGGCACTATTTGTGAAGAAAAGAAGATGGATGGCCACGGTGGTGCCATGTGGTACCACCATTAAGGATGCAAATGGGTTGGGTTCAAGTCAGCTTTGGCTAAACCTATACCCATACCCATTTACAAAATCCATACCCATACCCAACCCATTTATTCATTGGGTACAAAAATTCAAATCCATACCCATAGTAATCTACCCATCGAGCATGCAATTACCCATCAGGTACCCATTTATAAATTGATCTTACAAACAAATCGTGACAATTAGAGTAAAAGAAGAGGGAAAATCTATAACACATTAATTAACTGTTTATTTTTAGCAAGCTCTAAATATAAGAACTCAAGCTACTCTAATTTCAATGATCTCCACTAAAATTATTACAAAAAGAGCCTTTCAAGGGAACTACGTTAAAAATAAAAATACAAAAAATACAAAGAAATACTAAATGCAAGTACCTTTCAAACAAAAAATCCTCATCTATGAAATAAATGTTTAATAAGAGCTTCAAAAGTATTCCTAACCTTACACATCATGGAGGGAATCGTGAAGAAGATTAAGGTTGAGGGAACGAGGGAGTTAGGGTGAGACTTATATATATTTTGAGTAAATAGGGATTTTATTCAGGTATTCAGGTAGAATAATTAGGTATAGATTCATACCCACACCCATAACCAAACTCGACCATACCCACACCCATAACCAAACCCGGTCGGGTTTTTAAGATAAAACCCATACCCGAACCCGATTGGGTTCGGGTCGGGTTTTACCCTTTTTTTTTGGGTCAGATTGGGTTGGGTTTAGGTCGGATTTATCGAAACTTGCATCCCTAGCCACCATAGCAGCCCATAAGTACCCGCACAAGCTGAATGTGTGCCTGGTGCTCGCTCTCCAACAGCCATGAGCGAGCCACGCAACTGCATCACTGCCCTCAATCATCAAATGCGCAATCATACGTGCACGATCTCCACCGTATAATCGCAATCTGACGGCCCTAACGCATCCACCTCAAGCCTTCACAAACTTAATGTGAGATTGTGCGCAACCTCCACCATTGGATCTACAATGAACGGCTCATATGTGCCTCAGCTCACCTCAGCACAGCATTGGGAGGCATGCGTTCTCAACATGGAGGCGTAAGTTTGAATCGTGCCTCGGCCTTTAGATGTGAGCAACCGGATTTTGATTTCGACCGCTCAATCTTGAGCGAGTGGTGAGGATGCGGCCACGTCATCACCAGCTAACGAAGAACAGCGGCCTTTACGTGATCAGCGCCGCTCGATCAAGATCAAGCAATA
This sequence comes from Thalassia testudinum, assembly GCA_037157565.1. Lineage (NCBI taxonomy): Eukaryota > Viridiplantae > Streptophyta > Magnoliopsida > Alismatales > Hydrocharitaceae > Thalassia > Thalassia testudinum. The sequence continues at coordinate 137,116,009 of JAZHRO010000073.1, forward strand.
GCAAAGAAGACATGTGGCATTGCAGATGAGCTCAAGCAACAAACATGTGATCTGACACTTAATCATACACGCTAAGGGTGTGATTTGAAGTGCATTGCGCGTGCAATCAGGGGCATCCGATGGAGATTAGATGGTGGCCATTCACCCTTGTTGTGCATGCGTAGAGCCAACAGTGCGTATGCGTGCTCCCGGCACGATGCGTGGGTGAGTGTGCGGGTGGTGCATGTGATAAACGTCAGTTTATCATCATTCTTATGCCCTAAAATTAATCTAGCTTTTAGGGTTTTAACTCCATAAATGGATTTTCAGCCTGCATTTAGGCATTTACCTAGGTTAGGCATGCATTGCATTTTAATTGCATTTTTGATGTATTTATTTGAGTGTCAAGATTAGGCAGAATGTCAGATCCTACATACTTTGGCACTCAAGAAGGCAGAAGATGAAGGAGAAGCATCTATCATTGGGATCTCAGCTAGATCCAACTCATCCCAGCTGGATCCCAGCTCCTTTTAGTTGGATCAACTCTTTCCTAGCTCCATTCAGCTCATTTCAATTGAATGGTAGCTCTAGCTAGTTTACCTCAACTCCATTTAACTCACCTCAACTGGATGGTAGCTCAAACTATCTCAAGATAGTTGATCCCAGCTCCATTTCAGCTCCTCTCGCCCAAAACAGTTCATTGGAAGTTCAACTTGGCTAGGACTAGCTACTAGCTAGACTTGGTCAGCTAAAGATGACCTCAACCAGCTCAGGCCAGCTCAAGTCCAACTCTTAGAGGCTTAACTGAGCTCAACTTAGTTGAGCTAAGCTAGCTACTCTAGTTAGCTAGGTAATATCTAGGAAGACCAGACTCAGCTCACCTTAGTTCACATCAGCAGAAGCCAGCTCATCTCAGCTTGGCTTAGCAATTAGCAAATAACTTGCAAGATAAGCTAACTAAGGTAGCTCCTTGCAATTCTCTTCAGCAATCACCAACTCTACTGCAGCTCAAGACAGCTTCCTCCAGCTCTTCTCCCTTAAAACCCTATCTCCCTCTGCCTTCAACCCTACTCCTTGCAAGCTAAGCTAGCTTAGCTTAGCTAAGTCCACCTCCATGGCACCAAAAACCTAACCCTAACTCACCCAACTTAACTCCACCTCACAACCCTACTTAGCTCCACTTAAGCTACTCTTATACCTACCTAATTTTGGTGCCAACAAGAGACACCTCTTCAACCCACACCACTACCAAAAGACACCATGGGAATGACACCAAAAACCACCTCCAACCACCTTGGTTTTTGGTGCCAACTCTCCTTTCATCCTAACCTTTCCTAACTTGGCGCCAAAATAACCTTCTAGTAGATACCCAAGTTGGCTCCAATTTAAGGTGGTAACCACCACCTTGGAAGGCCCCCTTTCACCCATTAACTACCCCTTGAACCCATTAGGTTGGCGCCACCCATTCTTAGCCTTTAGATCACCTAACCACCATCCATAATCCATCCTAACCCTACATCATCTCCATGCCCACTACCCCCCATCCCTTCCTATATATAACCACCTAACCACCACCTAAAGATCATCTCTTCATTAGTTAAGTTCCACCCACCCCCTTGGTGCCTTCTTTCTCCATCTTCCTATCACTTGTGCCACGCCAAAGGAGAAGGAGAACTTCTACTAGAAGGGACGGCCAGGAAAGAGGAGGAGCAAGGTGGATGACACCTACCTTGGAGAACAGCTTAGAGGAGGACTACTAGAAGAATAAGCCAAGGAGGACTCTTTTCAAGTGTGGCTGCCCCACACTTGGAGCAAGAGCCATCCAGAACTTCTACCAGAGGATCCCTCTCTTCTTCATCTTTATTTTATCTTTGTATTATCTAGTTTAGTTTCTCTTTTTATTTTGTTAGGAAGCATTCCTCTACATGTACTCCATTTACTAGCAATACAAATTTCACTTTGCCTTCGAATTCAAGTTTTCTAGTTAGTGTGTATTTCGTGCTTGTAGTTAATTAGTAGAGCACACTCTTCTCTTCTAATTACCCTAGGTGCACTTGCCTAGGGTGAGCTTAGAAGAGAAGACTTCTTTTTGTCACTTAGGTTTAGTGATAGGCTTAATCTTTAGTTCATCTTCGCATCAAAATACCTGATTGTTTCTGAAAATCCTAAAAACAATATAAATCAAAATCACAAAAACGTAAGTGTGGATTTGAGAGGCAAGAAAGAGAATCAATTCTTGTGATTAACAATTTAGCCTCCTTAGACAACCTTAGATCCTCCACTATTTATAAATTGTAAGAGTTGATTGCGAATTTACGTGTTGCAATGACACTATTTCACATCTTTAACAAAATGCATAAAATCCGCATCAGCATGAGCTGCGTGTCCTATGCTTGACAGTTGGTGCTTAGCCGGCTAAATCATTTGCCCAACACCTATAAATACCCCCTTACATCCCCTCCTTCCTCTTCATCCCTTCCTACTCTCCTTTACCCCTCTCTAAAGCTCAAGAACCCTCTTGAGCTTGTGTCCCAAGCCTGGGATACTCTACTAGAGTTCTAAAAATAATTTTTTCCACCTTCTCATCCCCCATTTGTGGAGCTTCTACCAGCCGTCTCCTCATCCCCATTCCAGGAAGTGGATCACGCTGCAACATCGCCCTAGCTCACCTCTTCGTCTTCTAATGCCGTTCTCCTTCCTCCAGCTTCTTATCATCTTCGTCTGAGTGTCGTCCACGCAACTCATCCTCCAAGTAGCCGTCGAGGAGAATAACTTCTCTCCCCTTCTCTCTTTACTGCTTTCTAGTTTAGATTTAAATTTTTCGCAATTATTTATGTGAAAACATTATTGAGCTTTGATATATAGAAATAGTTTTTGCTCTCTCTCTCTTTCTCTTTCTCTTTCCCTCTCTCTCTCTCCCTAATTATCTACAAGTAGAGTAGACAAGATAGAAATTACCTTGACCTGATTTCTTGCTATAAAAAATACAAAAAAAAAGAAAAGCACTAAAATACAAAAAGAAATAAATCAAACATGGATTTCTCTAAATCAAACATTCGCCTCTTCATATTTGACTTGGGACTTATCGAGTTTCAGTTATAAATTTTATTTGATAGCCGGATTTTTTGCGACTACAACGATGAGTCATCCAAACTTTGATCTTTCTCACGAATTCTCTAACCCATCACCAACTAGGGTGGTCTAAACCCGTAATAGGGTTTTGACATGTGTGCGATCTATCAACAAAGCCAACAACAAATTTGTCATCAAATTTCCTCACATATCCACGAAGTATCAATCTACAACCCTTCTCCTTGTGACTGCATTCAACAACTCACACTTCCCCATCTGACTTGCGAATGGAAAAGTCATATTTATGTCTAACATGAAAGTCTTTTACTGCAAAATTAAATCTTTCTTAGTATTGAATGCCTTTCTAACATAGAACTATCCACTAAGTCTCATATCGGCAACACTTTCTGTTGGATTTGAGAGCCTAATTACATCAATCGAGTTGCAATTATTATAGGAATTTATGTTGAAATTAGAGAGATTTGGGGTAGGTTTTTAGTCCCAACCTGGAAGTGGACAAACCTCTTGGTGGGTGTAAAAGGCTTGTACCTTCCATCGCTTATGTAGCAAAGAGTGAGAGGTGGGGCTGGGGACCACGCATGCATGCGTGCGCATCCTACCCTGTCTCGACTTAAGCTCAAGTTCGGGTGAGAATCAATTTGGAACTTGGAACTTAAATTCTTTTGCTACGGGTTTTTAATCTCACGATTTTGACCTAGATTGGTCGATCAAAAGATAAAATTGGTCGACCAATTACTTTGGTCAATCAATGAGTTAAGTTAGGTTGATCAATTTGTTTGGTTGACCAAAAAAGTTAAATTTGATCGATCAATTGATTTTGATCGATTAATAGATTTAATTGGTCGATCAATTGTCGCATCTCCATAAAATGAGAATTTTTATAAACATCTGGACGTATGCTCTATATAAGCGCCATGAGAGGGCTCTCATTTGATATACAACAAGAGCAAAAATCTCTATCCCCCTCTCTTGTTCTTGTCTATCTTTCTTGGTGCGTTTGTTGATGTGAGATTGGTAGAAAAATCTCTAATAACTTTTGTTAATCTTGTACAAGGAGATTGAGTGATCTACAAGAAGTTTTTAGTTAATCAAACCATTAAATTATTAGATCGATCGGGAATTTAGTTGGAAACCAAATTGCCTTGGCTTCGTTTTCCTGAGGTGGTTTTCGAGGACATCCAAGATTAAAGTGCACCAAATTTTGGAGGTGGATCATCGTATTCTGGGAGGAGTTCGTCAGACCCCGACGCACCGATATTGTGGGGGGTGATACCTTCTCTAAGGGAAGTTCTTAATGGGTGCTTCGATAGGAGTAATCTCTAACCTTTTTTCGTTTTATTTATTTGTGCTATTGCATGTTATTTGTTCTTTATTTTATTCTGAATCTTGCTAAATCATGTTTACTTGTTTGATTTAATATTTTTGATATATGTGAAAACATTAAAAATATATATGTTTTTATTTATTCATTTCCTTCTATGCGTTAATTTCAACACTTTCCTTTCAACTAAGATATCCAAACCTAACTAGAACGTCATAGAAACTATCATCCAAAACGTAATGCACATTATTGCAACCACGTCCATCCATCGTATGTGAGGTGGGGTCATGTGAGAAATAATTGGGTTCATCGACATGGCTGTCATCATTATTTGATGGGATTTCATTGAAACCACCATAATTGTTTCCAAAATCAAGAGTACACTAGTAGAAAAAGATTGTTTGCGATGGACATTTTCGACCGTTTAAGTAACGGTCGAGAATAAATGTATTATTGACCATTTTAAGCGTAAGGTTGCCAAAAGTCCAGTCATTAACTTTTGATGCGAAGAAGTAGATACGTGGGCTCGAACTGAAATGTGAGAAGATTGATGCCTATCGTAATGACTGTGTTCTGTACAGAAATGAATACTCAGAGTTGACTAACTGTCCTAAATGTGGTAAGGAGAGATATATGGTGGGTAAGTCAATAAACAACGGCTGGAAGAAACAACTAGAGAAGGTTCTTCATTATTTTCCACTGATCTTTAGGCTACAACACCTATTCATTTCCAGTAAAATAGCAAAATTGATGTCATGGCATCCGTCATCCAATAGATTCTGATGAGTGCAACAGATTTAACGAGAATCACGTATTATTCGCAAAGGAGGCATGAAATGTGAGATTAGGTCTTACAAGCGATGGATTCAACCCATTTAAGAGCATGCATCCATCATATTCCATATGACCGGTGGTCATGGTAACTTACAACTTACCCCCATGTCTATGCATGTGATCTGCATTCATGATGTTGACACTTCTTACTCAAGGACCCAAGCAACTAGGAAATGCAATAGATGTTTATCTCCAGCATTGATTAATGAAATGACCCGTTGCCTTTTTAGTCGGATAAGACGTCTGGGGTTTCAGTCAGATGTCTGTGCAGACGTCTGAACACATGCCCGGACATCTGAAAGTAGGAAATTTCGTACGTCCCTTTGGGCTCTATGCACGGGCGACGCACAAAGGCTTCTCTCTCCTCCGCATCCCCACTCCTAAACCCTAGAAACCACTCTATATAAACCCCCCTTCTCTTCTTCTCACCCCCTCACACCACTCAAACCACTGCCACCCCCACCTTCTCCTTGCGATGGCCACACCCCCTCTCGTCTCTGATGCAACCGTGTTTAGTCGTTTTGCGAGGCAAGATTGTGTTTAAAAAGACGTTCGTTGCAGTATAGTTGAAATCACTGCGAAAGCAATTAACAATTTTATTTTACTCGAAAACTAAAGTATCCGAGCTCGAACTCAGGGAGCAAATTGGTATTTTAGAAACTAAATCATAATCTCAAATTACTCAAAAGATGATATCAATGAAATCCAATGTATATGAAAACTAGAGAGAGAAAATGTAAAAAGAAATAGATTTGTCTTTCTTCTTCTCTTTTCTTCCTTCTTTCTCTTTGTGACTTCTTTTTCTTCTCTCTTTCTTTTCCTTTTTCTTTCTTCTTTCTTGGCCGCACCTTCTCCTTCTTCCTTTCTCTGTCTTTCCTTTCTTAGACATCTGATTCTGTGAATCAGACATCTTAATTGGTGAATGCTACAGTACTTTCACTCTTTCTTCTTCTTCTTCTTCCGCGATTCCTTCTTCTTCTGTTCTTCTTTGTCTACCCTTGTCTTCTTCTTCTTCTTCTCTTCTCTATTGCGCCTCCTCCTTCTTCTTCCTTGGCCTCTGCAGTCTTCTTCTTCTTCTTTTTCTTCTCTTCCTCTGCCGCTCCTCTGCTACAATGCTTCATCTTCACCTTCTTTCTTCTGTCTTCAATTGCACCTCTTCTTCTTCTTTTTCTTCTTCCCTGCCTTAAGCTTTGGTTGCGGCTGCACCTTTAGCTTATGCCTTCTTCCTTCACTTCTTTGCTGTGCCTCTTCCTTAACTCCTTTCCTGCACAACACCACGTGGCAAAACCTACCCCTACCCTCCCCCGCATACACTCTCTCTCTCTCTCTTTTCTCTTTGGTTTTCTCTCCTAGAGCCAATCGGGTACTCGGGTTGGGTCAAGCACGCTCGAGTCCAGGCACACCGGCATGGGTGATGTGCGAGGAGTGCAGGGTTATCGGGTCAGGTGAGCCAGGTCCGTGGAGCGTGGGTCGCGAACGAGGTGGGTATACGGGTGAGGGGACCTCACCCCGTGTTCGGAGGCAATGAAGAGAAAACACAAAATCAATTTAAGTCGCTCACCTACGTTGAAAACTTCCGAGGTGGGACTAAAGTCCCACTAGCTTCTTCGCACGCCCACAGGGAGGTGCTTTGCTCAATTGCTGCTGTTGCGGTCGATGAAGGCTTCGATTGCTAGGTGCATAAGAATCGTGGAATGCTTCCGCACACCTGGGACTCGATCTCCTGGAGTGGGGTGACCTGGAGCGAGCTTGCGAGCAAGCTTTGCTCCTGCTCCAATGGCGGTAGGGGGTCGAAACCTGCGATCACTGAACACGGCCTTCTGCCCCATTAGAGCACATAGGTAGCTTCACCGTGGCACAGCGAAGCTGAGGTGGGGGGTGGCGTGGTGCAGAATGGCCTAGGCGTGTGTGCCTTGGTCAGACTGTGATCGTGTGTGTGGGTTTGTTCATGGAGAGTGTTGGGTGCGAATGGCAGTCAATGAAGAGGTGGGTGATGATCAGTGGATGATGGTGAAGCTTCTGCGGTCGGTGGCAAGGTGTGTGGGTGTGTGGAGTGATGGTTGTGCCTTCGCCGGTGGTTTGCTGGAGATGAGGAAGGTGAAGTTGGTCTGTGGTTGTCGGGGGTTGTTTTGGGAAATAAAGAGGGGGAAAATGAAGAGAAGGAGAGGAGGGATTTATCTATGGTGATTGGAGCGAAGGGGAGGCAGAGGGGCGGACGACACGTATCTGTCATCGCCGGAGACGAAGGCCTTGAGGTGGAGCTGATGGCAACGAGGAAGGGTTGGAGAGGCACGTGCGGGTACGGCACGACGCGGAGGAGCAAGGCGGAGATGACTCTGCCACTGGTATGGTGGCAGAGTGTCAAGAAGAGGGAGGACAGATTGTCGGAGCTTGCGGGCTGTTGGCCGGAGGCAAGGGAGGACGAATTTAGGGGTTTTCTCAGGCCAAATCAAGCTTATAAGATGCGGCCGGACCTGAGGTAACATTTAAAGGCATAGGCAAAGGGCCTTGTGCTTGGAAGGCAAGCTTCCAAGTGCAAGACTCTCGCCGGAGGTATGGCCGAAAATGATACCCATACCTCTCGAGCATTCGCAAGAAAGGTTTGGTGCGAATCAGGGCATGAGGAGCTGCTCAGGTGGTAGGGGACTTCTCATAGAGCTCCCCTTTCAAATTTGAGAGCAGCTCCCTAGGGAAGCGAGGAGAAATCCTCCTCGAAACTTTGCTGGAGGTATGGGTCTCTGCTGTAATGGCAGGGGGACTGGAATGCGAAAAGTGATGAAGAAGTTGAGGGGGTTTTTGCAAGGATTTTCAAAAGTTAGGGGCTAGAATGTAATTAGGTAGACTGTTTTGCAAAGTAGGTCAAGATGGCCTTCCCTTAGGTCCAAATTTTGGTACAAATGTAATTTGAACCTAAGGAATCCATTGGTGAAGTTGGATTTTACGTTTTACTACGTTTGACTGGATATTTTGCATAAAAACCCAAATTATGTCAAATATTGAGTTTGGACCCCAGTCTAGGTTAAAACAAGTTCCAAAGGCCAAATTGAAGATTCTAAATCCTAGGGGATATTTTTCCATGAATTTTAGAGGGTTTATGTGATTTTTATCCTGCTTGGAACCTTGTAAAATTAAGTGCGTTTGTTTTAGGATTACAGAATATCATTTAATTCTTAAATTTCACAATAACCCTTTTCTGACTGAACCATCCTACTTTTTCTCTTATTAAGTCCAATTGACCTATGTCTAGACCTGGAGAAATCCCGTTGATGTATTGTAATGGTAAAATTACAATTTTACCCTTTATTTCATGTATTCTTTTCAGATCAGAAATCTCTTGAGTTAGGCCTTCCTTTAGGTTATGCAGGAGCTTTTGTTCGCTTTATTAGGTCAAAATAAGCTAGTTAGGGCTCATGATGAGTTTCTCATCATACCCCCATGCCTAACTTTTGCTAGTTCCTTAGCAAAATTTTAAGGTTTTAACTTCTGTTTTAGACCATGAATTTCTTTCACTAGTTATGATAAGTGATTTTTCTTCTTTTTCTTCTGTGATTAGGTCAGAATGCCGACAATAGGCTTAGAGGTACTTTAGTACCAACCAAGATCCAGACCTGACCAACTTTAACCTCAGTCCTTCGCGAAGGTTTTTAAGGCTCGCAGGAACTACCCTAAGGTTCATTGGACTCCGTGGTTAAAGCACCCATACTTGAGACATATTTTAGCCTTGGTTTAGTTGTAGTGTGTTTTTGTAAGAGTGAGACAGAGGATTTATTTGTTTGGAGAGTTTTCTCTCTCTTTTCTTTTTATTTCTAGCTTCGGATTGGCTTCTTAACACGGTTTGTATCGGATTCCTCGTCCCCATCATCAATCCTCAAAGGTTCCTGGCAAACGATGCTTTGTAATAGCACCACCCAAGGCAACCCCCAGAACCCTGATTTTCGAGATTTCGAGATAATCTCACCCATGGCATTCTATGGCCGAATCCAGACCCTGGCAATCGACATTTCGTGATAATGCCACCCATGGTATCTGAACCAGCAAAGTGTTGCATGCACCTGGTAGGATATGTAAATATTCTAAGAGACAAGCACCGAGGAGACGATATGTTGTTACACATCTTCGAGGGAAATTTCCTGCCTCTTCGTACTAGGAACTCGTCCAAATCAACTTATGATGATCGGCCGCTCCTAATCTAGGCAACATTTTCAGAACATTAAAATGCTTTTGTATGATTTTGATAGTTATGCATACTGAAACAGACTGTGTGTGGATTGGGGTGCTTAGGTTACCGAGTCTCGCAACCGAAGGTCAGTTAACGAGGACGAATACTCCCTAAGCCTTAGACCTAATTGGTGCGCTGTTTCTTGCTCTTAGCAGTATTATAATGATATATCCGTTGCAGTATATTGCAAAAAATGGTCACCAGTTTAATTTATTTATTACTCGAGATTTAGATTATCCCGAGGTTGAACTCAGGGAGCACACGTTATTCTAGAAATATATAAGTTTACAATACTGTTACAAGAATTTAAGAGAGAGAGTGAGCAAAATTTTCTCTTTTTCTTCTCTTGGCTCCTTCTTCTTCTCTCTTTTCTTTCAGCAGCTTCTTCTCCTTTCTTCTTCTTTTCTTTCTCTTCTTCAGTCAACTTCTTTGCCATCTTCTTTCTTCTGCCCTCTGCTGCGATTCTTCTTTTTCTCTTCCTTTTCTCTGCTACTGCTTCTTCTTCTTTCTTCTTTCTTCTGCGTCGTCTTCTCCTTCTTCTTTCTTCAGTAGCTCCTTCCTTCTTCTTCAATGTTTCCCTGCTTCGAACGTTTGATTCTTCGAGTCGGACACCTTGTCGGCCTTGTTTCTATAGTGCCTCCTTCTTTCTTCTTCAGCTGCTGTGGGTTCTCCTTCACCTTCTTCTTTGCTGCTTCCCTTCCTTTTTCTCCTTTCTTCTTTTTCTCTGCTGCGGGAGCTTTGCGGCTAAGTCCTTGTCGCCCGCTCTTCCTCTTCTTCTTCTTCCTCACCTGTTCCCTGCACACAATGACGCAAAACCTACCCATACCCTTTCCCGCGTCTCCCTCTCTCTGAATATCTCTTTGGTACACTCTCCCAAAGCCGAGTAATCGGGTCGGGTCGCGTGCCCGGGTCCAGGCACACCGGCGTGGGTGTTGTGTTCGAGGAGTGCTTAGGAGTGGGGGTAGTCGGGTCATGGGTCAGGTCCATGTAGGCAGTGCCGCGGACGAGACCTGGTGGATAGGTGAGGAGGGACCTCACCCTAGTGTTTCAAGGCGAATAGCCTATGTGACTTTTTCAATTTATGTGTGGGCGCGCGCCCACACACTTCTGAGGTGGGACTAAAGTCCCACCTTCGTTTTCGAGCATCTGCGGGAAGAGGGTTCATCCAATTGGGGTAGCGGCAGAGGCCTGCGACCCCAATTTCGAACCTGAGTGTGTCCGCAAGCAGGTTCTGCGCGACTTGGGACCTGCTGCTTGGGATGAGGAGACCTGGGTGAAGCCCCCAAGCAAGCTTCACTCGCTCGACAATGGCGGTGAGCACCTGGGTCCTGAAAACACTAAAACGGCCTCGCGGCCATGTCAAAAGGCTCAGGGAGGTTCGCCCAGGTGTGGCGAGTGTGCAGCGGTGGTTGGCGAGTTGCGAGAGTGCCTGTGGTCATGCGCTTAGGGCACACTGCATGCGTGAGAGTGGGTGTGTTTAGGGGGTGTTCTGGAGGAGTGGCGTGGTGAATGGAGTGCGGATTTAGGGTCAGTGAGGTGTCGCGGTGCTTAAGGGGTGATTGGTGAGGCGGATGGAGGCGTGGAACGACGGGAACGCCTCGCCGGAGGGTGGTCGGGGATGGAGAAGGTGGCGATGGAAAGTGGTGGTCAGCGGGTGGAAACAACAAATTAATAAGGGGGAAATAAAGGATAGAGTAAGGTGAAGAGTGTTTACCTACTTAATTGACGAAAGGGGAGGAGGAGGCGCTCGGCGCGTGCCTGCCGACGTCGGAGACGAAAATGCCCAGAGGGGGGTAACGGCGACGAGGAGGAGGTCAGGGAGGTGCCAGCTGGTGCGGCCTGGCGCGGGAGGACGAGGTGAAGTTTCATTTTTGGTTTGACCACGTTTGACTGGTCAATTTGCATAGAAACCCAAATTCTGTCACAAATTGGGTATGGTTCTCAATTTAAGTCAAGATAGGTTCCAAAGGCCAAATTGAAGGTTCTAAACCATAAAGAATATTTTTTCATGAATTTTAGGGGGCTTAGTTGATTTTTATCCTACCTGGAACCTCGTAAATTAAATCAGGTTTGTTTCAGGGTTACAGAATGTCATTTAATTCTTAGAAGTTGCTATAATCCTTTTCGGATCAGGTCATCCCACTTTCTTTCTTATTAAGCCCATTTGACCTGTGTTTAGACCCTTAGACACCTCTTCTATGTACTGCATTGGTAAAATTACAGTTTTACCCCTTGTGAATTATTTTATTCTTAAATTTAGAATTCTCTGATTTAGGCTTTTCCTTAGGTTTTGTAGGAGCTTTTGTACGCTTATTTGGATCAAAATATTCTAGTTAGGGTTCATGATGAGGCTCTCATCATACCCCCATGCTTAGCTTTTGCTAGTCCCTTAGCAAAATTTTAAGGTTTTAACCCTTGTTCTAGACCATGAATTTCTTACCAAGTTTAGATAAGTGCTTTTCCTCTTATATCCTTGATTAGGTCAGAATGCCAATTGGAGTTGCTTGGTTTCAACCGGGTTTTAGTTTGTTATAACGTTGTAGTAAAGCCGGTTATTACCAACACTTCAAATATAAATTTTTTTACTCGGAAATAAAAGAGTTCCCGAGGTCGAACTCAGGGAGCAAGTTGTATTCTAGAGATATACATGTTTCTTTTACAAAAAGAAAGAGAGAGGGAAAGAATTTGTTGTTTTCTCTTTGTTCTGCAGAGGGGATGCTCTTCTTTCTCTCTTTCTTTAGATCTCCTTCTTTCTCTCTGTTCTGCAGAGGTGATGTTCTTCTTCTGCAATGGTGATGCTCTTCTTCTTCTTCCTGCTGTTCCTGCTTTGGTGATGTTCTTCTTTCTTCAGAGCTCCTTGTTCTTCTTCTTCGTTCTGCAGAGGTGATGCTCCTCTTCAGATCTCTTTCTTCTTCTTCCTTGGTTTCTGCCTTGACCTCTCTTCTTCTTCTTCTGCAATTGTGGTGACCCTTTCTCTTTTCCCTTTTCTTCTTTATGGCTGCAGAGCTTCTGCCTTCAGCTACTAAGTCTTCCTTTCTTCTTCTTCTGCTTTGGCCGTTGCTCTTCCTTCTTCTTCAGCCTGCCTTCTTTCCTGCTCTGGCTGCTGACCTTCCGTCGTCTGACCCGGTGCTTAGACGACTTAACTATGCATTTGCTACAGTGCAGCTCCTTCTTCTTCCGCGGGTCTTCTTCTTCGCCTGTGCCGATGTGGGACTAAACGCAGACCGTTCCTCGCGTGCGCCTGCTGGGAGACCGCGGCCTGGCTTCTGCAGCTGCGGCTTCTATTTGCATAGGTTGCTGGCTGGCTGCCTTCGCAAGACTCCCCGTACTCCGCAGCAGCTGGAGACCTGGAGTCCTCAAGCCTGGAGCGCGGGAGAAGCTGCTTCAATGTGCGTTAATGGTGGTCGAACCTCAAAACCTGTCGGACACGAATATGGCCTCGCGGCCTGATCAAACCACTGGGGAGCCTTCGCCGTGGCACGGCGAAGGTGAGGAGCTGCGCGGCGGGCCGCAAGGAGGTGTCTGGCGGCAGCCCTGGGTCGGACTGCAACCGGAGGAATGGGTCTGTTCGGGGGGGTGTTACGGAGGTGTGGAGTGGCAGTGGAGGGGTGGGGGGTGCTCAGTGTGATGAGGCGGAGGTTCGGTGAGGGTCGGCGAGCCGTGTGGGTTGCTGAGGTGATGGGAGCGGCTCGCCGGAGGGTGGTCGGAGGCGAAGGGGGTGAAGGTGGTCAGGGTCGGTAGAGGGCTTAATTGAATAAATTGAAAGCGGGGAAAGAAAGAGGAGGAGAAGGGGAGTAGCTCTAGCTTACTTGCAGGGACGAAGGGGGAGGAACAGGGCGACAGTCGTATCGACTGTCGCCGGAGAAGACGATGCTCAGGGAAAGGGGCGGCGGCGAGCAGAGAGCCGGAGAGGCGCCAGCTGGGTGCGGCGTGGCGCAGGAAGAGCAGGGGAGGAAGTCTCTGCTGCTGGTATTGCAGCAGAGCGAAGAGGTGGAGGGGGAGGAAACCGCCGGAGCTGGTGAGCGTCTGCCGGAGGAAGAAGAGAAGAAAGTTGGGGATTTTCTCCGTCAGATCCAGGCTGCCCTGGTCGGTGGAGCAACGGGGGGTATTTATAGGGATCAAACAGGGAGGAAGGCGGAGGGAGACGACGTGTCTCCCTCGCCGGAGGATGGTCGGAAACAAGAACCCATACCGTCCGTGCGTTCGCACGGCCGGTATGGTGGGCTGCAACGACCAGGGGGGTGTCCCTGCGACGGCTGACGACGCAGGGCACCCCCGGTTTACTTGCCAGGTCCCCCACCTCACCCTGCGCGGCGCCATGCTCCGCGCAAGGTCGCCGGAGCATGGTGCTGGCAGGTTTTACAGGAGGGACCTGATTGCAAAGAACGAAGGAGAGTTAGGGGCCAAAATGCGAGGGTTCAAAAGTTGAGGGCCAAAGAGTAAATATATGAGGACCAAAGTGTGAAGTCGGTCAAGGAGGTTTCTTCTTAGGCTCAAGTTTTTATACATGACTAATTAGGACCTAAGGAATCTGATGGTGAATTTCATTTTCATATTAAACCTTGTTTGACCGGTCAATTTGCGCACAAACCCAAATTAAGTTATTAATTGGGCATGGTTCTCAATGTAGGTCAAAATGGGTTCTAAAGGCCAAATTGAAGGTTCTAAACCCTAGAGATTATTTTTCTATGAATTTTAGAGGGTTTATTCTATTTTTACTTTGCCTCGAACCTTGTGAATTGAAGTGGGTTGTTTTAGGGTTACAGATTATCATTTGGTTTCTTGGAAGTGCTGTAGCCCTTACTAGATCATCTCATCCCACTTTTATTCTTATTAAGCTGCTTTGACCTATGTTTGGGCCCTGAATTACCCTGTATGCAGATTATACTGGTAAAATTGCACTTTTACCCCTTATGACTTGTTTTCTTCTCAAACTCAGAATTCTCTGAGTTATGCCTTTCCTTGAGACATGTAGGAGCTTTTATCCTTTGTATTAGGTCAAAATGAGCTAGTTATGGCTCATGATGAGGTTCTCATCACCAATCATAGGCCTAAAAGGTACTCTAGGACCAACCAAGATCCAAATCTGTCTAGCTTTAGCCTCAGTCTTTAGCAAAGGTTTTTAAGGCCTACAGGAACTAACCTAAGGTTTATTGGACTTCGTGGTTAAAGCACCCGTGCTTGAGATAATTTTAGCTTTGGTTCAGTTCGCACTGCGTTTTGTAAGAGAGAGAGACAGAAGATGTATTTGTTTGGAGAGTTTTCTCTCTCTTTTCTTTTTAATTCTAGGTTAGGATTATCTTCACAGCACGATATGTATCGAATTCCTTGTCCCCATCATCAATCCTCAAGGGTCCCTGCCAGACGATGCTTCGAGATAGCACCGCCCATGGTAACCCCCAGAATCCTGGCTTTCGAGATTTTGAGATAATCCCGTCCATAATGTTCCATGGTCGAATTCAGACCCTGGCAATTGACACTTTGTGATAATGCCATCCATGGAATCTGAACCAGCAGAGTGCTTACATGCCCGCAGTAGGATATGTAAATATCCTAAGAGACAAGCACTGAGGAGATGATATGCTGTTACGCATCTTCGAGGGGAATTTCCCACCTCTTCGCGCCGAGAACTCGTCCAAATCAACTTGTGTTAATCGACTGCTCCTAATCTAGGTGACTTTTTCAGAATATTTGAAACGCTTCTGCGTGATTTTGATACTTATGCTCACTGAACCAGACTGTGTGTGAATTTGGGTGTTTAGGTTACTGGGTCCCGTAAACCAAAAGTCAGTTAACGTGGCCGAATACTCCCTATGCCTTGGACCTAATACTTAAGCTTTTCATTTTCCTCAACCTTTTGAGGAGTATCTAGATCTTATTGGGTACTAAGAGTCTATCCAAGAATGCCTAAGGTAAGCGTTCTTACTAATCTTGTTGTGCACTTTCCTTTTTCTTTTCCTTAATGCGGTCTAGAACTTAGGTTAAATTCCTTAATTTCTTACTAATGACTATCCTTTTTTCTTTTTCATTTTGTGCTCCTTTTTGTAATTTAGCTCTTTTTCTCCTCCTTTTGTAAAATCCACAAGAATCCTTCCTCCTTTCAAATTTTTTTTTTATATTAAAACTTTTCTTATGAGTTTTTATTCATTTTACACTTTCATACCCCCCATGCTTAAGATTTGCATTGTCCTCATTGTAAATTAGGAGGATTTTTATTTAGCTTGGTTCATGCATTAGGACAGATATTTTGGTGAGTGGATGGGTCGGGGTGACTGTTGCGGACGATTTCTAATCTCAGATGTGAGCACCTGAGGTGGAGTTGGTTGTCCTAAAGGATGAACCTAAAGTGCAAAGAGGTGTCAGAAAAAGTTTCAGGTTTTTCAGAAAGAATAACGGGCTGCCTCCCGTTAAGCGCTGAGTTTTACGCCATCAGCTAGGCGCAATAAGCTCAGGGAGAATGGAGGATAAATGATGACTCAGCCAAATCTGTAGAGGTTACATCAATGAACGGTTTGAGTCTCTAACCGTTCATGATGAAAGGTTCGAAATCGTGGCTGAGAGGACTGATTTCAACGGCTCCATTTCCAAAAACTCGTGAGACAAGATACGGTTCGACCCACTTGGATCGCAATTTCCCAGGGAAGAGTTTGAGTCGGGCATCAAAGAGTAGGACCTTCTTATCAGGGTGGAAGGTCTTTCTAGATATGTGCTTGTCATGGAAGGATTTAACCTGCTCTTTGTAGATTCGTAAGTTCTCATACGCATCAAGGCGTAATTCATCGATCTCGCTTATCTAAAGCTTTCTGTGGGTTCCAGCCTTAGAAAGATCTAAGTTGCAGCTCCGTACTGCCCAACAGGCTTTGTGCTCCAGTTCGACGGGAAGATGACATGCCTTCCCGTACACCAGTCTGAAAGGAGACATGCCTAGTTGCGTCTTGTGGGCGGTCCTATAAGCCCACAAAGCTTCCGGAAGTCGAGACGACCAATCCTTCCTGTCAGGTCGAACAGTAACCTGCAGGATTTTCTTGATCTCCCGATTTGATAGCTCAGCTAGACCATTAGTTTGGGGGTGGTAAAGAGTAGAGATTCGGTGAGACACCCCGTATTTGGTCATCAGTGACTTGAACTGAGCATTGGTGAAATTGGTCCCTCCGTCAGAGCTGATTGCACGAGGAATCCCGAACAGTGAGAAGATATTCTGATGAATGAATTTGATGATAATCTTGTGATCACAGGTTCGAGTCGGAATGACTTCGATCCATTTGGACACGTAGTCCACCGCGAGTAAAATGTACTCGAAGCCTTCCGAAACAGGAAAGGGGCCCGTAAAATCAATCCCCCAAATATCGAAGATCTCGTATACGAGAATCGGCTGCAAAGGCATCATTGTGCGGTGGCTTATGTTGCCCAGAGTTTGGCAACGACTGCATGCCTTACAGTGACTGTATGCATCTTTGAAGATAGTGGGCTAGTAAAAGCCATACTGGAGGATTTTTTATGTGATTTTGTGCATAGAGAAATGACCACCGCATGCCTGGTCATGGCAGAAGGAGAGAATGTCATTGACTTCGCCCTCCGGGACACATCTCCAGATGATTTGGTTAGCACTTATGCGGAAAAGGTACGGGTCTTCCCAGATGTAGTATCTCGCATCAGAGTGCAACTTGTCTTTCTTGGCCTTTGGCCAATCAGACGGGATCTGACGAGATGCCAGGTAGTTTACTATATCAGCAAACCATGGAAGCCTAGTACCAATAGTTAATAGGTGCTCATCAGGAAAATGCTCTGTGATGGGTCCAAAAGGGTTGATGATCTCAGAAGGAAGTCGAGACAAGTGATCAGCTACCACGTTCTACCTTCCCTCCTTGTCGCGAATCTCGAGGTCGAATTCTTGCAACAGCAAGATCCATCGGATTAATTGAGGCTTCGCATTCTTCTTAGCAAGGAGATGCCTCACAGCAGTGTGATCCGAGTAAATGATGACGTGGGAACCCAGGAGATAAGATCGGAATTTTTTGAGGGCAAATACTATGGCTAGCAGCTCTTTCTCCGTAACTGTGTAGTTACGCTGAACCTCATCAAGTGTCTTGTTAGCGTAGTAGATGACCATGGGTTTCCCGTCAATCTTCTGCCCCAGAACCGCTCCTACAGCGAAATCAGATGCATCGCACATGATCTCAAGGGGTTGAGACCAATCAGGGGACTGTAGGATCGGGGCTTGAGTGACTCGATCACGAAGGCTCTCAAAAGCTTGAGTGCAATCCTTGGAAATTTCAAAGGGTACATCCTTGGAGAGAAGAGTAGTGAGGGGGCACGCGATTTTCGAGAAATCAGGGATGATACGATGGTAAAAACTGACTTGCCCCAGAAAAGAATGGATGTCCCTGATCGAGCTAGGCATAGGAAGTCAAGAAATCAGATCAACCTTGGCTCGATCCACTTGGATGCCTTTCTCAGAAATTAAATGTCCTGGGATGATCCCCTCAGGCACCATAAAGTGGCTCTTTTCCCAGAAAAGAACCAAATTTACGTCAATGCAACACCTAAGTATATGAACCAAGTGCTGGAGGCAATCATCAAATGATGCCCCGAAAATTGAGAAGTCATCCATGAAGACTTCCAGATAGTCACCTACCATATCAGAGAATATGGCAAGCATGCACCGCTGAAAAGTCGGGGATGCATTGCAGAGACCAAAAGGCATCCTTCGGAACGCGTACGTCCCAAAGGGGCAGGTGAATGTGGTCTTCTCTTGATCCTCAGGATGAATAGCCACTTGGTTATAATCGGAGTACCCGTCGAGGAAGCAGAAGAATCTATTTCCCGCTAATTTCCCGAGAATTTGATCAATGAATGGTAGTGGGAAATGATACTTCTTCATGGAGGAATTGAGTCTTCGGTAATCTATGTAAACTCTCCACGAGTTGGCTATATGGGTAGGTATGACTTCTCCAATTTCAGTCGTAATGGTGGTGAGCCCTGCCTTCTTAGGCACAACTTGGATTGGGCTCACCCAACGACTGTCGGAGATCGGGTAGATGATCCCTGCATCTAACCACTTAATGATCTCCTTTTTCACGACCTCCTACAGATTGGGATTCAAACGTCTCTACATTTCTGGGAAGGTCGTGCGCCCTCTTCAGAATAAATACGGTGTGTGCAATAAGAGGGACTTATTCCAGTCAAATCATCGAGAGTCCAACCAATGGCTCTGCGATGTTGCTAGAGAACAGTAATCAGACGGGATTCCTAATCAGGTGTGAGTCTGGAGTTTATAATCTCAGGAAATGTCTGATTAGAACCTAAGAAGACATATTTGAAATGGTCGGGAAGGGGTTTGAGTTCAAGAATGGAGTTATCAACAGCAGCGGGTGGTTCAGAGTGAGCGTGGGGTACAAGGGAGGAGTTATAGGTTTGTCTAAATCAGGGTCTGACTCCTCTAATTGCGGTTCAAGATCTTCTTGTGGTTGATGAGGAATAATCATGTTGTCCTCAAGTTATGGTTCATCAACCAAAGCTCTAACATCACAGATTTGTTCAATAACATTGCAGTTGATCCCTTGTTAGGCCTTAAAGATATCAATTTTGAGAGTCTGATTCCCAAATTTCAGTTCTATTTGGCCCTCTTCACAACTTATGTTGGCCCTTGCAGTGGCCAGAAAGGGTCTCCCTAGTATGATCGGTGTACCCCTTGGATTTTCAGGTGCATCCATATCTAAGACTATAAAGTCTACAGGGAAATAGAAATCACGCACCCTCACAATAACATCCTCAAGAATTCCTTTAGGTGACTTGATAGATCGGTTTGCTAACTGTAGGGTCACCTCGGTCGGTTTTAGCTCATATTCTTCTAAATGGTTGAGTAAGGATGTGGGTATCAAGTTTATAGAGGCACCTAAGTCTAACAATGCTCTGTCGAACTGGGTTTCACCGATCTTACATGAAATCAGGGGAGTTCCTGGGTCATTTGCCTTGGGTGGGAGTCTTCTCAGGATTACAGAGCAGGCTTGCTCTAACAGTACAATCAGACTCCTACTCTTGGTTCTTGGCTTACGCTGAGGTGTACACACGTTTTTCAAAAATCGTGCATAAGCCGATACGTGGCGGATCGCATCCATCAAGGGGATGTTTATTTGGACCTGCTCAAAGAGCTTGACCAGATCCTCCTCAGGAGCCACGGATTTGGTTGTCTTCTTTCCCTTGGTCAAGGCCTCAGGAAATGGAACCTTGGTTGGTTCCTCTAGGATAGGTCCAGGTTTTTGATCTAGGACAGGGATAGGAACATCCTGGATGATTGCCCTAGGATTTGGGTCATGACCAGGCTTGGAGTGGTCTAGATAAGGTGGATCTTGGGTCGCTTTACCACTACGGGTTGTTACAGGTTAAGTCCTACCTTGTTCTGGTTGGGGGTTGGTAGAATGGGCTGCTGTTGTTGATAACCCACATAAGAAGTTGAAGCTTCCATCCCATTAGGTGAATGAATAGAAGGGGCCTGATAAACCATGTGTACTTGGCCCGGGTTTGGGTTCATAACGCGCCGCTAGGTCGGCACGCTATTAGGGTTAGGTAGAGGTTGAGAAGGAAGCGTGCCTGGTTGGCGAGAATTTGCTAACTGGGCCAGTTGATTTCGAACCTCTGTGATTTCGTCCTTGTGTTGCTTTTGAATAGCCACATTCGTTCTCTGAATGTCAGCCAAAGTTTGAAGGATGAGGGACATTTGGTCTTGGTTTGGCCCGGATGGATAAGTGGGGTTGAGCCGAGGCTGAGGCGGCTGATAAGGATGAGGTGCTGGTAGATGGGGCTGAAAGGGTGGTCTCAGATTCTGGGAACTCCCCGCCCACTCGAAGTTGGGATGGTTTCGCCATCCAGGATTGTAGGTCTTGGAAAAAGGGTCATTCTAGATGGAGTTGAGGTCCTCGCAGGTCTGAGGAGCCCCAGAAAAGTCAGAGAATGGGGGAGTAGATCTCCCCCGGCTAGAATAGAAAGGATCAGAGGTTCCTCCGATCCGAGAGTCTGATGGGGGTGGATACGAGTCCATCCCAGGAGAAGGTCGGTGGAAAATGTGTTGCACAGCTTCTCGTGTGGGAGGGGGTTGTGCGAAGGAGTTCTACGCAGAGGTGGCTCGCTGCAAATGCTGAGTCAGCTCATCCACCTTCTTCTCAATAATAGAGAACTTGTTCAATCGACTGGCCATTAATTCCAGGTCGACTGATGCGGACCTTGGGAAATCCATTTCTACTGTAAATTAGGTCTCTAGACGTCCAGACCTAGTGCCAGACGTCTAATATGTCGTTTGACTGAATTACACAAGAACCCTGATTAGGTTTGAACAAAGTCAGTAAGGAAACTCATCTAGAATTAGACATCTGACCTAGTTTCCAGACGTCTTAAACATGACTTCCAGAAGTCTGATATTTTTCCAAGACATCTGATGACCCTGTTAGAATCATTAATGATTCTGATTACGGCCTGTTCTACCTTGGGATAATTCCCAAGGGCTATGGAAGCCTTCCAAGGCCTTCCAAAGCTTTCTTAGGCCACCTATAAATAGAGGGGTAGCCCTCCCTTATTAAGACACACCATTAGAAACAATTTCCACATCCATTTGTGTCATAGAGAAGTGATCTTGCTCTCCAAAGCCCCACTCGTCACATTTGAGAGCTTCAATACTCTACCGAGATCACGCCTATGCACTTCCATCTAAGGGAAGTTCTTCTCTGCCTATAGAAGCTAGTATCATTCTCTTTACTTTATGGCTCTATAGGATATTTGTATTTGTTTTTGTTTGGGTATTCGCTTTGCGAATTCCCATTTCCTTCGCGAGACAAAAACCTTCTCGTGAAGAGAAAGGGTTTGTGGAACACTACTCTCGTACTTGTAGCGTGGTTTTATAGAGGTTGAACTACCCTTGTTAAAGTAGTTCAGTTAGTGGATTTTGATTGACTTGGTCGATCAGAAAATTCTAAGTCGAGAGGGTTAGGTGATGGTTTTCACCTGGTTTGGGTTTTCACCTAAAAATACTTGTACATTGTGTGATTGTATTTTTTGTGTGAGATCATTATTTTGCTTCTGCAGTTTATATTATATCCCGTTGTTGTATCAGATGATCGTCGCAAATGGAGTTGAGTTTTGAAAACCCATCGTCGTAGTTTGATTTGCGAGAAAAATCGTGAATAGATAAATTTTACCGAAACTCTAAAGGAATTCCGGGTCTAACACAGGGAGGTGGACGTTTGATTAAAAATCGCGTTTGTTTAATTGTCACGAAGCAGATTAGCTGGTTGAATTGAATCGAAACTAGCTATCTACTTAAAGAATAAATAATAGAAGAAAGAGAGAGAATATTACAAATAAAGAGAAAACAAAGATGGAATAAATATGGATTTCATTATCATAGAACAGTGTTCATTACAACTACTTGCTACCCTAGAAAGCAAGAAATCTATACTAGAAAGCGGTAAAAGAAGGTGGAGAGAAGTTATCCTCCTGGACGGCTGCTTGAAGGATGAGCCGCAACGACGGAGCTCTCGGACAAAGGTGGTGAGATGCGGGACGAAGGAGAATGATGAAGGACAACGGAGAATGGGGCAGGACGATGTCGTAGCAGAATCCACTTCCCGAATGGCGATGAGAGGACCAGCGCAGAATGCTCCACGAAGGGGATGAGAAGGTGGAAAAACTATAATTTAAACCCTAATGGGGCACCCCGGGTTTGAGACAAGCTCGTAGAACTTTGGAGGGGGTGAGAGGAGAGAGGAAGGGATCAAGAAAGTGCAGGGGTCGTAGGGCTATTTATAGGTGAAGTTTGAATGGGCAAAAAGATCATTTCATGCATAAAACATTAATTCCGAGCATTTAGTGACGGATTTAAACGTTACTAAAGCCCCTGAACGTGGACGTAGGTCATGCGCACACGCCTCTCTCTCCTCTCCCCGTGCCTCAACGAACGCGCACGATCTTTGATTCTCGGTCGTCCGATCAAGCGATCGGATGGCTTAAAATCCATCCTACAGCTTCTACTTCAACGCGCCCAACGCTCGTGCGTGCAATTGCGCGTGGGCTTGGGTGTCCAATGTCGCGTGCGCCCGCTTACGCATCTAGTGCGGCCACGTAGTCGCCTCCATCGCTGCTCGATTGCCATCCAACGAACGAAATCAATTGCGCGCCACTTGCGCCTTCAATTTAAGGTGAGTGGGGGCTCGACCTCGCGACCTGTGGTTCGCCCACAAAGGCATGACCGCTGCGCTATCGCGTTGGATGGTTGCATTTAGGTTTTAAGGGTCGCGCGTCTATGGCTGTTGGATCAAGATCCAACGGCTTAGATCTTGCCTCGCCCGCGCCTTCAGAGGTTGAGAAGAGATGTTGTGGCCGGTTTGGACGGCTGTGATGGCGCCACGTGGTGCCATCATAGCCATCCATCTTTTGTGTCTTGTACATGGTGCCATGGATGTCGGATTAGACCAATTTTTGTGCCGTTTGGTTACGATCATTGATCCGAACCCATTCGTGTGGTCGGATTTTTCATCTGATGTACGGATTTATACCATCTTGGCTTCTTGACCTCTGATCTTTCTCAGATTGCATCTAATGTTACGGAAGTCCAATCAGGGCAATCTTGGAGTCGTTGAACTCCGATCGTCACCCTGATCAGATCCGTACGGTTGGATCTTCAATCTGAGGCCCCGATTAAATGTTGCCTTGTTACCCGACCACAAAAAGGAAAAATTAACGTAAATTTTATACAACCTAACCTAAATGCAAGATAATGCATGTTATGCAATATTTATAATATATGATATAACTCTATGTCTAAGAACATGCAAAAATAGATGGTTTATGTGATATAAACGTATTTACATCACACCCCGATGCCTATCTTTTGTTAGTCCTTAGCAAAACTACGTGCTATTTATAAGAGAATTAAGTCGGATTTCTTGGGCAATAGTTATTTTTCAACACTAATGAATTTCAACTACGACTTGAACTACAGAGACACAACAGCACCCAGGTGTCTGCCAAAATGCAGACCGCCTCAAGTCCTCGCCTTATTCAAAGAAGGATCTTTTTCTTCTTTTCTTCTTTTCTAATTTTTTTAGATTTTTGAGTTTGGGGTTTTGGAGTAGCTTTCTATGGCCACTCAACCTACCCAAGACTCGAAAAAAACGCTAAGTTCTAAGCATCATTATGTGTGAAATGTGATAGACTCATTGATCGGTGATTAGAACGGATTTCGGGTTTCTACGCCCTTAGGTGACATTGAAAAGAAATTCTGCCTAAAGGTGTATCTATTCGACAGGTAGCTTTCTCCCTACTTTTATTTTTATGGGGTCAACATAAGGGTAAACCCAGTGTATATCTCCCTGGCTTATTCTATCTCTCCACTTCTTCCTAAGTGTTTTGAAATTATACATGCATTTCTTGAGTTGGGTTTTGGACAACCTACCAATGGGCTGCTACCCATGATAACTTGTCAGCCATACTCGTGCGGTGAAGTGTGGCTTATTATTTTCTTTTCTTTTCTTTTCTCCTCTCCTTTTCTATTTTTTTTCTTTTCTTTTTGGATATTTTTCTTTTTTTCTTTTTTTAAGTAGGTGGCTTCCCTAATCTAAGATTTATCTAAAGGCAGTAGGAAAAGAATGGTCATGTGATTGGGCTTTGGACAACCTACCAATGGGCTGTTACCCATGATAATTTACCAATCATACCACCCTAGAAGGTTTATTAACTACCCAATTTCCGTTAAAACCACCAAAAAGCGAGTCAATGTGAGAAGTTTGTAGATGCTTAGACTTACTATCGCCTCAAATCAAAGGGCGGGTTAGTAAGTCGTGTAATTATCACCCAAACTTATTTAACTAATTAAAATCTGAATTTAGAATGGCGAAGACTCAAGAAACAAGTCCACATTTTAGGGGACACCCAGGTTGATTAAGTCCGAAGACCTTAAGGGTCTAAGTATTCAAATCATATAGTTTTATTCTCTAAGATCCTCCACGTTGAGCTCCTCTACCTTGTTCACCACCTCGATTGTGGGTGACCTTCTGTTTCTACTCTGGTCCGAGGGAACGAAGAAGCTTCCCTTGAAGCTTCCCCTTAATGAAGGTCTTTCCTAATGCCTTAAGATTATTTACAACGAGAGTAAACCTAGTGTTTATCTCACTCAAAGACTCATTAGATTTCATAGAAAAAGACTCAATTCTTGTGAAAGTAAATTGAGTTTAGAAGTCTTTACCTTAGAGGTACCCTCGTAAGTTACCTCGAGTGTGTGTCAGATCTCGTATGCGGTGGCGCATTACGAGATTCTGTTGAACTCCTCCGAGCTGAGCACGCAATACAACGCATTCATCGTCTTCACGTTGAGCGAGAGTTCCCAGATTTGCTGCTGCGAGTATCTTGCGGTGGGTCTCTTTGGGATGTCGAACGTCTCACATCTGGCCCATATGGTGAAGTCATTGGCTTGGAATCAAGTCTTCATCCGCAGCTTCCAGTACGAGTAATTGTTCCCGTCAAAGAATGGCGGTTTAGTGGTAGACTGCCCCTCCAAAATTCTCGTCGTAGAGCTGCTTCCCTCCATGATCTTCTTATCTGGTTGTTATGCCAAAAAGAAAGAACCTGCTCTGATACCAATTGTAATTCCCTGCGGGAGGGGGTGAGATATGCGTGACGTAATAAAGTGCGGAATTAAAAATATAACAATCTCACAAAGAAGACAAACACACAATAGGCACAAGTATTTTTAGGTGGAAACCCAAATCGGGTGAAAACTACCACCTAAGTCTCTTGATTTAGGATTTTCCGATCGACCTAGTCGATCAAATCCACTAACCCAATCACTTAAACGAGAGTGACTAAACCTCAATACAACAACAGTACTTTGAATGTGGGTAGTGTACCTCAAAACCACTCCTCTTCATGAGGAGTATTTGTCCCTCGATGGAGATGGGAATTCGCAATGCGAATACCCAACCAAAGAAAATAAGAAGTACAACAATCATATAGAGCCACAAATATTAAAAGCTAGCTTCTATAGGAGTTAGGAAACTTCCATTTGGTGGAAGTGCGTCAGCGTGACGACGTGGGTGTGTGAACCACGCGATGGCACCTCGTTGCTCTCGTAATCGCAGAGGGAGAGTGGGAGTGCAGCGAAGCTGAAGCTCCTAAGAGTGTGGTCAAGGGTTTGGGGAGCAGCACTTCTAGATGATCTTATTCTTCTTTTGACACAAGAGATGTGGAAATGTGTTGCTTGGGTGTGTCTTGGTGGTTTTGCAAGGCAAGGGTCCTCTATTTATAGAGGGCCTAGGAAGGCCTTGGAAGGCCTTAGAAGGCATCCATAGCCGTTAGGGTTGAACCTAAGGCAAAACAAGTCGTAATCAGAATCATCTATGATTCTGACAGGGTCATCAGATGTTGGGTCCAAGTATCAGACGTTTGGAAAACTTGTTTAAGACATTTGGGAACTAAGTCAGACGTCTGAATCTAGGCGGGTTTCCTTCCTGACTTGGTTCAGACCTAAATAGGGTTCTAGTGTAAGGCCATCAGATGACGTACAGGATGTCTGGCAATAGGTCTGGACGTCTAGAAACCTATTATACTGCGGGAATGGATTCCCAAGATAGGTTAATAGCTAGAAAATCTGACAAACGTGATTTTGGCTCACAACGAGAATCAATGGTCATATATCAGACGTCTGGGGTCTTTTACAGACGTCTAATATAAGCCTAATAATTATTTTCCTTAACGTTTATTTTGTTAGCCAACGTTTCACTAATTTGACGTCTGGCACAACCATCAGACGTCTTCTAAGATGTTTGGACTAAGGTCTGGTCGTCTGATTTCATCAGACATAACCTTCTAAGTCCAGCCTAAGTTATTGGACGTCTGAGTCAACGGTCAAATGTCTTAAAAGTCACTATCGGATGTCTGATTTCCAGATTAGACGTCTGATTAGGCTCTCAGAATCCTATTTTGGTTTTTTAAGTTATCTATAGAAAACCTAAGTATCCTAGGGTTATGCAAGTGTTACTAGGACTACTTTAATGGTCCTTTGAAGCTCTTTAACATAAGATCTAAGAAAGAAATAAAGAGCAAAGAACAAAGTATGAAAATATAAAGTATAATGAAACAAGAAATGAAATCTATCCTATCCTCCATCTCCTTTCTTCTTCAAGCTTTCGATCCTCGCAAAGCTCCTTCTCCTCCGTCAAGCTCTTCTAATTTGCCATGGATGTGAGCTCGAACTCCGTCTAAATACGTCTCCATTTGCAAATATCTTGAAATCTATGACTTCAAATGCAAATGTTAAATAATACGTATTTTGTTGTCATCAAAATAAATGTCGTGGTGCTCTAGCACCAACTGTTCAAACAAGGGTGATGACCTATACGCAGTATAATCTAGGGAAGGGTAAGGATTAACATATCCTTCTTGATTGTAGATCATATTAGGTTATCCAAATGAGGGCGGTGATCTATAATCGGTGTAGCTCGGAGAAGGATAAGATTCAAGATCATGGTGTCTAGGGTTAGACCCTGAATAAGGAGGTCTGGAACTGTATCCCCAATCAAGATTATCCCAGCGAGAAGATGGATGAGAATAAATTTGGTTGGAATAATAATCACTTTGGGAATAAATAGTGGTAGGAGTGGAAGTGTGAATATGATGTGGAAAGATCCATGACAGAACGGGAGGAAGAAAGGTGCCCTGCAATACAAACAAACAAACCTGTCCTTAAGTGGACTAGCCTAAAGACCTACTGGTGACGACCTTCCTCTATAGTTCTATTATTTCGTCGTAGTATAGTATAGAGAAGTGATTACCAGTTTAATACAATTTGTTACTTAGAAATAAAAGAGTTCCCGAGGTCGAACTCAGGGAGCAAGTTGTATTCTAGAGATACAAATTCTTATTACAAAAAATATTACAAAAATAAAGAGAGAGAGAGAGAGAGGGAGAGATAAAAATTTGGTTTCTTCTTTCTTCCTCTTTGTTTTCTCTTCTCTTTGGCTTTTGGTTTTTCTTCTTTGTTTATCTCCTGGTGGTCTTCTTCTTCTGCCTTCTGTTCTTCTTATTTCTTCTCTTCTTCAGAGCTCCTCATCTTCTTTTCTTTCAGTTCTGCCTTTCTTCAGCTTCTCCTTTCTTCTTTCTTCTTTCTGCCTCAGCTGTAAAGCTTTTCTTCTTGCGGTCCCTTGCTCAGCGGCACGGCTTCTTCGTTCTCCTTCTTTCTCTGCAGTCCTTTTACTGCAGGGCGTCGTCTGATTTTCCAATCAGACGACTTAAATCGCCGCTGCTATAGTGCTCCACCTTCTTTCAGTCTTCGTCGGCCTTCTTCTTCTCTTCTTCCATGGTTCTTCTTCTTTGTTTACCTGTGCCTGCACATTTCAAAGTTTACATCAGTGGGCAAAACCTACTCTACCCCCCCCTCCGCGTCACTCTCTCTCAGAATTCGCTCTTGGGAAAGCTCTCCCAGAGCAACCGGGTAAATCGGGTACGCGGGTCGCGCCCGGGTCCAGGCCCACCGGCGTGCGGTGGTGGGCGAGGAGTGCAGGTCGGGCTAATCGGGTCGGAGCCAGGTCTGCGGGGCGTGAGCGCGGACGAGGCCGGGTAATCGGGCGGGTGAAGGGGACCTCACCCCGTGTGCTGAGGCGGTAAGGCTTATTCACAAAAACAATTTAAACGGTGAAAGAGTTGCGAGGCTTACCGATGTGGGACTAAACTGAGGCCTCTCCTCGCGTGCGCCTGCTGGAGGACCGCGGCCTTGCTTCTGCAGCTGCAGCTT
The DNA here is from genome assembly GCA_037157565.1 of Thalassia testudinum. Classification (NCBI taxonomy): domain Eukaryota; kingdom Viridiplantae; phylum Streptophyta; class Magnoliopsida; order Alismatales; family Hydrocharitaceae; genus Thalassia; species Thalassia testudinum. Next base: position 137,144,230 of record JAZHRO010000073.1, read on the forward strand.
CGATTTTCGTCGGTTGCTGGCTGGCTGCCTTTGCAGGAGTCTCCGTAATCCGCAGCAGCTGGAAACCTGGAGTCCTCAAGCCTGGAGCGCGGGAGAAGCTGCTTCAATGTGGCGTCAATGGCGGTCGAGCCTCAGAACCTGTCGGACACGAATATGGCCTCTCGGCCTGATCAAACTACTGGGGAACCTTCGCCGTGGCACGGCGACGGTGTTGAGCTGTGCGGCAAGCCGCAAGGCGGTGTCTGGCGGCAGCCCTAGGTCGGACTGCAACCGGAGAAATGGGTTTGTTTGGGGGAGCGTTACGGAGGTGTGGAGTGGCAGTGGAGGGGTGGGGGGTGCTCAGTGTGATGAGGCGGAGGTTCGGTGAGGGTCGGCGAGGCGTGTGAGGCTGTGGAGCGATGGAGGCGTCTCGCCGGAGTTTGGCCGGAGACGAAGGGGGTGACGGTGGACAGGAGCGGTCGAGGGTTTAATCAAATAAAAGACAGTGAGGAAAAGAAAGAGGGGGAGATGGGGAGAAGTTCTGACCTAGCTACGGAGACGAAAGGGGCTGGAGCAAGGCGACAGTCGTATCGACTGTCGCCGGAGAAGAAGATGCCCGGGGGAAGGGGCGGCGGCGAGGAGAGGGCCGGAGAGGCGCGCGCTGGGTGCGGCGCGGCGCGGGAAGAGCGAGGGAGGACAACCCTGCAGCTGGTAGTGCGGCAGAGCGACGAGGAGGAAGAGGAGAGGCCGCCGGAGCTGGAAGGCTTCCTGTCGGAGTGGGAAGAGAGGAAGTGGGGGTCTTTCTCTGTCAGGACCGAGCTCTCTTGAACGGTGGAGCGACGGGGGGTACTTATAGAGTAGAATCAGAGAGGAGGGCGGAGGGAGACGATGTGTCTCCCTCGCAGGAGGACGCCGGAGATGGAGACCCATACCGTCCGTGCGTTCGCACGGCCGGTATGGTGGGTTGCAGCGGCCAGGGGGGTGTTCCTGCGACGGCTGACGACGCAGGGCACCCCCAGTTTACTTGCCAGACTCTCCCCCTTACCCTGCGTGGCGCCATGCTCCGCGCAAGGTCGCTGGAGCTTGGTGCTGGTCAGGTTTTGGCAGGAGAGACCTGAATGCAAAGAACGAAGGAGAGTTAGGGGCAGAAATGTGAGGGTTCAAAAGTTAAGGGCCAAAAAGTAAATAAATGAGGACCAAGGTGTAAAGTTGGTCAAGAAGGTTTCCTCTTAGGCTCAAGTTTTTATACATGACTAATTGGGGCCTAAGGATTATGATGGTGAATTTTATTTCCAGATTAAATCTTGTTTGACCGGTCAATTTACGCAAAAACCCAAATTAAGTTGTTAATTGGGCATGGTTCTCAATGTAGGTCAAAATGGGTTCCTAAGGCCAAATTGAAGGTTCTAAACCCTAGATATTATTTTTATATGAATTTTAGAGGGTTTATTTGATTTTTTTCTCTGCCTCGAACCTCGTGTTTTTAAGTGGGTTTGTTTTTAGGGTTACAGGATGTCATTTAATTCCTTGGAGTTGCTGTAGCCCTTATTGAATCTTCTCATCCCACTTTTCCTCTTATTAGGTTTCTTTGACCTATGTTTGGACCCTGAGTTACCCTGTTTTCAGATTAGATTGGTGAAATTACATTTTTACCCCTTAGTTTCTATTTTCTTTGCTAACTCAGAATCTCTCTGAGTTAAGCCTTTCCTTGAGTTATGTAGGAGTTTTTATCCTTTGTATTAGGTCAAAATGAGCTAATTATGGCTCATGATGAGGTTCTCATCATACCCCCATGCTTAGCTTTTGCTAGTCCCTTAGCAAAAACTTAAGGTTTCAACCCTTGTTCTAGACCATGAAGTTCTTAATAGCTTCAGATAAGTGCTTTTTCATTTGAGCTTAGATTAGGTTAGAATGCTGACCATAGGCCTAAAAGGTACCCTAGTACCAATCAAGATCCAAATCTGTCTAGCCTTGGCCTCAGTCCTTAGCAAAGGTTTTTAAGGCCCACAAGAACTAACCTAAGGTTTATTGGACTTTGTGGTTAAAGCACCCGTGCTTGAAATGATTTTAGCCCTGGCTCAGTTCGCAGTGCGTTTTGTAAGAGAGAGAGATAGAAAATTTTTCTATTTGGAGAGTTCTCTCTCTTTTTCTTTTTAATTCTAGCTTAGGATTGGCTTTTCAACACGGTCTGTATCAGATTCATTGCTCCCATCATCAATCCTCAAGGGTTCCTGGCGATCGATGCTTCTAGATAGCACTGCCCATGGCAACCCCCGGAACCCTGGCTATTGAGATTTCGAGATAATCCCATCCATGGTGTTCCGTGGCTGAATCCAGACCCTAGCAATTGACACTTCGAGATAATGCCATCCATGGAATCTGAATCAGAATCAGCAGAGTGCTTACATGCCCCCAGTAGGATATGTGAATATCCTAAGAGACAAGCACCGAGGAGATGATATTTTGTTACGCATCTTCGAGGGGATTTCCCGCCTCTCCGCGCTGGGAACTCGTCTAAATCAACTTGTGTTGGTCGGCCGCTCCTACTCTAGGTGTACTTTTCAGAATTTTGCGACGCTTCTGCGTGATTTTGATTTTTACGCTTACTGAACCAGGCTGTGTGTGAGGTTAGGGTGCTTAGGTTACTAAGTCCCGTAAACCAAAAATTAGTTAACGAGGCCAAATACTCCCTAAGCCTTGGACCTAGTATTTAAGCTTTTCATTTTCCTCAACCTCTTGAGGATTGTCTGGATCTTAATGGGTACTAAGAGTCTATTCAAGAATGCCTAAGGTTTGCGTTCTTACTAATCTCATTATGCACTTTTCAGTTATTGTCTTGAATGAGGTCTAGAACTTAGGTTAATTCCTTAGTTCCTTACTAATGACTATCACCTTTTCTCATAATTTTGTGCTCCTTTTTCATTTTGTTTCTTTTCTCCTTCTCCTTCACAAAATTTCCTTCTCCTCTTTTCCTCTTATTCTTTTTCGAAAATTTTTAATTTTTATGGTGTTTTTGGCATATGTGAATTTTTTTGTTTGAAACCTTTTCTTACAAGTTTTGCACTTTCATACCCCCCCCATGCCTAAGATTTGCAATGTCCTCATTGTAACCTAGGGGGTTTTTATTTAACTTAGTTCATTCCTTAAGACAGAAATTTGGATGAGTGAATGGGTCGGGTTGAATTTTTGCGGACGATTTCTAATCCCAGATGCAAGCATCTGAGGTGGGGTCGGCTGTCTACAAGGGTGAACCTTAAGTGCAAAAAGGTGTCAGAAAAAGTTTTTGATTTTTAGGAAAATGACGGGTTGCCTCCCGTTAAGCGCTGAGTTTTACGCCATTGGCTGGGCGCAATAAGCTCAAGGGGAATGGAGGATATAAGATGCTTCAGCCAAATCAGTAGAAGTTACATCAATGAACGGCTTGAGTCTCTGACCGTTCACGATGAAAGGTTCAGAATCGTGGCTGAGTGGACTGATTTCGATTGCTCCATTTCCAAAAACCTGTCGGACCAAATATGGTCCGACCCACTTGGACCTCAGCTTTCCCGGGAAAAGTTTGAGTCGGGCATCAAAGAGTAGGACCTTTTGACCAGGGTGAAAGATCTTTCTTGAGATGTGTTTGTCGTGGAAGGCTTTAACCCGCTGCTTGTAGATTTGCGAGTTCTCGTACGCGTCTAGGCGTAATTCATCGATCTCGCTGATTTGGAGTTTTCTGTGGGTCCCAGCCTTGGAAAGATCTAGATTACAGTTCCGTACTGCCCAATAGGCTTTATGCTCCAGTTCTACGGGAAGGTGGCATGCCTTTCCGTACACCAGTCTAAAGGGAGACATGCCCAATTGGGTCTTGTGGGCGGTCCTATAGGCCCACAATGCTTCCGGAAGTCGGGACGACCAGTCCTTCCTGTCAGGTCGAACAGTGACTTGCAGGATTTTCTTGATCTCCCGATTTGATAGCTTAGCTAGACCATTTGTTTGGGGGTGTTAAGGAGTAGAGATTCGATGAGACACCCCAAATTTGGCCATAAGTGACCTAAACTGAGCATTTGTAAAATGGGTCCCCCCATCAGAGATAATAGCACGGGGAATCCCGAACCTTGAGAAAATGTTTTGATGTATGAACTTAAGAACAATCTTGTGATCACAGGTTCGGGTCGGTATGGCTTCGATCCATTTGGACACGTAGTCCACCGCAAGCAGGATATACTCGAAACCATCCGAAACAGGAAAGGGGCCCATAAAATCAATCCCCCAGACATCGAAGATTTTGCATACGAGAATCGGCTGTAAAGGCATCATGTCGCGACGGTTCATGTTGCCCAAAGTCTAGCAACGACTGCATGCCTTACAGTGGCTGTATGCGTCCTTGAATAGTGTAGGCCAGTAGAAGCCACACTGGAGGACTTTGGATGCGGTTTTATGGCCTGAGAAATGGCCACCGCATGCCTGGTCATGGCAGAAGGATAGGATATTGCTGATTTCCTCTTCCGGGACACATCTCCGAATGATCTGATCAGCACCTATGCGGAAGAGGTACGAGTCTTCCCAAATGTAATACTTGGCATCGGAGCGTAATTTGTCCTTCTTGGCCTTCGGCCAATCGGACGGGATCTGATGAGATGCCAAGTAATTTACTACATTAGCAAACCATGGAAGGCTAGTACCGATAGTCAGCAGGTGCTCATCGGGAAAATGCTTAGTGATGGGTCCGGAAGGGCTAATGATCTCAGAAGGAAGACGGGACAGATGGTCGGCTACCACATTCTGCCTTCCCGCCTTGTCGCGTATCTCAAGATCGAATTCTTGCAACAGCAAGATCCATCGGATTAATCGAGGTTTCACGTCCTTCTTTGCAAGGAGATGCCTCACAGCTGTGTGATCCGAGTAGATGATGACATGGGAACCCAGAAGATACGATCAAAATTTTTCAAGGGCAAATACTACGGCTAGCAGCTCTTTCTCCGTAACCGTATAGTTACGCTGAGCCTCGTCAAGTGTCTTGCTAGCGTAGTAGATGACCACGGGTTTCCCGTCAGCTTTCTGCCCCAAAATCGCTCCTACAGCGAAGTCGGATGCATCGCACATGATCTCAAAGGGTTGAGACCAATCAGGGGACTGTAGGATCGGGGCTTGGGTGACTCGATCACGCAGGATCTCAAATGCTTGAGTGCATTCCTTGGAAATTTCGAAAGGTACATCTTTGGAGAGAAGAGAAGTCAAGGGGCGCACGATTTTCGAGAAATCTGGAATGAAACGGCGGTAAAAACTGACGTGCCCTAAAAAGGAACGGATGTCCCTGATCGAGCTAGGCATAGGAAGGTGAGAAATCAGATCAACCTTAGCTCGGTCCACTTGGATGTCTTTTTCCGAAATTGAGTGTCCCAGGATAATTCCCTCAGGCACCATGAAATGGCTCTTTTCCCAGGAAAGAACCAAATTCACATCGATGCACCGCCTGAGTATCTGGACCAAGTGTTGGAGGCAATCGTCGAATGATGCTCCGAAAACTGAAAAGTCATCCATGAAGACTTCTAGATAATCACCTACCATATCTGAGAATATGGCAAGCATGCATCGCTGAAAAGTAGCGGGTGCATTGCAAAGACCGAAAGGCATCCTTCGGAAAGCGTATGTTCCGAAGGGGCAGGTGAACGTGGTCTTTTCTTGGTCCTCAGGATGGATTGCCACCTGGTTATAACCGGAGTACCCGTCAAGAAAGCAGAAGAACCTATTTCCCGCAAGTTTTTCGAGAATTTGATCAATGAAGGGTAGTGGGAAATGATCCTTCTTCGTGGAGGAATTGAGTCGGCGGTAATCTATACAGACTCTCCACGAGTTGGCTAGTCGGGTAGGAATGATTTCTCCGGTCTCAGTCGTTATAGTGGTGAGTCCTGCCTTCTTGGGCACGACCTGAATTGGGCTCACCCAACGGCTATCGGAGATCGGGTAGATAATTCGGGCATCTAACCACTTGATGATCTCCCTTTTCACGACCTCCTGCAGATTGGGGTTTAAGCGTCTCTGCATTTCACGAGAAGGTCGTGTGCCCTCTTCTGAATAGATATGATGAGTACAATAGGAGGGACTTATTCCAGTCAAATCATCGAGAGTCCACCCGATGGCTCTGCGATGTTGCTGGAGAACAGTAATCAGACGGGATTCCTGTTCGGGATTGAGGTTGGAATTGATAATCGCAGGAAGGGTCTGATCGGAACCCAAAAAGATGTATTTCAAGTGAGCAGGAAGAGGCTTTAACTCGAGGACAGGGTTTTCAGCAGCAGCGGGTGGTTCAATGTAGATGTGAGGTTCAAGGGTGGGAGTTACTGGGTTGTGTATGTCTGGATTCGACTCCTCTGTTTGCGGGTCAAGATCCTTCTGCGGTTGATGAGGTCTAATTAGATCATTCTGGAAGTGTGTTTCATCAACCAAAGTCTTAATGTCACAAATCTGTTCGATGACACCGCAATTGATTCTTTGTTGGGCCTTAAATATATCAATTTTCAGTGTTTGATCTCCAAACTTAAGCTCTATTTGGCCCTCCTCACAGCTGATGTTGGCTCTAGCAGTAGCCAAGAAAGGTCTCCCTAGAATGATTGGTGTATCCCTAGGGTTCTCAGGTGCGTCCATATCTAAGACTATAAAGTCCACTGGGAAATAGAAATCCCGCACTCTTACGATAACATCCTCGAGAATCCCTTTTGGTGACTTTATAGATCGATCTGCTAATTGTAATGTCACCTCGGTTGGTTTTAGCTCAGATTCTTCTAGATGGTCAAGTAAGGATGTGGGTATTAGGTTTATGGATGCACCCAAGTCTAGCAATGCTCTATCAAATTGGGTACCACCTATCTTGCAGGAAATCAGGGGAGTACCAGGATCTTTTGCCTTGGGTGGGAGTCTACTGAGGATTACAGAGCGGCTTGCTCTGACAGAACAATTGGGCTCCCTCCCTTGGTTCGCGGCTTACGCTGGGGTGTACATATATTCTTTGGAAATCGTATGTAAGCTGGTACGTGGCGGATTGCATTCATCAAGGGGATGTTTATGTGGACCTGTTCAAAGAGCTTGACCAGGTCCTCCTCAGGGGCCACGGGTTTGGTAGTCTTCTGTCCCTTGGTCAAGGCCTCGGGAAACGGGACCTTAGGTGGTTCTTCTAGGATAGGTCCAGGTTGTGGATCCGGGACAGGGGTGGGGACGTCCTGGATTACTGTCCTAGGCTTGGGATCAATACCCGGCTTGGAGTGGTTCGGATGAGGTGGGTCTTGGGTTTCCTTACCACTACGGGTTGTTACGAAATTAAGTCCTGCCTGGTTTTGGTTGGGATTGGGTAAGATAGCTTGCTGCTGGTAACCTGCAAAAGAAGTGGAGGCCTCTATCCCGTCAGGTGAAGGAACAGAGGGGGCCTGATAAATCATATGGGCATGGCCTGGGTTTGGGTTCATAACGCGCTTCTGGGTCGGCACGTTATTTGGGTTAGGAAGGGGTTGGGAAGGGAGTGTGCCTAGCTGGCGAGAATTTGCCAACTGGGCCAATTGAGTCCTAACCTCTGTAAGTTCGTCCTTATGTTGTTTTTGAATAGCCGCATTCGTTCTTTGAATGTCAGCTAGAGTCTGAAGGATTAGGGACATTTGATCCTGATTTGGCCCTGATGGATAGGTAGGGTTGGGCCGAGGCTGAGGCGGCTGGTAATGACGAGAGGGCTGTGGGCGGGACTGAAAAGGTGGTCTTTGGATTTGGGAATTTCCTGCCCACTGAAAATTGGGATGGTTTCGCCATCCAGGGTTGTAGATGTTGGAGAATGGGTCGTTCTGGATGGCGTTGAGGTCCTCACAGGTCTGAGGAACCTCTAGAGAATCAGGGAAAGGGGGAATGGAATTTTCCGGGCTGGTATAGATAGGATCGGGTGATCCTCCGATCCGAGAATCAGATGGGGATGGATATTGATCCATCCTAGGGGAAGATCGGTGGAGAATGTTTTGCACAGTTTCCCTTGTGGAAGGAGGCTGTGCGAAAGGGTTATGCGCAGAGGTGGCTCGCTGCAAATGCTGAGTCAGCTCGTCCACCTTCTTTTCGATAATTGAGACCTTGTCCAATCGACTGGCCATTAATTCCAGGTCGACTGATGCGGACAGGCCCTGCGTCTCATGTGCTCCCCTAAGATTCGTCGATGCGCGGGTATTCGTCCTGTCGAATAATCCCATGGAGTCATTGTTGATGGAGTTCTCGCACATGTTTTCGAGAATCTCCCACACGGTGTCTTCATGCTGACCCATGATATTTCCTCCGCAGGTTGCATTGACGAAAAGACGGATGTCCTCACGGAGTCCCTGGTAAAAAGACTGGACTTGTTCCCATTTAGGAACTCCGTGATGGGGGCACTTTCTCATGAGATCCTGGAAACGATCCCATGCCTCATGGAGAGGTTCTCCTGATTGTTGAGTGAAGTGCGTAATCTGATGGCGCAAGGCGTTGGTCCGACCAACGGGAAAAAACTTCTTCAAAAACTCGGATTGAAGTTCTTCCCAAGTGTTGATCGGCCGGGTCTGAGTTTGATACCAATGGGCGGCCTTGTCCATAAGAGAAAATGAGAACATCTTCATGAGAAGAATATCCCGATTTTGCGCATCTGACCCAAAAGTTTGGGCCAGATGCTTTAGTTGTTTGATGTGCTGGAAGGGATCTTCGGAATTAAGCCCATGGAATTTAGGTATAGCATGAATCATGTTGGGTTTCAATTCGGAATCAGGTCCTCCAGTCGGGATTCTGACTCGAGGCTCAATAGCCACCGCAGCAGGATTGTAGTGGTCCCGCATCATAGGACGCTGTGGTGGGTGCATGAAGTTTTGGAAGAGTTCATTGAGTCGCTGGAGCTGGTGTTCCAGATTGTTTTCTTCCTCAACTGGCTGAGCCATGATGGGGGAAGAAGAAGAACTTGGTTCTGAATCAGAAGAGAGAATAATGTGAGGGGGTTGCTGCACAAACACGGGCGTCGAGGCTTGGCCTTGACGAGAGTGAATTTCTAAAGGAGGTCTTAAGGGTGGTCTTAAGGACCTCCTACCGTACATGCACTGTTAGAAGAGATGAGTTTAGAAGGTGCTGGACCCAATCAAGACACCCAAAAATGTGTTGGGTGACTATAGAGGTGCGGGGCAGATGGACCCCTTGATCAGAAAGATCGTCCACCTGAGAATTACCTGGGCAGCCAGAGAGGGAGAGTCCCGCAAAGACCCCTACACGGTAGAGCGTCCCCACGGGTTACAGGGTTTCCCCCACCCGACCTCTCTTGTCACTGCGGTTCCAGGTAGACCAGAATGGGGATCTTGACCTCTTAAGTCTACCAATTTTAGGTTAAGATTAGGGTGCTTAAAGTTACACTTGAACTTTAGTTCTTTGAGTGCAAAGAGTGACCTAATTTAAGGTTGGTTGACCCAAGGGGGCAACTTTACCTCTTGTTTCCTTTGAGAGTTTTTGGGTCTTGTCTTTTAGGGTTCAAGTGTTTAAAGAGCCAATTGTTTTGGGTTTTTCTTTGAATAGGTATTTTCAGACAAGGGCTTGGGCACACTTCATTTGGTTTTCTCAATTCTCGCTTAAGGAGTGTGTCTCTAAATCCCTAGTGTTGGATCCTAGGTTGGCTCTACTTGGTCCAGTTAGCCCTTTGTTGGGTAATTAGGGCTCAAGCAAGAATGTGTTAGCCCTTAAATACCCTTAATAGTGTGCAGTAATTATGGGTTGAAAACATGCAACTTTTGATGGTTTACTGAGTATAGAAGACAGGTTAGACCTATATTGCTTGTTCTTTTCTTTTCTTCCTCTTTAGAGTTTAGGGATTGAGAGGATAGAATTTTACCTGTCCTTGGAGTGGTTGTCGTGCGGTTGCTTGTCTTCTCGATTTTATTGTATTTTCCTGCACAACAAAGGAGAGATTGTTAGCAATGTAAAAACAGGAATTTGATTATCTCTATAATAGCCGTTGCTCCCCGGCAACGTTGCCAAAAACTGGTGACGACCTTCCTCTATAGTTCTATTATTTCGTCGTAGTATAGTATAGAGAAGTGATTACCAGTTTAATACAATTTGTTACTCGGAAATAAAAGAGTTCCCGAGGTCGAACTCAGGGAGCAAGTTGTATTCTAGAGATACAAATTCTTATTACAAAAAATATTACAAAAATAAAGAGAGAGAGAGGGAGAGATAAAAATTTGGTTTATTCTTTCTTCCTCTTTGTTTTCTCTTCTCTTTGGCTTTTGGTTTTCCTTCTTTGTTTATCTCCTGGTGGTCTTCTTCTTCTGCCTTCTGTTCTTCTTATTTCTTCTCTTCTTCAGAGCTCCTCATCTTCTTTTCTTTCAGTTCTGCCTTTCTTCAGCTTCTCCTTTCTTCTTTCTTCTTTCTGCCTCAGCTGTAAAGCTTTTCTTCTTGCGGTCCCTTGCTCAGCGGCACGGCTTCTTCGTTCTCCTTCTTTCTCTGTAGTCCTTTTACTGCAGGGCGTCGTCTGATTTTCCAATCAGACGACTTAAATCGCCGCTGCTACAGTGCTCCACCTTCTTTCAGTCTTCGTCGGCCTTCTTCTTCTTCTCTTCTTCCATGGTTCTTCTTCTTTGTTTACCTGTGCATGCACACTTCAAAGTTTACATCAGTGGGCAAAACCTACTCTACCCCCCCCCCCTCCGCGTCACTCTCTCTCAGAATTCGCTCTTGGGAAAGCTCTCCTAGAGCAATCGGGTAAATCGGGTACGCGGGTCGCGCCCGGGTCGAGGCCCATCGGCGTGCGGTGGTGGGCGAGGAGTGCAGGTCGGGCTAATCGGGTCGGAGACAGGTCCGCGGGGCGTGAGCGCGGACGAGGCCGGGTAATCGGGCGGGTGAAGGGGACCTCACCCCGTGTGCTGAGGCGATAAGGCTTATTCACAAAAACAATTTAAACGGTGAAAGAGTTGCGAGGCTTACCGATGTGGGACTAAACTGAGGCCTCTCCTCGCGTGCGCCTGCTGGAGGACCGCGGCCTTGCTTCTACAGCTGCAGCTTCGATTTTCGTCGGTTGCTGGCTGGCTGCCTTCGCAGGAGTCTCCGTAATCCACAGCAGCTGGAAACCTGGAGTCCTCAAGCCTGGAGCGCAGGAGAAGCTGCTTCAATGTGGTGTCAATGGTGGTCGAGCCTCAGAACCTGTCGGACACGAATATGGCCTCTCGGCCTGATCAAACTACTGGGGAACCTTCGCCGTGGCAGGGCGAAGGTGTTGAGCTGTGCGGCAAGCCGCAAGGCGGTGTCTGGCGGCAGCCCTAGGTCGGACTGCAACCGGAGAAATGGGTTTGTTTGGGGGAGCGTTACGGAGGTGTGGAGTGGCAGTGGAGGGGTGGGGGGTGCTCAGTGTGATGAGGCGGAGGTTCGGTGAGGGTCGGCGAGGCGTGTGAGGCTGTGGAGCGATGGGGGCGTCTCGCCGGAGTTTGGCCGGAGACGAAGGGGGTGACGGTGGACAGGAGCGGTCGAGGGTTTAATCAAATAAAAGACAGTGAGGAAAAGAAAGAGGGGGAGATGGGGAGAAGTTCTGACCTAGCTACGGAGACGAAAGGGGCTGGAGCAAGGCGGCAGTCGTATCGACTGTCGCCGGAGAAGAAGATGCCCGGGGGAAGGGGCGGCGGCGAGGAGAGGGCCGGAGAGGCGCGCGCTGGGTGCGGCGCGGCGCAGGAAGAGCGAGGGAGGACAACCCTGCAGCTGGTAGTGCGGCAGAGCGACGAGGAGGAAGAGGAGAGGCCGCCGGAGCTGGAAGGCTTCCTGTCGGAGTGGGAAGAGAGGAAGTGGGGGTCTTTCTCTGTCAGGACTGAGCTCTCTTGAACGGTGGAGCGACGGGGGGTACTTATAGGGTAGAATCAGAGAGGAGGGCGGAGGGAGACGACGTGTCTCCCTCGCCGGAGGACACCGGAGATGGAGACCCATACCGTCCGTGCGTTCGCACGGCCAGTATGGTGGGTTGCAGCAACCAGGGGGGTGTTCCTGCGACGGCTGACGATGTAGGGCACCCCCGGTTTACTTGCCAGACCCTCCGCCTTACCCTGCGCGGCGCCATGCTCCGCGCAAGGTCGCCGGAGCATGGTGCTGGTCAGGTTTTGGCAGGAGGGACCTGAATGCAAAGAACGAAGGAGAGTTAGGGGCAAAAATGTGAGGGTTCAAAAGTTGAGGGCCAAAAAGTAAATAAATGAGGACCAAGGTGTAAAGTTGGTCAAGAAGGTTTCCTCTTAGGCTCAAGTTTTTATACATGACTAATTGGGGCCTAAGGATTATGATGGTGAATTTTATTTCCAGATTAAACCTTGTTTGACCGGTCAATTTACGTAAAAACCCAAATTAAGTTGTTAATTGGGCATGGTTCTCAATGTAGGTCAAAATGGGTTCCTAAGGCCAAATTGAAGGTTCTAAACCCTAGAGATTATTTTTATATGAATTTTAGAGGGTTTAGTTGATTTTTTTCTCTGCCTCAAACCTCATGTTTTTAAGTGGGTTTATTTTTAGGGTTACAGGATGTCATTTAATTCCTTAGAGTTGCTGTAGCCCTTATTGAATCATCTCATCCCACTTTTCCTCTTATTAGGTTTCTTTGACCTATGTTTGGACCCTGAGTTACCCTGTTTTCAGATTGGATTGGTGAAATTGCATTTTTACCCCTTAGTTTCTATTTTCTTTGCGAACTCAGAATCTCTCTGAGTTAAGCCTTTCCTTGAGTTATGTAGGAGCTTTTATCCTTTGTATTAGGTCAAAATGAGCTAGTTATGGCTCATGATGTGGTTCTCATCACCTACAGACTCCCAGAACTCGTCTTGAGATAAAGAAACGATTTGATCTACTTCTTTTCGGTCAATCCAACCAATTAGAGGGAGGGACTGGGGAGAAGGTTCTTCCTTTGGCTTGTGCCTCTGGTTCCTAATGTACCCCTTAGCATCGATCGTTTGATTCTGCTCCCTTAGCTAGACATCAGATTGAATGGTAGAACAGACTAATTGAAAATAATCTCGGTCTGAGCTCTGAAGAGCGAGTCCAATCCTTTGGATCAACATCTACTCTGTTTTAATTAGGGTTAGGTTTGAATGTGCTTTAGAATGTGATGGGCTCTTTATCTAGGTTGTGCCCTTAATGATTGATTGATATGTGTGTGTGTGTACAACCAATGGTTTTCAAGCAAGATTATTTTTTTTGATATGGTCAATTTTAGGGTTTAAATCTTGCTTAGTAGTTTTTAAGATTCAACTTTAGGTATATTCAATCAAGTTCAGTTGACACACCAAGTTTTGCAAGCACAGGTGAAGATGTTTCCCTTTAAAGCTTAAAAGAATGTGTAGTTCCTGGTAAATCATTAGAAGTTGAATCTATTTGGCAACTACTTGATGAGTTGATTTTAGTTGAAGTGGTGCGGCCCAAACAACTCAAACAATTGGCCTGATACACCACTTAGTTAGTCACACAAGTGGTTACCTAATATGATTTCTACTCAATTATGTGTTTAGGTATGTGTACCGGTTCCAAAGATCGGTTTACTGGTTGAGTTTGAGAATCAGAAGAGGTTGTGTACCTCTATGAGATTTTTTAATTTTTCTTTTATATGTGGAGGGTGAGGTGGGTGGAGGTAACAAACAAATAATCAAAACTAACCTTAGAGTTTATAAGAACATCTAGGTTGATTTTTGTTTGTGTTATTATGTGGTGGAATGAAAACTAGTGGGTGGGAGGTGAGGGTAAACTTACAGAACCTTTAACAGCACTTTACTCCAATCTACCGCTTTTGCTTGTCTTGAGAGAGTACCTGCAATCACAATAAGAAAGGAGAGAAGTGAAGTAAAAGATAAGTAAGGTGGGAAAACGTGAAAAATCAAAGAGCGTCGCCTCCCCAGCAATGGCGCCAAAATGTTGTATCGAATGATCGTCACAAACAGAGTTGAGTTTTGAAAACCCGTCATCGTAGTTTGATTTGCGAGAAAAACCGTCAACAGATAAATTTTACCGAAATTCTAAAGGAATTCCGGGACGAACACAGGGAGGTGGACGTTTAATTAAAAATCACGTTTGTTTAATTATCACAAAGGAGATTAGCTGGTCGAATTGAATCTAAACTAGCTATCTACTTAAAGAATAAATAATAGAAGAAAGAGAGAATATTACAAATAAAGAGAAAACAGAGATAGAATAAACATGGATTTCATTATCATAGAGCAATGCTCATTACAACTACTTGCTACCCTAGAAAGTAGGAAATCTACACTAGAAAGCAGGAAATCTAAACTAGAAAGCGGTAAAAGAAGGTGGAGAGAAGTTATCATCCTCGACGGCTGCTTGGAGGACTAGCCATAGCGATGGAGTGCCCAGATGAAGGTGGTGAGATGTGGGACAAAGGAGAACGATGAAGGACGACAGAGAATGGGGCAGGACGACGTTGTAGCGGGATCCGTTTCCCGAATGGCGGTGAGAGGACCATTGCGGAATGCTCCACAAAGGGGATGAGAAGGTGGAAAATTTATAATTTTAACTCTAATGGAACATCTCGGGTTTGGGACAAGCTCTTAGAACTTTGGAGGGGGTGAGAGAAGAGAGGAAGGGATCAAGAAAGTGTGGGGGTCGTTGGGCTATTTATAGGTGAAATTTGAATGGGCAAAAAGGTCATTTCATGCATAAAACATTAATCCAGGGCCTTTAGTGACGGATTTAAATGTCACTAAAGCCCCTGAACGTGGGCGTAGGTCGCGCACTCGCGTCGCCCTCTCCTCTCCCTGCGCCTCAACTCACGCACACTGGTTGGGCGTTTTTCACTTACAGAAATAATGTGTATCAGAAAAATATGTCGTTGTAGTGAAATCGCGTGGTGGAAAAATCCCGAATAAAACAAGTTATTAGTAAAACTAACCACGATGGATTAGGTCATATCTACAAAAAGATACGATTGCAATAAATTCACGGGTATGTAGCCATTATGTTCCAGAGACATTCGTGAAATCAATTCAATAAATATGCTATTCTGAGTGTAACTTATAATTTCATGAGAAGTTATGGACTATTTATGTAAATTCCACGTCAGAAATCAAGCTCCCAAAATATGTAGATGATGCATGTGTAGTGGCATGTCATGTAACTTTGAATGTATGTGTGCTTAAGTGCAATTTTGAAATCAAATTTGATGCAATCAAAGGTGATAATATGTGTTGAATAATTACATAAGAATATGAGGGTGCTACCACAATGTTTACACAATAAAATAACCAAAAATCTAAAATTCAATCCCTCTTCAATGGCATTCAATGTAATTTTTAATTGAGTACTTCCTGTAGAACAGGGATTACTTCCCCTTGTGCTCGTGCGAAGAGGAGGCAATGGCGGACCGTGCGGAGCTCAGTGGAGGTTGCCTGCGATGAGTGCTATGCGTGGGCGGTGACGGTGTGCCGAACGGTGGCCGGCGGTCTTGCTGGTGACGAGGAGGATGGCCAGCGTCGGTGGCGGCTCGCCGGTGTGTGTGGCTTGCTATTGACCTTCAGAAGGTGTGGTTGAGCTTGTGAGGGTGCGGCGAGTCTGTTGGAGGTGTTGATACGAAGCTTCATGGCCTCAAACATTGGCTATGTGTGGAGGAGCCACGTGGAGTTTTGGGTCCCTCCTATCGGTGGAGAAGGAGAAGACGAAGAAGAGGAGGAGGAGGAGGCCGGCTGCATTGGCTTGCTGGCCATGCACGTGCACACGAGGAATACGCGCAGGGCTGAGCGTCGAGGAGGCTAGCTACTCTGGGGTGCACGGCTATGGTGGCGTCAAGGAGTTGTTGATGCCGAGGAGGAGGTGGCTGCATGCGGTGCTGGCTATGGGTTTCTTCGGTGGTGTAGTTGCAGAGGTTGAAGATGACGAAGATAGTGAAGTCGATGGAGGCTCGCAGTTGTGGTTATTGCAGTGAAGGTGCAGATGTAGTTGTGGGTTGAACGAGGACCACGGTCGTGGGCACGCAATCGTGGGTGAGGGCCTCGGCTGGACATTTGTTGGAGGGGTTGGACGGCTTAAGTCCTTCCCCCTCTGTCGGATGTTGAGAAGGCTCGCTGTGGCGGAGAGGAGGCACACGGTCGTGGGAACGTCAGGGTTGCACGGTGAGGTGGTGGCTCGCGATGGTGAAGGTGGGAAGCGAGACTCCTCTTGGGTAGAGGCGGGGCTGAGAGATCGAAGCGAAGGCTCATGGTGGCGGAGGAGGCGCACGATGAAGGTGTTGAGGAAGGGAGTCTCCCATGGAGGAAGATGATGAAGGTGGAGAGGGGGCGGCTTCCTCCCCGTGGAGGGGAGATAATTGGAGAGGGCAAACCACTCGTCCGGTAGATGAGATTCCCTTGCTTCTTCCTCTGCATATACATATATAGAAAGAATAAGAGAGAGGAGAATCGTTGTTATTCCACGTTTCCAAAATAGAAGAGAGAGAGATTCGAGGGAGGGAGATGAAAGAATAGGAAGGTCTTTTATTTGCTTTTTTTTCTTTCCTTTCTTTCTCTAGGAAATCAATACATATTCAGATGTCATTTGATGTGAAGCTTACTAAAAAATTGTCCTTCCCTAAATGACCTTGCAACCACATAAATAATGAACCCTTTTATATAAGGATTAATATAACTGATACATGAAATGATAAATCTAAGGTTCACATGATTTTGTCACTAACATGCATGTTTTAAATTAATCTCTCATCCAAATAATAATGCACTTATGCATTAGATTAATCCACTAAAGTGGACTCATCATGCACGTTCTCTGATTCTCAGCCGTCTGATCAAGCGATCAGATGGCTTAAAAGCCATCCTACACTTCAGCTTCAGCGCGCCCAACGCCCCTGCGTGCAATTGCGCATGGGCTTGGGCGTTCGATCTCGCGTGCACCTGCCTGCACATCTGGTGCGGCTATGTAGTCTCCTTCACCGCCACTCGATCGCCATCCAACGAACGAAATCAATCGCGCCCCACCCGCACCTTCAATTTGAGGCATGCTGGGGCTTGACCTTGCGACCCGTGGTTCGCCCACAGGCGTGTGACCGCTACGCTATCGCGGTGGATGGTCATGTTTACGTTTTAAGGGCAGAGGTTGAGAAGTGATGCTACAGACGATTTGGGTGGCTGTGATGGCGTCACATGGCGCCATCATAGCCGTCCATCTTATGTGTCTTATAGATGGTGCCACGGATGTCAGATTGGACTAATTTTTGCATCGTTGGGCTACGATCGTCGATCCGAACCCATCAGTGCGGTTAGATTTATCATCTGATGTACGGATTTACACCACCTTGGCTTCTTGATCCCTGATCTTTCTCGGACTGCATCTAATGTTACGGAAGTCCGATCAGGGCGATCTTGGAGTCGTTGAACTCCGATCGTCGCCCTGATCAGATCTGTATGGTTGGATCTCCAATCCGAGGCCCCGATTAAATGTTTCCCTATTACCTGACCACAAAAAGGAAAAATTAATCTAAATTTTATACAATCTAACCTAAATGCAAGATGATGCATGTTATGCAATATTTATAATATATGATACAACTCTATGTCTAAGAAAGCACAAAAATAGATGGTTTATGTGATATAAACGTGTTTACATCATTGCATATCTCACCCCCCCCGTAGGAATCTACAATTTCATCATGCCGCATTGTTGACTTGGCCTATTTGGCATTTAGACCTTGGCAAGCGAAAAGTCTATTCTTCCATTGTTGGGGCAAGTTGAGAATTTGTTATAAGTTGCGTAGCTTCTTTCAATAAACTTGCTAGCTTAGGCAAGTTAGCTACATAGTTGATCTTTGTGGTTGCCTAAAATCTAGTTGGATCTTTCTTGGGCTATTTATTTGATTGACCATTGGATTTTCATTATGATGCCCTAGGGTTCATCCTGAATACATCTCCAGGATACTATCTAATTAACATTGCTAACCCATAGGTCCTAATTTACCTCTCATTAATTAACCCAAAATTGCTGAGCTCAATGGGAGGAAAATCATAGGAATTATGCGAACATATGGTCACCTTGAAAAACTCTCCTATGTTTGGTATCAAAAATGCTCAATGTCCCACTTAAAAAGCACCATGTGCACCCATAACTTCCCTTTCCCATAGTCCAATTAGCCTAACGACAAAGAAAAAAAGTCTCACCATCTCCCCCGAGCAAAATCCTCCCAATAATCTCTCTAATAAATCCAGATATTGCCCATCTTCTTTATTAGACTTGCTAGTGCATGTCTCTATCCATCACATTCTTTCTCTCTCCCTCCCTGTTACATGGCTTGTGCACTATAGAGGTAGGAATTCCACACATGCACTAGTCTCAAGTTTTTATTAGAAATTGAGATTTTTCACTGAGTTTTGTACACGTGAGATTCCAATCTTGAATTATATTGTGATGATGGAGGAATGGAGTAGACCCAAAAATATAAGGCTCGTAAAGAGGAAGGGCTCAGTAAGCCCAAGTAGCTTTGAATCTAGAAGAGAGTAGTCCAGCCAATAAGATAAGATCAAGCTAGACCCAACTAGAGCACAACTTGAGTAGTTTGGGCAACCACTAGAAGGGTCTGACCAAACCAAAGGTAGACCCATTAAAGGTACTGGATTGGCAAGAGGTGACCTAGCAAGGCAAACAACACAAGTAGAAGGAAGTAATGGTTGAAAGGCATTAAGCAGCTAATCAGACAACGTAGCTTCGACAAACTAGGAAGGTGAATCAACACCACAACGGGATCTTTGTGAAAGATGTTGCTCCTGAGAGGAAAATCATTACCCCTATAATTATTATCTTAAAACACATGTAAAAATGGTTATTACTAGCATTGTAAAAGGATGTGGAACATATAACAAAAAAATATAGAGATAATGAATACTTAAAGGCTAAATCTCCTTGTAAAGGTACATTATATTAGTGAAATCGAGCCACCAATTCTTTATTTCTTATGTAAGATTGATTACTTAATTTGTTAGATTAAATCTCTTCAAGTTCGATCAATCCAAGATGCCACTATGAGAAGAAATTAAATATTCAACTATGACATCCAATATACTCCAGGCAACTTATGCTCCCTTGTATTTTCCTTTAGACTTTTTAATTCTTTGACATTTTGGATTATGTAGTGTTATAACTCAACCAATTACTACTCTACGCCGGATATTTGACTTTAAAAATTTTAGTGTGAAGTTTTTTTCCATATTTGAATCTAACTAAATAATCATTTGATATTTTAGATAGAGAATAAAAATATCCAAGCAATTATATCCGTCCATAATATCTCAACCATTTACATGGCAATGATAATTTTTATTTTCTTTTAACGTTTTCAGGTTTGTGAAGATTGCAACCCGAAAATGAGACTCGAATGCGAAAATAGGGATATGTAGGCATGCGCACATCTGCAAGCCTTGAAAACCACGTCGCTGACGTCAGCGTTTACACCCGATGCTTGCGATCTCCGATTACGCACTTCTTTCTCCCTTGCATATATATATTTATATACTTTTGAAAATAAACATTTTATTACAATTGAAATTCTCTTACAAATGGACTTGCCCCCAAATGGGAAGGGAAAAGATATAGGATTTTCACCTACGAATTAAAAAATATATTCCATGAAAATGGAGGAATACAAAATAAAACACAAGACAAAGAAAAAAAAATAGAAAGAAAATGAAAGTACCCTTAAATTGGGAACTTGATGAACTTTTGAAAGAGATCGATCTCATGCTCTTAAAACAACTAAACGTCAGCAAGAAAGAATCTCGAAGATCACATTAACGAGTGACCGAATAAATCGACCCCTAACATACATTAGGAAACCTAGATGTGATAACGTGGGGTCACACGTAGTTGATCTAAAAAATACGTATTTTGTTAAAAGTAGGTTTTTAATGTCGTAACGCGTATCTTTGCAATTAACTTTTATAATTTATAATACCTAAATAGTGGAGTATCTAGGATCGTCCAAGGAGGCCAAATTGTTAATCACATGAATGGTTCTCTCTCACCTCTCAAATCAATACTTTATTTTTGTGATTTTGATTTTGTTGTTTTTATATTTTTCAAGGTAATCGGGTTGAAATATGCCAAGACGAAATTACACTACAACTAAACCTATCACTAAACCTAAGTGACAAGAATGGAGTTCTCTCCTCTAAGCCCACCCTAGGCAAGTGCGCTTAGGGTAATTAGAAGAGGAGAGTGTGTGCACTACAATAGCATAACATGAAAAACACAATAAGATAAGGACATGAACTTAGAAGGTAATTATGACTTGTATTACTAGCAAGGTCAATTACAAGTAGCTAAATGCTTCTAAAAGAAAAAGAGAAACTAAACTAGCTAATACAAGATAAAAGAAAATAAAGAAGAAGATGAATCCTCTGTAGAAGTTTAGGAGAGCCCTTGCTCCAAGTGTAGTCGCCTGGCATTTAAAAAGAGATCTCCTTCTCTCCCTTCTTCAAGTGGCCTTCCTTCAAGCTCTCCTCTAAGGTGGGCGCCAACCACCTTGTTGGCTCCTTCTTTGCCTAGTCGTCCCCTCTTGATGAAGGTGACCTCCTCCTTGGCGTGGCTAAGGGAGAAGAGGGAAAGGAAGAAAGCACCAAGGGGGCAGGTAGGTTGCCCCCTCGATCTTCTTCTCTCCTTCTACCTCGTTGGCGTGGAGATGGGGTGGAATATTGATGGACCTAACTAAGGGAGAAGAGATGGGAATTATGTAGTGGTTGGGTAGGGTATTTACAGGATGGGAAGGGGGGTGGTTATGGTGTTTTTTTGGAGGGAAATGAAGGGGTGTTTGGATATTTTTGGAGAAAAAATGGGAGGGAAATGAAGAGGTGCCTTGGTTTTCCCTCCAAAAATACCTTCTGAAAGGTATTGATTTTGGAGGGAAAAAATAGAGGGTGGAGATGGGTTTTGATAGTGGATGTAGGGTGGTGATGGAAGGGATAGTTGACACCAAAATAAAGTAGGAGTAGGTGATCTTTTTGGTGGAGCTTAGGTAGTAGGGTAGTAGGTTTTGGTACCATGGAGGTGGACTAGCTAAGCTAAGCTAGCTTAGCTAGTAGGGAGTAGGGTTGGAGGTATTTGGAGCTAGGGTTTTGAGGGAGAAGAGCTGGAGGCAGTCATCTTGAGCTGCACTGGAGCTGGTGGCTGCTGAAGAGAGTTGCAAGGAGCTACCTTAGCTGGCTTAGCTTGCTAGTTCTTTGCTAGCTGCTAAGCCAAGCTAAGACGAGTTGGCTTCAGCTGATGTGAGCTGAGGTGAGCTGGGTTTGATATTCTCGGGGAGGACTTAGCTAGCTGGAGTAGCTAAGGTAGCTTAGCTCAACTAAGTTGAGCTAAGTGGAGTCCTCGGAAGCTAGACTTGAGCTGGCCTAAGCTGGTTAAGGTCATCTTTAGCTGGTCAGGTCTAGCTAGTTGATAGTAGTAGCTAGTCTTAGTCAGGTTGAACTTCTAGTGAACTCTTCTGAGCTGGAAGAATTGGAATGGAGCTAAGGTGAACTAGCTAGAGTTACCATTTAGCTGAGATGAGCTGAATGGAGCTAGAAAGAGCTGGGATCCAGCTGGAATGAGATGGATTTAGCTGGGATTTAGTTGAAATGAGCTAGATCAAGCTAGGACCCAGCTGATAGGGGCTTCTTCTTCATTTTCTGCCTTCCTGAGTGCCGAGATGTGTGGGATCTGACATTCTGCCTAATCCTGACACTTAGATAAATGCATCAAAAAAATACATTAAAATACAACGCATGCTTATCTTAGGTAAATGCCTAAATGCAGCCCAAAAATCCGTTTGTGGAGTTAAAACCCTAAAAGCTAGGTTAGTTTTGGGATATAACAATGATGATAAACTAGCGTTTATTAGTGGTCCCCAACAAAATTAAACTACACTAAAAACAAAGAAAAAGAAAGGAACAACATCATCCACCAGTAAACAACAAACCAGCCACAGCAACCCACAACCTACACGTAAAACGAGATGAAGCAATAAAGACACAACAAGACCAAACCACAACGACAACACCATAGCTAGCCGACCCTCCGCCACCGCACGCCATCGCTCTCATCGTAGCGCATCGCCGTGCGCCTGTCGAAGTGCATGCAGTCGCGCACCCTTCAACCACCGCTGTCGTCGTGCTCACTGTCGCGTGGAAGGTTTGACCACCATGCACATCAGAGCACCAACAGAAGCATGGTCGGAGGAGCACCAAGAGCACTGGCTAAGCTACAACGAAAAAGCCCCGCTGCATGTGACAACCACCGTCACCATCGCCCAGAGCGCTTGCTGACATCACGCCTGCGTCGGCCGCAGCGCCCATGATCGACTGTGCATGTTGATCTTAAGGAAGATGGCATGTTCCAGAGGAAGGGGGAGGATGTTCGGACGGTGGGAGGGGCCTCGATCAGCCCCCCTATTGGCTAATTGAGGCCTCATACTGTAGCACTGCTCAGACGCTCGAGAGAGAGGAAGGAGAAGAGACCCTTGCTAGTGTGTGCCTACTACACCCTACACTCTCTTTGATATTGCACTCTCCTCTCAATTTTATCTCTCGTACTCGCTTTTCTCTTCTCTCCTGATTGTTTTCTCTTAATCTTTGTGCACACAAAAGTTTAAGATGACAACCTACGCCCCCCTTTAGCCCTATTTATAGCCTCTAAGTTAGTTTAGGATATGACCCCTATTATCGTCTTAATTTTTAATTATTTAAATTCTCCCTATGTTTTCATATTTGAGGTTTTTACATACATGTCCCTATAAACCTTGGATATTACGTCTATATCCCTATAATCTTGGTAATTACGTAAATATCCCCTCAATCTTCCCTCCATTAATAAAACTACCCTTCCATTAGTCTGCCGTTTGGTTAAACTATAACAACCGTTATGTAAGGGGTATTTTTGTTAATGAAGGAAAGATTGAGGGGGTATTTACGTAATTACAAAGCATACGAAAAATTTAATATTTAAGGTCAACGACAGTACCCACAGTACCCACAAAACCCTAAATCGTCTCCTCCACCACTCTCTACCGTTACCCTCATGCTCATTGGCACTCACCACCACCGCGTACCTCCCCTTCAAAATCCACCACCTCAAAAGCCCTCACCTTCGCCCCATCACCTCTTCTTCCCAAAAACAACAACCAACAACCACCACTGCCACTGCGACGTTCGACCTACGATCATACTGGTTCTCCCTTATAAGCTCCATTGACAAGGAGCTCTCCTCAGCTCTCCCCATTTGATACCCGCAGACCAACCAACAGTTGATAAGGCACATGGTGCTCTCCCTCGGGGCCAAGTGTGCCCCCTTAGTCCTCTACGTGGTAGCCGCCTCCGACCTCCTCCTCTCCCCGCTTAACACTGCCCTCCCCATCGCCGCTGCCCTCAAGATGGTCCACTTCACCTCCCTCATCAACAACAACCTCCCCTACATGGATGCCTCCCTGCTTCGCCTCAGCTGCCCCTTACCCACTCCCTCTTCGCTATCTCCACCGCTGTCCTCGCAGGCGACGCCCTTTTCCCCCTCTCCTTCCACCACATCTTCCACCGCACCCCCCACCACCTCGTCCCAGACTCCTCCCTCCTTGTTGTCGTCGCCAAGATAGCTTGCACCATCAGTTCCTCTGACATGGCCGCCGGCTAATTCCTTGACAACGTCAACATCGTGGACGTCCTCGAGAGGAAGTTCAGGGAGATGGCGGAGTGCTCTGCCGTGTGTGGGGAGATAGTCGAGGGCACCGACGGGGAGGTGCTGGAGGGGCTCCGGAGGTACGGGAGGGTCGTGGGGGTCCTCTACGAATTGGTGGATGATGTGTTGATGAAAGAAGTGGATGAGGGAGAGAAGATGTGGAGCAACGTGAGCTTGGTGAGGGAGTTGGGGATGGAGAGGGCAATGGGGATGGAACGATTGAGGGGGTATTAAGAGGTCCTTTACCACCTTAGTCGTATTGTAGGTAGCGGAGAGTGGAGGGGACAATTTAGGGTTTTGGGGGTACTGTGGGTGTTGGGGGGTACTGTGGGTATTGTCGCTGACCTTAAACATTAAATTTTTCGTATGCTTTGTAATTACGTAAATACTTCCTCAATCTTTCCTCCATTAACAAAAATGCCTTCAAAATAACGGCCGTTATAGTTTAACCAAATGACGAACTAACGGAAGGGTAGTTTTGTTAACAGAGGGAAGATTGAGGGGGTATTTATGTAATTACCAAGATTATATGGGTATAGATGTAATATCCAAAGTTTATAGAGACATTTATGTAAAAATGCCTTCATATTTTACATGCAATTTCCACTATAGTTCTTTGAATTCACAAAACGAATGTGGTTGGAAAGCTTACGATGAGGGGAACCCGGTGGTACCACCTTCAACACAATTCAGGCACATTTTTCAAGGCTTGACTAAGTTTTGGCCAGAATACGCAATTTTCCCTTTTTTGGAGCATGCAAATCTAATTTGCACTTGACAAGTGTCGAAAGGTTCATCTCAACATGCTTAATTCCAAAATGATTCCGAAAAGTGGTATCCAAGCTTTACACGCATCACTTTGGATCTGGTGATCGTGTCGATTGCTTGGTGGACTTGGTGGCTGAACCTCCTTAGAGAAAAAAAAAATTGAAGACTCATTAGATCAATTAGTCTAGACTTTTTTTCTTTTCTTAAAAAATTGTAATTAGGCTAGGGTGAGAGAGAGATTTATTTGGATTGTATAAATTAGACTGTGGATGTTGTTCGCTTTATCCCTTCTCCTCCCTCCCTTCCATTCTCTTATTTATCGGTATTTTCTCAAGTTTTCATCGCATTTTCTTTTATTTGTTTCTCATGGATTTCATAGTTAGATTTTTCTTGGACCTATTGATTGATATAGGTGGTGGAGAGGCCCATTTGATGTAATTAGGCAACCACATCATCTGATATGTTATACGATCTCTTCTGTCTTCTTGCAAGGATTAGAGTTGAGTTAGATTCTAGATGATACTCAGGTGTTATCTTTCTCTCATCCCCTTGAATGGATATAATACAATGAGAACACTACATTAGATATGTATGTAGGGGTGGTATATATTTTCGAGTCATTTTGTGAGTTCTAATCATTCTTTCAAATTTTTGTTCAATGTTTTGATTAAAAATATAAAACAAAAATCCTTTGTAATTAGCATGACTACATAACTCTTGCTAGGACGAGTGAAAATTAGGTATCTAGAAGCCACTAAGTTAAGGAAGTTACAAGGAAACTTACTCTATAAGGCCCTTTAGGTTATGGTTAGCTTAATCAATTAGAGAAGTCCTTTAAGACTCGAATTTAGTACAAATTCTTAAAGAATCCTTTTGATTAGGGTCAAAGGTCAACAAGGAAGAAGTACATAACTCATTTGTCCACCCTTCGATTTGAGAGGTTGGGAAACCTAAGTGTCCCCAATTTCATATACTTGATTTAACTTTCGGGCAACCACAACCTTGAAAACAATGAGCTTTACCAAGGTTGGGATTGGGGAGCTTTTGTATATTAATAAAATAGACTTATTTTATATTAGAACTATAAGGCCCTGCGGGTATGGCTATCACGTTGCACTAGGAGAACCTCCCTAGTGCCAAGTGCTTAAAGCCCATCCTAGCATTCTGAACTCTCCTGGGTTTTGGTTAAGTAATATTCATGAATGGAGGAAGGATGAGCCACTCGTTTGAAAAGTGAAAAGTAGAAAATGAGATTAAGGTCTATTGAAGAAATAAATCCAAAATAAACAAAACTAAAAAAAGAAAATAAGACCAAGCAATGAAGGGGATGGGAGGGATAAATATAAATGTGAGGGAAAGGAGTTGGGATAAAAATATGAAAAATGAAATGAAAAAAAAGAAAAAAGAGAATAAAGAAAAGACATCAAAAGACTAACTTGGGAGATATACCTTCGAGGTTGACCTCATAATAGAAAAATGTGAGGAGAAAGGTATCAAATCTTAGTAAGGCAAAGTTAGCCAAACTAGGACTTGGGAGAGTTGGGGATAATCCTTGCTTGGGAAATTCGTAAGTCAAGTCAACTGTACTGAGCACGGATGCTTTAAACTCACAGTTTGTTAGTTTAACAAATCCTAGGTGGACTGTTGAACCCAAGAAATCTACCTTTGAGGCTAAAGATTGAGGTTGAGAGGAGACCAAAAGGTTAAGAAAAACCTTGTTCTAGGTGTCTATCTCTAATGCTGTTGGACCTTACTGGAATAAAAACCCTTATTGCTTCCCTAACTTCGTTGGAAAAAAGATACCAAGTGATTTCAAGAATCATAGTCTAGAGCCTTGCATTCATCTATGTGCAAAAGATATTTATGGGGGTGTGATAATTCCATATTTATTAGGGGTAACACGCCTATTTCATAGTTAGTTCCTAGGTACCATTTCATACTTAGGCTATAAATAGTGCATTAGAAGCATTATAGGCATATTAGGATCATGCATGCATTTTTATCTAATTCATGTGCATTACAACGACGGTTTTTTATCTAGGAATAAATGCAAGAGTTGAAATTGGAAGAAAGATGCTCAAGCTAAAAAATTCAAGACATAAAAGAGGAGCTTATTCATGAGGATTCACATTTTTATATGAGGAGTAAGACGTAAGAGAGACCAAGTCAAGAAGCTTTCGGGGTGTCTTCATAATATATCCCATTAAATAAGTTCCCACCCCTCATTACCTAAGTTTCCTTAAATCCAATCATAACCCTCTGCTTACAAAGAAATCCAACCCCCTCGAGACTTCCCTACAAATCTCCCAAATGGATCACACACCATGCTAATTCTTCCCCCCAAGGTGTGTTTGTTTTACAAGAATGAGGGTTGAAATGGAATGAAAAGTCCTCGGCAATTCCTTTTGGCGTTTGGATGCCAAATGTTAAACGAAAATATTATTTTTATGATATTTTTAATTATCACATGCCCTGGAATTTTAAATCCAAGGCCTCCCTCAAAGTGCTCTTTCCATTCCACCACAACCGTTCTTCCTATTTCCATGAAAACTACTTGACGCTTGTATCACATCTCGCAGCTACCCCCTCTCTCGCGATTGTGATACAAGGCTTGAGTTATAAATATAACTCATTTATTAGATAAGTTGGACTTTGGGTCGAGGTAATCCAAACCCTACCCGACCCATGTGATCCATTTATGAGGTTATCCAAAGGCCTAGTCTATTAGATCAATTACATCAATATATATCATATATTTATACATATTCATAGTATATATCAAAATATATATCATTTATACAAGATATATTACACATTAAATAAATATGGATGCTTTTATTATTTTCCACAACAAACCTTAAAATCATTGTGCTCCTTTCAATTGCAAATTATGCAATCCTATGATTCCATTCAAGGTAGATATAACCATTGACTTCTTACCATAGAAAAGTATAGATATCTAAGTTAGAACTAAACACGAACACATAAGTTGAATACTTTTATTTTTTATTGTAATTTTTTCCTACTTAATTACATTTAACATATGCTATCAATGTAAACTATTCAATCCAAATATTTGCAATGCAAGTAGTTGAATTATTTTGGTTGCACATATACCCCTAAGAATTTAAAGATCTTTTAATCTACACAAAAGATAAATATAATAACCTTGTCATTTATATAATTAAAAATAATAATTATCCTTTACAAATCTTTTTTTACTCGTATGAAATCATATAGTTATCCGTACTTTTAAAATAATTATCAAGTGAGTCTTCCATTTACATAATGTTTTGTAAGCATTGATGAAATAAATAATAAGATTATGAATAAATGGGTCGACCCAACCAGACTCGAGCTATTTCTTTTTTGGGTTGATCTTAGGTCAAAATATTTTATTTTTGATTATGTCTTGAGCTTCTTTTCCAATCCATTTATTAAATAAATTAGGACTAAACTTAGCCTAACCCACAAAATGCCGACCCACTGCTCATCCCTACTCTCGACCTCTCTTTCTCCCTCACGCTCCCACTCCCACTCCCTCTCCCTCTCAATCTCTCGGCTTTTCTCTCTGCCCACTCTCCCCTATCTTTCTTTCTCTTGCCCTTACCCTTTCTCTGTCTGTTGATCCCTCACTGCTCCCTCTGACACCGACTCCCTCAATACTCTCACTCTCGCTTTCTCTAACCGGTGGCGGCACCGTGCCTTCCCTCAACTGGTTGAAGCTCACGACGCACTATTAGCCACCCCGGGGCCGGAGGAAGGTGAGGGTGGTGGTAGATTGTTTTTATTTTTTCTTATTTATTATTTTCCTTGTAATTAGTGGTGTTAATGGGGGTGTTTTCTTCTCCATTATGTGGCTTGCAGGAGGTGTTGGAGATGAGCAATAGCTCGTGGAAAGCATTGCGTGTTGAGACTCTATGTGATTAGTGGTAGGGTAGTCTTCACCCATTTGGAGATTTTTTTTTTTATACATATGCATACCAATGCATGGGGCCTCCTACTATATATATATATATAGTCATTAATTTATTAGAGACAATGATATGTCTTCCTACTACTAGTTTGCGCACACAACCATGCACCCTACTGAATCGAAATTGGGTTTGGACAAGAACTCCAAAGGAATTGTAGTTGCAAGCCATCATATTTCACGGTGGGTGGCATGCATCGGTAAGCACGCACATGTGCAAGGTTGCATCCGTGCAACCCACAGACGAGGAAATCACGGATGATGTATAGTTTTCATTCCTATAATTTTGGTTATTTACGTTTGCACTAAGGTTGATATATACACACACGCATAATAGTTTGTTTTTGCAAAACTACATATGTGCGACATATATATATATACTCAAGGTGAGGGGTGGAGATGACGGTAGCAGGTGGTGGTGGGTGACTCGCAAGGAGGGAGGAGAGGTGGTGTGTTTGTTGGGTCATATTGAGGAGAGACGAGAAGGTGGAGGTCCCAGTGGTGGAGTAAAGTGGTGGGTTATGTGGGGGTGGGGGGAGGAGACGAAGTGAGGAGGGGGAAAAATATGAAAAGTTTTGGGGGGGGGGGGGGGGTTTGGTGGGGATGGAATATAGTAGGTGAGGGTCTAAGAAGAAAATAGATGAGAATGAGAGTGACAACTTTATACAAAATATATAATTATTAATTTTTTTTGAAAAGAGAAGGATCCTAAATTTTTGTTAGTCACAAAACTCCTATGTGGTCGGAGCTACAATCACTCTCTAATGTCGAGTCAGGATAGTTGAACATAGTCTGATATCACACAGTACTACACACCTATGTACTTATGAATAAATCTGGAGCATCGAACCTGATACCCCAAGGATATCATGGAAACAAATGGCACCAACTATGTTATCTTTTTAAAAAATATATAAATATTATTGATGAACCTCTTTACGAAACACCCATCAAAAATTAATCATATAATTTGCACCAACGAACTTTTTATAAAAATCTATAAATAAATTAATTACATAATTAGCGAACATCTTTACAAAAAAAAATTTTTTATACGAATTTAACTGTACGATTCGCACCGACGGATACATTTATTAAAGATTAGTAAAAAATCAATCACATGTTTCGCACTAACGGATGTTTTTATAAAATAATATAGAAAATTAATCAAATATTTTGGATCCACGGTCATCTTTATAAAAAACATGTACGTCCCATTTTTTTAAGAAAAATTATTAGAATGTATAAAAATCAGAAATAGCTGGAATGGAGGAATCGAGAGGTGTTGGTGTTTGGGTGGATTCATTGTTTGTGAAATGAATAAGGAGTTCAATCGTGATGGAGATATTTATTTGGTGGAATAAATTAATAGAATAATAAGGAATTTAATTAGAAAGAGGGTTAAGCAAAATTAACGAGAAGAATTACATAATGCCGAGCATACGAGCAACAACGTGCTCCTCCTCCTCCTCCTCCTCCTCCTCCTCCTCTGCAGTCCCCTCTCCTCTTCCCCACCACGCGCGCGCGAAGATGTCGACCCCTTCGCGTTACCCCTACGAGAGCCGCAGGCGCGATCCCAACCCGAAGTCCGCGGCCCTTTTGGTGATCGACATGCAGAACGCCTTCTCCGCAGCGGCCTCCCCCGTCCTCACTGCCGTCAACTCCACCATCGACATCTGCCGCGCCGCCTCCATCCCGGTCCTCTTCACCCGCCAGAGCCAAAAGTCCCCCGCCGACTACGGCATTCTCGGCGAGTGGTGGGGCCCCTCCAACCTCGTCCATGACGGCACCCCGGACTCCGAGCTCCTCCCGGGGCTCTCCCGCCGCGACGGGGACCGGGTCTTCGACAAGGACACGTACAGCGCCTTCAGGGGCACGGGGCTCGAGGAGGCCCTCAGGGGGATGGGGGTGGAGGAGGTCATCGTCGTGGGGGTGGTGACCAACATCTGCTGCGAGACCTCTGCGAGGGACGCCTTCATCCGGGGGTTTAGGGTTTTCTTCTCGGCCGACGCCACGGGGACGCATAACAGGGACTTTCAGGAGTCCACGCTCAAGAACATGGCCCACGGGTTCGCCTACATCGTCGATTGTGCGAGGCTGAAGGCCGCCTTCTCTGGTAAGGCTTAGATAGAGGGCTCCTTCTTGTTGTTGTTGTGTTCCTTCCTTTGCTTGCTGCTGCGGTTGCCTGTTTGTGTTGGTCATGAGGTCGTGTAATCTTCTAAATCTTCCTTAAGAGATGAAGGAAGGGGATAAAAAAGCCCAGTGCTTTGAGTGTGCCATGTGTATGGTACATAAATAATGGTTCTTGTGTGTTTCACCTTCATCTTGTATTGCCTTTGTGGGATGCACTTTGTGGCATGGCTGATTTGATGAGGTTCACCATGGTGTGATTTCGTGAGTTGCTTTGGGATTTGAGGAGAAAGGTTTTTTTTTCTCTCTGTCTTTTGAAGTTATTCTCTTCTTTTGGATTATGTTGTGTTCCTTGTTACGCCCAAACACCCAATCTGTTTGCACGCCCACTCTTGTAGGCCATACCATCTGGAAAAGCATGTATCTTGGCCCGGGGTTCCACTACACAAAGCAATAATGAAAATCTAATTGCAATAGAAAGTAAGAAGTTGGTAGGAATCAAATTGCTTCTTTTCTTGGTTTGCTATACTTAGTTTTTGAAATCACAAGAATGTGAATTCATAAATTAAGGAATCCCAGGAGTTGCAAAGCCTGGGAGCAATTTGTTTGCTAAATTAAATGAATGTGAAAGCAACAAACTTGAGGGTCTTAATATGCCATTTCCAAGGCCCCCACCCAAAAACCCCCTCCAAAAAAAAGAACTCTTTGGGAGTGTGTGAATTAAGAGTAAGGCCTTAATTCCTTCAAGAAAAGAAGCATTGCCTTAATTTCTGCTAAAAATTTGCTCCTCATATGTTAAGGGTTGATGATAGGTTAAACTTGGATCATTTTCAATTTAATGACATAAAATATAGCTTTACGTTCATGTAGATGATCTGAAGATTATTTCTAGAAAACTGATAACTCGGTAAAAATATTGATATACTGCAATAATGCTGTGCCATGCCTCATGGAAAAAATGCCTTCACTGGATATGTTGAAAATTAAGTATCATAATGGCACAGGCTAATGTTTTACCCCAAAAAAATCCATTCTTCTAACCCAGTCTGTTTGATCTTTCATTGAGGAATAAATCTTAATCACCTGTCGGCCCTTATAAGACTCTACCAGGCCTACAACCAAGCAACCATCAATAGTTGGCTGCTCTTTTTGCATGACACCTCTCAGCATGGCTAGATTATTGGTGACTGTTGCCCACCTTGCCATTGCTTCTCAACTAAGGACCCCCACCTGCCTCTTTCACCATCTAATGGATGTACTTTTACGCTATGGATTAAAGCCATTCCAACATAGTAAGGTCTCCTTTCCTTGCTGCCAATAGCTGCAATTCCTCCACATGTCCCAAGAACACCCCCACCAAGGACATGGTTCCTCTAAAGGATGACAGTAAAGCAAGTAGAGTATGTAAAATTGAAGGTAAAGCTGAGCAGCTGGGTGAATATCCTAAAAGCATTATGATGGAGGGTCACAAATGAAATTAGTCAACTCTTTGGGTAATCAATCTAGGAAAAAAGGGTGATTGCTTGAATGTTTATATTTCAAGTCACTAAAGTCAGAACATGGCATTAACCCTTTAGACTGATGCTCTTTGTAGATCTTATGCCAACCAACATCCCTTTGTTTCGTGTTAAGCATCAATCAAAGAGAAAATAGAAAGAACTTGATGGTCAATAGCATCATCACCAATAGGTATGACCGTTGTGAACATAAAAAAGGTGTTGAGTAGAAGCCACAATATTAAAATTGGGAAACCTCTTTTTTTTTTGTCTCAAGTTGTTGACAAATATTTGAAGGTCAAATATCTGACAAGCACAAAACATGTAATCGCAAACATGAAAAAGGCTAATATCCTACAATACTTGGCTAAAAAACACTTATATTCTAAGACAAGTCAGCATAGCCTTTGAAGCAACGAGGCATACTTCAGTATCCTGTGATGTCACAAGTTCTTAATAAAGCTGGATGGTCAATCAATATTGAGTCATCATCCTTCTACTTTTTTAGGAAAAAGGTTACACTTTATTTAGGAGTGTACTAAGACAATGTTCTTGCTTAAGGTCCATATGACAAAAGAAACAAGAAGACTTCTTCACGTGCCAAATGTATCCCTTTCCGCAAATTTATTTTCTTGCATTGATGCCCAATAGAAGCAGATGAGAAGTTTGTGCAAACACAGAATGTGAATCTTTGACCATTGTATTGTCATTAGAAAAAAAAAAACTCCTTAAGATGTACTCGTCCCTCTGAAAAAAAAAAAGGGAAGAGATGCAAGGCTTAGGGATGCAAATGGGTTGGGTTTGGCTTTACTCATACCCATATCCATATCCATTTATAAAATTCATACCCTTACCCTACCCATTTATCCATCGGATACAAAAATCTAAACCCATATCCATACCTATCTACCCATCGGGTACCCATTTACCGATCGAGTATCCATTTCTAAATTGATTTTAGAATCAAATTGTATTAAATTAGAGTCAAAGAGGAAGAAAAATTTATAACATAATTAATTAATTATTTATTTTTAACAATCTCTAAACATAAGAGCTTGTACTACTTTACTTTTATTGATCTCCAATAAAATTATTACAAAAACAACCATTCAAGGGGAATACATTAAAAATAAAAATACAAAGAAAAACTAAGTACAAGTACTTTTCAAACAAAAAATCCCTATCTCCAAAATAAATGTTCAACGAAAGCTTTAGAAGTATTCCCAATCTTAAAAAAATCATATAGGGAATCATGAGGAAGATTAGGGTTGTGGGATAAGGGACTTAAGGTGAGACTTCTATGTCTTGGGTAAATGAAAATTTTATTTGGTTATTTGGGTAGGGTAATCGGGTATAGATTCATAACTATACCCATACCCAAACCTGTTGGGTTTTTTTGAATAAAACCCATATCCGAATCCGATTGGGTTCGGGTCGGGTTTTACCCATTCTTTTCGGGTCATATTGGGTTGGATTTGGGTTGGGTTTATCAAAACTTGCATCCTTAGCAAGGCTCCATATTTGTTTGGTTTTCTGTGATGTTCATGTGGCACAGATGCTTGGATTTCATGATTCATTGGTGGGTTAGCCCTCTGGTCTAGCGTTGACGGCTGGTGGGAACAGGAGGATGGGGAATTCTTCATGTGGATAGCGTCAAATGCTCTTAGACCTACTTTGACGGTTTTGGATGAAACCTTTCTTTGGGATCATCATAGATTACTGTGGAAGGCGAGGGTGCCCCTGAAAGTATTGCTCTTTTGCTTGGGAGTTGCAAAAGAAAAGAGAAGGCTGGTAAGTGACAGATAAGGAGACAAATTAAGCTGGGACTTGAATGTCGTCATTATATGCTCTTTGTGCAAGGCTGCAAATGAAGATTATAACCATGCACCTCTTCTACACTTCTCCTCTTGTTTTAAGGGTGTGGCTTAGAGATTGGTTTGACGTGGATTGATTGTATCTTTTGGAGATCTTCTAGGAATAGACAACTCTCCCATGGACTGGCTCAATTCAGAACAAAAATAGAGTGGGCTGCACCTATAGCCATGTTGTGGGCTGTTTGGCATGAGATAAACAGGCAGACCATATGTGGGGAGTGTGGTGATGTCATGCTTATGTTTAGGTCCCTTCGTATTAGTGTCTCTTTGTCTTGGGTAAAAGTAGGAAGGCTACCGATCTTGAGTGGTCTTCCCTTTACACCTACCTAAAAAGGACATGCTTACCACTCGTTCAACTTCTATTTTGACATACAAACCCAAATTTCACAGGTGCCTCTCTTCAAGCCTAGCAGCTAGAGGAGTATTTGCTGGACCCATCCACAGCCATAACAAACAAGCCAACCAGGTACTCTTTATGTGCTTGAATGCCATCTTGGAGCTAATATTTCTCCCAACTTGAAATGACCCTTCCCAAGGGTCGGTAGGCTTTTTCCAGAGACTATGGGGGGTTTCGTGCAAATTTTAACCCTCTAAGTATTTGGTGGAAGGACTTGTGGGAGTTTGAAAATGTTGTGGGGCATTCGGTGCAATTTGCCGGGTCTCACACTCACACCCCACGCACACCACTCCCTCCCCCTAACCCTAACCCTAATCCACACCTATAAAACTACCCCATTTCTCGATTCTCGTGCCCTACACTTACCCCCTCCCTCTCCCTGCGGCACCGTCTTAACCCCTTTCCTCCCTCTTCTTCCCGTGTTCCCTCTGCCATGGAGCTGAGCTGCTGGAGCTCGAGCTCGTGTGGAGTTGCTGGGGCTCGCGTGGAGTTGCTAGACTTCGGCTGCGAGGAGTTCGTGAGGAGCCATTGTTGAAGCTCCTGCGCGAGGTGGGAGGGAGTTGTCACGAAGAGGAAGTTTGTTGCAAGGGGAAAAACCTCGCAAACGGTTCTGCGGAATCAGTTTTCCGCAGAATCGGACATCTGAGAGGAACCTCAGATGTCTTATAGGACGTCCGGAGCTGCATCCAGATGTTTGATCCTACACAAAAATCAAAGGTAACACTCTACTCGAGGTTTATACTTTTCGTACTGTCTCCCCTCACCCCACTGTAGACCTAAGTGCATTGAGGGTTATGCCTGTGCGGCGCAGGGCAAGGGGAAGACCCCCCACGAGGGAAGGAGGGTTCGCGAAGGGTTCTGGGAGGAGTTTCTCGGCTTATCAGATGTTTGCACCACTAGACAAACGTCTTACCGGACGTCTGGAGTTAGTATCAGACGTTCGAAGAGGCGATTTTCAAACGGTAAAGTCCTGACCCTGTGTGATTTACGTACGTTTTGTCGTCATGTGACCGTACGAGTCTGTGTGCGCATGCAGAGTCGTTGGGAAGTGGCGCAGGTGCAGCTTTCCAGACGCTTTAGGACATCTGGATGCATCTACAGACGTTTGATAGCTACCCGAGACATCTTGGTGAGTTGATAGGCATCTGGAAGGATCCCAGGACGACTGTGAGGGGTTCCAGACGTCCGGTATTAGCACAAAACGCAGGGTGAGCTTCCTATTGCCGTTTAAGACATCTAGGACCTCTCCCAGACGTCTGATTTTAGTCTAATTTGATGGATTTAGGCACCAGGCGGTCGGTCCAGTTGGACCAGCCTGCCTGGTCTGGTTCAAGTGAACTGGGAAGTTTGTTTGGGCCAATTCAGGGTCCAAACAAAGTTGATTTTTCGTAAATAAGGTACCGTTGGGTTCCTATCGGAAATTCTCATGTGGTGGAGCCTTGTTCTAGCTTTTTCAAACTCTTTTTCCTGTCTCGAGAAATATTGAAATGGTTGGTTTGACTGTTCGTGTTAATAGGACGCCCGTCCGTGGTGTGTACGGGACCCGTAGAGGCTACGCGGTCTGCCATTCGTGTCCCTACACCTCCCGGTTATTCTGGTAGAGTGGTCTTTACTATCCCTTGTGAATTAAATGATGTAAGTGCATGTTATTTAGAACTAATTGGTTGAACCCTAGGATGTACAATGAACCCTAGGGCTGAGGTAGAAAAATGAATAATTATATATGCTGTGAATGTTAAATGGGGGTAATGTTCCCTGAATATGCCGAATTATGAGCTGCCTGTTTACATTCGTTGAATCATGGCTTGAACTAAAATATATGTTGTATCCTATTTAGCTTAATTGATGAAATAAGTGTCGAATTGTAAAACTATGAGCTGCTTGCTATACCATAAGTTTATCATGATATGAATAGAGGCATGTGTATTGTACGGAAGTAAGAAATTCCTATGCACGAACCCTACGGGGAACTAAAAGAGGAACTCACGTGTACGGAATAAACATCGGATGTCGATGGAACTGAGTGCTATTGTACTTAGTGTAGGGGGGAGCTAGTCGCCCCATGGGGCCTAGGGTTAGGACTGGCCCCCCTACACCGACTCTTGTTAGGTCTACTGGGTAAACCGAGATAGTCGGATGAGGGTACGTGGACTGTAGAGGGGCGAGACCCCTGTTCTGAGAAGGCAATGCTCTGTGTTGTTCCGTGTTGTACTTTTGGACGTATCTGCTAGCGGAAACGACTGACCGTGTGCCAGTGCGGAGTAGCTACTCGTGCGCTTTTCGTGTGAGTCGTAGTCACCGCTATATCGCGACCATGACCTCGAGGTGGTAGATCAGGCGTAGGACTACTACGGGGTGCTCTCCCGGCCAAAAGAGTGCCACGTGTACATCCTACATCATGGGAAAATTGTAATCAAGATCGTTCCCTTAGGGAACAGGAAGATTGAGAGACATTGTGGATCTTTGCTAGAAAACTGACTTATAAATACTAGTTGTTAAAATAATTGTTGTTTAGGTAATTAGATAATTACATGTAAATCTGTGATTTTCTTTACTGCGTAAATAATATAACTATTGTATATGCCACTCTAATCAGCGTAAGTTGACTCTCTGTTATATATAACCATGTATAGGTCAGGGAGTCGAGCAGCTAGGTCCACTGGCTGCAGATGGTGCTGAGCTCAGTTGAGCTCAGCCTTAGCTTCCAGTACTAGTTCTCTTTCAGCCTTTTTTATTGTAGTGAGTGATTCTATTTCATGTTGGACTCGATGGTGTGAACTTTTATTATCATGATGGCTAGTTTTGGATTTTGTTTAATTATCTTTTTGAGCTCTAGTTACCTTCGCTGCTTCCTTTAATTATTCTATTTATTTGCATGTGTGATTTGTGTTGGTTTCATGCATATGGGTTAGTTTCTTGTTGGATGACTGGATCTTGGGGTTAGTTGAG
Source organism: Thalassia testudinum (assembly GCA_037157565.1). Lineage (NCBI taxonomy): Eukaryota > Viridiplantae > Streptophyta > Magnoliopsida > Alismatales > Hydrocharitaceae > Thalassia > Thalassia testudinum. The sequence goes on from JAZHRO010000073.1 coordinate 137,181,457, forward strand.
ACGAGCAGTTTTCGGGTTCCCAGAAGGGCCGGATTCGGGTTGTAACACAACTGGATGTGAGAAGAAGTACCGGAAATCCCTATGCTAAATGGGTGAAAACGCAGGTGATCGTAAATGTGGGGTCTGTAATAAGTACTACGACATGGCAAATTGAAAGGTGCATGCAGCCTGCAGGTGTGGTTCAATCCAAAATAAATAGATTTGTAATGTGTAGATCTACCACATGGGCACTAGAGCCTGCACAGCTGCAGCCAAGGAACCATAACATGACGAATCTAAAGTGCATGAGGGTGGGATTGTATGTGGATATACATCTACAGAAGGCATGTGAAGCGACAGAAGAACGAACTCTTTAATATAAACAATGGTCATTTCTTAATTACAGTTGTCAGTGTTCATTTAGAAAAACTTGAAATGGTGTGAATTATTGCATTGAGCATGGGTCGGCAGAGCCAGCTGGGTGCACTGCAATAAGTAAAGAGAAGCACCCCATGTTACATAGGCACCATTGCAGTTTATAGTGCTCGAACATGTGGCATCTCTTAGCACTTCAATAGTTCCTTTAGAACCGTGATGGAGCTGGGAAATTTCTTTATCAGGGCATTATTAAATGACAGGCTTACATACCTGTGCATTTAACAAGCAGCAGAAAAAATTTTTAGCTTTATCAAAAATAAAAACAAGCAGCAGAAAAAAAACCAAACTCATACCATGCCTAGTTGCGTGTGATTATATTTTTGTGGAGTCCAAGATTTCATGATCAAGCCTAGAGGTAGCTACCAATTAAGCATTAAATTTTTAGCTTTATCAAAAAAATTCCCACAAAAACTAATCTGTCAGAAAATTCCAATTCACCTATTAAAAAAGAAAGGAAACTTTGTTATGAAGAATTCAATCTATATAAATCAAACTTTATTTTGCCTCACCATTTCAGAAAAAAAAAAAATCATTTTTGCCTCATGTCATCATCCCTCGTGTTACTGGCCAGATAGCTACTTGGATTTTTACAATTCCAAGTGATCATTTAGAAACCTAAGTCTAATAATTCTGAGTTCTTCTAGGTGAAATAATTGCATGCTTATGTTGAAGTGTAATGTCAATCAACTAAAAGTTTCTGTGAGGTAATGAATACCCATAAAAGTCATATGAATTTAATAAAGCTGGAGTTAGCTTTCATTTTGAATTTAGAAAATCTTCTTTGTATGTTTATCAGTATATTATGTAATACAGGGAAGGCATGTGATCCTTCTGCTCACTCGCTGCCCAATCTGCAAGTGCTTTAGGAATTTAAACTTAAAATTCTGTCAGAGATGGTGCTCAATGGAGTTCTTTATGTTGGTACTAAGAGGGCCCCAAAAAAATGGAAGTTCTCAATATTGGTCAATCTCCGCCATGTCATGCCCCAGCAACATCTCAACTTATCAAGAACTGTTCTGAAGAGCTGATTGAAGCCTTTGCTAGATCATCTTAAGGTGAAATTAAAATTTAGCTGAAGGTCAATTAGCTAGAATCTTGAAAATCTTGACTTCCAATTCATTTGCTTGACATCCATTAGTTGATTAAATATGGAAATAGCCACCATTCTGATAAAGTAATAGACATAAAATTCCTTCAAGTGAAAGTCCACACTCCCCTCCTTTTTTGTGCATTTGCATGTGTGCATGTGAAGAATGGGGGTTGCATAGAAACGAATAGAGAATATATTAACATAACAGATACTAAGACATCTACATTGATCAGATTCTCGCCAAGTTGATTGGTGGACACTTCTTGTCCTCCAACTGCCCAAATCGATCCACTCGGTCGAGGATAAGCATTAGGTTAAGATGCTGAAGTATTTTTATAATCAGGTTGGAGAACCTCATCCTTTTCTTCACATAACCAGATTGATGGTATTTTCTCAACTAATATTTGAGATCTCATGGCATTTGCTGGGAGGACATTTCTACAGGATATTTTCACAACTGGAAATTCCACGGAGTTGATTATGTATAATGACTGCAGATTCCTGCTAAGTCATCATCATGTCTTTGATGAACTTGACCTGGCATTTGTTCCCCACTGTGGTTGACTGGCATCTCAATGCTATGCTTATGTTATTGCTTCCAACAGCTCATTGATCATCCATTTCTGAAGGCCAAGCTTGACGATAAAGGCAAGCTGCATAGGTGAGGTAATGATTTCTTTGTTCTGTTGTCCTAAGAAATTTCAAGAAATATCATTTATCCAACAGTTCCAGGTGAGTAGGCACAAACAGGAGCACAAAAACCATTCCACCAGTGGGAGGTTGTATATCTCTTGTACCGTATGCATATGGTATTGCTCAAGGTGGTAAAAAAAATTGCTGCTCAACGGAATGATGTAATTAAACATGGCTTGCAGCAGTGGTAACTATTGTCGAATCTTAGAGTTGAACATCGTCCACAATGTCCCGAGAAAAATAAAGCAACCGCATCGAATGCTATTGAGATTTTACGTTTAATTTAGACGAGCTTGGGAGTTGATCTATGCCTATATGATGATAATGATGATGATGATGATGTCAGAGAAAATAAATCAATTATATTGAACATTATGGAGGGCGTAAAGACGGCGTTTTCAGGTTTTTGAAGATGGATTGAGTTATTGCATTTTATGTTTCAATGTCATATATGGTGGAACGGCTGGTTTTTTCTGGCTGCCGTGAGATTAATTGGATGTCAAGGTGATAGTGGCAAGGTATAAACTATGAAGACCATGACATGCGGCTGCATTTTTTGATATTTTTTCACACATGGTGATCTGGAACAATCTGATCGATGCTTGAAGACTACTTTGAAGAGCCCGGGAGGGGGGGAGCTTTTTCTACATGGAAGGGCCTGCAGTTTTGTTTGTAAACGAGAAATGGGCAAGTCTCATATTTGTTGAAGCTTCTTAATTTTGAGAGGAAGAAGCCTCTGAATTAAATTTCTTCTTGGTAGATATATGTTTGTGGAATTGATGATTCCGTCAGAATTGGAAAGTCCGACGGCCAACCTCATACGCCAGTTTGTTTGAAAGGAGGAACCCCAAGATTTGTCGCGTGGGAAAAAGGGGCAGAGCAACTGTAGTATGAGGGGGACGCGCGTAAACAAACGTGGTGTTCACACCGCTCCAAACTGATGGCTTCCGAACATGTGAGAAAACGATGGATTTGACAGCTGAACACAAAACTGATTGTTTATTAGCACTTCTGGTCAAACGACGGATATGCTTAACTCGTCTTATTTGCAGGAACATTTTTGGTAAAAATGGAAACGTGTTGCTTGGGGAAAGCTTCGCCGTACTCGGTAGACGCTACTGTGACTCGGTTTCCTCCCTGGCCACGACAGGGATAACCTTATCCACACGAGTGCGGAGGACCTCACCTTCCCCTCTAACTGAATTGGAGGGGTTTTTGGTTATCCTCGGATGGACTCAAAGTGGTATAAGGTAAGGAGGTATTTGATTCGGGAGATTGTAATGATCGGAGGCATGTAATAATTTTCAATATGTTGTCGGTAGGTATTGAAATAGATATATTTTAAGATATATTAAAGTTGATGTAAGTGGATATATTATAATGTGAATAGGTATTGATATTAATGTAATATAGTAAATGATGTTGATGTGATATAGGTGTAGAATTATAAAATTTTTTTGGAGAAACTCTTAAGCCTTGTTTGGCAACGATCTTAACGGGAGAGTTATCTGACGTGGATGGGGTTAATGCTACAGTAGGTGAATAGTTGCAAAGGGGTTTAAGGAAGAAAAAGGTTTCGGTTGTGACGAGGCATATCGACGGAACGGGGTGGTGGTGCATTGAGCAAGGCATCGGGAGGACGTGGCCCGAGCATCGTGTCTTCCCAAAGCCATTACTCTCGGCAACCAATGCCGTCGCTCCGTCTCCCTCCCTGTTTGGTTGGTTTCAATACCCCTTCACCGAGCTATTACTACCTACGTATCGCATTAAATTATTTGACAATAACGATTGCTTACAATAACATTTTTTTCGATTCCTTACGGTAAGGCATATATTAATTTTGTTTAAATATGGAGGAGTAATTGTAATTTCTCCAGTGCTGCGCTCCACCCGAATCACACGGTAATGAATTTCATTACCGTGTTTGCAATTTTCACACAAAGTCAATCCAACGTAGATTCATCCAATTCATATTAAAGTGTTGGAAACAATTGCCATTGTCCCACCCACGTGCTAGAAACCATTCCTCGCATGCTAAACCAAGTGTACAAAGCTCCCCTCAATTAAATATGAATGGAAAGCATGTCACATCATAAATCATTTTTTTTAAGAGTAATTTTTTATTAAAAGAAAAGATTCCGATACAAGAGGATACGCCTCAGAGGGTGAGAGAGATAGAAAAGCTTGATACCCTCAAATAAGGGGAGGATACTTTTTTTAGAAACGAGGGAAAGTTAAAACACTAGAATAAGAAATAAAGGAAAAGAAAAAAGAAAGCATCCCAAGAATTAAGAACTGGTCGACTTTCCAAAGGAGAGGGACCCTACGCTTATAGAATGGTAAAGTGCCAATGAGAAAAGATCTTGAAGATCGTGCTAATGAGTGACTGAGTAAATATGCCCTTAACATACATCATTTTATGACCCAATTCCTAGATCTTTACAGGACCTGAGATCGGCTCGCCTCGATTAATCCCAAGATCTAGTAGTCCAACGAGAAATAACCAAAAGTAGAAAATAATATCACATCTACACATACATTATAACTAGGCAGAAAGGAAAACGAAACAGTAAAGGAAAGTAGAGCAACTATCTCAAAATAGTATATGCCACAACAACAGCGGAAAGAAAGTAGAAAGTAACAGGAACAGTAAAATAGATGTCTATTACTCACTACAACAGCACAAAAATGAACGAGCTGGAAAGAAACAACTACGGCTGGGCTCGGCTGGGTTCAGCACCCTCTGTAGCCGAAAACTCTGGTTGCTCAACTTCTGGTCCTGAATAGGGTTACGAAAAGAAAAAGTCAGTGAACGCTGAGTAGAGTGGTGTTTACATTAATTATGTGCAAGTAAGATAAAACAACTAACCAGGTTTTATTCTCATTTCTATTTATCTCATCTATGTATTTCTAGTTCATTGATTTCATAAAGGATCCAAGTATTTCTTGATCATGCTTGTTCCTCGTGGGAACGATCTTGATTGCAGTCTTTCCTGTGGAGTATAAGGTACACGTGGTGCTCTCCTGACCTGGAGAGTCCCCTGTGGTAGTCCTACACCTGGCCAACCACCCTAAGGTTACTGTCGAGACGTAGTGGTGACTATGACACGTGTGATAATCACACGGGTAGCTACCCTGCATTAGCAAGCAGTAAGTCGTTTTCGCTGGTGGGTACGCCCAAAGTACAACACGGAATAGCACTGGGCCTTGCCTTCTCAAAACAGGGGTCTTGCCCCTCCACAGTCCGCGTACCCTCGTCCAACTACCCCGGTTTGCCTAGTAGGCCTAACAAAGTCAGTGTAGGGTGACTTGCCTAACCTCGGATCCCGTGGGGTGGCTAGCTCCCTCCCTACACTAGTAGCACGCCTCGATACCACATACGCGAGGGCCTATAGGAGTCGGTGTAGAGTGCCCAATCCTAACCCCGAGTCTCAACCTAAGGGCAGCTAGCTCCACTCTACACTAAAAGAACCACTGTGCTCCTTGGTACCACGTACGCAAGGGCCAACTCACTTCCTGTCTACATACGGAATTTCTTTCCATATCCAGGAGTTCTCCTCCTAATTCCCCGTAGGGTTCACGCACTGTATTTGTTCAATTTATCAGTATTTAGATCTCATGGTTCATAACTTATTCCTCATCCATATACAGGCAGCTAGTGTTTTCACAATTCAATTCTCAACCATATACATTCAACTTGTGGTTTCACAATTCAATTTCTCATTCACATACAAGTAGCTCGTATTTTAACATGTATCTCAAGTAAACAGAGTAGCTCAACATCAGACTCATACATTTCTACCATAGGGTTCATTCAACATCCTAGAGTTTCAATCAATTTAATCTAAGCAAGCATATTCTTTATTCACATCTTAGCAAATGAATTAAACCACTCTATCGGGTATCACGGGAGGAATGGGAGCGTGCACTGCAGATCTTGTCGTCTTCGCGGGTCCCGAATACGCCACCAGCTGGTAACCTATACCAGTGACTAATTTACATCAGACGAGCTCAAAATAGTGGGTACTCAACGCGAATGCATAGAGAAACTTGAGTGGAACACAATGATACATCGTTTGCGGAAATCTGATTCTGTTTGGGCTCTGAACGGGCCAAAAACACAGTTACTATCCAAAATCAGACGTCTGGGACTAGTCCCAGACGTCTTAAAAGGCGTTAGATCTTACCTCTCACTTCCTACAGCTGCCTCAAACGTCCAGACTCCTCTGCAACCGTCTGAGGAGGGTTCCAGACGTCTCACCTTCCTTCCAGTTGTCTGGAAGTGCCATCGGATGTCCGGCAAAGTGGTCAGACGTCCAAAAGCATTTGGAAAGTCGCACCGCGCGCCTTTCCAATGCCCTGCAGCTGCGCACGAAGACGCAGACCCATTTTCAGCCAAACCACCCTATGCTACAGTCTGCATGGAAGAAAGTAGCGTAGGAAAATACATACCTTCGCATGATATTATGCTTTCAGACGTCCAACTTCAGCCTCGGACATCCTGGTGCCTTTCCAGACGTCTGGTCGATGCTTCAGAAGTCTGATACTAGAACTTTTCCAGTACTAGAACCTCCTCCGTGATGCTGCTCTCCTCGCAGCGCTGTCTGCAACGCACCGCAGTAGCTGCAGAGGGCCGGGAGGCCACCTCCCCGAGCCCCTCCTCCTCGTGTGCGTGCCCGTCGTCGGCTGTGCGAGCTTCAACGATCTTCCGTCTAAGCTTCCCCGAGCTTTCGCCGAAGCTCCTCCAAGCTTTGCGCGAGGCCCTCCGACTCCACACGAGCTCCCCGAAGGTCCACCGACCTTGGTCCTCCTCTCTCGTGCTCTTCCTCTCTCTCCCTCTCTTCCTCTTGTTCTCCCTCTCTCACCCTCTCTCTTGTAGCTCTCGTTCTCCCTTGCCACGGCTACACAGGGAGGATGGCTGGAGGTGGTGGAGAGTGGCGTGGGTGAGGGGAAGAGGGTGTTTAAATAGGAGAGGATTAGGGTTTAGGGGTGAGGGGTGTGGAGGAGAGAGAGAAGCTCTGCGTGCCGCCGGCGCGTAGAGCGCAAAGAACGTATGAAAATTCCTACTTTCAGACGTCTGGCCCTTCATCCAGATGTCCTGACAAACGTCTGACGGTTAGTCCAGACGTCTTAAACACCCCAAATAGGCACCGGGTCATTTCAACATAACAAACTTAAAGGAAGTTTCGTCCCCGAAACTTGAGCTACATATAGTGCGGATAAAGTAACGTACAAACACAAAACAAACTTAAAGAGGACCGAAGTAGGTTCGAAGAGACGTATCCTCAAAAAGTTCCGGGTACCACTCCCGCATTGCCGTCTTAGGCTCCCAAGTCGCCTTCTCGTACCACTGGCTTCTCCAAAGAAGCTTCACCAGTGGTACTTACTTCCGTCTCAAACTTCGGACGGCTCTGTCTAGTATCTGTACTGGCTTCTCGGGATAGGTCAGGTTGTCTCCCACCTCGACGCTCTCGTGGCTTAGAACGTGACTGGGATCGGCGACGTACTTTCTAAGGTTGGACACGTGGAACATATCGTGCACTCCAGAAAGCTGGGGAGGAAGGGCAAACCAGTAAGGAACGGGTCCTACCCGCTCCAGGACCTCAAAGGGCCCCACAAACTTCGGTGCAAGCTTCCCCTTCACCCCAAAACACTGCAAGCCTTCATGGGCGAAACACGGAGAAAGATGCGATCCCTAACCTCGAACTTCACCTCTTTGCGCTTCCGGTCAGCGTAGCTCTTCTGCCTGCTCTTGACAGTGCGGAGTCGTTTGTGAATTTGCTCTATCACCTCCTGACTTTTCTGGATCAGTTTGGGACCAACCTCCCACTTGGTCCCCACCACGACCCAACTCAAGGGTGCAGTACACCTCCGTTCGTACAGGGCCTTGTAAGGCGCCATGCCGATACTCAAGTGGTAACTGTTATTGTATGCAAACTCTACCAGGGGTAAATGCTCCTTTTGGGAGCCTCTCCAATTAAGTACACAAGCATGCAGGAGGTCCTCAAGTGTTTGTATCGTACTCTCTGACTGCCCGTCGGTCTGGGGGTGGTAGGTTGTACTGAACCTCAGACGCGTTCCCAAGGCCTGCTGGAACTTTGCCCAGAATTGAGAAGTGAAATGAGTATCTCTATCGGATACGTTCTCACGAGGGACTTTGTGCAAGCGCACCACATCTCTGATGTATCGCTTTGCTAGCTGTGTAGGCCCAAAGGTGACTCAGATCGGTAGAAACCGCGCCGTCTTCGTTAACCGGTCTACGATCACCCAAACTACGTCGTGTCCCCGCTGGGTAACTGGTAGACCCACCACCAAGTCCATGGTGATGCTATCCCACTTCTACTCTGGTACAGGAAGTGGCTGCAATGTCCTTACAGGCCTCTGGTGCTCGATTTTCAATTGCTGGCATACCAAATACTACTAAACAAACTTACCAACATCCTGCTTCATCCCTCTCCACTAGAAGTCGCGTCTCAAATCATGGTACATCTTTGTGCTCCCGAGATGTATGGTAAACCTGGACCTGTGCGCCTCAGCCAGGAGCTCTGTCAACAACTCCTCGTCTCTAGGAACGCACAAGCATCCCCTCATGCGCGGTATCTCGTTTGAGAAGGAAAAGTCTCTTGGGTCTTCTGTCAGCACTCTGTCCCGCAGTGTCTATAAGTACGGGTTGGCCATCTTCCCTGCAATGATGCGGTCTATCAGCTCTGGTCGTGTCTGCCGTGTCATTGTCATTGCCCTACAGTACCCTCGTGACTCTCGGGGTCGCCAACTGCCTACCTCCTCCATGAGTCTCCAACTCTGTGCCTGTAAGTTGGCCAAGTGGGCAGGTGATGAGAGCCTCATCATGAGCCCTAACTAGTTCATTTTAACCTAAGAAAGAGAATAAAGAGCTCTTACATAACCTAAAGAAGGGCTTAATTCAAGGAATAAGTGTTTTGAGAAGAAAACATGAAATAAAGGTTAAAACTGCAATTTCACCATTGCAGAACATAAATGGTATTTCTCAGAGTCAAACATAGGTCAAATGGTCTGAATAAGATAAAAAGTAGGTTAGACCAATCAGAAATGGGTTATTATGCAATCCAAGAATTAAATGACATTCTTTAACCCTAAAACAGATCTACTTAATTCAACAAGGTTCTGGTCAGAATAAAAATCAACTAAACCCTCTAAAATTCATGGAAAAATATCCCCTAGGGTTTAGAACCTTCAATTTGACCTTTGGAACCTATTTTGATCTAGATTGAGGTCCTAGCTCATTAATTGACCTAATTGAGGTTTTTGTGCAAAATGTCTTGTCAAACGTGGTCAAACCTAAAATCCAACTTCACCATTAGATTCCTTAGGTTCAAATTAGGTTTGTACCAAAATTTGGACCTAAGGGGAGGTCATCTTGACCTACTTTGCAAAATAGTACACCCAATTACATTTTGGCCCCTATCTTTTAAAAATCATTGCATAGACCCCCCTAAATTCCTCGCCACTCTTACAAACAGGTCCCTACACCATTAATGGGGAGAAATCCTACTCCTGCGAGGAATGGAGGGGGAGTACTCCCTGATTCCTCAGAGATCTCCCAGAATTGCAGGGGAGATTCTCTGAGGAATTCCCTTCCATCCGAGCGTGGTCCTAATCTCTGATTTGCACCCAATCTCTCCTGCGAACGCAAGAGAGATTTGGGTCTCCAACGGTTTCCATCTCCGGCGAGGTCTCTTGTGCTTGGAAGCTTGTCTTCCAAGCATAAGAGTCCCTGCCAGCGACAATAAAATGACCACCACCTCTGGCCGCATCTCTTTAGCTCGACTTGGCCAGAGATTCACCCCAATTTCATCCTCTTCTCCTCAGTCAGGAAGTCCAGCGAGCTCCAGCGAGCCTCACTCCTCTTTCTCGTCGCTCTGCCACACTACTAGTGGCAGAGTTTCCCTCACCATCTTCCTCCGCATCGCGCAACACCCGCGTGTGCACCTCTAGACCCTTCGTCGTCGCCGTCTCCCTCCACTGGACACCATCTTCTCCGGCGACAGCAGGTACAGCCAGCTGCCACCTCTCCCCCTTCGTCCATTTAATTAGGTTAGACTTACTCCTCTCTATCCCCTCTTCAATTCCCCTTTTCCTATTTCCCTTTTTGACCTCTCGACTGCCATTGTCCACCCTCATCTTCCCCATCTCTGGACGACCTCCGACGAGATGCATCCATCACTCTACACCTCCACACGTCTCGCCACCAACCTCTTCACCTCCGCCATTGACCACTGAACACTTTCCACCCACTCATTGCCCGCCACACACGCTCCACGCTTCCACCGAACAAGCCCACTCACACGGTCATAGTCCGACCTAGGCACGCACGCGTAGGCCGGTCTGAGCCATGCCAACCCTCGCCTCACCTTCTCTATGATACGGCGAAGGTTCTCCTGTTGTTTAATAAAGCCGCAAGGCTACTTTTGTGTCGTGCAGGGTCGAGCCCTCGTCTGCCATTAACAAGCATAGAAGTTTGCTTGCTTTCCAGCTTCAGGCCACGCACTCTAGGTTTCAAGATCCCAGGCTACGCGGGTTGAGTGTGTGAGCGAATCCAGCCTGAGAACCATAGCTGCGGATCCTTCAGCTGAGTCAATTGCGTGACATCTTCCTGCGGGCGTGAGCGCGGAAGCGAGTGGGACATTTAGTCCCACCTCGTGAATGCAAGAGCGAGGTGCGTAGGATAAATTGGATTTGTGTTTTATGCTGTCTACCTCGAGAACACATGGTGAGGTCCCTTGCCCTCGCTCGCCACGCCTCGTTCGCGACCTGACTCTGCGTACCTGGCACCTGACCTGTTAACCTAAACCTATCACTCCTCGTGCACCACACCCACGCCGGTGCGCCTGAACCCGGGCACGCGACCGACCTGATTACCCGGCTCTGGGAGAGTGTACCTAAGAGAGAAATGGAGAGAGAGAGATGCAGGGAGGGTAGGGGTTAGGTTTTGCTACGTCCTGTAGGGAGGAAGCAGAGCCAAGGAAGGAAGAGGCGCTGCAGGGAAGCTAAGGAAAAAGAAGGAAGAGGAAAGCATAGCTGAGGTGAAGCTAAGACACTTAGCTACAGAAAGGAAGAGGAAGGAAGGCCAAAGAGAAGAGAACGTCAGAGGAGAGCTAAGGCAGAAGCCAAGGAAGAAGAAGAAGGAAGGCTGAAGACAAGGGAAGGAGCAGCACTGTAGCAGGAGGCAAGGCTGACGAAGAAAAAGAAGAGCAAGGCAGAGGAAGAAGAAGGGGAAAGGCACTATGCAAAAGAGAAGGAAGAAAGCAAAAGCTAAGAAGGCAGAAGAGAAGCGACTGAAGCAGAGACAAAAAGAGAAGGAAGAAGAAGAAGAGAAAGCTGTAAGGAGAAGAAAAGAAGAGGCCATCATTTAAGATGTCTGATCATAGAATCAGACGTCCAACTCTTCTATTTTTGCTATAAATTTAATTCATAAACTCTTGCATTTATATTCTAAATTAGATTTTAAGTAACTCTAAGTGTTCAATTACATATTGAGATTAGTGAATAAATTCCATTTGCTCCCTGTGTTCGACCTCGGATACTTAGGTTTTCGAGTAATAAATTCTTATTTGTTATTAATGCTTGGTCATCTGTACTATAACGCGATTGACTTATAAGCTCGACAAAGCGTTGTAACAGTGAGCACCATCCGGCTCAAGGCGTCGGCCACCACATTAGCCTTCCCTGAGTGGTAGGAAATGCTGTAGTCATAATCCTTCAGGAGCTCTAACTAACATCTCTATTTCATGTTGAGCTCCTTCTAGTCAAACAAGTACCTGAGGATCTTATGATCTATGAAGATTTCAAAAATCTCACCGTAAAGGTAGTGCCTCCACGTCTTCAGTGTGAAGACAACTGCTGCCAGCTTTAAGTCATGGGTAGGGTAGCTATGCTCATGGGGCTTCAGTTGCCGCAAAGCTTAAGCGACAATGTGATCCTGCTGCATGAGCACACCCCCTAACCCCTGCTACGAAGCATCTATGTAAACCACGAAACTGCCACTGCTGTCTGGAATGGTAAGTACAGGAGCTGAAGTCAGTCTCTCCTTCAACTCCTGGAAACACGCCTTGTACTCATCGGTCTAAGCAAAGGGCATGTCCTTCTGGGTCAGCTGAGTCGTAGGATGCACAATCTGAGATAATCATCTAATAAATCGCCAGTAATAACCTGCTAGTCCCAAAAAATTACGTATCTCTGTCACTGTGCATGGCTTCTTCCACCTGAGTACGACCTCTACCTTGGCTGGGTCCACAGCCAATCCATCTCCTGAAATCCCATGGCCCAAGAAAGTCACCTGTCTCAGCCAAAACTCGCACTTGCTATACTTGGCATACAGCCTGCGTCGCCTCAAGGTATCCAGGATCATGCGTAAATGCTGTCCATGCTGTGCCTGATCCCGCGAGTAAACGAGTACATCGTCAATGAACACCACCACAAACTGGTCTAAGTACGGCCTGAAAACACAGTTCATCATATCCATAAAGGCAGTGGGGGCATTGGTCAACCCAAACGACATGACCAAGAACTCGTAGTGCCCGTACCGGGTACGGAAAGCTGTCTTGGAGACATTGGTCTCCCTGATCCTCAACTGGTGGTAACTTGACCTTAGATCTATCTTGGAGAACACTGTGACATCTGGCAACTGGTCGAAGAGGTTATCAATCCTTGGCAGCGGATACTTGTTCTTGATAGTGACCCTATTCAGTTGTTGGTAGTCGACACAAAGTCGCATGGTACCGTCCTTCTTCACGAATAGCACAGGGGCTCCCCATGGGGACACACTGGGCCTCACAAAGTCCTTCTCCAACAGGTCCTGTAACTGTGACTTGAGCTCTCGTAGCTCAAGCGGTGCCATGCAATACGGTGTAGTAGAAATGAGGCTGGTCCCCAATACTAATGAGATCTCAAACTCGATCTCACTCTCAGGCGGTAGTCCTGGCAGCTCCTCTGGGAAAACATTGGGGTACTCACAGACCACTGGGATACCCTGAAAGTCAGCCACGGGGTTAGGCTCTGCCACCACACAGGCCAAGAAGCCTTCACACCCTTGGCTCAAAAGCCTCGCTGCCTGAAGCGTGGAGATGCATCTAAAACTTCCGTCCACCGGCTGACCGTGAAACTCAAAGGGAGGCAACTTTGGTATGGAGAAGACGATCTTCCTCCCGAAACAGTCCAATAGGGCATGATAGGCGCACAACCAGTCCATCCCCAGAATCACTGCAAAATCCTCCATCTGGATCACAATCAGGTTAGCGGGGAGGCTGATGAGAACCTCATCATAAGCCCTAACTAGCTCATTTTGACCTAAGAAAGTCAATCGCGCATCTAGTTGTCCAAGCAATTGACGCTGCGAGGCTTGCAGCTGCTGCAATTGGAGGAAAGATCTCCTGCGGGCGTGCGAACAAAAGCAGTGGAACATTAGTCCCACCTCGGAATGTCGTGAGGTGCTTGAGTAGTTTAAACTGAATTTGTGATATTGTCTCTTCGCCTCCAAGTCACTGGGGTGAGGTCCCTCCTCACCTATACATGCCTCGTCTATGATTTCATCCCGCGGACCTGGTGACCCGACCCGATTACCCTCCTGAGCACTCCTCGCGTACCACACCCACGCTGGTGCGCTTGGACCCGGGCACGCGACTCGACCCAATTACCCGGCTCTGGGAAAGCGTACTGAAGAGTGATATACAGAGACGCTGGTGTGGGTAGAGGGGTAGGTTTTACTCCCTTCGGTGTATGCAAGGAAGGAGAAGGTGAAGTGAAGCTGACACTTAGTCGCAGAAGGAAGAGGTGAAGCCAAAAAGGAAGAAGAAAGGAGGGCTAAAGAAGGAAAATTTGCAGAGGAAAAAGAGAAGGAAAGACACGGCAGAAGGAAGAGGAGAAGCCAAAGAGAAGAGGAAATCAGAGAGCTAAGGAAAGAAGGAAGAGAAAGAAGACCTGCAGAGAAAAGAAGGAGAAAGAAACTGCAGGAGAGAGGCAAGGCAGAAGACAGAGGAAAGAGGAAGAAGGGCAAGAGCAAAGAAAGGAGTTGCAGAGAAGAAACAAGGAAGAAGTAGCACATGGCCAAAGAAGAACAGAAGAAAAAGAAGAAAAATCAAAAGAAGCAAAAAGAAAACATCTTTTTATTAAGACGTTCAATTTCTCTATTTTTGCCACAATTAACTTTTAAACTCATGCGTATATATTATGAATTAAGTTTTGAGTAATTAAGTGTTCAATTACACTATTGAGATCAGTGAATAGATTCCATTTGCTCCCTGTGTTCGACCTCGGATACTTATGTTTTCGAGTAATAAATTCTTATTCGTTGACAATGCTTGGTCACCTATACTACGACGTAACTGACTGTTAAAACACGACCAAGCCGTGTCTACAGAGGCTGTGTCCCCCTATGTTAACCTCGCTGTCCGTGTAGTCCTCCTCGGCTACAAACAACTGGCCACCTAGGCCTCTGATCACTAACGGATCCTCTAACAATGCACTACCCTGCCTCAAACTGATGACGAAACTCGTAGCGATGAAAGAGTGGGTGGCATCGGAATAAAAAAGTACGTAAACTAATATTCCAGAAACAGTAACCATACTTGTCACCACAGAACCCGAAGCCCTGGCGTATCTGTGTGTTAGGGCGTTGATACGCCCCTCAGCTCTCGGTGAAGACGAAGTAGCTACATTTTGGGCTGGGTGAGCAGCAGTTGGCCAGTACCCTCCTCGTGACTGCTGTCCTCCCCCATGTGCCTGGTGACCACGACTTCCAGCTCGGCCTCCAGCACTCGGTGCGGGGAGCATCTGTTGTGCTTCGGCCCTAGATGGGCAGTCCTTCCTAATGTGGCTCGGCTGGCCACACTGGTAGCAGAGAGGCATGCGACATCCTCCCTTAGTAGGTCCCTGCTGGCGGCTGGGCAGGGGTCTGGTGCTAGCAACTGGCCCCGGTCTAGGGCCCCCAAAGGCCACTGGTGGCCCCGCAGAATGAGATGGCTCTCCTGTAGGCGCCGTGTGCCTCCTCTCTTGACGGCCTTGTGAGTACTCTAACTGGTAGGGCCTCTTTCGTTTGCCGTCAGTGTCTCGCACGACCAGGTTGGTCTCCTCATAAGTCATGGCCGCCTCGACCACAGGAAAGAAAGTAGGCAGCTTCATGGGTTTGACATACCCTCCAATTGCAGGTCGAAGCCCCTCAGTAGACCTCCATAGGTGCTCCTCCTCAGTAAACATAATTGTTGAGGAGAAACGTGACAGCTTCAAGAAACATGTGCGGTATGTGCTAACTGTCATCGTCCCCTGGTGGAGAGTGTGGAACTCCCGCCTCCTCTGGTCTTGCTAGGTCTGCGGAAAGTATTACTTGCAAAAGAGAGCCACGAACTGGCCCCACGTCGGCTCTCTCCCCTCCTGGCCTTTGATTGCCCTCTACCACCTGTGTGCTGCTCTCTCCAACTGGTATGTGGCAAAGGCCACGCGACACTCTGTAGGAGGGTGAAGGGTGTCGAACACCTTCTCTATCTGCTCCAGCCAATCCTCTGCCTCGGATGGGCTCTCATCCCTCTTGAAGGAGGAGGGCTTCAGCTTCCGTAACTGTCCGAAAAGCTCGTGGTGTAATTGCAGCGGGGGAACAGGTACGCCTCCAGGCAAGAAGGGCTCGTGCTCAGAAGTGTTAGAGGGTGGTGGAGGATCACCCCCTCCCCCTCCTGCTCGTTCGATGTTGCGACGATCTCTCTGTCTCACCGAGGATTCCCCCTTTACGTCCTCAGGAAAAGGTGCCCGAGGAAGCTGGTGGAGCTCCTCTTGCATGATGCCTCTGATCAGCTGGGCAAGATCCTGGGCCTGAATGCTCAGGAGGAGAGGTGGGTCAACTGGTGCCTCAAGTCCGGCATGTGCTCCCCTCCGATTTCGTCCACGGCCACAACCACGACCTGCCTTGGAAACTTCTCGACGAGGCATCTCTTGCAAGGAGATGCAAGGGATAGAACAAGAGTTGTCAACGATACCGGATTACATTGAGAAAAAGACTCGGAAACGAATATCAAAGCGATACGTTGTGATGGCTATCCTAGTTACATGCACGTGAGTGGTTATCCTCGGACTAAATGGTTCATTTTTCGGGACGACTTTGCTCTGATACCATCTTGTTACGACTCGGTTCCCAGATCCTTACAGGACCTGAGATCGTCTCGCCTCGACTAATCCCAAGACCTAGTCGTCTAATGAGAAATAACCAAAAGCAGGAAAATAATACCACATCCACATATGCATTATAACTATGCAGAAAGAAAAATGAATTAGTAAAAGAAAGTAAAGAAACTATCTCAAAGTAGTACATATCACCACAACAACAACAGCGGAAAGAAAACAGAAAGTAATAGGAACAGTAAAATAGATGTCCATTACTCACTACAACAATAGAAAAATGAAAGAGCTAGAAAGAAACGACTACGGCTAAGCTCAGCACCCTCTGTAGCCGGAAACTCGGGCTACTCAACTCCTAGTCATGAACAGGGTTACGAAAAGACAGAGTCAGCGAACGCTGAGTAGAGTGGTGTTTACATTAATTATGTGCAAGTAAGGCAAAACAAGTAACCCGATTTTATTCTCATTTATATTTATCTCATCTATGTATTTCTGATTCATTTATTTCATAAGGGATCCGAGTATTTCTTGATCTTGCTTGTTCCTCGTGGGAATGATCTTGATTGCAGTCTTTCCCATGGAGTAGAAGGTACACGTGGTGCTCTCCTGGCCGGGAGAGTCCCCTGCGGTAGTCCTACACCCAGTCAACTACCTTGAAGTCACTGTCGAGACATAGTGGTGACTACAGCACGTGTGATAAGCTCACGGGTAGCTACCCCGCACTGGCATGCGGTAAATCTTTTCCGCTGGCGGGTACATCCAAAGTACAGCACGGAACAGTACAGGGCCTTGCCCTCTTAGAACAGGGGTCTCGCCCTCAGAACCAAACAGGGGTCTCGCCCCTCCACAGTCCACGTACCATCGTCCGACTACCCCAGTTTGCCCAGCGGGCCTAACAAAGTCGGTGTAGGGTGGCTAGCTTAACCTCGAACCCCGTGGGGTGGCTAGCTCCCTCCCTACACTAGTAGCACGCCTCGATACCGCGTATGCGAGGGCCTACAGGAGTCGGTGTAGAGTGCCTAATCCTAACCCCGGGTCTCCACCTAAGGGCGGCTAGCTCCGCTCTACACTAAAAGAACTACTGTTCTCCTTGGTACCACGTACGCAAAGGCCAACTCACTTCCTGTCTACACACGGAATTCCTTTCCATATCCAAGAGTTCTCCTCTTCATTCCCCGTAGGGTTCACGCACTGTATTTGTTCCATTTATCAGTATTCAGATCTCATGGTTCATAACCGTTCCTCATCCGTATATAGGCAGCTCGTGTTTTCACAATTCAATTCTCAATCATATACATGCAACTTGTGGTTTCACAATTCAATTTCTCGTTCACATACAGGCAGCTCGTATTTTAACATGTTTCTCGAGTAAATAGAGTAGCTCAACATCAGGCTCATACAATTCTACCCTGGGGTTCATTCCACATCCTAGAGTTTCAATCAATTTAAAAATGAATTAAATGAATTCCACATCATGCTCAACAACATCAGGGCTCAACATCAGGCACATTCTATGCAAGCATATTCTTTATTCACATCTTAAAAATAAATTAAACCACTCTACTGGGTATCATGGGAGGAATGGGGGCCTGCACCGTAGATCTCGTCATCTCCGTAAGCCCCGAACATGTCACCGGCTGGTAGCCTATACCAGTGACTAATTTACATCAGATGAGCTCAAAACAGTGGATACTCAACACGAACACATAAAGAAACTTGAGTGGAACACAATGGTACTTCATTTACAGAAATCTGATTATGTTTGGGTCCTGAATGGGCCAAAAACATGGTTACTATCCAAAATCAGACATCTGGGACTAGTCCCAGACGTCTTAAAAGATGTTAGATCTTACCTCTCACTCCCTGCAGCTGCCTCAGACGTCCAGACTCCTCTACAACCGTCTGAGGAGGGTTCCAGACGTCTTACCTTCCTTCCAGCCGTTTGGAAGTGCCGTCGAACGTCCGACGAAGTGTTCAGATGTCCAAAAGCATTTGGAAAGTCGCACTGCATGCCTTTCCAATGCCCTACAGCTACGTACTAAGGCACAGACCCATTTTCAGCCAAACCACCCTACGCTATGGTCTGCATGGCGGAAAATAGCGTAGGAAAATACGTACCTTCGCGCGATATTATGCTTTCAGACATCCGGCTTCACCCTCGGATGTCCTGATGCCTCTCCAGACGTCTGGTCGATGCTCAGACGTCTAATATTGGAACTTTTCCAGTACTAAACCTCCTCCGCGACGCTGCTTTCCTCTCAGTGTCATCTGCAATGCACCGCAGTAGCTTTAGCAGCTGCAGAGGGCCAGGAGGCCACCTCCTCGAGCCCCTCCTCCTCGTGCGTGTGCCCGCTGTCGGTCGCGCGAGCTCAGCCGATCTTCCATCGAAGCTTCCTCGAGCTTCCGCCGAAGCTCCTCCGAGCTTCATGTGGGTCTCTCTGACTCCATACGAGCTCCTCGAAGGTCCACCGACCTTGGTCCTCCTCTCTCACACTCTTCCTCTCTCTCCCTCTCTTCCTCTCATTCTCCCTCGCTCACCCTCTCTCTCATCGCTCTCGTTCTCCCTTGCAGCATCTGCATAGGGAGGACGGCTGAAGGTGGTGGTGGAGAGTGGCGTGGATGAGGAGAAGAGGGTGTTAAATAGGAGGGGATTAGGGTTTAGGGGTGAGGGATGTGGAGGAGAGAGAGAAGCTCTACGTGTCGCCTGCGCGTAGAGCATAAAGAACGTATGAAAATTTTCACTTTCAGACGTCTGACCCTTCATCCAGACGTCTTGACAGACATCTGACGGTTAGTCCAGACGTCTTAAACACCCCAAATAGGCACCGGGTCATTTCACATTAGGAAACTTGACCGTGATAGCCTAGGGTCACAAGTGGCCCCTATTCAAAACCAAACAACACTAAAAAAGAAAATAGAAGACCTTACACCACCCACAACAACAAAGAACAACCTGAACAACAACCAATCATTACCACTGCCTGCCGCCTGGTGTTGTTTCACCGAAGCAGCAGCAGATCGAAGCTCCGGCTAGGTTGACTAGTTGATTTTCCGCTTTCGATTAAGTTTCGCACATAAAAAAAAATGCGTTACTATGGTATGCAAGTTGTGGAAAAATCGACTAATCAACAATTAAAATAACCACTCAAGTAGG
The DNA here is from genome assembly GCA_037157565.1 of Thalassia testudinum. Taxonomy (NCBI): domain Eukaryota; kingdom Viridiplantae; phylum Streptophyta; class Magnoliopsida; order Alismatales; family Hydrocharitaceae; genus Thalassia; species Thalassia testudinum. Next base: position 137,200,950 of record JAZHRO010000073.1, read on the forward strand.
AGCGGGTCGTATCCATAGGGAGGCAGTGGCCTATTTAAATTCGCAAGGGTCAAAAAACAATGTTCACTATTAATTTTGTCAAGAAATCAAGCTAAAATTGCTTTTCAATTAAGATAAAAAGACTTTAACATGCTGATTTTGCATTTACGAGAAAGGAGGTTCTTTGCATAAAATTACCATAATAATTAAATGAGAAAATGAAGTTCACAATGGCATGAAATGTAGATATTAATACCACCAAAAATAGAGGACTCTACCTCTCTCCTCCGCACGCACGGGAGAGAGGTTCGTTCGAGGAACTCTTCTGGGAATAGGTTGGTAGGAGTGAGGGCTTCACAATTGTGGCAGTGGCAGGTTGTGAGATGGCCGGAGTTGGTCGGACGGAGCTCCGGCGAAGGGTGGTTTCCGGCGGCTCTTACTGCTGGCTGCGCTTGCTGGAGGGAGTGCGGAGGCGAGCGCGGGTGCTGCAAGCCACGTGCGGAGAAGTGCTGCGTGTTGCTGAAGGAGGCGCAGAGGTCTAGTGGGGCGTGCGACTGCAGGTGCTGAAGGCGAGGGCGCGTGGAGGTACTGGTGTGGGGGCATGCAGGTGACGCACGCGTGGAGAAGGCGTGCCTGCTGCTATGCGTGCGGAGGGGTGCGCGAGCTGCAGGCATGCGCGGGGGTCTGGTGTGGCGTGCGTGCGGGTGGTGCACTGCAGCAGTGACCTGGACAGTTGCCCACGGAGGGGAGTTGGAGGTGGCTGCTGCTGCACGTGGGGATGGCGTGGTTTTTGGGTTCTTTTTGGTGGAGTGGAGGAAAAATAGAGGATAGGGAAGAAGATGAAGGTGGTGTTGTAGGAGTTTTAGACATCTGGGAACATTCCCATACGTCTTAAATGGTGCAGGGATGAATAGCTGGAGGTGGTTGCTGGTGATGGTTGATTGCGGTGGTTGCGTGGCCTTCAGGAACACGCTTGCGGTGAGTTGCACAAGCCACTGATGGCGTGGTCTGTCACCCCGCCTGCTCGCGGTGGAGTGGTCTTGTGCTCGCGGTGGGAGGCCGGTGGTGTGGAATGAAGAAGCTCTAAGCTTTGAGCAGTGGTGGGTCAGAATGGTGGTGGCCTGCGTGCTAAGGACGTAGGAACCCTTCTTTTATGCTGTAAGAGGAGTGCAGGCGTAGGCAAGCATTGGTTGAAGAAGAAGCGACGTAGATTGTGGGAACAGAGATCCACGATTGTTGCTTGTGCATTTAGCTCACGCACTCTCCTGCATGTAGCCGTTGGAGAAGAAACAAATAAAGAAAAGAAATAAGGGGTTATTTATGTGCAAACCCTTAAAAGAGATGTGAAATAAAATAATGCATGTAATGCAACCTAAAAGATTAATTATTCTAATGCATGCTATTCTAAATGAATTCTAAGTATGAATGCAATGCATGGAATATGTAAATAAATGAATACCTAGACTAATCTATTTACATCTTATTGTTTGCAATTTATATGCCAATATTAATCTAATTCCTAGGCATTTAAGTGACAAATTAGCCCACAAATATAGGCTCATCAAATGCCCCCATGCCTAGTTTTTGTTAGTCCCTAGCAAATTCAAGCAACAACCCAACTCTTCAAGTGGACTAGCAAACCCAAACGGTCTTCCTTTAGAACATGTTAAGTTCAGACTTTAGACTTAAGGTTCCCAAGTAATTGCTAAGTTACAGACTAGGTGGGCTGAAGATGAGTTGCAGGCACAGGTTTATCTGATTTCTAGCTCTACCCTAGGGTTTATTGGTCCTAGAGATTAAAGCATCCATGCATGTGCATTGGTCTGAGTTATTTAAGGTTAATTTGATTGCCAACTGGGAAAGAGAGTAAGAAAGAGACTTTTTTTTTAATATATAATTTTTTTGTTTGATTCCTCTAAGTCTAACCTTGGATAAGTTATCAGCACAGTTTGTGTCGGATTCATTGTCCCCATCATCGAACCTCGAAGGGTGCCTGGCTTTCGATGCTTCGAGATAGCATCGCCCAAAGCGACCCCAAGAACTCCTGGCAACCGACACTTCGAGATAGTATCGCCCATGGATTTCTAAAGCGAATTTAGGCCTATGGCAATCGGCTCTTCGAGATAGGGCCGCCCATGTTACTTGAACCACACAATGTGCTTACATGCCCTTAGTAGGATGGATATCCTAAGAGATAAGCGCCAAGGAGGTAACATGTTATCATCGCATCCTTAAGGTGAGTATGTACTCCACCTCTTCTGTGGCAGGAACTCTTCCAATTAACTTGTGATTTCAAGCTTCTCCTAAGTTAGAACTAAGAGAACTAAAATTTTTCTCCAAAAAAGGAATTAGGGTGATCACTATTTACACAAGACCAAGTGTGTGTGAATTGTGGATGCTTTGGTTACGAGGACTTGTAAATCAAAAGGTAGAAAAAGACACCAGATACTACCTAGTCTTCAACTCAATCCCTAGCTTTCCTTCCTCAACCTCTTGAGGAATGGTTTGCAACTTAACTCCTACCTGAGTTTTTAAGTCCACAAAGGACCCTAAAGGTCTAGAGCTAGTACATCAACTTAGCTTCTAAAGTCAGAGACCTAGAGTCAACATAGTCTAACTTAAAGTTCTGGTTTGCCTAAGAATGCAGGGCTCAGCCAGTTAAGCTCAATGATGTAAAATATATATATTTTTTTTACGATCAAATGTATGCAATGTAGAATATTTAAATTAAATGCATGAATGCACTATGTATAAATGCTATGTACAGATGCCTCAGGTCCTATCCCCCCATGCCTTGTTCAAATAATGTCCTCATTGAAAGTATAATGAGTAAGGGAAGATATTACCTGAGGTGGAAGAGAAAGGAGCTAAGGCTCCTCGAGAGTGACCTCGTCAACTAGCTGGCCATCCAAAGTTACATAAGGTTTTAATCGTTGGCCGTTGATGGTGAAGGGAGGTGCTGAAAAGGATTCTTGATCTCCACAGCCCCATGCGGAAATACTTTGGTGACAATATAAGGCCCATCCCAACGTGATTTCAATTTTCTGGGAAACAACTTAAGTCTGGAATTGAAAAGCTAGACTTGTTGGTTGGGCTCAAAGGTCTTTCTAAAGATGTACTTGTCGTACAAGACATTAGTTCTCTCTTTATAAGCTTGGGAGGTGTCATAAGCATCATTCCTGTAACGATCCGATTCCAGAGTCCCTACGAGACACGAGAACCGGATCGACTCGACTAATCCCAAGACCTAGTCGTTCAACGAGGAAGTAACCAAAAGAGCAGTAAAATAAACCACATTCAACATGAAATATAACTAGCAGTAACAAAATACAGCAGTAAGAAAAAGAACTACTACAGCATGTACCACCACAACAGTAGAACAACATTTAAACATAACAAGAACTGCGAGTAAAGAAAAGTACATAGAGTAACAAGAACTACTCACTACAGTGGAACAAAAGGGGTACAAAAGAACAGTGGTAACTCTACTGGACCCTACTCGACCCAGCGTCCTCTGTAGTCGCTGACCCTGGCTGCTCAACACCTGGTCCTGAAAAGTAACGAGTGTAACACATCAGCGAAACGCTGAGTAGAGTGGCAGCTAAACTAAAGAAGCAGTAAAGTGTACAATAGCTGTTTTATTTTCTTTCTTCCTTTATTTACGTCTTTCTATTGTTTCATAATTTATTTATTTCTCAGATCCTTCACTTGATCTCGAATGTTCCTCGTGGGAACGATCTTGATTGCAGTCTTTTCCGAACAGTAGAAGTAGCACGTGGTGCTCTCCTGGCCGGGAGAGTCCCCCGTGGTGATCCTACTCTCAGTCAACCACCCCAAGGTCACTGACAGACGTAATGGTGACTACGGCACGCGCGGTAAACGCACGGGTAGCTAACCCGCACTGGCACGCGGTCAGTCGTTTCCGTTAACGGGTGCGCCCAAAGCACAGCACGGAACCAGTATAGGGCAGAGCCCTCTCAGTAATAGGGGTCCAACCCCTCCACAGTAACCAACCAGGGGCCTTGCCCCTCCACAGTTCGCGCACCCTCGCCTGACTACCTTGGTTTGCCCAGTGGGCCTAACAAGTCGGTGTAGGTGAGCTAGCAGAACCCCGGGGCCCGTGGGGTAGCTAGTACTCGCCCTACACTAGTAGCTCTCCTCGGTATTGTGTACACAAGGGCCAACAAGTCGGTACAAAGTGGCCAGACCTAACCCCGGGTCCCTGGGGCGGCTGGCTCCGCTCTGCACTAAGCAGGTAACAGGTGCTTCTCCTGGCACTACGTACCCAAGAGACAACGCACCTCCACATCTTTCCTTCTCAGTTCCATTTCATTCTCTTTCCAGGAGTTCTACTCCAAACTCCCCGTAGGGTTCCAGCTCTTTTAACTCAGTACATTCAGGTTTCACCTTTCCAGTTTCACGTTCATACAACCCATATTCTCAATCATGTTCATTTATTCATAACAGGCAGCTGTTAAATCAATTTACAGGCAGCTATTATTTCCTTTCCACATTTTCCAAGACTGCAATATGTATATTCATTTCGCTAGTTTTCCAGTCCTAGGATTCATGCCGTACCCTAGGATCTATCATTCAATCTAGTTTTCCAGCCCTAGGATTCATGCAATACCCTAGGATCTATCATTCAATCTGGTTTCTCATTCCTAGGATTCATGCAATGCCCTAGGTTCTATTAATTGTTCCATAATTGTAACAAATTATGTTAATAATTTCTAAAGCCACTCTACCAGCTACAACGGAAGTACTGGGGGCGTGGTCGGAAATCTCGAGTGCCTCCGCAATCCCCAAGACTGAAATGGAACGGGGTTCTATCACAAGGGTCAAACACAAGGAGTTTCTCAGAATAGTATATAATTACTGGAAACGGGTAGAGGATCTTATTCCGAAAAGAACGCAACTCGAAACGCGGAAAACGGACTCCGAACGGGTCCTAAACGGGTCGAAAATGACGAAACAGTCCAAAAAAGACGTCTGGAACCTATTCCAGACGTCTTAAAAAGTGGTTCAGAGGATACCTTTGTTCTGCGTAGTTTCTCAGACGTCTGGAAGGGGTTCCAGACGTCTGGTCAGACGTCTGGGCTAGCTCCCAGACGTCTTAAAAGTCGTTTTGAAGCTGCGTTCGTAACAATTCCTCAGCTCCTCAGCTTAGTCAACTCCAGTAAATGTGCTTTACCAGCTTGCTCTAAATCCATGTTAACACTTCGGATAGCCTAAAGTGCCTTATGTTGAAGTTCAACGGGTAAGTAGCACGCTTTCCCATACACAATCCGGAAGGGAGACATACCCAAAGGGGTTTTGTAGGCTGTTCGATAAGCCCATAAGGCGTCATCGAGCTTTTGGGACCAGTCCTTCTTATCTGGCCTAACAGTCTTTTCTAAATGTTCTTGAGCTCCCTATTTGAGACTTCAACCTGGCCACCTGTCTGAGGGTGATAAGGGGTAGCAATCTTGTGAGTTACTTCCAGACTCCTGAGTAGCAATTGAAATGATGGTTTCGGAAATGAGGTCCCTCATCACTTATAATCGTCTTGGGGCAGCCAAAGCGAGATATGATATTGGCCTTCACAAATTTCAAGACCATAGAGTGGTCATTTGTGCACGTAGGAATGGCTTCTGTCGACTTGGAGACGTAATCCATTGCCACCAAGATATATTCAAATCCATGGGACGAAGGGAAGGGACACATGAAGTCTATCCCCCAAACATCAAAAATTTGCACAGGTTGGATAGGGTGTTGGGGCATCTCATTCCACTTCCCAATCGTTCCAGTCCGTTGACATCTGAGATAGGCCTTAACAAAGTAATGGGAATCCTTAAATAAAGAAGGACACCAAAAATCAGATTGGAGAACCTTAAAAGTTGTTTTCTTAGCACCAAAGTATCCTCCACAATCAAGCTCATGGCAAAATCTCAACACACTCTGTTGCTCCTCTTCAGGCACACATCGTCTCCAAACTTGGTCTTGTCCAATATGAAATAATTTTGGCTCTTCCCAATGAAAGAATCTAGCATGGGAAGTGAATCGCTTCCGTTTTTGCGCATCCCAAGAGCCAGGGGTTTCTCCAGTGACCAAGTAGTTAACTGTATTCGCATACCAGGGTGAAGTCGGTGTTACCGCCATATGGGTTTCATCGGGAAATGTCTTGCAGATGTCTCCAGATTAAGAGTCATCAAGGGGAAGGCGAGACAGGTGGTCAGCCACTACATTTTCCACTCCTTTCCTTTCACAAATCTCCAAGTCAAACTCTTGAAGGAGTAGAATCCATCTAATTAAACGTGGCTTAGAGTCTTTCTTGGCACTGAGATGTTTTACTGCCGCATGATCAGTAAAAATGACCCCTTGGATCCAAGAAGGTAAGACCTAAACTTCTCCAAAGCAAAAACTACAGCAAGTAATTTCTTGTCAGTGACCGTGTAGTTTTGCTGTGGCTCAGTTAAAGTCTTGCTAGCATAATGCAGCACATGTGGTTTTCCCTCAACCCTCTGTCCAAGAACAGCTCCCACTGCATAATCCGAAGCATCACACATCAACTCAAATGGGAGTGTCTAGTTGGGAGCTCGGAGAATAGGTGTAGAGGTCAAGGCCTCCTTTAGTGTATGAAAAGCCTTGGCACACTTTGAATCAAAATCGAAGGAAGATTCCTTTGCCAATAAGTCACAAAGTGGCCTAGAAATTTTGCTGAAATTCTTAATGAATTGCCTATAAAAACCTGCATGGCCCAGAAAGGATCTAATTTGTTTGACATTCGTGGGCAATGGAAGTTTGGAAATAGAATCAACTTTAGCCTTACCTACTTGCAAGCCCCTTTTAGACACAACATGCCCAAGTACAATGCCTTTCTGTACCATGAAGTGGCTTTTCTCCTAGCTGAGGACTAAACTAGTCTCCTTACATCTCTTCAGCACATTCTCTAAGTGCAGGAGACATTGGTCAAAAGACGAGCCGTAAATGGAGAAGTCATCCATAAAAACCTCGACGCACTCGTCAATCATGTCTGAGAAAATGGACATCATACACTGCTGGAAAGTTGCAGGTGCATTACATAATCCAAACGGCATACGCCTGAACGCAAAAGTACCATATGGACTAGTGAAAGTTGTCTTATTCTGATCATCAGGGAAGACTGCAATCTGGTTGTACCCAGAATAACCATCTAAAAAGCAGAAATACTTGTTCCCTGCTAATCTCTCAAGGATCTGATCAATAAGGGGCAAGGGAAAGTGATCCTTCTGGGTAGCAGAGTTCAGTTTGCTGTAGTCAATGCAGACCCTCCAACCAGTTGAGGATATTGTCACCACTTGTTCACCCTGGTCATTTGTTTCTACCGTGAAGCCTGCTTTCTTTGGCACCACATGTATTGGACTAACCCATTTGCTATCTGCGATGGGATAAATGATCCCAGCATCAACCACTTCAGAATCTCCTTTTTAACCACTTCCCTTATGTTGGGGTTAATACGTCTCTGCATGTCTCGAAAGGGTTTGATGGAATCATTAGTATAAATGTGATGCATGTAGAGCGTAGAGTCTATGCCCTTAATATTAGCAATCGTCCAAGCTATGGCTTCCTTATGCCTTGATAAGCAATCTAACAAGGCTCCCTCTTGCACTTCAGATAGTACAGATGAGATGATTACAGGGAACGTATCGTTTGGCCCAAGGAATACATACTTGAGAGAGTCAGGGAGGGGTTTCAGTTCAAGGTCGGGGGCTTGTATGGTTGAGGATTTCATAATAGAAGTTCCCATCTCAGGTAGCAGATCTACCTTAGGCAGTCATGATGGGGAAAGAGACTCAGTAGAAACTCCAAGCAATTCCTGAAATTCTAGCACATCCCCTTCACATTCCTCTAAGAGATGGGAATGCTCATTTAACATGACATGCTGAAGGGGGTCATCACATAAAATTGCAGGAGTTGTCTCTTTAATCATATCATCTACCACCTCAACTTGGGAACAATCCTCAAATCCAGCTTGTTTATAAGCATCGAACACATTCAGTCGAATTTTCCTATTCCTAAAGCCCATTTTTAACACCCCATTGTGACAATTAATTGAAGCATTAGAAGTCGCAAGAAAAAGGTGGCTCAAGATGATGGAGGGCTTGGTCGGTTTGTTGGTAGGGTCAGTGTCCAGTACTAAAAAGTCAACGGGGAAAAAGAAATCCTCCACTCTCACGAGGACATCTTCCAGCAGACCCCGTGGTGTCTTCAAAGAACGGTCTACAACTTGGAGGATTACAGGGGAAGGCTTCAGATTGCCTCCTCCAAGTTGTTCATATACATAGCTCAGAAGGATGTTCACCCCCGCACTCAGATCAAGCAGAGCCTCGTCTATTTGTAGGTCGCCAACGACCACTGAGATGTATTGGGCTCCTGGGTCCTTAAGTTTCGGGGGTGTCCCATGTTGTATAATTGAGCTAACAGAATAAGGAAGGACAACCTTTGATTGGACCTGTTTCCTTGATTGCCGCTTTTTCGTGCACAGGTCCTTAAGAAAGCAGGCATAGGATGGAATCTGCCTGATAGCTTCAAGCAAGGGCAGATTAATTTGCACTTGTTTGAAAGTCTCCATTATTCATCCATCCTATCTTTGGCATTAGATGAGTTAGTAGAAGTCTGCCCAGAGTTAGATAAGTGCTCTGGAAAGGGCACTCTTGGTCTCTGGGTGGAAGGGTTGTCATGTCGGGTAAGAGGGGGAACAGGGACAACCTTTTCTGGTGTGGTGATTTCAAGCGGAGAAGAGTTGGGCTGCTCTTCTCCAGTGAGGTCGAAAGTCGAGGTGGATGGTTTTTTAGAAGGTGGGACTGTAGGAGTATCGGGTTTGAAAATTTCTTTCCCACTCCTCAGAATAGTCACCACCTGCGCTTGCTCCCTAAAGACAATCCCTTTCCCTTTAGGGTTCTCCTCAGATGAACTGGGAAGCTTCCCAGTCTCTCTTTTACTCATGGCCTCGACAAAGTGTCCAATTTATGATTTCATCTCATTGATTGCCTTGTCATGAGATTGGATGATCATACTTTGATTCTCCTGCATGGCTTTAAGCTCATCCATCTCAGAAGTCTTGGATGGTTGGGAGGTCATAGGAGGTTGATTATACTGTTGAGTCTGAAAGGGTTGGGGTCTGTAATTCCCTGAATTAGAGACGTTCCCCTGTCTCCATGAAAAATTGGGGTGGTTCCTCCATCCCTCGTTATAAGTGTTTAAAAATGGGTCATTACGAGGTCTGGGTCGGAACCCTTGGGCGGCATTTAGGTTCGCCTATACAAGGTCAGGGAATTGGGAGGCTAAATGACAATTCACAGTAGCATGTGTATTGCCATTGCAAATGGACCATTGAGAATCTTGGGAAGCAGGGGCATTTGGTGTGAGTTGGCTAGGGTTTATCATAAGCCTTTCCATGTTTTTGTTCAACAATTGAATCTGAAAGGCCAAATTCCGGGTATCCCTAGCCTCATTTGCCTCCATCTTTCGTTGCATAAGAGTGTGTTTTCTATCCAAATAGGTAGAATTTAAATGGATAGAATTCTCACTCAAGGTCTCAAAAAGATCCTAAGCCTCATCTTTAGTTTTTGTAAGAAAGGGTCCTGCATAGGCTCCATCCATTGTTTGCCTGTGCTTGTCATTTAATCCAGTGTATAACCTTTCTACAAGCTGCCATCTCGGCACTTGATGATGGGGACATAAGCGTAACAAATCTTTGAAGCGCTCCCATGCATCATGAAATTGTTCTTCATCTTGTTGAGCAATGATTTCCCTCCTGTAGTGATTCGTCTTGCTCATGGGGAAGTATTTTTTCAAAAATTCTCCCTTCAAGGCATCCCAAGTATCCACTCTACCATCTAGAGTGTGATACCAATGCTTTGCCTTATCTTTGAGGGAGAAAGGAAAGAGGGTTCGCATTTGGGCGTCATCAGTAACACCCTGCAATCTCACCATGGAACAGACCTTGGTGAATTCCTCCAGATGCCTGTAGGGGTCCTCCTTAGAAGTACCATAGAATGAGGGCAACAAAGATATGGTACTACTCTTGATTTCATATGGATTATCCCCCTAGGTCTTCTCAGTGTATGACCAGGTTGATTGATAGGAATAAAATAATCTCTCAAAGATCGTTGATTTTCCACAATTCTATTCTCTCTTTCCTCGGCCATCTCTCTTCTCTCTTGGTTGGCTCTCCTAAGGATCCTTTCAGGTTTTGAATTAAACACAAGTTGTCTCCTCAAAGGTCGCCTACCAAGCATACACAAACAAACACAATTCCAAAGGACTTTTATATCTTTAATCAATTAAGGCCTTTGAGATTTAAGTCCAGTTGTAGATGACAATACAAATTGACCAAACAATTACGTGTCTATTGTTGACCTACGGAATGCCTTATTGAAGACCTAATTGGAACTTAGGTGCTCTGCCCTAAAGTTCAAATGGTAAAGTACTCCAAGGACGGAAGATCAAGGGATGCAAGTAGGCCTGAGCCTTCCTTTGAAGCTGTGCTTTTGCGGTGCTTCTTAACTACCCTCAAAAATCCGTGATAGGTATCCCCCTCCTTGGAGTTACAAAACCTTTGAGCTTAAGTTTCAAGCACTTTGGTATCTAATGATAGGAGAGTTCTTTCCTAGCAGCTCAAAAACTTAGGAGTGTCTAAATGCATGCTTAGTGCGCAGTCATGCACATGTGCATTCACCGTAAAAATTTGAATTTTTTTGAACTGCAGCACAATATCTCAAATCAACTTCTTGGGTTTTATACGTTCCTCCTTTGATTAGTCCTTTTTCAGAGAATGTGACCACTTGTTAAATCATTTCAAGACAACTTATGTGGTCTTGTAATTAAGTCCAAAATGCAATGCGTGATCAGAATATGGATGCAAAGTAAGAGAATGCGTACCTTGCTTCCAGCAATCAACGATGCGAGAATGCACGCAATGTAAAATCTAGAAGCTGCTCATATAGACCTGAATGGTTCATCCTAAGGGCAGGCAGCTTCTAGCAGGCAGCTCATTTTTTTTTTTTTTAAACTACTTATGCACAATCAAAATAGAATCAATCCATAAAAGAAAATAAAAACCTAAATCTAAAGAGAAAGGGAACAGATTCCCAAAAATTACTCAACACGGGCCTAACAAAATCGGAGAACAAACCCCTAAAACTGTACCTTAGAACAAGGGTGAGAAAACAAACAACTAAACTAAACCTAAAGAGTCTACTCTAAATGCTGAATCAAAAGTTAAGAGGAAGATCCTCCAAGATGGTCCTTTGTGCGTTTCTATGCGTATGGGTCAAAGCCCACAAGCTCCTGTCATGATCTTGGAGGTGGCCGCAAGATCCACCAAGATGAGAAGTTTAGTTCCTCCTCCAAGTAGTGGAAACAAGGTCCACCACGGCGTTGCTGAGGCTGATGCGACAACTCTTGTGTAATATGCATACCTCTCACCAAATCAGATAAAATAGGTTAAATATGCCTCAATTAAAATGTGAACAAATAAATAGATAAATGCGAGTTTAGCAAGCCTGTTGCTTCCCAGGCAACGGTGCCATTTGACGAGTTGATTTTCCGCTTTTGCAAGACAAGGGGGGAGACGAAGATGAAAGGGTTGAGCATTATATCATTAAACATTGTTAATAAACACAACATATATATTAATAAAAACAATCTAACATATTTATTAAATAATACAACATATCAACTGAACTATTACATCTATACTCACTAATCCTCTTCTTACCCATCCACCTATCCCTCTCTAAGACTTCCTAAATTTTACGTAGTCTTAAACTTTCATGTTTGATGGAGGGATATGATATGTCTAGTTTAGGAGACATTAATTAGGCCTAGGAAAAATCAATTCTAATATTAAATGGGACTTCCAGTATACAATACACTGCAAAATCAGTAGTCATAATTTAGGATTCCTGCATAATTCTTTGATGCAATGCATGCTGCCTATAATTAAGTACAGTTATTACATGAGATACTTCGAAATCACATCTTCCGTAACATTAAAATTATGAGAGATTTTGTTGAAAAACAATCAATGAGGGAATCTTTCTAAAAGAAGAAACATAAGAGAGGACTCATCAATTTATGAAAATACAAATCTTGTGGGATCTCTCTTTTCTGATGATTTCCTCTTGCCTTGATTAACCTCTCTCTTTCTTTTTTTGTTCCCATGAAATCACGTTCTTATTCTCTCTCTCTCGTTATCTGTTTATAATAGGGTAGGAAGGATCTCGAGGAGACCATCTCCTCTCCCACAGGCAACCAACAGAGAATCATCTTCTTCCTCCAATAGAGGGGAGAACCTCTCCACCGTGTGCCACCACCAACCACCGATTGCACTCTACCCGTCCACCATCTATCGTGATCTTCCTCAACGTTGACCTCTCTATCGCACAACCACATCGTGACTTCCGCCTACGAACACCACTATGCGCCGTCCTTCCTGTAAACGACCGCGACAGCTGCCTGTTTAGAAAAGAAAAGAAAAGAAAAATATTGAGCTACTTGTTTAGGAGTTACCCGTAGGTGCGCACATTTAGGGGTGAATGAGTAGCATATTAGATCGCTTTCCTTGCATTGTGTACATATCTACACGAAGATTGCTGGAGTCAGGTATATCATTCTATCTATGCATCCAGCTCCTGTTCACGCATTGCATATGGATTAAATCTTAAGACCACCAAATTGATTGAATTGACCTAATTTAGTGGTCACTTACCTGAAATTGGGACTGATAATTAGATTCGACCTTAAAATCAAAATCACATTTGATATGATCAAAAGGGACTTGTGTGCGATTCTTCTCAAAATCAAACTGATTTGCGGTGTGATGCACACTTTTGACACTGAGCACGCACACTAGGCATTGCACTAGGTTTGCCCTACTTGTATCCATTAGTTCTATCCTTGGAGTAACTTCTCACTAGATCACCTAAGAGTATCATTGAAGCAAGGTATAGGTCCTAGGGTACTCGAAGGTTGGATTAGGTTGTGTAATTGCATCGGATAATTTGTTTGGCCATCTATATCAACCAATACTACCTCTGCACCTTAAAATCGAGTAGCTCAGGATCTCAAGTCGCCAGTTCCTCTTATGCCACTTACGTGGGAATAGAGGGACATTGCCTTGACCCTTTTTGACCGATATGTTGAGTGGGGGTATTCACTTACTCAATTGGCAATTACTTGAATTGTGATTGGTAGATATTGTATGCTTGGTAGGCGCTCTCTTGAGGGTAGCCTAGTCTTTGATCCTAAGCCCGAGAGAATCCTTAGGAGAGCCCACCAAAGAGAGAAGAGAGAAGGAATGGTTGATCAAGGAGCAAATCAACAAAGGAGCCTGAGGGACTACTTCATTTAGACCAACCAACCCACTCAAGCATTGAGATGACTGACAGGGGATAATCTCTATCAGATCAAGAGTAGTACCATATCCTTGTTGCCCTCCTTTTATGGTACTTCTAGGGAGGACCCCTACAGGTGTTTAGAAGAACTCATCAAGGTCCATGGTGAAACTTCAGAACTTTACTGATGAAGCTTTGATGAGGACCCTCTTTTCCTTCTCCCTTAAGGACAAGGCAAAACACTGGTATCACACCTTGGATGCAAGGGTGAATGATTGGAATGCCCTTAAGGGAGGATTCTTGAAGAAATACTTCCTGATAAGCAAAACCAACAACTTTAGGAGGGAGATCATGGGTTTTACTCAATTAGATGGGGAACAATTTCACGAGACTTCAGAGCACTTCAATGATCTGATTCGATTATGCCCCCATCATCAAGTGCCCAAATCGCAATTGGCAGAGAGGATTTATATTGGACTATCTGGTAGGTATAGGCAAACAGTGAATACTGCTTATGCTGGAACGTTTCTTACCAAAACAGAGGATGAGGCTTGGACGTTATTTGAATCACTGAGTGACAACTCTATCCACTTGACCTCAACCTATCAGGATAGAAAACCTTCCATCCTCCAAAAGAAAGCAGAAGCTCGTGAAGTTAGGGCTGCTCAGAACTTAGCCTTCCAAATCCAATTGTTGAACCAGAACTTTGAAAGACTCATGACAAACCCCAGCACATTCCCGCAATCAGCTTCCCAAGTCTAGGCTCTTTTCGAATGCTCCATTTGCCAAAGCACTCTTCACGCCACTGTTGAGTGTCATTTGGCTAATCAATTCCCTGAATTAGTTCATGCAGACCTAAATGCTACCCAAGGATTTCGTCCACCTTCCAGGAACAACCCTTTTGGAAACACCTACAATCCTGGGTGGAGAAACCATCCCAATTTCTAATGAAAGCAAGGTGATGCTTTCAATTTGAGGAATTCAAGAGCCCAACCCACCCAACCCTTTCAGGCACAACAATTGCAACCTCCTCAACCCAACAATTCTGAGATGGATGATCTGAAAGCTATGATGAAGGGCATGTAGGAAAATCAGAGTATGATCATTCTATCTCAGAATAAGGCAATCCAAGAAATGCAATCTCAAATTGGCCATCTTGTTGAGGCTATTAGAAAACGTGATCTTGGAAAGTTGCTCAGCTCATTTGAGGAGAATCCTAGGAGTAAAGGGCCCTTCATAAGGGAGCACGCCAAGGTTGTGACCATTTTGAGGAGTGGCAAACAACTCTCCAAACTTGAACTCACTCGTATGGTCACCCCTCTTACCAACTCGACGATCGCTTACGCATCTACCGAGGAAGAGTCACTTAGCCCCTCCTCGCTTGAATCACCCATTTGGAGGATGTTGTCCTCGTTCCATCCCTGTCCCGCCATGACAACCCTTCCACCCAGAGGTCGAGAGTGCCCTTTCCTGAGTACTTATCTTCCCCTGTGGCACCTGCTATTGGCTCATCTGGAGCCAAAGATAGGATGGAAGAAATAATGGAGACATTCAAGCAAGTTCACATTAACTTGCCTCATTGGATGCTATCAAGGAAATCCCATCCTATGCTAAATTTCCGAAGGACCTGTGCACCCAAAAGAGGAAATCAAGGAAACAGGTCTAGGCTAAGGTCATCTTGCCTGACCTAGTCAACTTGGTCCTACAATAAGGTACACCCCTCAAGATGAAGGACTTAGGAGCCTGGTATATTTCTGTGGTCATTGGAGACCAACGCATCAATGATGCTCTCCTTGATCTGGGTGTAGGGGTTAATATACTTCCAAGCTTGGTCTATGAGCTATTAGGAGGAGGTGAATTTAAGCCTAGTCCTGTAATCCTCCAAGTAGCTGATAGATCGCTGAAGACACCATGCAGGCTTTTAGACGATGTCCTGGTAAGAGTGGAGGATTTTTTCTTTCCCGTTGACTTTTTGATATTAGAGACTGACCCATCCAACATGCCCACTAGTCCTTCGATTATCTTAGGGCATCCCTTTTTAGCTACGATCAATGCGTCCATCAATTGCAAATCAAGGGCACTCAATATAGGCTTCGAAAATCGAAAAATCTAGCTAAATGTGTTTGATGCCTATAAACAACCTGGATTGGAAGATTATTCCCAAATCGAGGTGATCGATGAAATTATAGAGGAGATGACACCAGCTCTTTTGTGTGATGATCCCCTCCAAATGGTCATTTCTAAGGATCGTACCCTGAATCTTGAAAAAGGAGAGGGAGAGATGCCAGAATTAGAAGAGTTGTTGGGTGTCAAATTTGAGTCCCTCTCCTCGCCATGGACAATCAAGGTAGATCCACTACCGGAGGTGGGGACCTCGAACACAATTCCCTTGATTCAGAAAGCTCCCGACTTGGAGCTTAAACCACTTCCAGAGACCCTCAAATATGTTTTCCTTCAGCCCAATGATACTCTCCCTGTCATCATCTCGACTGCTCTATCTGACCTGCAGGAGGGAGCATTAATTGAATGCCTAAGACGGCACAGGGAAGCCATTGCTTGGACTATAGCTAACATCAAAGGGGTTGACTCGACTCTCTGTATGCATCGCATTTACACGGATGACTCTGTGAAACCCTTTCGAGATATGCAGAGGCGATTAAACGCTAACATGCAGGAAGTGGCGAAGAAGGAAATTTTAAAATGGTTGGATGCAGGGATAATCTACCCCATTTCTGATAGTAAATGGGTCAGTCCTATTCACGTGATGCCCAAAAAGGTGGGATTCACGGTAGAGACCAATGAAAAAGGGGAGCATGTCACCACCCAACCCACAACAGGATGGAAGGTATGCATAGACTATCGTCGCCTTAACACCACAACCCAGAAAGACCACCTCCCCCTACCATTTATTGGTTAGATACTAGAAAGATTGACGGGGAATCAATACTTCTGTTTTCTTGATGGGTATTCTAGTACAATCAAATTGCCATCTTTCTAGACGACCAGGAGCGCACTACTTTCATGAGTCCTTATGGCACATTTTCCTTTAATCGGATGCCATTTGGACTATGTAATGCTTTGGGAACATTTCCGCGGCGTATGATATCCATCTTTTCAGACATGATTGACAAGTTCATTGAGGTTTTCATGGATGACTTTTCCATATACAGCTTGTCGTTTGACTGCTGTCTCTCGCATTTAGAAAAAGTTCTCACTCGATGCAAAAAGATAGGATTGGTGCTCAGCTGGGAGAAAAGCCTCTTTATGGTTCAATAGGGCATTGTTCTTGGGCATGTAGTGTTTGAGCGAGGTTTAAAAGTGGATAACTCCAAGGTTGAGTCCATTTCAAAGCTTCCACTGCCCACCAATGTCAAGCAGATCCAATCATTCCTAGGCCATGCTGGCTTTTATAGGCACTTCATTAAAGACTTTTGTAAGATTTCTAGGCTACTTTGCCACTTACTATAGGAGGATACTGCCTTCGTTTTTATGCAAAGTGTGCTGAGGCCTTCCAAGTCTTGAAGGAGGCTCTCATAACCGTACTTATCCTGCAAACACCTGATTGGACCCACCCATTTGAGTTGATGTGTGTTATGAACGCGCGCTTCAGACGTATTTTAAGACGTCAGGGAAATGACCCAGATGTTTGGAACCACTTCCAGACGTCTGGAAATCGGTTATTTTTGGCACCAACGGTTTCGTCTGCGCGACCGCTCTCTCTCTCTCCTGCGACCGCAGACCACCCTGTCCCACTCTCTCTCTCCTCCTCGCGCGGCCTTAAAAGGCCACGCCCTCCCCCTTACTCCCGTCACCTCCGCCCCCTCCCTCTTCTCCTTCCAGTCGGTGCCCGAGAGCGAGCGTGAGTGAGCGGCGGCAGCGACAGCCGCGGCGGGTGTGGGAGGAGGTGCTGCGCGGGGGAGGAGGCGTCGGCCGTGAGGGCTTGAGTCTACCGGGGCAGCGGGAGTCGGCCGGCGGGGGCGCAGCAGACACGGGGTGGCGCGGTGGGCCTGCTGCAGCTCGAGCAGCAGGCGGAGCACTCGCAACGCGGCCGTGCGTCGCGAGCGGAGGGCGAGTTGCACCCTGGTTCTGGAAACTTTTCCAGAATCAGACGACTGGACTGATAGCCAGACGACGGGCATGACGTCTGGAAGACTGTCCAGACGTATGAAAGGTGAGTTATTTCCGTCTTCTTCCTTTTCTTCGACTGACCGTACTAAGAGAGAGAGGAAATGGGTACGCGTAGGTTCTGAGATTCGCATCCAACGCGAATCAGACGTCTGGCGGCAGTGCCAGACGGCGGGAACTACTTCCAGACGTCCTGGGTGACCATCGGACGTCTGGGAACTAGGCAGACGCCTCCGCAGGCTTCTGGACGTCTGAGAGACCACATGGAGCAAGGTAACCCCTGATCCACTTTTTAAGACGTCTGGAATAAGTTCCAGACGTCTGATTTTGCACTGTTTCGTCGTTTTCAACCCGTTTAGGGCCCGTTCGAGTTCCGTTTTCCACGTTTCGAGTTGCGTTCTTTTCGGAATTAAATCCTCTACCCATCTACAGTAGCTGTATACTGTTTTGAGAAATTCCTTGTGTTTGATCCTTGTGATAGGACCCCATTCCGTTGCAGTCTCAGGGGTTGCGGAGGCACGCGGGATTCCCGACCACGCCCCCAGTTCGCCTGTTGTAACTGGTAGAGTGGCTTTAAGTATAATCTGTTAAATTATGAAACCAAAAATAGAACCTAGGACATTGCATGAATCCTAGGAATGAGAAATAGATTGAATGGTAGATCCTAAGGTGTTGCATGAATCCTAGGGCTGGAAAACTAGATTGTATGATAGATCCTAGGATATGGCATGAATCCTAGGACGGGAAAACTAGTGGAATGTATGAATACTGCAGTCTTGGAAAATGTGGAAAGGAAATAATAGCTGCCTGTGAATTGAATTAACAGCTGCCTGTTATGAATAAATAAACGTGATTGAGAATAGGATTGTAAGAACGTGAAAGTGGAAAATGAAACCTGGACGTTCTGAGTTAAAAGAGCTGGAACCCTACGGGGAATTAGGAGTAGAACTCCTGGAAAGTGAATGGAATAGAATTGGGGAAGTGAGTTGGCCCTTGAGTACGGAGTACCAAGGAGAGAGACTGTCCCCCTGTTTAGTGCAGAGCGGAGCCAGCCGCCCCAGGGACCCGGGGTTAGGACTGGCCACTCTGTACCGACTTGCTGGCTCTCATTTACGTTGTACCGAGGAGAGCTACTAGTGTAGGGAGGTACTAGCTACCCCACGGGCCCCGGGGTTCTGCTAGCCTCGTACACCGACTTGTTAGGCCCACTGGGGCAAACCAGGGTAGTCAGGCGAGGGTGCGCGGACTGTGGAGGGGCAAGGCCCCTGTTTGGTTACTGTGGAGGGGTTGGACCCCTATTATTGAGAGGGATCTGCCCTGTACTGGTTCCGTGCTGTGCTTTAGGCGCACCCGTTAACGGAAACGACTGACCGCGTGCCAGTGCGGGTTAGCTACCTGTGCGTTTACCGTGCGTGCCGTAGTCACCGTTACGTCTGTCAGTGACCTTGGGGTGGTTGACTGAGAGTAGGATCACCATGGGGGACTCTCCCGGCCAGGAGAGCACCATGTGCTACTTCGACTGTTCGGAAAAGACTGCAATCAAGATCGTTCCCACGAGGAACATTCGAGATCAAGTGAAGGATCTGAGAAATAGATAATTTGTGAAACAATAGAAAGACGTAAATAAAAAAAGAAAGAAAATTAAAACAGCTACTGTACACTTTACTGTTTCTTTAGTTTAGCTGCCACTCTACTCAACGTTTTGCTGACGTGTTACACTCGTTACCTTTCAGGACCAAGTGTTGAGCAGCCAGGGTCAGCGGCTGTAGAGGACGCTAGGCCAAGTAGGGTCCAGTAGAGTTACCACTGTTCTCTTGTACCTCTTTTTTGTTCCACTGTAGTGAGTAGTTCTTGTTTTCGCTGTACTTTTCTTTACCTGCAGTTCATATTATGTTATGAATGTTGTTCTACTGTTGTGGTGGTACATACTGTAGTGGTTTCTTTCCTTACTGCTGTATTTTCGTACTGTTAGTTATATTCATGCTGAATGTGGTTTATTTTACTGCTCTTTTGGTTACTTCCTCGTTGGACGACCAGGTCTTGGGATTAGTCGAGTCGGTCCGGTTCTCGTGTCTCGTAGGGACTCGGGAATCGGGTCGTTACAAGATGGTATCAGAGCTAGGTCGTCCCGAGAAGTGAATCAACTGACTGGAAAATAACCAATTCACATGTATATAATTAGAGTAGCCACCACAACATATCTTTTGACATGAGCTCTTAGACGTTTTCGTTAGGTATCGTTCCGTAGTGACGTGTTCCGTTTTGTTTCGCGTCTCCTTACAGGAGATGCCTCGTCGCGAGATTGGTGAGGCTGGCCGCGGGTGCGGCCGAGGACGAGGTCGGCGAGGTGGGCGTGCCGTTGCCGACGCCCCAGTGGACCAACCACTACTCCCGGGCATCCAGGCCCAGGACCTAGCCCGGCTGATACGAGACATTGTATGAGAGGAGCTCCACCCATCGCCCCGAGCACCTCACCCTGGGGCTGTGGAGGGGGAGTCCTCTGTGGGACCACTCGACGGACGCGGCGCTGGACACGGGGGAGGGGATGGGCCGCTGCAGCCCCCACCTTCCTCCGATACTTCTGTGCACGGGGCACCGTTGCCTGGGGGTGGACCAGCATCCCCACTGCAGCACCACTCCGAGCTCTTCGGGCAGTTCCGGAAGCTGAAGCCCCCCTCCTTCAAGGGGGATGAGGACCCGACTGAGGCAGAGGACTGGCTCGAGCAGCTGGAGAAGATCTTTGACACCCTTCGCTCCCCGGTGGAGTGCCGTGTGGCCTTTGCCACGTACCAGTTGGAGAGTGCGACACACAGGTGGTGGAGGGCTGTCCAGGGATAGGAGAGGGATGAGCTGACCTGGGTTCGGTTCGTCACCCTCTTCTGCGAGCAGTACTTTCCCCAGACGTGGCAGGACTAGAGGAGGCGGGAGTTCCACACTCTCAGCTAAGGAACGATGACTGTGAGCGCGTACCACACGCATTTCTTGGAGCTGTCCGGCTTTGCAGCGACAGCGGTGGCTACTGAGGAGGAGCGCCTTTGGAGGTTCACCGAGGGGCTCCGACCTGCGATTCGGGGGTATGTCAAACCCCTGAAGCTGCCTACGTTTTCGAGGGTGGTAGAGGCAGCTATGACTTACGAGGAGACCAACCCGTCCGTGCGAGACACTGACGGCGGGCGGAAGAGGCCCTTCCAGCCAGACTTTTCACATGGCCGGCGAGAGAGGAGACACGTGGTGTCACATTTTATAGGGCCATCAGTCGCCTTTAGGGGCCCTCGACAGGGGCCAGTCGCCAGCACCGGACCCCCGCCCAGCCGACAGCAGGGACCCACTGAGGGTGGGAGTCGAGTTCCCCTCTGTTACCAGTGTGGCCAGCCGGGCCACATCAGGAGGGACTACCCGTCTAGGGTAGGAGGTCAGCAGATACTTCCCGCGCAGAGCACTGGAGGGCGCGCAGGAGGCCGCGGTTCCCAGGCGCGAGGAGGAGGACAGCAGTCGCGAGGAGGGTACCGGCCAGCACCTACCCGTCCGACGCAGAGTGTGGCTGTTTCGTCCGCACCTAGAGCTGAGGGGCGTATCAACGCCCTGACTCACAGGGATGCCAGAGCTTCGGGCTCGGTAGTGGCAGGTATGGTTTTAGTTTCCGGCAGACTCGTTTACACACTTTTTGATTCCGGCGCTATGCACTCGTTTGTCGCAGCCAGTTTCGCAGTTAGTTTGGGCCAGGATTATATGCTGTTAGAGAATCCGTTCGTAATCAGAGGTCCGAGTGGTCAGCTGTTTGTAGCTGAGGAGGTATACACGGATTGCGAGGTCAGCGTCGGGGGACATAGCCTGCCAGCTGACCTGATTATGATACAGATGGAGGATTTTGGAGTGATTCTGGGGATGGATTGGCTGTCCGCTTACCACGCCTCAGTGGACTGTTTTGAGAGGAAGATCGTCTTCTCCATTCCAGAGTTGCCTTCTTTCGAATTTCACGGACAGCCAGTGGACGGAGGCTTCAGGTGCATTTCGGCACTTTGGGTGGCGAGACTTTTGAGCCAGGGGTGTGAGGGCTTCCTAGCTTGTGTAGTGGAAGAGCCCAGCCCTGTGGCAGACTTTCAGAGCATCGCGGTGGTCAGAGAGTACCCTGACGTGTTTCCAGACGAGTTACCAGGACTACCGCCTGAGCGTGAGATCGAGTTTGAGATCTCACTAGTACCAGGGACCAGCCCCATCTCCACTGTGCCATACATGATGGCACCACTTGAGCTACGAGAGCTCAAGTCTCAGTTGCAGGACCTTTTGGAGAAAGGTTTCGTGAGGCCCAGTGCGTCTCCCTGGGGAGCCCCGGTACTGTTTGTGAAGAAGAAGGATGGGACCTTACGCCTTTGTGTGGATTACCAACAGCTGAATAGGGTCACCATCAAGAACAGATATCCGCTGTCGAGGATCGACGACTTGTTTGACCAATTGCGGGGTGCCACGGTGTTCTCCAAGATCGACTTGAGGTTTGGATAGCACCAGTTGAGGATCAGGGAGACCGATGTCTCCAAGATAGCTTTCCGCACCCGGTACGGACACTACGAGTTTTTGGTCATGCCGTTTGGGCTGACCAATGCCCCCGCTGCTTTCATGGATCTGATGAACCGGGTGTTTAGACCTTACTTGGACCAGTTCGTGGTGGTTTTCATAGATGATGTGCTCGTCTATTCTAGAGATCAGACACAGCACGGACAACACTTGCGGATGGTTCTGGACACTCTGAGATGACGTAGGCTGTATGCTAAATACAGCAAGTGCGAGTTATGGTTGAGGGAGGTGACCTTCTTAGGTCATGTGATCTTTGGAGACGGCTTGGCAGTGGACCCAGCCAAGGTCGAGGCAGTGCTCAGGTGGGAGAGACCGCGTTCAGTCACTGAGATTCGCAGTTTCCTGGGACTGGCAGGTTACTACAGACGTTTCATCAGAGGTTTTTCACAGATCGCGCGTCCTATGACACAGTTGACCCGGAAGGACGTGCCCTTCGCTTGGACAGACGCCTGTGTGGCGTGTTTTCTGGAGCTGAAGGAGAGGTTGACCTCGGCTCCCGTGATCACCATCCCTGACAGTAGTGGCGGGTTCGTTGTGTACACAGACGCCTCCTTGCAGGGGTTAGGAGGTGTGCTCATGCATAGGGGTCACGTTGTCGCTTACGCTTCGCGGCAACTGAAGCCCCATGAGCATACCTACCCTACCCACGACCTGGAGTTGGCAGCTGTCGTCTTCGCACTGAAGACCTAGAGGCACTACTTGGACGGTGAGACCTTTGAGATTTTCACAGATCACAAGAGCCTCAGATACCTTTTTGATCAGAAGGAGCTCAACATGAGACAGAGACGTTGGTTGGAGCTCCTGAAGGACTACGACTGCAGCATCTCCTACCACCCGGGAAAGGCCAATGTGGTGGCTGACGCCTTAAGCCGTAAGGCGCCCGCATACTTGGCCAGTTTACAGTTACAGAGTTGGAGCCTTTTGGAGGAGGTGGGCAGTTGGCGACCTCTAGAGTTATGGGGGCATTATGGGGCAGTGACGGTGACACGACAGACCAGGCCAGAGCTGATAGACCGCATCATCACAGGACAGATGACCGATCCGTACTTGCAGTCCTTGCACGACAGAGTACTGTCGGGAGACCCAGGGGACTTCTCTTTCACAAACCAGGTGCTGCGCCTGAGGGGACGGTTGTGCGTTCCCAGAGATGAGGAGCTATTGAGAGAGCTCCTAACTGAGGCACACGGTTCCAGATTCACCATACATCCCGGAAACACGAAGATGTACCACGACTTGAGACGCGAGTTTTGGTGGAGGGGGATGAAGCGGGATGTGGGTGAATTTGTGCAGCAGTGCTTAGTGTGCTAGCAGGTGAAAGCCGAGCATCAGAGGCCTGCAGGGCCGCTACAGCCGCTTCCAATGCCAGAGTGGAAGTGGGCAAGCATCATCATGGACTTGGTGGTGGGCTTACCTGTTACCCAGCGAGGACACGACGTTGTCTGGGTAATTGTGCATAGACTGACGAAGACGGCACGATTCTTGCCGATCCGAGTCACTTTGGGACCAGCACAGTTGGCAGAGAGGTATGTCTGCGACGTGGTACGACTACACGGAGTTTCGCGGGAGATTGTATCCGACCGGGATACCCGCTTTACGTCCCAGTTTTGGGCTGAGTTTCAGCAGGCCCTGGGGACGCGGTTGAGGTTTAGTACAGCTTACCACCCCCAGACGGACGGACAGTCTGAGCGCACGATACAGACACTTGAGGACCTTTTGCGTGCCTGTGTACTGGACTGGAGGGGCTCTTGGGAGGAGCACCTGCCCCTAGCGGAGTTTGCATACAACAACAGTTATCACTCGAGTATCGGCATGGCTCCCTACGAGGCTCTGTACGGATGGAGGTGTACGGCACCCTTGAGTTGGGTTGAGGTGGGGACCAAGTGGGAGGTTGGCCCCAGGTTGATCCGGCAGAGTCAAGAGGTGGTCGGGCAGATCCACAGGCGACTCCACACTGTCAGGAGCAGACAGAAGAGCTACGCGGATCGGAGACGCAGAGAGGTGCAGTTTGAGGTTGGGGACCACGTCTTTCTTCGTGTTTCGCCCATGAAGGGCCTGCAGCGGTTTGGGGTGAGAGGGAAGCTCGCGTCGAGGTTTGTGGGGCCCTTTGAGGTCCTGGAGAGGGTTGGACCCGTTGCTTACAGGCTTGCCCTCCCCACGCAGCTTTCTGGTGTGCACGGCGTGTTCCACATGTCCAACCTCAGGAAGTACGTAGCCAATCCCAATCACGTACTGAGTCACGAGAGCGTCGAGGTGGGCGACGACCTGACCTACCCCGAGCGGCCAGAGCAGATTCTAGACCCTGCCGTCCGCAGTTTGAGACGAAAGCAAGTACCCCTGATAAAGGTTTTGTGGAGGAGCCAGTGGTACGAGGAGGCTACCTGGGAGCCTGAGGCGGTAATGCGGGAGCGGTACCCGGAGCTCTTCGCAGGTACGTCTTTTCGGACCGGCATCGGTCCTCTTTGAGTTTGTTATGGTTATTTTGACGTCTTTTCTGCACCCTAGTTAGCTCAAGTTTCGGGGACGAAACTTCCTTTGAGTTTGTTATATTGTTACGAACGCGCGCTTTAGACGTATTTTAAGACGTCTGGGAAGTGACCCAGACGTCTGACCAGACGTCTGGAACCACTTCCAGACGTCTGGAAATCGGTTATTTTTGGCACCAACGGTTTCGTCTGTGCGCCTGAGCGCGCAGACCTGCAAACGCTCTCTCTCTCTCTTTTTCCCTCTCTCCTGCGACCGCAGACCACCCTGTCCCGCTCTCTCTCTCCTCCTCACGCAGCCTTAAAAGGCCACGCCCTCCCCCTCACTCCCGTCACCTCCGCCCCCTCCCTCTTCTCCTTCCAGTCGGTGCGCGAGAGCGAGCGCGAGTGAGCGGCGGCCGCGACAGCCGCGGCGGGTGCGGGAGGAGGTGCTGCGCGGGGGAGGAGGCGTCGGTCGTGAGGGCTTGAGTCTGCCGGGGCAGCGGGAGCCGACCGGCGGAGGTGCAGCAGACGCGGGGTGGTGCGGCGGGCCTGCTGCAGCTCGAGCAGCAGGCGGAGCACTCGCAGCGCGGCCGTGCGCCGCGAGCGGAGGGTGAGTTGCGCCCTGGTTCTGGAAACTTTTCCAGAATCAGACGTCTGGACTGATAGCCAGACGACGGGCAAGACGTCTGAAAGGTGAGTTATTTCTGTCTTCTTCCTTTTCTTCGACTGACCGTACTAAGAGAGAGAGGAAATGGGTACGCGCAGGTTCTGAGATTCGCATCCAACGCGAATCAGACGTCTGGCGGCAGTGCCAGATGGAGGGAACTACTTCCAGACGTCCTGGGTGACCATCGGACGTCTGGGAACTAGGCCAGATGCCCCCGCAGGCTTCTGGACGTCTGAGAGACCACGCGGAGCAAGGTAACCCCTGATCCACTTTTTAAGACGTCTGGAATAAGTTCCAGACGTCTAATTTTGCACTGTTTCGTCATTTTTGACCCTTTTAGGGCCCGTTCGGGTTCCGTTTTCCACGTTTCGAGTTGCGTTCTTTTCAGAATTAAATCCTCTACCCATCTACAGTAGCTGTATACTATTTTGAGAAATTCCTTGTGTTTGATCCTTGTGATAGAACCCCATTCCGTTTCAGTCTCGGGGGTTGCGGAGGCACGCGGGATTCCCGACCACGCCCCCAGTTCGCCTGTTGTAACCGGTAGAGTGGCTTTAAGTATAATATGTTAAATTATGAAACCAAAAATAGAACCTAGGACATTGCATGAATCCTAGGAATGAGAAATAGATTGAATGGTAGATCCTAGGGTGTTGCATGAATCCTAGGGCTGGAAAACTAGATTGTATGATAGATCCTAGGATATGGCATGAATCCTAGGACGGGAAAACTAGTGGAATGTATGAATACTGCAGTCTTGGAAAATGTGGAAAGGAAATAATAGCTGCCTGTGAATTGAATTAACAGCTGCCTGTTATGAATAAATAAACGTGATTGAGAATATGGATTGTAAGAACGTGAAAGTGGAAAGTGAAACCTGGACGTTCTGAGTTAAAAGAGCTGGAACCCTACGGGGAATTAGGAGTAGAACTCCTGGAAAGTGAATGGAATAGAATTGGGGAAGTGAGCTGGCCCTTGAGTACGGAGTACCAAGGAGAGCGACTGTCCCCCTATTTAGTGCAGAGCAGAGCCAGCCGCCCCAGGGACCCGGGGTTAGGACTGGCCACTCTGTACCGACTTATTGGCCCTCGTGTACGTAGTACCGAGGAGAGCTACTAGTGTATGGAGGTACTAGCTACCCCACGGGCCCCGGGGTTCTACTAGCTGTTGGTACTAGAGCACCACGATCATTTGTTTTGATGATAACAAAACACGTGTTATTTAACATTTGCAATTTGAGTCCTAGATTTCAGGTCAATTGCAAATGTGGACGTGTTTAGACGGAGTTCAAGCTCGCATCCAGGACGGATTGGAGGAGCTTGACGGAAAACACAGGAGGATCGCGTGGAGCGAAAGATTGGAGATGGAAGACAAGAAGAATAGGATAGATTCTTTTTTATCCTTTCATGTATCTCTTGTATTTATTTTCTTGCTCTTTTTGATTCCTTAGAACATTATGTTAAAGAGCCTCAAAGTACCCTAAAAGTAGTCCTAGGAACACCTGCACAACCCTAGGATACTTAGGTTTTCTGTAGAATACTTAGGAAACCAATATAGGGTTCAAATAGCACTTCCAGACGTCTAATTCCCAAATCAGACGTCTGATAAAGAATTTTAAGACGTCTGACTGTTGTTTCAGACGTCTGATAACTGTTAGGCTGGACATAGTTAGTTCTGTCTGATGAAATCAGACGTCCAGACCTTAGACCAGACGTCTGATGACTTTGCCAGACGTCCAATTAGTGGACCGTTGGCTGGCTTAGAAAACACTCAAGATTATGACCGTTAGAGCCTTATCAGACGTTCATAGGACTTACCAGACGTCTGATAAATGACCGTTTTGCCTCGGCTGACCCAAAATCTCTTCTCAGAGATTTTCTAGCCGTTGCAACGTTTGGAAATCAATTCCCACAGTAAAACTAGGTTTCCAGACGTCCATACTTAGTGCCAGACGTCCTGTATGTCGTCTGATGGACTTGCACAAAATCCCTGTTTAGATCTGATTCAAGTCAGGGAGAAACCCGTATAGAATCAGACGTCTGACCTTGGAATCATACGTCTTAAAGTGGCCTTCCAGACGTCTGATGCCAGAGTTAGACGTCTGATAACCCTGTCAAATGCAATCATTGTCCTGATTTCGGCCTGATTCTCTTGGGCTTTGCACCCAACGGCTATGGAAGCTTTTCCAAGCCTTCCAAAACCTTCCTAAGGCCTCTATAAATAGAGGGGAACCTTTGTAACACAAAAACACTTAGAAAAACACTTGGATACACTTAGACACACAAGATATACACCTAGAGAGACCAAGATACACTAAGATCAAGTATTTCCACTCTCTTGTGTCCAAGAAGCACTTGCTCTCTAAGCTCAAGCTCCATCATCTTGAGAGCATCATTCCCGTTGCGCACCCGCTCTCCCGGCGTTGATAACGAGAGCGACGTAGCGCCGTCGCGTGGCACACGCACCGCGTCATCGTCGACGCACTCCTTGCAAAGGGGAATTTCCTATTTCCTATAGAAGCTAGGTTTAATTTTGTTGGCTCTATAGGACTGTTGTTTTATTTTATCTTTGTCTTTTGGTTGGGTATTCGCTTTGCGAATTCCCGTCTCCTTCGTGGGACAAAATCCTTCTCGTGGAGAGAAGGGGTTGAGGAACGCTACCCTCGTACTTGTAGCGTGGTTGTACTGAGGTTGAATCACCCTCGTTTAAAGTGATTCGTTTAGTGGATTTTGATCAACTTGGTTGATCGGAAAATCCTAACTCGAGAGGGTTAGGTGGTGGTTTTTACCCGGTTTGAGTTTCCACCTAAAATTACTTGTGTACTTGTGCGATTGTTTTTTGTGAGATTGCTTTATATTTCAATTCTGCATTTTTTATTTCACGCTGATCTCACCCCTCCAAGTAGGGAAACCTTCACTAGCCTCCTACACCGACTTGTTAGGCCCACTGGGGCAAACCAGGGTAGTCAGGTGAGGGTGCGCGAACTGTGGAGGGAAAAGGCCCCTGTTTGGTTACTGTGGAGGGGTTGGACCCCTGTTACTGAGAGGGCTCTGCCCTGTACTGGTTCCGTGCTGTGCTTTGGGCGCACCCGTTAATGGAAACGACTGACCGCGTGCCAATGCGGGTTAGCTACCCGTGCGTTTACCGCACGTGCCGTAGTCACCGTTACGTCTGTCAGTGACCTTGGGGTGGTTGACTGAGAGTAGGATCACCACGGGGGACTCTCCTGGCCAGGAGAGCACCACGTGCTACTTCTACTGTTCGGAAAAGACTGCAATCAAGATCGTTCCCACGAGGAACATTCGAGATCAAGTGAAGGATCTGAGAAATAGATAATTTGTGAAACAATAGAAAGACGTAAATAAAGAAAGAAAGAAAATTAAAATAGCTACTGTACACTTTACTGTTTCTTTAGTTTAGCTGCCACTCTACTCAGCGTTTTGCTGACGTGTTACACTCGTTACCTTTCAGGACCAGGTGTTGAGCAGCCAGGGTCAGCGGCTATAGAGGACGCTGGGCCGAGTAGGGTCCAGTAGAGTTACCATTGTTCTCTTGTACCTCTTTTTGGTTCCACTGTAGTGAGTAGTTCTTGTTTCCGCTGTACTTTTCTTTACCTGCAGTTCATATTATGTTATGAACTGCAGGTAAAGAAAAGTACAGCGGAAATAAGAACTACTCACTAACTGTTGTGGTGGTACATACTGTAGTGGTTTCTTTCCTTACTGCTGTATTTTCGTACTGTTAGTTATATTCATACTGAATGTGGTTTATTTTACTGCTCTTTTGGTTACTTCCTCGTTGGACGACCAGGTCTTGGGATTAGTCGAGTCGGTCCGGTTCTCGTGTCTCGTAGGGACTCGGGAATCGGGTCGTTACAATGTGTGATGCCTCAATTTTTTCCGTGGGAGCGGTCCTTGGTCAGAGGGTTGATAAGAAGCCTCATGTGCTATACTGTGCTAGCAAGACCCTTATTGATCCATAGTAAAACTACACTGTGACAGAAGAACTTCTTGCGGTAGTATTTGCTTTAGGGAAGTTTAGGTCTTATCTTCTGGGATCCAAAGTTGTGGTGTATACTGATCATTCGGCCTTGGAACATTTGCTTGTTAAGGACACCAAACCTAGGCTGATAAGATGGATTCTGTTACTACAGGAGTTTGACATAGATATCCGTGACAAGAAAGGGTCAAAAATGTAGTCACTGATCATTTATCCAAGATCCTAGTTGAGGATTCAAAATCGTCAGGAAACATTCATGACACCTTTCTTGACGAAACAGTGATGGCGGTGCAGCCAACATCACCTTGGTATGCTGATGTCATCAGCTACTTGGTCACTGGTGAAACCCCCAGTATGTAGAATAAGCAAAAGCAAGATAAATTTCTTGCTGATACTAAGTATTATCACTGGGAGGACCCTGAGCTCTTTAGGATAGGCCGTGACCAGGTCTTACGTAGATATGTGCTAGAGGAGAAACAACAGTGTGTCTTGAATTTCTATCACACACTACACTGTGGAGGACACTTTAGTGCGAAGAAAATGATATATAAGGTTCTCCAGTCTGATTTTTGGTGGCCTTCACTTTTCAAAGACACACATACTTATGTGGGGGCATGTCTTCATTGTCAATAGACCAGAACGATTGGGAAGTAGGATGAGATGCCCTAGCAGCCTATTCTTTCGGTTGAGATATTCGACATCTGGGGCATAGATTTCATGGGCCCCTTTTCATCGTCTCACAACTATGAATATATTCTTGTGGTAGTTGATTATGCATCCAAGTGGATAGAGGCTATTCCGTCTAGGACCAATGATCACTCTATGGTCTTGACTTTCGTTAAGGCCAATATCATTTCCCGATTTGGCTGCCCGAGGACGATCATTAGTGATGGGGGACCTCATTTCAGGAATGCACACTTCACCTGTCTACTCAAAAGTCTTGGTGTCACCTACAAGGTGGCCACCCCGTATCGTTTGCAGACAAGTGGATAGGTTGAAGTGTCCGATAAGGAGATCAAACGAATTCTGGAGAAAATTGTAAGACTCGACAGGAAAGATTGGTCGAAGAAGCTTGATGGTGCACTATGGGCTTACAGAATTACTTATAAGACCCCCTTGGGTTTGTCTTCCTTCCGTATAGTGTATGGCAAGGCTTGCCATTTGCCTGTTGAGATTGAACATTGAGCTTATTGAGCTATTAAGAGTGTTAACATGGACCTCGAGAATGCAGGCAAAGCGCGCTTATTAGAACTAACTGAGCTTGAAGAATTGAGGAATGAGGCTTATGAGACTGCTCAAGCTTATAAAGAGCGCACTAAGGTCTTTCACGATAAACACATCCTCTACAAAATCTTTGAGCTCAACCAACGGGTCTGGTTGTTCAATTCTAGAGTTAAGCTATTCCCTGGGAAACTTAAGTCCCGTTGGAATGGGCCATACACTGTCATGTGGGTGTTCCTGCATGGTGCAGTTGAGATACAAAATCCCTCATTTGGTGAGACTTTCAAGGTAAACGGCCAATGTTTGAAACTGTATGTCACTCTTTCTGATGGCTTGGTATTGGATGCCTACAAGCTGGAGGAGCCTTAGCTCCAAGCACTCTACCTTAGGTAATATCTTTCCTTGCTTTTGCTTTCCAATGAGAACATTATTAGATCTGGCATGGGAGGGTATAACCTGAGGTCATTCATAGCATTTATACATATTTTTGCATGCATGTAGTTAGGACTTTTATTGCAAAATAAAGGGGGGGGACAAGAGAAGGAAGGTGATGAAATCTTTGTGAGTTGAATTGCAAATATAGTAAAGAAGAAAAAGAGAAGAGATACACAGAAAGGAAAAGGTATAAAAATTGTGTTAGTCCCAACATTTGATTATGAAAGAGTTACCTAAGTTCAGGGTTTGATCGGATGATGAATTAAGTCCTGAAGTGCTAAAAAGAAGGGCATAGGTGAGGGATACTGACTTTAGGCCTCCTAGGTCTGTTTTAAGGCTTAAACACTCACATATTTGTTAAGATCTGAACTATTCCTCAAGAGGTTGAGGGAGTTGCAAGGCTGATGCATTAAGTTTAAGACTTAGGGAGTATTCAGCCCCGTTGCCTACCCTTTGGTTTATGGGACTTGGTAACCTAGGCACACAAAAAATCACACACTGGTATGGTTCAATGCTCATAATGAAGAATAATGCCAAAAAGTGTCTGTTCTGAAAATGTCTTCCCGAAAATTTGACTTAGGAGTTGCTTGAAGACACAAGTTAATTGGGTGAATTCCTGGCACGGAGAGGAGGAATGAAAAGTACTCCTCTAGAAGATGCCTTATAACATACCGTTTCCTCGGTGCTTGTCTCCTAGGATATCTCAATATCTTACCGGGTGCACGGAAGCACCTTGTGCTGGTTCACATGCTATGGGCGACATTATCCCGAAATGTCAATTGCCAGGGTTTAAATTTAGCTACAGAATGTCATGAGTGGCACTATCCCAAAGTGTGAAAGCCAGGGTTATGGGGGTTGCCATGGGTGGTGCTATCCCAAGCATCAATTGCCAAGGACCTTGCGAGGATTGGTGGTGGGGATAAGGAATTCGATACAGATTGTGTTTAGGGCTAATCTGATGTTAGGTTTAGGAGAATGTAAAAAGAAAAGGGAGAAAACTCTTGAAATAATGTGTCTATCTCTCTTATCAAAAATGCACTGGCAAACTGAACCTAGACTTGCTACACATACGCACGGGTGCTTTAACAGCTGAGGTCAATGAACCTTGGTGCTAACCTTTGCAGTGGACCCAAGGCTGAGAGTGCTCAGGTTCGTATCTTGCCTGGTACTTAAGTACTTTTAGGCCTATTGTTGGTATTTCGATCTAATCTCTAGAGGTGCGGAACGATAAGGTATCTTGACGATAAAATTTGGCCTAGAGACCTAGTCTGATCCATATGATTTTGCTCGGGACTAGCAAAACATATGCATGGGAGTATTTGATATGTCTACTTTAGGAGACATTAATTGGGCCTAAGAACAATCAATTCTAAGATTAAATGGGACTTCCAGTATACAATACATTGGAAAATCAGTAGAGTCATAATTTAGTATTCCTGCATAATTTTTTGACGTAATGTATGTTGCATATAATTAAGTACACTTATTGCATGAGATAATTCAAAATCACATCTTACAGGTAACATTAAAATTATGAGAGATTTTGTTGAGAAAAATCAATGAGGGAATCTTGCTAAAAGAAGAAACATAAGTGAGGACTCATCAATTTCTAAAAATATAAATCTCGTGGGATCTCTCTTTTCTGATGATTTCCTCTTGCCTTGGTTAACCTCTCTCTTTTTTTGTTCCCATGAAATCACATTCTTATTCTTTTTCTGTCATTATTTGTTTATAACAGGACAAGAAGGATCTCAGGGAGACCATCTCCTCCCCCATGGGCAACCAACAGAGAATCATCTTCTTCTTTCGACAAAGGGGAGAACCTCTCCTCCACCGTGTGCCACCACCAACCACTGACTGCGCTCCACCTGTCCACCATCGACTGTGATCTTCCTCGACGTCGACCTCTCTGCTACCACGCAACCACACCATGACTTTCACCTACAAACACCACTGTGCACCATCCTCCTTCCTACAAACGACCGAGATAAACACACAGTGATAGTGTGTGGCGATCACTGTGCTTCCACGACCATCGCAGCACTGTGACATCCGCAACCTCCTCCACTCTGAGCACCGATCGCATCACCACCACTACGTTCTTCATCAACTATTCTTCTTCTTCTTCGTCTATGTTACTTCTTCTTCACCTCTTGAAATGAACCCAACATCTCTACCTCCCGTAGCACCTCTCCTCGGCGTCAATGTCCCACCAACGCCGCCATCTGCCACGCGTGTGCGTGCAGCTAGCCTATGTGAAACATTAATAGCTTTAGTAGCTCATTTTGATTTGGAGTTACATCAGATGGATGTAAAGACGACGTTTCTTAATGGAAACATTAATAAAATAATTTATATGGTGCAACCACAAAACTTTGCATTAGGAGACGTAAAAAAAATGATTTGTAAATTAAAGAAAGTCATTTATGGACTAAAACAAGCTTCAAGATAATGGTATTACAAATTTCATCAAATAATTGTCTCATTTAGTTTTGAGGCAAATCCAGTTGGTGGTTGTGTATGCCATAAATTTTGTAAGGAAAATATATTTTCCTGATTTTGTATGTAGATGACATCCTCCTTGCCTGTAATGACAATGGTTTGTTTTAGGAAACCAAGACATTTCTCTTTGATAATTTTGAAATGAAAGATCTTGGTGAAGCCTCTTTTGTATTAGGAATCCAGATACAAGAGATCGTTTTGGGGGTATCCTTGGATTATCACAAAGGAGATACATTGATACCATTCTAAGGTGTTTTGGCATGGAGAATTTCAAACTAGGAGATACTCCAGTGTTTAAGGGAGGTGAATTCTCTTTTAACCAATGCCCCAAGAATGAATTTGAAGCTAAAGAGATGAAAAATATTATCTATGCATCGGCAGTGGGAAATTTGATGTATGCCCAAGTCTGCACATGGCTATACCTAGCATACATTGTTGGCATGTTGGGCAGATATTTAAGCAAGCTTGGACTCGACCACTGAAAGGTAGCTAAGCAGGTCATGAGTTACCTACAAAAAACAAAGGATTTCATATTCACATACAGGAGATCAGATCATTTGGAGGTCCTCAGATATTCCGACTCTAACTTTGTGGGATATGAGGATACTCGAAGATTTACTTCGAGATACATTTTTCTGCTGCCTAAAGGAGCTATCTCGTGGAGGAGTGCAAAGCAAACCTTGATAGCTACCTCCACTATGGAAGTAGAATTCATAGCGTGCTTTGAGGCCTCAAATCATGGAGTATAGCTTAGGAATTTTGTCACAATACTATGGATCATTGATGGCGTTGAAAGACACTTCGGCTTTACTGTGACAATAATTTGGTGGTGGTGTACTTCAACAACAACAAAAGTTCTTCGAGGTCGAAGTATATTGATATCAAGTATGTAGCTGTCAAGGAAAGAATTCAAAGTAGACATGTGTCCATTGAACACATTGGAACCAACTCCATGATAGCAGACCCACTCATTGAAGGACTAACTTCAAAGGTTTTTCATGAGCATGTTGTCTGCATAAGTGTTGTATCTATTCTGTAATATAACAATTTAGTGGGAGTTTGTTCTATTTTGGTGTTTCATGTATGGATATATTTTGGATTACGCACATAATAATAAAATTTTCATTCTTTGAACTCATTAGTCCTTGCCATGTGATCTCTTGTATGATAATGTTTTTTGGACCAGTTGAAAATAAGCATATGTAAATCACATTAACAAGTAATTTTCATGCTATGTACTTATATCGGATCCATGTCATTACTTGTGTTAATGTATGTGATCATTGTTTAGTCTAATCGATTTCATAATGACGGAAACTAACTTTGGTCGTATGCTAACCGAGTATGAACAAGATTGGTGGAGATATTTATTGTAATGTTTCATTAATGAACTCATACATGTATATATGAACATATGATTAAAATAATGATATATGTGGTTTGAGTGGGAGATTGTTAGTATCATAATACGAACCTATATATATTATTATTACTGAATTACACGTTAAATATATATATATATACATTTAGACATCACATTTATGGTCATTAAAGTGATCTAATTATGTAAATTGTGCATTCACATCTCATAAGGATATTTGATTTAATACATAAAACATTAAGGAAAATGCATTTCCGTGATGGGTGAAATTGTCATTTTCATATTAAGCGGTTATGTTCCTTGGAGGGGTGAGGGCGAAGTGGACATTCAATTTTCTGTATCTCATCGTAGATAAGTTATAAATAGAACCCGTGATGGAACCTAAAGGGTACGCCCTCATTCAGTTCTCTTACGCTCTCGCTCTCTGAATCCTCTGGACGTATCATTTCCACTGACTCTCGTTGGAGAAGCAAGCCTATGACTTTAGAGGATCTCCGTGATCTCCTCAACGCTTCCACTACGATGGATTCAGATATTCCTTCATCATTTTCTTTTTCGTTTTCATTATGATTGATGGTACAGGGAATAGATTATTCTTGAAATTGAAATAAAATTATTTAATTTTAATTTTATTTAAATTTAATTTCATCAAATTAACCATCCGTTATTTGTTAAGTAACTTCCTCCTCCTTATTCCATCGATTAATTCCACCCGTCAAACGTCACAGGTGGTATAAAACTTCTTGATTCGAAGGATGTAAATTTCTTTGCATAAGAAAAAGGAAGTGGTCTCTTTCTTTGAACATCGATCCGTCGGGGTACATGCAACAACCGGTCGATGTAACCCCGGTCCGTCGCTGAAAAGATAAATATTTACGCGAAAGGCTAATCGGTCGCAACTTTTAGTGGGAAAAAGTTCATGCAACAAAGGCAAGCAAGGTGTCTACTATAATTCCCCACAGTTAGAGAGGATATTTTTGCATACAATTTCAAGAGATATTAACGTACCATTATAAAATTTTTTATTCCTCACCTTCAACTTCATTCAAATGATGACTGAAATTATCTGTCCCACAAAATTTTATTTGATATTGACGCCGGGGAGGGTGGTTTTCCGAACTGTACAGCCTCATGCTGAGGAGATGTTCGGCTGCACGTAATTGACTCGAACCAACCTCAAACCGAACTCAACCTACCTCCATTTGTTAAGCATCTCCGATCGTCATGGAAATTCCTACGGGGCCCACCCCATCCCATCCCATCTCATCCCAAAAATCTCACATGCGCACGCCTTCTGGAAGCCAAGGCCCACGAAGCTTGGTCGAACGTACGTAGCATCCCCGATGGACCCTCTAATTTGACCGACCATATGCATGCACGTATCCAATTCTAAGAAGAATTAATTACAAACGAGGATATAATTAATTACTGTACTGCGTAACATAGCCACACACACACATATAAGTTGGGTTTTACCCAGCCACGTGTCAAAAATTTCCCCCGTGCTCCCTCCTCCCACGTCGCAGCTCTCTCCGTCTCACCTAGTCAAGGTAGTTTTAGTTTTTTTTTTTTTTTACTTTTCAGTGCTTCCCCCACCCATGGTCAGCATTCCCCTTTCCCCTCCCCCGCTTTGTCTTTCTCCCTTTGCTGTATTTAGTGTCCCCCCCGCTCTCTCTCTCTCTCTCTCTCTCTCTCTCTCTCTCTCTCTCTCCCCTCCCTCTGTTCGTTTTTTTCTTTCTTTTCCGTATCCTAACAATCGTTGGTCAAGTATAATCTCTATCTATATCCTTATGCCATGAGAGAGTTTTCCATGCGGCATTCTTAATTTATTCTTATTCTTTTCTTTTATATAGTTACTCTAATAATCCATCATGTTACCTAAACCACAATTTATCCTTTTAGCATATAAGAATAGATTTTATAAGCAAGATAACTTTTTTTTTTTGAATAATTTACTTTATATAAAGTATTGTATATTATATATTAATGACATTAGATATAGGATTGTAAATAAGGTCCAATTTGATTAAGTTTACATATTTATTTTCAAATATAATACTATGTGTGCATACCTTACTTACTCCCACATGGATTCTCACGTCTTTCTCTATATTTCTTTTTCATCATCTGTGTAGGACCAAACACACCAATCCCATAATATTAAAGGTAAGTTTGGGTTGGTCATGTGTCGACCCTCTACAACTCTCTCACTCTCTATAAAGGTGGGGCATAGAATTTAACATAAAATTTTATTTATATTTTTCATTTCTCTTTTTATTTACCTCTCTCATCAAATTTGCTCCCCCACACACACTCTCACTCCCCTTCACTCCATCAGTTATTTTTTTTCTCTCTCATCAAATTATAGGTGAAAAAAAAAGAAACACATTTGACTTAAATTATATGTATTTTAAAAAAAAATATTCGCCTATCTTTTTAACTCTCTGCAAATTAAAAATGAAGAAAAAAAAATCAGTGTGATACATCTCCTAATTCTAATAATCATTTTCCATTTATCTTATAACATTAAAGAGAAGTTTTGATTAGTCACGTGTAGACCCTCCACCCCTCAACTCGTTTACACCCTTCACCCTGCTCTCCGTCTCTCTCGACTATATATTCTTAAGGCAACTATTTTCCTTTTATCAAATAACTTACTTTATGTGAAATATTATATATTATACATTAAGGGTATATGATATTACCTACTTTACGTGTATATTGAATTTACATATTTACTTTTAAATTTAATACCCATACATACACATCTTACCTACTTTACGTGAATTCCCATATCTTTCTTTCTCTCTATTTTTCCCCCACCCCTACACCTCGTCAATCTCACAAGAAGGTACGGAACCAAATACACTAATACCTATTCTTATATACTAATGGCGGATTCTGCACCGCCACGTGTCGCTCCATCCCCTCTCCTCCCGCTCTCGGCTCTCTCATTTACTGTGCTCTCCTCCACTGTCCACCCAGCCCCTCCGTCTCCCGCGCTCTACCCACCACCTCCCCATTCCTCCCACTACCCCCTCTCCCTCTCCCTCTCCCTCTCCATCTCATTAAATGCACCCCCACTGTCCCACTTTTCCCCCCTCTCTCTCTCTCTCACACATCTTTCCCTCTGCTTCAATGCACCTTTTTTTTTTCTTTGTTACTCAATCTGCATTAATCACCTCCCCTTCCCCCCGCAACTCCTCGACTCATCTCTCTCTCTCAACGACAAGGTTTTACTTATCCCCTGTACGTAACTTTTTCTTCCCCCACTCTCTCCCACCTACATATCGATTCCCTCACTCGATTTTTTTTCAGTCCATTCCATGCGTATTTCTCTCCTCATATCTCTTTCGGCAATGTGAATATATATATATTACCTCTCTCAGTTTTTGCCACGGCAGGAGCAAGCCATTAGGTTTTATCATTTAAAAAACATCATCTATTTAATTGAAATTAAAAGTAGTCGTGATACCTTAATCAAAAGATGATGTAGGAAAAGATGAAAATTGGTATATTTTGTAATGTAAAGAGATAGAGATAATAAAAATAAATTTAGAAGTGAAGGTGACATAAAATTTTATTTAATAAATATTTATATTCTTAGAAAAATATTTACAAATATATTTTTTATATATTTTTATCTTTAAAAGTAAGCTCTTTCCTTAAAATATTTAGTTTCGTTATTGATAGATATATTTAAACATATAAACATAATGTTCCTAATAATTATTTTTTATTTAATCATAATTCTTTAATATAAATTATGTATTTTTGTGTGACTTTTTTTTTCAAGTTATTTTAATATATTTCAAATGTGGATTTAACTACATTGTTTTATATATATGGCAAACATTCTTCATTTATCTATTTATATATTTATTTTGTATGCAATATAATTATTTCTTTTTTTTTGTAATAATTTACTTTGCATGAAGTTTTATTTATTGTATATCATTATTTAGCTATTATAAAAAATTAAATTTATGTTCATCTATATATTAAATTATTTTTTTTTATCATCATATGAAATATTTTTAGTTATACTTTAAGATATATATGTTTCTTAATAAAGTTTCAAGTTATAACCATAAATTTTGTTAGTATTTTATTTAATTTTTTCCATACATATTGTATATATCATATATTATTAGTGGATCCCATTGCTCACATGGTTAGTGATGTTCGAGCATCCATGTTGATTCCCATTTTTTTTTTTCTCTTTATCTTTTTCCTTTCATCAATCTTGCAACTAATTGTGGGACCAAATACACTAGTATATATTAAAAAAGGATCCTTCCCCTCACATGTGGCAGCCCCTCCCATTTTCAGCCCTCTCTCCCTTGCCCCTCCGACTCGCCCCACATACACTCTTTGTGATTACCATCTATCCCCCTCTTTATCACTCCCACACCCCTCCCCCTCCCCCTCCCCCTACCCACTGCTAGGTTAAAATTTACTATTAGTTTTTGTGTTTTTTTCTCTCTTCAAATTAAAAGTGATGAAAAAAAAAATCAATGCATGTAGGACTTAATCTTAATAATTATTTTTTATTTAACTATAATATTAAAATATAAATTATATACTTTTGTATAACTTTTTTTTAACAAGTAATTTTAACATATTACAAAGACATATTTAATTACATTGTTTTATATACGTGATGTCTTTCGATCTTTCTCCTGTTTTTTTTTTTCCTCGTTGATCCGCATCAAAGTGTGGGATCAAACACATCAGCATATATAAAGGTCCCCCAACTCCCAAGAAATTAATTAAGGATGGAGATGGAGCCCTTCTTCTACCCATCACAGGACGAAGCGCTTATGCTTAGCGATGTCGACCTTATGAACCGGAACTTCCCCTCGCTCCTCTCAGATCACTTCGATTCCCTTCCCTTGGATGCCTTCGACTGTTGCGACCCCGCGTTCGAACCCCTCCCGCCGCCGCTGCCTCCGTCGCTGCCACCACCGAGGACGAGCGCTTTTGTTAACTACGTGCGCCCGCAATGGGACTTGGAGCGAAAACTCGGCGGGAGAGAGGAGGAGGAGAAGGAGAAGGAAAATGTGCATGTCAGAATGGTGGAGCTCTTGAGGAGGATCCCGATGGCGCGGGCGGACGAGGAGGTTTCGGAGAAGAATGGTGACGGGAGCGGCGGCGGTGGCAGGGGAGGAGTTGGCAGCCGGTGCTTCCGGCACATGATGCGGGAGCGGCAGAGGAGGGAGAGGCTCAGCCAGAGCTACTCGGATCTCTATGCAATGGTGTCCCCGAGGTCCAAGGTTAGTAAAGTGCACGTGTTGAGGAAATAGAAATCTAACACGAAAAAGTTATTTTTTTTAAAAAAATATGGATAATAAATGATTGGGGGAACGAAACCTAATGAAAAATGCTTCAAATACATTATTTTCTACAAAGAAAAAAAAAAAAAAAACAAGAAATCACTCCCTCTCCCTTACTAGAAACGGTGCTCCAATGCAGGAGAACAATTCTCTGTCTGATATTGTGTGTGGAATTTTGTAAAAGGGTCTCTCTTTGAGGCTAATTGGTGGGTTGGATTGGATACATGAAGGCAGACAAGAACTCCATAGTGAGGTCGGTGGCTGAGTACTTGCGAGAGTTGAAGGTGGCGGTAGAGGAGTTGAGGTGGAGGAATGAGGAGCTGCAAGGGAGGATGAGGGAGGCATCGGAAAGAGTGAATATAAGGTTGCATGTGGGGAACCCATCGTCGCCCGTGGAGTCGATGATTGGGGCACTCCAATGCCTCAAGGGGATGCAAGTGAAGGCGAAGAGCATCACGTGTAGCTCTCGCCAACGGGAGCTATCTGCAACAATTGCAATTGAAACTAAGGTATGTTTGTGGTTTTAGGAATAATTAATACACCAAATGGTAGGTGCTTTATTCACGGCTTATTTGTATGTTAGATTTGGACTTGCAATTGGTGCCCTAATGTCATTTGTCTTTGTTGAAGCTTACGCTCTTTTTTCCCTCCTTATTTGTGTTAATTCTTTGCAATGCGATGAAGCAATTGGGGTAAGAAATTACATTGGAGGTTGAATTTTAAGCTTTTATTTGATTGTGTCCAAAGTTGATTAAATGGGGTTAATAGACATTGATAGCTTCTATTTGGTAACAATAACGTGGGGAAGGGTAGGAATCCCGATCCCCTCTTTCATATTTGCCCATTTACTAACATAGCTTGTCTGTAGCATTTCAGTCATGTAATACACAGACAATGCTGTAGTTATGCATGTTAATGGAGGCTAGAAATCATTTTAGTTGCAAACGTTCGAACGAATTGAACCACATATATATATATATATATATATATAGCATTTGATTTGTTTCGATATCGTTTCAACAACATGGATATTTTTTATCTTGTCAAAATCTGGGTTTATTGTATTAAAAATGGAAGATTTACTTGATAAATGTTTGCCTAAGGAAGATGGCGGGCAGGGAAGTGGAGGGGGCGGTGCAAGGCGCGCTGGTGGAAGTGGAGAAGAAGCTGCGGGCCCAACAGCAACATCAAAGAAACGTCGGAGGATGGGACGGCGTTCCTTCCCGCTGCCTTCCCCATTTGTATTAGCGTTCCCACAACGGTCCTCTTGTTGGCCTTCCGGGAATGCCGTCACTTAAATTTGTTTATCGAATTCTTGCCTTTGCTTGTGATTGTTTCTCTCTCTCTTTTTTAATCATTATTTTTTCTTTTTGCCATTTCCCTTTCTTGAAATTTGTTTAATTCTTTTACTTGGACCTTCCTGGAAAGTGATCATTCGGGCTTCTAGAAAGTTAACGGCTCCTCCACGTTCATCTATGGCATGTTATGAGTTTGAAACCCCAACTCTTTTACTTCATGGCATGGGATGAAAATTCCTTTTCTAGTGGGGCAAAAGGGACACGATGGGGGCAAAAAAAAAAAAAGGACCTAAGAGCATTTAACATAGTGGGGTGTGACATACCTCTTCAGGCAGACTTCCTTGAAGGATCCTCTACTCGATCTGTATAGTATGTGCACAACAATTATGTGTGCCAGATAAAAGGAAATTGAAGTAGGTAGACAATTTAGTATTTTTCAATAAATCTGATGGATTACCCATAGACTCCCAGCAGGACGAAGAGGCTCATGTACAACACCTTGGGCTTTCACTTCACCCTACTCAAGGAGATGAACTTTGAAGGATAGATGCTATATGAACGGATGATATAACACTTTTTTTTTTAGGGCTAATGACCAATTACATCAGCAAGATAACTTAGCACTTACTTGTAAGTAGGGAACGGTACATCCACTTTACTAGGTCTCTTTTATAAAGGGAGATAAAGGGAGAGAGTATTCAACAATTATCCTACAATTGATTCTCAATCCAACAAGATGTTTTTAGTTTTTGAGTTAGTTAGGTTTATACGTAAGGACCACTTTGAAGGTGGTTTAACCATGAAACTTTTTTATGTAAAAATATATAAGTTTCGTGCTTTTTGAAGTCCCTAAGTTTATTTCATATTGGATTTGGATAAATTTAATTATCTATAAAATAAAAAAATTCCAAGGATCTTATTACTCAATGTGCTCTTAATCCAAAATTTTTCAATCTCTATTTACCCCCGTTAAAAGAGGGCATGCCAATTGTAAGGGTTAAGTACGTCTTTATAGATTTAAGATAAAAAAGAGATATTCTGTTACGAACGTATTCCAAAATAGTTTTTTTAAGACGTCTATGAGGTGGCCCAGACATCTGAACAGACGTCTGGAACCCCTTCTAGATGTCTGGAATTTTATTTAGGTGGCACGCAGACCCGCAACCGCCGTACCTCTCTTTTCCCCTCTCTCCTCCTGCGATCGCAGTCTGTGTTCTCTCTCTCTCCCTCTCCCTGCGCGGCTTTAAAATGGCTCGCCCTCTCCCTCACTCTCATCACCTCCGCTCCTCCTTCTTCTTCCAGCGAGTGCGAGCACGAGCGAGCGGCGGCAGCGACAACCGCGGTGAGTGCGGGAGGAGGTGCTGCGCGAGGGAGGAGGTGCTCGGCCGTGAGGGCTCGAGCTTGCCGGGGCAGCGAGAGCCGGCCGGCAGGGGCGCAGCGGGCACGGAGTGACGTTGGAGGCCTGCTGCAGCTCGAGCAGCAGGCGGATGAGGCGCGGCGCGGCCGTGCGTCACGGGCGGAGGCGAGTCGCGCTCTGATTCTAGAAGTTTTTCCAGAATCAGACGTCTGGGTTTCCAACCAGACGACGGGGAAGACGTCTGGAGGACTGTCCAGACGTCTGAAAGGTAAGTTATTTTCGTACTTCCTCCTTCTCTTCGACCGTCCGTACTGAGAGCGAGGAATGGGTACGCGCAAGTTCTGAGATTCGCCATCCAACGTGAATCAGATGTCTGACTGCAGTGCCAGACGACGGGAAAGACTTCCAGACGTCCGGGGTGACCATCGGACGTCTGGGAACTAGGCTAGACGCCCCCGCAGGCTTCTAGACGTCTGAGAGACTATACAGAGTGAAGGTACCATCTGATTCTCATTTTATGATTTTGTACTGTTTCGTCATTTTCGACCCGTTTAGGGCCAGTTCGGAGTCCGTTTTCCGCGTTTCGAGTTGCGTTCTTTTCGGAATTAAATCCTCTACCCGTCTACAGTAGTTACATACTGTTTTGAGAAACTCCTTGTGTTGATCCTTGTGATAAGACCCCGTTCCATTTCAGTCTTGGGGATTGCGGAGGCGCACGGGATTTCCGACCACCCCCCCAGTACTTCCGTTGTAGCTGGTAGAGTGGCTTTTAAGTTTATTAGCATAATCTGTTAAACTATGGAACCATAAATAGAACCTACGACATTGCATGAATCCTAGGAATGAGAAACTAGATTGAATGATAGATCCTAGGGTGTTGCATGAATCCTAGGGCTGGAAAACTAGATTGTATGATAGATCCTAGGGTATGGCATGAATCCTAGGATGGGAAAGCTAGTGGAATATATGAATACTGCAGTCTTGGAAAAGTGGAAAGGAATAAATAGCTGCCTGTAATTTGATTTAACAGCTGCCTGTTATGAATAAGTAAACGTGATTGAGAATATGGATTGTAAGAACGTGAAACTGGAAGG
This sequence comes from Thalassia testudinum, assembly GCA_037157565.1. Classification (NCBI taxonomy): domain Eukaryota; kingdom Viridiplantae; phylum Streptophyta; class Magnoliopsida; order Alismatales; family Hydrocharitaceae; genus Thalassia; species Thalassia testudinum. The sequence continues at coordinate 137,244,739 of JAZHRO010000073.1, forward strand.
TGAAACCTAGATGTTCTGAGTTAAAAGAGTTGGAACCCTACGGGGAATTAGGAGTAGAACTCCTGAAAAGAGAAAGGAATGGAACTGAGAAAGAAAGATGTGGTAGTGTGCTGTCTCTTGGGTACGTAGTACCAGGGGAAGCACCTGTTACCTGTTTAGTGCAGAGCGGAGCCAGCCGCCCTAGGGACCCGGGGTTAGGTCTGGCCACTTTGTACCAACTTGCTGGCCCTCGTGTACGTAGTACCGAGGAGAGCTACTAGTGTTGGGAGAGCACTAGCTACCCTACGGGCCCCGGGGTTCTGCTAGCCTCCTACACCGACTTGTTAGGCCCACTGGGGCAAACCAGGATAGTCAGGCGAGGGTGCGCGGACTGTGGAGGGGCAAGGCCCCTGTTTGGTTACTATGGAGGGGTTGGACCCCTGTTACTGAGAGGGCTCTGCCCTGTACTAGTTCCGTGCTGTGCTTTGGGCGCACCCGTTAACGGAAACGACTGACCGCGTGTCAGTGCGGGTTAGCTACCTGTGCGTTTATCGCGCGAGCCGTAGTCACCGTTACGTCTGTCAGTGACCTTGGGGTGGTTGACTGAGAGTAGGATCACCACGGGGGACTCTCTCGGTCAGGAGTGTACCACGTGTTACTTCTACTGTTCGGAAAAGACTGCAATCAAGATCGTTCCCACGAGGAACATTTGAGATCAAGTGAAGGATCTGAGAAATATATATAATTGTGAAACAATAGAAAGACGTAAATAAAGGAAGAAAGAAAATAAAACAGCTACTGTACACTTTACTGCTTCTTTAGTTTTAGCTGCCACTCTACTCAACGTTTTCGCTGACGTGTTACACTCGTTACCTTTCAGGACCAGGTGTTAGCAGCTAGGGTCAGCGGCTGCAGAGGATGCTGGGCCGAGTAGGGTCCAGTAGAGTTACCATTGTTCTTTTGTGCCCTTTTTATTCCACTGTAGTGAGTAGTTTTTGTTACTCTGTACTTTTCTTTACTCGCAGTTCTTGTTATGTTATAAATGTTGTTCTACTGTTGTGGTGGTACATTTTATAGTAGTTTTTTTTCTTACTGTTGTATTTTGTTACTGCTAGTTATATTTCATGTTGAATGTGGTTTATTTTACTACTCTTTTGGTTACTTCCTCGTTGGACAATTAGGTCTTGGGATTAGTCGAGTCGGTCCGATTTTCGTGTCTCGTAGGGACTCGGGAATAGGTCGTTACATATTCTTAATTTAGGATTTTTACATAGGTGGCCTTGGAACATTTTACGATAACACACATATGCTATCTTTTATTCTACTTTCACAGATGTGCGCCCCCCCCTCCCCCCGGAAAGAAAACTTGCTCCTTTGACACTCATACTATTGGATTGTTAAAGTTGACGGAATTTGATTAAAAAATAGTAGATTTTTAGATTAAAGAACCCATGAAATCTGCTTTTCAACCTTCCTCATCCTTTTCCTGTATTTCCACCCTCCCGTTCTTCATTTTTCTCTTGTAGCCTCTTCTTTGTTTCCTTAATACAATAAGGATAGGAGTATAGAGATCTACTTTACAATGTAAAATATAATATAAAAGTGAGAATCATGTCACATGAGTACTTCCTCCACTTAAGTGGGATTCAACAACAGAATGCATTGATGTATTTAAAATATTTTGAAAAAAGCAACGCAAAAAGTAATACAAGTACGGTCTAGTGTTGAGATCCACTGCAACTCAAAAACCTACCATCACTTCTAAATCATTTTGTATTGTTACAAAATCAAATAACGCAAAAAAAAGGTCACCATTACTTCTTAACCAAATTGAACCAATGTAAATTCATTTTACACTTAAAAAAACTACCATCACTTTTAAACTAATTTTCACTGATGCATATTCATTTTGCATACCAAATTACACTAAAAAAAGCCATCACCTTTTTGAATAAGATTACATTAGTGCATGATCATTTTACACAAGTGATGGTGACTGTTTGAGTAGAAGTGAATCTCATCATGTGACATCACTTACATTATTTTTTTACAAATAAAATTCACACATTAAATGCCAACATGTAAGGCGCATACCATAGTCTTTACATCCATACGTTTCATCATTTTTTAAGTTTTCAAAAATTTTCTCATGTGATAATGCCTCCAAGTGGGGCATAGAAGTTGAATTCACTTCTTTTTGTGATTTCCCTTCCTTGAAATTGTTTAATTCTTATATTTCCTCCTTGTAGGAAAGTGTCTTTCGGGCTTTCAAAAAGTCAACAGCTCCTCCATGTTCATCTTTTGCTTGACATGAGAGAATCATCAACCCCCTCAAGATTTTTCATTTTTTACTGTACTTTATAGAAAATAACAGTGGAACTTGGGTTGTAGGCCTGTTCAAAAGTTTGGATTCGATAGATTCCGTTCAAGGATATCTCGATAAGGGCTTGTAATTAGTTCCACTCATTGAGTTAATAAGTCTAAATTAAAACTCAAGCTTGATAATGCTATTGAGACCAGTTGAGCTAAACTTTGGCTTGACTCAACAAGAGCTTAAACTTAGTTAAGTGCATCCATATGTGTTGCTAAAATAAGTATATAATGTATATGCCTTAGCCTCAGCCTCAAACTCAACCTAGGCAAAAGTTTGATACTTAAATATATCATGTTAGAATAGAAGATTACCTGATGCCATAGAATTAATGGATGTAACTGTATCAAAGATGCGGATGCAGGTGTAGTTTCCCTACTAGGAGGGGGTGACGTAATAAATTACGGAAATATAATATAAACAATCTCACAAAAATTCAATCACATAAGATACGCAATAATTTTTAGGTGGAAACCCAAACCAGGTGAAAACCACCACTTAACCCTCTTGAGTTAGGATTTTTCGATCAACCAAGTTGATCAAAACCACTAAACGAATCACTTAAACGAGGGTGATTCAACCTCAATTACAACCACGCTACTTTATATGAGGGTAGCGTACCTCAAACCCCTTCTCTTCAAGGGAAGGATTTTGTCCCACGAAGAAGACGGGAATTCACAAAGCGAATACCCAACCAAATAATAAAGATAAATAACAACAATCCTATAGAGCCAACAAAGTAATATTTAACCTAAGCTTCTATAGGAATTAAGATGCTTCCCTTTGCAAGGAGTGCGTCGAATCGATGATGTGGGTGCGTGAGCTACACGACGGCGCAACGTCACTCTCGTGAACTACGGCGGGAGAGTGGGTGCGTAAAGGCTTGATGCTCTCAAGATGTAGAACTTGAGCTTGGAGAGCAAGAGATTCTTTTTGGACACAAAAGAGTGGAAATGCTTGTTCTTGGTGTGTCTAGGTGTGTATATGTGTGCAAGAGGTTCCCCTCTATTTATAGAAGCCTTAGGAAGGCTTTGGAAGGCTTTGGAAATCTTCCATAGCCATTGGGAGCAAAGCCCAAGAGAATCAGGCCGAAATCAGAAACAATGATTGCACTGACAGAGTTATCAGATGTCTGATCCAGGCATCAGACGTCTGTAATATCAGTTTAAGACGTCTAGGAACAAAGTCAGACGTCTGATTTTAGGCGGGTTTCTTCCTGACTTGAATCAGATCTAAACAGGGTTCTAGTGCAAGTCCATTAGACAACATACAGGATGTCTGGCACTATGTCTGGACGTCTGGAAACTTACTTTTCTGCGAGAATGGATTTCCAAGAAAGTGCAATGGCTCGAAAATCTCTGAGAAGAGATTTTCGGGTCAGCCAAGGCAAAACTGTCATCTATCAGATGTCTGGAAAGGCTTAAGGACGTCTGATAAGCCTCTAATGATCATATCCTTCAGTGATTGTTAAGCCAGCCAACGATCCACTAATTGGACGTTTGACAAAAACATTAGACGTCTTCTAAGACGTCTGGTCTAAGGTTTGGACGTCTGATTTCATCAGACAGAGCTAACTAAGTCTAGCCTAAATGTTATCAGATGTCTGAATCAACAGTCAGACGTCTTAAAACATATTATCTGACGTCTGATTTTGGGAATTAGACGTCTGAAAAATCTGTTTGAACCCTATATTGGTTTTCTAAGTTCTCCACAAAAAACCTAAGTGTCCTAGGGTTGTGCAGGTGTTCCTAGGACTACTGTTAGGGTACTTTGAGGCTCTTTAACATGATGTTCTAAGGAACAAAAAGAGCAAGGAAATAAAGACAAAAGTACATGAAAGAAATAAACAGAATTATATCCTATTCTTCTTGTCCTTCCATCTTCAATCTATCGTTCCTCGCGAATCTCCTATGTTCTCCATCAAGCTCCTCCAATCCGTCCTGGATGCGAGCTCGAACTCCGTCTAATCACGTCTCCATTTGCAATTTGACCTGAAATCTAAGACTCCAAGTGAAAATGTTAAATGACACGTGTTTTGTTATCATCAAAACAAACGATCGTGGTGCTCTAGCACCAACAGCAGGTCGATAACTCCTTTTCCTTCCTTCCCTCTCAATGCTAGTGTTTTGATGGAGAACATAGCAGGGTATACAAGCTTTTGTGTGATTGTTGTATGTCATGGAAGCAAGGAGGTAGGCCCAAACTTATTTTTATAGAAGTGATATGTGTCCCTTCCATCAAGGGACACACATCCATTAACTTCTATCATGTTGTCAAGGGTTGCCATTCAAATGAATGGGTCACCTCATACAACCCTTGATGGGTGTGGTTTTAACATTCTCCCACTTGGCCCATGAATTGTTACAATATGGAAGTTCTCATATGAATGCCTAGCTTAATCATAAGAGCCCATAACATGAACCATGGCAGTATATGTTCTCAAAATGAACACTCTCATCCATGTATTACAATGCTATCAATTAATATGATTAGGGTTGCCATGAAGATGTCCTCGGAAATTACATCGGGCCTTTCATGGAAATCTTTGAGGACCTGATGGATTAATGTTCTTTTCTATGTGTTTTTCAATACTATGTCTATTGGTTGTTCTTGTCTATGCTGGTCGTTGTTGGTACTATGTTGTATTGTATGCTTATTTCATAACTATGTCGTACTTTGAAATGACCCTTCCCAAGGGTCGTTCGAGATTTTCCCGGAAAGGTAGGGGTGTAAGTGCAATTTTAAACTCTCTTGGTTTAAGTTTGTGGGCTTTGCGAGGAAGGAGGGAACTTCGCGAGGGAAATTTCACAATTTGTCCCTTTCTCTCTCTCCCCACACAACACACCTACGCACACACCCTCTCTTTAAAACCCCCACCCCTCCACCCTCTCCATCTCCACACTATCTCCACCACCTCCACCTCCACTTCTCCACCACCTCACCGTCGACGAGTTCTCCTCCCCCCGTCCCCTTGTAGTCGCGAGTGGGGAAGAAGGAGAGGGGTGGAGCACGGGAGGGAGGGAGAGCGAGAGCGTGGGTGAAGGAGCCGAAGGCGCAAGGGAAGGAGCTCGGAGCTCGAAGGAGCTTGGGAGACGAGGTGCGACCTCCTGCAACCGCTGGAGGAGCAGTTGCGGTCTCTGTGGGTGGAGAGGAGCGCGAGGAAAAGGTTCGCAGGGCATACTATGGAACCATTTTTCCACATATCAGACGTCTGGGATGCCATCCAGATGTCTGGAGGAGTCTCAGGACATCCGAAGTTGGCGCCAGACGTCTGACATCACACAGAGTGCCGAGGTATGTCCTTTGTATGCGCCTGCATTCGCGTACATGTTTTTTTACGTGTCATGTTTTTAAACCGCGCACATGCGCAGGTACAGGACGTGGGAAAGGCACGTGGCGCTTCCTTCAAGGTGTTTTAGAACGTCTGGAGATAGTGCTGGGCATCTGACTGCACTCCCAGACGACTAGAGGGAGTGTTAGATGTCTGGGATCTCCCTTAGACAGCTGTGGAGGGGTTCGAACGTCTGAGGAAGCTGCAGGAAAGCAAGGTGAGTCTTTGTGGTCGTTTAAGACGTCTAGGTCTAGTCCTAGACGTTTGATTTAGTCAGAGTACATTTTTTGGCCCGTTTAAGACCCAAACGGAGTCAATTTTGCGCAAACGAAGTATCGTTGGTTTCAATACGGAGTTCTCTAAGTGTTTGTGTCACTCGTATACTTTTGAAATCGTTTGATGTGATTTGGTCAATTGTATAGGTCTCCAGCCAGTAGAGTATACGGGGCCTGAGGGGATGACGGGATCTGCAATTCGAGCCCCCATTCCACTCGTGTATCCCAGTAGAGTGGCTTTTCTCAATATTATGAATTAATTAATCAAGTGCATGTTATCTTAGAATGAATTGATTAAACGCTGTGATATGAGATGAACCCTAGGGCAGAATTGAGTGAATGAACATTGCTTGAGCCACATAGTTTAATTCTAAAATGCATGTTAGAACCTTAATGCTAGCAAATAAATAGTTAAATGATGTGATGCTTCTTTCAGCTATTAAATTATGAGCTGCCTATTATATGGTTAAGAACCAAGTTGTGAACAACGGGATATGCATGTCGTAAAATGAAATGAAATGAATACAATGCATGAACCCTACGGGGAAACTAGAAGAGGAACTCATGTATATGGAATGAATATCATATGTATGAGGGAAGTGAGTTGGCCCTCGAATACACGGTACTGAGGAGAGCAACTGTCCATTTTGCATGGAAAGTGAGTTGGCCCTCATGTGCGCAGTACCGAGGAGAGCTACCGTCACTTTAGTGTAGGGGGAGCTAACCGCCCTTGGGTTGAGACTCGGGGTTAGGAATGGCCCCCTACACCGGCTCTTATTACTTTAGTGTAGAGGGGGGAGCCAGCATCCCCATGGGGCCTAGGGTTAGGACTGACCACCCTATACCAACTCTTGTTAGGCCCACTGGACAAACCGGGATAATTAGGCGAAGGTATGCAGACTGTTGAGGGGTGAGACCCCTGTTCTGAGAGGGCAAGGCCCTGTTCTGTGATGTACGTTTGGGCGTACCTGCTAGTGGAAACGATTGACTGCGTGTCAGTGCGGGGTAGCTACCCGTGCGCTTATCGCGTGTACCGTAGTCACTGCTACATTGCGACTGTGACTTTGGGGTGGTAGACTGGGTATAAGACTACCACGGGGGTTCTCTCGATCAGGAGAGTGCCACGTGTACATCCTACATCGTTGAATAAACTGTAATTAAGATTGTTCCCTTAGGGAACAAGAGGATTAAGAAATGTTGTGGATCCTTATTAGAACAACCGAAACAAAGACACCTAGTTGAGATAAATGGAAATGAATGATTAGTTATTTACTTGTTCCTTTATGTTAAATTGCATGTAAATGGCTTAACTACCACTCTACTCAGCATTAGCTGGCCATAGATTATATAACCATGTTCAGGTCAAGGAGTTGAGCAGCCAGCGTCACCGGCTGCAGAGGGTGCTGGGCCCAATCGAACCCACCCATAGTTGTTACTTTTCTGTTCCAGAGATCTTTTTGTACTAGTGAGTACCGTTAGCATGTATTAGTTGTTTTTGCTATGTTCTTGTTATATTTCTTTTTGTTCTAGTTGTGATGGCTATGTATGTTACAATACTCTTCCGCTTGTGGCATGTAATACTTTTGAGCCTTTTCGTTTTGATTTCCATTACTGCCTTTTAATTATTTCTGTTTAGTTACATTACATGTGTGGTTGTAGAATATTTTATACTTTTGGTTATTTCTCGTTGGACGACTGGGTCTTGGGATTAGTTGAGGTGAGCCAATCTCAGATCCTGTAGAGAGCTGGGATCGGGTCGTAACATACTTGATGTCGGTAGTTATCGATGTATGTCGCTACTTTTGAATGGTTATATTAATTGGTTAGATATTTTTATATTTGCTTCTTATGAATTTCCTTTATTACTATCGTTTTTAAAGTTCTTTTCTACATGAAGATAATTGAATTCTAATGTAATTTTCTTTACTACCAATTACATGTACAGGATACATTGCAAAGAGAGTTTAATTCATATAGGTAATGATGAAAGCTTCAAATGCTTGAGGGAAAATATATTACACACTTGAATGGGTTTGGTTTGGCTACCTAGTGAGTAAACAAGGCAACCTTAGGGAAATTTGTTTGCATAGTTAGGACAGTTGTGTTATAGCAACCCTATGCAACACTATATTTGAGGCTAAATTGTGTTTGTATGGTATGGGTAGCTGTAACACAGCAACCCTATGCAAATCAATTTTCAAGGGATAATTGATTTACACTATCCATTATTAATATACTTTGTCTAATGACAAACGTTGACTATTAAATTAATGGAGCAACCTGAGCCCACTACATTACTCAGTATATGTTGTGCTTGCATGGAATATTACATACTGAAATGTCACAGGTTAGATAATATTTATTTATTGATATTACCTTTTTAAAATCGTTCATCATTACATAATGGCTTTCATTTTTCCATGTAACCACACTTTAGCAATTTTAGCAATGCACAACCCAACCATTAAGCATGGCATTAATTATTATATCTATATCCCTCATTTACTGCTTTTTTAATTTTTACTTTCCTCTTAATTATTATATTTCATTTGTATGGTATTTCTTAATTTTGTCATATGTGCTGTGACAATATCTTTCAACACACATAATTATTATTACTTCAAATCATGCAATTACACATAATATTTCCTTCATCAACAATTAATTATTACTTCAAATCCATTATTACTATTAACATATTTAATAATGGATCGATAATAATTTAACTAAGGAATTCAATACCATCCTTATTTTATTACTGGATTATATTTGTAATTATTGAATGCTTAATCTTACTTAGGCACATTAACATATTTTACTAAGTTCAATTGTACTCTTTATATAATTATAAACTATATTACCATTTCTCCTACACATGAAATAAATATAATAAAAAATATAACCACCTGCATACTTACTTACCAACCAAGGGATAAATTATTTAATTCCCAACTTATCTCCCATACTAACTTTCATTCACAAGTAAATACCTCCACTTTATATCATAGGATAACCTCCATTCCTATTTCCCCTTTAGTAAACACAAACACAGGTTATCCTTTCTTCTCAAGTAAACTGTTTTAGAGGTTATCCCCTATTGCAAGTAAATTATACCGAGTTAACTATCCTGTCACGACACGGTCCCAAATCCTTACAGGATCTGAGATCGGCTCGTTTTGGTTTATCCCAAGACCCAGTCATCCAACAAGAAATAACCAAGTAACATTCAACAAACCACAATCACACAAGTACAGTAATTAAGCAGAAAAAAATTTACAACAGGGGGAAAAAAGAACAGTAATATTATGTAATAATACAGCCATCATAACAAAACGAATATATGTAACAGAAGACAATGCTATAGAAGTTCACTATCAACCAGTAGAACTAAAGCTAGGCTCGACTAGGCCCAGCGTCCTCAGCAGCCAGTGGCTTGGGCTGCTCAAATCCCTGACCTGTATAGAATTTATTTAACTGGAGTCAACTAACGTTGAGTAGAGTGGTGGCTAAGAAGTAACATGCATTTAACAAGTAGTTAACATAAACTTTTCCATTTTCCAATTATATTATACAAATGGGTACGTAGAGATCTCTAATTAAGATTTGTCAATTAATCTTCTTGTTCCCTATAGGAACAATTTTACTTGCAACTTCTCGTGATATAGGATGCCCACGTGGTGCTCTCCTGGCTGGGGGAGTCCCACCATGGTAGTCCTATACTCGGTCTACCACCCCGAGGTTACGGTCGTGACATAGCAGTGACTACGGCACACGTGATAAGCACGCGGGTAGCTACCCTGCACTGGCACGCGGTCAGTCGTTTTCGTTAGCGGGTACGCCTCAACGTACAGTGCGGAACAGTATAGGGCCTTGCCCTCTCAGAACAAAACAGGAGTCTTGCCCTTTAGGGGTCTCACCCCTCCTCAGTCTACGTACCCTCGTCCGACTATCCCGATTTGCCCAATGGGCTAACGAGAGTCAGAGTAGGGTGACCATACCTAACCCCGAGCCCCCTGAGGCGGATAACTCCCCCCTTATACTAAGTAACTCACCTCAGTACCACGTACACGAGGGCCAGTAAGAGTCGTCGTAGAGTGGCCAAACCCACCCCTGGTCCCAACCCAAGGGCGGTAAGCTCTCCTCTACACTACAAGGGATAATTGCTCTCTTCGGTACCATGTACACAAAGGTCAGCTTACTTCCCTTAATAGCTGCCCGTGGGCAGCAAATTTTCAGAACCATCCGGTTCTCCGTATTACGGTGTTTTTGTTTACATTCCCTGTGGGTTCGTACAGGAGTTTCTTTTTCTCATCTTGGTTGGAATGTACGTAACAAACAGCTCAATTTCCATTTTATCATAGTAGGGGTCCATTTTAGATAAAAACATGCAACTTTGATTACTCAATCATTCGCATGCAGTTTCCTCTAACCCTAGTGTTCATGCCAAGACCTAGGGTTCAAGAATTTATTCTCGAGTATACGTTTATTCCTTCCTAGGGTTCATCTCAAGTCCTAGGATTACTTACTTGCATGTATTACATTAGAGATTTAAGGTTGTAACCACTCTACCTGGGTAACCGGGTGGAATGGGGGCTCGCACAGTGACTCCCGACGTCTCCGCAGGTCCCGTACACTCGACGGACTGAAGACCTAATACATGGATTGATGGGCTAAGATGTTCAGAATGATATAAGCAAGGTATCATTACACATAGAAACTCATATGGAAACAGAGATGGTTTGTTTGTGGAAAAGCGATAATAATAGGGCCTTGCACGACCCAAAAACATGCTGTCAGACGGAACTCAGACGTCTGGGAAAGGTCCCAGACATCTTAAAACAGTTCTCAGGGATACCTCTCTCGGTGTTCCGCTATCAGACGTCTGGAACTCAATGTCGACGTTCGAGGACTCCGTCAGACGTCTAGAGGTGCTCCCAGATGTCTGAAACTGCCTCGTCTACGCCCTCACCTTCTGACAAATACACGCATTCTATCTGGACTTGTTAGAGAGAAAAGTACAAAAAGTGGATCTCTACTAGACGTCTTGCTCTACCTTCGGACGTTCGATAAGACGTCTGGGTGTCCCTCCGGTTGTCTAATTCCACGGAAAAATGACTTTCGTGGAACCGGTCTAGCTCCCCTCGTCTGCAAGTGTTGCAGCAGAACGGTGCTTCACCCTCTGCTCTCGCGCTTCCTGTCGCTCAGGCTCTCCGCTCTTCACTCGCTCTGCTCTTGGCTAAGGGGTGGGCAATGAAGAGGAGGGGGAGAGGTTTATAAAGGGAGAAGAGGTGAGGGGGCGGGATGGTGAAGCATGGCGTGGAGTGGCGTCGCAGGAGGAGGTGTGGTGAGGCGCAGTGAAGAAGAAAGTAAGGTGTACGTATGGTCCGTGCTGAAAAGTATTTTTAGACATCTGGTGGACATCCCAGACATTTGGACAGACGTCTGGTTAACATCTCAGACGTCTTAAATGACCAAAGGGTGACGGGTCATTTCATATCCCCTCCGATAAACTAATCCTCTGTGGGTTACACATCGTCACTCATCTTCTCCTAGAAATCAAACATATTGATAAATGTTTGCCTAAGGAGGATGACAGCTGCGGGCCCAACAACAACATCAAAGAAGCGTCGGAGGATGCGACGGCGTTCCTTCCCGTTGCTTTCCCCATTTGTATCAGCGTTCCCACAGTGGGAGCCGTCACCTAAACTTCTTTATCCAATTTTCGCCTTTGCTTGTGTTTTTTTCTCTCTTTTTTTACATGTCTTTTTTTTTTAATTATTATTCTTTCTTTTTGCCATTTTCCTTTCTTGATATTTGTTTAATTCTTTTACTTGGACCTTCCAGGAAAGTGATCGTTCGGGCTTGTAGAAAGTCAACGGCTCCGATACGTTCATCTATGGCATTTTATGAGTTTGAAACCCCTATTTTTCTTCTCCTCTTTCATTTCATGACATGGGATGAAAATTCCTTTTCTAGTGGGGGAGAAGAGCCACGATTGGGCCATTAGATTTCCACGAGGTCTCTCTAATAACCGGAAAGGATCCATTTGCCAAAAAATAGAAAAAAAATCTAAGAGCATTTAACACAGTGAGGCGTGAGATTCCTCTTCCGGCAGACTTCCTTTAACGGTTTGTTTGTTTCGTGAGATAGATCTGAAGGGATAAAATTTATAGGTGGTGAAATTAAATGATAAATTTAAGGTAAATTAATTTTAGTGTTTGAGAAAGTTATGGATTAAATTATAAGATAAATATGGGTATTTGGATGAATAAGTGAAGTTGATGATTCCCCAAAAAAAAAAAAAAATTTATCCCACTTCTCACCTAAAATAAATTTATCCTAAATTTTAAAACTCTCCTCAGAATAATTTTATCTCAAAATTAAACTCGTCAAATATGAAATAAATTATTATATCACATTTAACAAATAAGGCCTAAAGGATACCCTACTCTATCTGTATACTATGTGCACAACAATTATGTGTGCCAGATAAAATGAAATTGAAGTTGCTGGACAATTGAGTATTTTTCAACAAATCTGATGGATGACCCATAGACTCCAGTAGGATGGAGGGAATGTAAACTCTTACGTGCAGGTCCACCTCCTAGCTTTTTGCTAAAGGCACATGTCAATTAAGAGGAGAGAGTGCTCACCAATTATCCTATAATTGATTTTCAATCATATAGCATGTTTTTAGTTTTTAAGTTGTTAGGTTTCTATGTAAGGATCATTTTGAAGACTGTAATTGTTGGAAGAACCTATCGTTTGCTTGTCATGAAAAGAACCATGACACTTTTTTATGTAGAAAATATATAAGTTTCATACTTTTTGGAGCCTCTAAGTTCACTTCATATTGGATTTGGATAAAATTTAATTATCTATAGAAAAAAAAAGAAGAAATTCCAAGAATCATATTAGTCAGTGTGTTCTTAATCTAAAATTTTCCATCTCTATTTACCTCGTTAAAGGTAGCCATGCTAATTGTAACGGTTAAGTACGTCTTTACATATTTATGATAAAGAACAGATATTCTTAATTTAGGAATTTTACATTGGTGGCCTTGAAATATTTTACAATAACGCACATATCTTATTTTTCCTTCCTACTTGCATAGATGCCCCTTGGAAAACTTGCTCCGTTGACACTCGTACCATTGGATTGTTAAAGTTGATGGAATTGGATTAAAAAATAGTAGATATTTGGATTAAAGAGCCCGTGAAATCTGCTTTTCAACCTTCCTCATCCTTTTCCGCTATTTCCACCCGCCCATTCTTTCTTTTTCTCTTGTAATCTCTTCTTTGCTTCGTTAATATAATAAGGATTAGAGGATAAAAATGTAGTTTGCAATATAAAATATAAATTAAAATTGAAAATCATGTCACATGAGCTCTCCCTCCACTCAGGTGGGGTATATCAACGGAATACACTAATACGTTCAAAATGCTTTAAAAATAGTAACGTAAAAACTAACGCAAGTATTACGAAATGTTGAGACTACACCTTAAAAACCTTCTATCACTTTTAAATTAGTTTACATGGTTATAAAATTAAATTTATTTTACATTTAAAAAAATTATCATCTTTAAATTATTTTATACCGATGCATACTCATTTTACATATCAAATTATATTAAAAAAATCACCATCTTTTTTAAATTATATTACATTGATATAGAATCATTTTATATATGATGATGACTATTTAAATATAGATAAACCTCATGTGAGATTACTTACATTAATATTTCACATATAACATATGTTCAAAAATTCACCCATTAAATATTAATGTGTATGACATATTCTACGGCCATTACATCCATACGTTACAAATTTCATCATTTTTTAGGTTTTCAAACATTTTCGCATATGAAAATGCCTCCAAGTGGGTCCAACACCGTGTAACTTCACCTTGGCGTGCAGAAGTTGGAGGCATAGAGACTTAATTCACCTTTTGTGATTTCTCCTCCTTGATATTGTTTAATTCTTGCGTTTCCTCCTTCCAGGAAAGTGTCTTTTGGACTTTCAGAAAGTCAACAGCTCCTCCATTTCATCTTTTTGCTTGACATGAGAGAACCAACAACCCTTTCAAGATTTTTCCTTTTTTGATGTACTTTATAGAAAATACTAGTGGAACTTTTGGGTTGTAGGTCTATTAAAAAGCTTGGATTCGATAAATTTAGTTTGAGAATATCTCCATAAGGTTTTTAATTAGTTCCACTCAATAAGTTAATAAGTCTAAATCAAGACTCAAGCTTGATAATGCTATTGAGATTAGTTGAGTTAAAGTTTGGCTTGACTCAACAAGGGCTTAAACTTAGTTAACTGCATCCATATGTGTTCCTGAAATATATATATATAATGTATATGCCTTAGCCTCTGCCAAGGCAAAAGCTTGTTACTTAAATATATCATGTTAGAATAGAAGATTGCCTAACATCATAGAAGAATGGATGTAACAATGTCAAAGCTGTGGATGCTGGTCAATAACTCCTCTTCCTTCCTTCCCTCTTAATGCTAGTGTTTTGATGGAGAACATAGCAGGGTATACAAGCTTTTGGGTGATTGTTGTATGTCATGGAAGCAAGGAAGTGGGCCCAACCTTATTTTTATAGAAGTGATATGTGCCCATTCCATCAAGGGACACACATCCATTAACTTCCACAATGGTGTCAAGGGTTGCCATTCAAATGAATGGGCCACCTCATACACCCCTTGATGGGTGTGGTTCTAATGTTTTCCCACTTGGCCCATGAATTGTTACAATATGAAAGTTCACATATAAATGCCTAGCTTAATTATAAAACCCCATAACATGAATCATGGCGGTATATGTTCCTAAAATGAACACTCTCTTCTATGTATTACAATTGTATCAATTAATATGATTAAGTTTTTATTTATGTAATAACCACCAAGGACTATTACAGGCCCAAACTTTATGTTTGTTATTACCTCTATCCATATGCATACCTTAATGGAAATAATAAACTCTTACCAGGATCATCATACCAAAACTTTAATAATATCAAACATGGATGCAACAATTGTTTCATTAATCATAAGGAACTTACATGACCCATACTACATACATGTTCTTCAAATACATTAGCCGGCAATCTGTAACGACCCGGTTCCCGAGTCCCTACGAGACACGAGAACCGGACCGACTCGACTAATCCCAAAACCTAGTCGTCCAACGAGGAAGTAACCAAAAGACAGTAAAATAAACCACATTCAGCATGAATATAACTAACAGTAAGAAAGTACAGCAGTAAGGAAAGAAATTACTACAGTAGGTACCACCACAACAGTAAAACAACATTTATCATATAACAAGAACGGCAGGTAAAGAAAGTACAGCGGAAACAAAAAAACTACTCACTAAAACAGAAACAAAAGAGGTACAAGGACTGTGGTAAACTCTACTGGACCCTACTTGGCCCAGCGTCCTCTGCAGCCGCCGACCCTGGCTGCTCAACACCTAGTCCTGAAAAAGGTAACGAGTGTAACACGTCAGCAAAACGCTGAGTAGAGTGGCAAACTAACTAAAGGCAACAGTAGTGTGTACAGTAGCTGTTATGTTCTATTACTTCCTTTATTCACATCTTTCAATTTTTCTCACTATTTCATTTATTTCTCAGATCCTTTACTTGATCTCGAATGTCCTCGTGGGAACGATCTTGATTGCAGTCTTTTCCAAAAGTAGAAGTAGCACGTGGTGCTCTCCTGGCTGGGAGAGTCCCCCGTGGTGATCCTACCCTCAGTCAACCACCCCAAGGTCACTGACAGACGTAATGGTGACTACGGCACGCGCGATAAACGCACAGGTAGCTAGCCCGCACTGGCACGCGGTCAGTCGTTTCCGTTAACGGGTGCGCCCAAAGCACAGCACGGAACAAGGGCAGAGCCCTCTCAGTAACAGGGGTCCAACCCCTCCACAGTAACCAAACCGGGGCCTTGCCCCTCCACAGTCCGCGCACCCTCGCCTGACTACCCTGGTTTGCCCTAGTGGGCATAACAAGTCGGTGAAGGAGGCTAGCAGAACCCCGGGACCCGTGGGGTAGCTAGTACTCTCCTAACACTACTAGCTCTCCTCGGTACTACGTACACGAGGGCCAACAAGTCGGTACAGAGCGGCCAATCCTAACCCCGGGTCCCTGGGGCGGCTGGCCCCACTCTGCACTAAACAGGTACAGGTACTTCCCTTGGTACTGCGTACCCAAGAGACAGTACAAACTACATCTCAGTTCCATTCCTTTTTCTTTCCAGGAGTTCCACTCCTAATTCCCCGTAGGGTTCCAGCTCTTTATCTCAGAACATCATATGTTTCACTTTCCAGATTCACGTTCTCAAAATCCATGATCTCAATCATGTTTCTTTATTCATAACAGGCAGCTGTTAATTCAAATTACAGGCAGCTTTATATTCCTTTCCATTTTTCCAAGACTGCAGTATTATACATTCCACTAGTTCTTCCATCCTAGGGTTCATGTCGCATCCTAGGATCTAGCATACAACTAGTTTTCCAGCCCTAGGATTCATGCATCACCTAGGAGCTATCATTCCATACATTTCTCATTCCTAGGATTCATGCAATGTCCTAGCTTCTAGTTATGGTTCCACACTTTAACAGATTTTATTAATAAACTTAAGCCACTCTACCAGGTACAACGGGAGTAATGGGGGCGTGATCGGGAATCCCGCGTGCCTCCGCGACTCTCAAGACTGCGACTGAACGAGGTCCTATCACAAGGATCAAACACAAGGAGTGTCTCAAAACAGTGTATAGCTACTGTAGACGGGTAGAGGAATTAATTCTGAAAAGAACGCAACTCGAATCGCGGGAAACGGAGCCCGAACGGGCCCTAAACGGGTCGAAAAAGACGAAACTGTACAAAATCAGACGTCTGGAACTCATTTCAGACGTCTTAAACGGTGGATCAGAGAATTACCTGTTCAGCGTGGTTTCCCAGATGTCCAGAAGTGTGCCCAGTCGTAGTCCTTCAGGAGCTCCAACCAACGTCTCTGTCTCATGTTGAGCTCCTTCTGGTCAAAAAGATATCTGAGGCTCTTGTGATCTGTAAAAATCTCGAAGGTCTCACTGTACAAGTAGTGCCTCCATGTCTTCAGCGCAAAGACAACAGCTGCCAACTCTAGATCGTGGGTAGAGTAGGTATGCTCATGGGGCTTCAGTTGCCGCGAAGCGTAAGTGACCACGTGACCCCTCTGCATGAGCACACCTCCTAACCCCTGCAAGGAAGCGTCCGTGTACACAACGAACCCGCCACTACTGTCAGGGATGGTGAGCACGGGAGCCGAGGTCAACCTCTCCTTCAGCTCCAGAAAACACGCCTCACAGGCGTCTGTCCAAGCGAAAGGCACGTCCTTCCGGGTCAACTGTGTCATAGGACGCGCAATCTGTGAAAATCCTCTGATGAACCGTCTGTAGTAACCTGCCAGTCCCAGGAAAGTGCGAATCTCAGTGACTGAACGCAGTCTCTCCCACCTGAGCACTGCCTCGACCTTGGCGGGGTCCACCGCCAGGCCGTCTCCAGAGATCACATGACCCAAAAAGGTCACCTCCCTCAACCAGAACTCGCACTTGCTGTATTTGGCGTACAGCCTGCGTTGTCTCAGAGTGTCCAGAACCATCCGCAAGTGCTGTCCGTGCTGCGTCCGATCTCTAGAATAGATGGGTACATCATCTATGAAAACCACCACAAACTGGTCCAAGTACGGTCTAAACACCCGGTTCATCAGGTCCATGAAAGCAGCGGGGGCATTGGTCAGCCCAAACGGCATGACCAAAAACTTGTAGTGTCCGTACCGGGTGCGGAAAGCTGTCTTGGAGACGTCGGTCTCCCTGATCCTCAACTGGTGGTATCCAGACCTCAAGTCGATCTTGGAAAACACCGTGGCACCCCGCAACTGGTCAAACAAATCGTCGATCCTCGGCAGCGGATATCTGTTCTTGATGGTGACCCTATTCAGCTGTCGGTAGTCCACACAAAGGCGTAGGGTCCCATCCTTCTTCTTCACAAACAGTACCGGGGCTCCCCAGGGAGACGCACTGGGCCTCACGAAACCTTTCTCCAAAAGGTCCTGCAACTGGGACTTGAGCTCTCGCAGCTCAAGCGGTGCCATTCTGTATGGCGCGGTGGAGATGGGGCTGGTCCCTGGTACTAGTGAGATCTCAAACTCGATCTCACGCTCGGGCGGTAGTCCTGGTAACTCGTCTGGAAACACGTCGGGGTACTCTCTGACCACCGGGATGCTCTGGAAGTCTGCCACGGGGCTGTGCTCTGCCACCACACAAGCTAGGAAGCCCTCACACCCCTGGCTCAAAAGTCTCGCCGCCCGAAGTGCCGAAATGCACCTGAAACCTCCGTCCACTGGCTGCCCGTGAAACTCGAAAGAAGGCAACTCCGGAATGGAGAAGACAATCTTCCTCTCAAAACAGTCTACCAAGGCGTGGTAAGCAGATAGCCAATCCATCCCCAGAATCACTCCAAAGTCCTCCATCTGTATCATAATCAGGTCAGCTGGCAGGCTATGTCCCCCGATGCTGACCTCGCAACCCGTGTACACCTCCTCAGCTACAAACAGCTGACCACTCGGACCTCTGATTACGAACGGATTCTCTAACAGTGTATAATCCTGGTCCAAACTAACTGCGAAACTGGCTGCGACAAACGAGTGCGTAGCACCGGAATCGAAAAGCGTGTAAACGAGTCTGCCAGAAACTGAAACCATACCTGCTACCACGGATCCCGATGCTCTGGCGTCCCTGTGTGTTAGGGCGTTGATACGCCCCTCAGCCCTAGGTGCGGACGAAGCAGCCACACTCTGCGTTGGACGGGTAGGTGCTGGCCGGTACCCTCCTCGCGACTGCTGTCCTCCTCCTCGCGCCTGGGAACCGCGGCCTCCTGCGTGCCCTCCAGTGCTCTGCGTGGGAAGTATCTGCTGACCTCCTGCCCTAGACGGGCAGTCCCTCCTGACGTGGCCCGACTGGCCACACTGGTAGCAGAGGAGAACCCGACTGCCGCCCTCAGTGAGTCCCTGCTGTCGGCTAGGCGGGGGTCCGGTGCTGGCGACTGGCCCCTGTCGAGGGCCCCCAAAGGCCACTGATGGCCCTGCACAGCGTGACGGCTCTCCTGCGGACTTCACGTGTCTCCATTCTCGCCGGCCCTGTGAGAAGTCTGGCTGAAAGGGCCTCTTCCGCCCGCCGTCGGTCTCTCGCGCGGACGGGTTGGTCTCCTCGTAAGTCATAGCTGCCTCTACCACCCTCGAAAACGTCGGCAGCTTCAGGGGTTTGACATATCCCCGGATCGCAGGCCGGAGCCCCTCGGTGAACCTCCAAAGGCGCTCCTCCTCAGTGGCTACCGCTGTCGCTGCAAAGCGGGACAGCTCCAAGAAACGCGTGCGGTACCCGCTCACGGTCATCGTCCCTTGGCGGAGAGTGTGGAACTCCCGCCTCCTCTGGTCCTGCTACGTCTGGGGAAAGTACTGCTCGCAGAAGAGGGTGACGAACTGGTCCCACGTCGGCTCGTCCCTCTCTTGTCCCCGGACCGCCCTCCACCACCGGTGTGCCACACTCTCCAGCTGGTACGTGGCAAAGGCCACGCGGCACTCCACCGGGGGGCGAAGGGTGTCGAAGATCTTCTCCAGCTGCTCAAGCCAGTCCTCTGCCTCGGTCGGGTCCTCATCCCCCTTGAAGGAGGGGGGCTTCAGCTTCCGGAACTGTCCGAAAAGCTCGAAGTGGCACTGTAGGGGAGGTGCTGGTGCACCTCCAGGCGAAGGTGCCTCGTGTACAGAAGTGTCGGAGGAAGGTGGGGGTGGCAGGGGCCCATCCCCTCCCTCGTGTCCAGCACCGCGTCCGTCGCGTGGTCCCACAGAGGACTCCCCCTCTGCAACCCCAGGAGGAGGTGCTCGGGGCGGTGGGTGGAGCTCCTCTCGTACAATATCCCGTATCAGTCTGGCGAGGTCCTGGGCCTGGATGCCAGGGAGTGGTGGCTGGTCCACCGAGACGTCCACGACAGCACGTCCACCTCGCCGACCTCGCCCTCGGCCGCGCCCGCGGCCAGTCTCGCCAGTCCCGCGACGAGGCATCTCCTGCAAGGAGACGCGAAACAAAACGGAAACGTCAAAACAAACGGTACCTAACAAAACTTCTAAGAGCTCATGTCAAGAGACATGTTGTGGTGGCTACTCTAGCTATAAACATGTGAATTGGTTATTTTCCAGTCAGTTGATTCACTTCTCGGGACGACCTTGCTCTGATACCATCTTGTAACGACCCGGTTCCCAAGTCCCTACGAGACACGAGAACCGGACCGACTCGACTAATCCCAAGACCTAGTCGTCCAACGAGGAAGTAACCAAAAGACAGTAAAATAAACCACATTAAGCATGAATATAACTAACAGTAAGAAAGTACAGCAGTAAGGAAAGAAATTACTACAGTAGGTACCACCACAACAGTAAAACAACATTTATCATATAACAAGAACGGCAGGTAAAGAAAGTACAGCGGAAACAAAAAAACTACTCACTAAAACAGAAACAAAAGAGGTACAAGGACTGTGGTAAACTCTACTGGACCCTACTTGGCCCAGCGTCCTCTGCAGCCGCCGACCCTGGCTGCTCAACACCTGGTCCTGAAAAAGGTAACGAGTGTAACACGTCAGCAAAACGCTGAGTAGAGTGGCTTAAGTTTATTAATAAAATCTGTTAATGTATGGAACCATAACTAGAAGCTAGGACATTGCTTGAATCCTAGGAATGAGAAATGTATGGAATGATAGCTCCTAGGTGATGCATGAATCCTAGGGCTGGAAAACTAGTTGTATGCTAGATCCTAGGATGCGACATGAACCCTAGGATGGAAGAACTAGTGGAATGTATAATACTGCAGTCTTGGAAAAATGGAAAGGAATATAAAGCTGCCTGTAGTTTGAATTAACAGCTGCCTGTTATGAATAAAGAAACATGATTGAGATCATGGATTTTGAGAACGTGAATCTGGAAAGTGAAACATATGATGTTCTGAGATAAAGAGCTGGAACCCTACGGGGAATTAGGAGTGGAACTCCTGGAAAGAAAAAGGAATGGAACTGAGATGTAGTTTGTACTGTCTCTTGGGTACGCAGTACCAAGGGAAGTACCTGTACCTGTTTAGTGCAGAGTGGGGCCAGCCGCCCCAGGGACCCGGGGTTAGGATTGGCCGCTCTGTACCGACTTGTTGGCCCTCGTGTACGTAGTACCGAGGAGAGCTAGTAGTGTTAGGAGAGTACTAGCTACCCCACGGGTCCCGGGGTTCTGCTAGCCTCCTTCACCGACTTGTTATGCCCACTAGGGCAAACCAGGGTAGTCAGGCGAGGGTGCGCGGACTGTGGAGGGGCAAGGCCCCGGTTTGGTTACTGTGGAGGGGTTGGACCCCTGTTACTGAGAGGGCTCTGCCCTGGTTCCGTGCTGTGCTTTGGGCGCACCCGTTAACGGAAACGACTGACCGCGTGCCAGTGCGGGCTAGCTACCTGTGCGTTTATCACGCGTGCCGTAGTCACCGTTACGTCTGTCAGTGACCTTGGGGTGGTTGACTGAGGGTAGGATCACCACGGGGGACTCTCCCGGCCAGGAGAGCACCACGTTCTACTTCTACTTTTGGAAAAGACTGCAATCAAGATCGTTCCCACGAGGACATTCGAGATCAAGTAAAGGATCTGAGAAATAAATGAAATAGTGAGAAAAATTGAAAGATGTGAATAAAGGAAGTAATAGAACATAACAGCTACTGTACACTCTACTGTTGCCTTTAGTTAGTTTGCCACTCTACTCAGCGTTTTGCTGACGTGTTACACTCGTTACCTTTTTCAGGACCAGGTGTTGAGCAGCCAGGGTCGGCGGCTGCAGAGGACGCTGGGCCAAGTAGGGTCCAGTAGAGTTTACCACAGTCCTTGTACCTCTTTTGTTTCTGTTTTAGTGAGTAGTTTTTTTGTTTCCGCTGTACTTTCTTTACCTGCCGTTCTTGTTATATGATAAATGTTGTTTTACTGTTGTGGTGGTACCTACTGTAGTAATTTCTTTCCTTACTGCTGTACTTTCTTACTGTTAGTTATATTCATGCTGAATGTGGTTTATTTTACTGTCTTTTGGTTACTTCCTCGTTGGACGACTAGGTCTTGGGATTAGTCGAGTCGGTCCGGTTCTCGTGTCTCGTAGGGACTCGGGAACCGGGTCGTTACACAATCCCTTAATCAAGGGATCTGCTAACATGTATTTAGTTCCTATATATTCAATTGACAGTAGACGATCTCTAATTTTCTCTCTTACAACAAGATACTTTATGTCAATCCTCGTGCCCACTCGAGTATAGTTGTTGTTATTGGAGAAGAATACAACAACTGAATTATCACAATATATCTTTAATGGCTTTGATATGGAATCAACCACCTTAAGCCTTGTGATAAAATTTCTCAGCCAAAGTGCCTGTGTAGTGGCCTCATGGCAAGCAACAAACTCAGCCTCCATGGTGCCAAATGTGACAATGCTTTGCTTCACTTCTCCATGAGATGGCACCTCTCGCTAATAGGACAAATCCATAAGTTGATTTTTTGTCTTCCTTACTCCCAGCATTGTCAGAATCTGAGTATCCAATCACTTCCAAGGAATCGATTCTCTTATATGTAAGCATCAGATCCCTGGTTCCTTGCAGATATCTCAAGACCTTCTTTGCTGCCACCCAATGGTCCTTGCCTGGATTGCTTTGATATCTACCCAGTAATCCAACAATAAAGCTTACAACTAAAGATGCATACAACAAGCTCCTAATGGTCTGGGCCTTGTGCATGTTTGTGCATACATCAAGCTCCCAACTAAGGATGCATAAGGGATACTTTTCATCTGTTCCCTCTTAAGATCATTCATAGGGGTTTGAGCTTTATAAATTTTATCCCCTTTAGTTACTGGTGCTGGAGTTGGTGAGTAATATTTCATGCCAAATTTTTCTAATACTTTTTCAATGTAGGCCTTTTGAGATAGTCCAAGTATACATTGGGATCTATCTCTATGAATCTCAATGCCTATGACATATGAGGCTTCACCCATATCCTTCATCTCAATGTTTTTAGAAAGAAATCCCTTAGTTTCATGTAACGTTCCCAAGTCATTACTAGCAAGCAATATGTCATCCACATATAGAACTAAAAAATATAAGAGCTCCCACTAACCTTAAGGTATATACAATTATCAACAATGTTCTTAGTGAATCCATATGAGATAATGATATTGTTGAACTTGATATACCATTGACATAAAGCTTGTTTTAGTCCATATATAGGTTTCCTTAATTTGCATACTAGTTCATCTCCTTTATCCGAGGTGAAACCCTCAGGTTGTTGCATGAATACTTGCTCATCCAAATCACCATTAAGAAATGTTGTTTTTACATCTATTTGATGCAACTCTAGATCAAAATGAGCTACCAATGCTGTGATAATCCTTAATGAATCCTTCTTGGAAATAGAAGCGAAGGTCTCATCATGATCAATGCCTTCTTTTTGAGTGAATTCTTTGGCTAAATCTTACCTTATACCTTTCGATATTACTAAGGGCATCTTTCTTGGTCTTATAAACCCATTGACAACCTATAGCCTTAGTGCCCTTGGGTAACTCTACTAATTCCCATACATGATTTGTAGCCATTGATTTAATGCATTGTACCACTTGGTGGAATCACCCCCACTCATGGCTTGTGAAAACGATGTGGGATCCTCCTTTACTCCAATATCAAAGTCAGATTCTTGTAGGTAAGTGAGGTAATCTGAGGAGATTGCAGGTTTAACAACTCTTCGTGATCTTGTGGTTCTTATGCCTTATTCCACATTTGGTACCTCGATTGGAACAGATTCTTGGATCTGTAGTTCTTTAGAAGGTTGAGGATTTACAACTAACTCATTATCCATTATATTGGGTGGATGTTCTATGTTAACCTCAATTTGAGGTTGAATTTGTGCATTGTTGTAATAATCCTCCCTAATAGGTGGGATAACTACATCTCGTGCCTCCTCTAACAACTCTTGATGAGGTTGCACTTGTTTACTCCCACTAACCTTGCCATCTTCCAGGAATCTAGCATTTCTAGCTTCCACGATTTTTCCTTCTCTATCTGGGAAATAGAATCTAAAACCCTTAGACCCTTCCAAGTAACCAATGAAATAACCATTAGTCGTTCACATGTCTAATTTCTTTTCTTTAGGGTTATAGATTCTAACTTCCGCAGTACAACCTTATATGTGTACATGCTCTAATTGCAACTTCCATCCCTTCTAATGCTCGAAAGGTGTTGTGGGTGTAATTTCCTATGGGAGGGGGTGAGATATGCGTGACGAATTGGTAACGCTGGCAAGGCTTGTTGTGTCTTTATGTTTATTATAGTTTAAGTATAGTCGTTATAGTATAAGACAACACAGCTACCAGATTACTATTATAAATTTTTTACTCGGAACAAGGTTTTCTCGAGGTCGAACTCAGGGAGCAACTATGCTTCTAGAAGTCTAATTAAGTTCTCTATTATGTTACAAAAATAAGAGAGGGAGAGAGGGAGATCTTGGCTTCTTCTTCTTCTCTTTCTCTTTTCTTCTTCTTCTTCTTCTTTCTTTCTTTGTTCTTTGTTCTTTCCTCTTTATTTTTCTGTTCTTTCTTTCTTTCTGGCGGTGATGTCTTCTTCCTTCTTTTTCTTCTTGCCTTCTTCTTTCTTCTTTTCTTAGACTCTTCTTCTGTTCTTCTTTTCTTTCCTTCTTTTCTTTAGCCAGCAGCTATGGTGATATTCTTCTTCTTTCTTCTTTTCCTTCCTGCCTTCTACGGTTGTGGGGATTCCGACGTCTGATACTGCGTTCAGACGACTTATTTGTGGCTCTGCTACAGTTCTTTTCTTCTTCCTTTCTTCTTCTGTTTCTCTCCTTCACTTCTTCTTCTTCAGCTGCCTTGAGCGGCTAAGGCTTCGGTCGCTTCCCTTCTTCTTCTTTTCCTTCCTGCCTTCTTCTTTTGTTCCTGCACGCTCACACAAGGGTTAGAGCAAAACCTACCCCTACCCTTCCCCGCGTCTCTCTCTTTCTCAGATTTCTCTCTTAGGACTGCTCTCCCAGAGTCGAGTAATCGGGTGCGGGTATCGCACCCGGGACCAGGCCCACCGGCTTGCGGTGGTAGGCGAGGAGTGCGCGGTTTGGGTAATCGGATCCTGCCCAGACCCGCGGAGCGTGAGTGCGGGCGAGGGCAAGAGAGCGTGTGGTGCACCGCGTGCGGGAGAGGGACCTGACCCTTGTGTTCGAAGGCGATTAGCCTTAGGCACTTTTCCAATTTAAGTGCAGGCACTTGGCCACGCACTTTCGAGGTGCGACTAAAGTCCCACCTCCCAGATTGGCGCCCGCAGGCGAGCTACTTGCTGCCAATTGGGGCAGCCCACTGCGCCTTTGCCCTAGCTACAGGCCTGGGTGCCTTCGCAGAGACAACCCGCGCGACCTGGGATGCGCACCTGGGCTGGAGGGCGCCTGCAGCTGCAGGTGAAGCTGCAGTAGCTCGTCGGCAATGGCGGCGAGAGGCACGCACCTGAAATCACAACAACGGCCTCTCGGCCCAGTCAGAATATGCAGGAAGCTTCGCAGGAGTGAGTTGAAGCTTGTGCGGTGGTCGGTGGCGTGCGGGAGTGCGTGAAGAGGCTGACCTAGGTCAGACTGTGGCCGGAGAGGTGGGTTTGTTCGGGGGGTGGTCGGGTGGCGTTTGGCAGTGAATGGAGATGGGGAATCGATAGAGTGGAGTGTGAGGGAGCTTGTGGGATGGTCGGCAAGGTGCGGGAGTGTCTGTGGTCGTGAGATGGTCTCGCTGGAGGGGTTGATTGGAGGTGGAGAGGGTGGTCTGGACAGTGGCGGTTGGGTGGTTGAAAGGGCAGTTTAAAAGGGGGGAAATGCAAGGGAAACAGAGAGGAAGCTATCTACCTAAGTATTCGACGAAGGGGGAGGGCAGAGCAACCGGCTCGTATCTGCTGGAGCTGGAGACGAAGACGCCCTGGAGGAGTGTTTTGGCAATGAGGAAACAGGCGGAGGGCGTCGGCGGGTACAGCCCGACGCGGACGATGGGGCAAGGCAAACCCTGCTGCAGGTAAGGCAGCAGAGCGACGAGGAGGAAGAGGAGTTCGCTGGAAGCTTCGGGCTCTCTGACCGGAGGAGGAAGGGATGAAAAAGGGGGTGATTCTCCGTCAAAGGAAGCTTGTCGGTGTCGGCAAGGTGTGCCGCTCCTTATAAAGGGGTTGGCGCAGAGGGAGGGGCGTGCTGGCGTCATGCTACGCACGGAAGGTATGGTAGTCGGCAGAGGGCATGGGCGGGTCCCTGCGACGTGAACCCCGCTTCTGCTTTGTAGGACGGCAGCCCTGCCCTGCGCGGCACCACTCTCCGTGCAAGGTTGCCGGAGTATGGCGCTGCACAGAAGTTGCAGGGAGGACCGTTCTGCAAAGAACGATGAAAAGATGGGGGCCTAAATGCAAGGGTTTCAAAAGATGAGGGTCAAAAAGTAAATGAAGAGGACAAAATTGTAAAGTCGGTCAAGGCGGTCTCTTCTTATGCTCAAGTTTTTATACAAGACCAATTTGAACCTATGGATTTTAATGGTGAATTTTAATTCTAGGTTGGACCATGTTTGACTGGATAATTTTCATAAAAACCCAAATTAAGTTATTAATTGAGCATGGTTCTCTTTTTAGTTCAAAATAGGTTTCTAAGGTCAAATTGAAGGTTCTAAACCCTAGAGAGTATTTTTCTATGAATTTTAGAGGATTTATTTGATTTTTATCCTGTCTCGAACCTCGTGAATTAAAGTGGTGTGTGTTTAGGGTTACAGAATGTCATTTAATTCCTGGAAGTTGCTATAACCCTTTTTTAGATCAGATCATCCCACTTTCCTTCTTGTTAAGCTTGTCTGACCTATGTTTGGACCCTTAATTACCCTATTTGCAAACTGCATTGGTGAAATTACATTTTTACCCCTTATGATTTGTTTTATTCTTAAACTCAGAATTTTCTGAGTTAAGCCTTTCTTTGGGTCATATAGGAGCTTTTTTTCACATATCTGGGTTAGAGTGTGCTAGTTAGGATTTATGATGAGTTTCTTATCATACCTCCATGCCTAGCTTTTGCTAGACCCTTAGCAAAATTTTAAGGTTTCAACCCTTGTTCTAGACCATGAAGTTCTTAATGATTTCGGATAAGTGCATTTTCTTTTGCAAACTAGATTAGGTCAGAGTGCCAACCATAGGCCTAAAAGGTACTCTAGTACCAACCAAGATCCAGATCTGTCTAGCTTCAGCCTCAGTCCTTAACAAAGGTTTTTAAGGCCTACAAGAACTAACCTAAGGTTTATTGGACTTTGTGGTTAAAGCACCCGTGCTTGAGATAATTTTAGCCTTGGCTCAGTTCGCAGTGTGTTTTGTAAGAAAGAGAGGTAGAAGATTTATATGTTTGGAGAGTTTTCTCTCTTTTTCTTTTTAATTCTAGCTTAGGATTGGCTTTTCAACACGGTCTGTATCGGATTCCTTGTCCCCATCATCAATCCTCAAGGGTTCCTGGTAGTCGATGCTTCGAGATAGCACCGCCCATGGTAACCCCCAGAACCCTGGCTGTTGAGATTTCAAGATAATCCCATCCAAGGTGTTCTGTGGCCGAATTTAGACCCTGGCAATTGACATTTCTGGATAATGCCATCCATGGAATCTGAACCAGTAGAGTGCTTACATGCCCCCAGTAGGATATGTATATATCCTAAGAGACAAGCACCGAGGAGATGATATTTTGTTACGCATCTTCGAGGGGAATTTCCTGCTTCTCCACGCTGGGAACTCGTCCAAATCAACTTGTGTTGATCGGCCACTCCTACTCTAGGTGTCATTTTTAGAATTTTTGCAACGCTTCTGCGTGATTTTGATTTTTTTGCTTACTGAACCAGGCTGTGTGTGAAGTTAGGGTACTTAGGTTACTAAGTCCCGTAAACCAAAAGTTAGTTAACGAGGCCAAATACTCCCTAAGCCTTGGACTTAATACTTAAGCTTTCCATTTTCCTCAACCTCTTGAGGAATGTCTAGATCTTAATGGGTACTAAGAGTCTATCTAAGAATGCCTAAAGTTTGCGTTCTTACTAATCTCACTGTGCACTTTCCATTTCTTTTCTTGAATGAGGTCTAGAACTTAGGTTATTCCTTAATTTCTTGCTAATGACTATCACTTTTCTTTCATTTTGTGCTCCTTCTTTTCATTTTGTTCCTTTTTCTTCTCCTCCTCCTTTGTAGAGTTTTCAAAATTTTCTTTCCTCCTCTCATATTCTTTTTCAAAATTTTTTTAATTTTTATGGTGTTTTTGGCATATGTGAATTTTTTGTTTAAAACCTTTTCTTACAAGATTTGCACTTTCATACCCCCCGTGCCTAAGATTTGCAATGTCCTCATTGTAACTTAGGGGATTTTTATTCAACTTAGTTCATACGTTAGGACAGATGTTTTGATGAGTGAATGGGTCGGGATGACTGTTGCGGACGATTTCTAATCTCTGGTGCAAGCACCTAAGGTGGAGTCAGCTGTCCTAAAGGGTGAACCTTAAGTGCACAAAGGTGTTTAAAGAGAATGACGGGCTGCCTCCCGTTAAGCACTGAGTTTTACGCCATCAGCTGGGTGCAATATGCTCAGGGAGAATGGAGGATAAATGATGATTCAGCCAAATCAGTAGAGGTTACATTAATGAACGGTTTGAGTCTCTGATCGTTCACGATGAAAGGTTTGGAATCATGGCTGAGTGGACTTATTTCGACGGCTCCATTTCCAAAAACCTGTCGGACCAAGTATGGTCCTACCCACTTGGATAGCAACTTCCCAGGGAAAATTTTGAGTCGGGCATCGAAGGGTAGGACCTTCTGACCAGGATGAAAGATCTTTCTGGAGATGTGCTTGTCATGGAAGGCTTTAACCCGCTCCTTGTAGATTTGCGAGTTCTCGTACGCATCAAGGCGTAGTTCATCAATCTCGCTGATTTGAAGCTTTCTGTGGGTTCCAGCCTTAGAAAGATCTAGATTACAATTTCGTACTGCCCAATAGGCTTTGTGCTCCAGTTCGACGGGAAGGTGACACGCCTTCCCGTACACCAGTCTAAAGGGAGACATGCCTAATTGGGTTTTATGAGTGGTCCTATAGGCCCACAAGGCTTCCGGAAGTCGGGACGACCAGTCCTTCCTGTCAGGCCGAACAGTGACCTGCAGGATTTTCTTGATCTCCCGATTTAACAGCTCAGCTAGACCATTAGTCTGGGGGTGATAAGGAGTGGAGATTCAGTGAGACACCTCGTATTTGGTCATCAGTGACCTGAACTGAGCATTCCTGAAATGGGTCCCCCCGTCAGAGATGATAGCACGAGGAATCCCGAACCGTGAGAAGATATTGTGATGAATGAATTTGAGAACGATTTTGTGATCACAGGTTCGGGTCGGTATGGCTTCGATCCATTTGGACACGTAGACCATAGCCAGTAGAATGTATTTGAAACCATCCGAAACAGGAAAGGGGCCCATAAAATCAATCCCCCAAACATCAAAGATTTAGCATACGAGAATGGGCTACAAAGGCATCATGTCGCGATGGCTCATGTTGCCCAAAGTTTGGCAACGACTGCATGCCTTGCAGTGATTGTATGCATCCTTGAACAGAGTGGGCCAATAAAAGCCACACTGGAGGATTTTCGATGCGGTTTTGTGCCCAGAGAAATGGCCACCGCATGCCTGGTCATGGCAGAAGGAAAGAATATCATTGACTTCATCTTCCGGGACACATCTCCGGATGATTTGGTTGGCACCTATGCGGAAGAGGGTGCTCATCAGGGAAATGCTCCGTGATGGGTCCAGAAGGGTTGATGATCTCAGAAGGAAGGCGGGACAAATGATCATCTACCACATTTTGTCTTCCCGCCTTGTCGCGAATCTCGAGATTGAATTCTTACAACAGCAAGATCCATCGGATTAGTCGGGGGTTCACGTCCTTCTTGGCAAGGAGATGCCTCACAGCCGTGTGAT
This sequence comes from Thalassia testudinum, assembly GCA_037157565.1. NCBI lineage: Eukaryota > Viridiplantae > Streptophyta > Magnoliopsida > Alismatales > Hydrocharitaceae > Thalassia > Thalassia testudinum. Next base: position 137,274,791 of record JAZHRO010000073.1, read on the forward strand.
CCGAGTAGATGATGACGTGGGAACCCAGGAGATAAGATCGAAAATTTTCAAGGGTAAATACTACGGCTAGCAGCTCTTTCTCCGTAACTGTCTAATTACGTTAAGCCTCGTCAAGTATCTTGCTAGCATAGTAGATGACCACGGGCTTCCTGTCAACTTTCTGCCCCAGAACTGCTCCTACAGCGAAATCAGACGCATCGCACATGATCTCAAAGGGTTGAGACCAATCAGGGGATTGTAGGATCGAGGCCTGGGTGACTCGGTCACGGAGGTTCTCAAAGGCTTGAGTGCATTCCTTGGAGATTTCAAAGGATACATCCTTAGAGAGAGGAGTCGTCAGGGGGCGCGCGATTTTTGGGAAATCAGGAATGAAACGACGGTAAAAACTGACGTGCCCCAGAAAAGAGCGGATGTCCCTGATCGAGCTAGGCATAGGAAGATCAGAAATTAGATCAACCTTGGCTCGATCCACTTGGATGCCCTTCTCAGAAATCAGATGTCCTAGGACGATCCCCTCAGGCACCATAAAATGGCTCTTTTCCCAAGAAAATGTAATTTCCCTACTTGGAGGGGTGAGATCAGCGTGACAAAAAAATGCGAAATTGAAAATATAAACAATCTCACAAAAATAAGCAATCACAAAATGTACACAGGAATTTTTAGGTGGAAACCCAAACCGGGTGAAAACCACCACCTAACCCTCTCGAGTTAGGATTTTCCGATCAACCTAGTTGATCAAATCCACTAAATGAATCACTTTAAAACGAGGGTGATTCAACCTCAGTACAACCACGCTACAAGTACGAGGGTAGCGTTCCTCAACCCCTTCTCTCCACGAGAAGGATTTTGTCCCACGAAGGAGACGGGAATTCGCAAAGCGAATACCCAACCAAAAGACAAAGATAAAATAAACAACAACCTATAGAGCCAACAAAGTAATAAACCTAAGCTTCTATAGGATTTAGGAAACTCCCCTTTGCAAGGAGTGCGTCGACGATGACGCGGTGCGTGAGCCACGCGACGACGCAATGTCGCTCTCGTAGACAACGGCGGGAGAGCGGGTGCGCGAAGGGAATGATGCTCTCAAGATGATGGAGCTTGAGCTTAGAGAGAAAGAGCTTCTTGGACACAAGAGAGTGGAAATACTTGATCTTAGTGTATCTTGGTCTCTCTAGGTGTGTATCTTGTGTGTCTCTTAGTGTATGTAGGTGTGTAAAGGCTCCCCTCTATTTATAGAGGCCTTAGGAAGGCTTTGGAAGGCTTAAGAAAGGTTCTATAGCCGTTGGGAACAAAGCCCAAGTGAATCAGCCCGAAATCAGGAACAATCATTGTTCTGACAGGCTTATCAGACGTCTAATTATAGCATCAGACGTCTGGAAGTTCACTATAAGACGTCTGATTCAAAGGTCAGACATCTGATTTTGGGCGGGTCTCTCCCTGACTTGGATCAGATCTAAACAGAGTTTTTACACAAGTCCATTAGACGACATACAGGACGTCTGGCACTAAGTCTGGACGTCTGGAAACCTACTTTTACTGTGGGAATTGATTTCCAAACGTTGCAACGGCTAGAAAATCTCTGAGAAGAGATTTTGGGTCAGCCGAGGCAAAACGGTCATTTATCAGACGTCTGATAAGGTTCTAACGGTCATATTCTTGAGTGTCTGCTAAGCCAGCCAACGGTCCACTAATTGGACGTCTGGCAAATCCATCAGACGTCTTCTAAGACGTCTGGTCTAAGGTCTGGACGTCTGATTTCATCAGACAGAACTAACTATGTCCAGCCTAACAGTTATCAGACGTCTGAAACAACAGTCAGACGTCTTAAAATACTTTATCAGACGTCTGATTTGGGGATTAGACGTCTGGAAGTGCTGTTTGAACCCTATATTAGTTTTCTAAGTATTCTACAGAAAACCTAAGTATCCTAGGGTTGTGCCGGTGTTCCTAGGACTACTGTTAGGGTTCTTTGAGGCTCTTTAACATGAAATATCTAAGGAAATAAAGGGCAACAAAAGAAACGGAAAAAATACAACAAGTACAAAAGAAGGAAATCTATCATATTCTTCATTTCCTTCCGTCTTCAATCTTTCGCTCCACGCGAACCTCCTCTGTTTTCCGTCAAGCTCCTCCAATCCGTCCTGGATGCGAGCTCGAACTCCGTCTAAACACGTCCACATTTGCAATTGACCTGAAATCTAGGACTCAAATTGCAAATGTTAAATAACACGTGTTTTGTTATCATCAAAATAAATGATCGTGGTGCTCTAGCACCAACAATCTCCCCCTTTTTGATGATGACAAAATCGTAAATAATAATACATAAAAATCCTCCCCCTTTTTGACATTATGAAAAAGGTTTGATTGGTTTAAAATTCCTATAACTCCCCCTTAAAACATGCTCTTCTATGAGTTTCTTTTGACAAAGGTAATGTCCTCCCCCTTTTTGTAACAATGAGATAGCTATTATTTTTCTCCCCCTTTCTAAAGGAAATTTAGCTACCTTATATCTCCCCCTTAGAAATTGACAATTAGCTCATTAATTTTTAACTCCTCCTATCTAAATGCTTATAAAAAGATAGGGTTAAAAATTTTACCTCACCTACCATGGCCAATAAAATGGCCCGAATGGTGGTGGTGGATGCCACATCGGATGGGGCTCCCATCCGTAGCTTGGAGGCCCGGGCATTGGCGTCGGTCTCCAATCTGGTGGTCGACGTGCGGCGGGTCCGTCGTTTGTTTGCCGTCTCGTCGGTCTTCTTGTTCTCCTCCTTGGTCTACTCCTTGGTTCCCCTAACTTGAGTTGACCAGCCTTGAGCCTGTAGGTTCAGTCCCTTATGTTGTAATTATCCCTGAATCCTACAAAAGAAGATTCTAATTCTTTTTTCGGTATCCAAGTGGGCTTGGATCCGGATTTGTTAGAAGGTCTCCTTGATGGAGATCCTTTCTCAACCTTAGGGCTATAAAAATTATCAACTTTGTTGATTAATTTGTTAGAATTTTCCCTAAGACATGCAATTTCTTTTTCTATAGTTTGCATCTTAGTCTTTAAATCATAGATTTCTAACTTTAGACTATCATTTTCCTCAATCAACTTATTATTTTCATTGATGAGGTTATGATTTTCTAATAATAGGTTATCATTTTTAGGACAAGTTTCTAGATCCTTAAGTTTTATTTCTAACCTATTATTTTCATTTTTAAGAAAACTAAGGTTCTTTTTAATGCTTTTATTTTCTATCCTAAGTGATTTACTAATCTCAAAAAGTTCATTAAAAGCTTCTTGAAGATCGAGATTTACCTCGTTGTCTGAGTCGCTTTCGCTTTCGCTGTCGCTTCCTCTGGCCATGAAGCCGAAGCAAGCAGTTTCTTCTTCTATGGTCTTTTCTTCTTCTTCCTCCGAGCTAGAATCGTCCCAAGTGGCTTGGAATACCTTCTTCTTAGATTTCTTCTCCTTTTCCTTCTTCTTCTCCTTTTTGAGAAGAGGACATTCTGGTCGCAGATGCCCTTTCCCGTTGCAGTGGTAGCAACATCTCAGGCTTTCCTTCTTCTCCTTTTTCTCTTTCTTTAATTCCCTACAAAACTTGGAAAAATTTTTAAGTAAAATTCTAAAGTCTTCGTCGTCGGAACTTACCTCGCTATCCGACGAGGCTCTGAAGGCGAGTGTCTTCTTTAGTTTAGGCTCCGGTGTATCCTTCTTCTTTTGCTTCAACTTAGTCTCGTAGGCCATCAGATTGCCTAGGAGATCTTCCATGTTGAGCTCCTCCATTTCGTTCGCCTCTTCGATGGCGGTGACTTTCTGTTCCCATTCCGGTCCAAGGGAACGAAGAAGCTTCCCTTGAAACTCCCCCTTGATGAAAGTCTTCCCTAAAGCTTTCAAGTTATTTACTATGAGAGTGAACCTAGTGTTCATCTCACTTAAAGTTTCGTTAGTTTTCATAGAAAAAGCCTCAAATTCTTGTGAAAGTAAATTGAGTTTAGAAGTTTTTACCTTAGAGGTACCTTCATGAGTTACCTCGAGTGTGTGCCAGATCTCGTATGCGGTGGCGCATTGCGAGATTCTGTTGAACTCCTCCGGGCTGAGCGCGCAATACAACGCGTTCATTATTTTTGCGTTGAGAGAGAGCTCCCGGATCTGCTGCTGCGAGTATCCTCCGGCGGGTTTCTCTGGGATGTCGAAGGGGGTCTCGCACCTGGCCCAGACTGTGAAGTCGGTGGCTTGAAGCCACGTCTTCATCCGCAACTTCCAGTAGGGGTAGTTGCTCCCGTCGAAGAACGGCGGACGGGTTGTGGACTGCCCCTCGGAAATCCTGCTTGTGGAACAGCTTCCCTCCATGTGATCTTTCCGCGGATGTTACTCCTGTCGGTGGAAAACATGCTCTGATACCAAATGTAATTTCCCTACTTGGAGGGGTGAGATCAGCGTGACAAAAAAATGCGGAATTTAAAATATAAACAATCTCACAAAAATAAGCAATCACAAAATGTACACAGGAATTTTTAGGTGGAAACCCAAACCGGGTGAAAACCACCACCTAATCCTCTCGAGTTAGGATTTTCCGATCAACCTAGTTGATCAAATCCACTAAACGAATCACTTTAAAACGAGGGTGATTCAACCTCAGTACAACCACGCTACAAGTATGAGGGTAGCGTTCCTCAACCCCTTCTCTCCACGAGAAGGATTTTGTCCCACGAAGGAGATGGGAATTCGCAAAGCAAATACCCAACCAAAAGACAAAGATAAAATAAACAACAACCTATAGAGCCAACAAAGTAATAAACCTAAGCTTCTATAGGATTTAGGAAACTCCCCTTTGCAAGGAGTGCATCGACGATGACGCGATGCGTGAGCCACGCGACGGCGCAATGTCGCTCTCGTAGACAACGGCGGGAGAGTGGGTGCGCGAAGGGAATGATGCTCTCAAGATGATGGAGCTTGAGCTTAGAGAGCAAGAGCTTCTTGGACACAAGAGAGTGGAAATACTTGATCTTAGTGTATCTTGGTCTCTCTAGGTGTGTATCTTGTGTGTCTCTTAGTGTATGTAGGTGTGTAAAGGCTCCCCTCTATTTATAGAGGCCTTAGGAAGGCTTTGGAAGGCTTAAGAAAGGTTCTATAGCCGTTGGGAACAAAGTCCAAGTGAATCAGCCCGAAATCAGGAACAATCATTGTTCTGATAGGTTTATCAGACGTCTAATTATAGCATCAGACGTCTGGAAGTTCACTATAAGACGTCTGATTCAAAGGTCAGACGTCTGATTTTGGGCGGGTCTCTCCCTGACTTGGATCAGATCTAAACAGGGTTTTTACGCAAGTCCATCAGACGACATACAGGACGTCTGGCACTAAGTCTGGACGTCTGGAAACCTACTTTTACTGTGGGAATTGATTTCCAAACGTTGCAACGGCTAGAAAATCTCTGAGAAGAGATTTTGGGTCAGCCGAGGCAAAACGGTCATTTATCAGACGTCTGGAAAGTCCTATGGACATCTGATAAGGCTCTAACGGTCATATTCTTGAGTGTCTGCTAAGCCAGCCAACGGTCCACTAATTGGACGTCTGGCAAATCCATCAGACGTCTTCTAAGACGTCTGGTCTAAGGTCTGGACGTCTGATTTCATCAGACAGAACTAACTATGTCCAGCCTAACAGTTATCAGACGTCTGAAACAACAGTCAGACGTCTTAAAATACTTTATCAGACGTCTGATTTGGGAATTAGACGTCTGGAAGTGCTGTTTGAACCCTATATTGGTTTTCTAAGTATTCTACAGAAAACCTAAGTATCCTAGGGTTGTGCCGGTGTTCTTAGGACTACTGTTAGGGTTCTTTGAGGCTCTTTAACATGAAATATCTAAGGAAATAAAGAGCAACAAAAGAAACGGAAAAAATACAACAAGTACAAAAGAAGGAAATCTATCATATTCTTCTTTTCCTTCCATCTTCAATCTTTCGCTCCACGCGAACCTCCTCTGTTTTCCGTCAAGCTCCTCCAATCCTTCCTGGATGCGAGCTCGAACTCCGTCTAAACACGTCCACATTTGCAATTGACCTGAAATCTAGGACTCAAATTGCAAATGTTAAATAACACGTGTTTTGTTATCATCAAAACAAATGATCGTGGTGCTCTAGCACCAACAGAAAGAACCAAATTAACATCGATGCAGCGCCTAAGTATATGAACCAAGTGCTGGTGGCAATCATCAAATGATGCCCCGAAAACTGAGAAGTCATCCATGAAGACTTCCACATAATCACCTACCATATCAAAGAATATGGCAAGGATGCCCCGCTGAAAAGTCGTGGGTGCATTGCAGAGATCGAACGGCATCCTTCGGAATGCGTAAGTTCCGAAGGGGCAGGTGAACGTGGTCTTCTCTTGGTCCTCAGGATGAATAGCTACTTGGTTATAACTGGAGTACCCATCAAGAAAGCAGAAGAATCGATTTCCCGCTAATTTCTCGAGAATCTGATTAATGAAAGGTAGTGGGAAATGATCCTTCTTTGTGGAGGAATTGAGTCGTCGGTAATCTATGTAGACTCTCCACGAGTTGGCTAATCGGGTAGGTATGACTTCTCCGGTTTCAATCGTAATGGTGGTGAGCCCTACCTTTTTCGGCACAACCTGAATCAGGCTCACCCAACGACTGTCGGAGATCGGGTAGATGATCCCTGCATTTAACCACTTGATGATCTCCTTTTTCACGACCTCCTGCATATTGGGGTTTAAACGTCTCTACTTTTCAAGGGAAGGTCGTGTGCCCTCTTCTGAATAAATATGATGTGTGCAATAAGAGGGACTTATTCCAATCAGATCATCGAGAGTCCATCTAATGGCTCTGCGATGTTGTTGGAGAACAGTAATTAGACGGGATTCCTGATCAGGAGTGAGCTTGGAATTTATAATCACAGGAAGGGTCTGATTAGAACCCAAAAAGATGTATTTCAAATGATCGGGAAGGGGTTTCAGTTCAAGGACGGGGTTATCAGCAGCAGCGGGTGGTTCAGGGTAAATGTGAGGTTCAAGGGTAGGAGTTATGTGAAATAGTGGCCGACTTATGTGACTGACCGTGGCTAGGTCTTTTTTTTTGTTTGTTATAGAAATGTCATTGAGGTACAGATAGTCATTGCCACTATTACAATTTTACTCGGAAATATTTTTCCCGAGGTCGAACTCAGGGAGTTACTAGAATTCTAGAAGTACAATGTTTCTATTACAAAAATAAGAGAGAGAGAGAGAGGTAGATTTGTTTCTTGGATTTTTCTTCTTCTCTTCTTTCTCTCTTGTCTTGTCTTCTTTCTTTCTTCTTTCTTCTTTTTGCTTGATCTTCTTCAGTTCTTCTTCTTCTTTATCTTCTTTTCTTCTTTATTCTTCTTCTCTTTGCTTTCAGCTGCGTCACCTTTTCTTCTCTTCTTCTTCTTTACTTTGTCTGCAGAGCTTCTTTCATCGTCTGATTTCTCAATCAGACGGCTTAAGTGGCATCTGCTACAGTGCTTCCTTTGTGCTTCTTCTTCTTTCTTCTTCCTCTTTCTTTTTCCTTCTTCTTTCTCCTGCGGTCTTCTTCTTTCTCTACCCTGAGCGGCCAAGGCTTCGGCCACCTTCTTCCTTCTTCTTCTTCTCTGCCTGCACACTCACACAGCTGGTCAGAGCAAAACCTACCCCTACCCTCCCCCGCGTCTCTCTCTTTCTCAGATTTCTCTCATAGGATCGCTCTCCCAGAGCCGGGTATTCGGGTACGGGTATCGAGCCCGGGACCAGGCCCACCGGCGTGCGGTGGTGGGCGAGGTGTGCGTAGTGTCGGGTATCCGGATCCGGCCCAGACCCGCGGGGCGTGAGTGTGGGCGAGGGCAAGCGTGTGGGGCACTCGTGCGTAAGGGACCTGACCCCTGTGTTCGAAGGCAAATAGCCTCGAACACTTTTTCAATTTATGTGCGGGAGCTGAGCCGCGCACTTCCGAGGTGGGACTAAAGTCCCACCTCCCAGACAGGTGCCCGCAGGCGAGGATTTCGTGGCTAATTGCAGCAGCTCGCGAGGGGTTTGCCTCAACTGCAGGCCCTGGAGTCTTAGCGGAGGCACTCCGCGCGACCTGGGACCAGCGCCTGGGCGATGCCGAAGTTGCAGCTGCAGGTGAAGGAGCTTCACCTGCGTAGCAATGGCGCCGAAGGAGGCGTGACCTGAACACAGCAATACGGCCTCTCGGCCTAGTCAGAAGATGCAGGGAGCTTCGCCGGAGTGCTGCGAAGCTCGTGCGGGTGGTGGCGAGGTGTGAAGCGGTGTACGGTGGCAGCCCTAGGTCGAACTGTGGTCGGGAAAATGGGTCTGTTCGGGGGGTCTTTAGGTGGCGTATGGCAGGAAATGAGACGGGGGAAGCTGTGGAGTGGAGTGAAGGGATGCTTCTGAGGTGATTGGCGAGGAGTGAGGGGGTCTGTGGAGGTGGAATGGGCTTGCCGGAGAGGGTGGTCAGAGACGGAGCAGGTGGAGGTGGAAGTTGTGTGTGGGGGCGCGAAAATACAAATTGACAGGGGGAAATTTAGAGGAGGAGGAGAGGAAGCTTTTACCTAAGTTTTGGACGAAGGGGGAAGGGCGGAGGCACCGGCTCATGCTTGCCGGAGCTGAGGAAGAAGAGGCCCTGGAAGGGGAGATCGGTGACGAGGAGGCAAGCGGAGGGTGTCGGTGGGTGCAGCACGACACAGACGAAAGGGTTAGGGGAACCCTGCTGTAGGTAAGGCAGCAGAGCGACGAGGAGGAGGAGGAGTTGGTCACCGGAAGCTGCAGGCCATCTGTCAGAGCTGGAGAGGATGAAATGGTGGTTATTCTCCATCAGAGACAGCTTACCCTCTTCTGCCGGCGACGATGGTCTTTATAAAGGCGAAGGCGGAGGGGTGGGCGCAGGGAGGCGACATGCCTCCCTCGCCGGAGGATGGCCGGAGCAGCAACCCATACCTTCCGCGCATTCACACAGAAGGTGTGGGCGATGGCAGAGGTCGTGGAGGTGTCCCTGCGACAGCAGACGTCGTAGGGAACGCCCGGTTCAATGGGCAGAGGGCCTCCCTCACCCTGCGCGGCGCCATGCTCCGCGCAAAGTCGCCGGAGCATGGCGCTGCTCAGAGTTTTGCAGGGAGGACCTAAGTGCAAAGAACGACGAAGAACCTAGGGAACAAAATGCGAGGATTTTGAAAGTTGAGGGTCAAAAAGTAATAGATGAGGACCAAAATGTATAGTCGGTCAAGAAGGTTTCTTCTTTGGCTCAAGTTTTTATGCATATCTAAATAGGACCTAAGATTTCTAATGGTGAATTTTATTTCTAGATCAGACCTTATTTGACCGGTCGATTTACGTAAAAATTTAAATTAAGTCATTAATTGGGCATGATTCTCAATGTAGGTCAAAATGGGTTCCCAAGGCCAAATTGAAGGTTCTAAACCCTAGAGATTATTTTTCTATGAATTTTAGAGGGTTTAGTTGATTTTTACTTTGCCTCGAACCTCGTGAATTGAAGTGGGTTTATTTTAGGGTTACAGGATGTCATTTAATTCCTTGGAGTTGCTGCAGCCCTTGTTGGATCAAATCATCCTACTTTCCTTCTTATTAGGTTAGTTTAACCTATGTTTGGATCCTGAGTTACCCTGTTTACTGATTGTGTTGGTGAAATTGTATTTTTACCCCTTATGACCTGTTTTCTTCACAAACTCAGAATTCCCTGAGTCAAGCCTTTCTATAAGTTATGTAGGAGCCTTTTCTCGTAAATCTAGGTTAGATTGTGCTAGTTAGGGTTCATGATGAGGTTCTCATCATTATGGGTATGTCTAAATCTGGATTTGACTCCTCTAATTGCAGTTTAAGATCTTTTTGTGGTTGATGAGGTATGATCAGGTCATTCTCAAAATGCGTTTCATCAACCAAAGCCCTGATATCACAGATTTGTTCGATGACACCGCAATTGATTCCTTGTTGGGCCTTAAATATATCAATTTTGAGGGTCTGATTTCCAAATTTGAGCTCTATTTGGCCCTCCTCGCAGCTGATATTGGCTCTAGCAGTAGCCAAGAAAGGTCTCCCTAGAATGATCGGTGTATCCCTAGGGTTCTTAGGTGCGTCCATGTCCAAGACTATAAAGTCTACAAGGAAATAAAAATCCCGCACTCTTACAATAACATCCTCGAGAATCCCTTTAGGTGACTTTATAGATCAATCTGCTAATTGTAGTGTCACCTCAGTCGGTTTTAGCTCAGATTCGTCTAGGTGGTTAAGTAAGGATGTGGGTATCAGATTTATGGAAGCACCCAAGTCTAGCAATGCTCTGTCGAATTGGGTTTCACCTATTGTGCAGGAAATTAGGGGAGTACCAGGGTCTTTTGCCTTGGGTGGGAGCCTACTTAGGATCACAGAGCTGGCTTGCTCTGACAGTACAATTAGACTCCCACTCTTGGTTCGCGGCTTACGCTGAGGTGTACACACATTCTTTAAGAATCGTGCGTAAGTCGGTACGTGGCGAATTGCATCCATCAAGGGGATGTTTATCTGGACCTGCTCAAAGAGCTTGAACAGGTCCTCCTCAGGTGCCATGGGTTTTGTCTTCTTTCCCTTGGTCAAGGCCTCAGGAAATGGAACCTTGGTTGGTTCTTCTAGGATAGGTCCAGGTCTTTGATCTGGGATGGGGATAGGAACGTCCTGGATTACTGTCCTAGGGTTGGGATCACTACTAGGCTTGGAGTGGTTTGGATAGGGTGGATCTTGGGTCTCCTTACCACTACGAGTCGTTATAGAATTCAGTCCTGCTTGGTTTTGGTTAGGGTTGGATAGGATGGGTTGCTGCTGATAGCCCGCATAAGAAGTGGAAGCCTCAATCCCGTCGGGTGAAGGAACAGAGGGGGCCTGATAAATCATGTGTGCTTGGCCTGGGTTTGGGTTCATAACGTACCGCTGGGTCGACACGTTATTAGGGTTAGGAAGAGGTTGGGAAGGAAGTGTGCCCGGTTGGTGAGAATTTGCCAACTGGGCCAGTTGATTTCGAACCTTTGTAAGTTCGTCCTTGTGTTGTTCTGAATAGCCGCATTCGTTCTTTGAATGCCAGCCAGAGTCTGAAGGATGAGGGACATTTGGTCCTGGTTTGGCCCTGATGGAAAAGGAGGGTTGGGCCAAGGCTGAGGCGGCTGGTAAGGACGAGGTGGTTGTGGACGGGGCTGAAAGGGTGGTCTCTGAGTTTGGGAATTTCCCGCCCACTGGAAGTTGGGATGGTTTCACCATCCAGGATTGTAGGTGTTGGAGAATGGATCATTCTGGATGGCGTTGAGGTCCTCGTAGGTCTGAGGAACCTCCAAAGAATCAGAGAATGGGGAAGTGGAATTCCCCGAGGTAGTATAGAAAGGATCGGAGGACCCTCCGATCTGAGAATCACATGGGGGTGGATATGGATCCATCCCAGGAGAAGGTCGGTGGAGAATATTTTGCACAGTCTCCCGTGTGGAAGGAAGCTGTGTGAAGGAACTATGCGTAGGGGTGGCTCGTTGCAAGTGCTGAGTTAGCTCGTCCACCTTCTTCTCAATGATGGAGACCTTGTCCAATCGACTGGCCATCAATTCCAGGTCGACTGATGTGAACAGGCCCTGCATCTCGTGTGCTCCCCTAAGGTTCGTCGATGCGCGGGTATTCGTCCTGTTGAATAATCCCATGGAGTCATTGTTGATGGAGTTCTCGCACATGTTTTCGAGAATCTCCCACACGGTGTCCTCATGTTGACCCCTGATATTCCCTCCGCAAGTTGCATTGACGAAAAGCCTAATATCCTCACGGAGTCCCTGGTAAAAAGACTGGACTTGTTCCCATTTAGGAACTCCGTGATGGGGGCACTTTCTCATGAGATCCTGAAAGCGATCCCATGCCTCATGGAGAGTTTCTCCCGTTTGCTGAGTGAAGTGGGTAATCTGATGGCGCAGGGCATTGGTCCGACCAACGGGAAAGAAGTTCTTCAAGAACTCGGACTGAAGTTCTTCCCAATTGTTGATCGGTCGGGTCTGTGTTTGGTACCAATGAGCAGCCTTGTCCATAAGGGAGAAGGAGAACATCTTCATGAGGAGAATGTCCCGATTTTGTGCATCTGACCCAAAAGTCTGGGCCAGATGCTTTAGCTGTTTGATGTGCTGGAAGGGGTCTTCAGAATTAAGCCCATAAAATTTAGGTATGGCATGAATCATATTGGGCTTTAATTCAGAATCAGGTCATCCAGTCGGGATTCTGACTCGAGGCTCAATAGCCACTGCAGCAGGATTATAATGGTCCTGCATCATAGGACGCTGCGGTGGGTGCACAAAGTTCTAGAAGAGGTCATTGAGTCGCTGGAGCTGGTGCTCGAGATTGTTCTCTTCCTCAACTGGCTGAGCCATTGTGGAAGAAGAAGGTGAGTTGGGTTCGGAGTCGGAGGAGAGGTCTATGTGAAGTGTTGTTTTCTCAGACAAGGGCACTGAGGCTCAGCCTTGAGGAGAGTGAAGTTCTAAGGGAGGTTTCAAGGACCTCCTACCAAACATACACCGATGGAGAAGATGAGTTTAGCAGGTGTTGGACCCAATCAAGACACCCAAAATGTAGGGTGACTATAGAGGTGTGGGGCAGATGGACCCCTTGATCAAAAGATCGTCCACCTGAGAATTACTTGGGTAGCCAGAGAGGGTGAGTCCCGCGAAGACCCCTACACGGTAGAGCATCCCCACGGGTTACAGGGTTTCCCCCACCTGACCTCTCTTGTCACTGAGATTCCAGGTAGACCAGAATGGAGATCTTGACCTCTTAAGTCTACTACTTTTAGTTTAAGATCAAGGTGCCTTAGATTTTCACTTGAACTTTAGGCTTTTTGAGTGCAAAGAGTGACCTGAGTTGAAGGTTGGTTGACCCAAGGGGTCAACTTCACCTATTAATTCCTTTGAGAACTTATTAGGTCATGTCTTTTAGGGTTCAAGTATTTTTAGAGAGCCGATTGCTTAGGGTTTTTCTGAGTAGGTATTTTCAGACAATGGCTTAGGCACACTTCTTTTGGGATTTCTCAATTCTTGATTAAGGAGTGTGTCTCTAAAACCCTAGTGTTAATTCCTATGTTGGCTCTACTTGGTCCAGTTAACTCCTTGTTAGGTAATTAGGGCTCAGGCAAGAAGGTGTTAGCCCTTAAATACCCTTAATAATGTGTGCAGGAATAGTGTTTTGAAAACATGCAGCTGTTACTAGGTATGAAAGACAGGTTATACCTGTATTGTTTATTCTTTTCTTTTTCTTCCTCTTTAGAATTCAGGGGTTAATAGAGAGAGGATAAAAATTACCTGTCCTTGAAGTGGTTGTTGTGTGGCTACTTCTTGATTTTCCTGTACCTGCACACAAAAGAGAGGAGATTATTAGAAACTCACAAATAGAGATTTTATAACTTCTTAAATAGCCGTTGCTCCCCGGCAACGGCGCCAAAAAGTGGTAACGCTGGGAAGGCTTGTTGTGTCTTTATGTTTATTATAGTTTAAGTACAGTCATTATAGTATAAGACAACACAACTACCAGATTACTATTATAAATTTTTTACTCGGAACAAGGTTTCCCCGAGGTCGAACTCAGGGAGCAACTATGCTTCTAAAAGTCTAATTAAGTTCTCTATAATGTTACAAAATAAGAGAGAGAGAGAGAGGGAGATCTTGGCTTCTTCTTCTTCTCTTTCTCTTTTCTTCTTCTTCTTCTTCTTCTTCTTCTTCCTTGACCGTTGCTCTTCTTCTCTTCTTCTTCTTTCTTTCTTTGTTCTTTGTTCTTTCCTCTTTGTTCTTCTTCTGTTCTTTCTTTCTTTCTGGTGGTGATGTCTTCTTCCTTCTTTTTCTTCTTGCCTTCTTCTTTCTTCTTTTCTTGGCCTCTTCTGTTCTTCTTTTCTTTCCTTCTTTTCTTTAACTGGCAGCTGTGGTGATCTTCTTCTTCTTTCTTCTTTTCCTTCTTGCCTTCTGCGGCTGTGGGGATTCCGACGTCTGATACTGCGTTCAGACGACTTATCTGTGGCTCTGCTACAGTTCTTTTCTTCTTCCTTTCTTCTTCTGTTTCTCTCCTTCACTTCTTCTTCAGCTGCCCTGAGCGGCTAAGGCTTCGGCCGCTTCCCTTCTTCTTCTTCTTTTCCTTCCTGCCTTCTTCTTCTTTTGTTCCTGCATGCTCACACAAGGGTTAGAGCAAAACCTACCCCTACCCTTCCCTGCGTCTCTCTCTTTCTCAGATTTCTCTCTTAGGACTGCTCTCCCAGAGTCGAATAATCGGGTGCGGGTATCGCACCCGGGACCAGGCCCACCGACGTGCGGTAGTGGGCGAGGAGTGCGCGGTTTGGGTAATCGGATCCTGCCCACACCCACGGGGCGTGAGCGCGGGCGATGGCAAGCGAGCGCGTGGCGCGCCGCGTGCGGGAGAGGGACCTGACCCCTGTGTTCGAAGGCGATTAGCCTTAGGCACTTTTCCAATTTAAGTGCAGGCGCTTGGCCACGCACTTTCGAGGTGCGACTAAAGTCCCACCTCCCAGATTGGCTCCCGCAGGCGAGCTACTTGCTGCCAATTGGGGCAGCCCACTACACCTTTGCCCTAGCTACAGGCCTGGGTGCCTTCGCAGAGACAACCCGCGCGACCTGGGATGCGCACCTGGGCTGGAGGGCGCCTGCAATTGTAGGTGAAGCTGCAGTAGCTCGTCGGCAATGGCGGCGAGAGGCGCGCACCTGAAATCACAACAACGGCCTCTCGGCCCAGTCAGAATATGCAGGAAGCTTCGCAGGAGTGAGTTGAAGCTTGTGCGGTGGTCGGTGGCGTGCGGGAGTGCATGAAGAGGCTAACCTAGGTCAGACTGTGGCTGGAGAGGTGGGTTTGTTCGGGGGGTGGTCGGGTGGCGTTTGGCAGTGAATGGAGATGGGGAATCGATAGAGTGGAGTGTGAGGGAGCTTGTGGGATGGTCGGCTAGGTGCGGGAGTGTCTGTGGTCGTGAGATGGTCTCGCTGGAGGGGGTGATCGGAGGTGGAGAGGGTGGTCTGGACAGTGGCGGTCGGGTGGTTGAAAGGGCAGTTTAAAAGGGGGAAATGTAAGGGAAATAGAGAGGAAGCTATCTACCTAAGTATTCGACGAAGGGGGAGGGCAGAGCAACCGGCTCGTATCTGCCGGATCTGGAGACGAAGATGCCCTGGAGGAGGGTTTCGGCGACAAGGAAACAGGGGGAGGGCGCCGGCGGGTACAGCCCGACGCGGACGATGGGGCAAGGCAAACCCTGCTGCAGGTAAGGCAGCAGAGCGACGAGGAGGAAGAGGAGTTCGCCGGAAGCTTCGGGCTCTCTGACCGGAGGAGGAAGGGATGAAAAAGGGAGTGATTCTCCATCAAAGGAAGCTTGTCGGAGTCGGCAAGGTGTGTCGCTCCTTATAAAGGGGTTGGCGCAGAGGGAGGGGCGTGCTGGCGTCGTGCCAGCCTGTAACGAATGCGTGCCCCAGACGTCTTTTAAGACGTCTGGGAGGAGGCCCAGACGTCGGTCAAGACGTCTGGGATCACATCCAGACGTCTGAACAGACGTCTGGGATCGTTTCTAGACGTCTGGAAAATAGTTATTTTCGCACGGGAGAGTCGTCTGCGCGCCTGTGCGCGCAGACCCGCGATTCCTCTCTCTCTCTCTTTTTCCCTCTCTCTCTCTGCGGCTGCAGGCGGCCTGCCACCCCCTCTCTCCTCGCGCGGCCTTAAAAGGGCCACGCCTCCCCTCCCGTCTCCACAGTCTCCTCCTTCTCCTCCTTCCTGTGCGCGAGAGCGAGCGGACGCGAGGGCGGCAGCGGCGGCCGCAGTGAGCGCGGAGGTGCGGCGTGCGAGGGGGGAGCTCTGCCGTGAGGGCGAGCTCGCCGGAGCGGCTTGGCCAGCCGGCGAAGGGTACAGGGGGCGCAGAGCGACGCGGAGAGGGACCTGCTGCGGTCTGAGCAGCAGGAGCGCGAGGTGCGACGCGGGCGGCGTCGCGAGCAGAGTCCGGGTCGCGCCCTGATTCTGGAAAAATTTCCAGAATCAGACGTCTGGGTTGACAGCCAAACGGCGAGATAGACGTCTTGAAGCTCCTACAGACGTCTGAAAGGTGAGTTTACCGCCTTCTCCTTCCTTCCTGTCGACTGACCGTACTGAGGGAGGGAGTTGGCTGTGCGCAGGTTCGCTGATTCGCCATCCTTTGCGAATCAGACGTCTGGAAGTTGTACCAGACGGCGGGAGTGACCTCCAGACGTCCGGAGGGACCATCGGACGTCTGGGACCTAGGGCAGACATCCCCGCAGACTTCTGGACGTCTGGGAAACCACGCTGAATAGGTAATTCTCTGATCCACTTTTTAAGACGTCTGGAAGGAGTTCCAAACGTCTGATTTTGCACAGTATCGTCATTTTCGACCCGTTTAGGGCCCGTTCGGGCTCCGTTTTCTGCGATTCGAGTTGCGTTCTTTTCAGAATTAATTCCTCTACCCGTCTACAATAGCTATACACTGTTTTGAGACACTCCTTGTGTTTGATCCTTGTGATAGGACCTCGTTCGGTTGCAGTCTTGAGAGTCGCGGAGGCACGCGGGATTCCCGATCACGCCCCCATTACTCCCGTTGTACCTGGTAGAGTGGCTTAAGTTTATTAATAAAATCTGTTAAAGTATGGAACCATAACTAGAAGCTAGGACATTGCATGAATCCTAGGAATGAGAAATGTATGGAATGATAGCACCTAGGTGATGCATGAATCCTAGGGCTGGAAAACTAGTTGTATGCTAGATCCTAGGATGCGACATGAACCCTAGGATGGAAGAACTAGTGGAATGTATAATACTGCAGTCTTGGAAAAATGGAAAGGAATATAAAGCTGCCTGTAATTTGAATTAACAGCTGCCTGTTATGAATAAAGAAACATGATTGAGATCATGGATTTTGAGAACGTGAATCTGGAAAGTGAAACATATGATGTTCTGAGATAAAGAGCTGGAACCCTACGGGGAATTAGGAGTGGAACTCCTGGAAAGAAAAAGGAATGGAACTGAGATGTAGTTTGTACTGTCTCTTGGGTACGCAGTACCAAGGGAAGTACCTGTACCTGTTTAGTGCAGAGTGGGGCCAGCCGCCCCAGGGACCCGGGGTTAGGATTGGCCGCTCTGTACCGACTTGTTGGCCCTCGTGTACGTAGTACCGAGGAGAGCTAGTAGTGTTAGGAGAGTACTAGCTACCCCACGGGCCCCGGGGTTCTGCTAGCCTCCTTCACCGACTTGTTAGGCCCACTAGGGCAAACCAGGGTAGTCAGGCGAGGGTGCGCGGACTGTGGAGGGGCAAGGCCCCGGTTTGGTTACTGTGGAGGGGTTGGACCCCTGTTACTGAGAGGGCTCTGCCCTGGTTCCGTGCTGTGCTTTGGGCGCACCCGTTAACGGAAACGACTGACCGCGTGCCAGTGCGGGCTAGCTACCTGTGCGTTTATCGCGCGTGCCGTAGTCACCGTTACGTCTGTCAGTGACCTTGGGGTGGTTGACTGAGGGTAGGATCACCACGGGAGACTCTCCCGGCCAGGAGAGCACCACGTGCTACTTCTACTTTTGGAAAAGACTGCAATCAAGATCGTTCCCACGAGGACATTCGAGATCAAGTAAAGGATCTGAGAAACAAATGAAATAGTGAGAAAAATTGAAAGATGTGAATAAAGGAAGTAATAGAACATAACAGCTACTGTACACTCTACTGTTGCCTTTAGTTAGTTTGCCTCTCTACTCAGCGTTTTGCTGATGTGTTACACTCGTTACCTTTTTCAGGACCAGGTGTTGAGCAGCCAGGGTCGGCGGCTGCAGAGGACGCTGGGCGAGTAGGGTCTAGTAGAGTTACCACAGCCTTTTATACCTCTTTTGTTTCTGTTCTAGTGAGTAGTTTTTGTTTCCACTGTACCTTCTTTACCTGCAGTTCTTGTTATATGATAAATGTTGTTTTACTGTTGTGGTGGTACCTACTGTAGTAGTTTCTTTCCTTACTGCTGTACTTTCTTACTGTTAGTTATATTCATGCTGAATGTGGTTTATTTTACTGTCTTTTGGTTACTTCCTCGTTGGACGACTAGGTCTTGGGATTAGTCGAGTCGGTCCGGTTCTCGTGTCTCGTAGGGACTCGGGAACCGGGTCGTTAAACAGCCTCACCAGAGTAAGGCCGGAGATGACACCCATACCTTCCGTGCATTCGCACGGAAGGTATGGTGGTCAGCAGAGGGCATGGGCGGGTCCCTGCGACGGAGGACGTCGCAGGGAACCCCGCTTCTGCTTTGTAGGACGGCAGCCCTACCCTGCGCGGTGCCATGCTCCGCGCAAGGTCGCCGGAGTATGACGCTACGCAGAAGTTGCAGGGAGGACGTTCTGCAAAGAACGATGAAAAGCTGGGGGCCTAAATGCAAGGGTTTCAAAAGATGAGGGTCAAAAAGTAAATGAAGAGGACCAAATTGTAAAGTCGGTCAAAGTCTCTTCTTAGGCTCAAGTTTTTATACAAGACCAATTTGAACCTAAGAATTTTAATGGTGAATTTTAATTCTAGGTTGGACCATGTTTGACTGGTTAATTTGCGTAAAAACCCAAATTAAGTTATTAATTGGGCATGGTTCTCTTTTTAGGTCAAAATAGGTTTTTAAGGCCAAATTGAAGGTATAAACCCTAGAGAGTATTTTTATATGAATTTTAGAGGGTTTATTTGATTTTTATCCTGCCTCGAACCTCATGAATTGAAGTGGTGTGTTTTAGGGTTACAGAATGTCATTTAATTCCTAGAAGTTGTTACAACCCTTTTTTAGATCAGATCATCCTACTTTCCTTCTTGTTAAGCTTATTTGACCTGTGTTTGGACCCTTAATTACCCTGTTTGCAAACTGCATTGGTGACATTGCAGTTTTACCCCTTATGATTTGTTTTATTCTTAAACTCATAATTCTCTGAGTTAAGCCTTTCTTTGGGTCATGTAGGAGTTTTTTTTCACATATCTTGGTTAGATTGTGCTAGTTAGGGTTTATGATGAGGTCTCATCATGTATAAAATACAGAATTAAAATAAATAACAGTCTCACAAAAGCAATCACACAAAGGCACAAGTGATTTTTAGGTGGAAATTCAAACCGGGTGAAAACCACCACCTAACCCTTTCGAGTTAGGATTTCCCAATCGACAAAGTCGATCAAATCCACTAAATGAACTACTTAAAACGAGGGTAGTTCAACCTCAGTACAACTATGCTACTTTATACTCGAGGGTAGCATACCTCAAAACCACCCCTCTTTACGAGGAGTATTTTATCCCTCGATGGAGATGGGAATTCGCAAAGTGAATACCCAACCAAAGACAATAAAGTATAACAGTCCTAGAGAGCCACAAAACTTAACCTAGATACTATAGGAGTTTAGAAACTTCCCTTTGGTGAAAGTGCGTCAGCGTGATGACGAGGGTGCGTGAACCACGCGATGGCACCTCGTCGCTCTCGTAATCGCGGAGGGAGAGCGGGAGTGCAGCGAAGTAGAAGCTCTCAAGAGTGTGGACAAGGGTTTAGAGAGCAGCACTTCTAGATGATCTTCTTCTTTTGACACAAGAGATGTAGAAATGTGTTGCTTGGTGTGTCTCTATGCAAAGCAAGGGTCCT
Organism: Thalassia testudinum; assembly: GCA_037157565.1. NCBI lineage: Eukaryota > Viridiplantae > Streptophyta > Magnoliopsida > Alismatales > Hydrocharitaceae > Thalassia > Thalassia testudinum. The sequence goes on from JAZHRO010000073.1 coordinate 137,294,421, forward strand.
CCTTTATTTATAGAGGGCCTAGGAAGGTTTTGGAAGACCTTAGAAGGCTTCCATAACCGTTGGGGTTGAACTCAAGGCAAAACTGGCCGTAATCAGAATCATTTATAATTTTGATAGGGTCATCAGACATCTGGTACAGGTATCAGACGACTGGAAAACTAGTTTAATACGTTTGGGAACTAAGTTAGACATTTGATTCTAGGCGGGTTTCCTTCCTGACTTGGTTCAGACCTAAACAGAGTTCTAGTGTAAGGCCATCAGACGACGTACAAGATGTCTGGCACTAGGTTTGGATGTCTGGAAACCTATTGTACTGCGGGAATTGATTCCCAAGATAGGTTAACGACTAGAATATCTGACAAAGTGATTTTGGGTCATCAAGGCTTAACGGTCAGATATCAGACGTCTGGGGTCCTCTACGGACGTCTTATAGAAGCCTAACGGTTATTTTCCTCAACGGTTACTTTGTTAGCCAACGTTCCACTAATTGGACGTCTGACACAACCATCAGACGTCTGGACTAAAGTCTAGATGTCTGATTTCGACAGATAGAACCTACTAAGTCCAGCCTAAGTTATTGGACATCTGAGTCAACAGTCAGACGTCTTAAAAGTCACTATCAGACATTTGATTTCCAGATTAAACGTCTAATTAGGCTATCAGAACCCTATTTAGGTTTCCTAAGTTCTCTACAGAAAACCTAAGTATCCTAGGGTTGTGCAGGTGTTCCTAGGACTACTTTGAGGGTACTTTGAGGCTCTTTAACATGCTACTAAGAGATAAAATAAAGAGCAACAAAATAACAAAGTACAAATTACAATGAATAAGAAGGGAAATCTATCCTATTCTTCATCTCCTTCCTTCTTCACGCTTTCGCTCCTCGCGAAGCTCCTCCTCCTCTGTTAAGCTCCTCCAATCCGCCATGAAAGCGAGCTCGAACTTTGTCTAAACACGTCTCCATTTGCAATTAACCTGAAATCTATGACTTCAAATGCAAAAGTTAAATAACACGTGTTTTGTTATCATCAAAATAAATGATCGTGGTGTTCTAGCACCAACAGTGGGAACAACCTTAGTTGAAACTCTATTGAGTTTGTACACGGCTGTCTTGAGTGCTTCACTCCAAAGAGACAATGGTAAAGAAGAGTTGCTTATCATACTCCTAACCATGTCCATAAGTGTTCGATTTCATTTCTCGGCGACTCCATTTTGATTTGGCTTACTAGGCATTGAGAATTGATGTTCAATGCCTTGTTCCTTAAGGAACCTAGCAAATGGACCTGGTTTTTGTTGACCTCCTATAAACTTACCATAATATTCACCACCCCTATTTGATATCACAATTTTTATTTTATTACTTAATTGTCTCTCTATTGTTGTTTGAAAATCCTTAAAGGGATCTAGTGCTTCTCTCCTTTCAAACAATAAGTTGAGATACGTATATCGTGGGTAATCATCAATAAAGGTGATAAAATATTTCTAACCACCTAAACAATGAGTGGAGAAAGGCCCACAAATGTCTGTGTGTATTATTTCAAGAAGTTATGTGCTTCTCCTAAATCCGTTATTGTGTTTGTTTGTATGCTTTCCCTTTATGCATTCCATACAAACACTAGAGTCAGTGAAATCAGGAGAATCTATGACTCCCTCTTTTACCAATTGTTTGACTCGCTTCATGGAGATATGACCTAATCTTCTATGCAATAACATTGATGACCTATCGTTACTTAATTTACTTTTATTGCCAACACATGCATTAACAAAAAATGTTTGCTCAAAATACGAATCCAGATGCAATTTGTACAAACCATCAATAGTAATACTAGATCCAACACAATCCCCATTGTTCATAATTTCGAAAGAGGCTTCATCAAGGAAAAATTTATAATCAGAATTACATACCATAAAAAATAGAGATTAAATCATGAGAAAATGAGGCTACATAAAATATGTTTTCTAAATCCAAAATATGACTAGTATTTAGAATGAGCCTGTAGGTTCCCACTGCTTCCACATGTGAACACATCCGATTGCCCATATAGATGTTTCATTCACTTGGCATTAGGCTCTTGGTGCTCAAAAATCCCTACAATGTGTTGGCAACATGGATTGTAGCACCATAATCATTCCACCATGTATTTTTAGGTACATCAATTAAATTACATTCAAAATACATAAGACAATAAAGTTACCTTTCTTTTTCAGCTATTCCTTTCGTTTTGGACAATCCTTGTTGAGGTGTCCTGCCTTCTTATAGAAGAAGCATTTTCCCTTTCCAGGAACCTTATTCTTCTTCCCCTTATGGTTAGGCTTCTTTCTCCATGCTTGTGCTCCTTTATGTGTAACCACATGTGCACTCTCAACCTTTTCCTATTTGAGCCTACTTTCTTCTTAAATGCACATGGCCAATAACTCATTTATTGCCCATTTCTCCTTAAGTGTGTTGTATGAAATCTTGAGTGGCCCATATTCAAAAAGTAGAGAATTTAGGATGAAAGTGACAAGAAATGACTCTAAAATCTCTAGCTTGAGCATCTTTAATTGTGAAGCAATATTGCTCATCTTCATTATATTCTCCCTTATGCTAGTGATACAATTATACTTCATGGAAGTTAACTTCAGCATTCAAGTACTTGTCAATGCTTTATTAGAACTCTTAAATTGTTTCTTAATAGCTTTAAGATGTTTCTTAGTCATTTGGCACTCAGGGATTGAACCCCTTATATTCTTGGCAATATTTGTTTGTATGAGCATAAGACTTAAGTGATTAGATTCTTTCCATTGCTCATGCAAATCCTCGATATCATGACTAGCATTATCCAACGATTTAACTAGTTCTGACATGCAGATTGCATAGTCAAGCTTCATGCATCCTAATGTCAATAAGATTTTCTCCTTCCATTTAGTATAATTATAACCAATTAAGATAGGAACATAACCCATGACATTAAACTGGGTAGACATAAAATTAGTAGAATTTGCAAATAATAAGGTCACAACACAATATCCATCAATCCAAAACTTTATTCAAAATGCTAACCTATTTAACATTTTGATAAATAAGTCAAGCACCATTATAAATCTTGCTGTGGTGACGGATTTATAACAAGCTATTGATTTACTCTTTAACAATAAAGCCATCAAGTTCATAAATACTCATTAAGAATTCTATACCTGTGGGTGACTAGAATTCTTAAAATATAACTTAATGCTTTATCTGGTCATGTAAACATATAACTCATTTAAAAAAAAAGTGACACAATTAATTCTCAAATTCCTTTACACGAATTTTGGGACCACTTCTAGCCGCTGTGACTATTTTAGAGATAGTCCAAAATCATCTAAAATGTGAATAAAAAATTAGATTTATATCACTTGGATGCTGTGGCCACTCATTGTGGTTAAATCTAAATCTTGACCCATTTACATTTGAGAATTCACATGACATTACAAATTTGATGAATCTTTTGAGTCAACTAAAAATGTTATTAGCAATATATACATGCCAATAATTCGCACATAAATACATTGTTAACACATGCCTACTAGAGCATTGTGTTGGTGCTAGAGTACCATGATCGTTTATTTTAATGATAACAAAACATGTGTCTTTTAACATTTATTTTTGTGTCATAATTTTCAGGTCAAATTACAAATGGAGACAGGTGTTTAGGCGGAGTTGTAGCTCGCATCCATGGTAGATTGGAGGAGCTGGAAAAAGGCGGAGGAGTTTCGCAAGGAGCGAAAGCTTGAAGATGGAAGAACAAGAAGAATAGAATAGATTTCTATTTATCTTTTTCTATGTACTTTTGTCTTTATATTCTTGCTCTTTTTATTTTCTTAGAATATTTGTTAAAGAGCCTCAAAAGATCCTTAAAGTAGTCCTAGGAACACCTGCACTACCCTAGGATACTTAGGTTTTCAATAGAAAATTTAGAAAACCAAAATAGAGATCAGACAGCCTTTTCAGACGTCTAATCTGAATTTCAAACGTCTGATAAAAACTTTTAAGATGTCTGACTGTTGGCTTAGATGTCCAATTATTTAGGATGGACTTAGTTAGTTCTGTCTGATGAAATAAGACGTCCAGACCTTAGTCCAGATGTCTGAAGCCTTTGCCAGACATCCAATTAGTGGACCGTTGGCTTCCTTTACAAACATTGAGGAAATGACTGTTGGCCTCGTATCAGACGTCCGTAGAGGACCTCAGACGTCTGATACATGACTGTTTTTCCTCGACTGACCCAAAATCTTCCATCAGAGATTTTATAGCCGTTAGACTCGTTGGGAATCCATTTCCAGAGAATAAATAGGTTTCCAGACGTCCAGACCTTGTGTCAGACGTCCTATGTGTCGTCTAATAGCCATACACTAGAACCTTGTTTAGGTCTGATTTCAGTCAGGAAGGAAAGTCGCCTAAAATCAGACGTCTGACTTAGTTCCCAGACGTCTTAAATCGGTTTTCCAGACGTCTAATGTCAGGACTAGACGTCTGATTGACCCTGTCAGAATCATGATTATTTCTGACTACAGCCTGATTCTCTTTGGCTTTGCACCCAACGGCTATGGAAGCCTTCCAAGGCCTTCCAAAGCCTTCCTAGGGCCTCTATAAATAGAGAAGGACCCCTTGGCTTGAGAGATACACCCAAGACACACCCTTGCTAGAATGTTTCCACTTACTTGTGTCAAAAAGAAGTAGAAGATCAAATAGAAGAAGCTCTAGCTCTACAAGCATTCTCTTCAACCTAAGAGCTTCATCCTACTGTGCACCCGCTCTCCTGCCAACGTTACGAGAGCGCTGTTGTGCCAAAGCGTGGTTCACGCACTCGCATCGTCACATCGATGCACTTCCACCAAAGGAAAGTTTCCTAACGCCTATAGAAGCTAGGATTAAGTATTTGAGGCTCTATAGGATTGTTGTACTTTATATTGTCTTTGGTTAGGTATTTGCTTTGCAAATTCCCGTCTCCTTCGCGAGATAAATTCCTTCTTGTGAAGGGAAGGGGCTTCGAGGAACACTACCCTCAGTCTAAGTAGTGTGGTTGTAATTGAGGTTTAGTCACCCTCGTTTAAGTGACTGAGTTTAGTGGATTTGATCGACTAGGTCGATCGGGAAATCCTAACTTGAGAGGGTTAGGTGGTGGTTTTCACTCGATTTGGGTTTCCACCTAAAAATACTTGTGCCTATTGTGTGATTACTTAATTTTGTGAGATTGTATATTTTTATTTCGTACTTTATTACGTCACGCATATCTCACCCCCTCCAACCAGGAAATTACACTTGGTATCAGAGCAGGTTTCGTATTTTCAGTGTTACACACCGGCGAAGATCCGATGGAGGGAAGCGTTATCGCCACTAGAATCGTCGAGGGACAGTCCACCATCCGACCACCTTTCTACGATGGAAGCAACTACGGCTACTGGAAGTTACGAATGAAGATGTGGCTTCAAGCCATTGACTTCGCTTTATGGGAACGTTGTGAAACCCGATATGAAGTCCTAGAGAAACTAGAGAGAGGCTATTTTGTTACGACCTGATTCCCGAATCCCTATAGGACACGAGACCGGCCCGACTCGACTGATCCCAAGACCCAGTCGTCCAACGAGAAACAACCAAAAAGCCAAAAAATAAGCCACATTCACTATCCTAAGCAACTAACAGTAAATGAGTACAGCAGTAAAGAAAGTAAAAACTGCTACAGTACCTATCACTACCATAACAATAGAACAATAACAAAGTACAGGAACATAAAGGTGCCAAAAAATAAAGGTCCAGAACATAAAGTACATGAGTCTGAACTCACTACTACAAAAAGGTACAGCAAAAGAAACTACTGCTACTAAGCTCTACTGGGCCCAGCACCCTCTGCAGCCATAGACTCGAGCTGCTCAACATCTAGACCTGAAAAGGGGTTATGAGTACACAAAGTCAGTGAACGCTGAGTAGAGTGGCAACCAACTAACTAAAGCAGTAAAAGTGGACAAGTAGCTATTTATTCCATTTACTTTATTTCACAATTTATTCCTTTTTACCCATTGGTTTATTTATCAGAATCTCTTTCTTGATCTCGAATGTTCCTCGTGGGAACGATCTTGATTGCAGTCTTTTCCGAAGAGTAGAAGTTGCAAGTGGTGCTCTCTTGGCCTGGAGAGTCCCCCATGGTGGTCCTACACCCAGTCAACCACCCCAAGGTCACGGACATACGTAACGGTGACTACAGCACGCGCGAAAAGCGCACGGGTAGCTACCCTGCACTGGCACGCAGTCAGTCGTTTCCATTAACGAGTGCGCCCAAGTACAGTACGGAACAGTATAGGGCCTAGCCCTCTCAGTAAGAGGGGTCTAGCCCCTAAGAACCAAACAGGGGTCTCGCCCCTCCACAGTCCGCTCACCCTCGCCTGACTACACTGGTTTGCCCAGTGGGCCTAACAAGTCGGTGTTGGGTGGCTAGCTGAACCTCGTGTCCCGTGGGGTGGCAAGTTCTCTCCCTACACTAGTAGCACTCCCCGGTACAGTGTACACGAGGGCCAAGTAGTCGGTGTAGAGTGGCCAATTCTAACCCCAGGTCCCAACCCAAGGGCGGCTAGCTCTGCTCTACACTAAACATGGGACAGTCGCTCTCCTTGGTATTACGTACTCAAGGGCCAGCACACTTCCCCACTCACATCTTTCGGATCCATTCCATTTATTTCCAGGAGCTCTACTCCTAATTCCCCGTAGGGTTCATGCTCATATTTCTCATGTCATTCCATACCAGGTTTCATCATTCCCATTCCTATTCTCAGGTTCTACACATGCAGCTTGTATTTCTATCATTCACATTTTCGTTCTCAGATTATACACATGCAATTTGTTTTTCTATCATTCATATTTCCATTCTCAGATTATACACATGCAGCTCGTGTTATATCTTTTAACGTATACAATAGGTAAGGTTACATGTAACTGTTAATTAGCACAGGTAATTCATAATTCACAGGCAGCTTTTGTTTATTTACAGGCAGTTGTTAACATTTCTGTTTACTTATTCAAGATTGCAATTCAATCACATATACAAACATTTCAAGTATTTATCGTCCTAGGTTTCATGCCACATCCTAGGTTCTTCTCATTCATTCCACACATGCATTCCTATTTATAATTAAATTAGGGGAAGCCACTCTACCAGTCAACCCAGGAGGATTGGGGGCTTGGACGACAGGCTCACGTGCCTCAACAAGCCCCGAACCCGCAACTGAAGGAAGTCCTATAACAAGGAATCATCATAAAGGAACATTCAAAATAGTATAGAAATCCTTCTAACAAGTATAAGAACTCACAAGGAAAACGTCGGTATCTTATTTGCATAAAACGGACCTCAAACGGACCCTAAACTGGTCAAAAATAGGGTTACTGACTCAAATCAGACATCTGGAACAACTTCCAGACGTCTTAAAAGTGTCCAGAAATGCACCTCAAGCTCTGTGTCTACTCCAGATGTCCAGGAACTCTTCTGGACTATCTGGACCCAGCTCCAGTCGTCCGACCTCCTCTCCGGACATCTGGAAGTGCTTCTAGCCATCTGGTAAGTCGCCCAGACGTCTGAAATGAGTAGGAGAGCATGTCCTGCATCTTCCCAAAGCAAATCCTACATGCCACCAGCAAATCTTCTCAAAATGGCCACGCGAAGAGTAGCTGCGGAGCGGCCCACATGGCCGTATTTGCAAAGAGAACGTACCTTCGCGAAGGCCTCTCTTCAGACATCTAGAACCGCCTCCAAACGTCCGCATAGTCGTCTGGATGTCACTCCAGACGTCTAATTCTAGGAAAAATCCAAAACCAGAACTTGCTCCCGCTCGCTCCCGCCATGCGTGGCCGCGGCTCGTCTCCTCTCCTGTAGCTCCGGCTGCAGCAGTGTCGGGGATGACTTCCCCGACGCACTCCTCCTCCCTCCCGTATGCGCCGCTCCAGTCGTGCGCCCTTCGGTGAGCTCCCACACGAGCTTGCGAGCTCAACTCCTCCTCTCCTCACACCACTCCTCGTCTCCACTCTCGCGCTCTTTCGCTCACGCTAGCTCTCGTGCTGGGGTGAAGAGGAAGGGAAGAAGTGGCTGGAGTGGGGAGAACGAGAGAGGAGGAAGGCAGTTTTATAAGGATGGGGTGTTAGGGTTTGCTGGAGGAGGGGAGAAGGAAGAAGGGGAGAAAACGAGAGTAGTGTCTACGTGCAGTCCGCGCGCAGACACGAAGCTTGTACCTAAAAGTTTTTTATTTCCAGACGTCTGGGAAGGTGTCCAGATGTCTTACCAAATGTCTGACCGACAGTCCAGATGTCTTAAAAGGCTCAGGACAAAACGAGTCTTAACATATTCACAGCAGCAGACCTGCAAGCTTTCCCTTAATGCGAAAGCTATGAACGCGTTGTATTGTGCCCTTAGCCCGGAGGAGTTCAACCGAATATCTCAGTGCGCCACTGCATATGAGGTATGGCACACTTTAGAAGTTACACACGAAGGTACGACTAAGGTAAAGACTTCTAAAATAAATAACTTTTTCTATGAAGTCTAACGAATCTCTAGGTGAGATGAACATTAGGTTCACTCTCATTGTAAATAACTTAAAAGCTTTAGGTAGGACCTTCATCAAAGGAGAGCTTCAAGGAAAACTACTCTGCTCCCTTGGACTGGAATGGGAGCAAAAGGTCACCGCCATCGCGGAGGCAAACGAAGTAGAGGAGCTCAATATGGAGGATCTCCTAGGCAACTTAATGGCCTATGAGACAAAGTTAAAGCAAAAGAAGAAGGATACATCAGAGCCTAAACAAAAGAAGACCCTCGCATTCAGAGCCGCATCAGATAGCGAGGTAAGTTCTGACGATGAAGACTTTAAAATTTTACTTAAGAAATTTTCCAAGTTTTGTAGGGAGTCAAAGAAAGAAAAGAAGGAGAAGAAGGAAAGCCCGAGACGTTGCTACCATTGCAACGAGAAAGGGCATCTACGACCAGAGTGCCCTATTCTTAAGAAGGAGAAGAAGAAGGAAAAGGAGAAGTCTAAGAAGAAAGCGTTCCAAGCAACTTGGGACGACTCGAGCTCGGAGGAAGAGGAAGAAGAAAATTCTGAGAAGGATGAAACTGCTTGCCTTGGTTTCATGGCCATAGGAGAAAGCAACAGTGAAAGCAGAAGCTACTCCGACCACGAGATAAATTTCGATTTACAAAATGCATTTAATGAGCTTTTTGAAGTTAGTAAATCACTTAAGATAAAAAATAAAAATATTAAAAAGAACCTTAGTTTTCTTAAAATTGAAAATGAAAGGTTAGAAAAATAACTTAAGGATCTAGAAGCTAGTCCTAAAAATGATGACTTATTGTTAGAAAATCATAACCTTATCGATGAAAATAATAAGTTGATTGAGGAAAACACTAATTTAAAAATAGAAATTTCTAGCTTAAAAACCAAGATGCATGCTATTGAAGGTGAACTTGCATGTCTTAGGGAGAAATCAAATAATTTGATAAATAAGGTAGATAACTTATATAGCCCTAAGGTTGAGAAAGTATCTCCGTCAAGGAGACCCGCTAATAGATCCGGATCCTAATTAACTTGGATACCAAGGAGAGATCTAGAATCTTGTTTTGTGGGTTTCAAGGGTGACTATAATACAAGAGATTGGACCTACAAGCTCAAGAACGGTCAACTCGAGTTGAGAGGACCAAAGAGTAGACCAAGGAGAAGGACAAGAAGACTGACGAGACGGCGAACAAATGATGGACCCGCCGCACATCGACCGCCAGACTGGAGACCGACACCAATGGCCGGGCCTTCAAACTACGGATAGGAGCCCCATCCAGTATGGCATCTACCACCTCCCTTTGGGCCATTCTATTGGTCATGGTAGGTGAGGTAACCCTTAACCTTATCTTTTTATCATTAGCATATAGATAGGGGGAGTTAAAATTATGAGCTATGTGTCAATCATTAAGGGGGAGATCTTGTTAGCTATATTTCCTTTAGAAAGGAGGAGAAAAATAATAGCTATCTTGTTATTACAAAGAGGGGGAGGACATTACTCTTGTTAGAAGAAATTCAACCCAATTATAGAAGAACATGTTTTAAGAGGGAGATATAGGATATTTAAAATTGATAAAAACCTTTTTGATAGTGTCAAAAAGGGGAAGGATTTTATGCATTAGTATTTTTTGGTTTTGTCATCATCAAAAAGGGGGAGATTGTTGGTGCTAGAGCACCACGATCGTTTATTTTGATGATAACAAAACACGTGTCTTTTAACATTTGCTTTTGAGTCCTAGTTTTCAGGTCAAATTGCAAATGGAGATAGGTGTTTAGACGGAGTTCTAGCTCTCATCCATGGCAGATTGGAGGAGTTGGACAGAGGCGGAGGAGCTTTGTAAGGAGCGAAAGCTTAAAGATGGAAGGACAAGAAGAATAGGATAGATTTCTATTTATCTTTTCTATGTACTTTTGTCTTTATATTCTTGCTTTTTTTATTTTCTTAGAATATCTGTTAAAGAGCCTCAAAGGATCCTTAAAGTAGTCTTAGGAATACCTACACTACCCTAGGATACTTAGGTTTTCTATAGAGAAGTTGGAAAACCAAAATAGGGATCAGACAGCCTTTTCAGACATCTAATTTGAACTTTAGACGTCTGACTGTTGACTTAGATGTCCGATTATTTAGGCTAGACTTAGTTCTGTCTGATGAAATAAGACATCCAGACCTTAGTCCAGACGTCTTAGGAGACGTTTGAAGCCTTTGCCAGACGTCCAATTAGTGGACCATTGGCTTCCTTAGCAAACGTTGAGGAAATGACCGTTAGCCTCGTATTAGACGTCCGTAGAGGACCCCAGACGTCTGATACATGACCATTTTTCCTCGACTGACCCAAAATCTTCCTTCAAAGATTTTATAGCCGTTAGACTCCAGACGTCCAGACCTTATGCCAGACATCCTATGTGTCATCTGATAGCCATACACTAGAATCCTATTTAGGTCTGATTCCAGTCAGGAAGGAAACCCGCCTAAAATCAGACGTCTGACTTAGTTCCCAAACATCTTAAACGGGTTTTCCAGAAGTTTGATGTCAGAACCAGATGACTGATGACCCTGTCAGAATCATGATTATTTCTGACTACGGCCTGATTCTCTTTGGCTTTGCACCCAACGGCTATGGAAGCCTTCCAAGGCCTTCCAAAGCGTTCCTAGGGCCTCTATAAATAGAGAAGGAGCCCTTGGCTTGAGAGATACACCCAAGACACACCCTTGCTAGAATATTTCCACTTGTGTCAAAAAGAAGTAGAAGATCAAATAGAAGAAGCTCTAGCTCTACAAGCACTCTCTTCACCTAAGAGCTTCATCTTGCTGTGCACCCGCTCCCCGCCGACGTTACGAGAGTGTTGTTGTGCCAAAGCGTGGTTCACGCACTCGCGTCGTCACATTGATGCACTTCCACTAAAGAGAAGTTTCCTAACTCCTATAGAAGTTAGGATTAAATATTTGAGGCTCTATAGGATTGTTGTACTTTATATTGTCTTTGGTTGGGTATTCGCTTTGCAAATTCCCGTCTCCTTCGTGAGACAAATTCTTTCTTGTGAAGAGATGGGGCTTTGAGGAACATTACCCTCGGTCTAAGTAGTGTGGTTGTAATTAAGGTTCAGTCACCCTCGTTTAAGTGACTGAGTTTAGTGGATTTGATCGACTAGGTGATGAGAACCTCATCATGAACCCAAACTAGCACATTTTGACCTAATAAATTAAACAAAAGCTCCTACAAAACCTAAGGGAAGGCCTAAATCAGGGAATTGTTGAGTAGAGAATAAAACATTACACAAGGGGTAAAACTGTAATTTTACCATTGTAGTGCATGAATGAGATTTGTAAGGGTCTAGACACAGGTTAAGTGGACTTAATAAGAGAAAAAGTGAGATGGTTTGGTCAGAAAAGGGTTATGACAACATCTGAGAATTAAATGACATTCTATAACCCTAAAACAAACCCACTTTAATTCACGAAGTTCCAGGCAAGATAAAAATCAATTAAACCCTCTAAAATTCATGAAAAAATATCCCCTAGGGTTTAAAACCTTCAATTTGGCTGTTGAAACCTATCTTGACCTAGAATGAGAACCATACCCAATTTTTGACCTAATTTGGGTTTTTATGCAAAATGTCTGATCAAACATGGTCAAACATAAAATCCAACTTCACTATTGGATTCCAAAATTTGGACCTAAGGGAAGGTCATCTTGACCCACTTTACAAAATGGTCCTCAATAATTAGACCCTTAACTTTTTGAAGCCTTGTAAAGACCCCCTATCTTTCCCGTCATTTTCTTCAATCAGGTCCCTCTGCCACCCGCTTGCACAGGCCATATCTCCGGCGACTTTGCGCGGAGGATGGCGCCGCGCATGCATGGGGAGCCAACCCCAGAATTGAAAGGGGAGCTCCCTGCAAAGCCCCCTACCGCATGGGTCGGCTCCCATGCCCTGGCGGACGCCATACTTCTCGTGCGAACACGCGCGAGGTATCGGTCTCCATCTGCCCATGTCTCTGGAGGGGTTTTTCCCATCGCTTTTGCGCTCTTCGCGGCCGGCCAACGCCTATTTAAGGAGTGGCATCCTCTGCCGCATCCTTCAAACCTGTTTTGGCCAGAGATAACCCCCCAATTTCGTCTCCTCCTCCTCCGGCCATTTGCCCGCAGGCTCTGGCAACTCTCTTCCTCCTCTCTCGTCGCCCTGCCACCATACCAATGGTAGGGTTACCTCCGCCGTCTTCCGCCGCGACTCGCTGTACAAGCAAGCACCCTCCAGCCCCTCTTCCTCGTCGCTGTCTCTTCCCCTGGGTGCCTTCATCTCCGGCGACGGCAGTATCAGCCGCTCGCCACCTCCACCTCCTCCGTTCACTCCTGACCTACTAGCTAAGTCTCTCTTACCTTTCACTTTAATTTCCCTCTATAAATTTGTTGTTTTGACCCCTCTACACCACTGTCCACCCTCACCATCTCCACCTCCGACCACCAACTTCGGCGAGGCCATTCCACCACCACAGACAGCCACAGATAGCTCCACCCCTCGCCAACAGGTCCGTGAGCATCACCTCCACCCACTAATCACCCTGCGACCCCCCACTGACCGCTCCACCCGCTGTTGCCTCCCCCCAAACAGACCCACTCACACAGACTCAGATTGACCTGGGCACACACGCCCAAGCCATTATGAGCCACGCTGACCCCCACAGTAACTTCGCCGTGCTCTGGAGAAGCCTGCCGAGCGTCCTGACGTGGCCGAGAAGCCGTTTTGCTGATTTCAGGCCTCCAGCCTCCGCCGCCATTAGCGCCGAACTTGGAGCAAGCTCGCAAGCAGCTCCAGGCTCTTCCAGCTCCAGGAGGCGCGCCCAGGTTACGTGGAAGGCTTCCGCGCACAACTCCAGGTCTTCAATTGGCAGCGAAGACCTCGGCTGGGGCAGCTTTTGCTCGCACTCCCTGCTGTGGGTGCGCAAGAGAGGTGGGGCGCAGATAGTCCCACCTCAGGCGTTTTCAAGCGCCCCGCGACGCATAAATTGCAAAAGTGATTGAGGCTTATCGCCTTAGTCACACGAGGTGAGGTCCCTCTCACCTGCTCACCAGGCCTCGTCTGCGACCACCCCCCGCGGACCTGGCCCGACCAAATTACCCAACCTGTGCACACCTTGCCCACCACCGCACGTCGGTGGGCCTGGTCTCGGGTGCGTCACCTGACCCGCATACCTGAGTAGGCTTTGGGAGAGCAAACCCTGGAGTGGAACAGAGAGAGAGAGATATGTGGGGTGGGTAGGGGTTAGGTTTTGCCTAACCATATGCCTGTTCATGGAACAGAAGAAGTAAGGAAGGAGTGGTTGAAGACTTAGCCACGAAAGCAGCTGCAGGCAAAGAGAAGAGAAGAAGAAGGCTCAGGAGCAGAAGGAGAAAAGGAAGAGAAAGAAGAAGATAGAAGCTGAAGCAAAAGAAGAGGAAGGGGAGAAGCCAGCTGAGGAAGGAAAGAAGAAGAAGCTGCCGTAGAGAGGAAGGCCAAGTGTCGGGACTCGAATAGGTTGTGTTAATATGATGAAATTATCGTTGAAGTGAGTATAGTGGTTAACCTAAATCGAGCCTAACCATCTTTTTACAAAATTTTTAACCTGGTGTTGAACGAGAATCTACGCTAACGTGTTTGGTTTTGGAAAACCCGTCGTTGTAGTTCGAAAGCGAAGGATTCGTGTTCAACAAATAAAATTTATACGGAAATAAGAATTCCGGGTCGAACACAGGGAGGCGAACGTTTGATTTAAAAACTCCGCGTTTCTTTTTATTTTGTCACCAAGAAATTCAATTTAAACTATCTAAGTATCTACAACAAATAAAAGAGAGAGAGGGAGTAAGAGAGAGAGAAGGAATACTATACATGGAAATCAAAATGAGATGTAGAATAGACAAGGAATTTATCATAAAAGAGTTCTTTCATTACAACTAGAAAACATAAAACAATTACTCTAGAAAGCATTAAAAGAATGGAGGGAGAAATGTCCTCCTCGACGATCGCTCGGAGGACGAATAGACTACTCTAGAAAGCAATAAATCTATACTAGAAAGCAGTAAAAAGAATAGGGAGAGAGAAATCCTCCTCGACGGTCGCTTGGAGGACGAGCCGGACGGGACGACGCCTGGACGAAGGAGAACGAAGCGGGACGAAGGAGGACGAAGCAGAAGAACGGGAACGAAGCAGCACGCCGTCGTCGTCGCGGGATCCACTTCCGAAGGGGGACGAAAATTTGGACTTTATCTTGCGAGAAGCATCCCGGGTGTGGGACAAGCTTCTCTTGAGCTTTGGAGAGGTAGAGAGGAGAAGGAAGGGATGAAAATTTCGTATGGAGGGGGTCTCCTTTTATAGTTGCAAGGAGTGGGGGCAAAATGGACATTACATCTTCAAAATAATAAATAAGGGGTCTTTAGTGACGGATAAAACCGTCGCTAAAGCCCCGCCGTCGCCGCCGCGCCCACGCGCGCCCGCTCGGCTGGCCTGCGCGCGTAACGCATACGCACGTCCGCGTCGTCTCAGCCGTCCGATCGCGAGATCGGACGGCTTAGATCGCGTCCGCGCCCGCTGCGTAGCGCGCCCGCCCGCGTGTGATCGAGCGTCCACCAGAGCGTCCAATTGCGCGTCGGCGCTATCGGGCGCGCGCGGCCGTTGGATCTTCATCCGACGCTCGTGCGCGCCCGCTCGCCCGCGCCTTCCACCCGCTCACCGCGGCTCGAACCCGCGACCTCCGCTTCGCCCGCTGCGCTACGCGGGCGAAATGGTCGCGCGGACGTTTTTAAACGCGAGCGACCGCAGCCGTTGGATCGAGATCCAACGGCGGAGAGGAGACGGTGCGCGGTCTTCACAGGACTCCTGCGGCCGATTGGGCGGCTGGGATGGCGCCACATGGCGCCATCTTGGCCGTCCATCTTCTGGAAGTTGTAGATGGTGCCACGGATGTCGGATTGACTCGATTTTTGTGTCGTTCGGCTGCGATCGTCGATCCGAATTCATCCGTGTGGTCGGATTTTCTATCTTAAGTGCAGATTTACACCATCCTGGCCCTTGATCTTCTAGGGTTCCCCGGTCTCTATCTGATGCTACGGATGCCTGATTAGGGCGATCTTGGAGTCGTTGAACTCCAATCGTCGCCCTGATCATATCCATACGGTTGGATCTTTGATCCGAGGCCTCGATAAAATATTTGCCCTGTCCAAGCACATAAAAGGAGACAATTAACCTCCATTTTATTCAAACTATTCTAAATGCAAGATGATGCATGTAATGCAATATTTATATCATGAAATGCAATCCTATGCTTAAGAACATGCATAAATAGACATTTTAAGTAGTGTAAATGTGTTTACATCATACCCCCATGCCTATCTTTTGCTAGTCCCTAGCAAAAACTATATGCTATTTATAAAAGAATTAGGTTAGATTATTTGGACCTGAGTTATTTTCAATCATTAAGAAATTGTCTACTTAGGAACTGAACTTTCAAAGACACCACAGTGCCCGGGTATCAGCCAAAATGCAGACTGCCTCAAGCCTCGCCTTATTCAAAGAAAAATTTCTTTTTCTGTTTTTACTCTCTTTTTTTTTTTTTTTGGATTTTCAAATTTTAGGGTTTAAGAGTGGCTTTCTACGGCCATTCAACTCACCCAAGATTTGATGAGAACCCTAAGTTTTAAGCATCTTATTGTGATTGTGATAGACTCGTTGACCGGCAATTAAAACGGACTTCGGATTTCTACGCCTCTAGGTGACCTCAAAAAGAATTCTGCCTAAAGGTGTATCTTTACAACCGGTAGCTTTCTCCCTACTTTTATTTTTTTAACGGGGTCAACACAAGGGTGAATCCAGTGTATATCTCCCCGGTTTATTCTACTTCTCCGCTTCTTCCTAAGTGTTTTGGAAATTTTTAGTGCATTTTCTGAGCTGGGTTCTGGACAACCGGTCGATGAGCTGTTACCACCGACAACTTGCCAGCCATACTCGTGCGACGAAGTGTGGCTTATTTCTTTTTGTTCTTTTCTCCTTTTTGATTTTTTTTTTTTTTTTTTTTTTTTAAGTAGGTGGCTTCCCTGGTCTAAGATTTACCTAAAGGCAGCAAAAAGAGAAAGGTCCAGTGACTGGGCTCTGGACAACCTACCTATGGGCTGTTACCCACGATAACTTGCCAGCCATATCACCCTAGAAGGTTCATTAGCTACCCAATTTCCGTTAAAATCGCCAAACAACGAGTCAGTGCAAAGAAAGTGTGTAGATGCTTAAAACTCAAAATTCCCTTAAATCAGAGGGCGGGTTGACAAGTCGTGTACTTATCACCCAAACTTATTTATTCCAATTATAATAAAATTCAGGTTGGCGAGAACTCGAAAAACAAATCCACATTTTAGTGGATACATAGGCTGATTAAGTCCAAAGACCTGAAGGGTCTTTGTGTTCAGAACATAATATAGTATTTCTTAAGATCGAAAATTTTCTTAAACCCAAATTCTCTTTCCTAATTTTGATTTTTTTTTTTTATATATAAAACAAATCTACGGAGCTGACGAATGAATTCAAAGATAAATATCCATCCCCCCATGCCTATCTAATGCAATGTCTTCATTGTATTAAAAAGACATAAAATAGAGAGGAAAAGCGTAGAAAGCACCTGAATTGCGTGGATATCGGGTCCGCTCCGAGATGAAAATGAAAAAGAACTGTATATGTGCTGAGTTTAGTGCCTTCAGCTAGGCACACTATACAAAGAAAAGAAATGAAGAATTCACATGTGCAGGTCAGAATTAGAATGAACAGAAGAATCCTATGACCTGTCAGCAAAGGTCCACAGATGTGGACCAGATTGTGGTGCAGACCCACACCCCATAATCGAGAATATCTTAGGTTCTGGATAAAAATTACCCAAAACCTAAAATCAGAATGCAAGCGGGGTCGGGCCTGCGATTTGTGAGGATGCAACCCAAGGCCAAAATGTCGGGTTACAGAGAATTGAAGCTCAAAAGGATAATCGTTAAATGTGTGCTTGAGTTTGACATCCTCGAAACAAATGTCGTAAGGGTTCTGATTTGATGGTTTCAGTTTAAAAGGAACCCTTCGACTCAATCTTCCATTTCCTCCAAAATTGACTTCCCAAATCAGAATTTCCCAGCTCCTATCCTCCTCATTCGGCATATCAAATTCCATGACCTCTTGTATATTCATCACCCCGTCTGAAATCTCCAAGTCTAGATGATGTGGCAAAATCAAAATTGACTTGGGTCTAATTATCTCAGAATTAGAATCATCAATAAGCTCAACAGGGTGTAACTGATAATCAGGGCATTGAATTAATTCCTCCAGAAAATGCGATTCTGGATCCGTATCGTGTGCCCTAATAAGATCAGTTTCCTCAGTTATTGGGCTATCAAATGATCTATCAGATTCCTCAGGCCCAATCGTCTCACAAAAATCGTGATCTGAAAACTCGTGTGAGACTTCGCAACTTGAATCTTCACCATCAGGATCCGTATCAATGTATGTCCCACAATCATTTGTCACTTTGCGTTCCAAGGAGACATACGTTTCCTCGTAACCCGGCTCAGGGATTTCAGGTGAAGAAATCAAATCATCCTTAATTGGTTGTTTTAATTCAATCTGGTCAGCTTCGTAACACGTGTCCCCCCCAATAGGTGCCTGAGCGGGTTCTATCATTGGCTTTCCTGAAGAGAGTTCATCCTGGGAATTATTCCAAGATTGAATCAAAGCAACCACGAATCTCATCCTCAATTTCGCTAATTTCCCAAGTAGAAACTCACCCGGGTTCTTATCCTTAACATCCTGGAGCCAATCCAACAAAGACTTGTTTAAATCATCAATCATTTCAATCAGGGGCTCCAATCTCTCAATGCAAGGTATTGGCTGAACTTCTAAAGATTGAATGATATTCCTCAAGTTAGCCAGAACCTTATCTTGAACCTGATTAACCTGAACCAAATGAGTTGGTTCAGGGTTGGGCGGGTTTGACATCAATGTAGAGGAATTAACGAATTGAGATTCGTTATACCCATCCTGATAATAGGTCATTTCAGATTGTTCAAAAGATGGAGATGACCTAAAGGCAGTGAAATCAGAGGATGGGTAAGGATCAGTGTATCCTTCTTGATTGTAGATCGCATTAGGTTGTTCATGAAAGGAGGACGATCTATAATCGATGCAACTCTGAGAAGGATAGAATTGAGAATCAAAGTGTTCAGGGTTAGACCCTAAACACGGGGGTCCGGAATTGTATCCCCAATCCGAATTATCCCAACTAACTGATGGTCGATTACAATACGAGTTGGGATAATTGTCATGTTGAGGATAATTTACAACAGGAGGGAAAGAGCGGGAATGCGTGAAATATGTGGAAGGATTCATGAGACACGGGAGGAAGAAAGGTGCCCTGCAATACAAACAATCAAACCTGTCCTTAAATGGGTTAGCCTACAGACCTACAGACTCTCAAAACCCGTCTTGAGATAAAGGAACGATTTGATCTACTTCTGTCTGTTCAATCCAACCAGTTAGAAGGAGGGACTGGGGAGAAGGTTCTTCCTTCGGCTTGCGCCTCCGGTTCCTAGTGTACCCCCCAGCCGCGATCGTTTGACTCTGCTCCCCTAGCTAGACATCAGATTGAACAGTAGAAACAGACTAATCGAAAATAATCTCGTTCTGAGTTCTGAAGAGCGAGTCCAATCCTTAAGGCCAACGTCTACTCTGTTTTATTTAGGGCTAGGTTTGAATGTGCTTTGGAATGTGATGGGCCCTTTAAATGGGTTGTGCCCTTAATGATTGATTGCTTTGTGTGTGCGTGCACAACCAGTGGTTTTCAAGCAAGATTATTTTTGATGTGGTGAATTTTAAGGTTCAAATCTTGCTTAGTAGCTTTTAGGATTCAACTTTAAGTGTTTTCAATCAAGTTTCATTGGCACACCAGATTTTGCAAGCACAGGTGAAGATATTTTCCTTTAAAGTTTAAAAGGAATGTGGAGTGCCTGGTAGATCCCTAAGAGTTGAACCTAATTGGCAGCTACTTGATGAGTTGATTTTATTTGAAGTGGTGCGGCCCAATCAACTCAAACAATTGGCCTCAAATGCACCACTAAGTTAGGCACACAAAGATGGTTAACTTAGAATGATTTCTACTCTTTTATGTGTTGCTTTATGTGTACTGGTCCCACAGATCAGAACCCAGTTGAGTAGAAACAAATCAATTTGGTTAAGTGCCTTTAAATGTGGGTGTACATTGTGTATTTGTTGAAAATTACCCCACAAAATTATCTTTTTACTTTTTTTTATATAAATGAAGGTGGAATGAATGTGAGTGAGAATCCAAACAACCAAACTATTCCTAGGATTTATGCAAACACCTAGGTTAATTGGAATTTGGATTCAATGTGGCGAATGAAATCTATGGAGGGGGAAAGAATGGGTGATAACTTACAAAACCCTTCACAGCACTTTACTCCAATCTACCGCTTTTGCTTGCCTCAAAAGAGTACCTGCAATTACAATAAGAAAGGAGAAAAGTGAGGTAAATGATTTGTAAGTTACAAAACGTGAAGAGAAATCAAAGATCGTTGCCTCCCCGGCAACGGCGCCAAAATGTTGAACGAGAATCTACGCTAACGTGTTTGGTTTTGGAAAACCCGTCGTTGTAGTTCGAAAGCGAAGGATTCATGTTCAACAAATAAAATTTATACCGAAATAAGAATTCCGGGTCGAACACAGGGAGGCGAACGTTTGATTTAAAAACTCCGCGTTTCTTTTTATTTTGTCACCAAGAAATTCAATTTAAACTATCTAAGTATCTACAACAAATAAAAGAGAGAGAGGGAGTAAGAGAGAGAGAAGGAATACTATACATGGAAATCAAAATGAGATGTAGAATAGACAAGGAATTTATCATAAAAGAGTTCTTTCATTACAACTAGAAAACATAAAACAATTACTCTAGAAAGCATTAAAAGAATGGAGGGAGAAATGTCCTCCTCGACGATCGCTCGGAGGACGAATAGACTACTCTAGAAAGCAGTAAATCTATACTAGAAAGCAGTAAAAAGAATAGGGAGAGAGAAATCCTCCTCGACGGTCGCTTGGAGGACGAGCCGGACGGGACGATGCCTGGACGAAGGAGAACGAAGCGGGACGAAGGAGGACGAAGCAGAAGAACGGGAACGAAGCAGCACGCCGTCGTCGTCGCGGGATCCACTTCCGAAGGGGGACGAAAATTTGGACTTTATCTCGCGAGAAGCATCCCGGGTGTGGGACAAGCTTCTCTTGAGCTTTGGAGAGGTAGAGAGGAGAAGGAAGGGATGAAAATTTCGTATGGAGGGGATCTCCTTTTATAGTTGCAAGGAGTGGGAGCAAAATGGACATTACATCTTCAAAATAATAAATAAGGGGTCTTTAGTGACGGATAAAACCGTCGCTAAAGCCCCGCCGTCGCCGTCGCCGCCGCGCCCACGCGCGCCCGCTCGGCTGGCCTGCGCGCGTAACGCATACGCACGTCCGCGTCGTCTCAGCCGTCCGATCGCGAGATCGGACGGCTTAGATCGCGTCCGCGCCCGCTGCGTAGCGCGCCCGCCCGCGTGTGATCGAGCGTCCACCAGAGCGTCCAATTGCGCGTCGGCGCTATCGGGCACGCGCGGCCGTTGGATCTTCATCCGACGCTCGTGCGCGCCCGCTCGCCCGCGCCTTCCACCCGCTCACCGCGGCTCGAACCCGCGACCTCCGCTTCGCCCGCAGCTGCGTCGCCGCTGCGCTACGCGGGCGAAATGGTCGCGCGGACGTTTTTAAACGCGAGCGACCACAGCCGTTGGATCGAGATCCAACGGCGGAGAGGAGACGGTGCGCGGTCTTCACAGGACTCCTGCGGCCGATTGGGCGGCTGGGATGGCGCCACGTGGCGCCATCTTGGCCGTCCATCTTCTGGAAGTTGTAGATGGTGCCACGGATGTCGGATTGACTCGATTTTTGTGTCGTTCGGCTGCGATCGTCGATCCGAATTCATCCGTGTGGTCGGATTTTCCATCTTAAGTGCGGATTTACACCATCCTGGCCCTTGATCTTCTAGGGTTCCCCGGTCTCTATCTGATGCTACGGATGCCTGATTAGGGCGATCTTGGAGTCGTTGAACTCCAATCGTCGCCCTGATCATATCCATACGGTTGGATCTTTGATCCGAGGCCCCGATAAAATATTTACCCTATCCAAGCACATAAAAAGAGACAATTAACCTCCATTTTATTCAAACTACTCTAAATGCAAGATGATGCATGTAATGCAATATTTATATCATGAAATGCAATCCTATGCTTAAGAACATGCATAAATAGACATTTTAAGTAGTGTAAATGTGTTTACATCACCTGGCCTACTTAATTTTATCTTGGTCACTTTTAGGCCTAAGGTCGAACTCAGGGAGGTGGGGATTAAGGGTGAATAAGTTTCTACGCCTTTCCTACAACGAATCTCTTCCGTGCGTTTATTATGTTTTTGGTTTTTTTCTATTTAAGATTGTTTTGCTGATAATTTTATTCTTGAGGTACATCCTCAAAATCAGGTCCTTGGCTTCGAGCTAAATTGTTCTTGGCTTCGAGCCAAATTAGGGTTCCAAAAATGGATTTTGCTATTCGCAAGATCGAGTACCTGCAAGACAAGGATTATCTTTTCTCTTTTACTTTTTTTTTTATCTTTTTAATAGCAGGAAACAAAAGAGAAATAAAAACTAGATAGGTTGCTTGTAAAGAAATAAATATAGTCTATATATATATGGATATATATATATATATTATATATAGGGGTGGGGGTGGAGGTGGAAATGGCGTGTAGCACAATGTCGAGTTGGTCCACGTCTAGTAAGACGCAACCAACAAGACAAAGTGCCGCGTAGAGTGTAGGATGGATGTGTGGGAGTGTGTGCGGAGGCGCTTTCTTTACGCAGGTATCGGGGAATATCAACAACTGGTGTAGATATTCCTGCAATATAACGCGTGGTGGAGTGACTAGTGCGTATGGATGAAGGTAGGTGATATGTATGTAAATATATATATATATATATATATATATATATATATATATATATATATAGGGTTGTAACTATATAGGTGTATATGTAGTTATATATATATATATATAAATATATATATAGGTATATATATATATCTATATTTATAACTAGATATATATGTATATATATTTAACTATATAGATATAGATATATAGATATATATAGTAATATATGTATCTAGATATATATATGTATATATTTATGTATGTATATATACTTATATATAGTTGTATAGGTATGAATGTATATATATACATATAAATATATATATATAAGTATGTATAGGTGTGTGTACACGTGAGTGTGTACAAGTGTGGTGTGTGTATGAGTGAGGGAGCGTCTGCTGGAGAGGAGTGTGAGAGAGAGCGAGTGTTTAAGCCGTTTGGCGGACACAAGCGTTGTCTGATGGCACAGGTGCACGTAGGCGTAGCCACGCAAGGCTGGACGCGGGCGATGGAGCGAGCACGCGTGAGGGAGAGCGCAATGCAGTGCACTACGTAGCATAGCGTACTGTGCTGCGGGTTGGAGTGAACGCGAGCAAAGACGTAGGCGTGGGCGCAGACGGGCGCAGGCGCGGGCGCAGATGCGAGTGACTGACTGGAGGTGGCAGCGGCAAGGGGAGAGAGCGCGCGGTGACTGGATAAGTGAGAAACTCTCCGGTTACCGCACTGTAGCACAGTGTCGCGCTGAGACGCGTGAACAATAGCTACAGTGCCGCGTGCGAAGAACAACCGGTTGCGGCCGGTTCTGTGTGCGTTGGCGTGCTGGATGGCGCCTGCGCATGCGGAAGGAGCTTGCGGCCAGCTACTGGCGTGCGCGCGATGCTTGTGCTGCTGCTGCTGGAGCTCCGGAGCTTGGAGCTTCGGCAATGGCGAGAAGGGCTTTCGCAATGGAATCAGAGAGTGAAACCACCACGCCCACCTGCACTTGGATGAGTTGGGTGGTGGTGGAACTCATAGTGGTGGTTGTGGGACCACTGTGAGCCTGCTCCTGCCTGCAGTGTATCTCTTCAGTGGGAAGAGGTACTGCGTATGGAGGGGAGAGGGGAGGAAGATGGCCTGGATGGAGGTGGCTACGGGTGTTGGTGTTCCAGGCTCCCCCTCGCAAGGAAGAGGATAGGGCTTTTTAAAGGAGAGGGAGGCATGCCACAGCCATAACCTGGGTGTGCATGACCAGCCATGCAGCTGGCAGAGCATGCTGCTGGTAGAGAATGGAGCGAAGAAGAGCAAGCCCATGCCCTGAGCCGAGCGAGGGAGAAGAAATTCAAAGCAAAATAAAAAAATGAGGATGGTGAAATTGCGAGGCAGCACTTGAAGAAGATGTTATTTACATGGCCAATTATTCACTCTCCTCCCCTCTCAAATAAATGCATGCATGTGTCAATTTTACAAATGCAACTATAGCTACCTAATATGCAATAGCAGTGCTAGGAAATAACACAAGATGGCATATTTGTTGGTGTATTTTTTCTATGCAATCATACCCTCATGCCTATCTTTTGTTAGTCCCTAGCAAAACATTTTGTATTGTATTTAGAATGATCTTAAGCTGAAGATTTTCTTCTGAGGCGACATGGTTGTGTTTATTTGTTGGATATTGTGAGAACCAATTGCAGAGAAGACTACCAGTACTTTAAGTCTTACGTGATATAGACCATCTCTCGACTAACTTGGACTCTTGATATTTAAACCTTAAGTACTATTTCCAGGACTCAGAAGGTTTTTGCCGTACTCGAGAGCTTAAGAGATTATGGCTTGTGCTTAGTGAAGGATCAAGACTGACCAGATGAACATTAAGACTCAAGCCCAGGGTTTCACGAATCTTTAAGGCAGGTTGGTCCCAGTTTCAGCTCATGTTTTCGGATTGACCCTTTAAAAAGTTGACAGAAAACTCAATTCCCATTTTATCACATTTGTGGCTCAAAGAATATATGGTAGAAACAGGGTATTTGTAACTTTTCCTTGAAACATTTTCAGGGAGAAGAATTTACAGACATTTGCGAGATATACTGACTTATTTGCATAGTTTTTTTTTTTTTTGAAACACATGTCAGTATATCTCTTACAACTTTATTTGAAGGAGCACACTTTTCTTTTGGTGGGAGAGTTCCTTTTTGGTGGAAAGGGTTTCTCCTAGACACAAGACTAAAGCCTGGGATAAAAAGTCTACCTGTGCGCATAGGTAAGGACTCTACCTTCCCTAATGAACACTAGGGTTGGATCTTATGTTCACCTGGTCTTTCTTGATATGTGTAGTGTGAACCAAGATTACTTAGGCTCTCGAGTAGAAGCAAACCAATGGATCCTGTACTGATATTTCAGGTATAAGAATACGTCCTTGGTTAGGAGAGATTTCGGTCTATCTTGTCAATGCTCAAGTGAATTAAGCCGAGCCTAAGCGAATCAAGCTTTTGTGGCCTGGAAAGTCTTCAAAACAGTGGTTGAATATCGGTAAACACTTATTGTATTTTTGTTTCAGCCTTCAGATCATTACTAAATACCATGTTTTTTTATGCTATGTACATATTTATAGATGGATGGAAGCTGCATGATACCATATAATACCCAGATCCTATAGATGCCTATCCACCCCCAATGCCAAACGATGCTATGTCCTCATATGTATGTAGGGTAGAGTAGAGGAAGGTCCAAGGATTGGGGAATGAGAGCTGAGGTGCAGGGTATTTAGCAGGGTGGTAGGGTGGGTGGATGGTGGGTGGTGAAGTGAAAAGGTGCGAAGTGAAGTGTCAGTGACAGTGATGGAGTGTTGCTAGGGTGCCTCCTAACGAGCGCTAAATTTAACGTCCCCAGCTGGACTCAGAATGAGGCACGAAATTAGTTACCCTTCAGCAGGGCAACAGTTTCTCCAACGGGGGCAGGTTCATGAGTAAGATAAGGTTTTAAACGCTGCCCATTGACTGTAAATTTACGCCCAGATTTGAAATCTTTAATTTCAACAGCTGCGTTGGAAAATGGTCTCGAGACCAAGAAGGGACTAGTCCATTTGGACTTCAATTTCCCTGGAAAGAATTTGAGCCGGGAATTGTAAAGCCAAACTTGCTGGGATGGCTCAAATTCCTTTCGTCGAATTCGGCTGTCGTGAAAAGCCTTAGTGCGTTGCTTGAAAGTTAAGGCAAAATCATAGGCTTCACGACGGAGCTCTTCCAGCTCTTGGAGTTGGAGTTTTCTTTCTCGACCACACAGGTCTGGGTTGAGGTTACATTGGCGAACCGCCCAATAGGCGCGGTGCTCCAACTCCACAGGCAAATGACAAGGCTTCCCGTAAACGATTCTATAAGGAGACATACCTAGGGGAGCCTTGAAGGTGGTCCGATACGCCCAAAGTGCATCAATCAGCTTGTCGGATAAATCCTTACGGTCAGGCTGAATAGTTTTCTGGAGAATTTGCTTGATTTTCCGGTTTGACACCTCAGCCTGGCCGTTCATCTAAGGATGATACGGAGATGCGATACGATGGTGGACTCCATATTTCCTTAGAAGTGCCTGAAAAGAAGCATGGGTAAAATGGCTTCCTCCATCCGAGATAATGGCTCGAGGGATCCCAAAGCGCGCAAAAATGTGGTCTTTGACAAATCGAGTGGATATGACATGGTAGCATGGAACGTAGGAATAGCGTTGATCCATTTCGAAACATAATCAACAGCAACGGGGATGTATTCGAAGCCATTGGAAGGAGGAAAGGGACCCATGAAATCTTTTCCCCAAATGACAAAGATGTTCGTAGCTAGGATGGGTTGCAAGGGCATCATGTCACGACGTGACATTGACCCTAATGATTGGCACCTAGTGCAATGTTTGGCATAATTGTGTGCATCTTAGTGAAGGGAGGGCCAAAAGAAACCGCACTGTAACACCTTGGCTACAGTTTTCCTCCTAGAGAAATGGCCTCCGTAGGCCTGATCGTGGCAGAAGGATAGCACACTGGCGACGGATGATCTGATTAGCACCTATTCGAAAAAGAAGTGGATTATCCCAGAAGTAATACTTTGCTTCTGCCATGAGATGCTCACGCTGGTTTTTAGGCTAGCCACGTGGAAGGGAACCAGAAGCAAGGTAATTCGCAATGTCGGCATACCAAGGTCCACTTGCTACATTAATTGCCAATAGGTGCTCATCGGGAAAAATCTCATTGATCGGCAGAGTAAGTCCAATGTGGTCAGGGTTCAGTCTAGGGATGATCAGCTACAACATTCTTGGCTCCAGCCTTATCACGGATCTCAATGTCTAATTCTTGGAGTAGAAGGATCCAACGAATCAGTCTAGGCTTGGCATCCTTCTTGTGCATGAGATGGCGAATGGCCGCGTGGTCAGTGAAAACAATAACATGCGAGCCTAGAAGGTAAGAGCGGAATTTCTCTAGCCCAAAGACGACTGCCAGTAGTTCTTTCTCAGTGGTAGTATAATTACGCTGGGCCTCGTCCAATGTCTTACGGGCGTAGTACACCATGAAGGGGTGTCTATCGCGTCTTTGTCCCAGGATGGCTCTGACTGCAAGGGTGGAAGCGTCACACATGAGTTCAAAGTCAAGGAACCAATCAGGTGGCTGGAGAATAGGGGACTTGGTGACAGCATCATGCAGCTGCGTGAATGCTTGTATGCAGTCGGGGCCCATATCGAAGGGTACGTCAGTCGATAGGAGATGAGTTAAAGGTCGAGAAATCTTGGAGAAGTCTTTGATGAATCTCCTATAGAAATCGACGTGTCCCAAGGAGCGGATTTGTTTGACAGAGCTAGGCACAGGTAAATCAGCAATTACATCAAGCTTAGCTCTGTCAACCTCAATACCCCTATCGGAGATGATATGCCCGAGAACAATTCCCTCGTGTACCATAAAATGACTTTTTTCCCGGGAAAGCACGAGGTTCACATCAATACATCTCCGAAGGATACGGGTCAGGTTGGCAAGACAGTCATCAAAAGAGGGTCCAAAGACTGAAAAGTCATCCATGAAAACCTCGAGAAAGGCACCCACCATGTCATGGAATATCGCCAGCATACATCTCTGGAAAGTTGTTGGCGCGTTACAAAGTCTGAAAGGCATCCTTCTAAATGCAAATGTGCTGAAGGGGAAGATAAAGGTTGTTTTCTCTTTGTCCCTGGGGTCAATTGCCACCTGATTATATCCAGAGAATCCATCTAGGAAATAGAAAAATTTATTTCCCGCTAACCGCTCCAGGATTTGGTCAATGAAAGGTAGCAGAAAGTGATCTTTCTTTATTGCAGCATTTAGTTTCCTATAATCTACACCCACTCTCCAAGATGTAGGAGTGCATGTAGGGATGGATTCGCCCCTGTCATTGCCACAGATGGTGAGTCCCGCCTTTTTGGGCACGACGTGAATTGGACTCACCCAGGGGCTATCGCTGATAGGGTAGATTATACCCGCATCCAGCCACTTAATAATTTCCTTTTTAACGACCTCTCGCATGCTAGGGTTGAGACGTCGCTGCATCTCGTGGGAAGGTCGAGCTTCCTCCTCCGTATATATACGGTGAGTGCAGTAGGAGGGACTAATGCCAGTTAAGTCTGATAAGGACCATCCAATGGCTGCCTTGTGTTCCATAAGAACCTTTGTTAGTTTGCACTCTTGCTCCCTGGTCAATTTTGAACTAATGATTACGGGGAGAGTTTCATTTGGTCCCAAGAAAACATACTTAAGCATATTAGGCAACTCTTTCAGCTCGGGAGTGGATGGTGAGAGATCTGACATTTCTTGGGATGAGAGTGTCCCAAGCGGATCAGAAGAAAACAAGTCAGGAGGAAGAAGTTGGCCCTCAGTTTGGCCAAGAGGAGGGGCATCTTGGATAGATGGATCCAAAAAGTGGTAGCCCCAGTGAGTATGTGGGCTCAAGGTCCCTGTGTGGAGTTGCAGTTCCGCCTGATTTGGTGGGAAAGAAAGGGCAATCCGATCTTCAAGAGTGTGGACCGGTGGTGAGTAGCCCGAATATGACTCAGACCACGAGGTATGGGAAGCGGAGAAAACCTCGTCAGAAGTTTGGTCAAGAGAAGGTACTGAAATACGGAGGGATGGGGGAATGTCACAATGTGTGTCGGTCAGGCAATTGTAAGTGTTTAAAGGCAGTCCACAGCAGTCAGAATAGGTCCCTATTAGTTCGATACACGCGCTGACGGCCATGTCCTCGTCAGACGTGTCATCCTCGATGCAATCGCAATCAAAGTTCTTGGCTGCCTTGAAGATGTTAAGCTTGAGCTTCTCAGATCCAACAGCAATCTCAATACAGCCCGATTCGCAGTCGATATGGGCGCGGGCTGTGGCCAAGAAAGGTTGACCAAGAATTATCGAACAATCAGAAAGTGAGGAAGGAACTTCCATATCCAAAACAAGAAAGTCAACAGGAAAACAGAGACTGCTGACCCTAACCACCACGTCTTCCACCACACCCTTTGGTATTTTGACAGAACGATCTGCCAACTATAACATGATAGGGGTGGGTTTCAGATTCCTACGGCAAATTTTTCGGGCATGATGGTTGGAATAAGATTGATGGAAGATCCTAGATCAAGCAGGACAGTTAAAATTGCAACCTTGGATGCTACAGGAAATAGGCGGTGTGCCCGGATCTTTCTGCTTCGGTGGTAGATTTGACAGTATAGCACAACTAGCATAAGGAAGGAGAACCACCAGCTTCTTTGTTTTCTTTGACTGTTGCTTGGGTGTAGTGTAGTCTTTGAAAAATCGGGCGACAGTAGGTATGTAGTCGATAGCCTCTAACAGGGGTACCTTGATTTCAACATCCCTGAATAAATTACACAGGTTATCAAAGGCCTGCGTATCCTTTTTCTTGCCTTTTGGCTCCCTCAGTAGAGCCTCAGGGAATGGGACCGATTCTGACACTAATTTGGGTGTATCGTCCTCTCGCAAATGCGGTGCGCATCCCAAATTAGAGGGCAATGAAGAAGATGGTCCTGGATTAGGTCGAGGCGGATCAACGATTTGCTTACCACTCCTCGTAGTAATTGCATTGGATGATGCGAGTCCAGTGGGATCATAAGGCGGAGGAGGGTCACAATAGGGACATAAGGGTGAGGTGCTGCTACGGGATTAGCCTGAAATCCCGGTGGAATGCTTGGAGCTTGCAGAATCTAATGAACCTGCCCCTGAGAAAGTCGTACCTGTGGTTGAGGACCACGGGGTACGAAATTTCACGGGTTGGGAACAGGTTGGGCTGGAAGAGTGCCCTAAGATCGAGTCGCCATGCGTAGTTGACTGATCTTAGCATTTTGTTGCGCCAATTGGTGCTGAAGAGAGGTCATGTTCTCTTCATGGCGCTTTGACATTTCCATCATCATTCGCATCAATTTATCAAGAGGACTTGATGCGTGTTCTGTTTGCGGTATGCAAGGAGCCGATGGCGGATTCGCCATAGGATTAGACTGGGCCCTTGGGGTGACGGGTGCGGACGGTCGCATTGGCCCACCCACAGGGTTTTGGCGCTGCGGGTTGCTGGACCATGCGAAGTTCGGATGATTTTGCCACCCTGGGTTATAAGTGGCAGAGAAAGGGTTATTCCCCAGGGCGCAAGCATCCTCTAAGCCAGAAGACGAGTCCGCATATATGTATGCATCCGAGTACACGAAGGCTTGGTCCTCCGTGTCAAAATACTGGCTAGCAGAAGCCAGATTGTAACGACCCGGTTCCCGAGCCCCTACGAGACATGAGAACTGGACTGACTCAACTAATCCCAAGACCTAGTCGTCCAACGAGGAAGTAACCAAAAGAGCAGTAAAATAAACCACATTCGACATGAATATAACTAACAGTAAGAAAATACAGCAGCAAGGAAAGAAACTACTACAGTATATACCACCACAACAGTAGAACAACATTCATAACTAAATATGAACTGCAGGTAAAGAAAAGTACAGCGGAAGCGAGAACTACTCACTATAACGGAACAAAAAGACATACAAGAAACAGTGGTAACTCTACTGGACCCTACTCGGCCCAGCGTCCTCTGCAGCTGCTGACCCTGGCTGCTCAACACCTGGTCCTGAAAGGTAACGAGTGTAACACGTCAGCAAAACGCTGAGTAGAGTGGCAACTAAACTAAGAAACAGTAGAGTGTATAGTAGCTGTTAAGTTCTGTTACTTTCTTTATTTAAGTCTTTCAATTATCTCACAATTTATCTATTTCTCAGATCTTTCACTTGATCTCGAATGTTCCTCGTGGGAACGATCTTGATTGCAGTCTTTTCCGAACAGTAGAAGTAGCACGTGGTGCTTTCCTGGCCGGGAGAGTCCCCCGTGGTGATCCTACTCTTAGTCAACCACCCCAAGGTCACTGACAAACGTAACGGTGACTACGGCACGCGCGGTAAACGCACGGGTAGCTAACCCGCACTAGCACGCGGTCAGTCGTTTCCGTTAACGGGTGCACCCAAAGCACAGCACGGAACCAGTACAGGGCAGAGCCCTCTCAGTAACAGGGGTCCAACCCCTCCACAGTAACTAAACAGGGGCCTTGCCCCTCCATAGTCTGCGCACCCTCGCCTAACTACCCTGGTTTGCCCTAGTGAGCCTAACAAGTCGGTGTGGGAGGCTAGTAGAACCCCGGGGCCCGTGGGGTAGCTAGTACCTCCCTACACTAGTAGCTCTCCTCGGTACTATGTACGCGAGGGCCAGCAAATCGGTACAGGGTAGCCAGTCCTAACCCCGGGTCCCTGGGGCGGCTGGCTCCGCTCTGCACTAAACAGGGGGACAGTCGCTCTCCTTGGTACTCCGTACTCAAGGGCCAGCTCACTTCTCCAATTCTTTTCCATTCCCTTTCCAGGAGTTCTACTCCTAATTCCCCGTAGGGTTCCAGCTCTTTAACTCGGAACATTCCAGTTTCACCATTCTAGTTTCACGTTCATACAACCCATATTCTTAGTCATGTTCATTTATTCATAACAGGCAGCTGTTTAAACGAATTTACAGGCAGCTATATTTCCTTTCCACATTTTCCAAGACTGCAGTATTCATACATTCCACTAGTTTTCCCGTCCTAGGATTCATGCCATATCCTAGGATCTATCATACAATCTAGTTTTCCAGCCCTAGGATTCATGCAACACCCTAGGATCTACCATTCAATCTATTTCTCATTCCTAAGATTCATGCAATGTCTTAGGTTCTATTTATGATTCCACAATTTAATAGGTTATACGTAAAAGCCACTCTACCAGGTACGACGGGAGTAATGGGGGCGTGATCGGGAATCCCGCGTGCCTCCGCGACCCTAAGACTACAACAGAACGAGGTCCTATCACAAGGATCAAACACAAGGAGTGTCTCAAAATAGTGTATAGCTACTGTAGACGGGTAGAGGATTTAATTCCGGAAAGAACGCAACTCGAAACGTGGAAAATGGAACCCGAACGGGCCCTCAACGGGTCGAAAACGACGACACTGTGCAAAATCAGACGTCTGGAACTTCTTCCAGACGTCTTAAAAAGTGGATCAGAGAATTACCTTGTTCTGCGTGGTTTCTCAGACGTCCAGAAGCCTGCGGGGACGTCTGGCCTAGTTCCCAGACATCCGATGGTCACCCTGGACGTCTGGAGGTCGCTTCCGCCGTCTGGTACTACAGCCAGACGTCAGATTCGCGTTGGATGGCGAATCACCGAGCCTACGCGCACCCAACTCTCTCTCTCAGTATGGTCAGTCAACAGGAAGGAAGAAGACGGAAGAACTCACCTTTCAGACGTCTGGATGGTCTTCCAGACGTCGCCCCCGCCGTCTGGCTATCAGTCCAGAAGTCTGATTCTGGAAATGTTTCCAGAATCAGGCCGCGATTCGCCCACCGCTCGCGACGCCGCGCCTCGTCGCACCTCGTGCGCCTGCTGCTCGGACCACAGCAGTCCCCCCCGCATCGCCCCGCGCCCGCTGCGCTCCCCGCCGGCCGGCCCTGGCAGCCCCGGCGAGCTCGCCCTCACGGCTGAGCGCCGCTCTCGCACGCAGCACCTCCTCCGCGCTCACTGCGGCCGCCGCTGCCGCTGCAACCTCGCTTTCGCTCTCGCGCTCACTGGCTGAAGGAGAAGAGGAAGGAGGCGGTGGTGACGGAAGAGCGCGTGGCCTTTTAAGGTCGCACGAGGAGGAGAGAGAAGAAGCACGGCAGGGGAATCTGCAGCCGCAGAGGGAAGAAAAGCGAATATGCGGGTCTGCGCGCTCAGGCGCGCAGACGACCCGCACGTGTCAAAGATAACCGATTTCCAGACGTCTAGAAACGATCCCAGACGTCTGGTCAGACGTCTGGAAGTGACCCCAGACGTCTGGTCCAACGTCTGGGCCACCTCCCAGATGTCTTAAAAGACGTCTGGGGCGTGCGTTCGTTACACAGATCCACATGACTTACCGAATCGCTCAACGCGACACTCGGTAAGGAAGATCTCACGAGGTTTCTGGAGATAAGCTTGGTGTTGGAAGAATTAGGATTGTGACGAAGTGGTGAGGTGGGGGTGTTTGCCATAGAACGGGCGGGATTAGCCAGAAGCTCATCTAGCTTCTTGTGCACGATGGAGACTTCATCCAATTTTTGTGCGATAAGGTTAAGATCAGTGGATGAATGGGAGGGTCCTGTGTCAACTTCGTGAACATTGCAGGGCAGGCTGGTATGATTAAAGGCGATAATGGAGGCATTGTTCATTGAGTTTTGCTCATGTTTTCAAATAATTCAAATGCTCCATTCTCGTCTTTATTTATGAAATTCCCTCCGCAGGAAGCATCTGCAATCTGCTTCAAAGTCTTATTTAGCCCATAATAGAAAATCTAGGCTATATGCCACTTAGGCAGACTGTGGTGCGGACACTTCTGGAGGAGGTCATTATACCTCTCCCAAGCCTCATGAAATTGTTCGCCATTTTGTTGCGTAAAGGAAGTTATAGCACGGCGAAGTGCATTGGTTTGCCCGATTAGGAAGAATTTCTTAAGAAATGATGTTCGCATCTCTTCCCAAGAATGGATGGTTCTCCCAAGGGTGCGTAACCATTGTGACGCTTTATCCCGCAATGAAAACGGGAGCATTTTCATGAGGACAATTGATAACCCGATGTTTCTAGGTTTAACCGTTTTAGTCAATCGGGTTAGGTCTTCCAAATGGAGAAAAGGATCTTCACTTGCAAGACCATGGAAGTGGAAGTTAATCAGGCCAATTATGTTGGGTTTCAATTCAAAATCGTCCCCGCCCATGGGGACCCGAATTTGTCCTTTGTTCTCTGTAGCAGCGGGATTTTGATAAGAGCTAAGAGACCGAGGCTCCTCCTGTTCGGGAGGGTTCTGCATTTCCTCCAAGGTTTCCCTAATGGCTTCAATTTGTTCATTATACATTTCCATTTGGGCTTTGATGAGAGCCTCATCATGAGTCCTAACTAGCACATTTTGACCTAAATAAGTATACAAAAGCTCCTACAAAACCTAAGGGAAAGCCTAAATAAAAGAACTATAAATCTGAATTTAAAGCAACACACAAGGGGTAAAATTGTAATTTTACCAATGCAGTACACAAATGGGATGTCTAAGGGTCTAAACACAGGTCAAATGGGCTTAACAAGAAAGAAAGTGGGATGATTTGATCTGAAAAGGGTTATAACAATTTCTAGGAATAAAATGACATTCTGTAACCCTAAAATAAATCCGCTTTAATTCACGAAGTTTCAGGCAATATAAAAGTCAATTAAACCATCTAAAATTCATGGAAAAACATCCCCTAGGGTTTAGAACCTTCAATTTGGCCATTAGAACCTGTCTTGACTTAAATTGAGAACCATACCCAAGTTTTGACCTAATTTGGGTTTTGGCAAATTGATCGGTCAAACATGGTCAAATCTAAAATCAAACTTCACCATTAGATTCCTTAGGTCCAAATTAGGTTTGTACCAAAATTTGGACCTAAGGAAGGCCATCTTGACCTATTTTACAAATTGGTCCTCATGAATTACTTTTTGACCCTTAACTTTTTAAACCCTTGCACTTTGCCCCCCAGCTTCCCTTTCGTTCTTTACAGAACGGTCCCTTTGCCACCCCGCTCAGCTGCCCATACCTCCGGTGACTTTGCGTGGAGGATGGTGCCGCGCAGGGTATGGGAGCCGCTCTCAGAAATGAAGGGGGAGTTCCCTGCGTCGTCCTCTTCCACGCAGACCCCCTCCCATGACCTGCCACTGCCCATGCCTCTCGTGCGAACGCATGAGAGGAATGGGTCTCTTCTCCTGCCATTCTCCGGCAAGCTCTCCACGCTCTCTCCTCGAGATCCTCTCCTCACCAACTGCTATTTAAGGGACGGCAGGGCCCTCCGGTTGTCTCAAACCTGTTCTGGCCAAGGAATTTCCCTAACCTTCGTCTCCTCCTCCGGCCATTCGCCCGCAGGCTCCAGCGACTCTCTGCTCCCTCTCTCGTCGCCTTGCCACCATACCAGTGGCAGGGTTAGCTCCGCCATTGTTCGTTGTTCCTCGCCGTACTAGCAGGCACTCTCCGGTCTATCTTCCTCGTCGTCGTCATCTTCCCACAGGGAGTCGTCTCCGGTGGCGGCAGGATTGCGCCGTCCGCCTCCTGCCCCCCTTCGTCTGCTTAGCTAGGTAGAAGTTCTTCCTCTTTCTCCCCTCTTTATTTCCCCTTCGTCAATTGTCACTTTTAACCCCTCGACAGTCGCCAACCACCACCATCATCCACACCTCCGGTTGACCACCGGTGAGGTGACCCCACCATTCCATGCCTCCATCCACCTTGCCAAACCCCTCAGAAGCTCCACCATCACTCCCTGATCAGTTTCCCCATCTCCATTGACTGCCAACACCTCTGCATTAGCCCCCCAAACACACCCAACTCCAGTGCCATAGTAAACCCTAGGCACGCTCCCACAGGCATTCCCACGCCCCACCGACCACCTCTGCACACTCGCCGCACTTTGGCGAAGCTCCCTGAGCTTTTTAACGTGGCCGTGAGGCCATTTTGGTGCCTTCAGGTTCTAGGGGCTCGCCGCCATTGACGAGCTGGTTGAAGCTACTTCACGAGCTGCTCCAGGCTGCAGCGCCCCAGGCCCCCAGGTCCAGCGCTGCGGAACACCCTCATGCACACAATCAGGCTCGCAATTGGGGTCGAAGGTCTCTGCCGCTGCCCCAATTGGTCGAGCCTTCCTCCTGCAGACGCACGAAGACGCAGGTGGGACTTTAGTCCCACCTCGGAAGCTGACGTGCACCCACACCAATATAAAGGGAAAAAGTGACTGAGGCTATTCGCCTCAAGTCACACAGGGGTGAGGTCCCTCACCTATTCACACGCCTCATCCGCGGCACTGCCCACACAGACCTAGTGACCCCACCCGACTATCCTACCTGTGCACTCCTCGCGCACCACCCACGCCGGTGCGCCTGGACCCGGGCATGCGACCCGACCCAATTACCCAGCTCTGGGAGAGAGTACCAAAGAGAGATTCAGAGAGAGTGAGATGCGGGGAAGGGTAGGGGTAGGTTTTGCATTTGCGTGTGTGCAGGGAGCAGGTGAGAAGAAGAGGAAGCGAAGCGGCAAGGACTTAGCTGCAAAGCAAAGAAGAAAGAAGAAGGTGAAGGAGAAGCCGCAGCAAGGAAGAAAAGAAGAAGAAGCCAAGGAGGAGCTGCTGCAAGGAGAAGAAGCTGAGAAGAAAGAGAAGGCAAAGAGCTGTAGCAAGAGAAGAGAAAAAGAAGAAGAAAAAGCTGCAAAGACAACTGAAAGGAGGCACTGTAGCAACAGGGCCGATAAGGCGTCTGATTCGAAGAATCAGACGTCCAGAACAGGGAAAGGTAGAAAAAGAAAAGAGGAAGAGAGCCAGGGAAGAGAAGAAGAGAAGGGAAAGAAAAAAGAAAAGGATTTTCTTTGTTTTATCCTCTCTCTCTCTTGACTTTTTGTAATTGTGAATTTGTAAGCTTCTGGAATAATAGTGTGCTCCCTGAGTTCGACCTCGTGAAACTTTTAATTTTGAGCAATAAATTGTAATAAACTGGTGATAGCTTTTCGCAATATACTGCAATGAACGCAATTTTATAAACACTGTGAAACGCCTAGAGCTAACACCACCAGTTTTTGGCACAGTTGCCGGGGAGCAACGGGCATTCTAGAAGCTATTAATTCACAATTTCTGATTTACTATTGGCTTAATCTCTTCTCTTTTGTTGTGCAGGCATAGGAAATCAAGAAGGAGCAAGCAGCCGCACAACAACCATGCCAAAGGACAGGTAATTTTCTATCCTCTCTTTTGAGCCCCTAAAATTCTAAAAGAGGAAGAAAAAGAAAAAGCAATTTAGGAATAACCTGTCTTTCATACATAGTAAATCGGAAAAGTTGCCGATTTTTCAATTTCAAACACATTCTATCTGTTCATCCACTAAAGGTATTTAGGACTAAAACCTTCTTGCTTGAGCTCTAATTACCTAATCTTGAGGCAACTAACTGGACCAATTAGAGCCAACTTAAGACTCAAAGATAGGGTTTTAGAGACACACTTTCTAATCAAGAATTGAGAATTCCCAGAAAAAGTGTGTCTAAGCCATTGCTTGAAAACATTTATTAAGAGAAACCCTAAGCAATTCGGCTTTTAAGTCACTTGAACCTTAAAAGACAAGACCTAATAAGTTCTCACAGGAACTAATAGGTAAAGTTGATCCCTTGGATCAACCAACCTTTAACTTAGGTCACTCTTTGCACTCAAAAGGATAAAAGTTCAAGTGAAACCCTAAGCACCTTGATCCTAATTAAAAGTGGTAGACTTAAGAGGTCAAGGTCTCCATTCTGGTTTACCTAGAATCTCAGTGACAAGAGAGGTCGGGTGGAGGAAACCCTGTAACCCATGGGGGCGCTCTACCGTATAGAGGTCTTCGCGGGACTCACTCTCTCTGGCTGCCCAGGTAATTCTCAGGTGGATGGCCTTCTGATTTAGGGGTATCATCTGCCTCGAACCTTTATAGTCACCCTACATTTTGGGTGTCTTGATTGGGTCCAGCACCTGCTACCTTTGTCTCATCCATCAGTGTATGTTTGGAAGAAGGTCCTTGAAACCTCCTTTAGAAATTCATTCTCCCCGAGGCCAAGCCTCGGTACCCTTGTTTGGGCAACAACCCCTTCACATAGACCTTTCTTCTGATTCTGAACCCACTACACCTTCTTCTTCCACAATGGCTCAGCCTGTTGAGGAAGAGAATAATCTTGAGCACCAGCTCCAGCGACTCAACGATCTCTTCCAGAACTTCATGAACCCACCGCAGCATCCCATGATGCGAGATCACTATAATCCCACTGCGGTGGCAATTGAGCCTCGAGTCAGAATCCCGACTGGAGGACCTGATTTCGAGTTAAAGCCCAACATGATCCACGCCATACATAAATTCTATGGGCTTAACTCTGAAGATCCCTTCCAACACATCAAACAGCTTAAGCATCTGGCCCAGACCTTCGGGCCAGATGCGCAAAATTGGGATATCTTACTTATTAAGTTGTTCTCTTTCTCCCTTATGGACAAGGCAGCCCATTGGTATCAAACTCAGACCCGTTTGATCAACACTTGGGAGGAACTTCAGTCCGAGTTCTTGAAAAGGTTCTTCCCCGTTGGTCGGACCAATGCCTTGCACCATTAGATTACTCACTTCACGCAACAGACAGGAGAACCTCTTCATAAGGCATGGGATCGATTTCAGGATCTCATGAGAAAGTGCCCCCATCACGGAGTTCCTAAATGGGAACAAGTCCAGTCTTTTTACCAGGGACTCCGTGAGGATATTAGACTGTTCGTCAATGCAACTTGCGGAGGGAATATCATGGGTCAACATGAAGACACCGTGTGGGAGATTCTCGAGAATATGTGCGAGAACTCCATCAACAATTACTCCATGGGACTATTCGACAGGACGAATACCTGCACAGCAACGAACCTTAGGGGAGCACATGAGACGCAGGGCCTGTCCACATCAGTCGACCTGGAATTAATGGCCATTCGATTGGACAAGGTCTCTATTATTGAGAAGAAGGTGGATGAGCTGAGTCAGCATTTGCAGTGAGCCACCTCTGCACAGAACTCATTCGCACAGGCCCCTCCTGCACGGGAAACTGTGCAGCACATTTTCCACTGACCTTCTTCAGGGATGGACTCGTATCCACCCCCATCTGACTCTAGGATCGGAGGAACCTTCGATCCTCTCTATTCTTGTCGGGAGAACTCTACTCCTCCATTCTCTGACTTTTCTGAGGCTCCTCAGACTTGCGAGGACCTCAACGCCATCCAGAATGACCCTTTTTCCAACACCTACAATCCTGGATGGCGGAATCATCCCAACTTCCAGTGGGTGGGAAATTCCCATAATCCTAGGCCACCTTTTCAGCTTCGTCCACAAGCACCTCATCCTTATCAGCCGCCTCAGCCTCGGCCCAACCCCACTTATCCACCCGGGCCTAACCAAGACCAAATGTCCCTTATCCTCCAGACTTTGGCTGACATTCAGATAACGAATGCGGCTATTCAAAAGCAACACAAGGATGAAATCACAGAGGTCCGAAATCAACTTGCCCAGTTGGCAAATTCTCGCCAACCAGGCATGCTTCCTTCTCAGCCTCTGCCTAACCCTAATAGCATACCGACCCAGCGACGCGTTATGAACCCAAACCCAGGCCATATACTGCAACGAACGTTATTTTATAAACTCTGTGAAATGCCTAGAGCTAACACCACCAGGCTTAGAGGCAGGTTATGGGGTCCATGGCTCCACCACCTGGTGGGTTTTGAGGGCGGTTTCCTCCCTCAGGATTTTGGGGTGGGCGTGCAGCCATGTTTGTGGAGGAGGATGACGATTCAGCTTCTTTCCTAAAATTATCAGACAATTCAAACAATTTAGGGTTTTGTGACCTCCTCCCAAACATGCACTACCACAGGAAGAATTGGGGGGATAAGAAGGGAAAAGGGGATGAGAGAAATGACGCCGCAAAGGTACACTTGATGACAAATCAAGGCAATCAAAGTCCTAACCTCTACAATGTGCCATTAGACCTAAAGATCTAAGTTACCTACTATCACAACCTACAGAACCAAGTGCGAGCACCGCGGAACCATCGAGCCAGATTGAAAGGCCGTTTGCCCCAGTCTTAGACACTCGATAGCACACGGGAACCCTCACCAGCACGTAGGCGCTACACGTAGATAGTTAGACCTCCAATCCTTAATAAGGGTCAAGTTGCTACCAGTTTTAATTAGAGGCTTAGGGTCAAGTGCTTCAAGAATGTAAAGGGCGTTGTTTACGGGTAATGCCCAAGTGCATTGATTTTAGAAAGTGTGTAAACCAAGTATGCAACGGGGAAATCTCCCCGAATTGAAGTTTTAGTTGGTGAATGATTTTTAGAATTTCAGCCTTAAGTAGTATGGATTTTAAGATTTCGCTGAGTTACCAATTCAACCAATCTCCGAGTTTTGAGAAAATACAAGTTTTTCTATGCCCAACAAACCCTTCTTCAATATGAGTTAGTTAATGCATGCTAAAAATGCAATGGGCTTCCCTAAGTGAAAATTTCTATGTGTGGATGCACGAGTCAATTTTAAGTTAGTGTAAAAGGGAGCCAAAGCACTTCAATTCAAGTGCTCCCAATCATCAGAATGATGTTCCACACACAAGGCTCAACCACAAGATAGTGTAAAGAAAATCAAAGTGTTGGGGTTGAAGTATTCGGGATCAAATCTAAGGCACGTGAAAGGTTGTGCTGGGGTTGGAATCAACTCAATTCCAAGTCTCCCCACAAAAAATGTGATCCCGAATTGCGGATAAATGAGGCAAGGAGGGATGGCAATCAATCTATTTAATTTTGTCTCAAAGAATACTTCACACGACGAAAGATTCAAGAATCAAGATTCTTGGATCTTCGTTATGTGAAGTTTGGCGGGAAATCGCCGGGCAGTGGGAGTAATGGAAAGCATTCAAACAAGTGATTTTTAATCCACTCGCCCCCAAGAAATCCCAAGAAGTTTTTTTTTTTTATGGTGACAAGTTGACCTAAGTTGCTAAGAGAGAGACCTCCTTTTCAGCAATGTGGGTGAAGCTCCAATGCGGCGTCGGAAACTTCACGCTCTCGTTCTCGCCTTGGATCTACCCACGTCTCTGACTTCCTCTGCTTACCTCCTCCTTGCAACTGTTTACCTACACACTAGTAAACAAAAACACCCATGAAGGGAAGGGTGTGAGAAGAGAAAATCAAAGGAATGGAGTAGAAACTTACCTTAACGCGTACCTCCCCGGCAACGGCGCCAGAAAAAGACGTGTCGGGACTCGAATAGGTTGTGTTAATATGGTGAAATTATCGTTGAAGTGAGTATAGTGGTTAACCTAAATCAAGTCTAACCATCTTTCTACAAAATTTTTAACCTGGCTTACTTAATTTTATCTTAGTCACTTTTAGGCCCAAGGTTGAACTCAGTGAGGTGGGGATTAAGGGTGAATAAGTTTCTACGCCTTTCCTACAACGAATCTCTTTCGTGCGTTTATTATGTTTTTGATTTTATTCTTTTTAAGATTTTTTTGCTGATAATTTTGTTCTTGAGGTACACCCTCAACATTAGGTCCTTGGCTTCAAGCCAAATTGTTCTTGGCTTTGAGCCAAATTAGGGTTCCAAAAACTGGTCTTGCTATTCGCAAGATCGAGTACCTACAAGACAAGGATTATCTTTTATCTTTTACTTTTTTTTTTAATCTTTTTAATAGCAGGAAACAAAAGAGAAATAAAAACTAGATAAGTTGCTTGTAAAGAAATAAATATAGTTTATATATATATGGATATATATATTATATATATAGGGGTGGGGGTGGAGGTGGAAATGGCGTGTAGCATAGTGTCGAGTTAGTCCACGTCTAGTAAGAGGCAACCAATAAGATGAAGTGTCGCGTAGAGTGTAGGATGGATGTGTGGG
Organism: Thalassia testudinum; assembly: GCA_037157565.1. Lineage (NCBI taxonomy): Eukaryota > Viridiplantae > Streptophyta > Magnoliopsida > Alismatales > Hydrocharitaceae > Thalassia > Thalassia testudinum. The sequence continues at coordinate 137,335,973 of JAZHRO010000073.1, forward strand.
AGTGTGTGCAGAGGCACTTTCTTTACGCGGGTATCGGGAAATATCAGCAACTGGTGCAGATATTCCCGCGATATAACACGTGGTGGAGTGACTAGTGCGTATGGATGAAGGTAGGTGATATGTATGTAAATATATGTATGTATATATGTATATATATATATATATGTATATATGTATATATATATATGTATATATGTATATATATGTGTGTGTGTGTGTGTGTATAGATAGGGTTGTAACTATATAAGTGTATATGTAGTTATATATATATATACTTATGCAAATATATCTATATATATATATATATGTGTGTGTGTACGTACGTATGTATGTATGTATGTATGTATAAGTATGTATAGGTGTGTGACAAGTTTGTGTGTGTGTGTACACGTGAGTGTGTACAAGTGTGGTGTGTGTATGAGTGAGGGAGTGTCTGCTGGAGAGGAGTGTGAGAGAGAACGGGCGTTTAAGCCATCTGGCGGACGCAAGTGTCGTCTGATGGCGCGGGTGTGCGTAGGCGCAGGCATGCAAGGCTGCTCGCGGGAGCTGGAGCGGGCGTGCGTGAGGGAGAGCGCAACGCAGTGCACTGCGTAGCGCAGCATACTACACTGCAGGCTAGAGTGAATGCGGGCAAAGATGCAGGCACGGGCGCAGACGAGCGCGGGCGCAGATGCGGGCGACTGGTTGGAGGCGGTAGCGGCGAGGAGAGAGAGCACACGATGACCGGATAAGTGAGAAACTCTTCGGTCACCGCACTGTAGCTACAGTGTCGCACTGAGACACGTGAACAGTAGCTACAGTGTCGTGAGTGGAGAACAACCGGTTGCAGCCGGTTCTGCGTGCGCGGGCACGCTGGATGGCGCCTGCGCGCACAGAAGGAGCTTGCGGCCGGCTGCTAGCATGCGCGCGGTGCTTGCGCTGCTGCTGGCTGCCGTGCTGCTGCTGCTGGAGCTCCGGAGCTTGGAGCTTCAGCAATGGCGGGAAGGGCTTCAGCGATGGAATCAGAGAGTGAAACCACCACACCCACCTGCTCTTGGATGAGCTAAGCGGTGGTGGAACTCACAGTGGTGGTCGTGGGACCACTGTGAGCCTGCTCCTGCCTGCAGTGTATCTCTTCAGTGGGAAGAGGTACTGCATATGGAGGGGAGAGGGGAGGAAGATGGCCTAGACGGAGGTGGCTGCGGGTGTTGGTGTTCCAGGCTCCCCCTCGCAAGGAAGAGGGCAGGGCTTTTTAAAGGAGAGGGAGGCATGCCACGGCCATGCCCTAGGTGTGCATGACCAGCCATGCAGCTGGTAGAGCATGCTGCTAGCAGAGAATGGCGCAAAGAAGAGAAAGCCCATGCCCTAAGCCGCGCGAGGGAGAAGAAATTCAAAGCAAAATAAAAAAATGAGGATAGTGAAATTGCGAGGCATCACTTGAAGAAGATGTTATTTACATGGCCAATTATTCACTCTCCTCCCCTCTCAAATAAATGCATGCATGTGTCAATTTTACAAATGCAACTATAGCTACCTAATATGCAATGACAGTGCTAGGAAATAACACAAGATGGCATATTTGTTGGTGTATTTTTGCTGTGCAATCACCAAGCAGCTGAAAGAAGAGAAAAAGAAGAAGCCAAGAAGAAGAAGCAGCAGCAGCAGCAGCAGCTGAAAGAAAGGAGAGCACAAGCACTGTAGCAAGTGGCTACTTAAGGCATCTGATCCATGGAGTCAGATGTCTGAAGACAGAGAGAAAGGAGGACAAAAGAAGAAAGAGAGAAGAAAAGAGAAGAGACAAATTTTTATTTCCTGTCTTTAATCTTTTTGTAAAATAGTATATTGTAAATTATGATTTTCTACGCTTCTAGAATCAAGCTTGCTCCCTGAGTTTGACCTCGGAGAATTTTTTTATTCGAGTAACAAAAAAAATCAAATCAGTCGGTTTAACACCGCTACCAGTTTTTGGCACCGTTGCCGGGGAGCAACGAACATTTTAGAAGCTTCAAAATCACAATTTCTGATTTTATACTAACTTAATCTCTCTTTTGTTGTGCAAGAAAGGAAGAAAGAACAAAGCAGCCGCACAACAAACACACCAAAGGATAGGTAACCCTCAATCCTCTCTCTCTTAAACCCCCGCATTCTAAAGAGGAAAAAGAAAAGAAAAAAATCAATCTAGGGCTACCTGTCTTCTATACATAATAATTCACAGAGTTGCCTGTTTTTAAATTTCAACATATTTTATCTGCATATCCACTGAAGATAACTAGGGCTAAAACCTTCTTGCTTGAGCCCTAGTTACCCATTTCTGAGGTAACTAATTGGACCAACTAGTGCCAACCTAGGATTCTAAGCTAGGGTTTTAGAGACACATCTTCTAATCAAGAACTGAAAATTCCAAAAGGAGGTGTGTCTAAACCATTGCTTGAAAAGATCTATTAAGAGAAACCCTAAGAAATCCGGCTCTTAATTCACTTGAAAACTAAAAGAAAGGACCTAATAAGCTCTCCCAGGAACAAAAAGGTGAAGTTGATCCCTTGGATCAACCAACCTTCAAATCAGGTCACTTTTTGCACACAAAAGGCTTAAAGTTCAAGTGAAACCATAAACACCTTGATCTTAATTAAAAGTGGTAGACTTAAGAGGTCAAGGTCCCCATTCTGGTCTACCTGGAATCTCAGTGACAAGAGAGGTCGGGTCGAGGAAACCCTGTAACCCGTGGGGGCACTCTACCGTGTAGGGGTCTTCGCGGGACTCACCCTCTCTGGCTGCCCAGGTAATTCTCAGGCCGACGACCTTCTGATCAAGGGGTATCATTTGCCCCAAACCTCTATAGTCACCCAACATATTTTGGGTGTCTTGATTGGGTCCAGTACGTTCTAATCTCATCCAGTCTATCAGTGAATGTTTGGTAGGAGGCCCTTGAAACCTCCTTTAGAAATCCACTCTCCCCGAGGCTAAGCCTCTGCACCCTTGTTTGTGCGACAACCACTCCACATAGACCTCTCTTCTAATTCTGAACCTAATTCCCCTTCTTCTTCCATCATGGCTCAGCCTGTTGAAGAAGAGAATAATTTTGAGCACCAGCTCCAGCATCTTAATGATCTCTTCCAGAATTTTATGAACCCACCACCGCGCCTCATGATGCATGATCACTATAATCCCACTGCAATGGCAATTGAGCCTCGAGTCAGAATCCCTACTGGAGGACCTGATTCCAAATTGAAGCCCAATATGATTCATGCCATACCTAAATTCTATGGGCTTAACTCTGAAGATCCCTTCTAGCATATCAAATAGCTTAAGCATCTGGCCCAGACCTTCAGGTCAGATGCATAGAATCAGGATATCTTACTCATGAAGATGTTCTCTTTCTCCCTTATGGACAAGGCGGCTCATTAGAATCAGACACAGACCCACCCGATCAACACTTGGGAAGAACTTCAGTCTGAGTTTTTGAAGAAGTTCTTTCCCGTTGGTCGAACAAATGCCTTGTGCCATCAAATTACTCACTTCACACTGCAAACGGGAGAACCTCTTCATGAGGCATGGGATCGATTCCAGGATCTCATGAGAAAGTGCCCCCATCACAGAGTTCCTAAATGGGAATAAGTCCAGTCTTTTTACCAGGGACTCCGTGGAGATATTAGATTGTTCGTAAATGCAACTTGCGGAGGGAATATCATGGGTCAACATGAAGACACCGTGTGGGAGATTCTCGAGAATATGTGCGAGAACTCCATCAACAATTACTCCATGGGATTATTCGACCGGACGAATACCCACGCAGCTACGAATCTTAGGGGAGCACATGAGACGCAGGGCCTGTTCACATCAGTCAACCTGGAACTAATGGCCAGTCGGTTGGACAAGGTCTCAATTATTGAGAAGAAGGTGCACGAGCTGACTCAGCACTTGCAGCGAGCCACCTCTGCGCAGAACTCCTTCACACAGCCACCTCCTACAAGGGAAACTGTGCAGAACATTTTCCACCGACCTTCTCCTGGGATGGACCCGTATCCACCCCCATCTGACTCTAGGACTGGAGGGACCTCCGATCCTTTCTATTCTTGCCGGGGGAACTCTACTCCCCCATTCTCCGACTTTCCTGAGGCTCCTCAGACCTGCAAGGACCTCAACACCATCCAGAATGACCCATTTTCCAACACCTACAACCTTGGATGGCGAAACCATCCCAATTTCCAGTGGGTTGGAAATTCTCATAACCGAAGACCACCCTTTCAGCCCCGTCCACAAGCCCCTCGTCCTTATCAGCCACCTCAGCCTCGGCTCAACCCCACTTATCCATCCGGGCCCAACCAAGACCAAATGTCCCTCATCCTCCAAACTATGGTTGGCATTCAAAGAACGAATGCGGCTATCCAGAAACAACACAAGGATGAAATCACAGAGGTCCGCAACCAACTCATCCAGTTGACGAATTCTCGCCAACCGGGCACACTTCCTTCTCAACCTCTGCCTAACCCCGCAACCAACTCATCCAGCGGCATGTTATGAACCAGAACGCAGGCCAAGCACACTTGATCTATCAGGCCCCTTCTGTTCTATCACTTGAGGGGATGGAAGCATCAACCTCTTATGTGGGTTACCAACAGCAGCAGCCCATCTTACCAACCCCCAACCAGAACCAGGCAGGATTAAATTCTGTGACAACCCCTAGTGGTAAAGCAACCTAAGACCCACCTTATCCAGACCACTCCAAGCCTGGTAGTGACCCAAACCCTATGATAGTTATCCAGGATGCTCCTATCCCTGTTCCAGATAAAAACCTAGACCTATCTTAGAGGAACCAACCAAGGTTCCATTTCCCGAGGCTTTGACCAAGGGAAAGAGGACAGCTAAACCCGTGGCTCCTGAGGAGGACCTGATCAAGCTCTTTGAGCAGGTCCAAATAAACATCCCATTGATGGATGCAATCCTCCACGTACCGGCTTACGCACGATTCTTGAAAAACATGCGTACACCCCAGCGTAAGCAGCGAACCAAGAGTGGGAGTACGATTGTACTATCAGAGCAAGCTAGCTCTATGATCCTGAGTAAACTCCCACCCAAGGCAAAAGACCCAGGCACTCCCCTAATTTCATGTAAGATTGGTGAAACCCAGTTTGATAGAGCATTGTTAGACCTAGGTGCCTCCATAAACCTGATACCCACATCCCTGCTTGACCACCTAGAAGAATCTGAACTGAAATCGACTGAGGTGACATTGCAGTTAGCCGATCGATCCATCAAGTCACCTAAGGGAATTCTTGAGGATGATATTGTTAGGGTGCGGGATTTCTACTTCCCTGTAGATTTCATAGTTCTAGACATGGATGCACCTGAGAATCCAAGGGATACACCAATCATACTAGGGAGACCTTTTCTGGCCACTGCAAGGGCCAACATAAGTTGTGAAGAGGGCCAAATAGAGCTGAAATTTGGGAATCAGACTCTCAAGATTGATATCTTTAAGGCCCAACAAGGGATTAATTGCTATGTGATAGAGCAAATTTGTGATATCAAAGCCGTGGTTGATGAACCACAAATTGAGGACAACATGATTATCCCTCATCAACCATAAGTAGATGTAAAACCGTAATTAGAGGAGTCAGAACTTGATCTAGACAAACCCATAACTCCTACCCTTGTTCCCCACACCCACTCTGACCCACCCGCTGCTGTTGATAACCCCGTTCTAGAACTCAAGCCCCTTCCCGAACATTTGAAATATGTATTTTTGGGTTCCAATCAAACATTTCCGGTGATTATAAATTCAAGACTCACACCTGATCAGGAATCTCGTCTGATTGCTGTTCTCCAGCAACATCGTAGAACCATTGGTTAGACTCTCGATGATTTGACTGGAATAAGTCCCTCTTATTGCACACACCACATCTATTCTGAAGAGGGCGCATGACCTTCATGTGAGATGTACAGACGCCTGAACCCCAATCCGCAGGAGGTCGTGAAAAAGGAGATCATTAAGTGGTTAGATGTAGGGATCATCTACCCGATCTTTGACAGTCGCTGGGTGAGCCCAATCCAGGTTGTGCCTAAGAAGGCAGGGCTCACCACCATCACGACTGAAATCGGAGAGGTCATATTGATAACACTCCACAAGGGAGTGATGATTCTGTCAAATAGGGCCCACCTTCAGAATAAAAGGCACAACATAAGTAGAATGGGAGCATTGCATGCATCATGTACCAAGATTGCTTATAAAACTATATTAATGGCCATTTGTGGAAGTACTTGTCAAAGAAGGCCTTAGATGAGTAATCGTACCACATGGATGGATTCAGAATGACGAACGGAGTCCAACAGACTCAAGATCGGCCAAATCCGACATCCGGAGCTCCTACAATGGGCCCAAGAAGTTTTGACCGTTGATCTCGTGATCAACGGCCCTCATTGCGCCACGTCGCCCCCGCTCCACCGCTCGCCACTTCATCCATCAGCTGAGATCAAATCTCTGCCATCGATCTTCGATCGGACGGCCGAGAACCACGCAGTCGACGCAACAAAGCGCAGGTGTAGCGCAACCGTTAGCGCGCACGCCCGCACGCAAGCGACGCGGGTTCGACCCACGCGGCGCACCCTCAGATCGCGAGCTCTCACGTGCACGCGCACGTCGAGCGACGACGCCGCGGACACGCATGCCCGAGGTGCGATCCGAGCACATCCAATGAAGATCTCAACCGTCCGATCTTCGATTAGACGGCTCTCACGCAGTGGCCGTGGATCGAGCGCGAAGAAGAACGGCACAGGCGGTTGACCGGCGAGTTGAAGGGCTTCACCGACACTTTTGGAGTGGTTTTAGCGACGTCCCGGACGTCGCTAAAGCCCCTTCTTCTTTTAGAAAGCCCTTAACCCTATTTAAACCCCCTCCAACCACTCATTCAAGGCATTCACTTCCCTTGCAACTACTCTACCCCACTCTTAGCTAGCATTAGGCCCTCTTGTAATCGTCGGAAACGACGAGCCGCCGACGGAGCCTCCTCCACCACCATGGCTGCCTCACCGCTCTCCCTCCTCTCTCTCTCTCTTCCTCTCTTTTAAGCTTTCCATTACTTTTGTTTGAGCATGTATTTAATGTTGTAAGCTATGAACTAAAAGTGCCTGATTAATGAAGTTACTTTCTATTTAGTTGTTTACTTTAATTTCTGTTTAAGTTGCATGATCAAGCACGAAACAACTCTAACCCTAATCTCTCTCTCTATCTCTCTCTCGCTTTTCAAACCGTACCTTTCTCAAGCAAAGCTCCGCGCTTTCCGTGACAACAAGTGATAAGTAAAATCCAGTTTTCACGCCTCCCTGAGACCGACACTCGGACTCACCTCCGTTTATTTACTTTAAAATCGGCATTGCAAGTGTTACTATAACGACACTTCTTAACAGACACGCACAAGTGCACGTCAGTTTTTGGCGCCGTTGCCGGGGAGGCAACGGATTTGTTTTGTCACCTCCATTCCACATCCATTCTAACATCGTCTAATGCCTTGTTTCCTTTTTACTTGATGGTTGCAGGAATTCGACGCTTGGACGGCGAAGTGACACATCCCATGACGGTAACAAGGGAGTAGGCGCAACAAGGACCGATAGTGAGTAATTCTTCACTCATGATTGTTTGCTTGCGTGAAAAAACTAAAAAAATTGTAAAAATTGAAATAAAATGGGCGTGGTGTATGATTGTTTGACCCTCATCCTTAACACATCACCCCACAAAAAATGTACACTCTAACATCCGGAATAAATTCTTGGTGTGTTCTTTTCTTTTTCTTTTGAGTGGTGTTTGCGAAGCCACCGTGCCCCACCACTCAACCCTAAAACTGACTCATCTAATAGAAGCTGCATGATCATTAGGATGAGTATATTAGGGTTTTAGAGCCTCTACAGAATAAAAGGAAATCTACTTTCACTGAATTGTGTGCAGAACTTGACGTGCCCACTAAAACTTGTCTGAAAACATTAAGACACGTCAACCCTAAAAAGCACTAAAGTAATGATGAAACACTAAAAGACATCACATCTTAAAAATCCTTGCTTGAAAACCATGTTTTGATAGAAGCACAAACTTTGAAATTGGAAAATTAAGAGGCACCACTCCAATCAATGCCTCATCACATAACCCTAGCACAAGCACTATCCGAGCCCTCTAAAACTGAGTAGACGTGCCCTAGGAAGGACTGAGTTAAGTCTCGAAAGGTGAGGTTTTGTTCGCTGGGCACTTGCTTTCATTCCCTTGGCAGACTCTGGTGACTAGGCTGCGGGGCAGTGTCAAACGACCGCGGTTGTGGGGTCTACGGAACCGGAGGCGCACGCCAAAGGAAGAACCTTCCCTGCCATCCCCTCATAATCAACCTAGCCAGATTAGCCTTGGGAAGGGGAGTCCAGTGCTTACGGACTTAATCACCCTTTGTGAGATTTCTAGGTCTCCTAAGGAATACACCATAAGGACTAGGCTTGTGTGCTTGATTGAAACACATTTCTCGCATCTGTCGCCCTCCGCATCCCCTCCTGTTCTTCTCTAGTGTATGCACGGGAGACGCTCACTGCATCCCAAGTTGTGTGTTTTGGGGCAGGAATCTAGGCGACACGATTCTGTTAGGAACATGGCGGAACCTAGGGTAGATGAGGCTGAGGATCAACCCCCACCAGACACAATAGCCATCATCCAAGCCCAAATTAATACAAACCACCGGCTTCACTAACAACAAATCCACACCATCATGCAAGCCATACAACGATTACAGAACCCACAAGAACAACCACCACCTTTCCAAGACATACATGGGCAACCACCACTTAATATACCACCATTTCAGGATCAGCCGAGGCCCCTCCGCGATTTCTATAATCCCTCCGCTATTAAAGTCGAGCCGCATCTTAGCATCCCCGAAGGGGGAGATGATTTTGAGCTGAAACCGAATGTCTTAAGTCTGATCCAGAACCACTTTCATGGAAGCTTAAATGAGGACCCCTTCCAGCATCTACAGGATCTCGACCGCATAGCACGAACTGTGAAACCTAGGAACATTAGCCTTGACATTGTTCTAATCAAGATGTTTCCCTTCTCATTAAGAGACAAGGCTTCTCATTAGCTTAGAACCCTACATAGACCCATCACCACCTGGGAAGAACTAAGGCATGCATTTTTAAAGAAATTCTTCCCCATAGGAAAGACCAATGCCCTTAGAAGAGCTATCACTACCTTTACACTCCAGGGTGGGGAACAATTTCATGAGGCGTGGGAAAGATTTAATGAACTTTTGAAGAAATGCCTACACCACGAAGTACCAAGGTGGCAATTGGCCCAGATTTTCTACCACGGTCTGGACAGCAACCTACGGAACTTCGTCGATGCCTCATGCGGGGGGAACTTCTTGAACAAGGACGAGAAGAGCACGTTTCATCTCTTTGAGTCTATGAGTGAGAATTCTCTCAACAATGCCTCCATGAACCAGTTTAACAGATCCAGTCAACCCCGTGGCAGGATTTATGAGGTACAAGCAAATTCTGGAATGGTTGATATGGACATCATTGCCAAGAAATTGGATCGAGTGGAATTGGTGGACAAAAAGATTGATGAGCTACTGAACCAGACCAGGAACACCTTACAGACTTTCTCCCTAGCAAAGGGAGCGCATAATGTTGACCTGGTCCAGCCCTTAACCCAACTGAACCTGGAACAACCCCTAACCATGTTCCAGGGAGGGACCTTTGCTCCCTCAACCCTTGATTACTCTCTTCCCTCTCCATCGACATCGGCTATCCTTGAAGATGATCAAGCTGTCCAAGGTTATGCGAAACCTGACCCTTTCTCCAACACTTACAACACTAGCTGGCGTAACTACCCCAACTTTGGTTGGACAAACCAGAAACCACCGCAATTCCAAAACCAACCCAGGCCAAACCAGCAGCCACACTTGCCCCCTATCAGCAAGGACCACCAGTTAGACCCAATATAATCAGAATAGGGAAGCCCCTCCCCCACAAAATCAAATGGATACCCTAATAAAGATGATGGCGGACATGAACCAGAAACATCAGGAGGAAATGGCCTTGGTAAAGGGACAGTTAAGCTAACTCTTAGACTGTAAATAACAAAGATCCCTACCTTCCCAGCCACAACCAAACCGGCAAAACATAATTAACAGAGGCCCCAATTCTCAAGGGTTCCAAGGCAACCCTGGGCAGGCTCACACGGTCCAGCCAGCCCCGCAAACACCCCCTGGTTTTGGTGCTTCTTCATCCTCGTCTTCTCAAGGATCAACCCATGGCCCCAATGCCTCTGCAAATGCGGTGACCTTGAGAAGCAGCGCCAAAATCCAGGATCCCAAGTGGCCGACTCTCCCCAAGACTTCACCCATTGAAATACCTAACTCAGAAGAGGCACCAACCAAGGACCCAGAAATAGAACCAATACACAGTCAAACACCCTACCCTGAGGCCTTGGAAACAATCAAGAAAAAGAAGAATGTTGTGGAAACGGAGGAGCTTTTGGAGATCTTTAAGCAAGTACAGATTAATATTCCGCTCCTTGAAGCCGTCAAACACATCCCTACTTACGCCAAGTTTTTAAAGGATGACTGTACACCCAAGCGTAAGCCGAGACCTCAAGCACCTAGGAAGGTTGTGCTCTCTGAACAAGCAAGTTCCGTAATATCAAGCAACCTCTCGCTCAAACGAACTGACCCAGGAGCACCCCAGTTTTCCTGCAATATCGGGGACATGACATTTGATAGAGCGCTCCTAAACTTAGGTGCTTCTATCAATCTGATTCCAACAACCCTATACCACCAATTTGGTTTCGGAGAGTTGACACCAACCCCTGTCACCATCTAGCTGGCTGATAGATCAGTGAAAACCCTGAAGGGGGTTGTCGAGGACGTGATTGTACGGGTCAAGGACTTCTATTTCCCAGTCGACTTTTTGGTGCTCAACATGGAAGTCCCTGAAAAATTACAGAATGCACCCATAATCTTGGGCAGACATTTCTTAGCTACGGTTAAGGCAAACATTGATTGTGACACGGGATGTATGGAAATTGCCTTCGGGGACAGGAAAATGCAATTAGATATCTTCCAGGCGACAAAGTCTTTTGATTGCGACTGCATTGAGGAACATGATCCCGTGGAAACTCTGATCGAGGAATGCCTCACCCTTAGCTCTGTATCAGACCACCAAACCTGTAATGACTTTTCTGACCCGTCACCATCATTACCCATGGACCTCTGTAAGGCTGAGTACCATCACACAACACCATTTGAGGAGATCGATGTTGATCAACTCCCGCCCTTTCCCTTCCCTTCGATTGTGGTTCCACCCGCACCTGAACTTAAGCCATTGCTCGAGAATCTCAAGTTTGTCTTCTTGGGACCTGACCAGACCTTCCCACTGATTGTTAATTCTCATCTAACCAAGGATCAGGAACTCAGGTTGACTGCGACCCTTTCAGAACATCGGGCCGCCATTGGTTGGACCATTTCTGACTTAAGAGGAATTAGGCCCACCTATTGCACCCATAAGATTTACCTGGAAGACAGGGCACGACCCTCCAGACAGATGCAGAGACGTTTAAACCCAAACATGTGGGAGGTCATTAAGAAAGAAATTATCAAATGGCTTGACGCCGACATCATCTATCCTATCTCTGATAGCCCCTGGGTGAGCCCCACTCAAGTGGTTCCAAAGAAAGTTGGGCTCACCGTTGTCACCAACGATCATGGCGAATCCATCCCCACCCACACCACCACCGCATGGCGGGTGTGTATTGATTATAGGAAGCTCAATGAGGCCACTAGGAAGGATCACTTCCCCTTGCCATTCATTGACCAAATCCTTGAAAGATTGGCAGGGCAGAAGTATTTTTGCTTCCTGGATGGATATTCAGGATATAACCAAGTCGCAATTGCTCCGGAGGATCAAGAAAAGACCACATTCACTTGCCCATACGGCACGTTTGCATTCCGTCGAATGTCGTTCGGGTTATGCAACGCACCTGCGACCTTCTAGCATTGCATGCTAGCCATTTTTTCAGAAATGGCGGGTGAATAGTTAGAGGTCTTTATGGATGATTTCTCTGTATTCGAGAATTCATTCGACCATTGTCTGAGCAACTTGGAGAAAATCCTGAAACAATGTATCGAGGTTAATCTGGTGTTAAGTTGGGAAAAGAACCATTTTATGGTTCAAGAAGGAATTGTCCTCGGGCACATTGTATCGCTTAGAGCCATCGAGGTAGATCGGGCTAAGGTTGATTTGATTTCCAAACTTCCTCCACCTAGCTCGGTCTGACAGATTCTCTCATTCTTAGGACATGTTGGCTTCTACCGAAGGTTCATTAAAGACTTTTCCAAGCTTTCCAAACCCTTGACCGACCTTCTAGCCAACGACGCCATATTCCACATGTCTTCTTATTGCATCCAGGCTTATCACACCCTCCGGGACTTAGTCTCCACCACACCTGTACTTCAACCCCCAGATTGGTCCCAGGACTTTGAGATTATGTGTGATGCATCAGATTTTGCCATAGGCGCTGTCCTGGGACAAAGGAAAGATAAGAAGCCCGTGGTGATCTACTACGCGAGCAAAACGTTGGACGAGGCCCAACGAAATTATACAGTCACAGAGAAAGAGCTGCTCGCTGTAGTCTTTGGACTTGAAAAGTTCCGATCGTACTTGCTGGGATCCCACGTGAGGATTTACACTGACCATTCAGCCATCCGACACCTGTTGGCCAAGAAGGACGCAAAGTCCAAGCTCATCAGATGGATCCTGCTTTTGCAGGAATTTAACCTGGAAATCCGAGACAAGGCCGAATCAAAGAATGTGGTGGCTAACCACTTGTCTAGACCTCATCCAGACCACATTGGACCCTCCCTACCTCTATCTGACGCCTTCCTTGATGAACACATCCTGGTTGTGCAAGACAAGAAAATGCCATGGTATACTGACTACGTCAACTACCTGGTTGTAGGACAAACCTCGCACAGCTGGTCTAGACAGCAACGGGACAGGTTCTTGGCTGAGGCTAAGCACTATTTCTAGGATGATCCCATGATGTTTCGCCTCTATGCTGACCAGATCATCAGGAGGTGTATCCCCGAAGATGAAGTTCAGAGTGTGCTTTCCTTTTGTCATGACCAGGCTTGTAGTGGCCACTTCTTTGGAAAGAAAACGGCTGCAGAGGTTCTGCAGTCCGGATTTTACTGGCCACCCCTATTTAAGGATGCACACAACTTTACCAAGACATGCTCACGCTGCCAAATGCTGGGGACCATGACCAAGAAAGATATGATGCCCCTCCAGCCCATTTTGATTGTCGAAATCTTCGACGTTTGGGGTATCGATTTTATGGGCCCCTTTCCACCATCCAATGGCTTCAAGTACATCCTGGTCTCGGTAGACTATGTTTCCAAATGGATTGAAGCCGTCGCCACCCGCCGATGCGATCACAGGACTGTCATGGACTTTGTTAAGAAGAACATCTTTTCCCGGTTTGGAATACCTAAGGCCATGATCAGTGATGGTAGAAGCCATTTTATCCATTTCCAATTCCGTGCCCTACTTAGAAAATACGGGGTGAACCACCGCATTGCTACCTCGTATCATCCACAAACAAATGGGCAGACCGAGGTCTCAAATAGACAAATCAAAAACATTTTACAGAAGACTGTGAGACCTGACAGGAAAGACTGGTCCACACGACTTGATAATGCCCTGTGGGCATACAGGACCACTTTTAAGACCCCGATAGGCATGTCGCCTTATCGCCTGGTCTTTGGCAAAGCCTGCCATCTTCTTGTCGAATTGGAACACCGGGCTTACTGGGTTGTCAAGCAATGTAACATGGATCCCCAGTTAGCCGGTGCGCAGAGGACGCTCCAATTATCCGAGCTCGAAGAAATTTGTCGGGACTCCTTTGACAATAGTCGACTGTATAAGGAGAAAATGAAAGCCGTCCACAACCGACTCATTCATAGAAAAACCTTTGAGCCTAACCAGCAAGTCTGGCTGTTTGACGCCTGCCTAAAACTCTTCTCGGGGAAACTCAGGTCCAAATGGACAGGACCATTTCGGGTGGTTAAGCCCTACTCTAATGGGGCGGTTGAAGTCGCTGATCCTAACACGGGCACACTTTTACAATTAATGGTCAAAGATTGAAGCATTTCCTGGCCCAGGTTCCCCCAAAGGAGGGTGTCACCCTCATTGAGGGCTGACACGGAGCATCGCCCAGCTGGAGGCGTTAAACTCAGCGCTTCCTTGGAGGCAACCTAGAGGATTTAGACTGACCCGGTATTTTACGTCACTCAGGTACTATCTTTTTGAACCCTTATGCATCCATGTACTTGCCAATGAGGACATTGTCCAACTTAAGCATGGGGGGGTGATAAGTTACATAATCCTGAGCTCATTTAATCAGTCTGAATCAAATAAAATAATTTAAAAAAAATTGAATTTAGGAAGAAAACTTATGCATCAGAAACTTGTCAATAGTGGGAAATAATACAAAAAGAACTTAAGCACTTAGACGTTTCAGGCCTTCAAGCTTAATCAGCCCTGGTGTCCGTTAAAATATGGATTTAGCTTCAAATCCTTGCAACCTTAAGCTATTCTAATCCACTTACTAAATAAGGTGATAAGTATACGACTTATCAACTCACCATCTAACTCAAAAAAACTTTGAGTCTAAGCATCTGCACACATTTTTGCACAGACTCACTCCTCGGAGATTTTGACAGAAATTGGGTAGCTAATGAACTCTCTAAAGTGGTATGGCTGGCAAGTTGTCGTGGATAACAGCCCATTGGCAGGTTGTCCATAACCTAGCCACAGACCATTTCTTCTTCATTGCCGCTAGGTACATTTGAGATCAGGGAAGCCACCTACAAAAAAAAAAAAAAGGAGAAGAAAAGAAAATAAACCACACTTTACCGCATAAGTATGGCTGGCAAGTGATCATGGGTAACAGCCCATTGGTCGGTTGTCCAGAGCCCAGCTCAATAACTGCACAAAAAGAACCAAAACACTTAAGGAAGAAGCGGGAAAGTAGTACAAGCTGGGGAGATATACACTGGAAAAATCCTTGTGTTGACCCTAATTAAAACAAACGTAGGGAGAAAGCTACCAATCGAACAAATACACCTTCAGGCAAATATATTTCCTTTTCCGGTCACCTAGGGGTGTAGAAACCTGAAGTCCGTCTGAATTACCGTTAAGTGAGTCTATCACAATCTTCACACCAAGATGCTTAGCACTTAGGGTTTTGACCGAGTTTTAGGTGGGTTGGGTAGCTGTAAAAAGTTACCAACCCACACTGAATTCCGAAAAAAAATTCTAAAATATATATATATATACATATACATATGTATAGTTATATAAATTAAAGCAAGGATTCGGGTGATTCATATTTTGGCAGACACCCGGGCGCTACTTAGTCTTTGTAGATTAAGATCTTCGTATATTTCCTCCTATTGACAAATGACGAAGTGTCTAAGCAATTACTTCTTAAATTCTGAAAGAAAATAAAGGCTAGAATAAAACTTGCTAGGGACTCGCAAGGAGTGCATGGGGGTATTATAAGACTGCACAAGGAAGTGATAATTCTGTTAAATAGGGCCCATCTTAAGAATAAAAGGCACAACATAAGTAGAATGGGAGCATTGCATGCAACATGTACTAAGATTGCTTATAAAACTATATTAATAGCCATTTGTGTAAGTACTTGTCAAAGCAGGCCTCAGATGAGCAATCGGACCGCACGGATGGATTCAAAACAATGAACGGAGTCTAACGGACTCAAGATCGGCCAAATCCAACATTTGGAGCTCCTACAATGGGCCCAAGAATTTCTGACCGTTGATCTCGTGATCAACAGCCCTCATTGCGCCATGTCGCCCCCGCTCAACTGCTCGCCACTTCATCCACTAGCTGAGATCAAATCTCGGCCACTGATCTTCGATCGGACAACCGAGAACCACGCAGTCGACGCAACAAAGCACGGTCGTGGTGCAACGATTAGCGCGCACGCCCGCACGCAAGGGACGCGGGTTCGAGCCGCGCGGTGCGGGAAATTGAAGACGAAGGAAGCGGGCGGCGAAATTGGTTTGCCCAATCAGCAGCGGGCGGCCGAGATCGCGCCACACGGCGTGCCCTCAGATCGCGAGCGCTCACACGCACGCGCACGCCGGGCGACAACGCCCGCGCACACGCGTGCCCGAGGCACGATCCGACCGCATCCAAGGAAGATCTTAGCCGTCCGATCTTCGATCGGACGGCTCTCACGCAGCGGCCGTGGATCGAGCGCGAAGAAGAACTGCGCAGGCGGTTGACCGGCGGGCTGGAGGGCTTCACCGACACTTTTGGAGTGGTTTTAGCGACGTCCTGGACGTCAACCCTATTTAAACCCCCTCCAACCACTCATTCAAGGCATTCACTTCCCTTGCAACTACTCTACCCCTCTCTTATCTAGCATTAGGCCCTCTTGTAATCGCCGGAGACGACGAGCCGCCGACGGAGCCTCCTCCTCCACCATGGCTGCCTCGCCGCTCTCCCTCCTCTCTCTCTCTCTCTTCCTCTCTTTTAAGCTTTACATTACTTTTGTTTGAGCATGTATTTAATGTTGTAAGCTATGAACCAAAAGTGCATGATTAATGAAGTTACTTTCTATTTAGTTGTTTACTTTAATTTCTGTTTAAGTTGCATGATCAAGCAAGAAACAACTCTAACCCTAATCTCTCTATCTATCTCTGGCTTTTCAAACCGCACCTTTTGCAAGCAAAACTCTGCGCTTTCCTTGACAAGTGATAAATAAAATCCGATTTTCACGCCTCCCTGAGACCAACACTCGGACTCACCTCCGTTTATTTGCTATAAACCGGCGTTGCAAGTGCGACTATAACGATACTTCTTAACACACACGCACAAGCGCACGTCACATACCTACCCGTATAGCCAACTCGTGGAGTGTCTGCATAGATTACCGAAGATTCAATTCCTCCACGAAGAAGGATCATTTCGCACTACCGTTTATTAATCAAATTCTCGAAAAACTAGCGGGAAATAGATTCTTCTACTTTCTTGATGAGTACTCCGGTTACAACCAAGTGGCGATTCATCTAGAGGACCAAGAGAAGACCACGTTCACTTGCCCCACTGGGACTTACACGTTCCGAAGGATGCCTTTCAATCTCTGCAATGCACCCGCGACTTTTTAGCGGTGCATGCTTGCCATATTCTCTGATATGGTAGGTGATTATCGGGAAGTCTTCATGGATGACTTCTCAATTTTTAGGGCAACATTTGACGGTTTCCTCCAGCACTTGGTTCACATACTCAGGCGATGCATTGACGTAAATCTTATTCTTTCCTGGGAAAAGAGTCACTTTATGGTGCCTGAGGGGATCATCCTGGGACATTTGATTTCTGAGAAAGGCATCCAAGTGGATTGAGCCAAGGTTAACCTGATTTCTAAACTTCCTATGCCTAGCTCGATCAAGGACATCCAATCTTTTTTGGGGCACATCGATTTTTACCTTCGTTTCATCCCTGAGTTCTCGAAAATCGTGCACCCCCTGACCACTCTTCTCTCCAAGGATGTACCCTTTGAGATTTCCAAGGAATGCACTAAAGCTTTTGAGATCCTTCGTGATCGAGTCACCCAAGCCCCGATCCTACAGTCCCCTGATTGGTCTCAACCCTTTGAGATCATATGTGATGCATCTGACTTCGCTGTAGGAGTGGTTCTAGGGCAAAAGATTGATGGGAAACCCGTGATCATCTACTACGCTAGCAAGACACTTGACGAGGCTCAGCGTAACTACACAGTTACAGAGAAAGAGTTGCTAGCTGTAGTATTTGCCCTCGAAAAATTCAGATCTTATCTCCTAGGTTCCCACGTCATAATCTACTCAGATCACACAACTGTGAGGCATCTCCTTATAAAGAAGGACGCGAAGCCTCGATTAATCCGATGGATCTTGCTGTTGCAAGAATTTGACCTCGAGATTCACGACAGGGCGGGAAGACAGAATGTGGTAGCTGACCACTTGTCCCGCCTTCCTTCTGAGATCATCGACCCTTCTGGACCCATCACGGAGCATTTTCCTGATGAGCACCTCTTGACTATTGGTACCGGGCTTCCATGGTTTGCTGATATAGTAGACTACTTGTCATCATACCAGATCCCGTCTGATTGGCCAAAGGCCAAGAAAGACAAATTGTGTTTTGATTCCAAGTACTACATCTGAGAAGACCCGTACTTATTCCACATAAGTGCTGACCAAATTATCCAGCGATGTGTCTCGGAGGTCGAAATCAATGACATCTCTTTCTGTCGTGACCAGGCATGCGGTGGCCATTTTTATGGGCATAAAACCTCATCGATAATCCTCCAGTGTGGCTTTTACTAGCCCACTGTTACGAACGCGCAGCTTCAGACATTTTTAAGACGTCTGGGAGGTGTCCCAGACGTTTGACTAGACGTCTGGAACCCCTTCCAGACGTCTGACTAGACGTCTGGAACCCCTTCCAGACGTCTGGGATTCGGTTATTTTCGGCACGCGTGTTTCGTCTGCGTGCCTGAGCACGCAGACCTGCGAGAGTCTCTCTCTCTTTTTCCCTCTCCCTCCTGCGCCCTCTGTCCCGCTCTCTCTCTCCTCCTCGCACGGCCTTAAAAGGCCACGCCCTCCCCCTCACTCCCGTCACCTCCGCCCCCTTTCCTCTTCTCCTTCCAGCCGGTGCGCGAGAGCGAGCGCGAGTGAGCGGCGGCAGCGACAGCCGCGGTTAGCGTGGGAGGAGGTGCTGCGCGTGGGAAGAGGCGCTCGGCCATGAGGGCGAGCTCGTCGGGGCTGCTAGGGCCGACCGGCGGGGGAAGCAGCAGACGCGGGGTGACACGGGAGGCCTGCTGCGGCTCGAGCAGCAGGCGGACGAGTCGCGTCTCGGCCAAGAGTCACAAGCGGAGGGCGAGTCGTGCCCTGATTTTGGAATTTTCTCCAGAATCAGACGTCTGGGCTTACAACCAGACAGCGGGGAGGACGTTTGGAGGACTGTCCAAACGTCTGAAAGGTGAGTTATTTCGTCTTTCTTCCTCTTCTTCGACTGACCGTACTAAGAGAGAGAGGAAATGGGTATGCACATCCAATGCGAATCAGACGTCTGGCTGTAGTGCCAGACGACGGGAACGGCTTCCAGACGTCTGGGGTGACCATCGGACGTCTGGGAACTAGGCCAGATGCCCCCGCAGGCTTCTGGACGTATGAGAGACCACGCAGAGCAAAGGTAACCTCTGATCCACTTTTTAAGACGTCTGAAAGAGGTTCCAGACGTCTGATTTTGCATTATTTCGTTGTTTTCGACCCGTTTAGGGCCCGTTCGGAGTCTGTTTCCCACGTTTCGAGTTGCGTGCTTTTCGGAATTACATCCTCTACCCGTCTACAGTAGTTGTATACTATTTTGAGAAACTCCTTGTGTTTGATCCTTGTGATAGGACCCCATTCCGTTGCAGTCTCGGGGGTTGCGGAGGCACACGGGATTCCCGACCACTCCCCCAGTACTCCTGTTGTAACCGGTAGAGTGGCTTTTAAGTTTACTAGTATAATCTGTTAAATTATGGAACCATAAATAGAACCTAGGACATTGCATGAATCCTAGGAATGAGAAATAAATTGAATGGTAGATCCTAGGGTGTTGCATGAACCCTAGGGCTGGAAAACTAGATTGTATGATAGATCCTAGGATATGGCATGAATCCTAGGATGGGAAAACCAGTGGAATGTATGAATACTGCAGTCTTGGAAAATGTGGAAAGGAAATAATAGCTGCCTGTGAATTGAATTAATAGCTGCCTGCTATGAATAAATAAATGTGATTGAGAACATGGATTGTATGAACGTGAAACTGGAAAGGTGAAACCTGAATGTGCTGAGTTAAAAGAGCTGGAACCCTACGGGGAATTAGGAGTAGAACTCCTGGAAGGTGAATGGAATAGAATTGGGGAAGTGAGCTGGCCCTTGAGTACGGAGTACCAAGGAGAGCGACTGTCCCCCTATTTAGTGCAGAGCAGAGCCAGCAGCCCCAGGGACCCGGGGTTAGGACTGGCCACTTTGTACCGACTTGCTGGCCCTCGTGTACGTAGTACCGAGGAGAGCTACTAGTGTAGGGAGGTACTAGCTACCCCATGGGCCCTGGGGTTCTGCTAGCCTCCTACACCGACTTGTTAGGTCCACTGGGCAACCAGGGTAGTCAGGCGAGGGTGCGCGGACTGTGGAGGGGCAAGGCCCCTGTTTGGTTACTGTGGAGGGGTTGGACCCCTGTTACTGAGAGGGCTCTGCCCTATACTGGTTCCCTGCTGTGCTTTGGGTGCACCCGTTAACGGAAACGACTGACCGCGTGCCAATGCGGGTTAGCTACTTGTGCGTTTATCGCGCGTGCCGTAGTCACCGTTACGTCTATCCGTGACCCTGGGGTGGTTGACTGAGAGTAGGATCACCACGGGGGACTCTCCAGGCCAGGAGAGCACCACGTGCTACTTCTACTGTTCGGAAAAGACTACAATCAAGATCGTTCCCACGAGGAACATTCGAGATCAAGTGAAGGATCTGAGAAATAGATAAATTGTGAGACAATAGAAAGACGTAATTAAAGAAAGTAACAGAACATAACAGCTACTGTACACTCTACTGTTTCTTTTGTTTTAGTTGCCACTCTACTCAGCGTTTTACTGACGTGTTACACTCGTTACCTTTCAGGACCAGGTGTTGAGCAGCCAGGGTCAGCGGCTGCAGAGGACGCTGGGCCGAGTAGGGTCCAGTAGAGTTACCATTATTCTCTTGTACCTCTTTTTGGTTCCACTGTAGTGAGTAGTTCTTGTTACCGCTGTACTTTTCTTTACCTGCAGTTTCATATTATGTTATGAATGTTGTTCTACTGTTGTTGTGGTATATACTGTAGTGGTTTCTTTCCTTACTGCTGTATTTTCTTACTGTTATTTATATTCATGCTGAATGTGGTTTATTTTACTGCTCTTTTGGTTACTTCCTCGTTGGACGACCAGGTCTTGGGATTAGTCGAGTCGGTCCGGTTCTCGTGTCTCGTAGGGACTCGGGAATCGGGTCGTTACACCCACTATCTTCAAGGACGCATACAGTCACTGTAAGGCATGTAGTCGTTGCCAAACTTTGGGCAACATGAGCCATCGCGACATGATGCCTTTATAGCTGATTCTCGTATGCGAGATTTTTGATATTTGAAGGATTGATTTTATGGGCCCCTTCCCTATCTCGGATGGCTTTGAGTACATTTTACTCGCTGTTGACTACGTGTCTAAATGGATCGAAGCCATTCCGACCCGGACCAGTGATCACAAGATCGTCATCAAATTTATTCATCAGAATATCTTCTCACGGTTCGGGATTCCTCAAGCTATCATCTCTGATGGAGGGACTCATTTTACCAATGCTCAGTTCAGGTCACAAATGACCAAATACGGGATGTCGCACCGAATCTCTACTCCTTATCACCCCCAGACTAATGGTCAAGCTGAGCTATCAAATCAGGAGATCAAGGAAATCCTGTAAGTTACTGTTCGACCTGATAGGAAGGACTGGTCATCTCGACTTCCGGAAGCTTTGTGGGCTTATAGGACCACCCACAAGACCTAATTAGGTATGTCTCCTTTTAGACTGGTGTACGGGAAGGCGTGTCACCTTCCCGTCGAACTGAAGCACAAAGCCTATTAGGCAGTATGGAACTGCAACATAGATCTTTCTAAGGCTGGAACCCACAGAAAGCTTCAGATAAGCGAGATTGATGAATTATTCCTTGATGCATATGAAAACTCGGGAATCTACAAAGAGCGAGTTAAAGCCTTTCATGACAAGCACATATCTAGAAAGATCTTTCACCCTGGTCAGAAGGTCCTACTCTTTGATGCTCGACTTAAATTGTTCCCTAGGAAGTTGCAATCCAAGTGGGTCGGACCATATCTTGTCCGACAGATTTTTGGAAATGGAGCTGTCGAGATCAGTCCGCTCAGCCACAATTCCGAACCTTTCATCGTGAACGGCCAGAGACTCAAATCGTTCATTGATGTAACCAATACAGATTTGGCTGAATCATCATTTATCCTCCATTCTCCCTAAGCTAATTGCATCCAGCCGATGGCGTGAAACTCAGTGCTTAACGGGAGGCAGCCCGTCATTCTTTTTGAAAACCCGAAACCTTTTTCTGACATTTCTTTGCACTTTAGGTTCATTCCTTAGGATAGTGGACTTCACCTCAGGTACTCGTACCTGAGATTAGAAATCATCCGCAACAGTCACCTCGACCCATCCGCTCACCTAATATCTGTCCTAATGCATGAACCAAGCCAAATAAAAATCCACCTAATGTACAATGAGAACATTGCAAAACCTAGGCATGGGGGGGTATGAAACTGCAATGAAAATTCATAACAAGAAAAGGTTTCAATAAAAAAATTCACATATGTCAAAAACACCAGCAAAAAAAAAAAAAGAGGGAAGCACTTTTTGGTGAACTTTACAAAAGGAGAAGGAAAAGAGCAAAATATTAAAAAGGAGCACAAAATGAAAAAGAAAAGGGATAGTCATTAGTAAGAAATTAAGGAATTAACCAAAGTTCAAAACCACATTAAAGAAAAGTAAAGTGAAAGTGCACAAAAAGATTAGTAAAAATGCTAACTTTAAACCTTCCTGGCTAGACTCTTAGTACCTGTTAAGATTTAGATATTCCTCGAGAGTTTGAGGAAAATGAAAAGCTTAAGTATTAGGTCTAAGGCTTAGGAAGTATTTGGCCTCATTAACTAACCTTCAGTTTACGGGACTCGGTAACCTAAGAAGCCAAATTCACACATAGTTTAGTTTAGTGAGCATAAATATCAAAATCACGTAGAAGCGTTTCAAATGTTCTGAAAATGTCACCTAGATTAGAAGCAGCCAATCAGCATAAGTTGATTTGGATGAGTTCCCGGCACAGAGAGGTGGGAAATTCCCCTCTAAAATGCGTAACAATATATCATCTCCTCAGTGTTTGTCTCCTAGGATATCTACATATCCTACTGGGGGCATGTAAGCACTCTGCTGGTTCAGATTCCATGGATAGCATTATCACGAAATGTCAATTGCCAGGGTTTGAATTTGGCCACAGAACACCATGGGCAGGATTATCTCAAAATCTCGAAAGCCAAGGTTCTAGGGATTACCATGGGCGGTGTTATCTCGAAGCATCGATTGCCAAGAACCTTTGAGGATTGATGATGGGGACGAGGAATCCGATACAGACCATGTTGTGAAGCCAATCCTAAGCTAGAATTAAAAAGAAAAGAGAGAGAAAACTCTCCAAATAAATAAAGGCCCTATCTCTCTCTTACAAAACGTACTGCAAATTAAACCAAGGCTAAAAATTTCTCAAGCACGGGTGCTTTAACCACGGAGTCCAATAAACTTTAGGGTAGTTCCTGTGGGCCTTAGAAACCTTGGCTAAGAACTAAAGCTAAAGCTAGACAGATCTAGATCTTAGTTGATACTAGAGTACCTTTTAGGCCCATGGTTGGCATTCTAACCTAATCAAGGAGACAAGAGAAAAAAACACTTATCAAATTTGATGAAAGGAATCCATGGTCTAGAATAGAGGTTAAACCTTAAATTTTGACTAAGGGACTAGCAAAAGCTAGGTAAGGGGGTATTATGAGAACCTCATCATAAATCCTAACAAGCACATTTTCACCTAATAAATTGAACAAAAGCTCCTACAAAATCTAAGGGAAGGCCTAAATCAGGGAATTGTTGAGCAGAAAATAAAACATTATACAAGAGGTAAAATTGTAATTTTACCATTGCAGTGCATGAACGGAATTTCTAAGGATCTAGACATAGGTCAAGTGAACTTAATAAGAGAAAAAGTGGGATGGTTTGGTCAGAAAAGGATTATGACAAAATCTGGGAATTAAATGACATTCTATAACCCTAAAATAAACATACTTTAATTCACGAAGTTTCAGGCAATATAAAAATCAATTAAACCCTCTAAAATTTATCAAAAAATATCCCCTAGGGTTTAGAACATTCAATTTGGCCGTTGGAACCTATCTTGACCTAGATTGAGAACCATACCCAATTTTTGACCTAATTTGGATTTTTATGCAAAATTCCTGGTCAAACATGGTCAAACCTAAAATCCAACTTCATCATTGGATTTCTTAGGTCCAAATTAGGTTTATACCAAAATTTTGACCTAAAGGAAGGTCGTCTTGACCCACTTTGAAAAATGGTCCTCAATAATTACTTTTTGACCCTTAGCTTTTTGAAACCTTCCAAAGACTCCCTTATCTTTCCTGTCGTTTTCTTCAATTGGGTCCCTCTGCCACCTGCATGCGCAGGCCATACCTCCGGCGACTTTGCACGGAGGATGGCACCCCGCATGCATGGAGGGTCGGCCCCATATTTGAAAGGGGAGCTCCCTGCAAAGCCCCTTATCACATGGGCCGGCTCCCATGCCCTGTCGGCCGCCATACCTCTCGTGCGAACGTGCGGGAGGTATGGGTCTCTGTCTGCCGACGTCTTTGGTGGGGTTTTTCCCTCCGCTTTTGCGCGCTTCGCGGCCGGCCGACGCTTATTTAAGGAGCGACTTCCTCTGCCGCATCCTTCAAGCCTGTTTTGGTCAAAGATAACCCCCTAATTTTGTCACCTCCTCCTCCGGCCATCTGCCCGTAGGCTCCGGCGACTCTCCTCCTCTTTTCTTGTCGCCTTGCCACCATAACAGTGGCAGGATTACCTCCACCGTCTTCCGCCGCACCTCGTCGTACCAGTAGGCGCCCTTCAGCCCCTCTTCTTCGTCGCTGTCTCTTCCCCTGGGCGCCTCCATCTCCGGTGACGGCAGTACCAGCCGCTCACCACCTCCGCCTCCTCCGTTCACTCCTGACTTACCAACTAGGTCCTTCTTACCCTTCTCTTTAATTCCCCTATGTAAATTTGTTGTTTCGACCCCTCTACACCACTGCCCACCCTCACCATCTCAACCTACGACCACCAACTCCGGCGAGGCCATTCCACCACCACAGACAGCTCCACCCCTTGCCAACCGGTCCCTGAGCATCACCTCCACCCAATGATCACCTTGCGACCCCCCACTAACCGCGCCACCCACTGTTGCCTCCCCCCGAACAGACCCACTCACACAGACTAAGATCGACCAGGGCACGCACGCCCAGGCCGTTATGAGCCACGCTGACCCTCACAGAAACTTCGCCGTGCTCTGGCGAAGCCTACCGAGCATCCTGACGTGGCTGAGAGGCCGTTTTGCTGATTTCAGGTCTCTAGCCTCCGCCACCATTAGCGCCGAGCTTGGAGCAAGCTCGCAAGCAGCTCCAGGCTCTTCCAGCTCTAGGAGGCGTGCCCAGGTTACGTGGAAGGCTTCCACTCACAACTCCAGATCTTCAATTGGCAGCGAAGACCTCGGTTGGGGCATCTTTTGCTCGCACTCCATGTTGCAGGTGCGCAAGAGAGGTGGGGCGCAGATAGTCCCACCTCAGGCGTTTTCAAGCACCCCGCGACGCATAAATTGCAAAAGTGATTGAGGCTTATCGCCTCAGTCACACGGGGTGAGGTCCCTCTCACCCGCTCACCCGGGCTCGTTCGCGACCACCCCCCGCGGACCTGGCCCAACCCGATTACCCAACCTGTGCACACCTTGCCCACCACCGCACGCCGATGGGCCTGGTCCCGGGCACATCACCCGACCCGCATACCCGAATAGGCTCTGGGAGAGCGAACCCTGGAGTGGAACAGAGAGAGAGACGTGGGGAGGGTAGGGGTTAGGTTTTGCCTAACCATATGCCTGTGCAGGGAGCAGAAGAAGAAGCAAGGAAGGAGCGGCTGAAGACTTAGCCGTGAAAGCAGCTGCGGGCAGAGAGAAGAGAAGAAGAAGGCTCAGGAGCAGAAGGAGAAAAGGAAGAGAAAGAAGAAGACAGAAGCTGAAGCAAAAGAAGAGGAAGGAGAGAAGCCACCTGAGGAAGGAAAGAAGAAGAAGCTGTCGCAGAGAGGAAGGCCAAGTAGCTGAAAGAAGAGAAAAAGAAGAAGCCAAGAAGAAGAAGAAGCAGCAGCAGCAGCTGAAAGAAAGAAGAAGAAGGAGAGCACAAGCACTGTAGCAAGTGGCTACTTAAGGCATCTGATCCATAGAGTCAGACGTCTGAAGACAGAGAGAAAGGAGGACAAAAGAAGAAAGAGAAAAGAAAAGAGAAGAGACAAATTTTTATTTCCTCTCTTTAATCTTTTTGTAAAATAATATATTGTAAATTGTGATTTTCTACTCTTCTAGAATCAAGTTTGCTCCGTGAGTTCGACCTCGGAGAATTTTTTTATTCAAGTAATAAAAAAAATCAAACCGATTGGTTTAACACTGCTACCACTAGGTCGATCGGGAAATCCTAACTCGAGAGGGCTAAGTGGTGGTTTTCACCTGGTTTGGGTTTCCACCTAAAAATACTTGTGCCTATTGTGTGATTGCTTAATTTTGTAAGATTGTCTATTTTTATTCCGCACTTTATTACGTCACACATATCTCATCCCCTCCAACCAGGAAATTACACATTGTGGTAACCGATATCATTGCAAAAGAAAATTTATCTGTTCAGAATACATGCCCACTCACCCTTGGCAGGGAAGTGAATATATATGGTAGGATTGCTATTAAAAGGAATCAACATGAAATAGCACCATATGGTGCCATTAAATTTTCTATGGGATTTAAGAAATCATTTCTCGTTGTCATATTCCATTTACAGAAATTGTTAGTCTCTCATTTTATGAAACATGGAAACAGCAAAAGAACAAAAATCACCATGTAGTTAATCTCTCATCAAAATACCATTAAAGACAAAAGAGAGGAATTAAAGTATATGAGATCCCATTGTAATTCCCTGGTTGGAGGAGGTGAGATATGCGTGACGCAATAAAGTGCGGAATAAAAAATAGACAATCTCACAAAATTAAGCAATCACACAATAGGCACAAGTATTTTTAGGTGGAAACCCAAATCGGGTGAAAACCACCACCTAACCCTCTCAAGTTAGGATTTCCCGATCGACCTAGTCTTTCAAATCCACTAAACCCAGTCACTTAAACGAGGGTGACTAAACCTCAATTACAACCACACTACTTCGACCGAGGGTAGTGTACCTCAACACCTCTTCTCTTCACAAGAAGGAATTTGTCTCGCTAAGGAGACGGGAATTCGCAAAGCGAATATCCAACCAAAGACAATATAAAATACAATAATCCTATAGAGCCTCAATTATTTAATCTTAGCTTCTATAGGAGTTAGGAAACTTTCCTTTGGTGGAAGTATGTCGAAGTGATGACACGGATGTGTGAACCACGCTTTGGCACAACAACGCTCTCGTAACGTCGGCGGGAGAGCAGGTGCACAGCAGGATGAAGCTCTTAGGTGAAGAGAGTGCTTGTAGAGCTAGAGCTTCTTCTATTTGATCTTCCACTTCCTTTTGACACAAGTGGAAATATTCTAGCAAAGGTGTGTCTTGGGTATATTTTTCAAGCCAAGAGGTCCTCCTCTATTTATAGAGGGCCTAGGAAGGCTTTGGAAGGCCTTGGAAGGCTTCCATAGCCGTTGGTGTTGAACCCAAGGTAAAACAAGCCGTAGTCAGAATAAATCATGGTTCTGACAGGGTCATCAGACATCTGGTCCTGGCATCAGACGTCTGGAAAACCTGTTTAAAATGTCTGGGAACTAAGTCAGACGTCTAATTTTAGGCGGGTTTCCTTCCTAACTTGAATCGTACCGAAACAGGTTCTAATGTAAGTCCATCAGACGACACACAGGATGTCTGGCACAAGGTCATGACGTCTGGAAACCTATTTGTTCTCTGGAAATGGATTCCCATCGAGTCTAACGGCTATAAAATCTCTGAAGGAAGATTTTGGGTCAGTCGAGGCAAAACGGTCATGTATCAGATATCTAGGGTCCTCTACGGACGTCTGATAAGAGGCTAACGGTCATTTCCTCAACGTTTGCTAAAGAAGGCAACGGTCCACTAATTGGACGTCTGGTGAAGGCATCAGACGTCTCCTAAGACGTCTGGACGAAGGTCTGGACGTCTGATTTCATCAAACAGAACTAACTAAGTACAGCCTAAATAATTGGACGTCTAAGTCAATAGTCAGATGTATTAAAAGTTTTTATCAAACGTTTGAAATCCAGATTAGACATCTGAAAAGGTTGTCTGAACCCTATTTTGATTTTCTAAGTTCTCTATAGAAAACCTAAGTATCCTAGGATAGTGCAGGTGTTCTTAGGACTACTGTGAGGGTTCTTTGAGGCTCTTTAATATAAGATCTAAGACAAAAATAAAGAGCACAACAATGAAACAAAAAATACATAGAATTGGATAAAATGAAATCTATTCTATTCTTCATCTCCTTCCTTCTTCAAGTTTTTGCTTCTCGCGAAGCTGCTCCGCCTCTATCAAGCTCCTCCAATCCGCCATGGATGCGAGCTCGAACTTCCATCTAAACACTTGTCTCTATTTGCAATTTGACCTAAAAACTAGAACTCAAATGCAAATGTTAAAAGACACGTGTTTTGTTATCATCAAAATAAACGATCGTGGTGCTCTAGCACCAACACCCATGACCCATCTCCTTTCTCTAGGAAACCATATGTGCAACCATCCTGTCAACCGCTCCCAATGGAGCCGACAGCCACTCCTTTACATGTTGAACACAAGCAAGGCTTGACTCTGCAAGAGATGCAATCCATGTCAACTCCAGCAAGGAGTTCCGCCTGGATCACCACCCTAGATGGCTTCCTTGCCATCAGCTTGTTGAGCACGCCGCCATTGCTGGCGCCATATTAATGAGTCATTGTAGGTGGGTTAACAAATTGAATAAGGTGACCCTACAAAGGGCCCTAAAACCCAAACGAGAATCCCAATCTTGGTCTCGAAAAATGTTGGAACGGAGACCACCTTGAGCCCCCAAAATCTCAACAATGCAATGCACACCAAGTGTTCGATGAATTGCCGAGGTGAAGGAACCAACAAAGTTGCTCTAATACCAATTGTTAGAATAGAAGATTACCCGATGCCATATAAGTAATGGATGTAACCGTATCAAAGATGCGGATACAGGTCGGTAACTCCTTTTCGTTCCTTCCCTCTCAATGCTAGTGCTTTGATGGAGAACACAGCAGGGTATGCAAGCTTTTGGGTGATTGTTGTATGTCATGGAAGCAAGGAGGAGGGCCCAACCTTATTTTTGTAGAAGTGATATGTGTCCCTTCCATCAAGGGACACATATCCATTAACTTCCATTATGATGTCAAGGGTTACCATTCAAATGATTGAGCCACCTCATATACCTAGTTCTAACATATCAATCAAAAGATGTACTTCCAAATCATTTGGAGGATGTTGGAGTAGTTGCGATTTTTTCGGAAAAAGAGTTTGTGACGTTTTACATCTCTTTTCATAATGTCCAGACTCTAGATCCCTGCGACATGGAGAAAACTTGAGAGTTGATCAGCAGGGGCTCTATAAACATAGGAGCTTCAAATTGAAAAGTTTTAGATATATGGTGCAATAAATCCTCGAGTCCAACTAAGCATGAGATCGAGATGAAGTCCAAGTTGAGTCATACCCTCCTCGCATTGGGCTAGACTGATAGGATTGAGTAGAAGACCTAAAACTTCAGGAATATAGATAAGGAGTTAGATTGTTAGATATATTTAAGTCAGCCAACCATAAACAAGTGTTTAATATTGAAAAAGAAATACCATCTCAAAAAGGAAATTAATTTCACGATTAGAATAAAATTGGGAAGAATTTTCAAAAGTGATGTCTATTTAGGGATTCCAACCTCCAAAGGCTTATCTAAAGTCTATCAACTTCACAATTAGATCTACATACTCCTCCAAACTTGGGGCATAGGAGGACTTTCTATTATCCCATAATAGGAGGACTACTTTCATGAACTCCTTACATCATTCCAATTGTTCAATGTGATTTTAGATCCTCTATGGTTTGCTAGAAAAATTGGAGCCCCATTTTTTAGTAGAGGGTAATTGACATGATTGGGCCATTGGATGGCCCCTAGGTTTCTTTGATAATAGGAGAGGAATCTAGGAGCATTTAACTTAGTGAAGAGTGAGATTTCTCTTCAAAAACACTTGGATGGGAGCCATGTGTGCATCTTATTTGGTGCTGGCACCCATAAAGGATGCTCTAGTCTATACACCATGTGCATGACAATTATGTGTATTAGGTAATAGAAATCATTGACAACTAGCTACCTAGACAAGTAAGGATTCCTTGATATATCTGATGGATGGCCCATATGTTGCAACAAGAGGAAGAAGGTCACAGGCAGCACTTGGACGTTCGTTTCACCATACAAGATGATGAATTTTGATGGATAGATGGTAGCAAATGGCTGCATATATGAATGGATTATATAACACGTTTTCAGTTTCTGAGTTGTGAGATTTATATGTTAAGAGTAATTTGTAGACAATTATACTATTGGATGAACCTATCATTTGCTCGGCAAGCAAAGATTCTTTAGGTGAAATGTTTGCATATAGAAAATCTATAAGTTTCATACTTTTTGGAGCTTCTAAATTTGTCTTGTGTCGAATTAGGATAAGTGTATCCATCAAAGGTAGACATTCCAAGTATCTCATTGGTCAGTTTTCTCCTTAGGAGTCGCGATGAGTCCAAAATTTTCCATATCAATTTGTCATGTGGAAAGGGGACATGCATTCTAACTTATTGTAAGAGGTTTTTAAGTATATCTTTATAAAATTTTGATGTTAGCCAGATATTTTAATTTGGGATTTTCGCATGGATGATCTTGTAATATTTTACAACAACAGTCATTCTCTGATTTCTCCTTAGTAGTTGCTCCCAATAAAACTCGTCCTTCTTACACTAATACCATTCCATTGTCAAAATCGATGGTATTGAATTCAAAAGTAGGGGCTTTTCGCATTAAAAGTCCTATGAAATATACTTCCTCATCCTTTTTCTCCATTTCCACCATCTTCATCTTCCTTTTCCTCCAGCAATCTCTTCTTCATTCCACCAATATGATTTCACAAGGAGATATTCAAGGGGTCTTGGAATGTAGAAGTTGGAGGTAGAATTCCTTCCTTTTAAGTCCAATTTCATTAACTTTGATGGAATATCTAAATGGAGACATATTCAGGATAAATTGGACAATTTTCTAAGGTTACTTGTGTACATAGAAAGAAGTAGAGGGTTTGTATGGCACTAAATTAGATTCAAGCGATATCCACATGAGAGTACCAAAAAGATGTTGACGGAGGCTATTGTTATTTCAAATATCCCTCTTCCCAAGGTTTCATCTCTGGTAAATATGGGCTGCCTTTTTGGTCATCATTTTCTTCTTAAGAACCTGATCCAAAGAAAGTTCTCATTTATGCTTCTTGCTCGTCTTTTTTCTAACCTTGATGGTTTATCTAAATGGAGACTTGGCCATAGGCTAGGAGCTCCATTGACTTGACATGCAAAATATGCAGGTTTAGACTTGACCTGACCCTTTAATTAACCCGATTTTAAATGAATGGGCTTGGGTCTCCAATTTGCAACCTGACTCAGCTTGGCCTGTAAATCATTAATATTTAAAATCAAGAACTCCAAGAGCTTTAACTTGGAATTCTAATAATCCCAATCCCATATGTTGGATGCCAAATATCACATTGTTTAACTATTATCTCGCTTTCCCAAAATTTCAACCCCTCTCCAAGTAACATACAAGATGTCCAATAATCACCATCTAAAATTATGAACCATTTATTTAACTAGAGGTACGAGAATCATCTATTACACCAACAACCACCATCCAACTCTACCTACTTTTACCATTTCCCATTGTCTCAGACTCTCAAAGGCTTCCAAAATCTCCACTGCCTATTCCTTTACCTCCTCCACCGTCTCTCGCCAATGTTGCTATGCACTGGACTCCATTTCTAACTGTTCAAAACAAGATTGACTCCACCATCTTGGTACTAGCTTCTCTTCCACCATCTATTCTTTTATCTTGTTTTTTTTTTAAATTATGAATCAAGAATCTTTAGTATAACTATATAAGCACATTCAATTAGGGAAAAACATGAGGTAATATATTTGATAGTTAACATAATACGAAGTACAATAAATTGGAAGGTTTTAATGTAGATTGTCGATTGACCTGTTAGAGCAATAACATAGGATTATCCATATTCTTCTTAAATTGTATATGATCTATATATTTTCTAGGATGTGTTTCATGGAGGATTAATATTTTGACTTTTATGTGAATGATGAACTTTCGTCACTTTTACGATATTTTAACTAAAATATATTTATTTCTTATTATTCCTTTCACTTATGATATCTTTTTACGTGGTTATTTTTATATTTTCGACCATTCGTATTGTATCATTATTCATGTTTATATTTAAAACTTTAAAGTACTTTATATTTAACTTATGAGTTGATCCAAGCTTGACTCGACCCGCGAAAACTGGACTTGGGTTAAGCTTTTAGGCCCATAGGTCAGCCTAACTAAGCTTGGACCAAGGTTTTTAAAAACTTGGCCCAATTGACCCAACCCAGGGCTCACCGAACACGACACATGACTAGATCAATTGGGCAACTCTCTAAATTTACCTGTGTAAATAGAAAGAAGTAAAGGGTATTCATGATACCAAATTAGATTCAAGGGATGTGCACATAAAAGTACCATAAAGATGTTTATGTAGCTTATTATTATTTCAAATAGTGGAAAAGTAAATAAATGTGCGTTTGCAATGTATTTTATAATATAAAAAATGAGAGTGTTGATTTCAGCCAATATATTTTAATTTTCTACCAGTAGAAACTATTTTCCACGGATGAAAAATTATTTTGTAAGTGAAAAATCAATTCTCAAAGGTGAAAAATCAAGTTCCAAGTAAAAAATTATTTACCACCAATAAAAAATTAAAGCATACTAATATATTTTCATTTTTAACCGATATATTTTGATTAAAAATTAATTCCAACCAATATATTTTAATTTTTAACCTGTTAAAATCATCTCCAACCACTATATTTTGATCTATTTAATTATAATCATACATTATAAAATTTATTACAATGCATATTTTCATACTTGCATCCCTTTATATATTACTCTTGCAAAGAGGTCGCCCGTTCGATCATCATCTTCTTCCAAAGAACGTCAACTGAAGAAAGCTCTCATATTTATGCTTCTTGCTCGTATTTTTTACCTCCAATTGTGGACAGGGAGAATCCCCATATATCAGAATTGCTCCACAAGATAATTTAGCATTCGCTAGACGATTCACAAGATCATCTCATCTAAATGTACGTTGACATCAGGTGAATAAAAAAAAAAACAAACAAACAAAAAGAATCCAAAAACCGTTGTCCCCCTTTGCACTTCTTTGTCCCTTGCAGTTCACACTCGAGTACCAGTTTATCTAAAACTTACACCAAAGTACATATTTATGCGGCTCATCAATCACAACCATAGTTTGAGTAACACACCCTCGACAATACCCAATTGGATGTTGCTTGGACTCAAGGGTAAGCATTATCCTTTTTATTTATCAGATTTTGTCTATACTATATTAACGAATGTACAAGTTATAAGGTAGCGATCATCTTTGTGGATCTTACAGGGTTTCTTTGTCAATGACTTATTTAGTGTCACGTACATAGTTATTACAATGTATATGCTAAATCTATAGGTATTGCATGATACTAATCATAAAAAGAAAAAAGGAAAAATCTGCATAAAATAAGCAATATAGTAGAGCAACTGGGTCAATGGGCCTCACCGGGCCCTTCAAGGATGCAGCTCAGTAATTGAGAGGCGGCCCCTCTTGAATGGGCCCATAGGTCCAAAGGTCTCCAAGCCCGTCACCTACTTTGGCGGAGATCGTCGCACTTCACCCGTTTTTGTTTTGCTCTTCGTTCTTTTTGTTTTTCTCTTTTCGGTAGGGATGTTAATATAATATTCCCCAGCGTGGACCGACCACCATTTGGGCGAGTAAACTAAACCAGCCCTAATTACATTTGGGTGGAAAAGAACACTCAAATCTATGTACCCAGTCGTGTCTAGAATTTTATGCCAAACCATGATTTTTCTTGAAAATAACTCCAAAGAGATACTCTTTTATGATGTGTAAGTTTGCTCTTCTTTAGTCGCTTGCTAGTATATGAATAGGTATGTTTTACTTATTTGGCTGTCATATTTGAAACTTTGTTACATTGCAATATTAGTATAGCTAAAATATAACTATCACACATGCAAACAAAAAAAATCTTTAATCCTTTTAAATATAGGGATGGGACATGTTAATTGGTACTGATGCATTGCAGAGGCCGAGGCAATCAAAAGAGTTCGTGTGTGTGAGAAACTCGAAAGAGTCAAAGAAAAATAAATAAAATAAGCGAACACAGAGAAAAAAATACATTGATGACACAATTTTATATTTGATGGACATATGTGGAGATCCTCGATGTATCCATTGAATGTAGAATAATAGATAAAAAATATAACAAATTTCTATCTTTGTCTCCTTCTCTCGATGGTTCCTCCTTTGGCCCCCTCTTTCACAATAAACACCGTAGGACCCTTTTAGAACATGTTTGGTTGGTGGAGGTGAATATTGTTTGATAGCATTTGTTTTGTCGTTGGTGGATTTAAGAATTAAAGGGTGGATGTTTGAATAAATGAATTCCGTCAAAGATGTGAAATTCATTTGTTACGCTGGTTTATTCTATCTCTTTCATCTCTCTCTTTCAACTTCAACACATAAAATTTATTTATTCCTCCTACTAAACTCTTAGATGGAATAAATACTTCTAATTCTTTAATATGATAATAAATATAACCAAACATTTCGACGAAATAAAAACTTCTGATTATTCTTACTCTTTTATATCTTTTTTATCCATCTTAATTATTTCTCCAACCAAAACAGTACCTTAAAAAGTACAAAATAGGTGCTTTTTAAAAAAATATATATAACTTTCAAGGAAGTATGATGGATCCTTGTTGTGTGCCTCTTCGTTTTCCTACTTAAACATCAAGGTTTGATTCTTGCTCGCTTGGTTACGAGTCTCATAAACTTGTATCATGAGTATAATTTTTTTTTCCGATCCGATACTAATTCGATAAATGGGATGGATAGACAGATTTGAGTGAGTATTCCTTACTAATTAAATGGATTTTATATTATCAAAATCATGCTAAATTGACACGGTTGACATCCCTAACTTTTAGGCCATGAAACGATTAATCAACAATAAAAGTCTAGAGCCAGATCCTTGTAAGTAGAATTAGCCTCCTATCCGCCACATTTGTCCACTGAAGAAGTTTAGTAACATCAGCTATATTCGCTTTTTCCCCAAGGGAAGTCGTTCCCTCCACTCCTCGAGCATCTGAAGCCCTTAACAACGTTGGGCCTCGATCACCCATCGAAGGCCGATTGGGACCCCCCACCACCTCCAAAACCTCCTCCTTCCTCCCTCGAGCCATTAGCTTCGACGATTAGAGCATCTCACTGGCATGCATGGCCGCTTGCCGTTAGTCGCATGTTGCCCGATGTCGCCATACATTGCCTGAGGTAGCAATTCACCACACGTGGTCGTCGTGCATCATTTGCCATTCTTGATCTCCTCGCTCGTGGATCGTTGTTCGAGGTTTCGGTCAAGGTCGATGGCATTCATGGCACTCGTCAACTGTAACGACCTGGTTCCCGAGTCCCTACGAGACACGAGAACCGGACCGACTCGACTAATCCCAAGACCTAGTCGTCCAACGAGGAAGTAACCAAAAGAGCAGTAAAATAAATCCCATTCAGCATGAATATAACTAACAGTAAGAAAGTACAGCAGTAAGGAAAGAAACTACTACAGTATATACCACCACAACAGTAGAACAACATTTATCATATAACATGAACTGCAGGTAAAGAAAAGTACAGCGGAAACAAGAACTACTCACTATAACGGAAACAAAGAGGTACAAAAGATAGTAGTAACTCTACTGGACCCTACTCGGCTCAGCGTCTTTCGTCAGTGTTGTTGGTCGCTCATCGTTCTTGATCGTGGTCTAGTCTGATCGTCGGTCTCGTCGACTGATCGCCGATCTTGTTCATCGTCGGTCATGCTCACGTCAGTCGAAGACTATAGCTAGGCGTAGATTTGGTTGATAAACGTTGAGAGGCGGTGGCTTAACACGACGATGGTCGTCGGTCGGCGTTGAGATCGTGGCTTGCTGCAAGGCGGCTCATGTTTGGCTTTGCTGAGGTCTTGTGGCAATTTGCGGAGATCGAGGCATGGATGGCGGCAGCTGCAGGATCGATCTTTGTCATGTGGGTTGTTTTTCATCTGTAGGAGTTGTATAGTTTTCTTTTTCTTTTTTAGTGTAGTTTTATTTATTGGGGACCACGTGTGATTCTGTACTTAATCTAACAAAGTTCTTTTACATAGGTTCAAGAGTTGTCGGTTGGCACTTTGATGATTCTATGAGCGTGAGGTCAATCTTATTTGAGAAATCGTTCAGTTTCCGATCTCTGGATGTTTTTTTTTCCTTTCTTCTTTATTTCTTATCTTGTTGTTTTGTATTTTGTCGTTCTCCTGTTCTACGAGATATTTTTTCTTTCCCTTTTGATGGTTAGGTATTTTATATCTTTTCCTTGCATCTTTTGTGTCAGTTTCTTTCCCTTTTCAATTAAAATTAATTTTTGCAAAAAAAAAAAAAAAACCTCATTCCAAACAATTTACCATTGCCAAAAGCATCGATTGGATTGGTACAAGGGACGAGAATAAGCAACTACTGGATGCCTTCGTGTATTACATGCTCACCATCTTTTCCTCTCAAGTTATTTACGAAACTATGCAAGTCTTTTTGTCTTTCGAAGAAACGAAACAGCAGCTAAATCTTCGGCTAAAACGGCAAAAGAATGCGTTAATGCGTGTTGCATTGCGTAAAACAAGAATCCATACTCTGACTATAATGTCACAGAAAAAGGCCTAATAGCAATCCAATTCATAAGTATGTTCGGCTACAGTAAGTCATACGAATTTGTAAATTGCAAACTAGTGTAATCATGTAAAAATGAATAGAATATTAGATACGACAATGTCTTCTGTCTCAAGCAGATGCATCATGTTCCCATGATTAAGGGTTATTCTCAATGATAAGAGGGCCATGCGCCGTGAATGGCTCCATTTAAGGGTATATGGATTTCCATGGCAGAGGAAAAGTGAAGAAAGTGCAGAGTAGAGACATTGAGAGGGATAGACAGAGTAGTTTCGTAGATCTCATCTCCTCTCCTTTATTCAGTAAGAGAGGATGTTGTTACAATTGACTCGCTGACCATATTGATGGGAGGGTATAAAGCAAATATTTGCGATGCTAACCTTATGTTTTTGCTTTCAGCCAGAAAAAGAAAATAACTTTTTTATGACCCAATAAATCTCTTGGACCCATTTTGGGGAGATAATTCCGGCTGAGTCATCTTCTTCTTTAACTAAATTTTAGCCTGTGCTTCACTTGTAAGAGTATAAAAGTAAAAATCGTATCAAACTTTTAATGCCTGAAAGACTACTGTAGTAAAAAAAGAATTCTCAAATCTTAACATAAAAATGAAATATTTTATTTTAATATATTATCATATGAAGGTCTAATATAAATATCATATTGATCATATATATTACTTTAAAAATCAAAGGACATTCATATATATTATAAATAGATAAATAAATATATTGAATGACTTTAATATTTTTCACGTTGAGCTTACAGACTGTCAGAGCGTGTATGTGTGCGTGAGAGAGAGGATCAGAAATTCCACTAATATAAGAAAGAGAGAGAAAATTAAAAATTTTACTCAATTTAACATCTATATTTGCATCAGCAAAATAAATGAATGATACGCACTTAACGTGTACCATCTCTTTCGACATAATTAAATGGAAGAGGAAAGAAACAAAGATAAATAACTTTCGCCAATCAATTTCACTAAATTTCAAGAAACTTCTCGGATAACTCCACCCTAAATAAAAAAAAGAAAATAAAAAAAAAGAAAGAAAAGAATAAAAAATAATATCAAATATTTCTTTAAATCCATTATCTCCATTGTATTTATAAAAGGATAATAAAATAGATGAATAAAAGGAAATAATTTCTGAAATTTTCTGTAAAGAGAAAAGAGCGAAATTGACATATATATATATATATATATGTGGAAGAAAGAGAGAGAGTTATATCTCATACTAGAGACAAAAAAAGAAATAAATAAAGGAGAGAGAGATATGAGAGCGCAAGTCATAAAAAAGTAATAAATGAATAGCACTATATGAATTCTCGTGAAGTGTGGCGCCTACGGCAATATATATATATATATATATATATATATATATATATATATATATATATATATATATCAGAACAGCTCCATCTTTGGAACATCAAGACCTACTTAATTAAATGCCCCTCTCATGTTTTCAATGCCCAAACCTTTCTCCTTGGCAAATGAGTAATGATTCTAGTTTCTGCAAAGGTGCTCTCAACTACCCATGTGAAAAGAATTTGGTTCAAGCAACAGTTAAAAGAGTTCCAGAGAAACCGCATTTTGGAAATTAATGTGCTCAACTACTTTACCTCTCTGTCTCTCAGCACAAACTACCATCCTAGATCCTTTCTAATCTAGCATTTCAACAAATTCAATATATTGTCAAATTGTAAAGCTCAGAATAAGGTACCACATCAAAAACTTGGAAAATCAAGGAGTAGATTATAACTATTAAGGATTAATACTTGATAATTAGGATTTAAGCATTTTTTAATGGTTGATTTTGGTTCAATTAGCCCACTACCAACAAATTGCTGGGTTTCTTATAGGCTTGTAACCATACTAAAGAAAAACTCCCTTTTGCAAGGTTAGTTTTTTTTGACTTATGCCTAGACCTAAGCAAGGGTTATTACATGAATTATAGGGTAGTTTATTAATACTATAATTTCATTTAGAAGTTGAATGTTGAAAGACCTCAACCTTTATCCAAGATAAAGTAAGATGGTGATCTGCACCAAGAACAAGTAATTCCATGAAACCATCATGAAATTGGAACCAATCACACAAGAATGTAGAGCTAAAAATTGATTCTTTAACTAATTCACCATTCGTAGAATGATAATTACAACATATCTTTTATTTATTTTTCATTAGAGCTCACATGGAAGTTGAAGGAGAAAGGAAGAGTGGAAAAATAGCAAGAACAAATGAACAAATGACAAAAGATGGATCTCATGAGGGGCTAGGCCCCTATTTATTAGCATTAAGCAAATATAAATACTCTTGTTGACAAGCTAGATCCGATGACATGAAGGACACTTTCGGAACCTTTCACCTAAGAACCTTCCATTAGAAGCTTCTGTCATCAAATAAAGATATTTGATGATGTGGCAAGATTGTTACTCGTAATCTTGACATACTCACACCTTGTTCGTTGTACCTATCTAGTTGATCGTCAAATAGTTTATCTTCGTAATTGTAGATCACCTCTCATCGTAATAGGTAAATCTTTTAGTCCTTCGAAGTTGAAAATATGTGCTACGCGAGGGGGGGAAAGAATAGTGCAAGATAACATTACAGACAAATATAAAATACTGCAGAAATAAATCACCTTGAGAGAAATGATTTTCAGGTGGAAAATCCGTTAAGTTAAAAATCACCATTTAAGTTTCACTAATTTAGTATTTCATTAATTGATCAAATTAATTAAATTCACTAAATCACACTACTTTTAACTCGATAGTTGTGTCAAGTATAAGTCCTCACCAGTCCCTATAAACGAGAATTTTATCTCAAAGAGATGAGAATTCACAAATTAGATTGCCTTACAAGAAAATAGAAGAAAATTACGAGTCTCTATGGAGCCCAAATTATAGATTAGATAAAATAGCTTGTATAGGAATGAATTACTTCCCTTTTAGTGAAAAATGAGAGTGTAAGCAGCGATTCAAAGAGCTCTCAGAGATTAGACAAAGAGTTGCCAAGAGTAAGAGCACTAAAGAGCTCTTGAGAGAGTATTAGAGTGTATTTTAGTGCTCTAGGTTGTGTATAGCAAAGGGAGCCTTCTTAGGCATTTATAGATGTGATAGGAAGATTCTAGATAGGTTTAGGAAGACAATATGGTCAAGAGAGAGTGATTTGTTGCAGTATCTAATGGGTAGAAAATGTGGAAGTCAAGTAGATACAACAATTAAGTGTTGTTAGTCAACCAATAGATGTCATTGGTTAGCACATGATTGAAGTATAGGTTGGTATTAGTTGACCTACAAGAATTAAGAAAAAGAGGCTTGTGATCCTATAGTTTTCGGTCGACCCCCCAAAGAAGTGGTCAACTAATTACTAAGTTATTGGTTGAGTTATATTCAATTTGGTCGACCAACAACGGAAGGGTTGATTTGGATGAGTTAGTTTTTAGCTCCTAGAAATTTAGTTCTTGTAGAATCAATTGGTTGGTGCATATGAGTGTAGTAGGTCGACTAATACTCGTCTATTGAGTTAGTGGATTGAGGCTTAAGGGTTAGACTTAATTGAATGTGATAAAGGGTAAATCGAGTTCCAAAGCATGTGTGTTAACCAAGTGAACATTGGTTGAGCAACTTCTAGTTATAAGTTGACTTGCAAGAGTGGTGGTCGACCAATGCCATAGGTGTTGGTCTATTTATAGAGGTATCGATCAAGTAATAAGTAAAGAATGGGTTGACTCGTTAAGGAACAAGTCAACTTATAAGTAAAGGATACATGTTTTAAACATGTGTGTTCTGGTTTCATGTAGGTTCCTAATGTTATCTGATGGTTATATAAGTTGAGAAATGTTATGACCATTTTTATTTTGGTGCTCTTTAACAATAAGTTTAGAAAAGAAAAAAATTACAAGAAAACCTTTTTCCTTTGAAAAAAAATTACAAGAAAAATCTTGTAATAAATGCAATAACTTTTCTTGAGTTCTTTAGGTGCTATTTGGTAAGGAAAATTACTAGGATGAATAAAAATTAGAAGTAAAAGGAATGGAGGAATTAAGGAATTTTATTCCACCTGAGTGTTTGGTTGGATTTATTGTCTTGTCAAAAAAATTAGGGAGTTTTATTTTACTTGGGATGTTTGTTTGATAGAATAAGTTAGTAGAATTAGGAGAAAATTAGTTGAAAGAAGAAAGCAGATGAAATTAACTCGCAGAATTAGATAATTCCATCGGAAGGGTTCAAATTGCCTAATTCCGTAATTACACCCTTAGTTTTGGAATCACACGATTTCAAAATTAGAGATACCAAACATAGAATTAGTTACAAAATTAACGTTTATTCCACATATCACACACTCCCTCAAGGTGTTCTTTCAATTTCATGCATTTCTTTGAGTTCTTCAAGATCGTTTTTGAGTTAAAGGCCTTCCATGAGAAACGTAGAACTCATGGAAGCATTTGAGACCTTGTAACTCTCCCAAATTAAGTTGAATAATTCGTGCAAACTATCTTAACAAGCCACAAGGAACATACATTAAGAATCAATTTGTTTATTTAATTCCCTTTCTTTAAATCATCTAAACTAAAGTTTACATAAACAAAAGTGTTGTCTAAGCTATGAGAAATTTTATGTGAACTTTGAAATATATTGATTAAGTTCTTTGGTGCTTGAATATATAAAACTCCTCCATTGCCTAATTTTTTTCTTAAGCTCTTGGATATACATATGTAATGAATCCCTTCGAAAGAAATTTAGATATCCATTCTCGACAATACTCTTTTACATCCATTGTTGTTACAATTATTTATGTACCATCAATCCTTTTGGAGCTTCTCCGAGTTTTTTTTTTATCTTTGAGGACTCTTCTATTAAATCTCCAATTAAACTTGAAACGGTTGTACCTTTTCTCCTCTCTTGAGGAGGTACTTGAGTATATTATTTTTCCTATATTTACATGGATACTCAGATGTACTCTCTCTTTTCTCCTCTTTAATAGAGATAGACATTGTTTGCTTTCTCCACTTGTGGAGGTGTGTGTATAGGGTTGGGAGTGTATAGGTGACCTGCGTGTAAATAATTACGTGTAGATGCTACAATATTTTCTACTATGAATAATGTTTTGGATTGAAATTTGAGGATTGAGATTAATCTATATGAATATGTTAATGTATTAAATTTAAAGTCAATCCAACACTCTTAGCACATATATCAAAGAGAGCTCATTTGTTACGACCTAAGTATTATGAAATTCACCCTATTAGATGTATGTACTAGGAGTATTGGATTAACTTTAAATTTAGTGCATAACATATTCATATGAAGTGATTTCAATCTCCAAATTTTCAAATCAAAATATTACTCGTGATAGAAGATATTGCCATTCTTGTGCGTAACTTACGTGTAGGTCACAAGTACACTTCATTTTCCCATATACATACATACATACAAACATACACACACACACACACACATAGACTTGAGTTGGAAAATACAAAAATTGACGCATAACTGTAAATGTGATCCCTCCCTCCTTTTAATGCAAAAAAAGTGCTGACACGTGGTGGGATCCACCATTATTAAAATCAACAACAAACCACTTTCGTAGGGGAGAGTGGTTGTGCAAAATCACTTTGCGCCTTCAAAAACATTTTGCATGGGTATAAAGTAAGATTGCACCTTACTTAAACTACTGTGCACCAGTGTAATATTTTTTTACACAAGTGCAAAGTAAGGTTCCACCTTACTTTGAACTACTTTACACCGGTGTAATATTTTTTTGCACTGATGCAAAATTAAAATACAAGTATTTCTTCATGTATGACAAGTGATTTTACACTTGAAAGGTGATTTTTCACCTTAGGGTTTAGGGTTTAGCAAAGCTAAAACTAAACCTTAAATCCTATATCCTAAACCCTAAGGTGAAAAATCACATTTCAAGTGAAAAATCACTTCTCATACGTGAAATCACTTCCCATAAATATAAAACCTAAACTCATAGGTCAAAATTATTTTGAACAGGTGCAAAATCACTTTGAATATGTGAAACTACCCTTGGAATAATTTATCACCAATGCAAAAATTTTTATCGGTGCAAAATTTTTTATCACCTATGAGTTTTTTACGTTAAAGTGATGTGGTGATTTTTTAAAATGTGGTGGAGACTACCATGTAACAAGTCTTAGGTTCTTTTATTTCTTTACATTAAATATCAGTTATCAAGTGAACCAATGTTCTCAACACTGTGTAAAATACGAAAATAATACCTGTGTCACTTTTTGCATCACAGTCTGCGTTTCCCTATTTTTTGGCAATAGACGTGAGTTGGAAAATGCAAAAGTTGACGCATTATTGTAATCCCTCCTTTTTATGCAAAAAAAGTGTTGACACGTTGTTACGACCCGAATCCAGCCCCTCTGGGAACCCGAGTATGGTTCGCCTTGACAAACCCCAAGACCTAATCATCCAACGAGAGACTATCCCAAACGTACTAAGCAAACCACAAGCCAGCATGTAAGTAGCTAAGCAATTTAAATAAAGCCAATGTTACGACCCGATTCCCGAATCCCTACAGGACACGAGAATCAAACCGACTCTACTGATCCCAAGATCCA
Source organism: Thalassia testudinum (assembly GCA_037157565.1). Lineage (NCBI taxonomy): Eukaryota > Viridiplantae > Streptophyta > Magnoliopsida > Alismatales > Hydrocharitaceae > Thalassia > Thalassia testudinum. The sequence continues at coordinate 137,379,654 of JAZHRO010000073.1, forward strand.
GTCGTCCAACAAGGAAGTAACCAAAAAGCAGTAAAATAAACCACATTCACAATGCAAGCAACTAACAGTAACAAAAGTACAGCAGTAAAGAAGTAAACTACTACAGTACACACCACCATAATAGTAGAGAATTTTTAAACAGGTACAGAATTGTGAAGTTTACAATAAAGAGTACAAAAGTGTAACAAAATACTCACTACTATAGAAAACGGGTACAATAAAAGTATAACTACTGGGTTCTACTAGGCCCAGCACCCTCTAAAGCCGTAGGCTCTGGCTGCTCAACACCTGGACCTGAAAAAGGTGGTAAGTACGACACGTCAACGAAACGCTGGGTAGAGTGGCAACTAGCTAGCTAAGAGAAACAGTAAAGGTGGACAGGTAGCTGTTGTTTTCCATTTCTTTCTTTATTCAACTAGTTATTCTTTCTTTCATCACTTGGTTTATTTATCAGGTCTTTTTCTTGATCTCGAATGTTCATCGTGGGAATTATCTTGATTGTAGTCTTTTCTGAAGAGTAGAAGTAGCACGTGGTGCTCTCCTGGCCGGGAGAGTTCCCCGTGGTGGTCCTACCCTCAATCAACCACCCAAAGGTTGCTGACAGACGTAACGATGACTACGGTACACGTGATAAACGCACTGGTAGCTACCCCGCATTGGCACGTGGTTAGTCGTTTCCGTTAACGGGTGCGCCCAAATCGCAGTACGGAACCAGTATAGGGCAGAGCCCTCTCAGTAACAGGGGTCTAGCCCCTCCAAAGTAACCAAACAGGGGTCTTGCCCCTCCACAGTCCGCTCACCCTCTCTTGACTACCCTGGTTTTCCTAGTGGGCCTAACAAGTCAGTGTAGGACGGCTAACTGAACCCCAGGTCCCGTGGGGTGGCTAGCTCTCTCCCTACACTAGTAGCTCTCCCCGGTACTGTGTACGCAGGGGCCAAAAGTTAGTACAAAGTGGCCAGACCTAACCCCAGGTCTCAACCCTAGGACGGCTAGCTCCGCTCTACACTAAGAGGTAACATGTGCTTCCCTTGGTACCACGTACCCAAGAGACAACACACTTTCCCATTCACTTTTCCAGTTTCATTCTATTTATTTTTAGGAGCTCTACTCTTAATTCCCCGTAGGGTTCATACTCATGTTTCTCAGGCCAAGCCATACTAGGTTTCATCATTTCAGGTTTATTCGCATATAGCACGTGTTTCCAACGTTCAAACTTTCTTTTCCAATTTATATACATGCAACTCGTATTTAATTTCAAACGACAGGAATTACATGTAGTAGTTACTAACAACAGTATTCTACATTTCACAGGCAGCTGTTATCTAATTACAGGCAATTATTATTATTCTCTCTACTCATCCAAGACTGCAATTTAAGCATTCAATACAATCGTTCCAGTATTTCTAGTCCTAGGATTCATGCCATACCCTAAGATCTATCATTCAATCTAGCGTTTCTGGTCCTAGGATTCATGCCATACCCTAGGATCTATCATTTATTTCAGACATGCCGTTAAGTTCGTAATTAACTAAGGGAAGCCACTCTACCCGCAAAATCGGGAGTAATGGGGGCATGATCGGCAGGTCCACGTGCCTCCGCAACCCCCAAATCCGCAATAGAACGAGGTCCTAACACAAGGATCAACCACAAGAAATCACTCAGAACAGGATATAAGTATTTCAAACAAGTAGAAGAACTTATTCGGAGAAGAACGAAATCTTAAACGCGAAAATCGGATCTCAAACGGACCCTAAACGAGTCAAAAATGACAATTCTGACTCAAATCAGACGTCTGGAACATCTTCCAGACGTCTTAAAAGGAGTCAAGATCCATACCTTACTCTGAGCTACTCCTTAAACGTCCAGAGATCCTGCTGAACCGTTTGGACCTAGTTCCAGACGTCCGACTATCCCTCCGGATGTCTGGAGACGCTCTCCGCCGTCTGGTGACTCGCCCAGATGTCTGAACCGCGTGGGAGGGCATGTCCCATGCCTTGCCGAAGCGAAACCTGCACGTGTACGCAAAATCTCTCAAACACGGCACGCAACAGAGCTTCGGCGGAATGACTCGCATGGCCGTATCCGCAAAGAGAAGCATATAAGCGCAGTACGTACCTCTCAGTCGTCTGGAGCTTCTTCCAGACGTCGTCCACGTCGTCTAAATGTGGTTCCAGACGTCTGATTCTGGGAAGAATCCCAGAATCAGGACCTCCTTCATCTTCTTTCTGCTGCGTGCGAACACACTATGCAGCCGCTGCTCTAGCTGCAGCAACGCCGGGGGAAACCTCCCCGGCACAATGCTCCGCCTCGTGCATGCCGACCGGCCACGAGCCTCTCCAACGAGCTCCCTCATGGCTAGTGCTCTCTCTTCTCTTCCCTCTCACTGCTCCTCTCCTCTCTGCCGCTGCACTCGACAGCAACTGCTGTGCTTGCTCTCGCTCTCACGTTGGAGGAAGGAGAAGACGGATGGGGTGGGGTGGCGTGAGGGAGAGGAGGGGAGTATTTGTAGTTGCGAGGGGAATAGGTCCTGTAGGTCGGCGAGAGAGAAAGAGAAGAAGATGGCTGGGGTTCAGTCTGCGCGCAGTATGCGCGCAGACTCGTGGTCGTACGCACGTAAAAATTAATTTCCAGACGTCTAAAAGGGTGTCCAAACATCTGACCAGATGTCTGGCCCTAGTCCCAGACGTCTTAAAGAACTTTGATGGCATGAGTCTTAACAGCCAACAACGGAAATTATAAGTGATTCCAGAAAGATAACACGCTAAGGGCAGAAACATAGTCACTAGCCATCACAACTACGGTAAAAAGGCATAACAATACTAGTTCTCAACATAAAACAGAAGTACTCACTAATAAAAAAAGTAGCGGAAATGGAAAGGAACAAGTAGAACTACAGTTGGGCTCGACTGCACCCAGCACTCTCTGTAACCGGTGGTCCTGGCTGCTCGACTCCCAGACCTGTACACTTTTGTATATGACAGTGGTTAGCTAACGCTGAGTATACTGGTATATTTAAAGCAGTTATAGCATTTAAAACAATAAAGAAAAGTAGTTTTGTGCATTCATTTATCCAATTATCCAATCATACAGTTAATTTACTACTATGTGTTCATGAGCCATTTCTCTAACAAAGGTCCACAGTGTCTCTTAAATTTTCCTGTTCCCTAAGGGAACGATCTTGATTGTATTTTTTATGTGATGCAGGATATACACGTGGCACTCTCATGATCGAGAAAGCACCCTGAGGTAATCCTACACCTGGTCTAGCACCCCGAGGTCACGTCACTACGTAGCGGTGACTATGGCACGTGCAATAAGCGCACCGGTAGCTACCTCGCACTAGCACACAGTCAGTCGTTTCCACTAGCAGGTACGCCCAAACATACAGCACAAAACAGAATAGGGGTCTCGCCCCTCAACAGTCTACGTACTCTCGCCCGACTATCCCGGTTTGCCCAGTGGGCCTCAACAGGAGTCGGTGTAGAGGGGTTGGTCCTAACCTCGAGCCCCATGGGGTGACTAGCTCCCCCCTACACAAAAGGAACAGTAGCTCTCCTTGGTACCACTTAGACGAGGGCCAGCTCACTTCCATACCATGGGACAGTTGCTCTCCTCAGTATTGTGTACACGAGGGCTAGCTCACTTCCCTACCAAGTCCGAACAACCGCCCATAGGTAACATGTTCCATCATTCCACAGGTTTCCCATATCATGATTTCAGTTTCCTTTCAAATTCCTCGTAGGGTTCATGCATAGATTTTTCTTAATTCCATAGCATCCATATATCTCTATTCATGTCATGATTAATTGAATACATAGCAGGCAGCTCATGGTTTCATAATCCGACAATTATCTCAGCAATCAATTATACAAGATCTAACATGTATTTCAGTTCAATTTATGGTTCAATAATTGTAACGAACGCGTGCCCCGGACGTATTTTAAGACGTCTGGGAGGTGGCCCAGACGTCTGACCAGACGTCTGGGATCACATCCAGACGTCTTGCCAGACGTCTGGGATGGTTTACAGACGTCTGAAAAATCGTTATTCGCCCACACCCGCGAGTCGTCTGCGCGCCTGCGCGCGCAGACCGCATATTCGTTATTCCCTCTTTTTCTTCTGCGACTGCAGACGACTGCCGCGGCTTCTCTCTCTCCTCTCCGCGCGGCCTTAAAAGGGCCACGCCTCCCCTCCCGTCTCCACCGTCTCCTTCTTCTTCTCCTTCCTGTGCACGAGAGCGAGCGAGCGCGAGGGCTGCAGTGGCGGCCGCAGTGAGCGCGGAGGAGGGGCGGCGTGCGAGGGCGGAGCTCTGCCGTGAGGGCGAGCTCGCCGAAGCGGCTTGGCCGGCCGGCGGAGGGCGCAGGGGGCGCGGAACGACGCGGAGAGGGACCTGCTGCAGTCTGAGCAGCAGGAGCGCGAGGTGCGACGCGAGCGGCGTCGCGAGCAGAGTCCGGGTCGCGCCCTGATTCTGGAAAAATTTCCAGAATCAGACGTCTGGGTTGATAGGCAGACGGCGAGAACGACGTCTGGTAGCTCATACCGACGTCTGAAAGGTGTGTATTCCGCTTTCTTCTTCCTTCCTGTCGACCGACCGTACTAAGGGAGGGAGTTGGCTGTGCGCAGGTTCGCTGATTCGCCATCCTTTGCGAATCAGACGTTTGGAAGTTGTACCAGACGGCGGGAGTGACCTCCAGACGTCCGGGGTGACCATTGGACGTCTGGGAGCTAGGACAGACGTCCCCGCAGACTTCTGGACGTCTGGGAAACCACACTGAACAGGTAATTCTCTGATCCACTGTTTAAGACGTCTGGAAGAAGTTCCAGACGTCTGATTTTGCACAGTATCGTCTTTTTCGACCCGCTTAGGGCCCGTTCGGGCTCCGTTTTCCGTGATTCGAGTTGCGTTCTTTTCAGAATTAATTCCTCTACCCGTCTACAGTAGCTATACACTATTTTGAGACACTCCTTGTGTTTGATCCTTGTGATAGGACCTCGTTCAGTTGCAGTCTTGAGAGTCGCGGAGGCACGCGGGATTCCCGATCACGCCCCCATTACTCCCGTTGTACCTGGTAGAGTGGCTTAAGTTTATTATTAAAATCTGTTAAAGTATGGAACCATAACTAGAATCTAGGACATTGCATGAATCCTAGGAATGAGAAATGTATGGAATGATAGCTCCTAGGTGATGCATGAATCCTAGGGCTGGAAAACTAGTTGTATGCTAGATCCTAGGATGTAACATGAACCCTAGGATGGAAAAACTAGCGGAATGTATAATATTGCAGTCTTGGAAAAATGGAAAGGAATATAAAGCTGCCTGTAAATTGAATTAACAGCTGCCTGTTATGAATAAAGAAACATGATTGAGATCATGGATTGTGAGAACGTGAAACTGGAAAGTGAAACATATGATGTTCTGAGATAAAGAGCTGGAACCCTACGGGGAATTAGGAGTGGAACTCCTGGAAAGAAAAAGGAATGGAACTGAGATGTAGTTTGTACTGTCTCTTGAGTACGCAGTACCAAGGGAAGTACCTGTACCTGTTTAGTGCAGAGTGGGGCCAGCCGCCCCAGGGACCCGGGGTTAGGATTGGCCGCTCTGTACCGACTTGTTGGCCCTCGTGTACGTAGTACCGAGGAGAGCTACTAGTGTTAGGAGAGTACTAGCTACCCCACGGGCCCCGGGGTTCTGCTAGCCTCCTTCACCGACTTGTTAGGCCCACTAGCGCAAACCAGGGTAGTCAGGCGAGGGTGCGCGGACTGTGGAGGGGCAAGGCCCCGGTTTGGTTACTGTGGAGGGGTTGGACCCCTGTTACTGAGAGGGCTCTGCCCTGGTTCCGTGCTATGCTTTGGGCGCACCCGTTAACGAAAACGACTGACTGCGTGCTAGTGCGGGCTAGCTACCTGTGCGTTTATCGCGCGTGCCGTAGTCACCGTTACGTCTGTCAGTGACCTTGGGGTGGTTGACTGAGGGTAGGATCACCACGGGGGACTCTCCCGGCCAGGAGAGCACCACGTGCTACTTCTACTTTTGGAAAAGACTACAATCAAGATCGTTCCCACGAGGACATTCGAGATCAAGTAAAGGATCTGAGAAATAAATGAAATAGTGAGAAAATTGAAAGATGTGAATAAAGGAAGTAATAGAACATAACGGCTACTGTACACTCTACTGTTGCCTTTAGTTAGTTTGCCACTCTACTCAGCGTTTTGCTGACGTGTTACACTCGTTAACTTTTTCAGGACCAGGTGTTGAGCAGCCAGGGTCGGCGGCTGCAGAGGACGCTGGGCCAAGTAGGGTCCAGTAGAGTTACCACAGTCTTTTGTACCTCTTTTGTTTCTGTTCTGGTGAGTAGTTTTTGTTTCCGCTGTACCTTCTTTACCTGCAGTTCTTGTTATATGATAAATGTTGTTTTACTGTTGTGGTGGTACCTACTGTAGTAGTTTCTTTCCTTACTGCTGTACTTTCTTACTGTTAGTTATATTCATGCTGAATGTGGTTTATTTTACTGTCTTTTGGTTACTTCCTCGTTGGACGACTAGGTCTTGGGATTAGTCGAGTCGGTCCGGTTCTCGTGTCTCGTAGGGACTCGGGAACCGGGTCGTTACAAGAATCATAACAGGTAGCTCATGATTTACTATATTCAAGAAACATCACAACAGATTAAGCATGCATATTTCTCTATCTCAACCCTAAGGTTCATTGCACATCATAAAGGTTCAATCAATAATTCTAATGTAACATGTACTTCAACTATGTAGTTCACAAGGCATAGCAAAAACTACTCTACCAAGGTAACCAGGAGATGTGGGAGCATAAACGACGAACCTCGCAGCCTTCGTTGGTTCCATGCACATCACGAACGAACGACCTACAAATGGTCAACATAGACGTTACTAACAACTCACATGACATAAATATGCTCAAAACAATTAGAACCATACTCTGTCACATTGGAAAATCCGACAGGAAGCCAACGGTACTTCGTTTACCAAAAATCGATCTCGTTTAGGCCTTGAACCAGCCCAAACAGACTTCCCGGTTCACCTGAACTGGTCCAGGCTTGCCGGTCTAGCTGGACCAGTCACCTGATACCTGGAATATTCCAAACAAGCTGATATCAGACATCTGGAACAACTTTCAGACATCTTAAACGACACCAGAGTGCTCACCTTGCATTCTATGTTGAAAACGGACGTCTGGAACACCTTACGGCCATCCAGGGGTCCTTCCAGACGTCTGGCAGTGCACTTGGACGTCTGGGACGGGTATCAGTCGTCTGGAGGGACATCCAGACGTCCTAAAGTGTCTAGGGAGCTGCGCCTGCGCCTCATCCCAACGGCCCTACACACGCACAGTGACGTGTAGTCACTCGCAATCTACGCGTACAAAAATACAGGTTGATAGGACCTTACCGTTTGAATATGCTTTATCGAACGTCTGGTGCTACCTCCGGACATCCGGTCAGACATCTGTTGAGAGGTATAGACATCTGATCTGCGGGGAAAAATCTCCCCGAAGTCCTTTGCAATCCTTCCTCTCCTCACGAAAATCATCCCCCTCCCTACGTAGTGCACACACCAAGGCGCTTAGCCTTACGCCTACTGGGTAGAGGAGAGTATATTGAAAAATGTGCATAAGTCTCGAACAGGGCGTTACCTTAGATTTTGCGCGGTATTAGACGTCTGGTGAAAGCTCCGGACGTCTGTTGGACTCCCTAGACATTTGGTCCTGTAGAAAAATGACTCCGCAGAATTGTTTGCGAGCCTTTTCTCCTCGTGAAAGCACCGCACCCCGCATCAAAAGCTGCAGCAGCAATGGTGGTCCCTCAGCTTCGCACGCACTTCCTCCCTCCGAGCTCCGTCGTCAACCTATCCGGGCTCCTCGCGCACTCGAGCTCCCGTAACTGGGGCTCCTTGTGCGGCAGGGAGGACACGGAGAGGAAGGGGGAAGGGAGGGCGGTGGTGTGCCGTAGGGAGAAACTGGGAGAGGATAGGTGGCTCAAAAATCAAGGTAAGGGGTTTAAATAGAGTAGGGGGTTAGGGTTTGGAGGTGTGGGGGTGTGCAAGTGTGGGTGGGGCTGGGGCATTTTGCAAGAAATGCTCTGCAAGGACCTCATTTATCTATAGACACCCAAAATAAGAAATTCAGGGGGTTACAAATTGCAAGAATCCCCCCTAAATTCCATAAAATGGCCCTTCGACTCTTGGGAAGGGTCATTTCACACGTGGTGGGGTCCACTACTGTTGAAACCAATAACAAACTACTTCCGTAGGGGTGAGTGGTTGTGCAAAATCACTTTGTACCTTTAAAAAAAATTTTACACTGGTGCAAAGTAAGATTTCACCTTACTTTGAACTAATTTGCACGGGTGCAATATTTTTTTACACGGGTGTAAAGTAAGATTACACCTTACTTTGAATTACTTTGCATCGATGTAACAGTTTTTTGCAGCAGTGCAATATTTTTTTGCACGGGTGTAAAATTAAATTCCAAGTGTTTCTTTACGTATGACAAGTAATTTTACACTTAAAAGGTGATTTTTCACCTTAAGGTCTAAACCCTAACGTGAAAAATCACTTTCATATGTGAAATTGCTTTCCATAAACCTAAACCTTAAACCTTAAACCATAAACTCGTAGGTCAAAATCACTTTGGACAAGTGGAAAATCACTTTGAACCGGTGAAACTACCATTAGAATAATTTATCATGGGTGTAAAATTTTTTATCGCCTATGCATTTTTTAAGTTAAAGTGGTGTGATTGTTTTTTTAAATGTGGTAAGGACTACCACATAACTTGTCTTAGGTTCTCTTATTTCTTTACATTAAATATCAGTTATCAAGTGGGCTAATATTCTAAATGCTGTGTAAAGTACGAAAATTATGTCTGCATCACTTTTTACGTCACAGCCTGCGTTTCCCTATCAAATGAGTATGTACTAACAATAGTTGGATATGGATCTTAAAGTTTAAATAAAAATACTCATATTAGGATATTTGGTTTCAGGGAGTTAAGTAAAGTGGGTGCTCTTCATTTATTATCAATAGAAAATGCATTACGATCACTCGCTTCTCATATATTAAAAAAATGGAATGTTCACGATGACTACTACTTAAAAATGGTGATAATTAAAAACATTCTGTATAGGAAATATACTAATGTGAATTATTACAAAAAAAGAAATAGTTGATCATGAGAAGAATAAAAGATCCTTGAGAGTTAAATTGTAGGGATGGATAAATTATAAGTACGTATGTTTCATTATAAAATCTTATAATTACAAAGTTAATGTGTTGTAGCAAAGAAAGTATGCATTTGTAATACTTAAACATATATTTTGCAATAGAAGCATATTTATGCTGTAACTAGTACAAAAACACAAAATATGTACACAAAAATTACTTTAAATGCATGGTTGTTATAAAAAATTATATTATAAAATTATGTTATATGTATACTTGTAATATAAAATGTTATTATGCACTTAAGTTATAAAATTGTAAAACAAAATCGGGTTATATATGTGTATAATATAGATTGGGTTATACACTTTGATTATAAAAATTATAATACAAAATTGTGTTATATACTTCAATTACGAAATTATAATGCAAAATCATGTTGCATGCATATTTGTGATGTAAAATTGTACTGTATACTTCGATTATATAATTATAATATAAAAATTACATTGTATATAGATTTGTAATACAAAATTATGTGCTGTACACTTCGATTACAAAATTATAATATAAATTAATTTACATATACACTTATAATATAGATTAGTCTATATGTATCTATCATGAAAATTATTTTATAAACTTGCATTTTATGAATAATTGACAAAAAAATATTGTACACTTTAATTATGAAATTTATAATAAAAAAATGTGTTGCATGTACATTTGCAATACAAAAAATGACATTTACATTTCGATTATAAAAGTTATAAATAAAAATTACATTACATGAACACTTGTAATAAAAAATATAAAGAATTTACTATTATATAGAGAGAGAAACAACTAATGACAAATTGATGAAGTAATGAAAATTTAAAATACTACAGTGAGATAAATATCAATTTACATATTCCAAAATGTTATAAATAAATATAATAATATTGATTGGTACAATTTGGTTTCGAATATAATTAAATAATAGATGTAATGGTATTATCGAAAGAAAGAAAGATTGAACTAATAAAATTACTTTTTGTTTTTTGTTAGTAGGTTTATAAGTATCTTTCTCGCATGATACTTTTCACACACACACATATATATATATATATATATTGTGGACTTTAGCAGTACTTTTTGGATGCATTCTTCTTAATTGAGTCCTTAAAATTGGATGCATTAGCCATGAGAAATATATTTTGTCTGTTGATGTTGTCAGCTCCATAGAATAAATAAACCTTCATGGATCATGAGAGTAAGCCTTTGAAAGAGAATAAATTTGTAAAATATAAAAATATGTCCTTGAAAGTTATATGAAGATGGATCCAAGTATGTAGGTCAGAAATTCAAGTTCTCATCTGAATGCTCAATTTTTTGAATATCAAGTGTATGCCATTTGAGCTAGTTTTACTCATTAAAATCATAACCTCAAATCATCACCTTCTATGGCTCCACCTACATGATAAACTCCTATTAGAAGAAAACCTCAAAGAGAGAAGTCATAATTTAGCTTTTTGCAATTGCTGTAAGTTTGATTGTGAATCAACAAGTCACTATTTTTTATTTGGTCCATCGATCACTTCCTCCGCTCTAAATCTTATCCTTTCATGTTTCTATTTGCAAAAAGAAATATATCTTTCTTTAATGCTTAATTCCTATATAAGATCAAACCTCTACCAAAATCTCAAATATCACCTTGTTTACACTACCTCTTGCCATGTGTTTTGGATGTTGTGGAAAGAAAGAATGTCTTAAGACTTCTTGAATGTGCCTCTAGCTAGTTCGTCCTTCCTTGCCGTCTCATTTTTGTACAAATATTAAACACAGCTTATAACAACTTAAATCTCTTGGGTTTCTTAACTAATAATGACTTGTTATCACGGTTGTTCAAAAAGATCATTGGTTTAAGCTTTTCCTATTTCAAAGCTTGAAGCTCCTCGTTACCACTAGCTTAATCTCGAAAAACTTTCTGTTGTTTGCTATGGAAGCTTAGTCTATTGGGAAAACTAAATTGATTTTGGCAATTGTTACTCGAAGTATCCTATCGCATCAATGTCCCGTCATTTGGTCTTCGTATCCTCTTCCAGTTATGGTTATTTTTGCTATTTTGCCCTTTCTCTTCTTTTTCAGCACTGTAGGAAAAATAATTATAAGTCAAGAAATTATATCGAGGAATATCTCTAACAATGTGAGCTATGGATTATCTTTGAAATGCGATAATAACTTGAAAATGTTGCCTTATAATTATCAGGAAAGTGTCTTGATAAATGTATCTCGAAATATATTAATGATGAATAATATTGCAAAGATAGTCCATTATTTATATCATAAGTTAGGCTATTTTTTTTGTTATGGATATAATAACTTAGGGGCAACCCTTAATAAGGGATTTTAAATCAAAAGGATAAAGATTTGAATTTTTGACTTACAAAGTTTGTTTTTTTTTTGTAATGTATGCTCGTGTATGTCCTTTGTTGGGCCTTTTGGCCCCTTGGAGCAAACGAAAACTTGACCATCGGCTACGTGGAGAGAGAGAGAGAGAGAGAGAGGTGGATCTTTGCACAGATTCCAACAAAAAAAATTTGATGCAACACACGATTCATCGCATATTCTTAATATATATTTACGCTAGTGCCTATGTGAAAGTTGTTTTGTTTAGACATATGAACTCTCTAATTAATGTGATGTAATTTTGAACCATGGATGTGTTAATCCCAAATTTATTTTAATTGTTATTTGTGCTAAAATCCATCAAAGGATCAATATGCACTCATGATCCTTCAAAGAAGGAAAGGAAGCAGAAGAAATGATAACCAAATCACCCTATGTGGTAATAAAAAACACCCCAAATCAAATAATTCCCTCGTAATCGTCGATAGAATCGTGGTGTACCCGAACATCAATCAACAGGGATAAAAGAGATTTGGCAATCTTTATTAGACTCCTCCTAGGACTATATATCAAAGTCGGGGGAATTTTTTTGTCCATGAAAGCCCTTGCTTTAATACAAAAATGACTTTTCTTTAGATGTTCCACGTTTGTAGGAAATGGGAGAAACATAAATATCTAGAGGGTCAAATGGGTTAAGGGGATGGATCGAAGAGTTACAATCGCAACATGTAGATACAACTTCCTGTTAGCCAAAGTAGCTTGATATCTTATGGGAATTTGTATCGAGCAAGTTTGAGGGATGCAGATTCAAAAATTATTTAATATGCAAATAGATTTTGACGACCATCAATATAGGAAAAATTTCCCTTTCTTTGTTTTTCATGACATATGGATTCATAGATGCGAGGTTATTCATGCTAGAACACAACCAGAGATTTTTAACATCCTCCAGGCTGTAGTCGCTCGAGCCAACTTCTATACCTCTGATTTTGGATCAAATAATTTGCCTCAAACGATGGATTCAACAGCTCCCTATCTTCAAAATCCCTAGCTCTATAATTTTACACATACTTCTTCCACAAGTCTTGATCGGCCACAATTGCAAGTGGACATAACTTTGACTACTGGTTCCACGGCTGCTGTTGCTTCACCATTTCTAAGTAGGGATGCAACGTCAATAAAACTTAAAAATAGAAATAATGATTCTCAACAACTCCCCCCCCCCCCCCCCCCTCCCTCCATCAGAAATCCCCCCCAGGCCTCCCTATTTGGCACAACAACACACGACACTCAACATCCTTGTTGATGCTACTGTCACTCCTTCATCCATAGCTGCAGTGGTTCTTCTAAATGAGGATGATCAAATCCTGTAGGCGGAGGCGGTCCCTTCTCAAGTTAAAGATGTAAATGAAGCAGAATGTCACGCGATCTTGCAAGGCCTTCTGATTGTCTTGAATACGGCTTATTGTCAAGCAGTCATTTATAGCGATGCCGCAAATCCTGTGAGCTATATCAAAAATGGAGTGCAATTGCAATGGAAATCCAAGCATCATATTCTCAAATGCATTCAGATCATTTCGGCATATCCTTTAATCACTGTTGTTAAAGTCGATAGAAAATTGGTGCCCAAGGTTCATAACCTTGCCAAACATTGTAATCATCTTAGACTTTGGGGTTCTTGGTGTTGGGCCAACTTGCTATGTCCGTGGCAAAGTTGCCTTCATATGAATGAAATTACCCCTTTTCAAAAAAAAAAAAAAACACAAATCAAAAAGGTAAAAAAGTGACCTTAGTTTCACATTTTCTAATGGACCTTTTTGTGAATTAGCTTAACGTAAGAACTATTTATGTAAAATTTATCCTCGTTGAGATGGAAAATACTTCATGTACATAGAAGTGTACAAACATGACACCTACCCTCTATTAAAAAAGAAGATCTATAACTAAATGATGTCATATTTTTTATAAATATATGTAGAATTCTATATATAATATTATGTACATCTATCATCACCTATTGACTTGGATCATTATGTTGGTGTTTTACATGAATGATCCATACTCACTTGCGGTCTACATGAATGGACTCTACACAGCTAAGATCCTTATTACATAAAATATGAAAATCAAATCAAACACCCAGATAAATCAAGATTGCTAAGTCTCATATTTTGAACACGGCGGACCAAATCAGTAGCCTTCTCTTTCTTGGGTATCAATTCATATGTATGACCAAATATGGTTTTATATTTTTGGCCCAAAACATATTACATCCAAATATATAGCTCAGCGACAAGATGCATGTAAAAGTAAGCCTCTCAAACAAAGTTTGAGTGGTAGAAAGCACGAAGATTTTCATCATAGGCAGTGGTAGAAAGAAGATTTTTTGCCTGGGAATATTTCGAGAGAGGAGTCGAGGTTTCTTGATATGTAGTCTCTAAAGGAGAAGAAAACTTATCAGAATTTGCGATGTGGGTTCTATGTATAGATGTCTCGTGACGTTTGTTATGTGTTTTGAATGCCCACGTGAAATAATATTTTCCTGATGTTAGGTGATGTCGATGCGCATGTAACGTTCAAATATGCGAGTGTTAATAATATTTTACTAAATTGCGATAGTATATCGGCAAGTTTAGCGAATTGAGTATTATAGAGCATAATTTTTATATTATCTTCATGTTTTAAAGTCAACATAGGGGACTTGTAAATCCAATCGTATCCATTATTATTATTATTTGATGTGTTGTTGGGGGCAACGACAACTCTTTCAAAGGTTTTTTTTTCTTATTTGTTAGAATTTTAAGATTTAATTTACTTGAATAATTAACCTCTCAAAAGAAGTGTTAATTCCTATTTACTTGACTTCTTAACCCTCAATTTGCAAACTCAAATTTAGCCACTTTAATATGAATTTATCTAACACCAATTTCAATTGGTGTTAACTAAATTCATATTAAAATTGTACACCATTTATGTCTCTGATAACCCTCATATTTCATATTCTTAATATCACTACTAAGTAAACGTTACAAGAGTTAACACCACAACTTAATACCAATTCAAGTAAATACAAACTGGTGTTAACACTACTCCACAATTAAATACAATTATGGGTTAACAATAGTTTCACATTTCTTAACATCACTTTTTTAACCCTCTAAGTAAACTAGCCTAATTGTATTTATGGCACGAGTACAGAAACATGCATTGCAACACGTTTTGCAATGCATGGTCAGAATTAATAGGTTGAAAATAAAAAGTTACTGGTTGAAAATCAAGCAGAATAAAAGGCACCGGTTGGAATGGTTTTCAATCAGCTAGAAATCAAAATATAGTGGTTAAAAATCAAAGCACACCGATTGAAAATGAATATACACCGGTGTATTTTTACTTTCTCTCGATGGTAAATGATTTTTAACTTGGAACGTGATTTTTCATCTATGTGAAGTGATTTTTTAGTTAAAAGGTGATTTTTCATCTATGGGAAGTGGTTTCCACCAGTGAAAAACTAAAATATACCAGTTGAAGCCAATATTTTTACTTTATGTATTACAAAACGCATTGCAACGTACATTTATTTACTTTTTCACTTGTGTTTATTTGGAGGGTTAAAAAATGGTATTAAGAAATGTAAAACGGTTATTAACCCCAATTGTGTTTACTTGCAGAGTCGTGTTAATACTTGTTTGTTTTTACTTGAATGGGCGTTGAGTTGTAGTATTAACTCTTATGGTGTTTAGTTGGTACTGCCGCTAAAGAATGAGGGGGGTGACCAATGTTAGAGAGAAAGGGTTGCGTATAACTTTAACAAGGGTTTCGCTAACACCAATGGTAACTAATGTTAGGAAATTTGGTATTAAAAGTAGAAAATCAAGGTGAAGTAAATGAGGGTTAAGTGGTAAAGTGATTAACCTCCAAGAGGTATTTTAACTTTTCCAAAATTAAATAATATCTATTTCTTATTAACCCTCAAGAGACATTTAAGCTACAATCTCAAAAATAAATGATATTAACATTGATTTTAAGCATTTCATTTGTAGATCTATGAGTTTATGGTAAATTAATTAGTTCTATACATTTTACGTAGTTAAATTATCAAATTATTAGATTTATTACCTAAATAAATTTTTTTTATAAGATTAATATTTAATTTTTAATTAAGTATTGATAACATGCTTGTATAAATTCAATATAATTGTAACTATTTTAATAAAATTTCTAACATTTTCTTGACATATTTCTAACGTGCCTTTAAAATATCTATTTTTAGAAATATTAATGTCATCAAAATTATGAAATATCTCCCGCATGTCTTCTAAATAAATATTTATAAAATTATCGACCCGATATCAAAATTAACATTTAAAATATTAATTGAGCCGATATTTATGCATGCAGGATGTCACCGCAGAGGATGCAAATGGTAGTGGCTTAGATCTGTTGCCATTCAGTACTCCATTAATTATTATTTATTATTGGATTTTAATTTATACGTGTCAAATCTATCGTCCTTTTTCAAACCTGAAGGTCCTTTCGTCCGATGAGCTGATAAAAACAGCGAAAGGCACGTGATGTCTTCCGGTGGTGGTCCCGATGTTGGAAGAATTTTGTCTTTGACGAATTCGGTATTCGTTTCTCTTCGTCATATCAGGCTAACATGGGGAGATAATTTTGCAGGTAATTTATCCATTTCACATAAGACGAGTGGCATTGTTTACATGGTGAGGTATCATATGCTTACGAAGAAAAATAAATGAATCTATATTTTATCTTTAATTTAGATTTTGTTAAATTCAGGTATAGGTGGAGAATGAGTTATTTCATATCTAAATCTTTTATAATTTTAATTTATTCTTATCTTATTCAAGTAAATAACTTTACAAAATTATCTCAAATTATATGCAAATATTAACAAAGAGTATCCTTTATTTATAAATTTTTATCTAATAAAATATATCTCACTAATTTAGACTAGCCCTTGGGAAGTGTTACGACCCGATTTTCGAATTTCTACAGAATCCGAGACTGACTTAACTCGACTAATCTCAAGACCCAGTCGTCCAACAAAAAATAATCGAAAAGTAGGAAAATAAACCACATTTACTATGCAAGATAACTAACAGTAAAAGGTATAAGCAGTAAAGGAAGTAAAGACTGCTAAACAGTACATATCACCACTACAACATGAAAGTAGAATTAAAGTACAGAACATGAACAGTAAACAAAGTCTGAACTCACTAACAAAAGGGAAGTACAACAGTAAGAACTACTGCTGGGCTCGACTGGGCCCAACACCCTCTGCAGTCGATATCTCGAGCTACTCAACTCTTGAACCTGTAAAGGGTTATATAAAAATGAAGTCAACAAACGCTGAATAGAATGGTAACCAAACTATCTAAAGTAGAAAAACTAACAGGTACATTTATCTTTTTCAATTATTTTATTTTACAAGTAATTCCCTTTCACCCATTTGCTTACATTCAGATTTCTTTCTTGATCTCGAATGTTCCTCGTGGGAACGATCTTGATTACAGTTTTTTCCAAGAGTAGAAGGCACACGTGGTGCTTTCCTGGCCGGGAGAGTCCCCTGTGGCAATCATACACCTAGTCAACCACCCCGAGGTCACTGACAGACATAGCGGTGACTATAGCACGAGCGATAAGCGCACGGGTAGCTACCCTGTACTGGCACGCAGTCAGTCGTTTCCGCTAACGGGTACGCCCAAAGTACAGCATAGAACAGTATACGGCCTAGCCCTCTCAGTAACAGGGGTCTCGCCCCTCAGAACCAAACAGAGGTCTCGCCCTTCTATAATTCGCGCACCTTCGTTTGATTACCTCGGTTTGCCCAGTGGGCCTAATAAGTCGGTGTAGAGTGGTTAGCTGAACCTCGGGTCCCATGGGGTGGCTAGCTCCTTCCCTACACTAATAGCTCTCCCTGGTACTTTGTACGTGAAGGTCAATAGAAGTCAGTGTAGAGTGGCCATTCCTAACCCTAGGTTCCAACCCAAGGGCGGCTAGCTCCGCTCTACACTAAAAAGGAGACAGTCGCTCCCCCTTAGTACCAAGTACTTAAGGGCCAGCACACTTCCTGCTCACAATTCCAGACCTTTCCATTCATCGACAGGAGCTCTACTCCTAACTCCCCGTAGGGTTCATGCTCATATTCACCATATTATTCCATACCAGGTTTCATCATTCACAATTCCATTCCCATATTATATACATGCAACTAGTATTTCTACAATTAACATATACAACAAGTAATGTCATAGGTAACTGTTTAGTTATCTCAAGCATTTCATATTCTAACAGGCATCTCGTATTCATTAATAGGCAGTTGTTTACAGTTCAGCTCATTCATTTATGACTGCAATCTCCAACATGCATACAAACAGTGCAACTATTTCTTGTCCTAGGATTCATGCCACATCCTAGGGTTTTAGTTATCTAAATTTCATAGGTGTATTCATATTTTATAAGTAGAACAAGAGGAAGCCACTCTATCAGACAATCCGGAGTACTGGGGGCTTGAACGGTAGGCTCACGTGCCTTTCAAGTCTCAGACATGAAATAGGTTGAAGTCGTATACCAAGGAACATAACATAACAGAATGTTCATAACAGTATAAAAAGGATTTTAACATATAGAGGAACTTACAAGGAAACTACCGATATCTCGTTTGCGTAAAATGGACCCCGATCAGACCTTAAACGGGTCAAAAACAGAACTGCAAAACCAAATCAGACGTCTGGAACCAAGTCCAGACATCTTAAAAGTCACCAGATCCTCACCTTGCGTCCCTACGTCAACCTCAGACGTCCAGGACTCCTACTTGACCGTCTGGACTCAGCTCCAGATGTCCGACCTCTTCTCCAATCGTTCGGGAGTGCCTCTGGTCATCTAGTAAGCTATCTAGATGTCCGAAACGCGTGGGAGGGCGTGCCGCGTGCCTTCCCAAAGCTAGTCCTGCGCACGACAGAGCAGCAAATCCCTCTTTAGCCAAATAAATTGGCTCTGCAGTGCAGCCTGCATGGTTGTAACCGCAAGAAGGACGTACCTGCGTGAAACCTTGCTTTCAGGCATCCGATGTCGTCACCAGACGTCCAGCCCATCGTCTAAAAGGCACTCCGGACGTTTGATACTGGAAAAATCCCAGTATCAGAGCGAGCTCTCCCTCCTCTCGCCACGCTCCGCCGCGGTTCCTCCCTCTCGGCTGCAACTCCGACCGCTACAGGAAGTCAGGGATAGTTTCCCCGACGCTCTCCTCATCCCGCATGCGCCGCGACGGCCGTGCGCACTTCAGCGAGCTCCCATGAAGGTCGCGAGCTCAACCTCCTCCTCCTCTCTTCACGTCGCTCCTCCTCTCTCTTGCTCGTCTCTCTCACAGTAGTGGATAGGAGTAAGGTGGTGGTGATGGAGTGGTGAGGGGAGGAAGGGGGCACTTATATAGGCGGTGGGGTTGGGGTTAGGGTTTGGTGAGGGGGAGAAAAGAAGAAGAGAGAAAAGGAAAGTTGTCTGCGTGCAGCCAGCATGCAGAATCAACCCTGCGTACAAATTTTTCAATTTCCATATGTCTGGGAAGGGGTCCAGACGTTTGACCAAACGTCTGACTGACAATCTAGACGTCTTAAAAGGTTCAGAACGAAACGAATCTTTACAGGAGGCAAAACTCCGCTTGCGTTAAATGCATGGTTAGTAAGATAACTAAGGTTGTATTTAATAGGGAGATAGTGTTATTTCGGGATAGAATAGGAGTGGTATAAGTATAGAAGGTGTTTGGTTGATGGGATTATAATGGCTGGTGGGATTGTAATGATTGATATATTGGTTTTGTAAGAGAGGAGAGAGAGTTAATGGATTTTGATGTGATGGATTGTAATTATTAGATAGTGTTTTTTGAGTTATATGTAGGAAAAGAGAGTATTGGTGGATTTTGATGTGATGGAAAGAGAAAATATATGTGGAAAAAAAGAATTTCTTTGAACCCGTGCACCTCCAACCATATTCCTCTCCTAACCCACCAAATAGTGCTTATTCCTATTCTAATCCCACAACCAAACGCTACCTAAAGTTGTGTTTGGCTGTGATATAAGGGGTAGGATAAGGGTTAAGAGGTAGGATGTAGTAGGAATAGTACGGATTCTAAGAAATTCACTCTTTCCATCATATCAAAATCCACTGATACTTTCTTTTTCCACATATAACTCAAAAAATAATACTTAATAATTAAAATCTATCATATCAAAATCCATTAACTCTCTCTACTCTCTTACAAAACTAACATATCAATAATTAATAATCTCATCAATTATTATAATTTTATGAATCAAATATCTTTTATACTTATTTTATTCTTATTTTATTTCGATATAATGCCATCCTCTACCAGATACAACCTAAAAAGGAACGAAGGATTTAAAAAAAAAAAGGAAAAATTTTGACTCATATTTGGGAGATGGCGAGCGGCAATGCATGAATGTATGCACGGCGTGGCCCAAACCAACATGGGAAGAGCGACAGCTCTTCTAGCAAGCGGACGCGTGCAGCCACCAAAGATGGCCACGCCCACGTCCTTTCCCACTAACCGCCGCCTCCCACTCCTTAAGTCCACTTCGCTACCAGGCTATACGACAAAAGAATGGTGCAGGTCCGTGCATGGAGATGAAATTAATTAGTTGCCACATATATCGATCTATCCACCTATCTATAATCTATTTATAGGCATGCACGCATCTAACAAGGGTTGGGTTTTCCAGGGGATTAACTCATTTATTTAAGGGGTTGACCAAGTATAATCTCAACACAAATCCTCAGAAATTAACATTGGTCTTTTTTTTTTTTTTTAAATATCAATTTTAAGAGATATTAATGAAATATATATTAATTTTATAACTCTCACGTACTTAAATTCTACTCTTTAAAAATTGATATTAATATTTATTCAAGTAAATATTATAAAAATTAATATTATAATTTAATATTAATTTAATTAAATAAAAATTGGTACCAACATCATCATTAAGAAAATATAAAAATAAAAATTAATATCAATTTTACCTTTCTTTTAACGTTAACTTCCAAATCAACTAATCCTGGAGCTCATACGGTTATGACCAACGTAGACACAAATTCAAAATGCTGCTTAAGCAAATCCGTCAGGGGAAAAAAAAAAGAAAAAGTTAAAGATGGGTATCATTTCGTAAAGGGACCGAGGCCCTATTTTGATGGGTACGAGAGTCTTCGGTTGAGTAGAGTAGTGAGTAGTGGATTTGAGTGAGATTGATTTGGTAGGTAAAATGATGTGATCTTAGCTGTGATGTAGTTTTATTTAGTTTAGGAATTAACTTAAAACACGCTTTTGTGCTGTATGCACAATCTCATGCACAGATTGTGAGCTATGTGCGGGTGCCCTGACATGTGCTCTACCTGTTACAGCTAGCTGTGGGTCTTTCCTTTTTGGTGTGCGTGTGTGTGTGTGTGTGTGTGTGTGTGTGTGTGTGTGTGGCGGGGCGTAGATTTTGGAGTAAAATCCCACCTTCGATTACCTTTTAACTCTTTCAAATTGTGTTTGTTAGGTAACAATGTTATATTGCGATAAAATGAAAGTGGGATAAATATAAAAGATATTTAGTTGGTAAGATCATGAAGATTAATAAGATTATTAATGGTTGGTATGTTGATTTTGTGAGAGAGGAGAGAGAGTTGGTAGGTTTTGATGAGATGATTTTAATTATTAAGTATTATTTTTTGAGTTATATGTAGAAAAAGAGAGTATTAGTGAGTTTTGATGTGGTGTAAAGAGGAAATACATATGAAAAGAGTGAACGTCTTAGAATCTATGCTATTCTTATCCTATCTCAACTCTTAACCCAAACACAACCTAAAAGGTTTCATTTCTCACTTATAGACTCGACGCAAGACTTTCATCCTTATTTCTTATGGACTTGTTTAATTAGTGGAATAGAGGGAGAATTAGGATCTAATGTTACGTTTGGTAACTTTTATTTTGGCGTTGGTGGATTCCGGAATTGAGGTGTGGATTTCGGTATAAACGAATTCTGTCGAAAAGGTAGAATTCGTTTATTCTGCTGATTTATTCTACCTCTCTCATCTTTCTCTCTCAAGTTCACCATACAAAATTTATGTATTACTCCTACCAAATAACTCAGGTAGATTAAATACTTCTAATTATTTGATGTGACAACAAATACAACTAAACACTTAAGTAGAATAAAAATTTTTAATTTCTCATACTCTTTTACATCATTTTTTTTACTCCTCTTAATTATTTCTCCAACCAAATATACCCTATAGGTAACGAATACATATATGGGAGTATTAGGTGAAGTGGTTATTCCGTGAAAAATATTAATTTAAGGTTGCTGCATTGGCTAATTTGTTGTGCATAATTGGAGCAGTATAGCTAAGTAATTTCTTGCGTGGGAACAAATATAGAAACTACAAAAATAGCAGTGCATTTAATGAATTTTCGGAACTTATATTCTTGAGTAGTTAATTTCCAACAAAAGATCGTCATTGGAAATCCCATTTCCAGGTAATGATATAAAGTCACTCCTAATTCTCTTAAAAACAAGAAAGAATATTTCCCCTAATTTCCTGGTAATTTGGGCCACATCAGAAAATATTGTGGAAATACTAGTCGTTGACTTCTCACTTTGCATGTTTGAATACAGTAATTTCTCATGACTTATCAACAAACATGTTTAGGCTATGATAGAATTCTCTCATGGACAGGAAAAGATCAAACGATCTCTTTCACCTAACAAGGGAGTTCTTACTTTTCACGCAAACTCTCTCTCCCTACTAAGCTCTTTCTTTGCGAGTAAACTATGTAGCAGACTTACCGATAGAAAAGTCAAGAAGTGTTTCCTAGTCATACTTATTGAGGTCATAAAAAAAATTTCGCTAACCACGCCTTTCACCATGGTGTTGCAAATATCAATATCATTCAATATAAGTCACTATCCAGCTCTTCAAAAAAGAACAAAGAAAGAAAACAAGTCACTATTTTGGCCGATTGCAAGTGAGAATGACTGTTATCATTTTTTAATTTAGCAAGATAGTGATTCTAGTTCAACACTAGGTACCTGGATGGTTGATTAAGAAACTTTGACATGCATGGAGGAACTTGAAGTTTGTCTTTCTACTCTCAGCTCGCTCTTTTCTCTATCAGTATAATAGTCTTCATTTGTCATGGAATACATATGAAAATAACATTGCTAGGTCACGGGAGAATCATAGTGGATGTAATAACTGATTAAGAAATGGTAGAATCACCAAAATTACTTGTAGGTATAACACCTTTGGTCCATCTGACCAATCCCTTTCTCATTCAAATAATGGAGAAAGCTATTCAAGTTCTCTTAGATGGTCAATGGTGTCTACCATATGTCTGGTGAGTTCTTTGACTCTACCATCAACATCATGCAACCAAGGGAGTTTGTTGAATCCATTGAAATAGCCTCCTTAGAAGTGGTTGACTAGGTTAAACAAGAAGTAGGCTCATCAAAAAGCCAAATCATGGATGAAAATTACAAGCTCTAGTGGATGGTATTTACTTTGTACGGCTAGAGTTGATTCCAACACCATTCACCTCTTTTCCCTAAACATAGAGCCTACATAAAAAAGGTCTCATGCCCTTAGGGCCCACGGTAGTTACATTGATATGCTTAGGAAAGCTAGGGCTAAGGGAGTGCAAGTGCCCAAGAAGAAAATCATGGGAAAGCCCAAAAATACCATTTGATTTTGTTGGATTTGATAGCCTAATTGCATCAAGAGGGATGCAATTGATATATGGTGATGTAGGAATTCATGTTAAAATTAGTGAGGTTTGGGAAAGGATTTTGGTCCCATATTGGAAGTGGGCAAATCTCTTAGTGGGTGTAAAAGGTTTCTGTCTCCCATAGCTTATGTAGCAAAGAGTGAGAGGTGGAGCTAGAGACCATGCACTCACGCACACGTGTCTCACCTTGTCCTGACTCTAGTTCGTGTGAGAATAAATTTAGAACTTAGACTCATTTGCTATGGATTTTTAATTTCACAATTTTGGCCTGATTGGTCGATCAAAAGGTAAAATTGATGAATCAATTTTTTTTGATCGATCAATGGATTTATTTTGGTCGATCGATTGATTTGGTCGACCAAAAAGTTAAGTTTGATCTATCAGTTAATTTTGATCGATCAATATAACTAAATTGGTCTATCAATTGTCATATCTTCATAAAATGAGAATTTCCATAAACGTCGGATTGTGAGCTCTATATAATGGCCATGAGGGGACTCTCATTTGATACATAACAAGAGCAGAAAAGCTTTCTCCACTCCCTCTCTCCCCATTTCTCGTTCTTATCTCTCTTTCTTGGTGCGTTCATTCGACGTGAGATTGATAGAAAAATCTCCAATCGATTTTGTTGATTTTGCACAATGTTGAGAGTTATCGATGAGAGATTTTTAAATGATCAAACCAATTAATTGGTAGATCAATCGGAAATTTGGTTGAACAACCAAATTTCCTCAGCTTCATTCTCCTAAGGTGATTTTCGAGGGCATCCAAGATCGGAGTGCGTCAAATCTTGGAGGTGGATCGTCGTATCTTGGGAGGGGTTCATCAAATCTCGACACACCAGTATTGTGAGGGGCGATACCCTCTCTAAGAGAAGTCCTTAATGGGTGCTCTGATTAAAGTAAACTCTAATTTCTTCTCGTTTTATTTTTTTGTGCTATTACATGTTCTTTATTCTTTATTTTATTCTAGATCATGATAAATCATATTTGACTTGCTTAATTTATGCAAAATTATTGCAAATGCATATATTTTTATTTATTTATTTCCTATATGTATTTATTTCAACAATCTTAGAGAAGGTATTACATATTTGGGATGTTGGAAATGACTTTTAAATCACATGTAGACTTATTTGGTATACCCAAGAAGTTTAGTAGGCAAAATTTTAAGCGTTGGTAACAGCGCATGAGAATTTCGTTGACCACCATTGAATTGATCTTGTTATTCGAACTGAATGCCCACTTTTGGATAAGGAAAAGCCCACTCTTGAAGACCAAAAGGCTATGGATGAGTGGAATGCACGCAACCATGTTTGTCAGGATTGTATCTTATTGGCTTTGTCCAATGTATTATTTAATGTATATAGCACATCCATGTCCACTACAAAGGGGCTATAGGAGTTGGACAAGAAGTGTAATACTGAAGATCTTGATTTTGAAAAATACTCTGACGTAAAATTCCTTAAATTCTGAATGGTTGAGGATAAATTGGTATCGGAGAAGGCACACGAATTTCTGTTATTACTCCATGGTATAGCAAAGGCTAAAATGAAACTTCCTGAGAAGTTTCAAGCCATGTTTATCATTGAGAAATTCCTTAAATCTTAGGGGGATTTTAGCATGACTCCCAAGCATAGGAAATGAAAGATTTCTCTTGATGACTTGATGATAGCCATTGCTATTGAGGAAGAGTATAGGAAACAGAAACCTATAGTGCCTGTAAAGTATATGGTGAATGTAATGACATCTAAGGGCAATGAGAATAAAACTAAGAATAATAAAAATAAAATGAAAGCCAAACCCAAGATCTAATAGAAATCCAAGAACAAACCATGCAACACTGTGGCCAGGTTGAGCACTGGTGGAATGATTGTCGTTCTAATAAAGCTCAGCAGAAGACTACAGATGGGAATGCTCAGGTGAATGTGATCATCGAGGATGTCGGGCCTAATGATGGGTGTTAGAACTCGATCCAGCTCCACATGAAAATCGAGTTGAACCACGACATTGCCCCAAAACCTGGTCGTCCAACGAAAAATAAACCAAAACCTTATCATTTTCACACATGCATTATAGGATGAAAAATAGTTAAATAGGAGGAGGAAAACCAATAAGTCCATGCACTAGCATTCATTCCGAGAGATAAAAACAACGTATTGATATAGCCATCACAAAAGACGATACAACATGAGAACAAAAACTAGTAGATCTGAAACTAGATTCTCTCTACAATAAGGGAAAAGAATGTACTACAACAGGGAAAACAACCGCTAAGCTAAGGCTAGGCTTGGTTGGACCCAACTCCCTCTGCAGCCAGTGGAACTACCTACTCACTCTCCTAACCTAAGTACAAGTAGTAGGCGTCAGCAAAAAGCTAAGTAGAGTGGCAGGAGTACGGTAAACGAAAACAATAAGAATAAACTGAAAAGAAAATAAGACAAAACTGCAGGCATTTAATATGTTTTATATTGGTCCGTTAGTTATCATTTGATTTTCAAGGTATACTAGCATAGAGTCGCACTTTCTCTTTATTCACATGTTCCTGATGAGAGACTTATCATGGATCCCAACTATTCTTAATTAACTAGTTTCCCTAGTTAATTAGCTAAGAATACACTAAATACAGGGTTAATTATCCTATAGGGATTAAATTACTAAGGACCTCCAAAATAAGTTAAAAATACTAAATTAAATGCCAATTAATCTTAATAATAATTTAATTAATAAAGTAGACTCAATTAATAATCATTTAGCTAGATATTTAATATTTAAGCTCACTTAATCAATTTAAAGACCTAAGTATGTAATTAACTTAATTAATCTAATCATTTAAATAAATAGAGTTAAAAAGGACAAAATGTAATTTCAAGGAATAAATATAATCTTTACCTAATTTATAATAACATATAAAAAGTTGAAAAATAAATAAACTAAAATAAGCCTTGAAACTCACTGTTTACGTTTAGGTCCTTAGCTTTCATTTCACTTGAGTCCTTCATTTATTGCAAAAATACCCCTATGTACAAACTCGTTGTCGTCTTCTTCTTCAGCCTTCTTCCTCAACCTCGAACGGCTGAGGACAGCCGGTGATCATACCTCTCGATCACCACCAATCCATTGTCAGAAAGCCCTTGCCGTTGTCACCACTGTTACGCTCACCATCTCCTCCACATTCGACGGACTGGATTTGTCCTTAATCCTACTTAACCTAAGCGAAGAAGCTCATCGGCATCGGAGACGACGCTGGTAAGTTAAGATGAACCTAGATCGATAGCCATCCATATACATCCCCCTACCCCTTCGCCATCACTTATAAATACCCCCTTACTCCTCCAATTTCCGTGGTCGACTCCCTACCCTCTTCCCCCACCGTAGTCGGGGATAAGCTATTCTTCCTAGCCTCTAGCAATCTCTCACTCCCCTATCAGAGCTTCTCCAGCAACGGAGCTCGTCTCCCTCACCACCTCTTCCTCTCTTGCGGCTGTGACAGGGCTTGGAGCGCACCACTGATCTCTCTCTTCGCTTCTACTTCTCGCTGGAGAGCTTTCTATCTTTCCCTCTGATTTCTTCCTCCGTTATGCGCCATTGACAAAGTTCTCCTCATCCCCTTTTGCTAAGACCCGTGCTGTTTGAGCCTTTTAAGACGTCTGGACTGTGGGTCAGATGTCTGGTTAGACGTCTGGACACATTCCCAGATGTCTGGAAATCAAAAATTTTGAGTATGAGCCCTCGTTTGCGCGCGTGCTGCGTGCAGACAGTACCCGTCATTTTTCCTCCTTCTCTCTCTTCCCTCGCCTCCAAGCAAACCCTAACCCCAACCTTATGTAACCCCCTCCTCCTCTCTCGTTCCCCTTACTTCTCAGCCACCAGCCACCTTCCTTCTTCCCTCGAGCGAGAGAGAGTGCGGGCGACGTCGAGGAGGAGCTGCGTGAGGAGAGGAGAGCAAACTCGCGAGCTCACGTGGGAGCTCACCGGTGAGCACACGGTCGAAGCAGCGCATGCGGAGGAGTGCATCGGGGAGGTCCTCCCCGACACTGCTGCAGTCGGAGCTGCAGGCGAGAGGGAGCGGCACGGCCACCCACAATGTAAGAGGGCAGAAGCAGGTTCTGGTTCTGAGTTTTTCCTAGAATCAGACGTCTGGAGCGACGTCCAGACGACGGAGCTGACATCTGGAGGAGGTTCTAGACGCCTGGGTTGAGAGTTTCGCGAAGGTACGTCCTCTTTGCGGATACGGTCATGCAGGCCACTCCACTGCGACCACTTTGCATGCTCGTTTTGAGAAGATTGGGTGTCTGCGTGCAGGATTCGCTTTGGGAAGGAGCAAGACATGCCCTCCCACGCTTTTCAAACGTCTAGGGAGCTTACCAGACGACTGTAGGCACTTCCAGACGTCCGAAGAGGTGGTTGGACGTCTGGAGCTGGGTCCAAACGATCCAGAAGAGTTCCTAGACTTCTGAGGATTGGCGTAGGGCTTGAGGTATGACACTAGACACTTTTAAGACGTCTGGAAGTTGTTCCAGACGTCTGATTTGAGTCAGAAATGCTATTTTTGACCCGTTTAGGGTCCGTTTGAGGTCCGTTTTCCACAAATAAGATACCGATGTTTCCCGTATGAATTCCTCTACTTGTTAGAAGACTTTCTATACTATTTTGAATATTCTCTTGTGATTGATCCTTGTGATAGGACTTCATTCTGTTGCGGGTTCGAGGCTTGCTGAGGCATGTGAGTCTACCGTTCAAGCCCCCACTACTCTTGGGTTTACTGGTAGAGTGGCTTCCCTTCATCTAATTACAAACCTGAATGCATGTGTGGAATGAATGAATAGAATCTAGGATATGTCATGAATCTTAGGACGAGAAATACTGAAAATATCTGTATTGAATGAATGAAATGCGGTCTTGAATGAGTAGATTGAAATGATAATAACTGCCTGTAAACGAATAACAGTTGCCTGTGAAATGGGAAATACTTGTTCTAGTTAACTGTTGCATGTGATTTTCTGGTTGTATACATTAAGCGACATAATACGAGCTGCATGTATATAAATTGAGAATGGTAATGTGAATGATGGAAATACAAGCTACTTGTATATAACCTGAGTACGGAAATGTGAATGATAGAAATACAAGTTGCATATGCATAACATGAGAATGGAAATAGAAATGATGAAACCTGGTATGGCATGGCCTAAGGAATATGAGCATGAACCCTACGGGAAATTAGGAGTTGAGCTCCTGGAAATAAATGGAATGGATCTGGAAATGTGATGGGAAGTGTGCTGGCCCTTGAGTATGTGGTATCAAGGGGAGCGCATGTTACCTCTTAGTGTAGAGGGGTGCTTGCCGCCTTCGGGTTGAGACCTAGGGTGGGTTTGGCCACTTTGCACCGACTCTGTGGTCCTCGTGTACACTGTACCGGGGAGAGCTACTAGTGTAGGGAGAGAGCTAGCCACCCTACGGGACCCGGGGTTCAGCTAGCTGCCCTACACCGACTTGTTAGGCCCACTTGGTAAACCAGGGTAGTCAGGCGAGGGTACACGGACTGTGGAGGGGCGAGACCCCTGTTTGATTACTGAGAGGGGCTAGACCCCTATTACTGAGAGGGCTAGGCCTATACTGGTTCCGTGCTGTACTTGGGGTGCACCCGCTAACGGAAACGACTGACCACGTGCCAATGCAGAGTAGCTACCCGTGCACTTATCGCACGTGCCGTAGTCACCATTACATCTGTCCGTGACCTTGGGGTGGTTGACTGGGTGTAGGATCACCACGGGGGACTCTTCCGGCCAGGAGAGCACCATGTGTGCCTTCTACTCTTCAGAAAAGACTTCAATCAAGTTCGTTCTCACGAGGAACTTTCGAGATCAAATATCTAAAGATAGGTAGATATAAAAAAATGTAGGGCAAAAGTGGCGGTTTAAACCACCACAAATATCAGCTATCAAAGGTTTAACGTTCATAGAACTAAGCAACTTTACCCTCAGACAACATGTATTAGGCACAGACGCCTTAAATGTATCAAGCACAGTATGAAGGCAAAGGTTTGGAAGGGGGCAAGGCACATATTCAAGTTGCAAAACCCTCCTTCTCCCTCCTTCACAATCTCTTCCAAATCCAGTCAAACCCGGGTAACTGATCCTCAGCCCAGACCCGCAGGCGTATTCGTGGGTGAGGGTGCGTGAGTGTGCACGTACGTGAGCGCGTGCCTATGGATGTGCTTTGGGGACCTTACCCCGTGCGTTCTGAGGCGATAAGCCTTTGGTGCTTTTTCCTGATAAGTGTTGCTGCTGCTTTGGTTGTGCCCGATGTGGGACCATGTCCCTTTTGCTTCATTCGTCTTCAGCAGGGGAGGTGTTCGTCCTTGATTCGTGCACACCAGCTGTCAGGTCAGCTTGTTGCACCTTGGGATCAGTTGCTGCTGGTGTTTCTCTCTCAATTGGCAAGCTTCTTCTTTGATCAAGGCACTGGATGGCGTGGCGAAGCTTGTCGGAGATGACTGGGGAACCGTGGCCGTAGGCAAAGATGAAGGGCAACTCCGGCGAGTACCTATGCACAATAGAACGAACCTCTCGATCCTAAATTAGTCAAGGAGCTTTAGGGAAGATCCCCGAAGCTCTTCCTTAGGTCTACATGCTGTGCGTAGGTGTCTAGTGGTGTGGCGAAGAAGCTCACCAGAGCTCCTGAAGATGGTGGTCGGTGATGGTGCAAACGGGGTTGAAAGATGAAATTGAAGAGATGAGAAGGTAGAGGGGAAGAAGGGGAAGAAAAACCCTAACTTTATTGGAGGGAAGGAGATGCGGAGACCGGTGGTGGTGAACGGCTACCGGCGAAGAGTCGGCGGAGGAATTGAGGTCGATGACAAGGGTAGAGGGCCAGCTTCTTTGCTGGGAAGCTTGGAGAAAGAGAGGTGAAGACAGCTGCGACGTCGTTTGATGGTGAGAAGCAGCGGAGCGAAGGGGTGAAGAAGACCTCAAGGTTTGGCAATGGCGGTGCATGGAGGAAGGGACGGAGAAGGCTTAGGCGCCTGGATTCCAGACGACCGCACTCGGAGGAGCATGTTTGGGAGTCACAGTGCGCGTTTTTGATTAGAAAATGCATCGTAGTATAGTACGCAATATGATCAACAAAAATATTTATAAAAAGATAATGAGACTTTGAGTCCCAGTCGTTCGTTTCTGGGAGGCATTTATTTAGTTCTGAAATCGATCTTTATCGCTCTACTTTATTTAGAATTACATGCCGGTTTATGATTATTATGTATTGAAGTACGACATGCTTAGTTGCAAGTATATCAGGAATTTAAAGTAGGCAACATTAATCACACAAAAGATATTGCAATGAGCTCATGGTGATTCTCAACACATAGACATATATATATATATATAGAAAATATATTTTTCATTCATTCATTCAGAGGATGTTTGCAACATGGATGTAGAGGAAAGCTTATACGTGAAAGCTAAAAAAAAAACACAAACCTAGCTAACAGAAAATGATCACATACAAGAATCTACGGGGGGATTTTGCATGTATCATTGGGGGAGAATAAGGACTACACTACTAAGCAGTAAATGAAAGTAGTAAATATACGAAGAGCTAAGTTACTAATCTAGCAGAAGGAAGGGCATTCGAAGGTGGTCTCCGATGGCCTTGGAGTGGTAAAGAGAAGAATGAGGGGCGGCCAATGGAGCTTAGGCCGGCCCTTGGAGAGAGAGAGGAGTGATCCAGTATCCCGGCATGGTGTCCTTCATGGTGGTGCTCAGCTCGTGGAGATGGTGGTGGAGATGGTAGTGGCTAGCCTAAGTGGAAGTGGATGAGAGCCATGAATGTGGATGGGAGCTGATGGATGTGAATGGAGCTAAGGAAGTGAATGGGTGCAAATGGCCACCCCTTAGGTCTTTTTATAGACCTAAGGGAAGTTCTCTAGAGAATTATGGAATTCTCTAAAGAGGTCTATGGTGGGAGCTTGTGGGAGAGTGAGAGAGAAAGGATGGATGGTGGTTTTTAGGTCCACCAAATGTGGATCTAAAAATTGAATGGCTCTTAGTTGCTAATTTTAGCAACCAAGGCAACCACACATGGTAGAGAGTTCTAGAGAACTCTAGGCTAGGTATTTTCGTGTGGATGGTGTGTGTGGGTCGAAACTTAAGTGGCTAGGTTGATTAGGTTAGGTTCTAGTGGGTTTAGGTCAAGGTATGTCTCAAATTAGGGTTATAAACCCTAATTCACTAAGGTAAAGTGAAATTAAACTTAATACAAGCTTAATTGGGTGTGTGGAAACTTAATTGAGAGTAAAACAACTCAATTAATTTAGGTCTAGGTCAATTGAACTCCCATTGAGTCCAATTGGACAGTGTGTGTTGAGATCAGGGCTCAATTGGACTCAATGAGTCCAATTGAATAGGCTGATGGAATTGACTAAGATCCAAGTCAATTAGGTTTAGTAAGGACCTAATTAGGTCCTTAGGGAGGTCTAGAGGTGATGTACTAGGGTTAGAGTACCTTAATTTAGGTTCCTATGGGGTTGGAATTGGGTTTAGGGACCTAGAGATCCAAGATAAAGGCTTGAATCTCAAAATAGGAACTGGAGAGCAGTATTAGACGTTTAATAATAGAATCAGACGTCTTATACTAAAAAGTTAGAAGTCCAGACTTGTTGTCTGGATGTCCAATCAGAGTCAGGAAGGATTCTAGGTTCTATTTTGGGTATTCTGCAGAAATTGGATATCTGACAAAGTGTCTGGACGTCCAATAACACTGCAGAAGTGGGTTTGAGGTGTGCGGGAGGTGGCTAAGGGTTCTGGACGTCCTATAACTTCTCTGGATGTCCAGATAAGGGTTGGAACTAGGGTTTTAGGGCTTCCTAGGGTGCTGTGACCAAATCTAAGGGCGGCTAAGGCTTGAGGGAGGTCTCTAGGCTATCCTAGGGCTAGGATGAACCCAAGCTCTTCACATTATACTGCTTTATTTCCTAAGCTCTTCACATTATACTACTTTATTTCTACTTAATAGAATAGCAAACCTTGACTCCCCTACATCATTATTCCTACACTTGATCTAAGTCTTTTGCTCTAGCTCTGCTGCAACACCCATTATTCCTGATCCAGCTTCAGATCTAGCTCCTGATCAGCTTATTCCCTGCAATCAACATAATGCACTTAATCAGCACATTATAACATTATTTTCTGCATAGCTAAAAGAAAGTAGTAAAGATGCAGATAATGCTTATGCATGCATGAATTACCCTACTTATGCTAAGTTCTAGCCTAATTTAGGTCAATTAAGACCTATGATTGCTGTGCAATCAGAGCGTTGCAAGTCTTTATAGAGCTGCTGCCGCACGTGAATTTGTTGCTAGAGGTTGCAAGAGATCCTTGCAACAACTCAACTCTACGTTTGTTTGGACTGGAGATCACGGGCGAAGGAGGCGACGGCAGCCGGTGAAACAAACTCCAAAAGATGCAGAAATGAAAGGCGAACTTCGCCTCACAGGTCGAGGTCAGCTGGAGCTCGAGGCAGTCGTAAACAAAGCTGGAAACTCGTTGAGCAACTCGGTCAACGAACAATGGCTGCTGAAGGAGGAAGATGACTCCAGGGTACGATTTGCAAGAAGGAAAGGACCTAAAAGTAATGAACTTGGACATACTTGTATGGATTTTTAGGAATTTAGTGGCCTAAATGCAAAGTAGGTGAGAACATTGTCAAACTAGGTCCAACTTTTTATGGGAGCTTAATTAGGATCTAGGGAATGTAGTAATCATTTCAATTTTGAGTTTTGAAATTGTTGGTTGGTAAATTCTCATTTAAACTCATTTGACATTGATTATTCACTTAGGTCACTATTTTTAGGTTAAATTGGCTCCTTCAACCTATCTAATCATATTAAACCTTGTAAAATATTTATCTATAATTTTTAGAAGGTTTAATTTATAATATTTTCATCAGAATCCTATTAGAACAAAAATAGGATTTAATTAATAGCTTGATTTCAAAAGAAATCCTAACTTGGCTATTTTGAACTTATTTTGTGTTCTTTTAGGTTTATTTTGATGATTCCTCCTCATGATTATATTGTACCTTTTAATGTATTATTTAGGTCAATTTTACCTTAGAACTTAGCTAAATTAAGTGAGTTATAGAAAAGGATGGCGATGCCATCATACCCCCATGCCTTTCATTTGCTAGTTCGTTAGCAAATTGTTGAGTTTAGCACAAATGTTCAGTGCAAGGCTATCTTTGTTATTGAGTTCCAAAGAATTTATTCTCCTCCTTCTCCTTGTCATTTCTCAATATTCATTTAAAGTTTGTTTTTAACCCTTAGTACAATTTATCAGGATAGGCAAAACTTTCTTCCCTCGGGGATAGCATGTGACCTATGATTTAACCCCAGCTTTTAGGTATAGGTAGAAGATGTCTAAGTTT
Source organism: Thalassia testudinum (assembly GCA_037157565.1). Taxonomy (NCBI): domain Eukaryota; kingdom Viridiplantae; phylum Streptophyta; class Magnoliopsida; order Alismatales; family Hydrocharitaceae; genus Thalassia; species Thalassia testudinum. The sequence continues at coordinate 137,413,462 of JAZHRO010000073.1, forward strand.
AACTTGTTTTACTTTTTGTGACTCACACTCATTTGGTGCTACATATAACCTAGTACTTCGGACCCTAAATTTCTAGATTATTAAGCAAATCAACTCGGAGAAATGCTTAAAACTATGCTCTCTTTTTTTAGTTCCTTTATGCTTACTCTCTCTCTTTTCCTTCTCTTTCTTTTTTCTTTTTATATATATATGAACAAGAGCTCACAATTTTACCGGACTGCTAGTATGTTTGGTGGTCTCTCATGGCATTGACGCTTTGATTAAGTTCTGATTACCCAACAACTAAGTCAGAATTCCTCAACCCGTATTCGAGTGGTTAGAAATATAGAAAGTTAGGTAAAGGCTGTATTTTGTGGATCATAATTTTGGTGGGTAATGCTGCCTTAATAAAATTTATTTCTAACAAAAACATATAAGCACTGTCTAAACACACTCTTTCTTTTTCTTTTCTCTCTTTTTTCTTTTTTTTTTTCTAGATCAAAAGGATATATATATTTATTTATTTATATATCAAGGATATTTTTTTCTCTCTCTCTATTTTTTTATAAGAATACAACTCAACACAACGCAGCTTTTCTTGACGAGGCATTATTGAGAAATGGTGGTGTTCAAGAAAACATTATGTGGCTTGTTTGGTGGAAATGTCTACTTTTTGCACCTAGAAGGAACAGATAAGACAATATATTTCTGACCTTTGACATTGGCACCCTCCTTCAGTCGAGGATCCCGTAAAGAATGGTCGTAATCATCCACCTTAGTCATAGTTTTATTAAAATCCATTCTTTGTGTATTTGCCTCATTTGGTGATTCTCAGGAATTCACACAAAATATTCGCACACAGCAGCTGAGAGAGAAAATTATGTCTGACTCCGAGTATCATTATCTAATTATTCAGAACTTAAAAGTCCTCATACTAGACTTAGAGCACCAGTAAACACTCTTCTCTCACCTCACAATTGTTTGGTGGATCTTATGGAAGACAATTTTTCCTAACTCCATAACTAAATGTCCAAAGGTTTTGACAAACTAAAAATGTTTATTGATTTTTCTTTTCCTTCCTCTTTTTCTTTCTTTCCCTCTTCTTTTCTCTCTCTCTCTTTATATAGATATATTTTTGGTGAGAACCTTTCAGAAATAATTTTCAAATATTAGCACTTTAATCCTCCCATTCCTAAGTGTTGCAATGCCCTCATTGAAAGCAGGGTTGGTTCATATTCAGTTTAGTTTATAATTTTTGAATTGATTAGTTCGTAAATAAGGAACCTTAAAGTGCCCTAAGAATGAATTTCAGATAGATTAAGAAAGCTCTTAGGAGTTTTTTATAAAGAATGACGGGTTGTCTCTTGTTAAGCGCTAAGTTTACCGCCATTAGCTAAGCACAATGCAGCTCAAGTGGAATGGAGGTCAAGAGACTCACTGATCAAACTCAAATCATGAATTTCAAGAAAAGGTTTGAGACGCTGGCAATTAACAACAAATGGTATAGAGTCAAGATCGGGAGGTGAGATTTCCACATCTCAATTACCAAAGATCCTCCTAACCAGAAATGGTCCGATCCGTTTAGATTTGAGCTTACCGGGGCTTAAGACGGGTATCAAACAGAAGTACCTTCTAACCAGGACTGAATGATTTACGTGATATGTGCTTATCATGCAAGGCCTTACTTCTATCCTTTTAAATTCGTGAGCTCTTGTACGTGTCAATGCGTAACTCATCGAGCTCGCTTATTTGCAAGCGACGATGAATACTAACCTTTTCGAGGTCTAAATTGCATTTCTGTACTGCCCTATAGGCTTTATGCTCCATTTCTATAGGAAGGTGACATGCCTTCCCATATATGGTCCTGAAAAGAGACATTTCTAATTGGGTTTTATGGGCGGTCCTATAAGCCCATAATGCTTCCGGAAGCCGGGTTGACCAATATTTTCTATCAGGTTGAACAATGACCTGCAGAATCGTTTTGATTTCCTGGTTTGACAGCTAGGCAAGTCCATTTGTTTGTGGATGATATGGGGTGGAAATGCGGTGAGATACCCCATATTTTCTAAGTACAAATTGAAAAAGCACATTCAAAAAATGGGTCCCACCATCAGAGATAATCACTTTAGGGATACCAAATCGGGAGAAGATGTTATCGTGAATAAATTTGATAATGATACTATGATCATTGGTTTGGGTTGGAATGGCTTCAATCCATTTGGACACATAGTACATAGCAAGAAGAATATATTCAAAGCCGTTCGAGTTTGGAAATGGGCCCATAAAATCAATCCCCCAAATATCAAAAATTTCGCACACGATAATCAGATTTAAGGGCATTATATCACGATGGCCCATGTTGCCTAGGGTCTAGCAACGAGCACATGCCCTATAGTAATTGTGTGCGTCTTTAAATAAAGTCGGCCAATAAAAGCCACTTTGGAGGATTTTGGCTATGATTTTACACCCAAAAAAATGGCCACCGCAGGCCTAGTCATGGCAAATTGAGATAACATCATTGACCTCTATGTTGGGAATACATCTCCAGATAATTTAATCTGCTCTGATGCGAAAAAGGTATGGGTCTTCCTAGAAATAATACTTGGCATCTGCAATCAGTTTGTCCTTTTTGGCTTTGGGCCAATCAAACAAAATCTGGTTTGATGCCAAATAGTTAACAATGTCTGCATACTAGGGAAGCCCAGCATCTATGCCCATAAGATGCTCATCTGGAAAATACTCAATAATAAGTACTGATGGATCAATGATAGACGAGGGAAGGCGGGATAGATGATCTGTAACTACATTTTGTTTGCCTACTTTGTCGCGAATCTCTAAATCAAATTCTTGTAGAAGCAAGATCCAACGAATCAGACAAGGCTTCGTGTCCTTCTAGGCGAGTAAGTGCCATAATGCAGTGTGGCCCGAGTATATGATTATGCGGGACCCGAGAAGATATGACCAGAATTTCTCCAGGGTGAAGAAAACAGCCAGAAGTTCCTTCTCAGTGATCGTGTAATTACGTTGGGCTTCATCCAATGTTTTACTCGCATAATAGATCACTACAGGTTTCCCATCAATTTTCTAACTAAGGATTTCCCCCACAGCATAATTTGAAGTGTCGCACATGATCTCAAAGGGAAGAGACCAGTCAGGGGGTTGCAATATCGATGCCTTGGTGACTTGGTCCTTAAGAATTTTGAAAGCAGCAACACACTCGTCCGAAAAATTGAAGGGAATGTCCTTCGATAATAAGTAAGTCAGGGGCCTGGCAAGTTTTGAGAAATCAGAGATAAAACGTCGGTAGAATCCGACGTGCCCTAAGAAAGATCTAATTTCTTTGACCAAGGAGGGAGGAGGGAGCTTAGATATCAAGTTGATCTTTGCTCGGTCAACCTGGATACGTTGTTCAGACATAAGGTGTCTAAGAATGATGCCCTAGGGAACCCTAAAATGGCTCTTTTCCCAGCTTAGGACCAGATTTACATTGATGCATCATTGGAGGATCTTCGTCAAGTGGTCCAGACATTCATCAAAAGCTTTTCCGAAGATGGAAAAATCATCCATGAAGGCCTCTAAAAATTCACCCACCATGTATAAGAATATTGCCAGCATGTATCGCTGGAAGGTGGCAAGTGCATTGTAGAGTCCGAACGACATTCTACGGAATGCAAATGTCCCGTAAGGACAGGTGGATGTGGTTTTCTCCTGGTCTTCAGGATGAATGGCCACTTGATTATAGCCCGAGTATCCATCCAAGAAATAGAAGTACTGATTGCCCACTAATTTTCGAGAATCTAATCAATAAAAGGTAGTGGGAAACGATCCTTCTTCGTGGACATATTCAATTTCCTATAGTTGTTGCAGACTCTCCACGAATTTGCAATCCGGGTGGGGATGGATTCTCAAGACTCAGGTTTGATAATGGTTGGTCCGGCCTTCTTAGCTACCACATGAATTGGGTTAACCCAATGGCTATTAAAGATGGGATAGGTAATATCCTCATCAAGCCATTTTATTATCTCTTTCTCCACGACCTCTTGAAGATTCAGGTTGAATTGGTGCTGTCCTTCACGTGTAGGTCGTGAGCCTTCTTCTGTAAAGATATGGTGGGTACAGTAAGAAGAGCTTATGCTGGTGAGATCATCCAAGGTCCAACCAATGGCCTTGCAATGCTATTGGAGGACATAAATCAGACGTGTTTCCTGATCTGTGGATAGAGAAGAGTTGGTAATCATAGGAAACGTGTTGTTTGAACCCAAAAAGACGTACTTGAGATTGTCAGGAAGCGGTTTCAACTCAAGTACCTGATTCTCAATAGCAGCAGAAAGGTCGAGGTTAGCCTGAGGGGGAACTAGAGGTGAACTAGGTTCCTCAAGGTGCAATTGGGAATGGGCTTCTATAGGTTCTTGCTCAGGAATAATCAAGTTCAAATCATCAGCAAGTGGGTCCTCAAGAAGTGAGTTGATTCTATTCAACTCCTGAATTACACCACATTTAATTCCTCTATGGGTCTTAAAAATGTCAATTTTCGTTGTCGTATCCACAAATTTAATTTCCATCTGGCCCTCCTCACAATTAATGTTTCCCTTAGCTGTTGCTAGGAATGGTCTTCCCAAGATTTTTGGCGTCTCTTTTAGGTTTTCTAGTGTATCCATGTCTAATACAATAAAATCAACCGGAAAATAGAAATCCCAGACTCTTACTACTACAACCTCCAAAATTCCACGGGGTGACTTAATAGATCGATCAGCTAACTGCAAGGTCACTTCCATGGGTTTAAGTTCAAGGTCCTCAAAATATTTTAGGAGAGATGTGGGAATAAGGTTAATGGATGCACCTAAATCTCGAAGTGCTCAGTTGAATTCTAAATCTCCGATCTTGCAGGAGATCAGAGGGGTGCTAGGGTTTTTTAATTTATGTGGAAGCTTGCTCAAGATAATGGAGCTAACCTGCTCCGATGGCAAAATAGGACTTCCGTTAGATTTCTTCAACTTTCGCTTTGGTGTACATAAGTTCTTCAAAAATCGTGCGTAAGCTAGTACATGATATATAGCATCCATCAAGGGAATGCTAATCTAGACTTGCTTAAAGAGCTTGATCAAGTCCTCGTCAATTTGAGGTGGTTTCCTACTGTTATTTCCTTTGGTCAAGGCATCAGGAAAAGGTGTGGTCCTAGGCTCACCTGGAGTGGGTCTGTAGTTCCTTGGCTTTCCTTAATAATCACCCCAGATTGAGACATACTAGGCTTAGGTTTAATGTATCTCTTAGGCTCAGGATCCTTAGTACACTTACCATTGCAGGTTGTGACAGAATGTAACGCCGCAGGATATGGAGGTGTGGGTAGGATAGGTGGCTGCTGAGATGAGTCAGGTACAGAAGTTGATGCTTCTGACCCGTCTTGATATATAGGTGCAGAAGGGCCTAGTTGAACATAATGAATTTGGCCTTATTTTGGGTTCACAACGTACCTCTGGTTTGGTACGTTGTTTGGGTTTGACAGTTGTTGCAAGGGTAATGTGCTTGGCTGGTGAGTCCTAGCCATTTGCGCAATTTGGTTGCGCATATCTACCATATCTGCTGTATGCTGCCTCTGCATAGCAGCATTGGTCTTCTGCATATTAGCCAAGGTATGAAGAATCATCCTCATTTGATCATCTTTACTAGGCCCAGATTGAAAATTTAGATTAGGCTTAGGTTGAGCTGGCTGATATGAGTGCGGATTTTGTGGCCGGGGTGGATATTGTGGTCTACAATTTTGAGGATAAGAGTTCCACGACCAGAAAAAATTAGGATGATTGCACCATCCAGAATTACAGGAATTGGAATAGAGGTTGTTCTGGATGGCGTGGAGTTCCTCACAGGGTTGAGGGGCTCCAGAAAAATCAGAGTAATGGGGTTCAAAGGACCCCCAACTAGGATAAACAGGTTCAGAGTTTCCTCTGAACCTTGAGTCAGAAGGAGATGGATTCATATCCATCCCTATGTGGTGAATATTATGTATGGCCTCCCTCCCTGCGGACGACGGTGCATGCGTGTTCTGTTGAGAAGAAGTGACCTTCTGTAACTGGCAAGTCAAATCATCAAGCTTCTTCTCAATTATTGAGACTTTATTTAATCGACTGGCCACAACCTCCATGTCAACGGAAGAGGATAAGTCTTGTGCTTCTTGTGTCTCACGTGTGTTTGTCGATGCACAGGTAGTCGTCCTGTCAAACATACCCATGGATGCATTGTTTATTGAATTCTCGGCCATATTTTCGAGAATTTCCCAAATGGCAATCTCATGCTTGCCCATGAAATTGCCTCCACAAGCTACATCAACGAATAGTCAAATATCTTCACAGAGTCCCCGGTAAAAAGATTGGACCTGTTCCCATTAAGGAACTCCGTGATATGGGCATTTCCGTATGAGATTGAGAAGGCAATCCCATGCCTCATGAAGTGATTCCCCCGCATTTTGTTGAAAAAGTGTAATTTGATGCCTCAGGGCGTTAGTATGCCTATTGGGAAGTATTTCCTTAGAAATTCAACTTGGAATTCATCTCAGGTATTGATAAGTCGATTTAGAGATTGATACCAGTGGGCAGCTTTCTCTTTAAGCGAGAAAGAGAACATTTTCATGAATAGAATGTTCCGATTTTGAATAGTTGGCCTGAGGGTTTGGGCCAAATGTTTCAACTCTTGAATATGTTGGAATGGGTCTTTAGTACCCATCCCGTTAAAATGGGGAATCAAGCTGGTAATATTCGACTTGAATTCTGACTCAGGTCCCCCAACAGGAAAACACTCTCTGGGCTCGATAATTACTTCTGCAGGATTATAGTGATCCCAAATTTGTGGACCTGCTCTAGGGTTTGCCAGCCCATTCATAAGATGTGTGAGGGTCTGAAGCTGGTTTTGCAGGTGCTAGATGTCGTCTCCTCCTTCTTTTGGACCAGGGTTCTCGATTGAGCCAGAATCAGAGTACGAAGAGTGGGTTGGATGTAGATGGGTTTGAGGGGATATGGATCGGCTCAGAAGAAAACCCAAACAAGTTAGTCGGGTGCTGGCCCCGACATCAGTTAACTACTAAAGGAGGTCTTAATAATAGTCTTAAGGACCTCCTACCGTGCATGCACTACAGAAAAGATGAGGGACCAGATTTCAATCAGACCCAATTGAGACACCCAAATATGTTTGGATGGCTTAGGCTTGTTCGAGGCAGATGACCTTTAGATCACAAATCCTCCTGCCATAGAATTACTTCGGCAGCCAGAAAAGGAGTCCTGCAAAGACCCCTACACGGTAAAGCACCCCCACGGGTTACAGGTGATCGCTTTGTTTTCGTAGTTTAAAAAGATATGCGCTGTAGTATACTGCGAAAAATGATTATCAAATTTTATTTATTTATTACTCGAAATTCAAAAAACATTTCGAGGTCGAACTCAGGGAGCAATTTGGTATTTAGAAGTAGAAAATCACAATCTCAAATATGTTCAATACTGATGTAAGGAAGATAAATGCTAGAGACAAAAAAAGAAATAAAGTCTTTTTCTTTCTTCTTCTCCTCTCTTTCTTCTTTGCTTTCTCTCTTCTCTTCTTTCTCTGTCTTCAGACGTTTGATTCTGTGAATCAGACACCTTAACTGACGTCTGCTACAGTGCCTGAGTCTTCTTTTTCTTCTTCTCCTTGGCTTCTTCTTCTTTCTTCTCTGCAGCAGTTCCTTCTTCTTCTTCTCTTTCTCTGCGGCTGAGTCTTCAGCTGCTGCACCTTCTCTTCTTCTTGGCTTCTTCTTCTTCTTTCTTGAGCTTCTTGGCTTTCCTTCGTCTTTGCGACAGCTCCTTCCTTCTCTTTTCTTCTTTTCCTCTTTGGCTTCTTCTTCTTCTCTTCTTGAGCTGCGCTGCGCCTCCTCCTCCTCCTTCTTCTTCGGCTCCTTCCTCTGCTGCCTTCTTCTTCTTTGGCTAAGTCTTCAGCTCCTTCCGTGGCCTCTACAGTTCTGCAGCTAAGTCCTTGCCTCCTCTTCCTTCGCTTCTTCTTCTCCTTCCACGGCTCCTTCTCTCTTTCTCGCGCACACAGAGGAAAAACCTACCTCTACCCTCCCCGCGTCTCTCTCTCTCTCTATTTCACTCTTAGGACACAGCTCTCCCAGAGCCTCTCGGTTAAACGGGTCGGGTATGCGTGCCCGAGACCAGGTCCACCGGCATGCAGTGGTGGGCGAGGTGTGCTAGTCGGGTCGGGTCAAGACCAGGTCCGCGGGGAGTGGTTGCGGATGAGGCTGATCGGTCGGGTGAGAGGGACCCACCCCGTGAGTTGAGCTCTGGTAGGAATTCAATTTATGCGGGCGTTGCGCCTCTTCCAGTTCCGAGGTGGGACTATCTTCCCACCTTCTTTGCATGCGCCCGCAGCAGAGGTGCTCTCTTCGATTGCAGTAGCTGCGACTGCCCTTGACTCCAATTGATATCCTGGAGTTGTGCACGAAGACGTTCCGCGCAGCCTGAGACAGTGACTTGGAGCTGGCATAACCTAGAGCAACTGCAAGGTTGCTTCAAGCTTCCTCGTCAATGGCGGAGGGGCGACGAAACCTGAAATGCATGAAGACGGCCTCGCGACCCTATCAAATCATAGGAAAACCTTCAACATATCATGGCGAAGGTGAGGTAGGGGTTGGCTGGCCGCAGGGCAGCCTAGGCGTGCGTGCCTAGGTCGCACTGTGGCCGTGAAGGTGGGTTAGGTCGGTAGAGGTGTGCAGTGTGTGTGGCGGTTGGTGAAGGTGTGGAGGATGATCAGTGAGTTGAGGTGGTGCTTAGGGGCCGGTCGGAGAGAGGTGGGACGGCCTGTGGAGGTGGAGCATCCTCTTAGAGTTGGTGGCCAGAGGTGAAAACGATGGTGGTGGTAGTGGCGGTCGAGGGGTCGAAACTAAAAATTGATGAAGGAGAAATGAAGAGTAGAGGGAGAGGAGCTTAATTGATGGACTTGGAGCGAAGGGGGGAGGCGGAGGGCGAGCGGCAGGTACTGCCGTCGCTGGAGACGAAAAGGCCCAGGGGAGAGATGACGGCGACGACGAAGAGGGTCGGAGGATGCATGCTGGTACGGCGTGGCACAGAGGAGTACAACGAAGATGGCTTTGCCACTGGTACTATGGCAGAGCGAAGAGAAGAGGGAGGAAGAGTCGCCGAAAGGTGCAGGCAGTTGGCCAGAGTGAGGAGGAGACGAGATTGGGGGGTAATCTTTGGCCAAATTAGGCTTGAAGGAAGCGGAGAGGTCTGGGCTTCCTTAAATAGGTGAGGGCAGAGGGAAATTTGCAAGGAGGCAGCGGGAAGGCCACGCCGGAGGTAAGGCTGGAGGGAGACCCATACCTCTCGGGCATTCGCACGAGAGGTATGGGGCGTTTCAGGGCATGGGGAGCCACCCATGCGGTAGGGGGCTTCACAGGGAGCTCCCCTTTCAAATTTGGGAGAGGCTCCCCATGAATCCAAGGAGAGAACCTCCATGCAAAGTCGTCGGAGGTATGGGTCCCTGTTGCGATGGCAGAGGGACTGAAATGAAGAAAGAGATGAAGAAGTTGGGGGGGATTCCCAAGGGTTTCAAAAAGTTGAGGGTCTAAATGTAATTTCGTGGACCAATTTGCAAAGTAGGTCAAGACGACCTTCCCTTAGGTCTAAATTTTGGTATAAACCTAATTTTGACCTAAGGAATCTAATGGTGAAGTTGTATTTTATGTTTGACCATGTTTGACTGGATATTGTGCATAAAAACCTAAATTAGGTCAAATATTAGGTATGGACCCCAATCTAGGTCAAAACAGGTTCCAAAGGCCAAATTGAAGGTTCTAAACCCTAGAGAATATTTGTACATGAATTTTAGAGGGTTTATTTCATTTTTATCTTTCCTGGAACCTTGTGAATTTATGTGAGTTTGTTTTAGGGTTACAAAATGTCATTTAATTCCTAGATTTCAAAATAACCCTTTTTCCGATTGAATCATCCCACTTTTTCTCTTATTAAGTCCAATTGATATATGTCTAGACCCTTAGAAATCCCATTGATGCACTGCAATGGTAAAATTACAGTTTTACCCCTTATTTTATGTTTTCTTCCCAGATTAGTAATCCCCTAAATTAGGCCTCCCTTTCGGTTATGTAGGAGATTTGTTCATTTTATTAGATTAAAGTAAGCTAATTAGGGTTCATGATGAGGTTCTCATCAACAGGGTTTCCCCCACCTGACCTTTCTTGTCACTGTGTTTCCAAGTAGACCGGATACGTGTGAATTGGGTCCTATTTGTACCAGATTTTAAGCCTATTTTTGTCTCGAATTATCACTTGATTTAGAGTTTGATTCCAATTTGTGACCTAATTTCTAGGTTGATTGGTTCTCCAAATGAACCAACTTCACCTAGCCTGTCATAATGTTTAGGGTGTAATCCAGGTTAACTCTCCTGAATCACCCTGTTTTTGTTTGACAAGCAGGTTATTAAGTCACCTCTTTTAGGGTTCAAGTGATCTTAGAGCATGTGTTTTAGGGTTTGAATTGTAAATTGGTTCAAGCAAGGCTTAGGTAGCACACAATGCGGATGATATTTTCCTTTATAATTTGCAAATGTGTACTAGATAGCCTTAAAATTTAACCCTAATTTGGCTCTAAAGTGAAGTCCAATTTTAAGTTCAATAATCCCCTTAGAATCAAACAAGAATGTGCTAGTCCAAGGGTTCAATTAATCTCAAATAAGTTCCTATAGGTTTAGAAATTGTTGGGTAGTGTCTTCTAGGCTGAGCTTTCTCCTTAACCACAGTTAATGCTAAGAAATTATAAATTCTTGCCACAAATGAAATTTCTAAGAAAATACGGCAAGGTTGAGTCCTATTTTTTCTTTTACCCCCTTTTTGTTTTATTTATATTAAGAAAGAGGGGATTAAGAAGGAAGGACTGAGAGTTACTGATGGGAACACCATCATAAGCCCTAACTAGGTCATTTTGACCCAATGAAGTCAATAAATGCTCTTACATAACCAACTGAAGGTCATAATTCACTGCATAACCTTTCTGAGAGAAACACAAGAAACAAGGGGTAAAACTGCAATTTTACCAATGCAGTACAACCATGGGTTTTCTCAAGATCTAAACAAAGTTCAAATGGTTTTAACAAGATAACAAGTTGGTTGGATCAAATAGAAAAGGGTTTGTGTGTGTTCTGATAATTAAATGACTTTTGAAACCCTAAAAATAGATTCACTTAATTAACCAAGGTTTTGGTCAGGATAAAATTCACTTAAACCATCTAAAAATCATAGAAAAATATTCTCTATGGTTTAGTACCTTCAATTTGGCCATTATAACCCATTTTGACCTAACATGGGTCTCAGACAGATATTTACCCTAATTTAGATTTTTGCATAAATTACCCAGTCAAACATGGTCAAAACCAAAATCCAACTTCACCATTAGATTCCTTAGGTCAAAATTAGGTTTATACCAAAATTTGGACCCAAGATGAGTTTGCCTTTACCTAGTTTGCAAAAAGGTCCTGTTTGATTACATTTCTACCCCTAACTTTCAAAAACCCTTTCTAAAAACCCCCTAGCTTTCTCATCACCTTCACAAGTAGGTCCCTCTGCCATTATCGCAGAGGAAACCTACTCCGGCAACCTTTGATAGAGAAAATCTCTTTGATTTCTCAGAGAATCCCTTCCAAAATTGGAAGGGAGATCCCCTAAGAAATTCCTGCTAATCTGAACCCATCTTTGTGCTTTGAATCTATCATGCGAATGCATGAGAGATCTGGGTATCCTAACAGTTCCCATCTTCGGCGACCATCCAAGCTTGGGAAGGTTGCTTCCCAAACCCTAACCGCCCTTGAGAGCCCTATTTAAAGAAGCCTAAATATCCCCAACTTCTTTACGCTCAAGTTCGAATGCAAATACCCTCAATTCTTCTCTTCCCCTCATAGCCGAAGTCTCCTTTTCATCTGTGACCTTCCCTTCTCCTCCTTGTTGTCCGATTGCCGTACCTGCGGCGGATTCCTCCTCCCTGCCTTCGTCCGTGTCTCGCTATACCAACAGACGCTACTTCCTCTTCATCCTTATCGTTCCCACCTCATCGGAGCCGTCTTCATCTCCTGGTTCGGCCACACCAGACCTGACGCCCTCACTGCCCCCCTTCATCCCTTAACACCTTAGCTAGGTTCCCTGTCCCCTCTATTTTCTTCTCTTCTCTTTATTTCCCAAAACTGCGACTAACGCCCTTCACACCTCCATCCCTTCCATCTTCGGCCACCACCTCCGACAAGGCCATCCCACCTTCACAGGCCACCAAAACCCTTGCCGACAAGCCCACAACCTCCACCACACATCACTGACCACTTCCCCTCACTTTATTCACTTCGCCACTCACCCAAATCACCCCGGAACACACCCACTCACTCGCACATAGTGTGACCTTGGTACACACTCACAGACACCTACACGCCACGCCACCACCCCCAGCACATCCGCCGTGCTCCGGCAAATCTCCCTGAGTGATTTGACCTGACTGCCATTGGTAAGCAAGCTTGAAGCTTGCTTGAGGTCGCTCCAGGTGCTACCAATACCAGGCTGAAGTCGCAGGCTGCGAGGAATTACCTCACGCACACACCCAAGATCTCAATTGAAGTCATGTGCCTCCACAACTGCTGCCATTGCGAAGGTCAATCTCTGCAGCAGGTGCGCGAGAAGAGGGGGCATGAATAGTCCGACCACGGAAACGAAGAGGCGCCGGCACTTGAATAAATTGCAAAAGTGTTGTAAGCTATTCGTCTCAGTTACCATGGGTTGAGGTCCCACTCACCCACACCCGGTCTCGTCCACGACACCTCACCCGCGGACCTGGCTGACTAGACCCAACCTGCACTCCTCGCTCACCACGCATGTCGGTGAGCCTGGACCCAAGTATGCACTAGATCCGATTACCCGAATACCTGTATGGCTTTGAGAAAGCAGATCCTAAGAGAGAAAGAGAGGAGTTTCGCGTAGGTTGGGGGAGGGTTTTCCTATAGAAACCTCCGGCCGACACTTAGAGAATTCTGAAGAAGAAAAGGAGGTCAGGGTTGAAGGCAAAAGCTGAGGAAGAAGGAAGAAGAAGAATAAGAAGAGGCCAAAGATAGAAGCTGAAGAAGAAGAGAAGGCTCTCACAAGGTTGAAGGCAAAGAAAGAAGAAGAAGAAGAGGAAGCCAGAGCAGAAGACAGCCAAGGAAAAGGAAGAAGAAGAAGAAGAAGAAGAAGAAGAAGAAAGGAGAAGACAGAGAAAGCAAAGGCCAGAGCAAAAGTTGAAGAGAAGAGAATAGCTGAGTCAGAGAAAGAAGAAAAGAAGACAAGGAAGAGTCAGACACTTTAAGTCGTCTGATTTACACATCAGACGACAGATCATTACTTTCATTTCATTGCAAATACTTTGAGTTCTTTGGTGATATTGTAGGAGTATTTGGTGATCTACATCACCATGTTACTCCCATATTTTTGCACATTGCCACCGCTATTATTGCGAATTCTTTTAATTCTGAATTGTGATCTTTTTTTCTAAATACTAATTTGCTCCCTGTATTCGACCTCAGACTTATTCGAGTAATAAAAATTATATTTGTTTTCCAAGCAATTTCAACCATACTTCAATGCGATTATTTTAAACCTTATGATCTCGTTTACGACATAAATATTTTAACACCGTTGCCGGGGATCAACGGGCAATTTAAAATTCTTGATTACAATTTTTGATACAGATTCTAACTTTCTATATCTCTTTTGTTGCGGTTGTTTCAGGGAGAAGATACATTAAAGAAAGTCAACTGCACAACAAACCCACCAAGGGCAGGTAAATTCTGATTACTCTCTCTCTTAAGCCCCTCATTCTGAAAAGGTTAAAAAGGATAAAATCAATTAGGGCTACTTGCTTTGCATTCTTAGATAATCCATCAAGTTGCCTGATTTGATTTCAACAACAAAACTTGATTTGTGCACCCACTTAAGGTAACTAGGGCTACCACATTCTTGTTTGAGCCCTAGACACCACATTTGGCAAACTAAATTGAACCAAAATTAGAGCCAATTAAGGATTCCAAGTTAGGGTTTTAGAGACATTTACATAAGCAGAATCAACTTTCCTAAATGATGTGTGCCTAAGCCTTGGCTGAATTGATCTATTCAAGCAAGCCCTAAAAAATCAGGCTCTTAATCTCACTTGAATTCTAAAAGAGGGATCTAAAACTTCTCAAAGGACAAATAGGTGAAGTTGACCCACCTTGTTGGGTCAACCAATCTTGAAATTAGGTCACTTTTGCACTTAATACATCTTAAAGTTCAAGAGAAATCCTGAACACCCTTGCTCTTAATTAAAATTGGTAGACTTAAGAGGTTAAGTCCCCATTTTGTTATACCTGGAACATCAGTGACAAGAGAGGTCAGGTGGGGGAAACCCTGTAACCCGTGGGGGTGCTCTACCATGTAGGGGTCATTGCGGGACTCTCCCTCTTTGGTGACCCATGTAATTCTCAGGTGGATGGCTTTCAGACTAAGGGGTATCATCCGTCCCGAACCTCTATAATCATCCAAAATTTTTGGGTGTCTTGATTGAGTCCATCACATTCTATTCTCATCCAGACCATCGGTGCATGTTTGGTAGGAGGTTCTTAAGACCATCCTTGAGGCCACCTTTAGTCATTCACTCCCGTCGAGGCCAAGCCTCGACTTCCGTATTTGTGCAGCAACTCCATCACATAGACATCTCTTCTGATTCATTTGAACCTAATTCTCCTTCATCCATCATCATGGCACAACCCGCAGAAGAAGAGAATAACCTCGAGAATCAACTTCAGTGCCTTAATGATTTATTCCAAGCCTTTGTGAATCCACCGCAGCATCCTATGATGCGAGATCATTATAATCCCACTGCGGTGGCGATCGAACCTCGAGTCCAAATCCCAGCTTGAGGTCTTGATACTGAACTCAAGCCCAACATGATTCATGCTATTCCAAAATTTCATGGGATCAATTCCGAGGATCCTTTCCAGCACATCAAACAGCTGAAGCATCTGGCCCAGACCTTCAGGTCAGACGTCCAAAATTGGGATATCCTTTTCATGAAAATGTTCTCCTTCTCACTCATCGACAAAGCAGCTCAGTGATATCAGAGTCAAACGCATCCAATCAACACATGGGTTAAACTACAATCTGAGTTTTTGAAAAAGTTCTTCCCAGTTGGTCGAACAAATGCTTTACGACACCAGATCACGCACTTCACACAACAGCCTGGAGAGCCACTTCCCGAAGCATGGGATCATTTCCTGGATCTCATGCGAAAGTGCATCCATTATGGAGTTCCTAAATGGGAACAAGTTTAGTCTTTTTACCAGGGACTCCGTGAAGATATCCGATTATTCATCAATGCAACTTACGGAAGAAATATCATGGGACAACATGAAGACACTGTGTGGGAGATTCTCGATAATATGTGCGAGAACTACATCAATAATGACTCCATGGGCTTATTTGACCGGACGAATGCCCGCGCATCGAAGAATCCATGGGGAGCACATGAGACGCAGGGCCTGTTCTCATCTATCGACTTGGAATTGATGGCCAGTCGTTTGGACAAGGTCTCTATCATTGAGAAGAAGGTGGATGAGTGATGTGCACATGCGCGTGTGTTTAGAAGTTTCATTATAGCTTGCACTTGCGACGTCAGTTTTAAAGTAAAGAAATCCATGTGAGTCCGAGTGTCGGTCTCAGGGAGGCGTGAAAACCAGATTCTTCTTATCATTTTTGTCACGAAAATCGTGGGATTTTGCCTGCGAAAAGGCTCGGGTGAAAAGCGAGAGAGAGAGAGAGAGAGAGAGAGAGATTAGAGTTAGAATTGTTTCATTCGCAACATGCAACTTGAATAGAAAATAGAGCAAGCAATTGAATAGAAAATAATCTTCATTTAACATGCAACTTTAGTTCATAATTACAACACTAGATAAATGCTTGAACATAAGTAAAGTAAAGCTTAAAAGAAGGAAGGATAGAGAGAGAGAGGGACGGCGAGACAGCCACGGTGGTGGAGAGGGCTCCGTCGACGGCTCGTCGTCTCCAACGATTACAAAAGGTCTTAAAGGTAGCTAGGAGGGGGGTAGAATACTTGCAAGTGGAGTGAATGCCTTGAATGGGTGGTTGGAAGGGGTTTAAATAGGGAGAAGGGCTTTCCAAATGAAGAAGGGGTTTTAGCGATGTTTGGGACATCGCTAAAACCCTTCCCAAAACATCGGTGAAGGCCCCTACCCGCCGGTCGCTTGCCCGTGGCTGTGCTTCCTCTAGCCTGATCTGTGTGCGCGCGTCGTAAGTCATCTGATCAAAGATCAGACGGCTGGAATCCTGCGTGGGGCACGCGCCTGGATCGTGCACTCGCCCCCCAAGTCATCGCACGCGTCGGTTATGGACGTGTGCGATTGTGCCGCGTCGCTCACTGCCTGCCGTTCGATCACACATCAGCGGCTGAAATCATGCGCGCGCGTTCTCGCTCGAATTTGCACTGCGATCGGGGCCTCGAACCCGCGTCTCACTGTGCGAGGGTGAGGTGGGGACCTCTGTGCCACGCCCGCTACTTTTTCGCGAAGACGAGGCACGATTGCTGCGTCAATGGCTGTTGGATGAAGATCCAACGGTCGGGGGTTGCTGCTGCTACGGCTGAGAGGCACACGGATGCGTGGTTCTCAACCATCTGATGTGCGATCAGATGGATAAAAGTGACGCTACGCGTTGAAGGCGATTACAGGCGCAGCATGGCTGACACGTGGCGGCCCCATGGCCGTTGATCATTAGATCAACGGTTAGAACTTCTTGAGCCAATAATGGGAGCTTCGGATGATGGATTTAGCTTATTTCGAGTCCGTTGGACTTCGTTCATCATTCTGAATCCATCCGTGTGGTACGATCGCTCATCTGAGGCCTGTTTCGACAAGTACTCATACAAATGGCCATTAATACTATTCTATAAGCAATCTTGATGTGTGATGCATGCAATGCTCCATTTCCCTTTTATGATGTGCTATCTGTGTATTCTATTCTTAAGATAAACCCCATCTAACAAAGTTATTACCCCGAGTTGCAGTATTATCATACCCCCATGCTTACTCCTTGCTAGTCCCTAGCAAGGTTTATTCTAGCCTTTATTTCCTGTCAGAATTTAAGAAGTAACTACCTAGACACTTCGTCATGTGTCAATAGGAGAAGATTTACTAAGATCTTAATCTACAAAGACTAAGCAGCACCCAGGTGTCTGCCAAAATACGAATCGCCTAAATCCTTGCTTTAATGTATGTAAATATATATATTTTTTTTCCTATTTTTAGATTTTCTGGAATTAAGAGTGGGTTGGTAACTTTTTACGACTACCCAACCTACCCAAAACTCGGATAAAACTCTAAGTGCTAAGCATCTTAGTGTGAAGATCGTGATAGACTCACTCAACGGTAATTTAGACAGACTCCGGGTTTTTACGCCCCTAGGTGATCAGAAGAGGAAGTGTTTTGCCCGAACGTGTATTTGTTCGATCGGTAGCTTTCTCCCTACATTTGTTTTAATTGGGGTCAACACAAGGATTTTTCCAATGTATATCTCCCCAGCTTGTACTACTTCCCCACTTCTTCCTTAAGTGTTTTGGTTCTTTTTGTGTAATTACTGAGCTGGGCTCTGGACAACCGACCAATGGGCTGTTACCCATGATCACTTGCCAGCCATACTCGTGCGGTGAAGTGTGGTTTATTTTGTTTTCTTTTTTTCTCCTTTTTCTTATTTGGTAGGTGGCTTCCCTGATCTCAAATTTACCTAGAGGCAATGAAGAAGAAGTGGTCCCATGGCTGGGCTCTGGACAACCTGCCAATGGGCTGTTACCGGCGACAACTTGGCAGCCATACCACCCTAGAGAGTTCATTGGCTACCCAATTTCTGTCAGAATCTCCGAGGAGTGAGTCTGTGCAAAAATGTGTGTAAATGCTTAGACTCAAAGTCTTTCTGAGTTAGAAGGTGAGTTGATAAGTCGTATACTTATCACCTTATTTAGCTAGTGGATTAGAGTAGCTTAAGGTTGCAAAGATTTGAAGCTAAATCCATATTTTAACGGATACCAAGGCTAATTAAGCTTGAAGGCCTGAAAAGTCTAAGTGTTCAAGTTCTTTTTGTATTATTTTCCACTATTGACAAATTTCTAATGCCTAAGTTTCTTCCTAAATTCAATTTTTTTTTATTTTAAATTTTATTCTATTCAGACTGATTAAATGAGCTCAGGATCATGTAATTTACCACCCTCCCCCATGCTTAAGTTGGACAATGTCCTCATTGGCAAATACATGGATGCAATAGGGGTTCAAAAAGAAAATATTACCTGAGTGACGTAGAATACTGGATCAGTCTGAATCCATTAGGTTGCCTCCCAGGAAGCGCTGAGTTTAACACCTCCAGCTGGGCGGTGCATCGTGTCATCCCTCAATGAGGGTGACACTCTCCTTTGGGGGAACCTTGGCTAGGAAGTGTTTCAATCTTTGGCCATTGACTGTAAAAGTGTGCTCAGTGTTCGGATTAGCGATTTCAACCGCCCCATTGGAGTGAGGTTTGACCACCCTAAATGGTCCTGTCCACTTGGACCTGAGTTTCCCTGGAAAGAGTTTTAGGCGGGCATTGAAAAGCCAGACTTACTGGTTAGGCTCAAAGGTCTTTCTATGGATGAGTCGGTCGTGGATGGCTTTCATTTTCTCCTTATATTGTTGACTGTTCTCAAAGGCGTCCCGACGAGTTTCTTCGAGCTCAGAGAGTTGGAGCGTCCTCTACGCACCGACTAACTGGGAATCCATGTTACACTGCTTGACAGCCTAGTAAGCCCAGTGTTCCAATTCGACAGGAAGGTGGCAGGCTTTGCCAAAGACCAGGCGATAAGGCGACATGCCTATCGGGGTCTTGAAAGCAGTCCTGTATGGCCACAGGGCATCATCTAGTCATGTGGACCAGTCTTTCCTGTCAGGTCTCATAGTCTTCTGTAAAATGTTCTTAATTTGTCTATTTGTGGCCTCGGTCTGCCCATTTGTTTGCGGATGATACAAGGTAGCAATGCGGTGGTTAACCCCGTATTTTCTAAGTAGGGCACGGAATTGAGAGTGAATAAAATGACTTCTACCATCACTGATCATTGCCTTTGGTATTCCAAACTGGGAAAAGATGTTCTGCCTAACAAAGTCCATGACAGTCTTATGATTGCATTGGCGGGTGGTGACGGCTTCAATCCATTTAGAAACATTGTCTACCGAGACTAGGATGTACTCAAAGCCGTTGGATGGTGGAAAGGGGCCCATAAAATCAATACCCCAAACGTCGAAGATTTCAACAATCAGAATGGGCTGGAGGGGCATCATATCTTTTCTGGTCATGGTCCCCAGTGTTTGGCAGTGCGAGCAAGTTTTGGCAAAGTTGTGTGCATCCTTAAATAAGGAAGGCCAGTAAAATCCAGACTGCAGAACCTTTGCAACCATTTTCTTTCCAGAGAAGTGGCCACCACAAGCTTGGTCATGACAGAAAGATAGCACACTCTGAACTTCGTTCTCGAGGATACACCTCCTGATGATCTGGTCCGCACAGAGGCGAAACAGCATGGGATCATCCCATAAATAGTGCTTGACCTCGGCCAAGAACCTGTCCCATTGCTGTTTGGACCAGCTATGCGGGATCTATCCTACAACTAGGTAGTTGACATAGTTAGCATACCAAGGTAGTTTCTTATCTTGCACAGCCAGAATGTGTTCATCGGGGAAGGTGTTAGATAAAGGTAGGGAGGGTCCAATGTGGTCTAGGTGAAGTCTGGACAAGTGGTCAGCCACCACATTCTTTGATCCGGCTTTGTCGCGGATTTCCAGGTCAAATTCCTGCAAGAGCAGGATCCATCTGATGAGCCTGGGTTTCGCGTCCTTCTTAGCCAACAGGTGCCGGATGGCTAAATGGTCAGTATAGATGGTCACATGGGATCCCAGCAGGTAAGGTCGGAACTTCTCAAGTCTGAAAACTACAGCGAGCAATTCTTTCTCTGTGACCATATAATTTCATTGGGCCTCGTCCAACGTTTTGCTTGCGTAGTAGATCACCACAGGTTTCTTGTCTTGTCTTTGTCCCAGGACAGCGCCTATGGAAAAATCTGATGCATCACACATAATCTCAAAGTCCTGGGACCAATCTGGGGGCTGAAGTACAGGTGCTGTGGAAACTAAGTCCCGGAGGGTGTGATAAGCCTGGATGCAATCAGAGGTCATGTGGAATATGGCGTCGTTGGCTAGAAGGTCGGTTAAGGGTTTGGAAAGCTTGGAGAAGTCTTTGATGAACCTTCGGTAGAAGCCAACATGTCCAAGTTATGAGCGGATCTGCCGGACCGAGCTAGGCGGAGGAAGTTTGGAAATCAAATCAACCTTAGCCCGATCCACCTCAATGCCCCTATGCGATATGATGTGACCGAGGATAATTCCTTCTTGAACCATAAAATGGCTCTTTTCCCAACTTAACACCAGATTAACCTCGATACATCATTTCAGGATTTTCTCCAAGTTGCTCAAACAGTGGTCGAATGAATTTCCAAATACAGAGAAATCATCCATAAAGACCTCCAGGTATTCACCTACCATTTCTGAAAAAATGGCTCACATGCAACGCTAAAAGGTAGCAGGTGCATTGCATAACCCGAATGGCATTCGACGGAATGCAAACGTGCCGTATGGGCAAGTGAATGTTGTCTTCTCTTGATCTTCAGAAGCAATTGCGACTTGATTATATCTTGAATATCCATCAAGGAAGCAAAAATACTTTTGCCCTGCCAATTTTTCAAGGATTTGGTCAATGAATGGCAAGGGAAAATGATCCTTCTTGGTTGCTTCATTGAGCTTCCTGTAATCAATACACACCTGCCAAGCGGTGGTGGTGCGGGTGGGGATGGATTCGCCATGCTCATTGGTAACAACGGTGAGCTCAGCTTTCTTTGGAACCACTTGAGTGGGGCTCACCCAGGGGCTATCAGAGATGGGATAGATGATGTCAGCGTCCAGCCACTTGATAATTTCTTTCTTAACGAACTCCCGCATGTTTGGGTTTAACCGTCTCTGCATCTGGCGGGAGGGTCGTGCCTCGTCTTCCTGGTAAATCTTATGAGTGTAATAGGCAGGGCTAATTCCTCTCAAGTCTGAAATGGTCCATCCAATGGCGGCCCGGTGTTCCAAAAGGGTCGCGGTCAACCTGAGTTCCTGATCCTTGGTTAGATGAGAGTTAATAATCACAGGGAAAGTCTGGTCAGGTCTTAGGAAGACATACTTGAGATTCTCAGGTAGTGGCTTTAGTTCGGGTGCGGGTGGAACAATAGTCGAAAGGAAAGGCAAAGGTGGGAGTTGATCAACATCAATCTCCTCAAATGGTGTTATTTGATGATAATCAGCCTTACAGAGGTCCATGGGTAGAGATGGTGATGGGTCAGCACAGTCATTACAGGATTGGTGGTCGGAGATAGAATTAAGGGTGAGGCATTCCACGATCAAAGGTTTCACGGGATCATGTTCCTCAATATAATTGCAATCAAAAGACTTGGTCACCTGGAAGATATCCAACTGCATTTTCTTGTCTCCGAAGGTGATTTTCATACATCCCGTGTCACAATCAATGTTTGCCTTAGCCATAGCTAAGAAAGGTCTGCCTAAGATTATGGGTGCGTTCTGTAATTTTTCAGGGACTTCCATGTCGAGTACTAAGAAGTCGATCGGGAAATAGAAGTCCTTGACCCGCACAATAACATCCTCGACAACCCCCTTCGGGGTCTTCACAGATCTGTCAGCTAGCTGGATGGTGACAGGTGTGGGTGTCAACTCTCCGAAACCAAATTGGTGGTACAGGGTTGTTGGGATCAGATTGATGGAAGCACCTAAGTCCAGGAGCACTCTATCAAATGTCATGTCCCCGATATTGCAGGACATCAGGGGTGCTCCTGGGTCAGTTCGTTTGAGCGAAAGGTTGCTTGATATTACAGAATTGCTTGCTCGAAGAGCACAACCTTCCTAGGTGCTTGAGGTCCTGGCTTATGTTTGGGTGTACAGGCATCCTTTAAAAACTTGGCGTAAGCCGGGATGTGCTTGATGGCTTCGAGGAGCGGAATATTAATCTGAACCTACTTAAAGATCTCCAAAAGCTCCTCAGTTTCTACAACACTTTTCTTCTTCTTGATTGTTTCCAAGGCCTCGGGGTAAGGTGTCTGAACATAGATAGGGTCTATTTCGGGGTCCTTGGGTTTTTCCAGTGCCTCTTCTGAGTCGGGTGTTTCAGCTGGTGAAGTCTCGGGAAGAGTCGGCCATTTGGGATCCTGGGTTTTAGCACCGCTTCTCAAGGTTACCGCAATCACAGAGGCATTGGGACCATGGGTTGGTCCTTGAGAAGACGAGGATGAAGAAGCACCAAACCGAGGGGGTGTTTGTGGGGTTGGCTAGACCATGTGAGCTTGCACGGGATTACCCAGGAACCCTTGCGAATTCGAGCCTCTGTTAATCGTGTTTCGTGGGTTCGGTTGTGGCTGGGAAGGTGGGGATCCTTGTTGTTTACAGTCCAATAGTTGGCTTAACTGTTTCTTTACTAAGGCCATTTCCTCTTGATGTTTCTAGTTCATTTCAGCCATCATCTTTATCAGGGTGTCCATTTGGTTCTGCGGGGGAGGGGCTGCCCTATTTTGATTATATGGGGGTCTAACTGGTGGTCCTTGCTGATAGGGGGAAGTTTAGCTGCTAGTTTGGCCTAGGCTGGTTCTGGAATTGAGGTGGTTTCTGGTTTGTTCAACCAAAGTGGGGGTGATTACGCCAGCCAGTGTTGTAAGTGTTGGAGAAAGGGTTAGGTTTAGCATAACCTTGGATAGCTTGCACATCTTCAAGGATAGCAGATGTCGATGGGGAGGGAAGAGACTAATCAAGGGTTGAGGGAGCAAAGGTCCCTCCCTGGAACGTGGTCAGGGGTTGTTCCAGGTTCAGTTGGCTTAAGGGCTGGACCAGGTCAATATTACGTGCTCCCTTTGCTAGGGAGAAGGTCTGTAACGGATTCTTGGTCTGGTTCAGTAGTTCGTCAATCTTTTTATCCACCAATTTCACTCGATCTAGTTTCTTGGCAATGATGTCCATGTCAACCATTCCAGAATTTGCTTGTACCTCATAAATCCCGCCACGGGGTTGACTAGATCGGTTAAACTAGGTCATGGAGGCATTGTTGAGCGAATTTTTGCTCATAGACTCAAAGAGCTCAAACGCGCTCTCCTCATCTTTGTTTAGGAAGTTCCCCCCGCATGAGGCATTAACGAATTTCTGTAAATTGTTGTCCAGACCGTGGTAGAAGATCTGGGCCAATTGCTACCGTGGTACTTCGTGGTGTGGGCATTTCCTCAAGAGTTCATTAAATCTTTCCCACGCCTCATGGAACTGCTCCCCACCCTGGAGTGTAAAGGTAATAATGGCTCTTCTGAGGGCATTAGTCTTTCCTATGGGGAAGAATTTCTTCAAGAATGCATGCCTCAGTTCTTCCCACGTGGTGATGGGTCTACCTAGGGTTTTAAGCCAGTGAGAAGCCTTGTCTCTCAACGAGAAGGGGAACATCTTAATCAAAACAATGTCAAGGCTAATGTTCCTAGGTTTCACAGTTCGAGCTATCCGGTCAAAATCCTCTAGGTGCTGGAAGGCATCCTCATTTGAGCTTTCATGGAAGTGGCTCTGAATCAGACTTAAGACATTTGGTTTTAGCTCAAAATCATCTCCCCCTTCGGGGATCCTAATGTGTGGCTCGACTCTAATAGCAAAAGGATTGTAGAAATCGTGAAGGGGCCTCGGTTGATCCTGGAATGGTGGTAAATAAAGTAGCGGTTGCCCTTGTGGGCCTTGGAACGGTGGTGGTGGTTGCCCTTGTAGGTTCTGCAACCGGTGTATGGCTTGCATGATAGTGTGGATCTGTTGCTGCTGAAGCCGGTGGTTTGCATTAATCTAGGCTTGGATGATGGCCATTGTGTCTGGTGGGGGTTGGTCCTCAACCTCATCTACCCTAGGTTCAGCCATGTTTCTAGCAGAATCAAGTCGCCTGGATTCCCGTCCCAAAACAAACAACTCGGGATGCAGTGAGCGCCTCCCGTACATACACTAGAGAAAAATAGGAAGGGATGCGAAGAGCGACAGATGCGAGAAGTGTGTGTTCAATCAAGCAAACACGCCTAGTCCTTATGGTGTATTCTTTAGGAGACTTAGAAATCTCTAAAAGGGTGATTAAGTCCATTAACATTGGACTCCCCTTCCCAAAGCTAATCTGGGTAGGTTGATTACGAGGGGATTGCAGGGAAGGTTCTTCCTTTGGCTTGCGCCGCCGGTTCCATGGACCCCACAACCGCGGTCGTTTGACACTGCCCCGCAGCATAGTCACCAGATTCTACTTAGGGAATAAAAGCCAAGTGCCCAGCAAACAAAACCTTGCCTCTCGAGACTTAACCCAATCCTGCCTAGGGCACGTCTACTCTATTTTAAAAGGCTAGGATAGTGCTTGTGCTAGGGTTATGTGATGAGGCATTGATTGAGGTAGTGCCTCTTAGTTTCCACTTTCAGTGTGTGCGCTCCTATCAAAACATGATTTTCAAGCAAGGATTTTTTTAAGATGTGTCTTTTAATTTTCATCCTTACTTTAGTGTCTTTTAGGATTGACGTGTCTTAATATTTTCAGACAAGTTTCAGTGGGCATGTCAAGTTTTGCACACAATTCGATGAAAGTAGTTTTCCTTTTATTGTGTAGAGGCTCTAAAATCCTAATGTACTCATCCTAATGATCATGCAGCTTTTATTAGATGAGTCATTTTTAAGGTTGAGTGGTGAAGCCCAAGTTAATTCAAGGTGGCTTCGTAAACACCACTCAAAAAGAGAAAAGAACACTCCAAGAATTTATTCAGAATGTTAGAGTGTACATTTTTTGGTTGGGTGATGTGTTAAGGATGTGGGTTAGGCAATCATACACTACGCCAATTTTTTTCAGTTTTACAAATTTTTTAGATTTTCAAGCAAGCAAACAACAATGAGTGAAGAAATACTCACGACCGGTCCTTGTTGCGTCTATTCCCTTGTTACCGTCATGAGTTGCGCTGCTTTGCCGTCCAAGCATCGAATTCCTGCAACCATCAAGTAAAAGGAGACAAGGCGTTCGATCACACATCAGCGGCTGAAATCACGAGCGCACATTCTCGCTCGAATTTGTGCTGCAATCGACGCCTCGATCTCGCGTCTCAATGTGCGGGGGTGAGGTGCGGACTGCTGTGCCACGCCCACTACTTTGTCATGAAGACGAGGTGCGGCTGCTGCGCGGATGGCCGTTGGATGAAGATCCAACGGTCGAGGGTTGCTACTGCTGCAGCTGAGAGGTGCACGGATGCGTGGTTCTAAGCCGTCTGATGCACGATCGGATGGCTAAAAACGACGCTACGCGTTGAAGGCGATTGCGGGCGTGGCATGGCTGACATGTGGTGGGCCCATGGCCGTTGATCATCAGATCAACGGTCAAAACTTCTTGGGCCAATAATGGGACCTCCGGATGTCGGATTTAGTTAATTTCGAGTCCGTTGGACTCCGTTCATCGTTTTGAATCCATCCGTATGATTCGATCGCTCATCTAAGGCCTGTTTCGACAAGTACTCATACAAATGGCCATTAATACTGTTCTATAAGCAATCTTGATGTATGATGCATGCAATGCTCCCATTCCCATTTATGATGTGTTATCTGTGTATTATGTTCTTAAGATAAACCCCATTTAACAGAGTTATTACCCCGAGATGCAGTATTATCAATGAGTTAACTCGACATCTGTAGCGAGCCACCTCTACGCAAAACTCGTTCGCACAACTGCCCTCTGAGAGGGAAGCTGTGCATAACATCTACCACCGATCTTCTCAGGGGATGGACCCATATCCACCCCCGTCTGACTCTAGGGCCAGAGGAAACTCCGATTCTGCCTATTCTAGTTGGGGGAACTCTGAACCCTCGTACTCTGACTTTTTTGAGATTCCTCAGACCTGCGAGGACCTCAATGCCATCCAGAATGGCTCATTCTCTAATACCTATAACCCTAGATGGAGAAATCATCCTAATTTCCTGTGGGCGGGAAACAATCAGAATCAAAGACCACCATATCGACCTCGTCCACAGGCTTCTCGTCCATATCAGCCGCCTCAGCCTAGGCCCAACTTCACCTATCAATCTGGGCCAACTCAGATAGATCAAATGATTCTCATTCTTTAGATTATGGCTGACATTCAAAAGACGAATGTGGCTATGCAAAAATAACACTAAAACGAGATCACAGAGGTTTGCAATCAACTCGCCCAGATGGTGAATTCCCGCCATCCTGGTACACTCCCTTCGCAACCTCTGTCGAATCTGAATAATGTGCCAAACCAGAGGTGCGTTATGAACCCAAATCCGGGCCAAGCACACATGATTTATCAGGCCCCTTCTACTCCATTACCCAACGAGATAAAAGCTTCGACATCATACTCGGGATTTCAGCAGCAGCCACCTATTTTACCTACACCAAACCCAAACCAGGCAGGACTAAATTCAGTAACAACCCATAGTGGCAAAGCAACACATGACCCACCTTACCCAAGCCACTTACAGCCTGGTAGTAACCCAAACCCTAGGATAGTCATCTAAGATACCCCTGTCCCAGAACAAGAACCTGGACCTATTCTAGAGGAACCATCCAAGGTTCCATTTCCCGAGGCCTTGACCAAGGGAAAGAGATCAACAAAACCCGTGGCAGCTAAGGAGAACCTGGTCAAGCTCTTTGAACAGGTCCATATAAACATCCCCTTGATGGATGCGATTTGCCACGTACCGGCTTACGTACGATTTCTGAAAGACGTGTGTACACCTAAGCGTAAGCCGCAAACCAAAAGTAGGAGCCCAATTGTATTGTCAGAGCAAGTCAGCTCTGTCATTTTGAGCAAACTTCCACCTAAGGCAAATGACCCAAGTACTCCCCTGATTTCCTATACAATTGGTGATATCCAATTTGATAGAACTTTATTGGATCTAAGAGCCTCCATAAACCTAATACCTACATCCCTACTTGACCATCTTGAGGAATCTGAGCTCAAACCAATAGAGGTGACATTACAGTTAGCAGATCAATCTATTAAGTCCCCTAAAGAAATTCTTGAGGATGTCATTGTTTGGGTTCGGGATTTCTATTTCTCGGTGGATTTCGTAGTCTTGGATATGGATGCTCTAGAAAATCCATGGAACACACTAATCATACTAGGGAGACCTTTTTAGGCACTGCTAGGGCCAACATTAATTGTGAGGAGGGCCACATTGAACTCAAATTTGGGAACCAAACATTAAAAATCGACATCTTTAAGGCCTAATAAGGGATTAATTGCAGAGTTATAAAACAAATATGTGACATTGAGGCCGTGGTTAACGGTCAGTATATCAAGGAAAACCTGACTACTTCTGATCAACCATAAGAGGATCAAAACCTGCAATCAGAGGAGTCTGAACTCAACCTAGACACACCCATAACTCCCTCCCTTGCTCCTGACACACACCCGAAACCACCCGCTGCTGCTGATAACCCTGTTTTGGAACTAAAGCCTCTTCCCGATCATCTAAAGTACGTTTTTTTGGGTTCCAATCAGATGTTTCCTGTGATTATCAACTTCATACTCACACTTGATCAGGAATCCCGTCTGATTTCCGTTCTCTAGCAACATCGAAGAGCCATTGATTGGACTCTCGACGATTTGACTGGTATTAGCCCCTCTTACTGTACACACCACATCTATACTGAAGAGGGCACACGACCTTCCTGTGAAATGTAGGGATGTCTGAATCCTAATCTGCAGGAGGTCTTGAAAAAGGAGATCATCAAGTGGTTAGATGCTGAGATCATCTACCTGATCTCCGACAGTCGGTGGGTGAGTCAAATCCAGGTTGTGCCTAAGAAGGCAGGGCTCACCATGATCACGACTGAGATCGGAGAAATCATACCAACCCGTGTGGCAAATTCGTAGAGAGTCTACATTGATTACAGAAGACTTAATACCTCCACAAAGAAGGATCATTTCCCACTACCGTTTATTGATTAGATCCTTGAAAAACTAGCGGGAAATAGATTCTTCTGCTTTTTGGATGGGTATTCCGGTTATAACCAGGTGGCAATCCATCCTGAGGACTAAGAAAAGGCCACTTTCACTTGCCCCTTCGGGACGTACGCATTCCGAAGGATGCCTTTCGGTCTCTGCAATGCACCTGCTACTTTTCAACGATACATGCTTGAAATATTCTCAGATATGGTAGGTGATTATCTGGAAGTCTTCATGGATGACTTCTCAGTGTTTGGCGAATCATTTGACGATTGCCTCCTACACTTGGTCCAGATCCTCAGGCGGTGCATTAACGTGAATCCGGTTCTTTCTTGGGAAAAGGGCCACTTCATGGTGCCTGAAGGAATTGTCCTGGGACATCTCATCTCAGAAAAAGGCATCCAGGTTGATCAAGCCAATGTGAATCTGATTTCCAAACTCCCTATGCCTAGCTCGATCAAGGACATCCGATCCTTCCTGGGGCACGTCATTTTTTACCGTCGATTCATTCCTGATTTCTTGAAAATCGCACATCCCCTGACTAATGTATTATCTAAGGATGTTTCTTTTGAAATCTCCAAGGAATGCACTCAAGCATTTGAAATCCTACATGATCGAGTTACCCAAGCTCCGATCCTACAGTCCCCTGATTGGTCTCAACCCTTTAAGATCATGTGCGATGCATCTGATTTCACTGTAGGAGAGGTACTTGGGCAGAAAATTGATGGGAAACCAATGGTCATCTACTATGCTAGCAAGACACTTGACGAGGCTCAGCATAACTACACAGTTATTGAGAAAGAGCTGCTAGCTATAGTATTTTCCCTAAAAAAGTTCAGATCGTATCTTCTAGGTTCCTGTGTTATCATCTACTCTGATCACACAGCTGTGAGGCATCTCCTTACAAAGAAGGATGCGAAACCTCGACTAATCCGTTGGATCTTACTGTTGCGAGAGTTTGACCTGAAGATTTACGACAAAGTGAGAAAATAGAATGTGGTAGCTGATCACTTGTCCTACCTTCCTTCTAACATTATCGACCCTTCCGGACGCATTACGGAACATTTTCCGGATGAGCACCTCCTGACTATCAGTACAAGGCTTCCATGGTTTGCTAATATAGTAAACTACCTGGCACCACATCAGATCCCATCCGATTGGCCGAAGGCCAAGAAAGACAAATTGCTTTCCGATGCCAAGTACTACTTTTGGGAAGACCCATATCTCTTCCGCATCGGTGCTGATCAAATCATCCGACCGTGTGTCCCGGAAGTGGAAATTCATGGCATTTTGTCCTTCTGCCATGACCAGGCAAGCGGTGGACACTTCTCTGGTCATAAAACCGTAGCTAAAGTCCTCCAGTGCGGCTTCTATTGGCCCACGTTTTTCAAAGACGCATACAATCACTGTAAGTCATGCACTCGTTGTCAAACCTTAGGCAACATGAGCCACCATGATATGATGCCCTTACAGTAGATTCTCATATGCGAAATCTTCGACTTCTGGGGGATTGATTTTATGGGACCCTTTCTTATTTTGGATAGCTTCGAGTACATTCTACTCGCTGTTGACTACGTGTCCAAATGGATCAAAGCCATTCCGACCCGAACCAATGATCATAAGTTGGTTATCAAATTCATTCATCAAAACATCTTTTCTCGGTTCGGGATTCCATGTGCTATAATCTCCGATGGAGGGACCCATTTCATTAATGCTCAGTTCAGGTCACTGATGACCAAATATAGGATGTCACACCTAATCTCTACTCCTTATCACCCTCAAACTAATGGTCTAGATGAGCTATCAAATTAGGAGATCAAGAAAATCCTCCAGGTCACTGTTCGACCTGATCGGAAAGACTGGTCTTCCCAACTTCCGGAAGCTTTGTGGGCTTATAGAACTGCCCACAAAACCCAATTAGGTATGTCTCCCTTCAGATTGGTGTATGGGAAGGCATGTCACCTCCCCGTCGAGTTATAGTACAAAGCCTATTGGGCAGTACGGAACTGCAATCTCGATCTTTCTAAGGTAGGAACCCACAGAAAGCTTCAAATGAGCGAGATCGGTGAATTATGCCACAACGTGTATAAGAACTCACGAATTTACAAAGAGCGGGTTAAAGCCTTCCATGACAAGTAGATATCCAGAAAGATCTTTTCCCCTGGTCAAAAAGTCCTACTCTTTGATGCCAATCTCAAACTGTTCCCAGGAAAACTCAGATCAAATGGATCGGACCTTTCCTTGTCTGATGAATCTTTGGAAATGGAGCTATCGAAATCAGTCAACTCAGCCATGATTCAGAACCTTTTGTCGTGAACGGTCAGAGACTCAAACCGTTCATTGAACTTACCGATATGAATTTGGCTGAGAAATCTTTTACCCTCCATTCTCCCTGAGCTCATTGCGCTCGGCCGATGGCGTTAAACTCAGCGCTTAACGGGAGGCAACCTGTCATTTTTGAAAAACCCGAAACCTTTCTTGACACATTTCTATAACTCATATTGTACTTTAGGGTTCATCCATTAGAACAGTCGACTCCTCCTCTGGTACACGTACCCAAGCTTGAAATCGTCCGCAACAGTCATCCCGACCCATTCACCCACCCAACACCTGTTCTAATGAATGATCTAAGCTGAACTCGAACCCACTTAATTTATAATGAGGACATTGGAAATCGTAGGCATGGGGGTTATGGAAGTGCAAAACGCTGTGAAAATCATCTCACAAGAAAGGGTTTCATAAAAAAAATCACATATCCCAAAATACCTAAAAAATAAAAAAATTCTTGAAAAAGAACAAAAAAAATGAGAAGAGAGAAGATTTTGAGGGCATATCAATTTTGAGGAGAAAAAGAGGAGATAAAAATGTCAAAAAGGAGCATAAATTGAAAAGAAAAAGAAAAAGAGGTAAT
Source organism: Thalassia testudinum (assembly GCA_037157565.1). Classification (NCBI taxonomy): domain Eukaryota; kingdom Viridiplantae; phylum Streptophyta; class Magnoliopsida; order Alismatales; family Hydrocharitaceae; genus Thalassia; species Thalassia testudinum. Next base: position 137,444,500 of record JAZHRO010000073.1, read on the forward strand.
CATTAGAAAGAAATTAAGGAATTGACTTAGTTTTAGATCATATTAAGAGAAAGAAAATGAAAGGCAAAAAGTGCTAATGAAAGAAAGAAGAGATTAGTAGGAATGCTAATTTTAGGCCTTTTGGGTTGTGATCATAGGCTTAAAAATTCAAGTACCCGCTTAGATCTGGATAGTCCTCAAGAGGTTGGGGAAAATGTGAGGCTTAAGTATTAGGTCTAAGGCTTAGAAAGTATTCGGCCTCGCTAACTGACCTCTGGTTTGCAGACTCGGTAACCTAAGCACCCCAATCCACACACAGTCTGGTTCAGTGTGCTTAAATATCAAAATCACGCAAATGCGTTTAAATTATTCTGAAAAAGTCATCTAGATTAGAAGTGGTTGATCAACACAAGTTGATTTGGACGAGTTCCCAGCATGGAGAGGCAGCAAATTCCCCTCGAAGATGCGCAATAACATATCGTCTCCTCGATGCTTGTCTCCTAAGATATCTACATATCCTACCGGGGGCATGTAAGCACCCTGTGCTGGTTCAGATGCCATGGGCGACTTTATCCCGAAATGTCAATTTCTAGGGTTTGGATCTAGCTACAGAACACCATGGGTGGGATTATCTTGAAATCTCGAAACCCAAGGTTTTGGGGGTTGCCATGGGTGGTGCTATCTCGAAGCATCGATTGCCAGGGATGCTTCGAGGATTGATGATGGGGAGTGGGAATCCGATATAGACCGTGTTGTAAAGCTAATTCGAAACTAGAAATAAAAAGAAAAGAGAGAGAAAACTCTCCACAAAGAAAATTCCTCTGTCTCTCTAACAAAAATGCATTGCAAACTGAACCGAGGCTAAAATATGTTGCAAGCACGGGTGCTTCAACTGTAGAGTTCAATGAACCTTAGGTTAGTTCCTGTGGGCCTTAAAAACCTTCCCGGTAGACTGAGGCTAGAATTGGTCAGGTTCGGATCTTGGTTGGTACTTGAGTACCTCTAGGCCTACTATCAGCATTCTAACCTAATCTACAGAAGAAAGCACACATCACAGTTTTTGAGCATCAAAGGATTGCATGGTCTAGAATCAAAGTTGATACCTTAAAATTTTGCTAAGGGACTAGCAAAAGCTAGGCGTGGGGATATGATGGTAACACCATCATGAGCCCTAACTAGCTCATTTTGACCTAATGAAGTCAATAAATGCTCCTATATAACCAACTGAAGGTCATAATTCACTGCATAACCTTTCTGAGAGAAACACAAGAAACAAGGGGTAAAACTGTAATTTTACCAATGCAATACAACCATGGGTTTTATCAATGGCTAAACAAAGGTTAAATGATCTTAACAAGATAACAAGTGGGTTGGATCAAATATAAAAGGCTTTGTGTGTGTTCTGAGAATTAAATGACTTTTGAAACCCTAAAAATAGATCCACTTAATTAACCAAAGTTTTGGTCAGGGTAAAATTCACTTAAACCCTCTAAAAATCATATAAAAATATTCTCTAGGGTTTAGTACCTCTAATTTCGCCATTATAACCCATTTCGACCTAAAATAGGGTCTCAGACATATATTTATCCTAATTTAGGTTTTTCCATAAATTACCCAGTCAAATGTGGTCAAAACCAAAATCCAACTTCACCATTGAATTCCTTAGGTCTAAATTAGGTTTATACCAAAATTTGGACCCAAGATGAGTTTGCCTTGACCTAGTTTGCAAAAAGGTTCTGTCTACTTACATTTCTACCCCTAACTTTCAAAAACCCTTTCTAATAGCCCCCTAGCTTTCTCATCATCATGAAAAGTAGGTCCCTATGCCATTATCGCGGAAGAAACCTACTCTGGCAACCTTTGACAGAGAAAATCTCATTGATTTTTCAGAGAATCCCTTCCAAAATTGGAAGGGAGATCCCCTGAGAAATTCCTGCCAGTCTGAACCCATCTTTGCGCTTTGATTCCCTCCCAATCTATTATGCGAACGCATGAGAGATTTGGGTATCCTAAGAGTTCCCATCTCCGATGACCTTCCAAGCTTGGGAAGCTTGCTTCCCAAACCCTAACCGCCCTTCAGAGCCCTATTTAAAGAAGCTCAGATCTCCCTAACTTATTCACACTCAAATTCAGCTGCGAATACCCTCAATTATTCTCTTCCCCTCATAGCCGAAGGCTATCCGGAGACCTTCCCTGCTCCTCCTCGTCGTTCGACCACCATACCTGTGGCGGATTCCTCCTCCTTGCCATCGTCCGCGTCTCGCTATACTAGCAGACGCTACTTCCTCTTCATCCTCGCCGTTTCCACCTCATCGGAGCCGCCTTCTTCTCCGGCGTCGGCCACACCAGACCCGACGCCGGAGCTGCCCCCTTTGTCCCATAACGTCCTAGCTAGTTTCCCTATCCCCTCTATTTTCTTCCCTTCTCTTTATTTCCCAAAATCCGCCACTGACGCCCTTCACACCTCCATCCCTTCCATCTCCGGCCACCACCTCCGACAAGGCAATTCCACCTCCACAGGCCACTAAAACCCTCGTCGACAAGCCCACAACCTCCGCCACACCTCACTGACCACTTCCCCTCACTTTATTCACTTTACCACTCACCCAAATCACCCCTGAACACACCCACTCACTCGCACACAGTGTGACCTAGGTACACACTCACAGACACCTACACACCATGCCACCACCCCCAGCATATCCTCCGTGCTCTGGCAATCCTCCCTGAGCGATTTGACATGGCCGAAAGGCCGTTCTGTTGTTTTCAGGTTCAGGCCCCATCCGCCATTGGCAAGCAACCTTGAAGCTTACTTGAGGTCGCTCTAGGTGCTACCAAGCCTAGGCTGAAGTCCTAGGCTACGCGGAATTATCTCACGCATGCACCCAAGACCTCAATTGAAGTCGCGCGCCTCCGCAGCTGCTGCAATTGAGAAGGACAATCTCTGCTGCAGGCGTGTGAGAAGAGGGTGCACGGATAGTCCCACCTCAGAAACGAAGAGGTGCCCACACCTAAATAAATTGCAAAAGTGTTGTAAGTTGTTTGCCTCATTTACCACGAGGTGAGGTCCGACTCACCCACATTCGGTATCGCCCGCGACACCTCACCCGCGGACCTAGCTGACCTAACTCGACCTACACTCCTCGCTCACCACACACGCCGGTGAGCCTAGACCTAGGTATGCGCTAGACCCGATTACCCGAATGCCTGTGTGGCGTTGAGAGAGCGGATCCTAAGAGAGAGAGAGGAGTTTCATGCAGGTAGGGGGAGGGTTTTGCTATAGAAACCTCCGACTGACACTCAGCGAATTCTGAAGAAGAGGAGGTCAGGGTTGAAGGCATAAGCTGAAGAAGAGGGAAGAAGAAGAAGAGGCCAAAGACAAAAGTTGAAGAAAAAGGGAAGGCTCTCGCAGGGTTGAAGGCAGAGAAAGAAGAGGAGGAAGTCAGAGTAGAAGATAGCCAAGGCAAAGGAAGAAGAAGAAGAAGAAAGGAGAAGACAAAGAAAGCAAAGGCCAAAGCAAGAGCTGAAGAGAAGAAGAGAATAGCTGAGTCAGAGAAAGAAGAAAAGAAGACAAGGAAGAATCAGACACTTTAAGTTGTCTGATTTACACATCAGACGACAGATCATTACTTTCATTTCATTGCAAATACATTGAGTTCTTTGGTGATATTGTAGGAGTATTTGGTGATCTATATCACCATTTTACTCCCATATTTTTGCACATTCCCACTGCTATTATTGCAAATTCTTTTAATTCTGAATTGTGATCTTTATTTCTAAATACCAATTTGCTCCCTGTGTTCGACCTCAGACTTATTCGAGTAATAAAAATTATATTTGTTTTCCAAGCGATTTCGACTATATTGCAACGCGATTATTTTAAACCTTACGATCTCGTTTGCGACAAAAACAGTTACCTACGGTGGAGTGGTTGTCCTCTGGTTCCAGAAGTTAGGCATTCTGGTTCAATTTTGCAAAACAACGAAAGAAGGCAGATGTGTCAGAAATCAGAAATGATAGTAATATATGCACGTTGCTCCCTGGCAACGGCACCAAAATGTTGGTTTGCCTTGATCGTGTTTTAAAATTATCACGTCGTAGTATAGTGATCAAAGCAAATCAAGCTTTTAAATTTTTAATACTCGAATTAGAAAATAAATCAGAGGTCATCTCTGAGAGCATTAAGTCACACAATTAATCACTATCAAAAGATAATAGATGCTCAATGAATAAAGTGTATCTTTAGATAGGTAGATATAAAAAAATGTAGGGTAGAAGTGGTGGTTTAAACCACTAAAGTTACCCTTTATACTTAGCACAAATATCAGCTATCAAAGATTTAACGTTCACAGAACTAAGCAACTTTACCCTCAGACAACAAGTATCAGGCACTGATACCTTAAATGTATCAAGCACAGTACGAAGGCAAAGGTTTGGAAGGGGGCAACGCACAGATTCTAGCTGCAAAATCCGCCTTCTCCCTCCACAATCTCTTCCAAATCCAGTTACCCCAGGTAACCGGATCCTCAGCCTAGACCAGCAGGCTTATTCGCAGGCGAGGGCGCATGAGCGAGCGCATAGCTGAGCGCGTGTGTATGGGTGTGCTTTGGGGACCTCGCCTCGTTCGTTTTGAGGCGATAAGGCTCAAGTGCTTTTTCCTGATAAGCGCTGCTGCACCTTTGGTTGCACCCGATGTGGGACTATGTCCCTTTAGCTTCGTTTGTCTTCGACAGGGGAGGTTTTCATCCTCGATTAGTGCACACCAGCCGTCAGATTTGCCTGATGCACCTTGGGATTAGTTGTTGTCAATGTTGCTCTCTCAATTGGCGATCTCCTATGATCAGGGCACTGGATGGCGTGGCGAAACTTGCCGGAGATCCCCAGGGAATCTCAACCGGAGGCGACAATGAAGGGCAACTTCGGCGAGTACCTGTGCACAATGGAAAGGACCTCTCGGTCCCAAATTAGTCCATGAGCTTCGAGGAAGATCCCCGAAGCTCTTCCTTAGGTCTACGTGCTGTGTGTAGGTGTCTAGTGGCATGGCGAAGAAGCTCGCCGGAGCTCCTAAGGATGGTGGTCAGTGATGGTGCAAATGGGGTTGAAAGATGAAATTGAAGAGATGAGAAGGTAGAGTGGAAGAAGGGGAAGAAAAACTCTAACTTTATTGGATGGAAGGATATGCGAAGACCGGTGGCGGTGAAAGGCCATCAGCGAAGAATCAGTGAAGGAATTGAGGTCGACGACAGGGGTAGAAAGCCGGCTTCTTTGCTGGGAAGCTTGGCGAAAGAGAGGCAAAGACAACTGCGACGTCATTTGATGGCGAGAAGCAGCGGAGAGAAGAGGTGAAGAAGACCTCAAGGTTTGGCAAAGGCGGCTCGTAGAGGAAGGGAAGGAGAAGGCTTAGGCGCTTGGATTCTAGATGTCCGCACTCGGAGGAGCGTCGCAAGGCTTTATAGAGCTGCTACCGCGAGTGAATTTGTTGCTAGAGGTTGAGAGAGATCCTTGCAACAACTCGTAACACAACGTTTGTTTGGACCGGAGATCAGAGGCCGAGGAGGCAACGGCAGCTGGTGAAACAAACACCAAAAGATGCAGAATTGAAAGGCGAACAACTTCGCCTCACAGGTCAAGGTCAGCCGGAGCTCAAGGCAATCGTAAACGGAGCTGGAATCTTGACAAGCACTTTAGTCAACAAACGTTGGCTGTTGAAGGAGGAAGATGACTCCAGGGATCGATTTGCAAGAAGGAAAGGACCTAAAAGTAATGAAATTGGACATACATGTAAGGATTTTTAGGATTTTAGGGGCCTAAATGCAAAGTAGGTGAGAACATTGTCAAACTAAGTCCAACCTTTTATGGGAGCTTAATTAGGGTCTAGGGAATCTAATGATCATCTCAATTTTGAATTTTGAAATTGTTTGGTCAGTTAATTTCTCATTTAAACTCATTTGACATTGATTATTCACTTAGGTCACTGTTTTTAGGTTAAATTCGCTCCTTCGACCTATCTGATCATATTAAACCATGTAAAATATTTATCTATAATTTTTAGAAGGTATAATTTATAATATTTTCATCAAAATCCTATTAGAACAAAAATAGGGTTTAATTAATAGCTTGATTTCAAAAGAAACCCTAACTTGGCTATTTTAAACTTGTTTTGTGTCCTTTTGGGTTTATTTTGATGATTCCTCCTCCTGATTATATTGATCTCTTTAATGTATTATTTAAGTCAATTTTACCTTAGAACTTAACTAAATTAGGTGAGTTATGTGGAATGATGGCAATGCCATCAACTATCAATCTCTGAGCTCGCTGTCAATGGTGAACTTAGAGAAGTGATTCCACGTAATTAAACACACACACATCATTGCAATAACTTCCTAACTATTTCCCCTCACTCAATTGAGTGAGAAGGAAACTCTTGAGTTCAGATGAATTCATAATATGATTCTTCTGTATTCTTGGCAAATCCTTGCATCAGATCATCAATTGATCGAATTGAATTATTCTTGAGGTTCCTTGCAACCTTAGAAGTCTTTTAATATTGTTCTTCTTGGATTTAGTAGAGATTTTATCTCTGTTGGCCTAGAACGGCCTTCACCGGAGCTCCGACGAGCTTCGGTAAGTATAATTTGAACCTCAGCCTTCAGTATAGAATGAATAGCTCCAGATCGAGCATTTATGACATAAGGATTAAATTTAGATGATTAGACTTGAGTTTTGATGACTTAGTCTCAAGGACGATAGCCATCTTCTCTATCTCCGACAAAGTTGGAGAGACATATTTGATGTAGCTTAGACTCTAGGAACTGGTCCTGAAGCATGTTCAGATTCTACAAAACCTACTCTAGTCTTTACTTAGGTCTGAGGAATACTGAAATCATCTATCGAACAACCCACCATTCATGCTCAGGTGGCAGTGCCTGGCAGCACCATTGGAGTGTTCAAAACTTAGTTTTGATGTTCTTAATCAATTCCTAGGGTTGAATTAGGTCTAATTTGACCATTAACTTGATTAGAATTGGATTAAATTAGAAATTCAACATTTTACCTCTATAGGTCAACTCTGAGCTCAATTCGAGGTTAAAGTGTTTGAATCTCAGAATTAATGGGTGAAATAAGTTCCTGATTTGATCTAGAATCATTTAGAACTTATTTGATCAGATTTTTTTGAGTTTATATTGTGATTTGAGTTTCTGCATTGTTTAGGTTCCAAAAGGAACCCAACATTGCTCTTAGTGTTCCTCATGTGTTTCAACTTCAAATTTTTCCTAGATCTGTCATTTTGCATCTTCTGAATTGATCCTGATCTCTTCTACACTCTTTTATCTATTATTTGGATGGATTCAACTCTGAAATCAGAGTTCTGTGCAGCATACTCGAAGCTTAGAAGCTTTGGAGCTTATGAAGCTGTCTTAGGCCTCAATCTTTGTCCCTTCTCTATAGAAAACTTTTTTGAAGCTTTCTAACATCTCAATTGAGGGTTCATCATCATCTACAAGTCATTTGACCTCAAAATACTTCCTGATGTACATTCCAGGACATGGCGAAAGTGCCAAATTCATCCTTTAAATCCATTGATCAAAAGTGATCCAATCACCAACTTCGTGATAAAATTGTGTAGCTGAATCTTAGATCATTCCATCGAGCTATTACTCACTCGATTTGACCCTGTGAGTCACTAGGAATCATTTTCTAAAGCTCTGGCCAGGCGTAGCTACGTGAAGGAGGAATAGATGGAGATAGTCCCACCTCAGAAAGGAGTGAGTGCCCACGTGGGTAGAAAACAAAAAAGTCATGTAGCCCCTCTGGTTATCAACGCAGGGTGCATGAAAAGCTTATTTGGTTCTCTTGAGCACGTGTGTACGCACATGCATGTGTGTGCATACCTGTGTGTGCGTGGGCCCAGGTAGGGGTGAGCGTGTGGGCCTAGAATGGGCCTAGTACTATGCATTGCTTGAAATGATTAAAATCCACCTAAATAAAACTAGGCTTGGGCCGAGTTAAGTCTGGTCCAACCCATTTTGGGTGCTGCGTATCCTCGAAAAGCCCGAGTTGTCAACTAAAACAATTTTTGTTAAGTGCGAGAGTGGGTTGGAGTTCGAAATTTGGCTATGTTTGGAAAAGAGAATGCATGGTGAGAAATAAAAAAGAGAGAGAAATACTAGAGGGAGAGTGAGATAAATAAGAAAGAAGAAAAATAAGAGAAGTCAAAAGAGCTAATAAATGAGAGGAGAGAGAGTGAGTTAAAAGAAGAAATAATGAAAAGAGAGAGAAGGAGACAGACGTCTGATGCTATTAATAGAAATATAATTTTTATGTTTAAGTTGTCTAACCGCTTAGACAGACATTTGATGGAGAAGAGAAGGCTGAGTACTGAAGTGTTTCGACATATTGTAATAGAGGCATTTGCATTCACTTGTAAACATTCTTTTATACCTTATTTTGTAAATACTTTGTAATAATTGAGATTTCTTTTGTTATTTAACAAAAATCATTCATGTACTTGTTTCTTTCTAATGGAATAATTGTTATGCTTTCAAGTTTAAATTCTTGTGCAATTGTTCATGATCTTATAATATTTTGTAATTAATAAAGTAATCAGTTAATTGTTTGCTTAATAATAAAAAATGGTGAATTAAAATTACAATTATATTTCCCATTGAACAACTTGGATTGAACAAGTTAAATATATTAAATCTAAAATGTTAGGTTAGCTTGACCTTATACTACAATCAACGATAATGATTTAATGAGTCAAGTTAACTTAAGTCCATTCTTATGCAATTAATTAAGACTGATAACTTTAATTAACTGTATTGAGAATTGAATGATTATCCCTAGCGGAATGATCTTGTTGCATTATTCTCATGATGCAAGACTCACACATGGTGCTCTCCTGGCCGAGAGAGCACCCCGTGCTGTTCTACACTTGGTCTACTAATGAGAGGCTCATCATGGCTTCTAATTACCCCTAATTAACTAGTTTCCTTAGTTAATTAGCTAGGAATATGTATATATAAAGGTTAATTATAAAATAAGGGATAAATCATTAAAGGACCTTAAAATAAGTTAAAAATGCTAAATTATTAGCCAATTAATATTACTAATAATTTAATTAATAAATTGACTCGAAATATCATTAATTATTTACCTAATTAATGTGTTAATTAACTTAAGAATAATTTAGACCTAAGTATGTAATAACTTAAGTAACTTTACTTAATTCAATAAATTAAGCTAAAAAGGTCAAAAACGTAACTCCAAGGTTTATATATAATATTTGTCTAATTTATAATCATATATAAAAAGTTGAAAAAGATTTAAATTAAAATAAGCCTTCCAAACCTTAGTTTACGTTTTAGTCCTTTTCCTTCTTTTAAGTCCTTAGCTTTCCTCACACTTAGGTCCCTATGTACATCTTTCTTCATCTTCATTTCTTCTTCAGCTATTTCGACGGCCGACGACAGGAGGTGCTGTCACCTGCCTATCACCGTTCTTTTGACACTCATCTACCTTTGCTAAGCTCCTGGAGCTTGCTCTCACCGCCACCTTTTCATCCATCGGTCTGGATGAAGCTGCATTCCTAACTAGGGCTTGAAGATAACCTCACCAGCATTGGAGAAGATGCCGGTGGTTACCTCGCACCTAAACACTACACCGTCCAGATTCATCCTCCTTCTCAGCCGCCGCAACCTACCTATAAATACCCATCCACCTCTCTGATTTCAAGAAGTTAGATCCCTTCCCTCTTCCCCCTACTGAGCTAACAGATAAGCTATTCATCATCTACCTCCGGCGACCTCTCACCTCTCCTTCGGAGCTCCTCCGCACGAGGGACTCGTCTCTCTCACCTCCTCTTCCTCTCCAGACAGTCGTGACAGGACCTTGGAGCATCACTTCTTTCTCACCGCCTTCAACTTCTCGTTGGAGCTCTTTCCAACACCCTCTAATTTCCTTTTTCGTTATGTCCTTCGACGGAGATTCCTTAACCCCTTCGTCCAGGTAATAGTAGGATAGGTAAGATAGAGTAATTAGTGTAGTTAATTAGGTAGTTTAGTTAGGTTTAATGATAGTTCTTCCCATCGTCTTCTTTAGCTCCAGCAAGCTCTTTGAGCTTGAATGGAGCATCATTTTATTTTTTTGAATCATTAATCACCTTCTATAATCTCCCACGATCATTTCTCGCACATTGATTTCTTAATTTTCTCACTTAAACGCCTAATCCACCTCCACCTTCACCGGTTGCTTCTACTGTCCATGGCAGGGGTCACCGAGGGCAATTTACATGCAATGGGGCCCTCCATCACCTTGTCATCATCTAAGGGCCCCGATCTTCATATTAATTTGATTAAAACTCACCTACATCTAAAATGCCTAAATTTCATACAACCTCCTGAGCTCGCTGTCAATGGCGGCTCAGGAGGAGTTTCTCCATCTGATTAACCACCTGTACACCATCGCCACAGCCCACTGACTTGTTCCCTCTACTCGATTGAGTGAGCGAACTTGATCTGAGTTCCAGCGAACTCAGATCACAAACTCTATGAATTCATTGCATATCTTTTATTTTAATCATCAATTGAGTTAAATAATGAGTTCCTGAGGTTCCTTGCAACCTCAGGAAACTTTTTAGATCTTTAATGGCTTGTTTTAATAACTTTTACACATTGTCAGCCATTGTCTAGACTCACCGGAGATCCGGCAAGTCAAAAACAATCTTCAGCCCATAGAACTTCATGCGGAGCTCCAGATTGTTTTATTGAGGTCTAATGATCATGATACAGTGTTTATTTTGATGCTTTATCTTCTGGAGCTCCACATAGGCCTCTGTCTTCTCCAACTCCGGCGGAGTTGGAGATGACTATTGGTTAGGGTTTAGTTTAGTGTTAGAGGTCTAGAAGCATCAGGAAGGTGCTCTGAGGTTAGTCCTATGGATCAATTAGTTAGAAAAGTTGTGGTTTGTTCTGTTGAACAAACTCATTTAGGATCTCAGGCGACAGACGAGAAACCCTAGGATTTCTGGTTGAATTCACTTCTTGAGACCTTGAATCAGTTCTTGAGGTAAAATAGAGTTGATCTATGATTTTAATTTCATCTGAGATAGACTGGAGTAGAAAGTCAAATTCTGAGGCTTTATGGTCAACCTCAGGTCGAATATGATGATTGAGTCATCAATTAGGTGAATTGATGATTAAAAATGATTCCGAGGATGTTTTTAAATGATTTATATTTGATTTGGATAAGTTTAATCTAGGATTTCATGAGAATTCAATTTCTGTCAGTTTGGGTTCATTTGAACCCAAAATTGATTTCAATGCATTTTTTGTGAGTTTTAGATGCAAATGTTGCCCAGTTGGATTCTTAAAAACCTTCAGAGGTTGTTTAATCTAGTGCTATTGATCTTTAGCTGTCTGTCTAGCTAATCAGAGCTCAAATTGGTGCTCTGAAGCTCTTGTTAGAAGCTTTTGAGCTTCTTTCTATTCCTAAAGCCTCTTAGCACTCCTATCCTTCACCATTAGGTGCAGAATCATCTACTGAGATGGTTCAGAACCTCATTTGAGGTCAAAAGCCTCACTGTAGGTTAAAAGACCTATGGTTGTAGTTTTGCAGGCCAGATTGGCCGTGAAGACTGTTCACTTTCACCCTTCAAATCGAAGGGTAAGATCTATTCTGAGCATCAAATTGATGCTAAATCTTTGTAGAGAAACTTTAGAGCTTTCTAATGAGCCCTTGTTTGCTCAATTTTGAGCTCTGTGCCGACCGGAATCACCAGCCAAGGTTTTGCCTGGAGGGGACTTACATAGTCCCACATCGGCAGAATTAGAGCACACACCTTAGTATAATATGTTTTTGTGCATGGGGCTTGTCGGTCGTCAGTGTTGGGCGCACAATGAGCATATGTGTGCGTGTGGGTGCGTGCGGTGCATGTGCCCGGGTGTGTATGCGCTTGTGGGCGCGAGCGTGGGCTTGTGAGCAGGCGTGTGTGTGGGCCTGGGAGGCCGAAGACTGTGCATGAATCGAACTGGAAATAAACCACCTATAATGCAAACTAGGCTCGGACCCAGTAGGGTCTGGTCCCACCCTGAGAGGGGTGCTGTGTATCTCCGACCGGTTCGAGCCGCCAATGAGAAAACCATATTTTTGGTTTAAGTGTGGTTCAACTTGCACAATTAATGAAAAGAAAGAAAAAGAAAGAGAGGAGGGTTAAGAGAATTAATAGAGAAGAAGAGCTTAAAGAAGATTCGACAGAGAGGTGAAGAAAGAGCAAAGGAAAAGAGAGAGAGAGAGAGAGAGAGAGAGAGAGAGAGAGATGGTAGAACAGAAGAGAAGAATTGAGGCTGAAGATTAAAGGAGAAAGAAAAGATGGAAATAACAGAGATTAATACATCTAATTTTGTATTTTTACTTTAATAACATTTCTTTTTTAGCTTAATTGATGTAATAAGGCACTTGTATTCATTTGAATTTTTTTTTTCTTGCTTTAATCTTTTGTAAATAAGATGAAATTAGTGTAATAAACATGTTTACTTACTTTTTAATGACAAATCACATGTGTAAATATGTTTTTCCTTATGGAATTTTGCATGCTTTTAAGTAAATATCCTTTGTGCAAGATTCATATTCTTAAAGTAATCTAATTATAATTCTAATTGATTAAGTAATTAGTAATTTATGTTTAGGATTTAATGATGAATTAAGATAAGTTATGCCTCCCAATGAACGACCTCGACTCAACCAGTTAAAAAAGAATTAAAATCTAAAATGTTAGGTTAGCTTGATCTTATACTACACAACCGACATTAAATCAAGTTAACCTAAGTTAATTTCTCTTGCATTTAATTAAGCCTAAATAACTTAATTAACTATGTTGAGAATTTAAACCCAACATTTTAATGGCGCCGTTGCCGGGGCTCGAACCCGGGTCGCCCGCGTGACAAGCGGGAATACTCACCACTATACTTTACTGATGAGGTGTGGCTCATCATAGTTAAAATGCTTAAGTTAAGCTCAAAACTAGGTTAAATACTACTGAATTAAATAATGAAAAGGGTTAAGTGTGGGAAAATGGGGTTCTTTAGGGGCAAAACTAGAAATACCTCGGCCCCATGCACCCCCACGCCACCCTAAACCCTAACCCTACCCTATTTAAGACCCTACACCCTCGAAAATCACCCCCTACCCTACCCCCTCCAACCTCGAACGGCGCACCCACACATACACCTCCCCCTTCCTTCCTTCCCCATGTTCTCCCCACTTGCTTGGGGAGTGAGCTCAAGAGAGAAGGCGAGTGCAGGGAGGAGGAGGAGCTGCAGGAGGAGTCGATGCGGGCTTAAGCAACTGGAGGAGCCCAAGAGGGAGGAGAGATCGAGTAGGAGGGTGACGCTGCTGCGGTTGCAGCACCTCGAGCTCGCGAGGAGGAGCTTCGCAAAGGGTCCTGCGGAATCATTTTTCTGCAATATCAGACGTCTGTGACACTCTCTAGATGTCTGAAAGATTCGCCAAACGTCCGGTGGCGACAGTGCCACCCTACACGAACCCTACGAAGAACTAAGAAAGGAATCAAAATATGGTGATATGAAAATCAGATGTGTGATGGAACATGTTGCCTACGGGCTGGTTGGTTGTATCGACATGGCTATGGAAAGTAAGTTGGCTCTTGTGCACGTAGTACCGAGGAGAGCTACTGTCACTTTAGTGTAGGAGGGAGCTAGCCGCCCCTTAGGTTGGGACCAAGGTTAGGATTGACCACCCTACACCGACTCTTGCTAGGCCCACTGGGCAAATCGGGATAGTTGGGCAAGGGTACGTAGGCTGTTGAGGGGTGTGGCCCTTGTTATGTTCTGTTCCGTGTTGTATGTTTGAGCGTACACTTTAGCGGAAATGATTGACCACGTGCCAGTACGGGGTAACTACCCATGCGCTTATCGCACGTGTCATTGTCACCGCTACGTCATGGCCCTGACCCCGAGGTGATAGACCGGGTGCAGGACTATTGCGTCGTGCTCTCTCGACTAGGAGAGTGCCACGTGTACATCCTGCATTGTGGGAAAAGTGCAATCAAGATCGTTCCTTTACGGAACAAGTGGATTAAAAAATGTTGTGGATACTTATTAGAATAATCGAATCAGAAAATACATAGATGAGATAAACGAAATCAGATGATAATAAATAACTGGCAAATGTATGATTAGTTGGTTGCTTGTTCATTTATGTTTAATTACATGTAAAATGACTTATTCATCACTCTACTCAGCGTTAGTTGACCACAGATTTATATAACTATGTTCAGATTAGGGAGTTGAGCAGCCAGTGCCACCAGCTGTAGAGGGTGCTAGGCCCAGTCGAGCCCAGCCATAGTTGTATTTTCTCTGCCTTCTGTTTCAGAGTCCTTTTATTGGTAGTGGGTGTCTTTAGCCTGTAGTAGCTGTTTGTTAAATCTCTAGTTATGATGGTTATGTCTGTAATAGTACTTTCCGCTTATAGCATGTGATATTTTTGAGCTTTTCTATTTTATTTCCATTGCTGTCTATTATCTATTCTTGTTTAGTTACATTGCATGTATGGTCGTGGAATGATTTATGCATTTTGTTATTTCTCGTTGAACGACTAGGTTTTGGGATCTAGTCGTGGTGGCTGTTCTCAGGCTCCGTAGGGAGTTGGGATCGAGTCGTAACACCTGCTTTCTAGATTCATCGTAGTGTTAGCTAGAGCAATTTAGGAGTAGATTGGATGTTAGAATTCACTGGTTTGATGGTTTAGTGTAGGGTAGGGGCAGATTAGCTTAGATCCACTCCGCCCTCTCTGATCAATTCAGATCAGAGAGGTGTTTTTCAACCTCCAATTCGACGCATTAATCTCCCCCTCCATCTCATCATCCACATTCACTATTTTTCCCTCGCAATTAAATCCATCAGGCACCCACTCATTAGGCAACCAACAGATCTTGAGCTCAATGCCTTTACTGATCTGTTGGTGCGCCAAATATCACTTGAGGGTGATTTCATTCACTACATTGGATCACAATTGCCCTCCTTTGAGATGAATTGAACTCGGTTTGATCACTTGAATTTGATTTAATCTCATGGGCTGATTTGTGAATTTATCAAGAGCTTTGCATTCTATCAAGTCTAATCGATTTTATTGAGTTTGTATTTACTTGATTGGATTAATGGAAATGAGCTTGGATTGTTTTTATGGGATTTGCTACTAATGACAATTTTCATGCTCAATTTATATCTTAGTTTTGCTCTCTAATGATAGCTAGAGCCAAGGAAAATTAGTTACACTGATTGGAGGCTCTAGCAATGATTCAATTAGTTTTACGGATCACTAAACCTTCCTGAACACCAATTAATGCTGTGCAGAAGGTGTAGGCGATCATATCACCATAGTAATTCAAGATCAAAAGCCTAACAAGGCAACATTATTTTCTAAGTATAATTGAGTTTCAATTGTTGAGTGATAGTTGATTGAGGTTTAAAAGATTCTAATGAAGGTTTTTGAGTTGATTTTGCAAGTGGATTAAATGACTAGTTGGATTCCTCCATTTGTGTTGTTTTTGTCGAAGAGGAGTCAAACTAGTGTTAAAGGGTTTGCTGGACTATCAACTGATGCTTGGTGATTTTCATATTAGTTTTAGAGTTTTTACGAAAAAGGAAGTTGGATTTTGGTGATTTTATTTAGATCAGATCATCATCAGCAGATGCTGCTCTGATCTGCTGACTGGGAAGTTTTCTATGGATTTAGATCTTTGATTTCAGCTTCTGAGGATGAATTGAGGCTTTCTGGGTTGAATAGCATCTTGAATCGATTTTTTAGATCTAGGGTTAATGCATTTTGCTTAGATCAGAGGTTAGAAAGTCTGATTTAAGCCATTTGATCCAACCTTCTATTCCAGTGAATTTGGCAGTAGTAGCAACAATTGTTGCTACTGAATTCCAAGCCACTGTCATGGGCAACAGACCAGCCACTAGAACTCTTTTCAAGGCCTTAGGTTTTCACTTCCAACACCATTCAAGGCCTAAAATTGGTGAACTTTGTATATAAATAAAAGGTGGATAAAAACTTTTCAAAAAAATAACATAAATGTGTCTTGATTAGGATTAGGTTTATTTTTAGGTATATGCCAAGTCTCAAGGCATTTTGAATCCCCGACTTGGTAGAACATAGTAGCTGATGGTTCATGATACCTAAGAACTTAATAAAAAAATTTAACATCAAAAACACCAAAAATAACTCCTCTCATCTCTTTCTTTCTCTCATCCCCTACCCCTACTATATATATAAAATCCATAAAAATCAGAAAATACCCAAGAACGCCCAAAAATACCATGTATACTATGTATATACTTGTATATATATATTAACCTATGCTATATGTAAATATTATATAATATGTATATAATGTATATACATAACCTGTATATGTATTCTATGTATTAAATTAAGTATTGAGAGTAATTTAATGTATATATAATCTTATTATATTATTTTATATTAATTTTTATAACCTAAATGTATAATAACTAAGTAATTCTATAAACCTATTTAAATGTATAATCTATACCTAATACTGTGCATGCATATTTATATGTATTATTAATATTATAATACCTGTAATTGCATTTAATTATACATTTACAGTAAATAATTAAGTTATTAAGTTAATTAGGAAATTGATTAAGTTAACATAGAATAAATTAGTAATTTAAGTTAATACTGAGATAATTTATAGTGTATACTTGTACTATATTATATTAAGTATTTTCAACTTATTTAAACTATATTTATACTGTATTATAGTATTTATAGATTATTTATATGAAAAACTATCTAAACATGTATTTAATTGTAAATAAATTAAAATAAAGCTTATAAAATATCAGAAAAATATGAAATAAATAATTTATTATGTATACTGACTCTGTATAAAGTCAATTGTATAATTTAATGTGTATAATCAGTAAACATTAGCTAGTTTAATTATATAATAAACTAACTTATTTTTTTAAAGTAATTATATAATTATGTAGCCCTATATAAGGGCTTTATAATCCTATAATTTAATTTTAGTTTATATTAAACTATGGCCCTCAAATCGAGGGTAAAAGTTGCTAAACCAGAATAGGACATTGCGCAGCTGCAGCGCTCATGCGAGTGCTTTGTTTTGTGCCACATCGTGGCTTTTGGAGCTGTTGCAGTGGCTTTTATTGTTTTTGTGATTATGGTCGTTCAGCTGTCATGGCGCCGAGTGTCCTCACATACCCATACATCTCTCCTCTCTTGATTTGATATGGCATATGGCATTAATGTGTGCGGTGCATGGGTCGGGGGTCATGCATTGTGCGTGGGTTTGATTGGGCCCATTAACGAGCTTAAATCGGAAATAATGCACCTAATTAACAACTAGGGTGGCCCTAGTAGAGGTCTGGTCCCACCCAGAAATTGGTGCTGTGTATCCATCGAAAAGAACGCTCGCCCATTAAACCAAATTTTTGGGTTGGGTTAAACCGAACCAGTTTGAGAGAGTGAATCGGCTAAGTGTTGAGAAGATAAAAATTTTGCTAAGTGTTAGAGAGCCCCTGTGCCTTTGTGTGTGTCTACGTGTGTGTATGTGTATAATATATGTAAAGTATAAGTATGCAGTATATAATATATATGTATATAAATAAGTATATGGTAATAGTGTAGTATGTATAGGTAGTAGTATGTTTGAGCTCTCATATATGTATATAAATAATAAGAGCTTTAGTGACAGATTTATCCATCTCTGTAGATAACTATTGTTACGATCCGGTTCCCGAATCCCTATGAGACATGAAAATCGGACCGACTCGACTGATCCCAAGACCCAGTTGTCCAATGAGAAAGTAACCAAAAAGCAGTAAAATAAACCACATTCACCATGCAAGTAACTAACAGTAACAAAAGTACAGTAATAAAAAAAAGAACTATTACAGTACACGCCACCACAACAGTAGAGAATTAAAAACAGGTACAGAAATATGAAGTTTACAATAAAAGAGTACAAAGGTGTAACAGAATACTCACTACTACAGAACAGCTAGCTAAGAAAAACAGTAAAGGTGGACAAGTAGCTGTTGTTTTTAATTTCTTTCTTTATTTATCTATTTACTCTTTCTTGGTTTATTTCTCAGGTCTTTGTCTTGATCTCGAATGTTCCTCGCGGGAACGATCTTGATTGCAGTCTTTTCTGAAAAGTAGAAGTAGCACGTGGCGCTCTCCTGGCCATGAGAGTCCCCCGTGGTGGTTCTACCCTCAATCAACCACCCCAAGGTCGCTGACAGACGTAACGGTGACTACGGCACGTGCGATAAACGCACGGGTAGCTACCCCGCACTGGCACGCGGTCAGTCGTTTCCGTTAACGGGTGAGCCGAAAGTATAGAACGGAACCAGTATAGGGCAGAGCCCTCTCAGTAACAGGGGTCTAGCCCCTCCATAGTAACCAAACAAGGGTCTTTCCCCACCACAGTCCGCACACCCTCGCCTGACTATCCTTGTTTGCCCAGTGGGCCTAACAAGTCGGTGTAGGACGGCTAGTTGAACCCCGGGTCCTGTGGGGTGGCTAGCTCCCTCCCTACACTAGCAGCTCTCCTCGGTACAGTGTACGCGAGAGCCAAAAGTTGGTACAAAGTGGCCAGACCTAACCCCAGGTCCCTAGGGCGGCTGGCTCTGCTCTGCACTAAGAGGTAACCTGTAACGACCCAATTCCCGAGTCCCTACGAGACACGAGAACCGGACCGACTCGACTAATCCCAAGACCTAGTCATCCAACGAGGAAGTAACCAAAAGAGCAGTAAAATAAATCATATTCAGCATGAATATAACTAACAGTAAGAAAATACAGCAGTAAGAAAAAAAATCACTACAGTATATACCACCACAACAGTAGAACAAAATTTATAACATAATATGAACTGTAGGTAAAGAAAAGTACAGCGGAAACAAGAACTACTCACTACAATGGAACCAAAAAGAGGTACAAGAGAACAGTGGTAACTCTACTGGACCCTACTTGGCCCAACATCCTCTACAGCCGCTGACCCTAGCAGCTCAACACCTGGTCCTGAAAGGTAACAAGTGTAACACGTCAGCAAAACGCTGAGTAGAGTGGCAGCTAAACTAAAGAAACAGTAAAGTGTACAGCAGCTGTTTTAATTTTCTTTCTTCCTTTATTTACGTCTTTCTATTGTTTCACAATTTATCTATTTCTCAGATCTTTCACTTGATCTTGAATGTTCCTCGTGGGAACGATCTTGATTTCAGTCTTTTCCGAACAGTAGAAGTAGCACGTGGTGCTCTCCTGGCCGGGAGAGTCCCCCGTGGTGATCCTACTCTCAGTCAACCACCCCAAGGTCACTGACAGACGTAACGGTGACTACGGCACGCGCGGTAAACGCACGGGTAGCTAACCCGCACTGGCACGTGGTCAGTCGTTTCCGTTAATGGGTGCGCCCAAAGCACAGCACGGAACCATTACAGGGCAGAGCCCTCTCAGTAACAGGGGTCCAACCCCTTCACAGTAACCAAACAGGGGCCTTGCCCCTCCACAGTCCGCTCACCCTCGCCTGCCTACCCTGGTTTGCCCCAGTGGGCCTAACAAGTCGGTGTAGGAGGCTAGCGCAACCTCGGGGCCCGTGGGGTAGCTAGTACCTCCCTACACTAGTAGCTCTCCTCGGTACTACGTACACGAGGGCCAGTAAGTCGGTACAGAGTGGCCAGTCCTAACCCCGGGTCCCTGGGGCGGCTAGCTCCGCTCTGCACTAAACAGGGGGACAGTCGCTCTCCTTGGTACTCCGTACTCAAGGGCCAGCTCACTTCCCCAATTCTATTCCATTCACTTTCCAGGAGTTCTACTCCTAATTCCCCGTAGGGTTCCAGCTCTTTAACTCAGCGCATTCCGGTTTCACCATTCTAATTTCACGTTCATACATCTCATATTCTTAATCATGTTCATTTATTCATAACAGGCAGCTGTTAATTCAATTCACAGGCAGCTATTATTTCTTTTCCACATTTTCAAGACTGTAGTGTTCACATATTCCACTAGTTTTCCCATCCTAGGATTCATGTCATACCCTAGGATCTATCATACAATCTAGTTTTCCAGCCCTAGGATTCATGCAACACCCTAGAATCTACCATTCAATCTATTTCTCATTCCTAGGATTCATGCAATGTCCTAGGTTCTATTTATAGTTTCATAATTTAACAGATTATACTTAAAGCCACTGTACCGGTTACAACAGGCGAACTGGGGGCGTGGTCGGGAATCCCGCGTGCCTCCGCAACCCCCGAGACTGCAACGGAACGGGATCCTATCACAAGGATCAACACAAGGAACTTCTCAAAATAGTATACAGCTACTGTAGACAGGTAGAGGATTTAATTCCGAAAAGAACGCAACTCGAAACGCGGAAAATGGAACCCGAACGGGCCCTAAACGGGTCGAAGATGACGAAACAGTGAAAAATCAGACGTCTGGAACTTATTCCAGACGTCTTAAATAGTGGATCAGCGAATTACCTCGCTCTACGTGGGCTCTCAGACGTCTAGAAGCCTGCGGGGGCGTCTGGCCTAGTTCCCAGACGTCCGATGGTCACCCCGGACGTCTGGAAGTCGTTCCCGTCGTTTGGTGCTACAGCTAGATGTCTGATTCGCATTGGATGGCGAATCACCAAACCTCTGCGTACCCATCTCTCTCTCTCAGTACGGTCAGTCGAAGAAAAGGAAGAAGACGGAAATAACTCACCTTTCAGACGTCTGGACAGTCTTACAGATGTCGTGCCAGTCGTCTGGCTATCAGCCCAGACGTTTGATTCTGGAAAAGTTTCCAGAACCAGGGCGCTACTCGCCCTCCGCTCGCAACGCCCGGCCGTGCTGCGAGTGCTCCGCCTGCTGCTCGAGCTACAGCAGGCCTCCCGCGCCACTCCGCGACCGTTGCGCCCCCGCCGGCCGGCCCGCTGCCCCGGCAGGCTCGAGCCCTCACGGCCGATGCCTCCTCCCCCGCGCAGCACCTCCTCCCGCACCCGCCGCGGCTGTCGCTGCCGCCGCTCACCCTCGCGCTCGCTCTCGTGCACTGGCTGGAAGGAGGAGAGGAAGGAGATGGGGGTGACGGGAGTGAGGGAGAGGGCGTGGCCTTTTAAGGCCGTGCGAGGAGGAGAGAGAGAGCGCGACAGAGGGCGCAGGAGGGAGAGGGAAAAAGAGAGAGAGAGGGAATTTCCGCAGGTCTGCGCGCTCAAGCGCGCAAACGAAACAATCGTGCTAAAATATCTGATTTACAGACGTCTGGAAATGATCCCGGACGTCTTGTCCGACGTCTGGAGGTGATTCCAGATGTCTGGTCTGACGTCTGGGCCACCTCCCAGACGTCTTAAAAGACGTCTGGAGCGCGCGTTCATAACATAACCTGTGCTTCCCTTGGTACTACGTACCCAAGAGACATCACACTTTCCCATTCACTTTTCCAGTTCCATTCCATTTATTTCTAGGAGTTCTACTCCTAATTCCCCGTAGGGTTCATGTTCATGTTTCTCAGGCCAAGCCATACTAGGTTTCATCATTTCAGGTTTATTCGCATATAGTACGTGTTTCCAACATTCAAACTTCTTTTCCTTTCCAATTTATATACAAGCAGTTCATATTTAATTTCGACCAATAGAAATTACATGTAACAGTTACTAGCAACAGTACTCTACGTTTCACAGGCAGTTGTTATCCAATTACAGGCAATTATCATTATTCTATCTACTTATCCAAGACTGCAATTCAGGCATTCAAGACATTCGTTTCAGTGTTTCTGTTCCTATGATTCATGCCCCACCCAAGGATCTATTATTCAATCTAGTTTTCAGGTCCTAGGATTTATGCCATACCCTAGGATCAATCATTCAATCTAGTTTTCAGGTCCTAGGATTCATGCCATACCGTAGGATTTATCATTTATTTTCGATATGCATTGATGTTTGTAATTAACTAAGGGAAGCCACTCTACCCGTAAAATCGGGAGTAATGGGGGCTTGATCGGCAGGTCCACGTGCCTCCGCAACCCCCAAAGCCACAACAGAACGAGGTCTTAACACAAGGATCAATCACAAGGAACCACTCAAAACAGGATAAAAGTATTTCAAACAAGTAGAGGAACTAATTATGAGAAGAACGGAATCTTAAAAGCAGAAATTGGACCTCGAATGGACCCTAAACGTGTCAAAAATGATAACTCTGACTCAAATCAGATGTCTAGAACATCTTCCAGACGTCTTAAAAAGGGGTCCAGGTCATACCTCACTCTGCGCTGCTCCTCAGACGTCCAGAGGTCCTGCTGAACCATCTAGACCCAACTCCAGACGTCCGACCACCTCTCCGGACGTCTGGAGACGCTCTCCGCTGTCTGGTGACTCGCCCAGACATCTGGGCCACGTGGGAGGGCGTGTCCCGCGCCTTCCCAAAGTGAAACCTGCACGCACACGCAAAACTCCCCCAACAAGGCACGCGACAAAGCTTCAGCGGAACAGCCTGCATGGCCGTATCCCCAAAAGGAAGGTATAGGCACAGTACGTACCTATCAGCCGTCTGGAGCTTCTTCCAGACGTCATTTGCATCGTCTGGATGTAGGTCCAGTCGTCTGATTCTGGGAAAATTCCCAAAATCAGAAGCTCCTTCGTCTTCTTCTCGCTGCACGCGGTTGTACCGCGCTCGTCCGCCCGTTGCCCGAGCTGCAGTAGCACCGGGAAACCTCCCCAGCACAACGCTCCTGCTCCAGCACGTCGGCTGGCCTCAAGCTGCTTCGGTGAGCTTTCTCTCTCACGGCTCGCGCGCTCTCTCCTCTTCCCTCTCGCTGCACCTCTCCTCTCCACCACTGCACCCGACAGCAGCTGCTGCCCTCGCTCTCACTCTCACTCTCGCGCTGGGGAAGGAGGAGACGGATGGATGCGGGTGGCGTGAGGGAGAGGAGGATATATGTAGGCACGGGGGGGAAGAAAAGTGCTGCAGGTCGGTGAGGGAAGAAGAAAGAGAAGGGGGCAACGGTGTTTCAGTCTGCACGCAGACTCGCGATCATACGCACGCAAAAATTTAATTTCCAAATATCTGGGAAGGCTTCCAGACGTCTGGACCAACTCCCAGACGTCTTAAAGTGTTTTGATGCCTCGGGTCTTAACAACTATATATATATGTTAGTATAGATAGTAATTTTACCTTATGGTATGTATATAATTTTACTAAGGTTTTAGCGATACTTATATATATATATATATATTACTGTATATATAAAATATGTTACTATAGGTATTAGTACGTTATAATGATTTAGTATAGTAGATATTATTAACTATTTTTGTATCTATACTTAGGTATTATCTATATTAGTTGTAAATAATTAACATAGATCAGTTATACATAATTTTTTATGCTCGTTTGTGTACATATGTTTTCAAGTATTGTAATGTATTTTTATTCAATCTTTTGTACATAATGAACAAATTCATGCAATTATTTGATTCATTTTTTTTGTAAATAAAATCAACATTTTTAGAATTGAAGAATATTTTTGGACTTAGAGAGTGATGTATATCAATAACTACCTTCCAGTGAACGACCTTGAATAAACCAGTAAAAATTAAGTAAATAAATAAAATTGACGTGACATCGATTTGTATTTGTGACATATTCTATAACAATGACATTTAAAACCCCTTTTTAATGTGAACCGATCATCGACAAGCATATTTTTTGGCGTTGTCGCCGGGGCAAAATCCCAACAACAACGTTTTCTTGTGATTGTTTGATAAATGTTGCAGAAAGTTGATTATTTTTTGCTCTGTTTCCTGGGAGGCAACTCTCTACCTGCCAAAATTATTCTTTTATTCTTCATTTGTAAATATTTTTTATTTGCTTGTAAATAACTATTCTTTCATTCATATTCTTTGTTATATATTGATTCTTTTATTCATTATATTCTTTGATTTGTTTTGTATATAATTGTCTTACTAATCATTTGTTGTTTTTGCTGTACTTGAGGAATAGAAGTAGTGACTTTTTCCAAGTGGACTTCTTCTTCCTAGCGGATTCGCTGCACTTCAGACTCAACTTCCCAGAGAAGTTTTTCGAGGAGTTGCATTTCCTGCTTTATTAGATTAGTTGGTAGTTTAGACTTAGGTATATTTCTTAGGATTATTTTGTTAGGTATAAGTTATGAGAGCCTATTCTCACACACTATTATAATAACTTGGACTCTCTATATCTCTCTACTCATCTCTCATCGACGCGGTTTTTCTGTATCGCAATTTTTCATATCGATTTCTTTTATTCTTGCTTATTGCATTCAAAAATCCAAAAAAATTATAAAATCAAAAAAATTCAAAAATTTGTCATCCCTTATCTAGCAGCACCATACTCTTAGCATCCATACTTAGGATTGCACTTCCTACTAGATTTTCATATCAAGTCAAATTGCATCAACTGTAGAATATCTAGAGTCAGGTACATATTTCTATCCTTTCTTAGCTCCTGCCATCTTTACATTTGACTTATAACTTAACAAGACCATCCTTTGGTTGAAAAGAACTAGAAAGTGAGACGAGTTACATGGAAAACATCTTCTAATTACTTGAATCAAATTCAAAAGAAGACACTAAAAACTGTTTGAAACCTTATCTGAGTTTTCATCGCTATTCTGTTAATTGCTATTATGTACACAGTACATGATCACATTAAGTTCACAATAACAATATCGAATCCTCTGTCGGATTATGTGCGGAGTTTTGGATCCGAGGGTATTTTTTACCTCTCATTAATTTCAAAGTAATGCCACGTGTTCTATCACTGTCTCATCTTATAATTGCTTTTAGTATAATACTAATATTTATATTCTTTAACCTATTTATATCTTAAAGGTTGAGTTACGGTAGGAGATAGTTAACAGGAAATAACCTCTGTTTGTATTTACTTGAGAACAGGAGTTAATTAACCATTGTTTATGTTTACTGAATAATGATTAAAAATAAACGTTATCCTGTGATATAAAAAAAGGATGTTTACTTGAAAATATAGGACTGGGTGGTAAAAGACTTGGGAATGGGGGCTAATGCGAGGAATAAACTTAGGGATAAGTTGAGAGATAAGTTAACCCTCGCACCAACTCAAATTAGCTCATCTTGAGATAAGGTGGTCATGAGGGGTTGAGTTATGTAATAATACAAACGGAGGTTATCATTCAAAAAAAAGGGGATAAATCCTACGTAAACTAGCCCCAAATTAAGTTAGCCGCATGTTAGGCTGGCCAACTAGGGGTAACTTTAATAAACCTTAGCCTAATTAAGTCCCGTCAGGCTACCGCATGGGTTGAAATTGAAGGCTCAATGCAAGTTTAGTCCACCACCGACTACGATAGGTCCATTTGGCCTATTGGCCAATTGAATACATACCTTCTTTGCTTCCATGCGATGATATTGTGATTTTTGAGTTTCTAAAAATTTTTAGGCAAAATGTTGCCAAGCTTTAGAAAATGATAACATATTTTGTGACGTGATTTAGTCATATATTTATGGCTCAATCTCAATATTTATATTTATGACCTAATATAAACCTATATTTTTATCTAGAATTTAGGTAATCTCGAAATGCAAAGTAGGTAATGCGGTGCAGGCGCATGATTTCCTAAGCCCAAGCTAAGGGAGGATAGATGGATGGGGTCCAATCATGACTAGATCTAATGAATCCTCGTAAAGCTAAAGAACCATTTACCTCTAATCTTGTTGTGGGTAACTTTCTTTGAAATCTTATGGATATATGTGACTTTAGAGTATTTTCTAGATGCAACTATGGTTGATATTAATGGTACTAGTGTTACCATTTGTCCAGACAAGAAGGGAAAATTTTTTTGGCTACCAGTGGAAAAGTTTTATGCGACCTCCCTTCATGGCAAAAGTGCGCACGCTAATTCTTTTCAAGGTGTTTAAGACTATGGTTGCTTTATGCCTGTAACCAAATCTCTTGCTCAACAAAGGCATCAACCAAGTGAAGGTTCAGATATTTTCTTGTCTGATGCATATAATTAGGTGGTGAAGTCAGCTACGTAAGGGTAGTAATGGCACTCTCACCTCGGACATTGATATGATGATTTTGCAATGTATGGTTTTGTTAAACAAACTTGATAGTTCTTGCTACTTTTGTATTCCTATGACATATACACGGTACTCATGATGTTGCTCTAGGGTTGCATACTGAGCTTTTCGGCTTTTGGTTCTACCATGGTAAGTAGGGATGTCTATTTGGGTTTACCTGCCTCAAATCCAATGTAGCCGAAGAGGTAAAATATAACTCACTTAGTTTTAGATGAATAGAGATTTTGATTTACAAATTCAGATGAATATATGGTATGGGTGTGGAAGTGGAGTTTATCCATTTGCTAAATTTATCTACTTAGATCATTTACGAGAGATAATCATGCATCCGTTTGTCAGGAAGCTCAAGTGTGGAATAAGGACCTGATCAAAACTTTAAAGTTAACGGAATTAATTCAAAAATTAAAAAAATATAATTTATTTCATTTTATTAATAATATCAATATCTAATTATCTTATTACATTACATAATATTATTATATAATAAAATATATCAACTTTAATATAATATATTAATTAAAATATATTTATTATATCATACCAACCAATCCATATCTACATCAAAATATTAAATAATTATTCATCAACGTTATATCTTATCTCAATATAAATCTCCTCTCGCTGCCAAATACAACCTTCGTCGTGCCAGTAAAGTAGGAATTCTTTATTTGTTTGATTTGACCTCGTTATCTGCTCCTATAAGACAAACACCGTCCAACGCTTTTATCTATAAATCATTTGTCTCATATTCAGGTAAATTAACATAAGTTACAATCTAGATATCCAATAGTTAGGGTTCGCATTTAAATACTCAATCGATATAAATGGATACATATAATAGATTTACACTGGTTGTTAACTTATACGTTGCATGAGTGTAAAAGTTATTCATTTGTAAGAATATAAAAGTTAATTATATAAAAATTTAATATAATTTTTAATTTATATATCTTAATTTTTAATCGATGGAAAAATAATATATTATAAAAATATATATTTTTATGTATTTTAATTTTTATTAGTGAAAATAAAAAATATTAATTGAAAATCAAAATATACTATGTATTGTAAAATATATTATCAAATATATTTTGATTTTTAATTGATATCTTAAATTATATTTATATTAACTTATTTTTTGTATGTATTATTTTATATTATTTTAGAAATATACTTAGTTTGATCTAATGGAATAACATGAGACGAGAAAGTCGACGAGAAAGATAAAATTTAAGACGTACAAATGCATTAAACAGTATATAAGAAGAATAAAATAAAAAAAAAAGAAAACGAAATGAGAAAGAGAACGAGATCCTGTACCAATAGAAAAAAACGCAAACGAATCACAAATCCACAGGAATCACATTAGTGGTCAAAAAATATGAAAAAATCGTAATAGTGGCATCTATCGTGACGCCTACACTTAGCTCCCACGTCGTTATAATAGATTTACTAATTTTTTAATTCGTGAGTTGTTACGGAAATGTAAACGTTGAAGTCAATTATACGAAAGTTTAATATAATTTTTAATTGATAAATTTTAATCTTTGATAAATAAAAAATCAACTCACATCTTATTGTAAAATATATTATTTAATATATTTTAATTTTCAATTAATGAAAAAAAAACATCGATTGGAAATTTAAATAGGCTTAAAATATATTATTTGCTATATTTTAATTTTTAATCGATATTTTATATTTAATTTATATTAATTAATTATAGATATATTATTTTATATTTTTGTATAAATATATTTAATATTAAGCTTTAATAAAAAGTAGATGATACGATCGATGATAAAAAAAAATTAAAATGGATTCACATGTTAAATAATACGTAAAAAACTAAAATAAAAGAAAAACAAGTAAATGTGGGAGAGAGAGAGAGAGAGCGAGGAACGGAGCGGCGCATTCAATAGAAAAACGTCCGTATCGTCTATGATATATGCATTGACCTAGTAAGTAGGTCGGGGCTTCCTGAGGTTTTTGAGGTAAGAAGATTTTTCGTCAAAAAAAAGTAATATGAGTATAGCAATGTACGTTATGTGGTACTTTATGATGTGTTATCTTGATTGAAAATTAAAATTAATTGGTTGGATTGAAAATAATTTTTAATTTATTAAAAAATAAAATATATTATTTAAAAATTAAAATATATCGATATATTTTAATTTTTTTAGTTTCTTTCACTTGATATGTGACATATGAAAAATAATTTTTTATTTACGTAAATTGATTTTTTTGGTAAAAAATTAAAATATACGGATTAAAATTACCACTCTTATCATCTACGTTATAAAATGTATTGCAACTTATATTTATTTACTTTTTTTTCACAAAAAAATATATGCATTGACCTTATGCAAAAGATAGCCAATGGTCATGCTTCTTGCATGAAATCTCAATTTAGGGATGTAAGTTTCGATAAACTTGACTCGAATATGATCTAATCCGACCCAAAAGGAATGGATAAAACCTAACCCGAACTCTATCGGGTTCGGGTATGGATTTTATCTGGAAAATCCGATCAGATTTCAATACAGGTATGGTATGCTTCTATACCTGATTAACTTACCCGAATACACTAATAAAATCCTCATTTACATAAGATATACATAAGTCTCACCTTAAGTCCCTCATTCCCTAACCTTAATCTTCTTTATGATTCCCTTCATGATTTTGAAGGTTGAAAATATTTCTGAAATTTTCATTGAACATTTATTTCAAAGATGAGTATATTTTGTTGGAAAGAAAATTATATTTAATTTTTCTTTATATTTTATATTTATTTATTTTTAATATATTCTTTTTAAAAAAATTTTTTTATAATAATTTTATTGAAGAACAATAAAATTAAAATAGTCTGAATTCTCACATTTAGAGTTTGATAAAAATAAATAATTAATAAATTATATTATTTTTTTCATTTTTATTTTAATTTAATATGATTTGATTATAAGATCAATTTATAGATAATTATTAATAAATAAATAAATATTTAATGAATAGATAGATATAAATATAAGTTTAAATATTTATATTTAACAAATAAATAGATAAATGAGATGTAGTTATAGATTTTATAAATAAATATAAATATATATATAATCAAACGTAACCCAAATTCTATCCATTCCCTACCTCAACCCAACAAGAGCGTCGTGCCCCGTTGTTTTAGATGAGTTTGGAGTCAAGTCTCTTTGTTTCATTCTCATGTTTCAATTTTTTTATTGTTCTAATATCAGGGCAGCCTTCATTTTCTTTAATCTTTCATGTACTTTGGCCTTGCTCTTAGGGAGAAAGTCAACCTGTGGCGTCAGTCTACAATCTCTTTATTTTTTCTTTTTCTTTTTCTTTTAATTATCGTTTTTCAATTATTCTTAAGTTATTATATGTCCAAGCCTACCTCTAGACTTTATTAGTTCGCTTTTTCAATCGCAATGACGAAGGAAAGCTCCCACAATGTGATAATGTTAATTTCAACCGCAATTCCTTTATCATGGTCAACACAAAACTCATGTGATACGGTCAAAATATATGAAAATACATAACGTGATGTATTTTGTAGCGTATAGATGTGTGAAGGTGATCTTATCTAACTTAAAAAAGTTATCACCATTTTAAATCAAAATATACCATTGTAATATATCAGTGTTAAATAGTTACGATGGCTACTATCACTTTAAACTAAAATACATAAGTGTAAAATAATTTTCCATCAATGCAATCTCATTTATAAAGTAGGATTTGCGTAGAAGATGCCTTTTCGAGTTTATGGGAGGACAAGGAAGTAGGCAAATGGATAATGAAGGGAGTTCCAAAATTTAAAAAAAAACTAGAGACACCAACGTCTACCCTCTACACAAAGATGGAGGTGGGCAGGAACACACCTTGCCCACTTGAACTTCCTCAAATGATGAAATCCTTGGCATTCAAGGGCCTTCAAAAGGCTTCGATGTGAGAGCTGTCTGACCCTATGAGAGGCCATTTCGTCTCATACCTCCTACCAGATCTTAAGTGACAAGGTTTCCCAGCAACTCTTGGTGGAGAGGTATCAGCGGCCTCGATGACAACCTTCGATGGTGGAGCATGAAAATGCCAGTAAAGAGGAGATTCGTCCACCAAGATGTCTCTGCCCGACCATGACTGCCTAAGCACGACAACCCAGCTGAAATTTAATGAAGGAAAGGTTGGCTAATGGTGGAGGTTTCGGCTGAAATTTGCCAGTAGCTTGGAAGGGATAGGTTGACATTCACCTTAGCTTGGTGCTCCACCAAACTTATTATATGATGCAAGTGGGGGTACCACTAGAAGAAAATAAAAAATGAAGGGAAATTCTACGAGGTCAATGACGATAATGTCATCATTAGACATAACTAGCTTTAATTAAGTAGAAGCAATTGACAACTGCTCCTACATAATCGTTGAGGAGTAATAATTCACTAAATATCTTTTTTGAGAAAAATGCATTAAATCATGGTTAAATCTATAGTTTTAACAGAAGATCATAAATGCAGAATAATCATGGGATTTCCCAAGGGTTAAATGAAGCTCAAGTGAGCATTAATGACTAACAAGAGGATTCATGTAGATAGAAATGAGTTTTCACGTATTTCGAGAATTAACAGACACCCGAAACCCTAATTTCAGATCTGCCTAATTAATAGAGGTTCTAGTTAAGATAAATTTCATCTAAGCCTTCTAAAATCATAGAAAAATATTCCATAAGGTTTGGAACCCATTTTGACCTAAAATAGAGTCTCAAACAGGAAGTTTTCCTAATTTGGGTTTCTACATAAATTACCTAGTCAAGCTTAGATAAAACTAAAATTCGACTTCACCATCAAATTCCTTAGGTCTAAATTAGGTTTGTACCAAAATTTGGATCCAATTAGAGTCTATGTTGACCTAGTTTGTATTTTGGTCCAGTTTGATTCTTTTTCACTCAAATAACTCCTCAGCTTTCGAAATCTATTGCAAAGATCCCCCTAACTTTGTCATTACCTTTACATTTTGGTCCTTGCTGCCATTAGGAGTGAGCTGCAACTCACCGTTGAGATTTGAGTGAGCTTTTCTCACTTAATTCTCAATCAATTAGTCCCAAAATTGAAAGAGAGATTCCTTGAGGACTCTTCCAAATGAGACCGGCCATGAATCTTATTTTCTTCCCAATCTCCCATGTGAACGTATGAGAGATGTGGGTATCTCACATCCGCGAAATCATCGAGGCTTGAGAGCTTCTTTCCTTGGTTGGAGGGCCTCCTAAAGGCCTATAAAAGGCTCTACATCAAATTCCTCACCTCTTTAGCTTGTTTTTGGCCGGTTTCCCTCCTTCTTCCCTTCTCTCTAGCCAAATCCTCCACGAGCTCCGGTAACCTTCTTCGACTGACTTCTTCACCTATCGCCACAGACAATAGTTGGTGGGATCATCTTCCTCAAGCTCCTCCGCGCGTCGCAATGCCAGCGAGCGCTGCCCATACCCCTTCGTCTCTCCACTTCACCCACTGGAGATTTTGCCTTCCCCATGTCCGGCCATCACACCGGCGTGGGAATCCTCCCCTTTTGTCCAACTAGGTTAGCGTAGTTGGGTTTCCCTCTCCCCCTACTTTCTTTTCATCCCCTTAAACCTTCAATTCAACCCACGATCACCGGCCTCCTCCTCTGTCTTCCTTCGCTCTGGCCGAGCTTCGACTAGGCCGCGAGCATGCTACACACCTCCATTCGTTGTGCCAACACCTTCACAAGGATCGCCTCATCCACCCGCACCAAATCTCTCAAGAAATTGAGGGGATTACTCACTCACGCGACCCTCTGAACACACCCAGCGCAACCACCTTCTTTGTCACCGTTCACCCTCATCTATGCACGAAACACCCCACGGATGCCGCCATCACCTTTCACGCCCTACGGCGATCCTCTTGAGCATTTTAACGAGGGAATATACCCATATTTCATTTTTCAGGTCCCCTGCCGAAGCTCCGTCGCCGCACCATCTTCTCCGACCTTGTTCATCGAGCCGCGGCTGTGTTTTTCATCAAGACAACTCCCAGGTCACGCGGATACCCTCCAGGTCCATGCCCAGGTCCTCAATTCAAGGTTTCGACCTCAGCTGGTGCTCCAATTGGAGAAGGACTCGCAGCAATCGCACGCAAAGGAAAGCTGTAGTGGGATTTGTCCCACATCGGTGAAGGATGACTGCGCACGCACACATAAAGTGTTTTTGTGATTTGAGCCTTATCGCCCAGTCATTGAGGGCTCGGGTCCCTCATGCCCCATGCACCTGATAACTTGCTTATGCCTCACTCCTCGGTCACCACACACGCCTGGTGACCCTAGACACTATACATGACCCGGTTACCCGTGTATGGATTTGAATATGCTCTGGGTCTGTGAAGAGGAAGAGAGGAAATTGTGAGAGAGCAGGGGAGGGTTTTGCTCTCTGAGGTGTCTACCCTTGTACTTTGAAGACGAGAGGCCAACACTTAGCCTTTACGTGAAGGAGTGAAGGCTCTGAAGAAGAAGAGAAGGGTCGTGTCTCTGAATAAGGGAAGGTCTGAGGAAGAAGAGAGAAGGAAAGAAAGAAAGGCTCGTGCAGAAGAGAAGCTGTAGAGAAGCAGAAGAAGAGAAAGGCTTTGAGAAGCCTTGAGCCTTGTGCACTTTAAGTCATCTGATGGACCAATCCGTCATTTGATTGAGATTACTTGAATTACTGTTGCATAATTTGATTACTATAATTTACAATTTGAATTCTGATTGAGTAATTATATACATGCTTAATTAAGAAGATTAGTGGTGATCTAAATCATCATTATTTTTTATTCTCTTTTCTTTTTGTTCCATGCAATCTCTAGATACGTTGGATTTCATTGAATAAATAATGTGATAGGTTATTATTCATTAAATATCTACTTGAATTCTCAATTAATTGTGCTCTCTGTATTCGACCTTGGACTCCAATGTAGATTCTGAGTTTATAAATTTATCTGTTTGAGAGCGATTTCGGCTGCTATGATGATTACATCATTTAAGATATCAATCTCGCCTCAATAAACAGTCAATAAGTCCGTCAACAGTCAAACGATACTCAATGCATCCTTCTTCCTAAGCAAAGATAAGTAAAAATTTTCTATTTCATAAAATAGATGTTTATTGTTGTAAAAGTTATATACCGCTCATCTCCTCACCCGCCTGCGAATTAGTACATGGCGGGACTGAAAAACCCTCATGCATTCCTAACAAGCATATGCCACCCACATGGGACAGCTTACCAGTGGATACCACAATTAGAGCGGACCCCTGGGTCCCTTGTGAGCGTCAGCAACATGGGAGGAACCTTGACATTCTACTGTGGCTACCTCTTGAGGACCTAGGAAGTGCCTGGGCACTCCAGTCTCCTCAACGCCAATGGCGGGTTGAGATCGAGTTCAAAGTCAGGAACCGAATTCCCGCACTTCCATTAAGATTTATATTTTACTAATCAAATGTTTTTTAAGGAGACGGTTCATGACCAAACTCCCCCTCCCTCCCTCATGAGGTGAGCGGGCGAGCGATAACAATACAACACCTACCCCCTGGCACTACCGGGCGATAGCTGCTTGGGACAAGGGTGACCTCTACGCGAGGGCAAGAAAGAGAAAGAAGTGTACTATCGTATCGACACAGTCAGACTACGGGAGTAGGGGCATGTGATGTGAGATAAAAATTACGCTCACAAAATACGTCCAATCGGGTCGTGAATACGCTAAGTGAACTCACTTAGACTTGGTCTGCATGGGAAGGTGAGGTGGCACGATCTACGGAGCAGTTACGAGTCAACATTTTATCTCTTAACAACTCCCCATTTTATCTTTTAACAACTCTTTATTATATCTCTCAACAACTCCTTGTTATCTCCTAACAACTTCCCTCTTATGTATTTTATAACTAGCCCCTACCTACACATGATAGGAGGGGGAACTTGAACTGGAAGGGAGGAAGCTAAGGCTTTCAGCTTACCATCTGATATGCATTTTTTCTCCAATAGTGAAGATTGAGTGTGTTACGACCCGGTTCCTAAATCTCTACAGGACACAAGACCGGACTGACTCGACTGATCCCAAGATCCAGTCATCCAACGAGAAAGTAACCAAAAAGAAGGAAAGTAAACCACATTCACTATGCTAAGCAACTAACAGTAACAAATGTACAGTAGTAAAGAAGTAAAACTACTGCAGTACACACCACCACAACAGTAGAAAAGTAACCAGGTACAAGAATACAAAGTATAGAATGTAAGAGTAGAAATGTAAAGGTGCAAGAGTCTACTCACTACAACCGAAAGAAGTACAACAAAGAAGCTACAACTACTGGGCTCTATTGGGCCTAACACCCTCTGTAGCCGTAGGCTCTGGCTGCTCAACACTTGGACCTGAAAGGGGTTATGAGTACACAAAGTTAGCAAACGCTGAGTAGAGTGGCAACCAACTAACTAAAGCAGTAAAGGTGGATAGGTAGCTGTTATTTTTCAATTACTTTCTTTAACTAATTATTCTTTTTCATCACTTGATTTATTTATCAGGTCTCTTTCTTGATCTCAAATGTTCCTCGTGGGAACGATCTTGATTGCAGTCTTTTCCGAAGAGTAGAAGGCACACGTGGTGCTCTCCTGGCCGGGAGAGTCCCCCGTAGTGATCCTACACCCAGTCAACCTCCCCAAGGTCACGGACAGACGTAACGGTGACTATGGCACGCACGATAAGCGCACGGGTAGCTATCCCGCACTGGCACGCGGTCAGTCGTTTCCATTAGCGGGTGTGCCCAAAGTACAGCACGGAACCAGTATAGGGCATAGCCCTCTCAGTAACAGGAGTCTAGCCCCTCTTAGTAACCAAACAGGGGTCTCATCCCTCCACAGTCCGTGCACCCTCGCCTGACTACCCTGGTTTGCCCAGTGGGCCTAACAAGTTGGTGTAGGGCAACTAGTTGAATCCCGGGCCCTGTAAGGTGGCTAGTTCTCTCCCTACACTAGTAGCTCTCCCCGGTACTGTGTACTCGAGAGCCACAGAGTCAGTGTAAAGTGGCCAAACCCACCCTAGGTCTCAACCCGAAGGCGACAAGCACCCCTCTACACTAAGAGGTAACATGCGCTCCCCATGGTACCATGTACTCAAGGGCCAGCACACTTCTGAATACATTTCCAGATCCATTCCATTTATTTCTAGGAGCTCAATTCCTAATTTCCTGTAGGGTTCATGCTCATATTCCTCAGGCCATGCCCTACCAGGTTTCATCATTTTTATTTTCATTCTCATGTTATACATATGCAACTTGTATTTCTATCGTTCACATTTCCGTACACAGGTTATACACAGGTAGCTCGTATTTCCATCATTCACGTTACCATTATCAATTTATATACATGCAGCTCGTATTATGTCATTTAATGTATATAACAGGAGTTTACATGCAACAGTTTGCTAGCACAAGTACTTTACATTTCACAGGCAGCTGTTATTTATTTACAGGCAATTGTTATCATTCTATCTACTCATTCAAGACTGCAATTCAATCATCCATTACAGACACTTCAAGTGTTTTTCGTCCTATGATTCATGCCATATCCTAGGTTCTAATCATTCATTCCACACATGCATTTAGGTTTTAATTAAATTAAGGGGAAGCCACTCTACTAGTAAACCCAGGAGTAGTGGGGGCTTAAAAGGCAAGCTCACGTGCCTCAGCAAACTCCGAACCTGCAACGGAACGAAGTCCTATCACAAGAGAATATTCAGAACAGTATAGAAAGTCTTCTAACAAGTAGAGGAATTCATACGGGAAACGTCGGTATCTTATTTGTGGAAAACGGACCTCAAACGGATCATAAACGGGTCAAAAATAGAGTTTTAAGCTCAAATCAGACGTCTGGAATAACTTCCAGACGTCTTAAAAGTGTCCAGTGTCATACCTCAAGCCCTGCGCCAATCCTCAGACTCCCAGGAACTCTTCTGGGCCGTCTGGACCTAGCTCCAGACGTCCGACCACCTCTCCGGACGTCTGAAAGCTCTTCTGTCGTCTGGTATGTTGCCCAGACATCTGAAAAGCGTGGAAGGGCATGTCCCGCGCCTTCCCAAAGTGAATCCTACATGCAGATACCCGATCTTCTCAAAACGGACATGCAAAAAGGGATCGGCGAAGCGGCCTGCATGGCCGTATCCTTAAAGAAAACATACCTTCGCGAAGCCTTCTCCTCAGACGTCTAGCACCACCTCCAGACGTTCGCATCGTCGTTTGGAGGTCACTCCAGACATCTGATTCTGGGAAAAACCCAGAACCAGAATTTGCTTCCGTTGCTCCCGCTCTGCACGTGGCCGCACCGCGTCCCCTCGCTTGCAGCTCCGACTGCAGTAGTGTCAGGGAGGACCTCCCCGACGCACTCCTCTGCCTCGCGCACGCGCCGCTCTGGCCGTGCGCTCACTGGTGAGCTCCCACGCGATCTCATAAGCTCACCTCCTCCTCTCCTTCTCACGCCACTCCTCTACGCCGCTCTTGCGCTCTCGCTCACTCTGGGAAGAAGAGAGGAAGGTGGCTGAGAAGTGAAGAGGACGAAGGTGGGGGGAGGGGTTTTATAGATTAGGTTTAGGGTTTGCTGGGGATGGAAGAGAGAGAAGAAGAAGGGGAGGGAAAACAAGAGCACTGTCTGCACGCAGCACGCGTGCAGACAGATACGAGCTTGTACTTAAATTTTTCGATTTTCAGACGTCTAGGAATGTGTATAAACGTCAGACTAGATGTCTGAACTATAGTTCAGACGTCTTACCAAACGTCTGATCTAAAGTCCAGATGTCTTAAAAGGCTCAAACAGTACGGATCTTAACAGAGTGTTAGATTTCCTCCTCAGGCGTACACCTTTCAGGTAAAACTAAGTCAACAATCGTCGTATGTATGTGATTACTTGTTTATTTTTCTCTTGTGACTATGTTACGATTCGTATGTAAATAAATTTTTTTGATAACCTTCCGAAACTTATGAATAATACAAAATGATTATAAAGTAATTTAGCATTGGTAAAGAATGATTCTGGAGTGGTTTATTATTGATACAAAATAATTTTAAAATGATCTTACATTAATACAAAATAATTATAAAGATAATTTTACTATCTTACACTATTTGTAAAATAATTTTATTATTGATTTATAAATAGTGATAATTTTTCCAAGTAAAGATGAAATCTAATACACAACAATACTTTACATTAGTTTTTTTTACGTAAAGAAAAAGATGTGATGTTATGTTCAAATATAAATTTACTTTTTAATTACCTCACCTTCTTGCACCTTAAAATACATTTACTTTTACATTTCTATACTCCCATCCAATCATATATTTATTTTCCTAACGGTAACCAAAAATCAGCGAAGTTGGCATATCTGGTCCACGAAATCTGGAAATTTCTTAAACTCACGTTAATCCTTTGAATTCGGATTCTTTAGT
Source organism: Thalassia testudinum (assembly GCA_037157565.1). NCBI lineage: Eukaryota > Viridiplantae > Streptophyta > Magnoliopsida > Alismatales > Hydrocharitaceae > Thalassia > Thalassia testudinum. The sequence goes on from JAZHRO010000073.1 coordinate 137,482,106, forward strand.
TCTCATGTGATGCTACGTTAAGTGAAGGGCACCTTCTTTTATACCACCGTCTTACATTGTCGTTAGATTGATGACATCTACTGGATATCTGGACTCGTTGTATCGTCCTAACAAATGTTATTTCTTAGGAAAAATGTAAGTTAACATGCAGGTGCAAGTGGAAGTTGATGAGCTTTCTCTTAAATTAAATTATATTGATGATATTTAATTATAAAGTAAATTATATTGATGATATTTCGATGTAAATTAAATTATATCGATAATATTTAATTTTTAAATTAAATTATAGTTGTGATATCCGATTTTTTCAGTGGAGGACAAAGTCCAAACAACAAAGGGAAGTTTTTCCACAATTTCACCAAAAGGCAGTCGTCCAACAAAGAAAAAGCACCAGGAGTCCAACGTGGGCCCCATGGTCAGAAGTCCGCTTTAGTGGACCCCACCCCCGCTCCTAATCTGATAATTAATTTTGCATCTATTGTTTAATATATCCCGACACCTATGCACCCGTTTGTTTCATGGAAAAAATTTTGAGTCGAATAATAGAATAAATAAGGATGTTTAAGAGTAGATGAGGTAGATGTAGTTTATCCTGAATTTTAAAGTTTTTTCCCAAGATAATTTTATTTTGAAACAAAATTCGTTAAATGTAAGATAAATTATCATATCCTGCAAAATAAACAGGTCCCGGAGGAAAAGAAAAATACCAAATATCTGAAGCAGCAAATTAATCTCCTCTCCTCTTAGCTACCACGCCACAACAACGCAATATCTGAAGTGCGGATCACGGAAGCCTGTAGCGTCCAAATATGCTATGCCATCTAGTTCGCCCAGGAATAAAACCCGGACATACCAAATGACATATGTAGCACAATAAAATAAATCAAACAACAAAGAGCAAACAAATCCACCACTAAGGTAACACACTTGGTTGTTGCCAATTTATAAATCTCCCCCACCCATCCTTTCACTCCGTCTCCCAACCATATTTTGTAATGACCAATAGCTTCTTACTACTACCATAGTCGTTACAGGGCAATGATTGAAATCGCGGGGGGCCGGGGGGTGGTGTGGTGTGGGGGAAGAGATAGAGAGAGAGTGGACAGAGCGAGCTCACCTTTCTCAGCTCCCAACGTTCCTCCCACCACCACCACCATCGCTCGCGCTCTCTCTATCCTGTGGAAGTGCTTAGTCCTCCGCAGAATCTGACCATACGTTAGGTGCCCGCCCTTTGGACACCCCAATGGTTCGAGTTGGGTTCGTTGCTAATATCATATTGGAGGTTTAAAGGCCTTTTGTGGGAGCTTTTTTGTTTTTTTTATAATATAATTTCCTTTTTCTTTTTGCTGTCGCTTGCTTGCCTTCTCTCTTTGGTCTTCCTTTCACACCTTTCGATTTCCCATAGGAGGGAGTAGAGACCTGGGAAGACCCGGCCCTCACCTATGGCATAGTGGGGTAGAGGGGAGCAAAGGGAAGCTCTATACGCATCTCCTCCACTTCTCCTCCTCCTCCCACTCTCTTCTTCTTCTTCTTCTTCTTCTTCTTCTTCTTCCTGCTATTCTGGTGGTGCTTTTGTTCTTCTATTATGAAACCTCCCTGTGTAAATGGCTCGGATGATGTTAGTATGGGGGAATCCTGACATGGGTACCCCTTGTTTCCCAATCTTGAGTTGATACCTGTGTCCAGGAATCTGCTTTGCAAGGAAGAGGTGGTGCTATCTTTTGCTTTTGGATTGGGACATCCCCTGTGTGGGGGAGGGGAAACCAATGCTTGTGTTGGTGTCAGTGTCAACCCCATCCTCCTCCAATTGAGCCCATTTTTTCCCTTATTCTTCTCCCTCTTTCTTTTTTTAAATTTTGTTTTCTGGTGGTCAAAACACCATCCCACCTTGTTCCTTTCCCACTCTCATCCCCTTCTATGAGCTCCTCCTTCCCTACTTTCTGCTCATGCATTGATATCGCCACCTTGTTGTTGAGTTCCCCTCCCCCCTTTCTTTCCTTCTTACCCCCCCGCCATTCTGGTGGTAATCTAGGGTTTGCAGCTTTCTAGGGTTTTTGGTTGGGATGGAGGAGGTGGAGGAGGCCAACAAGGCTGCCGTGGACTGCTGCCACAGGGTGCTTGCCCTCCTGTCCCAGCCACAGGAGGAGCTGCAGTACAGGAGGCTGGTGGCTGAGGCCGGAGAGGCTGTTGCCAGGTTCAACAAGGTGGTCTCCCTCCTTAGCAATGAAGGCTTGGGCCAAGGCAGGTTCAGGTGCCAGAAGGGTGGGACCCCAATCCCACCATTGCCCTTCCACCACGGGCTGCTCCTCGAGAGCCCCGTGGCGCGTAGGGACGAGCCCTCCCCCCCACAGCTCCACCACCACCACCAACAACACCAGCAAAGACCCGTCACCACAAACCTTGTGGCCACCTCAGCACAGAGGGTGGATTGGAACCCCAAGATGCCATACCACCAGCACCACCCCCAGAAGATGTTCACGGAGAACCCGATGCTCGAATCGACTACGGAGCCGAATCCGAGTGCCCTCCATCTCGGCCAATTCGCGCCCTCCGCTCACTTGCACTTCCTCCATCAGCAGCCGCAGCAGAGTAGTAGCAGGAGCAGCCAGCAGAGGGTTCACCTCCAGCAGCAGCAGGTGAAGCTGCAGGACATGTTCAGGAGGAGCAGCAGCAGCATCAACCTCAAGTTTGATGGCTCGAGCCTCACGCCCACCGCTTCGTCCGCGAGGTCCTTTATGTCGTCGCTGAGCATGGAAGGCAGCGTGGGGAAGCTGGACGGGAAGTCCTTTGGCTTGATCGGCGCCCCGCAGTCGTCGGGATCGCACTCGCAGCACCCGCATCTCAAGAGGAGGTGTAACGGCGCCGCAGGAGGAGAGGATGGGAGCGGGAAGTGCACGACCAGCGGGAAGTGCCACTGCTCGAAGAGAAGGTTGGAAATCGTGTGGTGGTGGTTGATGTTTCGGAATTTATAGGGTTCTTGATTTGGTTGTGTTTGGTCTTTGCAGCAGGAAGTTAAGGCTGAGGACATCCATTAAGGTTCCTGCCATTAGTAACAAGCTTGCAGATATCCCGCCCGACGAGTACTCTTGGAGGAAATATGGCCAGAAGCCCATTAAAGGCTCTCCTCACCCTAGGTATGATTGCTTCTGTAAAATTAGGCATGTTGCCATATTTTAAGATATCATTATCTAGTCTGCCCTTTTGATGCTTGAATAGGTGGTCAGATATCATCAATTTCACATCTATGCACAAAGCTCACGTGGATTTAATTTATTTCTCTTGTTTCTGTTTGGTTTTGCCACGTATTCTATGCACAAGAAGTCCTACCCGAAGGAGACTAATTTTGATGGTGATAAACATCGAGGTTAATGATTGCACATCCTAGATAATTACGCAATTGTTCTCCTCTCATTGCATTTGATTTTAGGTTCACTGTAAAGAGGTCATGCATAACAAATCAATGCATCCTGATGGTATCGACCAGTGGCAGGTTTAACTGTTTTTTGTTCATTTCCCCACAACTATCTATTAGTTTTGGAGTTTTAGTTGTTCTTCAACTTTAATAGATTTTCAGCAACATTTCTGCGCTTTGTCTGGTATAACCTCCCCCTGCTTAATGGATTTAGTCCAGATGTAATTTCTTGAATTCTACATGGATGATACTGGTATCCCATGATTTTGAACATCGGTGTTCTAGCTATTATACCTGGACCATCTATAAATGAAAGTAATTGAAAATGGTATCCCACTCATCTTGAAAGCCTGATTCCCTTATCATCCTCTCCATTATCCATTTATGCTTTCCTTTCTTCCATTTTCCATTGTAACCCTCAGTTGGTTCCTCCATAAATCAATTGGCAGTTTCATGCATAGATTTCCATATTAATGTAAATAGGTTGAGTAATATTTTCTTGTCAAACAATGCATATGGCTTCCTGTGGTAGAAGGTGGCTTGTTGATAATGAGCTATCTTTCAAGATTCGCAAATTAGAGTGTTTGATAGTTTCCAGTAGTATTTGAAAATAGATTGATTGCCTTTTGAATTTTTTTTAAACCAGTGATTTGTTATGAGAGTTAGTAGTATCGTCAAACTTAGGTTTTATTTTGTCCAAGAATATGATGTTGTTGAGGACCAATATTTTCCTTATGAAAAAAAGAAACATATCAAGTCCAGATTAGCATTTTCTTAACAGTTTTATTTCACATCTCAGGTGTAGAGACACTTAAAAGTGACCTTGTTATCTTACCATTGTGCTTGTTCCAATATCTAAAAAACCAAACTAAAGTAGTGCTGGATATTCCTTTTTCCACCTTATCTGCAATTACATATTTTCTTAGTCTCCTATTGAATTTTAAGAAATGAAAATTTTTGTTAGAACAATGGAAAGACTTTTAGATTGAATAAGAAATTCCCTGTCTGTCATTATGTTAGTCTTTTTTATGGTCGAATGTGAGATCATTATCTATGCCTGACAGCGAGGATATGTTCTAAGATTTAACTGTTCAATTCTGGTTAGTAGATTCTCTCTAATATATAAAATTTCTGGAGATTCCTCCAGATGCCCCATCCATTTTCAATTGCCAATTTAGTTCTTTTCGAGTATCTATCTTTTTCTTAGTTCTTTCTACTATTTTACTGCTAATGAACCTATCTGGCATTCGCCTCCATTGCCTGGAAGTTTCTGATAGGTACCCTGGTTTTCCTTTTGAACTGTAGCTTTGCTTGGGATGAACAAATGGAACTGATCAAGTTTTCTTTATATGTAGTTCATTATGTGACTTCTTGTTTGTCATATTCTTCTTTCAATATGGTCAATGGTACTGGTTTGATACCTTATGATCATTGAATGATGTGCTTGGCTTTGCCATCTATAGCTAAAGTAAACCATCATGTCTACTTCCACGTTTGACTGTCCTGTTTCATGTGCTGAAGAAAAGCAAAAAAAAACATGAATGTAAGAAAGCAAAGGTGACTTTTTTGGTTTCCTATCTTGCTGACGTGGATGAAAACCTTAATTTCAGAGGCTACTACAAATGCAGCACCATGAGAGGTTGCCCGGCCAGGAAGCATGTCGAGAGATGTTTAGAGGACCCATCTATGCTCATAGTAACCTACGAAGGCGAGCATAACCATGCCAGGCCGCCGTCTCAATCTGCACAGACTTAGAAACATTCTGGAGTTTATTTCATGCTGATATGTTAATATTTGAACCAAGTTTTTGTTACGGTTGGTTCCTGTAGAAAGGGGTCTATGTGTCAGGAAACGGGAAACACAGTTTACTGGTAAAGGATAGCATTCTAGGTTCATGCAGGTATTCCCTCCGGGGGGGGGGGGGGGGGGGGGGGTTGTGCAGGGATCAGGACAGAACTACTCGAGACAGACACGTCGCTAAACACTGCTCGAGAAAGAGCAAATTGGAAATTTGGACAACTCATTCTGATGTAAGAACTCTTTCGGATGAATGCAATGCCTTTAGGTCCATCAATTTCTTGAATTTCTGTGCTACACACCCTTTGCTTTTGCTCGGTAGTTGTTATGTGGATGATGTAGTTCTTCTTGTTTATTTTGAGTAAATGTATATAATGTCATTACTGGAATTAAGATAGATAGAAGTAAGATTGAAATGGTTCGAGTCAGATTTGTCAATTCATAATTATGAGTTTGAATTGGTTCAGTTTTTATTGGTTTAGGATATATGTTTTTTTTCTTTTTAATTTGCACCGTTCTGGAGTGAGGAAGTACCTGAGAAGTTTAAATTAAAAGTGTGTTTTAAAGTCTTATATCAAGATAAGATTGATGAAAATATAAAAAATTACAAAAGAGCAAAGAAAGAAGTAAAGAAAACATTTAGTGAAGTAAAGAGAAAATTTGAGAGTATTTTTATAAGACATTTGATTTTAAAGAAGGTAAAAAAGATATCTTTAAGTTACTTAAAGTAAGAGAGTGGAAAGTAAAGGACATTACACATATAAGATATATTAAGGATGAAGAAGGAAATGTGCTTATAGTTATTGATGATATAAAGATAAGATGGAAAAGATATTTTCATAAGTTTTTTAATGAAAAATAAAAGAATGAAATTATCTTAAGGGAGTTAATCAACTTTGAAGATTATATGAATCGAGTAAGTTATCGAAAGATACAAAAGAAAGAAGTAGATGAGGTTTTGAAGATGATAAAAAGTTGGAAGGTTGTTGGGTATGATGATATTTCTATGGACGTTTGCAGAATGATGAGAGAACGGGATATAATTTGGTTCACAAATTTATTTAATACTGTTTGGAGAGGTAAGAAGATGTCAGAGGAATGGAGGAAAAGTTTTGTGGTACCTTTATACAAAAATAAGCGTGAGATATAAGTTTGCTCAAATTATACAGGTATTAAGTTGATGAGTCAGATGATGAAACTTTAGGAGAGAATAATTGAAAGAAAAGTGAAGTCTCAGTGGCAACTGAAAATTAGTTTTGCTTTATGTCAAGTCGGCCTACTATTGAGGCAATACATCTCTTGAGATGTACGATGGAAACATACAAAGTCAAGAAGAAGGATTTACATATGATTTTTATTGATTTGGAGAAGGTATATGATTCTGTCCCAAGAGATATCTTGTGGAGAATTTTGGATAAGAGACAAGTGCCAGTTTTATTTATCAATCTCATAAAGGATATGTATTATGGAGCAACAGCTTGTGTAAAAATTAAGTATGATTTGATGGACTACTTTGATATTATCATTGGTCTGCATTAAGGATCGACTTTAAGCCCTTATCTTTTTACCTTGGTCATGGATGAGTTGACGAAGCATATCCAAGCTGAGGTATCATGGTGTATGCTTTTTGCTAATGACATTGTGTTGGTTGATGAGACGAGATGGAGTGAACAGAAACTTGAGTTTTGGAGAGAAGTCCTGAAAGATAAAAGATTATGCATAAGTAGGACAAAGACTGAGTATATGGAATGCAAGTTTAGTAGTAGAGGGAACAATGAAGGGATTGATATAAAAATTGAAGAAGAGTGCACTCTAATGAAAGATGTTTTTAAGTACTTGGGATCAATTTTCCAATAAGATGGTGGAATTGATGGAGATGTTATACATAGAATTAATGCAGGGTGATTGAAATAGAGGGATGCATCTGGTGTTCTCTGTGATAAGAGGTTTCTTTAAAAGTCAAAGGAAAATTATATTGAGTTACGGTAAGACCAACCATGTTGTACGGTTCTGAATGTTGGGTTATCAACTATATGCATGTATAGAAGATGTCTGTGGCAGTAATAAAGATGTTAAGATGGATGTGTGGTCATTACAAGAAAAGCTGATATTTCGAATGAGATTATTAAAAAAAAGTTTAGGGTGGCACCGATAGAGGATAAAATGAGGGAGACACGTCTAAGGTGGTTTGGACATTTATAGAGAAGGCCACTAGATGCTCCAGTTAGGAGATGTGAGAAGATGGAGACTGAACCTGCTAAGAGGAGGTGAGGAAGACCAAATAAGTGTTGGAAGGAAACTATTAAACATGATCTCAATTAATTTAATTTAAGTTATGAAATTACTGAAAATTGATCTATGTGAAGGTAAATAATGCATATAGCCGACCGCACTTAGTGTGGAAAAAGATTTGATTGTTGTTATAATTTGCACTGTTCTATTTCTGCCAAACGTTAGTTTGTTAAAGTTTGATGTTATCATTATTATTAATTTCAATTCCATTTTCCAATTTATGTAGTATTATGAACGAGTCCTTGCTGCATGAATCTCCTAGTCTGATTTTCCTTTGTGATCCTCGTCATGCATCATGTCTTGTGGCTTGATCTGGGTCAAAACCAGCCCAATTTAATAATGTCATCTTCATCATTGGCATTGTTTGTGATACTTTTGGCACATGAAAATCTTATTGTCATCAAAATTACTTATGAAGTGCAGATTGATTGTATCAGGTCTACTGGATTAACGGTGATGTTGAATCTCCTTTTGAAAGTTCAAAAAAGCTTTGAGTCTGAAAAGAAAACAAAAATGAAAGTTAGTCCAAGCCCCTTTTTCTCTGCTTTATCCTTTTTCCACGTTTTCCACTTTCAGTAATTACCTCGGTCATTGGACTACCTCCACTTCTTGGAAATGTCGTTGAAGGTGTCACCATAAACCACATATTTTACCTGGTGGATTGTGTTCAATTGTGGAAATCATTCTTCTAAGTGGGAAGACAAACTCCTTTACTTGGCTTTGAGATCTAGTTTACTTGGATGGTTAATCTCTTAAGGTCTAATTTACTTGAGTGGTTAACCTCTCAAAGGAGGAGTTAACCCCTATTTACTTGACTACTTAACCTTCAATTTGTTAACCTAGGTTTATCCATTTTAACATGGGTTTGTCTAATAACAGTTTCAATTGATGTTAGTCAAATCCGTGTTAAAATTTTATACCACTTGTGTCTTTGACACCCCTTATATTTTATATACTTAACACCACTATTAAGTAAACACCACAATAGTTAACACTGCAACTTAACACTAATTCAAGTAAATACAAATTGATGTTAACACCACTCTGTAAGTAAACACAATTGCGGATTAACATTAGTTTCACATTTCTTAACACCTCTTTGTTAATCCTTCAAGTAAACTAATCCTAAAAGAGAGGTTAACCCTCGTTTACTTGACTACTTAACGCCTCATTTGTTAACCTTGGTTTAGCAACTTTAACATGAATTTACCTACCACCAGTTTCAATTGGTATTAGCTAAACCTGTGTTAAAATTCTAAACCACTTATATCTCTGACATTCCTTATATTTTATATACTTAATACTACTACTAAGTAAACACCATAAATGTTAACATAACAACTTAACATCAATTTAAGTAAACACAAATTGATGTTAACATTACACCGCAAATAAATACAATTACGGGTTAATATCAGTTTCATATTTCTTGATACTACTTTCCTAATCTCTCAAATAAACTAGCCCTGGGTGCCAAGTCAAGTGGAATTCTATATGAAGGCGATCACAAACTAGATTTTAATTAATTTGAACGAGTTTGGAAGCGTGGTAATTTGTGAAAGTGCTCCAACTGTGCTATTATTTCTACTTCTTCTTCTTCTATCCAGAGTGCATGATATTTCGGCTAATCCATTAGAGTATGACGTGGTTGAGGAAAGATAAAAATAAAATCTTCCATCAATTTCTCTCATAGATAAACTAATGAGAAGTACTAGAGCTCAATTTTATTACTCAAGAAAAATAGAATAAGCAATCTGTATTAACGAGTGCGAACAATCATTGGACCTAGATCTTTTGCTGCTTTCTGTACCATATTGATCTGCAAAAGGGTGAAAATAAAATGGAAAAGAGATTCCAATGGAGAGAGTTGGACAAGAGATTCAAATATTAGGTCCTTTTGAAATTTGAGAAAAAAAAAAAGGGCTTTGGATCGATACACACAAGGGAATTTTGGTGGGGGCTTTGATGATGACGGGAAGCACTACTATTTAGAGGAATGGACGATTATATCTGCTACCAAAGTGAGAGGTTTCATGGATACGAGGAATGTTAATCAAGCTTTTTTGCTGAAGCAATCATGGAGGATTGCAAATCAGGAAAGTACTTAAGTTTTTGAAATTGTGGAAGCTAAATACTTTGCACGGGGGACTTTTTGGGGGGCATGTTGAAAGGGGAAATCATTCAAACTTTGGGAAGAAATGTGGAGTTTGAGGGAGAAGCTGATTAGGAATACATTGTGGTCGACTGGGAATGGGAGAAAGATACGTCTGGAGGGATGTGAGAATTGATAGCCATTAGGAAAGTTTGATGCCTAAAGTGAAGAATTTCGAGACCGCTACTTGCACAGAGGAACTCATTAATGAAGATGGTGCCTAGATCAGTATTTTATGTAGAGGTCAAGCAAAATAATATGTACATGCAACCAAGGAAGATGAAATGATTTGGAGTCCTAATTGCAAGGGCCTCTTGTTGGTCAAGACAACATACAATGCTTTGTATTAGAGGCTATCGATCATAGTGGCATGTTTTGTAAATTTGAGGGAATCTCAGTATTGCTTGAGAGTCACCTTATACACAATTGTTCTTGATTCACCTCTCCTCTCCTCTCTTCCCTTTCTTCTACGCTCTATCTCTATTTTGTAGCTACTATGATGGTTGTTTAGCTACATTTATATGGTATTAGGGCCAATAGTTCTCTGATGTTAGAGATGTTGAGCTGTGGACCTGGGAATGTCTCCAGCAGTCTCTCCCCCATTTCATCAACTTTGGCTATTCCTTTGAATGTTTAGCATTTTATTTCTTACAAATTGAACAATTCAAACTATACTCTATGGAACGAACAGATTACACCTCTCCTGTATGCATGTGATTTGTATGGCTTCATTGATGGCTCAACCTCTACTCCCTCAATCGAGAAAGATGACATAGGTATCATTATTCTCACTAATGAATATTTGCAATGGAGTAGGAAGGACACGCTTGTTATGAGCTAGATTTTGGCCTCAATTTCTGAAGATATTTGTTCCCAATTTGTTTACCATCCTTCTTCATGTGACTCTTGGGTTTTTCTTGAAATATATCTCTCTTCCCAATTAAAGTCCAGGATATTTCAATATAAGGATGAACTTACTTCTATTAAGAAGGGCAATTTATCAATTAGTGAATATACCAACAAAGCAAAAGCTATAGCTGTGAATTTTGCCACTGCTTTGGGAAAACCCATAGATAATGATGAATTGGTACTTGCCTTGCTTAGTGGCTTTGGTGCATATTATGAGTCTGTCGTGACTTATGTTACAAGTTGCCTAGATCCCACTTCATATGAAGAATTAATTGGTCATAACAACTGATTAGATATCAATCTATTACTAATACTTCAGTCAATATGACCATTAAAGGTCGTGGAAACATACTCATGGAAGAGGAACATGGTGTTCCAGAGGCAGACCACCATTTGTTGCTAACAAGGGAGCGAGGATGCAATTTCAACCCCAACAATACTTAGCCTCCTTGATATAGAACAAACACAAATCCTTGTTAGATTTGTGGTTGCATTAATCACATAGCCATGATTTGTTTCTACAGATTTGATCAAGACTATTGGTCTCCTTTCCTTACAGCTAATTTAGCTGATGCTATTTCTGCCCTTACTCTTCGACATCTAGATTTATGTGCTTCCCATCATATTACAAGTTCTATCTGAAATCTTGATATAAATACAAACATGATGGCTCAGATGTGGTGCAATTTGCTAATGGTCAAGGTGTGCACATTTCTTACATTGGAGCTTCCTCTATTTCTCTTCCTTCCACCACTCTCCATCTCAATGGTATTTTACATGTGCTTGACGCAAAGACAAATTTATTATCTATACAAAAGTTTGCTTTTGATAATAATTGCTTTGTCATTTTCAATCCTGATGATTTTCTTGTAAAGAAACAAGCAACAAAGAAAGAGATTCTTCGAAGGCATGCTAAGCATGGTATTGATCATCTCTGGTTTCCAACAAAGAAGCTACATGCTGCTAATCACTTCTTCAAATTTTGTCTCTCTTTCAGCTGAAAAAGTTCCCATCCAAATGTGGCATCAAAGGCTGGGGCATGCTAACTATGATGCCATCAAATCCTTAATAAATAGCAGTGCTTTGACTACTTCCTCTCTTAAATTTCAGAATCCTTGAGAAGTTTATATTCGGGCAAAGGCTCATAGATCACCTTTACCCCCAATGCTTACTGTCAATGCTACACCTTTTATTTCCTCCATCATCTTGTTGCCTTATGATATGACTTACGTGAATAAAAAATGCATCTGATGGAAATATAGAATAAATTCATATAATTTGAATGTAATACTAATTTCCACGTTCACCACATTGCTTTTGCTATCAATCATCGATATCTGGTGGAGTATTATCTTCACTAATTTTTTGATGCTCACTAAATTCAATCACTGTGAATATGGCCATTCAAATGTAATGCACTTGTTGGAAATATTTCACTCTTAGAATAGTTATACTTCTTTGATAATTTTTGAGAATGTAGCTAACCAGACATTTGCATTTGTTGGTGAATGCATTTAATGCATGTTTCTTCCTTCCAGAGTTCCTCTCTTATTATACCAAGTTTCTACGTTCCCAATCTGCATGGAACATCAAGTTAAACATTCACACACAATATAAGCTCCCACATCAAAACTTGTAGGGTAGGTTCCTACGTGCACAAATTATTTCAATGAAGAAAGGAACTTATCAACAATCTATAACAACATCAGCATTTTGTAGAATTTTGAAGATATAAAAAAGTGCGATAGCAATTATGTGTCTTAACAAAATAGCAGACACAAACTACCAAAGATATGCTTGTAGATATACACAACACAAATATATATAGAAGAGAGACAATTATAAGAACAATTACACGAAAGACACGCACATCACACAAACCTCCATATAGACAAATATATACACACTCACATGTTACACATTATAAACATATACATATATGAGGCATTTAATCAAACATCTTTCATGAGATACAGGATGAGAGTTAAATGTTTTGTAAACATGTATAGGTAGTAGGTAGGGACTATAGGAGGATAAATGTTAAGGTATCTACACAGCAACATCAATAGTAATAGCTGCTGATCAGAGAAGGAAGAAGGAAAATATTGTTTGAACAAGGGTGAGTGATGCTTGTGCACAACACCCACTCGAGCTGCATTATTTATAGACTCAATGGCCTAAAGGTTTATTATAATTCCTCCATTCTAATTTGGTTGTGTCACAAATGAATGAAGTGGCACAGTTGTTATTCTATTGAGCGGTTGGGATATTTTTAGGCCGTCACCAACAACACCCCCCCACCCCATATATGTTGTGCCGACCTTATCACAGAGAAGTAGTGGAGGTGTAGAGATTGAGAGGTGTACTTCCTTCATTAGAGATTATAACTAGACTAATTCTGTTGCGGTGTCACCGATGGCTCGATATTTTGCCTTGTTTGAGGAGTGTGTGACACTCAATTATTTCTTGGCTTGCCAAGAAAAATTATTTGGTTGTTGATTTTCTGTCAACTATACAACTTGCCCGATCCACGTCAGTAAAGGCAATCAATTGACCAGAATAATTGGTGGTGTGGAATACGTCATAAGAAAAAGTGCCTTTAATGTAGCGAAGTATGTGCTCGAGACATTCAAAGTGAGCCTCAGTGGGAGAGTGCATTAATTGGGATAGGCGATTAATCGGGAATGCAAGGTTTGGTCTCATTAATGTGGCATATTGATGGTTTCCTAAGACTTGGCGATATTTAGTTGGATGTGGTAGTGTAAGACTTGATGAGTTATGTAGCATACTCGAGACATTGATTGCCATGGGTGTTCGTAAAGGATTGACACCATTGAACTTAAATTTAATGAGTAGGTTAGTTAAATATTTCCGCTGACATAAATGAAGGCCTTTTGGAGAGTGTGTGAATTCCATGCCTAAGAAGTATGATGGCAAGCCTATCTCGTAAACATGGAATTCTCTGTGAGGAGGTTGTAATGAAGTGTTCATGGGAGCTTTAGAAGAGCCTATAAGTAATATATCGACCACATAGATTAGCATGTATATTACATGAGTGAATAATTATGAATGAATAGTGAGGTGTCTGTCTTTGAACTGGAGAAACCGTTGAGTTCAAGAAAGTAAGTCAGTCGACGAAACCATGCTCTTAGAGCTTGACATAAGCCATTGAGAGATTTTTGCAATTTACATACATAGGAAGGATAATCTCAACTCATAAATCCTTAAGGTTGAACCATATATACATCTTTATCAAGAATGCCATGTAAGAAAGCATTGTGAATGTCAAGTTGTGTAATAAACAACTGTTGATCAGGGCCATACTCAAGAGAAGTCCGACAGTAGTTGGTTTATAATGGGACTAAATGTTTAGCAAAATCCAAGCTTTCAATTTAATGAAAACCTCTGAAATGACCCTTTCCTAGAATCGTGTGACGTTTCTGAAAATTTTTTTAGGGGTATTGGAGCAATTTTAAACCCCTTTGGTTTTAGTTGAGGGAATTACAAGGGAGAAAGAAAACTTGCGGGGGTGCCCTCACAATTTTCCCATCCCCACACCCCAACCCACAACCATCTCACCCCTCCATCGTACCTCACGCCATCTACCCCATTCCTCCCTACTCCTCCCCATTCCCGCCATACTTCACACCATTCCCTCCCCCACACCCTGAACTCCAAAAAAACCCCCCTCCTCCTCCATTGGCACATCACACAATAGTCGAGCGAGAGGAGGAGAGGGAGAGCGGAGGACCGAAGGAGTATGGAGGAGAGGAGTGTGTGTGGGAGAGTAAGGAGAAGCGGCAGGAGAAGTTGCTGCTGCGGGGGTCGCTGTCGTTGCAGCAAAACGTAGGGGAGAGAGAGCTTACAAATGATTTTGAGGAATCATTTTTCCGTAGAATTAGACATCTGGCCAGATGTCCGGAGGTAATCCCATACGTTAGATAGCGCATAATTTTCAGTCATTATTCCCTACCAAGTTCTGACCTTGCATGCATGTGTCAGAGGTTGGAAAGGATGCTGACACGAGGATCGAGGTGGTTCCGGACGTCTGGGAGTGTTGCCAGACGTCTGAAGACCCCCTCAGACGTCTATAAGGAGTTCCAGACATCTGAAAATGACGTAGAGAGCAAGGTGAGTCACTAAGTTCATTTAAGACATCTAAGACTCTTCCCAAACGTCTGATTTTGGTCAGAGTTGGTATTTTTGGGCCTGTTCAGGGCCCAAAAGAAGTTGGTTTCTCGCAAATGAAATATCGTTGGTTTCCATTCGAGATTCTCTACATAATGGTATAGTGTCTATGCAGCTTTTGAGCTCATATGACATGTTGGTTAATGTGTAGGTCTCCAGTCCGTAGTGTACACGGGACCTACGGAGACATCGAGAGCTATTGTACGAGCCCCCATTCCATCCGGTTACCCTGGTAGAGTGGTTTTCACCTTAATTCCGGAGTTAATAATTAAATTGCATGCGTAGAATTATTTGAACCGTAGGTTGTGAGATGAACCCTAGGACTTAAAAGAGACAAATGCATGCTAATTTAGAATATATTCGATTGAACTCTAGGTTGTGAAATGAACACTAGGGTTGAAAGAAATGCATGTGTAGTTAATGAATGATTGGGTTACCATGATGCTTCCTAAAAAGAAATAAATCATGAGCTGCTTGTACTACCTGTAATGAACCATGTCATGAATGGAAATACATACCTGTACTGTGTAATCGATGGTGAAATTTGAGTTGCCTATTCTATATGTAATGAACCAGATATGGAAATAAGAAAGTCCATGTACGAACCCTACAGCGAATTTAGAAAGAAACCAAGAATACAGCAGTACGGAAAACCTGATGGTTTTGGAACATGTTGCCTATGGGCGGCTATTCGGATTTGGTTAAGGGAAGTGCACTAGCCCTCGTATACCAAGGAGAGCAATTGTCCCTTTAGTGTGGAGAGTGAGCTAGCCCATGTGTACGCAGTACCGAGGAAAGCGATTGTCTTGCGTACGTGGTACCAAGGGAGCCACTGTCCCTTTAGTGTAGAGGGGAGCTAGCCACCCCTTAGGTTGAGACCCAGGGTTAGGACTAGTCACTCTACACTGACTCCTGTTTGGCCCTCACGTACGTGGTACCGAGGTGAGCTACTTAGTGTAAAGGGGAGCTAGTCGCCTCTTGGGTTGAGACCTGGGGTTAGGACTAGTCACTTTACACCGACTCCTATTTGGCCCTCGCGTACGTGGTACCGAGGTGAGCTACTTAGTGTAGGGAGGAAGCTAGCTGCCCCATGGGGCCCAAGGTTAGGACTAGCCACCTTACATTAACTCTTG
Source organism: Thalassia testudinum (assembly GCA_037157565.1). NCBI lineage: Eukaryota > Viridiplantae > Streptophyta > Magnoliopsida > Alismatales > Hydrocharitaceae > Thalassia > Thalassia testudinum. Next base: position 137,497,989 of record JAZHRO010000073.1, read on the forward strand.
TTAGGCCCACTAGGTGAACCTAGTTAATCAGACCAGGGTACGCGGACTGTGGAGGGGCGAGACCCTTGTTCAGAGAGGACAAGGCCCTGTGCTGTACTTTTGGGCATACTTGCTAGCGGAAACGACTGACCGCGTGTTAGTACGGGCTAACTACTCATGCGCTTGTCGCGCGTGCCATAGTCACCGCTACATCGCGACCGTGACCTCAGGGTGGTAGACCGAGTGTAGGACTACCACAGGGGACTCTCTCTGCCAAGAGAGTGTCACGTGTACATCCTGCATTGCGGGAAAACTACAAGTGAGATCTTAATTGAGATAGTTTCCTTAGGGAACAAGAAGATTTAGCAATGTTATGGATCCTGATTAGAGTACTCGACTCATAAATGCATAAATGAGATAAACGAAAACGAATGATAATGTATAACCGGCAATGTATAATTAGCTAGTTGCTTGTTTAATTATGTTTAGTTGCATGTAAATGACTTAACCACCACTCTACTCAGCGTTAGTTGACCACGAATTTCTATAACCATGTTTAGGTTAGGGATTTGAGTAGATAGCGCCACCAGCTGCTAAGGGCGCTGGGCCCAGTCAAGCCTAGCCGTAGTCCTTCCTTCTTTTCTGCTGCAAAGTTTGGTTAGTAGTGAATAGCCTGTAGACTATTCTATTATGTTCGGTTATATTTCTACCAGTTTCTGTTGTGATGGCTATGTTCAAAACTATACTTTTTCGCTTGTGCCATGTTATATCCTTGAGATATACTGTTCTGTTTCCTTTACTGTCTCTTGCATACTTTCTGCTTAGTTACATTGCATGTGTGGTTGTAGAATGAGTGTACATTTGCTTATTTCTCGTTGGACCACTGGGTCTTGGGGTTCGTCGACGCGAGCTATTCTCGGATTCTGTAGGGAGCCAGGAATGAGTCGTGACAACCTCTAACGTTTGACGACTAGGCGTGCTTAATTTGTAGTGGTCAATATGTTTGTTTGGTTTTAATTTAATGCGATATATCCACTTCTTGCCAACAAGATTCATGGAAGGATCGATGAGAGCATTGAATTTCTTGGTCATAGCATCAACCCAGTGGGAGTATTTTGCAGCTTGAGTGAATCATGTAGGTTCTTGTTCAATATATAAATGTTGTAATTTAGATGGTAGTGGATGTTGATGGGCCAAATAAACCTTCTTCTTGACAATGCCATGCATAGAGTGAGTCTCCATGGTGTGAGTTCTCTAAGGCATGGCAGAGGTTGTGGGCAGTGGTGCGAGAGGGGTAATATAGTTGCGTGAAGGGGATGTGGATGAGGATAGTGGTGGGGAAGGACAGTGGGTGGGAGTGGTGGTTGGAGGGTGGTACGGTGGTGGAGGTTCATGGGGAGTGGTAATTAGGGAAACTGGAGTTGGATTATGTTGGGAATGAGATGGAGTCAGGTTAGTAAGAAGGGGGTTTCGCGGAATAGGTAAGAGTTCAGTATATTGTGGTGGAGAAGGTGATGTTGAAGGTGGAGGTGTGGATGCTTTGAAGCAAAAGAGGGTTCCATCAAAGTCAACATGTTTGGAAATAATAAATTTTTTTGTGGTTTGATTTAGGTAGTGATAGGCTTTATAATGTGGTGTGTAGCCTAAGAATATATGAAGTGTGGATCTTGGATAAAGCTTGTGTTTATTGCAAGGTCACAAAAGGGGGTAGCAGGCACAACCAAAGGTTTGAAGGAAAGTGTAGTCAGGATTAGTATTAAACAATAGTTTGTAGGGGGAATTATTAATGGTTATTGGAGATGGTAGGTAATTAATAATTTAAGTAGCAGCATAAAAGGCAAATGGGTAATACCTCATAGAGTCTAGCATGAGTTAGAAGAGCCAAGGCAACCTCAATGAGGTACCTATTTTGACGTACAACTGTTTCATTTTGTTGAGGACAATATGGAGCAGAAATTTTGTGAAGAAACCCATTTTGTTGCCACCATAAATGACCATCTGTTTATATGGATTTTATGGAAACATTAAGCTGAATTGTGACATAATTTTGAAATCGTTGGAATGCATTGAAGACTTGATCCTTGGTGGATAAGTTAAAAACCCATGTAAATTTGAAAAAATCATCGATAAATGTGAGGGACCTTGATGAGATAACACATGGGACATACACACATCCGAGAATATTAATGCAAATGATGCATTACTAATAGAATCTGAACATAAGCGACGTTGTTTTATGAAGTTTTGCTTGTTGGCAACGCATAGATGCTCAAATTTATTGTCAAAAACAAGTAATTGAAAATTGTAGATAACATGCTTGATAACTTTAGTGCTGGCATGAGCAAGGCGATTATGCCAAATTTTAAAGGGAGCTTTGACTAAGAGAAATGTGGCTAGTGACATGGGGAGGCTCTGAGATGTATTAGTAGTAAAAGCAAGTTGGGAAGGTAGCCATATTTGATATAGACTGGGAATGACCTTGGGAAGGTTAACCATATTTGATATAGACTACGAATAGCCTTGCCTTTAAGAAGATGCTTCGCTATTGTTAAATCCTTGATCACGAGAAGTCTAGGATATATCTTGAAGTAGACATTGTTGTCATTAGTAAACTTGTTAATGGAGGGTAAATTTTTAGTGACATCAGGAACATATAACACATTATGCATATATAGCGATTTAGTAGATGTAGGAATGCATTTGGTACCAACATGAGATATGGACAAGCCATTGCCATTTACAAAGTGCAGTTCATTTGTACACGAGTATTCATTTGACAAATCAAGGTTTGCAAGTTGATTCGTGAGATGATGAGTAGAATCGAAAAAAGCGTGCTAGACATGGGGTGAAGTAGTAGTGGTTGTGACATTAATTTGGGGTAAAGGATCAGTGTGATCATACCTATAATAGCAATTGGGGGCAATATGATTATTGTGCCAACAGATTTGACGGATGTTGGAGAATTTGGTTGCATTCCCATGGCCTCTTTCACAAATGTTATATGATGCATCACATCTAGAATAATTATTTGGGGCATTGGTGGACTTAAAACCACATCTTGAGCGATTGAACCTTCCCTGAGCACCATGGATAAAGCCACCAAGACCTCAGGTATTTTTGGCGGCAACGCTTACTGCAATTAATTGCTGATAACACTGTGTTCCTTATTCATGACCAAAGAGAAGTCCAACGATAGGATCATAAGTGAGAGTGTCTACTTGACTTGTAAGAAGTGTGACTGTTGATTCATACTTAGGGCTCAAGGCGTTAAAAATAATAAGAATGAGATCATCATCAGATAGGTGCACTAGAGGGGGGTGAATAGTGTGGGATAAAAAATATGTGGAAATAAAATTAAAGTCACACAAACAATATTCACATCAAGACATAAGGATATTTAGGTGAAAATCCAACCCGGGTAAAAATCATCACCTAAGCCTCTTGACTTAAGATTTCCCGATCGACCAAGTTGATCAAATCGACTTACCATGTAACTTAAACGAGGGTGACACAACCTCAATACAACCACATTACTTTATCCAAGGGTAGTGTACCTCAACACCTCTTCTTCACGAAGAGTATTTTGTCTCACGAAGAAGACGAGAATTTACCACATGAATACCCAACTAAAAACAAAAGTACAAATGACCTATAGAGCCCCAAATATAATTTTAAACCTAAGCTTCTGTAGGCAAAAGGTCTTCTGAAATGACCCTTCCAAGGACCGTTGGGAGTTTTCCGGAAAGTTAAGGATGTAAACGCGAAATTTTTTTGACTCTTTAAGTTGAGTGTGTGGATTCTTTGGGAAGAAGAGAGTTATTTAGGGGGGAACGCCGTAATTTTTCCCTCTCTCCTCTCCCTCACCCACACACATTCATGCAGACATGCACACACACTTTTCCCCCCACCCCAAAATCCTAACACCCCACTCCAATTTAACCCCTCCATCCCACTCCATCTCCACACCACCACCTTCATCTTCTCCCTGCCGGTGGCCACCTTCTTCCCTGCCCCCCAACCGCAGCGAGTGGAGAGGGAGGGGAGGGACAGGATGAGGAGGAGAAGGAGAGAGGGTAAGAGTGTGAGTGAGGAAGAGAGTGTGTGCGTGGGAGTGTGGATGAGGGAGATAGGAGTGCGGCCAGGAGCCGTGGGAGCTCGGGGAGTGTGGGTGCATGGTGGACGAGCACGAGCGGGGGAAGCCCACGCGCGTAAGCACCTTGCTACTGGTGCGACTCGAATAGGTTTAGTTAATATGGTGATATTATCGTTAAAATTAGTATAGTGAGTTAACTTAAATCGAGTCTAACCAGCTTCGCAAAAATTTTTTAACTTGGCCTACTTGATTTTATCTTGGTCGCTTTTAGGCCCAGGGTCTATCTCAGGGAGGCGGGAATTTAAAGGTCAAGGAGTTTCTACGCCTTTCCTAAAACGTATCTCTTCCTTTCGTTTATTATGTTTTTGGTTTTTTCTATTTTTTAGATTTTTTGTTGGTGATAATGTTGTCCTTGAGGTACACCCTCAAAATTAAGTCTTTTACTTTGAGCCAAATGGTTCTTAGCTTGTAGCCAACTCGGGGTTTCCAAAAATCGATCTTGTTATTCGCAAGACTGAGTACCTGCAAGACAAGAATTATCTTTTCTCTTTTACTTTTTTTTTTTATCTTTTTAATAGCAAGAAATAAAAGATAAAATAAAACAAGGTAGGTTGCTAGAAAAGAAAGAAATACCTAGCTTAGTATATGTATAGATATATAGTAGATACAGAATATATATATATGTATATAGTTATATATTATATATAAGGGTGGAGGTGGAAGTGGAAATGGAATGTAGCACAGTGTCAAGTTGGTCCACGTTTAGTAAGATGCAACCAACAAGACTGAGTGCCGCGTGAAGTGTGAGCGGATGTGTGGGAGTGTGTGTGGAAGTGCTTCCTTTGCGCAGATATCGGGGAATATCAACAACTGGTGTAGATATTCCCGCGATATGATGCGCGGTGGAGGGACTAGTGCATGGGAGTATGGGAGGTGAAGTGTATATATGGATATGGGTAGGTGGATGTGTGTGTATATATATATATATGTATGTATGTATATATATATATATCTGTGTGTGTGTGTGTATGTGTGAGTGTATAAGGTTATGTGTGAGTGCATACCAGTGTGTGTGTGTGTATGAGTGTGTGTGTACAAGTGTGTGTGTGTGTGTATGCTGGCGGAGAAGGGGAGCGCAACAGATAAGCCTTCTGATGCGCTGCCCCGTTGTCTGATGCGCACAGATGCGCTGGCGCAGGACGGAGAGCGCGCGTGGTGCGTTGGGGAGAGCTTGCGCTCTCTTCGTGCGTGGACGGGTGCGGCCAAGCGCAGCGCTGCGCATTGCACAGCGCTGCAGGCGGGCGTGGTGAGGCGTGGACGGGTGCGGGCGACCGGCTGACGCGGGTAGTGGGTAAGGAGAGAGAGTGCTGTGCCACCGGCTAAGTGAGAAACGAGCCGATGGCTACAGTGTCGCGCAAACCGCGCGCTACAGTGCGCTACAGTGCGCGGGCGGTCTGGCGATCGGTAGCGGCCGGTTTCGCGTGCTGGGTGCGCTGTGTAGCGCTTGTGCGCTTGGAAAAAGGGTGAGCGCGATTTGCAGGTGTGCGTGCAGTGACCGGTGGAGCTGTAGGCCGGCGTGTGGTGTAACTGGAGCTTCTGAGCTTGAAAGCTTGAAGCTCTAGCAATGGCGGAGAAGACGAACGGTCGTAAAAACAAAAGGCGAATCCACCACACCCTCCTGCTCACGAAAGAGCTGGGCGGTGGTGGAACTCACAGTGGTGGTCGGAGACCACTGTGGGTTTTCTCCTGCCCACGGTGTGTCTCTTCTCAGTGGGAAGAGATACTGTGTATGGAGAGGGAGAGGGGAGGAGGTTGGCCCAGGGTGACGGTGGATCTGAAGGTCTTTGAAGGTGCATGAAAGTGCATACCCGCACAAGGGAGAGAGCAAGGAATTTTAAAGAGGAAAATGCATGCCACAGCCACGCTGCAGGCAGTGCACCTCCTGCCATGCTGTTGGCAAGAGGAGAGGCGTGAAGAGGCGTGCATGCCCCATGCCTTGCAGCTGCGCGAGAGAGAGAAATTCAAAGTAAAATAGAAAAATGAAAATGGTGAAATTGCAATGCCGTACTTGAGGAAGATGGTAATTAATAGATGGTCAATTATTTACACTCTCCTCCCTTCTTTATAAATGCATGCAGGCATCTATTTACAAATGCAATTACAGCTACATAAGATGTAATGGCAGTGCTACGAAATAACACAAGATGGCATATTTGTTGGTGTATTTTTGCTGTGCAATCATACCCCCATGACTATCTTTTGCTAGTCTCTAGCAAAATATTTTGTATTGTATTTAGAAATGATCTTAAGCTGAAGATTTTTTTTTGAAGTGACATGGGTGTGTTTTTCTGTTGGATATCGTGAGAACCAATTGTAGAGAAGACTACCAGTACTTTAAGTCTTACATGACATAGACCATCTCTCGACTAACCTGGACTCTTGATATTTAAACCTTAAGTACGATTTCCAAGACTGAAAAGGTTTTGCCGTACTCGAGAGCTCAAGAGATTATGGTTAGTGCATAGTGAAAGATCAAGACTGACCAGATGAACATTAAGGCTCAAGCCCAGGGTTTTATGAATTTTTAAGTGCAGGTTGGTCCCAGTTTTAGCTCATGTCTTCGGATTGACCCTTAAAAAGATGGTGGAAAACTCAACCCCCATTTTATTTCCTTTTGTGGCTTAATGAATATATGGTAGAAACAGGGTATTTGTAACGTGCCCTGAAAAACTTTTTGGGGAGAAGAATTTACAGACATTTGAAAGATATATTGACTTATTTGTAAGATTTTCTCTCTCTGTTTTTTTTTTTTTGAAACAAGTGTCAGTATATCTTTTACAACTTTATTTGGGGGAGCACACATTTTTGGTGAGAGAGTACCTTTTTGGTGAAAAGAGTTTCTCTTAGACACAAGACTAAAGTCTGGGATAAAAAGTTTACCTGCGCGCACAGGTAAGGACTCCACCTTCCCAAATGAACACTAGGGTTGGATCTTATGTTCACCTAGTCTTTCTTGATATGTGTAGTGTGAATCAAGATTACTGAGACTCTCAAGTAGAAGCAAACCAACGAATCTTGTACTGGTGACTCAGGTACAAGGATATGTCCTTAGGAGAGATTCCAATCTATCTTATCAATGCTCAAGTGAATTAAGCCAAGCTTGAGCGAATCAAGCTTCTTTGGCCCAGAAAGTCTTCAAAACAGTGGTTGAATATCCACAAACACTTATTGTATTTTTGTTTCAGCCTTCAGATATTGCTAAATACCTTCTTTTCTTTTTTGAAATAGGCTATGTATATATTTATAGATGGATATGTCTAATGGAAGTTGCATGATACCATATAATACCCAGATCCTATAGATGCCTATCCTCCTCCCCATGCCAAATGATGCTATGTCCTCATATGCATGCAGGGTAAAGCAAGGTCCAAGGATCAGGGAACGAGAGCTGATGAGCAAGGTATATGGTAGGGTGGTAGGGTGGGTGGATCGTGGGTGGTGAAGTGAAAAGTGAAGAAGTGCGAAGTGAAGTGACATGGAATTGTGTAAGTGATAGTGGAGGAGTGTTGCTGGGGTGTCTCCCAATGAGTGCTGAATTTAACGTCCCCAGCTGGACTCAGAGTGAGGCACGAAGTTAGTTACCCTCCAGCAGGGCAATAGTTTCACCAACGGGGGCAGGCTCATGAGTAAGATAGGAATTTAACCGCTGCTCATTGACCTTAAATTTATGTCCAGATTTGGGATCTTCAATTTCAACGGCCTCGTTGGGAAATAGTCTCGAGACCAAGTAGGGACCAGTTCATTTGGGCTTCAATTTCCCTGGAAAGAATTTGAGCCGAGCATTATAAAGCCAAACTTGCTGAGATGGCTCAAATTCCTTCCGCCGAATTTGGCTGTTGTGAAAGGCCTTTGTACATTGTTTGAACGTTAAGGCAGAATCATAGGCTTCACGACGAAGCTCTTCCAGCTCCTGGAGTTGGAGTTTCCTTTCTTGACCACACAGGTCTGGATCGAGGTTACATTGGTGAACCACCCAATAAGCATGGTGCTCCAGCTCCATGGGCAAATGACAAGGCTTCCCGTAAACGATTCTATAAGGAGACATACCAAGGGGAGCCTTAAAGGCGGTTCGATATGCCCAAAGTGCATTAATCAGCTTGTCGGACTAGTCCTTACGGTCAGGCCAAACCGTTTTCTGGAGAATTTGCTTGATTTGCTAGTTCGACACCTCAGCCTGGCCGTTCATCTGAGGATGATACAGAGATGCAATATGATGGTGAACTCCATATTTCCTTAGAAGTGCCCGAAAAGAAGCATGGGTAAAATGACTTCCTCTATCAGAGATAATGTCTTGAGGGATCCCAAAGCGTGCAAAAATGTGGTCTTTAACAAATCGAGTAGATATGACATGGTCAGTATGGTGCGTGGGAATAGCCTTGATCCATTTTGAAACATAATCAACAACAACAAGTATGTACTCAATGCCGTTGGAAGGAGGAAAGGGACCCATGAAATCGATTCCTCAAATGTCAAAGATTTTAGCAGCCAGGATTGGTTACAAGGGCATCATGTCACGACGTGACATTGACCCTAACGACTGGCACCTAGTGCAATGTTTAGCATAATTATGTGCATCTTGGTGCATGGAGGGCCAAAAGAATCTGCACTGCAACACCTTGGCTGCAGTTTTCCTCCCAGAGAAATGGCCTCCGCAGGCCTGATCGTGGCAGAAGGATAGCACACTGAGTAATTCGCTGTCAGGAATACAGCGACGGATGATCTGGTCGGCACCTATTCGAAAAAGTAGTGGATTATCTCAGAAATAGTACTTTACTTCTGCGATGAGGCGCTCGTGCTGGTTTTTCGACCAACCACGTGGAAGGGAACCAGAAGCAAGGTAATTGGCATTGTCGGCATACCAAGGTCCACTTGCCACATTAGTTGCCAATAGGTGCTCATCGGGGAAAACCTCATTAATCGGTAGGGTAAGTCCAATGTGGTCAGGGTTCAGTCTTGAGAGATGATCAGCAACAACATTCTGGGCTCTGGCCTTATCGCGGATCTCAAGGTCAAATTCTTAGAGCAGAAGGATTCAACAGATCAGTCTAGGCTTGGCATCCTTCTTGTGCATGAGATGGCGGGGGCCGCATGGTCAGTGAATATAATAACATGCGAGCCGAGAAGGTAAGAGAGGAATTTCTCCAACCCAAAGACGATCGCCAGTAGTTCTTTCTCAGTGGTTGTATAATTACGCTGGGCCTCGTCCAACGTCTTACTGGCGTAGTACACCACGAAGGGGTGTCTATCGCGTCTTTGTCCCAGGATGTCTTCGACTGCAAGGTCGAAAGTGTCACACATGAGTTCAAAGTCGAGGGACCAATCAGGCGGCTGGAGAACAGGGGCCTTAGTGACAGCATCACGTAGCTGCGTGAATACTCGTATGTAGTCGGGGCCCATATCAAAGGACACGTCGGTTGATAGGAGATGAGTTAAAGGTCTAGAAATCTTGGAGAAGTCTTTGATGAATCTCTTATAGAAACCGACGTGTCCTAAGAAGGAGCAGATTTGCTTGACAGAGCCAGGCACAGGTAAATCAGCAATCACATCAAGCTTAGCTCTATCAACCTCAATACCCCTATCGGAGATGATATGCCCGAGAACAATTCCCTCGTGTACCATAAAATGACATTTTTCCCAAGAAAGCACGAGGTTCACATCAATACATCTCCGAAGGATACGGGTCAGGTTGGCAAGGCAATCATCAAATGAAGGTCCGAAGACCGAAAAGTCATCCATGAAGGCCTCAAGAAGGTCACCCACCATATCATGGAATATTGCCAACATACATCTCTGGAAAGTTGTTGGCACGTTACAAAGTCCGAAAGGCATCCTTCTAAATGCGAAGGTGCCGAAGGGTTACTATCAAAATTTACTCAGAAATAGTTTGGTTTCCCGAGGTCGAACTCAGGGAGCTACTAGAATTCTAGAAGTACAGAGTTTCCTTTATTACAAAAATAAGAGATAGAGAGGGAGAGATAGATTTCGATTTTTGGCTTCTTCTTCTTCTCTTCTTTCTCTCTTTGCTTGTCTTCTTCTCTTCTTTGGCTTTTCTTTAGCTGCAATGTCTCTACGGGTCTTCTTCTTCCTATTGCCTTCAATTCTTCTTCTGCTTGTCTTCTATTTCTTTTCTTCTTCAGTTCTTCTTCTTTTTCTTTTCCTGCGTGAAGTCTTCTTCTGCTTCTTTCTTCCTTCTTCTCTTTTCTTTCTCTTCAGTTGAGGAGCCTTCTCTTTTCTTCTTCTTCCTCTCTGCTTTATCTCCTTTGAAGCTTCATCCGTCGTTTGATACCGTAGTCAGACGACTTAAATGGCGGTCTGCTACAGTGCTTCCTTTTCTTCCTTCACTGCTTCTTCTTCTCTTCTTTAGCGAACCTTCTTCTTCCTCTGCTTCTTTTCTTTTTGGTCTCCTGCCTTGCTCAGCTGCAAGGCTTCTTCAGGGTTTCTTCTTCTTCTGCTCCTCTTCTCCTTCCTGCGACTAAGTGTTGAGTCTGCCTCCTTCGTGCCCTGTTCCTGCATAGGGCACAGCAAAACCTAGCCCTTCCCTTTACCCGCACGTCTCTCTCTCTCTGTAAACCGCTCACAGGAAGCTCTCCCAGAGCCGGGTTAACAGGTCGGGTTGCGTAACCGGGACCAAGCGCACCGGTGTGGGTGGTGCGCGAGGAGTGCAGGGTAGTGTCAGGTCGGATCTGCCAGGTCCGCGAGATGAATCCGCGGACGAGGCGGGTGATGGGCGAGGGACCTCACCCCAGGTGCGTTCGGAGGCAACCAGCCGTATACACAAAAACAATTTAAAGTGGTGCGGGGATTTGAAGACTCACGATGTGGGACTAAACTTTGTCACTTCTCGCGCGCGCCTGCAAGAAGGACGCGACCTCGCTTCAGCAGCTGCGTCCTCATTTCCCTTCGCAAACCAGCTGCCTGCCTTCACCCGAGTCTTCCCAATTCACCTCAGCTGGAGTCCTGACGCTTCGAGGCCTGGAGCTCGCTTGGAAGCTCCTTGCGTCGTCGCCAATGGCGGCGAGAGCTGAAAGTCTGTCTAACACAAATAGGGCCTCTCGGCCTAATCAGACCACAGGGGAACCTTCGCCGTGGCACGACGAAGGTAGTGCGGGGTGCAGCAGGTCGCGGGGCGGTGTATGGCGGCAGCCCTAGGTCGGACTGCAACCGGAAAAGTGGGTTTGATCAGGGGTGTGCTGTGGAGGTGTGGAGTGGCAGTGGAGGGGCGGAGGGTGTTTGGTGAAGTGAGGCGGAGCTTTTGGGACAGTTGGCGAGTCGTATGGGGTTGTGGGATGACGGGGACGACTCGTCGGAGAGTGACCGGAGGTGGGGAAGATGAGGGTGGTCAGCGTGGTCGTAGGGCGATCAAGAAAATTAAGTTGGGGAAAAAAAAGAGGGGAGGAAGGGAAGTAACTGTAACCTACCTACAGGGAAGAAGGGGGGTCGGAGCAGCGGGCAGCCGTACCGATTGTTGCCAGAGAAGAAACACCCAGAGGGAGAGAGCGACAGCGAGGAAGAGGGCAGGGAAGCGCGCGCTTGGTGCGGCGCGACGCGGGGAGATCAGGCGAAGGTGGCTCTGTTGCTGGTATTGCAGCAGAGTGACGAGAAGGAGGAGGAGGAGCCGCTGGAGCTGGTGGGTTCCTGTCGGAGTGGAGAGAGAGGAAGGGTTGAGGGATTCTCCGTCAAGACCGAGCTGGGAGAAACGGCTGGCGATGCTTGTCTTTATAAAGGCGGTGGCGGAGGGGCAGACGCAGGGAGGCGATGTGCGTCCCTCGCCGGAGTATGGTCGGAGACAAGACCCATACCTTACGCGCGTTCGCACGGAAGGTGTGGGTGTCGTCAGGTGGTATGGCTGAGTCCCTGCGATAGCAGACATCGCAGGGAACTCCGCGTTCTCTTTGAAGGACGCCCCCCTCACCCTGCGCGGCGCCATGCTCCGTGCAAAGTCGCCAGAGCATGGTGCTGCGTAGAGACTTGCAGGAGGGACCAAAATGCAAGGGTTTCGAAAGTTGAGGGTCAAAAAGTAATTGATGAGGACCAAATGGCAAAGCCGGTCAAGGAGGTCTCTTCTTAGGCTCAAGTTTTTATACATGAATAAGTTGGACCTAAGGATTTTAATGGTGAATTTTTTTTCTAGGTCAGACCATGTTTGATTGGCCAATTTACGTAAAAACCCAAATTAATTCATTAATTGGGCATGGTTCTCAGTGTAGGTTAAAATGCGTTTCTAAGGCCAAATTGAAGGTTCTAAACCCTAGAGATTATTTTTATATGAATTTTAGAGGGTTTAGTCTATTTTTACCTTGCCTCGAACCTCGTGAATTGAAGCGGATTTGTTTTAGGGTTACAAAATTTCATTTAATTCCCTGGAGTTGCTGTAGCCCTTGTTGGATCAGTTCATCCCACTTTCCTTCTTATTAGGTTAGTTTGACCTGTGTTTGGACCCTGAGTTACCCTGTTTGCAGATTGTGTTAGTGAAATTGCATTTTTACCCCTCATAACTTATTTTCTTCTTAAACTTAGAATTCTCTGAGTTAAGCCTTTCTTTGAGTTATGTAGGAGCTTTTTCTTGCATACCTAGGTTAGATTGTGCTAGTTAGAGTTCATGATGGGGTTTTCATCAGCAGGTAAAGGTGATTTTCTCTTGGTCGCAGGGGTCAATTGCCACGTGGTTATATCTAGAAAATCCATTCAGGAAATAGAAAAATTTATTTCCCGCTAACCGCTCCAGGATTTGGTAAATAAAAGGTAGCGGAAAGTGATATTTCCTAGTTGTAGCATTCAGTTTCCTATAGTCTACACACACTCTCCAAGATGTAGGAGTGCGTGTATGGATGGATTCGACCCTATCATTGACACGGATGGTGAGTCCCGCCTTTTTGGGCACGACATGAATCGGGCTCACCTAGGGGCTATTGCTGATTAGGTAGATTATACCCGCATCCAGCCACTTAATGATTTCCTTTTTAACGACCTCTCACATGTTAGGGTTGAGACGTCACTGCATCTCGCAGGAAGGTTGAGCCTCCTCCTCCATATATATACGATGAGTGTAGTAGGAGGGGCTAATGCCAGTTAAGTAAGATAAGGACCATCCAATCGCTGCCTTGTGTTCCATAAGGACCTTTGTTAGTTTGCACTCTTGCTTCCTGGTCAATTTTGAACTAATGATTACGGGGAGCGTTTCATTTGGTCCCAAGAAAAGATACTTAAGCATGTTAGGCAACTCTTTCAGCTCAGGAGTGGATGGTGAAGGATCTAGCATTTCTTGGGATGAGAGTGTCCCAAACGGATCAGAAGAAAGAAAGGCAGGAGGAAGAAGTTGGCCCTCAGATTGGTCAAAAAGAGGGGCATCTTGGATTGATGGATCCAAAAAGGGATAGCCCCAGTGATCAGTATGTGGGCTCAAGGTCCCAGTGTGGAGTCGCATTTCCTCCTGATTTGGTGGGAAAGAAAGGGCAATCCGGTCATCAAGAGGGTGGATTGGCGATGAGTAGCCCGAATATGACTCAGACCACGTGGTATGGGAAGCAGAGAAAACCTCGTAAGTGAAAGACCACTTTTCGCTTTGCGTTATAGTATTTAAGTGGTGGAAAAATCGACTAATAAAAAATAATGAAAATAACCACTCACAGAAGAGTGGGTCGTGTCCACAGGGAGGTAATTATGCAATACATTCTTAATTATTTAATATTATTTCCGATAGTACGAAATCCTTATTTAAATCTGACATAAAATGCGAAGGAAAGTAGATTCGCAATAACTTAAAAAGATAAGGGTATATGTGCAGTTTTCCCTCACAGAAATCTTCAATAAATTTATGATGAATTTATGCAATTTTCACGTGACGTGTACTAGAGAAAATTAGTACTTAAGTTAAGCCCAAAAATCAATCATTCAAACTAGTGAATATCAATAACATGCAATTATAATGAAATATGAGTGTTCATGTGCAATTCTGCCACAATATAATAATAATAAATAAAAATCAAATTATGTGGCAATGGAAATAAATGTAAATACTAATTGGGTTAAATACAGAGCATTTTTGCTCTCTCCTCCTCACGAGAGAAAGAGAGAACTGGTGGGGCTTCGGAGAGGCTAAGGAGGACGGCGAGGACGAGGGCTCTCCGATGGTGGTAGCGGCGTCGACGGAGGTGGCCGGCCAGCGGAGGAGAAGACGTTGGCGTGAAGGCTTTATTGAAGGATGAAGGTGCTGGCGGCAGGCGGCTTTGGCGTGCGTGCGCTTGCGGTGAGGCGGTGAGCTGAGGTTGGAGCGCGAAGGCAGGCGTGCGGGCGAGGTGGGCGGAGGTAGTGCCAATGGGTGCGCCTGCAAAGTGGTGGAAGGCACTGGCGGGTGAGGTAGCAGCTGCGGGCTTGGTGCGCTGAAGGTTGGAGTAGCTGTGGTAAGGCGTGCGGCCGAGGCGGGTGCTGCAGATGCTGGAGCGCGCGTGGAAGGGAGATGGGCACGCAGGTGTGTTGCTGTAGTGCAGTGCAGGAGCAGGAAGTGGGCGCGCCTGCAGATGGCGCAGGTGAGCGGTGGGGCGTGCGGGCGCTTGCAGGAAGGAGGGGGTGCGCTGAGGTATGGCTGCAGGTGCTTCCAGAGGGATGGGCGCGCGGGTGCTTGCAGGAAGGGGGGGTGCGCTGAGGTATGGCTGCAGGTGCTTCCAGAGGGATGGGCACACGGGTGTGGAGAGGCGCACAGGTGTGCGCCTGCGGTTTGCTGGAGAGGCTGGAGGGTGCGGGTGCTGCGGTAAGGTTTTTCCCTGCAAGGGGGAAGATGGACCACAGTGCATGCTGGAGAAGATGGTGCCCGTTCCTCTCTTCCTGGATGATTCTCCTCTTTCTCCCTAGATGATTCTTCTTTTTAACTTCTCCGTTGCGCCAGCGAGAGTTAAGGGATTTTCAAATCCCTTAACTATCTCTGGCCGGCGGCTGTTGAGGGTTCCCCAGAGAATGGGGAAAAGAACAGCCGCCGGTGATTTGAAAAAAAGGGTAATTTATCCTTTTCTCCTCATTCTTTTGCCAATTATTTTTCCTGCACATAAAAAGAACATATTAAGTTATAGAATAAATGTAAACTTAAACCATGATGCATGCAAACATTCTATAACTTAATATAGTTATTAACAAACCTAAAAGATATAATTAAAGTTACTTAGGTGTAATATTAGTCCATTAAAATGGGCTCATCAAATACCCCCATGCCTAAGATTTCCTAGTCCCTAGCAAAAATGAAAAATAATAGAAGTAATAAGAAGATTTCTTCTTTTCTTATTTCAAAACTTTAGAAATCCAGACAAATGTGAAGTGCTGATAGCCTAGGTAACAGATCCAAGTGAAAGAGTTGATTCGCATTGGGAGTTCATACATCACCCTTGGCAAAAATTTCTATCGAGATAGGCAACTACTTCCTTCGGGGATAAAGCAGACGATAATCTATAATTTGACCCCGGTGTTTGGCTTAGGTAGGAGATATCGAGTTGAATGGATTTGTATTTGGTGGCACACACTCATCTGGTGCTACATATAGTCTAGTACTGCAAACTCTAGATCTCTAGACTATTAGACAAGTCAACTCTGAGAGAGGCTACACAATTGTGCTCTCTTGATGTTCCTGGACACTCTCTCTTTTCTTTCTTTCTGAGATCACGAATCTCGCTAGAATTAGAAATTGTACTCACTATTTGGTGGCCTCACATGGCATCCACACTTCACTTAAAGTCTTAATAACTCTACAACTAAGTCAGAGTCCTCAACCAGTATTCGGGTGATCAGAAATACGAAAAGGTAGGTATAGGTCATAATTGGTGGAACGCGAAAGGTGTTTTGTTGCCTCAGAAACAATATTAGATTAGAAACTTGGACCTTTTTTTTTTGTAATATAACTATTTCTTCTTTTTCTTCTTTCTATTTCTTCTTTTTCTTCTTCTTTTCCCTCTTCCTTTTTTTTTCATTTTTTTCTTCTTATTTTTGTTTCTTTTTCAATCAATACAACACGATATGGACTTTTATTTACGAGGCATTATTAGGGATGATGATGGTCAAGAGGAAGTTGTGTGTCTTATTTGGTGGAAGTGCCTATTCTCGGCACCGGGAAGGAATGGATAGGACATGCGTATTTATGACCTTTGACATTATTACCCTCCTTCAGCCGAGGACTCTATGAAGGACGGTCATAACCATCTACCATAGTCATAGCTTTGTTAAGACTCAATCTTTGTGTATCTGCCTTATTTGGTGACTCTCAGGAATTCACTCAAAATATGCACACAGGAACAGAGAGTGAAAACTGCGCCTAACTCTGAAGTATCATCATCTAATTATCCAGAACTTAAGAGTCCTTGCACTAGACTTAGCACACCAGTAATCTCTCTACTTCTCACAAATATGAGGTGGATTTACTAGAAGATAGTATGCCTGACTCCCTATGAACTGTCCAAGGGTTCAGTGGACTACAAATGCTTATTGGTTTTCCTCAAGGATTCATTACCCAGTCTACGTGTACGTGAAATAAATGTACTGGATTCTAAACTTAATAAATAATTCCGGAAGAAAAACCTCCAATAACAAAGGTATTTTGCTAGGGACTAACCCAATCAGCTCAAAGTTTTTTTTTTTTAATAAATATGTATGAAAATATTTATAAATGCTATAAACACTATAAACATTCTCAGATTATACCCTCTCATGCCTAAGACTGACAATGTCCTCATTGGAAAAATACAGACATAGAAGAATATCACCTGAGGAGAGTGGGAGGAGCTAAGGCTCCTCAAGCCGTAGTGCATCCAAAACCTGGCCATCTGAAAGAGTAACATATGATTTAAGTCGTTGGCCATTTACTTTAAAGCTCGCACCTGAAATAGGGTTCCTAATCTCTACAGCTCCATGAGGGAAGGTATTGATAACAATGTGTGGCCCATCCCAACAGGACTTAAGCTTTCCAAGAAATAATTTAAGTCTAGAATTGAAAAGCCAGATCCACTGGTTGGGCTCAAAAGTCTTTCTAATGATGTGCTTGTCATGGAAGACTTTTGTACGTTGCTTGTAAGCTTGAGAAGTTTCATAAGCTTCATTACGAACCTCCTCAAGCTCACTTAATTCTAACATACGTGCTTTTCCCGCTTTATCCAGATTTAAGTTAACGTTTTTAATAGCCCAATAAGCTTTATGTTAGATTTCAATGGGAAGGTGGCATGCTTTTCCGTAGACAAGACGGAAAGGAGACATGCCCAAGGGAGTCTTATACACAGTTCTGTAGGCCCAAAGAGCGTCATTTAATTTTTTAGACCAATCCTTCCGATCAGACCTGACAGTTTTTTCTAAAATTCGCTTAATCTCCCTATTAGACACTTCAACTTGTCCACTCGTTTGGGGATGATAAGGTGTGGCTATCATGTGGTTGACTCCCAAATTTTGGAGTAGTCTTGTGAAGTGTACACTCTTAAAGTGAGGTCCTATAACTTAATATTGTGAAGTGTACAGTTTGTGAAGTGTACATTCTATAACTTAATATAGTTATTAACAAACCTAAAAGATATAATTAAAGTTACTTAGGCATAATATTAGTCCGTTAAAATGGACTCATCAGTCAGCAGTCTGGTCAGGAGAAGGTACAGGTAAGGGGAGGGATGGGGGAATGTCACAATATGTGTCAGTCAGGCGATGGTCTGTGTTCAATGGCAATCCACAGCAGTCAGAATAGGTCCCTATAAGTTCGATACACGCGCTGACGACCATGTCCTCGTCAGACATGTCATCCTCGATGTAATCACAATCAAAATTCTTGGCTGCCTTGAAGATGTTTAGCTTGAGCTTCTCAGAGCCAACGGCAATCTCAATGCAGCTTGACTCATAGTTGATATGGGTGCGGGCTGTGGCCAAGAAAGGTCAATCAAGGATGATCAGACAATCAGAAAGTGAGCTAGGAACTTCCATATCCAAAATAAGTCAACAGGAAAACAGAGACTGTTGACCCTAACCACCACGTCTTCCATCACACCCTTTGGTATTTTGATAGAACGATCTGCCAACTGTAATGTGACTGGGGTGGGTTTTAGATTTCCTAGGGCAAATTTCTCGAGCATGATGGTTGGTATAAGATTGATGGAAGATCCTAGATCAAGCAGGGCACGATTAAAATTGCAGCCTTGGATGTTACAAGAAATAAGCGGTGTGCCCGGATCTTTCTGCTTCGATGGTAGATTTAACAGTATAGCACAACTCGCATGAGGTGAGAGGACCACCGAATTCTTTGTTTTCTTTGACTGTCGCCTGGGTGTAGTGTAGTCTTTGAAAAATTGGGTGACAGTTGGTATCTGGTCGGTAGTCTCCAACATAGGTACTTTGATTTCAACATCCCTGAATAAATTACGCAGGTTATCAAAGGCTTGCGTATCCTTTTTCTTGCCTTTTGGCTCCCCCAATAGAGCCTCAGGGAATGGGACTAATTTTGGCACTAGTTTGGGTGTATCATCGTCACGAGAATGCGGTGCACATCCCGAATGAGAGGGAGATGAAAAAGATGGGCCAGGATCAGGTCAAGGTGGATCGACGGTTTGCTTACCGCTCCTCGTAGTAATCGCATTGGACGTCGCGGGTCCAGTGGGATCATAAGGTGGAGGAAGGTTTGCAATAGGGACATAAGGGTGATGTGTTGCTGCAGGATTAGCCTGAAATCCCGGTGGAATGCTCGGAGCTTGGAGAATCTGATGAACTTGCCCCTAAGAAGGGCGTACCTATGGTTGAGGACCATGGGGTACAAAATTTCGCGGGTTGGGAACAGGTTGGGCTGGAAGAGTACCTTGAGATAGAGTCACCATGCGTAGTTGACTGATCTCAGCATTTTGCTGCGTCAATTGATGCTGAAGAAAGGTCATGTTTTCTTCATGGTGCTTAGACATTTCCGTCACCATTCATATTAGTTTATCAAGAGGACTTGATGCGTGTTCTGTTTGAGGAATGCATGGACCCGATGGCGGATTTGCCACAGGATTAGACTGGGCCCTTGGGATGACAGGTGCGGACGGTCTCATTGGCCCACCCGCGGGGTTTGGGAGCTGCGGGTTACTGGACCATGCGAAGTTAGGATGATTTCTCCACCCTGGGTTATAAGTAGCAGAGAATGGGTTGTTTCTCAGGGCGCAAGCATCTTTTAAGCCAGAAGACGAGTTCGCATGTATATATGCATTCAAGCACACGGAGGCTTGGTCCTCTGTGTCAAAATGCTGGCGTACAGAAGCCAGATCCACATGACTTACCGAATCGCTCGGTGCGATACTCAGTAAGGACGGTCTTACAGGATTTTTGGGAATAAGCCTGCCATTAGAAGGATTAGGATTTTGATGGAGTGGTGAGGTGGAGGTGTTTGCCATAGAATGGGTGGGATTGGCCAGAAGCTTGTCCAGCTTCTTGTGCATGATGGAGACTTCATCCAATTTTTGTACAATAAGGTTAAGATCTGTGGATGAGTGGGAGGGTCCCGTGTCAATTTCGTGGACATTGCGGGGCAGGCTGGTACGATTAAAGGCGACAATGGAGGCATTGTTCATTGAATTTTCACTCATGTTCTCAAATAATTCAAATGCTCCATTCTCGTCTTTATTCATAAAATTCCCTCCGCAAGAAGCGTCTGCACTCTACTTCAAAGTTTCATTTAGCCCATAATAGAAGATCTGGGCTATATGCCACTTAGGCAGGCCGTGGTGTGGACATTTCCGGAGGAGGTCATTGTACCTTTCTCAAGCCTTATGAAACTGCTCGTTGTTTTGTTGTGTGAAAGAAGTTATAGCCCGGCGAAGTGCATTGGTTAGCCCGATTGGGAAGAATTTCTTGAGAAATGCTGTTCGCATCCCTTCCCAAGAATGGATGGTTCTCCCAAGGGTGCGCAACCATTGCGACGCTTTATCCCGCAATGAAAACGGGAACATTTTCATGAGGACAATTGATAACCCGATGCTTCTTGGTTTAACAGTTTCAGCTAATCGGGTTAAGTCTTCCAAATGGAGAAAAGGATCTTCACTTGCAAAACCATGGAAGTGAAAGTTAATTAGGCCAATGACATTAGGTTTTAGTTCAAAATCGTCCCCACCGATGGGGACCTGAATTTGCCCTATACTCTCTGTAGCAGCAGGATTTTGATAAGAGCTAAGAGAACTAGGCTCCTCCTGTTCGGGAGGGTTCTGCATTTCCTTTAAGGTTTCCCTAATGGCTTCAATCCGCTCATTATACATTTCCATTTGGGTTTGGAGGCGGGTTATGGGGTCTACGGCTCCACCACCACTTGGTGGGATTTGAGGGGGGGGCGGTTTCCTCCCTCGGGATTTAGGGGTGGGCGTGCAGCCATGTTTGTGGAGGAGGATGTCGAATCAGTTTCTATCCTTCTAGAATTATCAGACAATTTAAACAATTCAAGGTTTTGTGACCTCCTCCCAAACATGCACTACTGCAGGAAGAATTGGGAGATAAGAAGGGAAAAGGGGATGAGAGAAACGACGCTGTATGGGTACTGTAACGACCCAATTCCCGAATCCCTGTGAGACACGAGAATCGGACTGACTCGACTAATCCCAAGACCCAGTTGTCCAACGAGAAAGTAACCAAAAGAGCAGTAAATTAAACCACATTCACCATGTATATAATTAGCAGTAACAAAATACAGCAGTAAAGAAAGGAAAATACTACAGTATACACCACCACAACAGAAGAGAAATAAACATGTACATAACATGAAGCTTACAATAAAGAGAGTATAGGGAGTAACAGAAAACTACTCACTACAGCGGAAAGAAAAGTACAGAAGGTACTACAGGTAACACTACTGGGCTCTACTAGGCCCAGCACCCTCTGCAGCTGCTGACTCTGGCTGCTTAACACCTGGTCCTGAAAAGGTAACAAGGGTGACACGTCAGTGAAACGCTGAGTAGAGTGGCAACTAAAAGCTAAAAGAAGCAGTAGAGTGTACAGTAGCTGTTATATTTTTACTTTCTTTATTTATATTTTTCCATTTATTCACTGTTGATTTATTTATCAGATCCTTCTTCCGATCTTGAATGTTCCTCGTGGGAACGATCTTGATTGCAGTCTTTTCCGAAAAGTAGAAGTAAAACATGGTGCTCTCCTGGCCAGGAGAGTCCCCCGTGGTGGTCCTACCCTCAGTCAACCACCCCAAGGTCGCTGACAGACGTAACGATGACTATGGCACACGCGATAAGTGTACGGGTAGCTACCCCGCACTGGCATGCGGTCAGTCGTTTCCGTTAACGGGTGCTCCCAAAGCACAACACGGAACCAGTATAGGGCAGAGCCCTCTCAGTAACAGGGTTTCAGCCCCTCCATAGTAACCAGACAGGGGTCTTGCTCCTCCACAGTCCGCGCACCCTCGCCTGACTACCCTGGTTTGCCCCGTGGGCCTAACAAGTCGGTGTAGGAGGGCTAGCAGAACCCCGGGGCCCGTGGGGTAGCTAGTGCTCTCCCTACACTAGTAGCTCTCCTCGGTACTGTGTACATGAGGGCTAAAAGTCGGTACAAAGTGGCCAGACCTAACCCCGGGTCCCTGGGACGGCTAGCTCCGCTCTGCACTAAACAGGGGGACAGTTGCTCTCCTTGGTACTCCGTACTCAAGGGCCAGCTTACTTCCCCAATTCTATTTCATTCACTTTCCAGGAGTTATACTCCTAATTCCCCGTAGGGTTCAGTCTCTTTTAACTCAGCCAATTTAGGTTTCACCGTTCCAGGTTTATATCCATACAATTCATGTTCTCAACCGTATCTATTCGTTCATAACAGGCAGCTGTTAACCAATTTACAGGCAGTTATCATTTCCTTTCCACTTTTCCAAGACTGCAATGTATATATTCAACTAGTTTTCCAGTCCTAGGATTCATGCCATACCTTAGGATCTATCATTCAATCTAGTTTTCCAGTCCTAGAATTCATGCAATACCCTAGGATCTACCATTCAATCTAATTTCTCAGTCCTAGGGTTCATGCAATGCCCTAGACTCTATCAATTATTTCATAATTGTACAAATTTTGTTAAATAAATTAAAGGGCCACTCTACCCGCAAAACCGGGAGTACTGGGGGAGTGGTCGGCAATCCCGCGCGCCTCTGCAACCCCAAAATCGCAACGGAATGGGGTCCAATCATAAGGATCAATCACAAGGAGTTTCTCAGAATAGTATACAATTACTGTAAACAGGTAGAGGAAATAAATATGGAAAGAACGAAACTTGAAACGCGGAAAACGGACTCCGAACGGACCCTAAACGGGTCAAAAACGACGAGTCTGCCCAAAATCAGACGTCTGGAACTTCTTCCAGACGTCTTAAAAGGTCGATCAGGTCATACCTCTGTCAGCGCAGTCCTTCAGACGTCCAGAAGCCCGCTGGATCGTCTGGTCCTAGTTCCCAGACGTCCGATTGTCACCCCGGACGTTTGGAGGTCCTCTCCGTCGTCTGGTACTGTGGCCAGATGTCTGATCCGTGTGGGATGGCGAGCCCTCGCGCCCTCCCGAACAGAACCTGTGCATGCAAACACCTGCTCTCATCACGAAGAGGCACAGAAGAACGCGGCGGACAGCTGCATGGTCGTACACGCGTAAAAGGAGAAGGTAGGAAAATATTATACCTGTCAGACGTCTGGACCTTCCTCCAGACGTCTGGACCTTCCTCCAGACGTCTTTGGCGTCGTCTGGATGTAAGAGCAGATGTCTGATTCTGGGAAATTTTCCCAGAATCAGGACCCTTTTTGCTCTTCGCTCGAGACGCACGGCCGTGCCACGCCGCGTCCGCCTGTTGACTGAGCTGCAGCAGCTCCTCTGCACCACCCCACGCTCGCTGCTCTCCCGCCGGTCGGCTCTAGCTGCCCCGGCAAGCTCGCACCTTCGTGGTCGAGCTTTCTTCTTCCTCTCACAACACTCCTCCTTCCCGCACGCTCGCAGCAGCCGCTGCTGCCGCATTCGCTCAGTTGCGCTCTCGCTGGTAGGGAGAAGGAGAAGAGAAGATGGTGGAGTGAGGGTGAGGGAGAGGGGGAGCGTTCTTATAAGGCAGCCGCAGGGAGAGAGAAGAAGGAAAGCGGTGCCTGTAGGGAGAGAAAAAACGAAGGCTACGGGTTCAGTCTGCACGTGTAGGCGCGTAGACGCGAACCCGTACGTCGAAAAAATTTAATACCAGACGTCTGGGAAGGGTTCCAGACATCTGGCCAGACGTCTGGGACACTTCCCAGACGTCTTAAACTACATCTGATGCCTATGTTCGTAACAGGTACACTTGATGACAAATCAAAGCAATCAGTTTCCTAACCTCTACAATGTGTCCTTAGACCTAAAGATCTAAGTTACCTACTATCACAACCTACGGAACCAAATGAGAGCACCATAGAACCATTGTGCCAGATTGAAAGGTCGTTTGCCTCAGTCTTAGACACCCGATAGCACGCGGGAACCCACACCAGTACGTAGGTGCTACACGTAGGTACTTAGACCTCCAATCCTTAATAAGGGTCAAGTTGCTGCCAGTTTTAATTTAAAGGCTTAGGATCAAGTGCTCCAGGAATGTGAAGGGCGTTGTATACAGGTAATGCCCAAGTGCATTGATTTTAAGAGTGTGTAAACCAAGCATGCAATAGGAAAATCTCCCTGAATTGGAGTTTTAGATGGTGAATGGCTTTTAGAATTTCAGCCTTAAGTAGTATGGATTTTAGGATTCCACTGAGTTACCAATTCAACCAATCTCCGGGTTTTGAGAAAACACAAGTTCTTTTATGCCCAACAAACCCTTCTTCAATGTGAATTAGTTAATGCGTGCTAAAAATGCAATGGGCTTCCCTAGATGGAAATTTCTATGTGTGGATGCACGAGTATATTTTAGGTCAATGTGAAAGGGAGCCAAAGCACTTCAATTCAAGTGCTCCTAATCACCAAAATGATATACCACATAAGGCTCAACCACCAAATGATAGAAAGAAAATTAAAATGTTGGGGTTGAAATATTCGGGATCAAATCTAAGGCACTTGAAAGGTCGTGGTGGGGTTGGAATCAACTCAATTCCAAGTCTCCCCACCAAAAATGTGATCCCGAAATGTGAACAAATGAGCAAGGAGAGATGGCAATCAATCAATTTAACTTGCCTCAAAGAAAACTTCACACAATGAAGGATCCAAGAATCAAGATTCTTGGATTTTCGCTATACGAAGTTTTGCGGGAAATCAAGGGGCGGTGGGGGTGATAGCAAATAATCAACAAGTGGTTTTTAATCCACTTGCCCCAAGGAATTCCGAAGAAGTGTTTTTAGGTTTTTTTTTTTTTTTAGGTGACAAGTTAACCTATGTTACTAAGAGAGAGACACCTACCTCTTCAGCAACGTGGGCGATGCTCCAATGCGACGATGGCGACTTCACGCTCTCGCTCCCACATTGGATTTGCCCACATCTTCGACTTACTCTGCTTGTCTCCTCCTTGCAACTAGTTTACTTGCACACAAGAAAACAAAACACCCGTGAAGAGAAGGGTGTGAGAAGAGAAAATCAAAGGATTGAGTGTAGAAACTTACCTCAATTTATGCCTCCACGGCAACGGCGCCAGAAAAAGCGTGGTGCGACTCGAATAGGTTTTGTTAATATGGTGATATTATCGTTGAAATTAGTATAGTGAGTTAACCTAAATCGAGTCTAACCAGCTTCACAAAAATTTTTTAACCTGGCCTACTTGATTTTGTCTTGGTCGCTTTTAGGCCCAGGGTCGATCTCAGGGAGGCGGAAATTTAAAGGTCAAGGAGTTTCTACACCTTTCCTAAAACGTATCTCTTCCTTGCGTTTATTATGTTTTTGGTTTTTTCTATTTTTTAGATTTTTTGTTGGGGATAATGTTGTCCTTGAGGTACACCCTGAAAATCAAGTCCTTGGCTTTGACCCAAATGGTTCTTGGTTTGTAACCAACTCAGGATTCCCAAAAATTGATCTTGTTATTCGCAAGACTGAGTACCTGCAAGACAAGAATTATCTTTTCTCTTTTACACTTTTTTTTTTATCTTTTTAATAGCAAGAAATAAAAGATAAATGAAAACAAGGTAGGTTTCTATAAAAGAAAGAAATACCTTGCTTAGTATATGTATAGATATATAGTAGATACGAAATATATATATATATATATGTATATAGTTATATATTATATATAGAGGTGGAGGTGGAAGTGGAAATGGAATGTAGCACAGTGTTAAGTTGGTCCACGTCTAGTAAGATGCAACCAACAAGACTGAGTGACGCGTGAAGTGTGAGCGGATGTGTGGGACTGTGTGTGGAAATGCTTTCTTTGCGAGGATATCGGGGAATATCAGTAACTGGTGCAGATATTCCCATGATATGATGTGCAGTGGAGGGACTAGTGCACGGGAGTATGGGTGGTGCAGTGTATATATGGATATGGGTAGGTGGATGTGTATATATATAGATATTTATTTATTTATTTATAACTATATATATATATATATATATATATATATATATAGTTGTATATGTATATAGATATGTATATGTATATATGTATATATATGTATTTGCATATATATATATGTATATATATATTTATGTATATATGTGAGTGGATATATATATATGTGTGTGTGTGTGTGTGTACGAGTGTGTGGGTACAAGTGTGTGTGTGTATGCTGGCGGAGAAGGGGAGCGCAGCAGATAAGTCATCTGCTGCGCTACCCCGTCGTCTAATGAGCACAGATGCGTTACCGCAAGAGGGAGAGCGCGCGCGGTGTGCTGGGGAGTGCTTGCGCTCTCTTCGTGCGTGGACGGGTGCGGGCGAGAGCAACGTAGCACACTGCGCAGTGCAGTGCGCAGTGTTGCGGCCGGGCATGTTGAGGTGCAGACGGGTGCAGGCTACTCGCTGGCGCGGGTAGTAGGCGAGGAGAGAGAGCGCTGTGCCGCCGGCTAAGTGAGAAACGAGCCGGTGGCTACAGTGTCCCTCAGACTGCGTGCTACAGTGCGCTACAGTGCACTCTCGGTCTGGCGACCAGTAGCGGCCAATTTCGCATGCTGGGTGCGCTGTGTAGCGCCTGCACATGTGGAAAAAGGGTGAGCTCAATCTACAACCGCGCGTGTGGTGATCGGCGGAGCTGTAGGCTGGCGTGTGGTATTGCTGGAGCTTCTGAGCTTGAAAGCTTGAAGCTGTGGCAATGGTGGAGAAGACGAGCGGCCGTAAAAATGAAAGGCGAATCCACCACACCCACCTGCTCACGAAAGAGCTAGGCGGTGGTGGAACTCACAGTGGTGGTCGGATACCACCATGGGTTTTCTCTTACCGACGGTGTGTCTCTTCTCAGTGAGAAGAGATACTATGTATGGAGAGGTAGAGGGGAGGAGGTTGGCCTAGGGTGATGGTGGATCTGAAGGTCTCTGAAGGTGCATGAAAGCGCACACCCGCACAAGGGAGAGAGCAAGGCATTTTAAAGAGGAAGAGGCATGCCACAGCCATGCTGCTGGCAGTGCACCTCCTGCCATGCTGTTGGTAGGAGGAGAGGTGCGAAGAGGCGCGCATGCCCCATGCCCTGCAGCCGTGCGAGAGAGAGAAGTTCAAAGTAAAACAAAAAAATGAAAACGGTGAAATTGCAACGCCATACTTGAGGAAGATGTTAATTAATAGATGGCTAATTATTCACACTCTCCTCCCCTATTTATAAATGCATGCAGGCGTCTATTTACAAATGCAATTACAGCTACATAAGATGCAATGGTAGTGCTAGGAAATAATATAAGATGGCATATTTACTGGTGTATTTTTGCTGTGCAATCAGCTGCGGGTGCAACCTTGAGCGCCGGGGTTGCGCGGTCGGAGGAGCCGCGGGAGCTCGTGCGGGAGTAGGCGAGCATGCACACGAGGAGGAGTGGCTCGTGGAGAGAACCTCTTGACCCTCTACAGCTGCTGGAGCTGCTGCTGTCGTGCTGTGGGCGGAGGTGTGAGGAAGATGAGTCACGCGAGGAGTTTCTGGATATTGGATTTTTCCAATATCAGATGTCTGGAGCATCTGCCATACGTTTAGAGTGGTAGTGGACGTCCAGTGCTGAAGCTGGACATATGAAAACTAGCGGAGTGCCAAGGTAAGCGTCCTGAACGCGCATGCATGCGCGTACGTTACGTACGTAACGTTGCGATGTCGAAGGTTTTAACCCGCGAGTGTGTTGCGGTACAAACCTTGGAAAGGCGTGCAAGCACGCCCTTTGAGGTGCTTTAGGACGTTTGGAGGCAGTGCCAGACGTTTGACGGCACTCCCAGACTACCAGAGGGAGTATTCGATGTCTGGGATCTCCCTCAAACGGTTGCAGATGGGTTTGGAAGTTTGAGGAAGTCGTAGGGAAGCAATGTGAGGTTCTGAGCTCATTTAAGACGTCTGGGTCTAGTCAGAGACGTCTGATTTTAGACAGTAGGCGCATTTTTGGCCCGTTTAGGGCCCAAACAAAATCAGATTTTCGCAAACGAAGTACCGTTGTTTTTCACTCAAGTTTCTCTACATGTTAGTGTCGAGTATATACTGTTTGAACTTGTCTGATGTGACTTAGTCATTGCTACAGGTCACTAGCTTGTAGCTTGTTCGGGGCCAGTAGAGACGACATGACCTGTGGTTCAAGCCCCATTCCTCCTATGTTTCCTGGTAGAGTGATTTGCTTTAATATCAAGATTTAATCAAACAAAGTGCATGTTTAGAATAACTTAATTGAACCCTAGGACGTGAAATGAATGCTATGGTAGAAATGAATGAATATTGCTTGAGCTACACTGTTTCCTTGAGATGCATGTTAAACCAACTTGCTAGCAAGTGTACTAGTTTATTGATGTGATGCTTTCTTAGTTAGTAAAACACGAGCTGCCTGTTATAAGAATGAAACCTGTAATGTGAATAGTGAGATCTGAATGTTGGAAAATGGAATGAAAGGAATACAAGCATGAACCCTATGGGGAATTAGGAGAAGAACTCTTGTATATGGAAAGAACTTAGTAAGTAGATGGAAAGTAAGCTGGCCCTTGTGTACGCAGTACAAGGCAGAGCAACTATCCCTTTAGAGTAGAGGGGAGCTTACCGCCCCTTGGATTGAGACCCAGGGTGGGTTTGGCCACTCTACGTCGACTCCGTTTAACCCTCGTGTACGTGGTACCGAGATGAGCTACTTCATGTAGGGAGGGAGCTAGCCGCCTCACAGGGCTCGGGGTTAGGACTAGCCACCCTACACTGACTTTTGTTAGGTCCACTGGGCAAACTAGGATAGTCGGACGAGGGTACGCAGACTGTGGAGGGGCAAGACCCCTGTTCTGTTCTGAGGGGCGAGACCCCTGTTTTGAGATGGCAAGGCCCTATGTTGTTCGGTACTATACATTTAGGTGTACTCGTTAGTGGAAATGACTGACCGCATGCCAGTGTAGGGTAGCTACCCGTGCGCTTATCATGCATGCCGTAATCACTGCTACGTCGCGACCGTGACCTCGGGGTGGTTGACTGGGTGTAGGATTACCACAGGGGACTCTCCCGACCAAGAGAGCACCAGATGTACATCTTACATCATGGGAAAGACTACAATCAAGATCGTTCCATTGAGGAACAGACAAGATCAAGAGATGACCAGATAAATAAAAGAACAAACAAATTAGAACTACTTGGTTGAGCTAAATGAAAATGAATAATTAATTAGTGCTTATCTTAATTGTATGTAAATGGCTTAATTACCATTCTACTCAGTGTTCGCTGACTATGGAATTTTATAACCTTGTTCAGGTCAGGGAGTTGAGCAGCCAGCACCACAAGTTGCAGAGGGAGCTGAGCTCAGTCGAGCTTAGCCTTAGTTGTTGTCGTTTTCTGTTCCAGCACGTTCTTTTGTTGTAGTAGTGAGTATTTGTTACATGTAATATTATTTCTATTATATTTCCGCTGTACTTTCCGCTGTTGTAGTTGTGATGGCCTGTAATATTATAAGACATTTTGTTCTGTTTCTTTTACTGTCTCTGTATTATTTTTTGCTTAGTACATTGTACTTGTGGTTGTGGAATATTTTCTACTTTTGGTTATCTCTCATTGGACGACTAGGTCTTGGGATTAATCAAGGCGAGCCAATCTCGGGTCCTGTAGGGATCTGGGATCGGGTCGTAACATCTTCCCTGTGATGGAAGTGATCCGACGTGAGTGCGTAGCAATCTAGAGCTCTCGGATATGAGGTGTGAGGCTTTGAGAGCTTGAACACTATCTTCTTTTGATTCTTTCTCAAAATGCGTATAATTGGTGGGAAGAATTGTATTAAGGTGTGGCTGAACAAAGGAGAGGTTCTCATCCATTTACAGTGCTCTTAGGAACCATCAAGAAGGTTTGGGAGAAGGCTCATAGCCATTGGGATAGATTCCAAGACAAATTAGGTCGAAATCAGGGTCATAATGACTTTGACAACAGAATTAGATGTCTGATTTTTGGGTTAGATGAATGATGAAAGTTTTGGTTTCTGATGCAAGGGTCAGAGTTCCTAATTAAGTTGGACGGAAACAGGGTTCTAGGTTAAACATTTGGGATGTCATTTTAAGACGTCTAGGTGAAAAATTGGATGTCGAATTTTGTGTAGTTTTGTTTTAGTTTTGGACCAGATCTAAATAGGGTTCTAGTGTAACTAGGTCGGACGACTTACTAGTCGTCTGGACAGTCTAATGATAATGGTTCTCTGCAGGAATTGATTCTCGAGAAGTCGACAGTTAGATTTGGTTTGACAACTTCGATTTGGTCCGTCTCCTTATTAGGCGTCTAAGGGTTTCTCTGGACATTTGGGAATAATTTTAAAATAATCCTAAGTTGGTTCTTGAAGATAATGTTTTGACATGCTAACAGTTCTATTATTGGACGTTTGTCAAGGCTATCAGACGTCTGGAATTGAGTCACGATGTCTAAATAGAAAGGTCATAGACTTTGCATTTCCAGCCTAGGACATTGGACGTCGGGTAAAAATATTAGGTAACTTAAAAGTTAGGATCAGACATCTAATACTAATGTTGGATGTCTGATAAGGCCGTCAGAAACCTACTTTAGCTTTCTGCTTTAATTCCTGATTTTACCTAAGTGTTCTAAAGTTCTATAAGTGTTCTTAGGACTAAAGGTGATATACTTTGGGCTCTTCAACAAAGAATCTAAAAGAAATGAAAAGAGCAACAAAATAAAAAATACAATAAATCATTTCTGTGTCCTATTCTTCTTCTTCAAGCTTTAGCTCCTACTCCGTGCTCCTTGATGCTTTTGTTCTCCTCCATCAAGCTCCTTCATTTTGCCATGGACGTGAGCTTGAGCTCCTTGCACTTGCTTTCGTTTGCATTTCATCGTGAAATTTTAAACTCAAATGCAAATGTTAAATTACAAGTATTTTATTATCATCAAAATCAACGATCGTGGTGATCTTGCCCCAACAATCTCCCCCTTTTTGATGATAACAAAACCACAAATAATCAACAACAACAACAACCAAGCCTTTTCCCACACTAAGTGGAGTCGGCTATATGGATTCTTTGCCTCCACACAGATCGATTTTCAGCCATTTTAGGACTTAAATTAAAGTAATTGAGGTCATACTTAATAGTTTCCTTTCAACACTTGTTTGGTCTTCCTCGCCCCCTCTTAGCGGGTTCAGCCTCCAACTTCTCACATCTCCTAACTGGAGCATCTAGTGGCCTTCTTTGTAAATGTCCAAACCATCTTAGACGGGTCTCTCTCATTTTATCCTCTATCGGTGCCACCCTAACCCTGTTTCTAATAAATTCATTTGAAATACGGTCCTTTCTTGTATGACCACACATCCATCTTAACATCTTCATTTCTGCCACAGACATCTTCTGTACATGGCTATAGTTTATAGCCCAGCATTCAGAACCGTACAACATGGCTGGTCTTACCACAGCTCGATAGTATTTTCCTTTGACTTTTAAAGGAACCTTCTTATCGCAGAGAACACCAGAAGCACCCCTCCATTTCAACCACCCTGCATTAATTCTATGTGTAACATCACCATCAATTCCACCATCATGTTGGAAAATGGATCCCAAGTACTTAAAAATATCTTTCGTTGGAATGCACTCTTCTCCAATTTTTACATCAATCCCTTTGTTTTTCCCTCTACTAATAAACTTACATTCCATATACTCAGTCTTCGTCCTACTTATGCGTAATCCTTTATCTTCCAGGGCTTCTCTCCAAAGCTCAAGTTTTCTGTTCACTCCATCTCTTGTCTCATCAACCAACACAATGTCATCAGCAAAAAGCATACACCAAGGTATCTCAACTTGGATATGCTTCGTCAACTCATCCATAACCAAGGCAAAAAGATAAGGGCTTAAAGTCAAACCTTGATGCAGACCAATGGAGATATCAAAGTAGTCTGTCAAATCATCCTTAGTCTTTACACAAGCTATAGCTCCATAGTACATATCCTTAATGAGGTTGATATATATAATTGGCACTTGTCTCTTCTCCAAAATTCTCCACAAGATATCTCTTGGGATAGAATCACAGGCCTTCTCCAAATCAATAAAAACCATATGTAAATCCTTTTTCTTCACTTTGTAAGTCTCCATCATACGTCTCAAGAGGTGTATTGCCTCAGTAGTAGACCTGCCTAGCATAAAGCCAAATTGATTTTCAGTTACCATAGAGATTTGCCTCACCCTTCTTTCAATTATTCTTTCCCAAAGTTTCATCGTATGACTCATTGGAACAATCTTGTACATCACCTTTGTTCTTGTATAAAGGTACCACAAAACTTTTCCTCCATTCCTCTGGCATCTTCTTGCCTCTCCACACAGTATTAAATAAATTTGTGAGCCAAGTTATACCCCGTTCTCCCATCATTCTCCAGACGTCTATAGGAATATCATCAGGCCCAACAACCCTCCCACTTTTTATCATCTTCAGAGCCTCCTCTACTTCTTTCTTTTGTATCCTTCGATAACAAGATCGATTCACATACTCTTCAGAGTTAACTAACTCCCCTAAGATGATATCATTCTTTTGTTTTTCATTAAAATGTTTATGAAAATATCTTTTCCATCTTGTCTTTATATCCTCACTAGCTATAAGCACCCTTCCTTCTTCAACCTTGATGCATCTTACATGCGTAAGGTCCTTTGCTTTCCGTTCTCTTGCTTTAGCTAACTTGAAAATATCTTTTTCACCTTCTTTAGAATCAAGTTTCTTATAAAAATGCTCCCAAGCTTTTGCTTTTGCTTCACTAACAATTTTCTTTGCATCTTTCTTTGCTCTTTTGTAGTTTTCCATATTTTCATCGGTCTTATCTCGATATAAGGCTTTAAAACAGGCTCTTTTAATTTTAAGCTTCTCCTACACTTCCTCACTCCACCACCAAGCCTCCTTTTGTCCTGGAACACCTCCTTTAGACACGCCTAATGCCTCCTTTGCCACCTTCCTAATATAGTTTGCCATATTTAACCACATTTCATCAGCATTACCATTAAGATCCCAAGCCTTTTGTTGCATCATCTTCTCTTTAAATCTCACTTGCTCTTTCTTAAGATTCCACCATTTAATTCTCAAAATCTTAAACACTAATTTTCTCTTCTTTGCCTTCTTCAAATGAACATCCAACACCAAAAGACGATGTTGAGCAGTTAAACTCTCCCCTGGAATAATCTTGCAATCCTTACAAGATAAACGATCCCTTATTCTCAAAGCAAAGTAATCGATCTGCGTTCTCGTTAAGCCACTTTTATAGGTAATCAAATGCTCTTCCCATTTTTTGAAGAAAGTATTTGCTATGAAAAGATCGTAAGCCATAGCAAAATTAAGGAACGTCTTCCCTTCTTCATTCCTAACACCAAAACCATGATTTCCATGCACTCCTGCATACTCTAAAGCATCTTTTCCCACATGCCCATTTAAATCTCCACCCAAGCAAATCATTTCAGTCTGTGGGATTCCTTGAATTATCATATCAAGCTCTCCCCAAAATTTGTTCTTTATTCTTTCCTCTAGACCAACTTGAGGTGCATAAACTGAAATGACATTCAAGATCTCTTCTTCTAAGATTAATTTTATCAAAATAATTCGATCACCCAATCTCTTAACCTTAACCACGCTCTCCTTCAAATCCTTATGAATTATAATACCCACGCCGTTTCTACCTTTGTCCTTTCCTGAATACCAAAGTTTGAAACCTGTTCTCTCGATTTCCTTTGCTTTTTCACCAACCCACATAGTCTCTTGAAGGTAAAGAATTTGAATCCTTCTCCTTACCATTGTATCCACAATCTCCATGAGCTTGCTGGTCAAGGTACCAATATTCCAACTACCGAATCTCAGCATACATTGTGACACACTTCGATGACGAAGTGGTGGAACTAGCTTCTTTACTCGCATGCGTTCCTCATGCAAGAACCCTTGCTCATTTTGGACTACATCCAGGCGGCGATGTAGCGGAACTAACTTCTTTACTCGCATGCGTTCCTCATGCAAGAACCCTTGCTCATTTTGGACTACATCCGGGCGGCGATGTAGCGGAACTAACTTCTTTACTCGCATGCGTTCCTCATGCGAGAACCCTTGCTCATTTGTCACTACACCCGGGCGTCGATGCAGCGCGTCGCAAGTAGGGAACGCCCCAACGAAATCAGAGTGTTTGCTAGAATCCATGTTTAAAGATTCGACAAATTTTACGCTGGCTGTCGGCTACCTAACGCAACCCTCCTCCTTTACACGGGCCTGGGACCGGTAATGAAAAGGCACACGAACCTCAACAAATAATATTCCAAAATATTCTCCCCCTTTTTGACATTATTAAAAAGGTTTAATCAATTTTAATCATCTTATCCTGTAATTCCCTCTTAAAACATGCTCTTCTAAACGTGGGTTAACTCCCCCTTTTTTGACATATTTATATAAGAGATGTGTTTTTTCCAAAATCTATTGCCTCCTCATTTTTGACATAATAATCTACTGACATGCACTTCTATTGTCAAATTCAAAAATTATAAGAGTAACAAATGTTTTCCCCCTTTTTCATTTCTATATCAATAGCTAATGTGATCTCTCCCCCTTTCTAATTGAAACATAGCTCAATTTAGCTTTTAAGATCTTCCGCTAAATATATGCATTTCTATATCAAGTCAACTATATTGTTAAGGGCAATCTTCTCTTTTTAATGAACTTGTAGCATAAATTTCATTTTAATTCTCCCACTATCATGATGCTAATTAGAAAATAGATTATAAAAAATAAAAGGGTTTTACCTAGCTTACCAAGGCCAATAATTTTATCCACACGGAGATTGCCACATGCAATCATCTCTCTATCCATAGCTTTCAAATCTGGGTAATGGTGCTTGATTCCAATTGTATTGCTTGGGCACCCCAAATCCATAGCTTGATGGTCTTCTTGTCATCCTTCTCGAATTTCTTTGTGTTTGTTGAGGTTTCTTAGGTCCATTCTTCGGTCCTTCTAATTTGAGTTGGCCATCTTTCAATTTGTAGATCCAATTCTTCACATTGTAGACTCCTTTGAAACCTACAAAATAAGACTCAAGTTGCTTTTTTGGTATCCAAATAAGTTTGGATCTGGATTTGTTAGTCTCCTTAGTGGAGATTCTTTCTCAACCTTTTGGCATGTGCTTGCCTTATAATAGCCTAGTCCAAATTTACTAGAGGTTGGCTTTTGATGGGTAATCAATTTGTGCAAATTTGCCTTCCCTTAAGTGAATTTGGCTAGATCATCGAGGTGTTGATTTGAATTTTCCTTGAGATGGGTTATTTCAAGTTCCAAATTTTGAATCTTTATCTTTGAAGTCTTTAATATCTTCTTTCAACACATGATTTTCAAAACTAACCAAAGATTCATTTGCTTCAACTTCTTTAAATTTCTCTAAATGGATTCTATTTTCAGAATCTTGTTCTTCAAACTTATCTAAGAGAGATTTATTTTTAGATTTAAGCTTCTTGCATTCATTTTTAACAATCTTATACTCAGAAAATAAGGATTCAAAAGCATCTTGAAGTTCTTTTATTGAAATAGAGCTTACCTTATCTTCTTCTTGACTATCATTCACGATTGCTGTTACGACCCAGTTCCCGGTACCAGTGAGATCTCAAACTCGATCTCACGCTCAAGCAGTAGTCCTGGTAGCTCCTCTGGAAAAATGTCGGGGTACTTGCAATCCACCGGGATACTCTGGAAGTCAACCACGGGGCTAGGCTCTACCACTATATAGGCCAAAAAGCCCTCACACCCCTGTCTCAGAAGCTTGGTTGCCTGACGTGCGGAGATGCATCTGAAACCTCCATCCACCGGTTATCTATGAAACTCAAAGGGAGGCAACTTCGGTATGGAGAAGACGATCTTCCTCTCGAAACATTCCACCAAGACGTGATAGGCGGACAACCAGTCCATCCCTACGATCATGCCAAAATCCTCCATCTGTTTCACAATCAAGTCAACAGGGAGGCTGTGTCCCCCAATACTGACCTCGCAGTTCGTGTAGATCTCCTCGGTTACAAACAACTGGCCACCTGGGCCTCTGATCACAAACAGATCCTCTAATAGTACACTGCCTTGCCTCAAACTGGCGGCAAAACTCGTAGCGACGAAGGAGTGTGTGGCACTGGAATCAAAAAGTACGTACACTAATCTGCCAGAAATAGTAACCATACCTGCCACCACAGATCCCAAAGACTTGGTGTCTTTGTGTGTCAGGGCGTTGATACACCCCTCAACTCTCGGTGCAGATGAAGCAGCTACACTCTGGGTCGGGCGAGCAGTAGCTGGCCGGTACCCTCCTCGTGACTGCTGTCCTCCCCCACGCGCTTAGTGACCTCGACCGCCAGCTCGGCCTCCATTGCTCGGTGCGGGGAGCATCTGTTGTGCTCCGGCCCTAGATGGGCAGTCCCTCCTGATGTGGCCCGGCTGGCCACACTGGAAGCAGAGGGGTACACGTCCTTCTCCCTCTGTAGGTTTCTGCTGGCAGCTGGGCGGGGGTCCGGTGTTGGCAATTGGCCCCTGTCTGGGGCCCCTAAAGGCCACTGATGGCCCCGCAGAACGAGACGACTCTCCTGTAGGCGCCGTGTGACTTCTCTCCTGATGGCCCTGAGAGTACTCTGGCTGGTGGGGCCTCTTCCGTACGCTGTCAGTGTGTCGTGCTGCTGGGTTGGTCTCCTCATAAGTCATGGCTGCCTCAACCATATGAGAGAAAGTGGGTAGCTTCAGAGGTTTGACATATCTTCGAATAGCAGGTTGGAGCCCCTCAGTAAACTGCAACAGGTGCTCCTCCTCAGTAGGCACAGCTCTCTGGGCGAAATGTGACAACTATAGAAAACGCATGCGGTACGCGCTAACTGTCATCGTCCCCTGGCAGAGAGTGCAACTCCAGCCTCCTCTGGTCCTGCTAAGTTTGCGGAAAGTACTGCTCGCAGAAGAGAGCCACTAACTGGTCCCATGTCGGCTCTCTCCCCTCTTGGCCTCTGACTTCCCTCCACCACTTGTGTGCTATGCTCTCTATCTGGTATGTGGCAAAGGCCACGCGGCACTTTGCGGAAGGGCGAAGGGTGTCGAACACCTTATCTATCTGCTCCAGCCAGTCCTCTGCATCAGACGGGTCCTCATTCCCCTTGAAGGAGGGGGCTTCAGCTTCCAGAACTGTCCGAAATGCTCGTGGTGTAGCTACAGTGGGGGAATGGGCACGCCTCCAGGAAAGGAGAGCTCGTGCTCGGAAGTGTCAGAGTGTGGTGGGGGTGGTGGAGGATCACACCCTTCCCCTTCTACTCGTCCGGCGCTGCGACGGTCTCTCTGTCCCACCGAGGACTCCCCCTCCACATCCTCAGGGAGAGGTGCATGTGGAGGCTGGTGGAGCTCCTCTTGCACCATGTCTTGCACGTCCCAGGATCAGCTGGGTGAGATCCTGGGCCTGAATGCCCAGAAGGAGAGGTGGGTCAACTAGTGCCTCAGGTTCGGCACGTCCGCCCCTCCGACCTCGTCCACGGCCACGACCATGGCCTGCCTCGGGAACTCCCCGACGGGGCATCTCCTAAAAGGAGACGCAAGGGATAGAATAAGAGTGTCAACGATATCGGATTACATCGAGAAAAAGACTCGGATACGAATATTAAAGCGATACGTTGTTGTGGCTATCCTAGTTATATGCACGTGAGTGGTTATTCTCAAGGCAATTGGTTCATTTCTCGAGACCAGCTTGCCTCGACTAATCCCACCAAGACCTAGTCATCCAACAAGAAATAATCAAAAGCAGGAAAATAAACTACATCCACACATGCAAAATAACTAAGCATAAGAAAAGAATGAAGTAGTAAAGAAAGTAGAACAATTGTCTCAAAACATAGTACATGCCACCACAACAACAACAGAAAATGGAAAGGAAACAGAAAGTAAAAGGAACAGTAAAGTATGTGTCCATTACTCACTACAATAGTAGAAAAATGAAAGAGCTGAAAGAATGACTACGGCTGGGCTTGGTTGGGCCTAACACCCTCTGCAGCCGGAAACTCGGGCTGCTCAACTCTTGGTCTCGAACAAGGTTACAAAATGACAGAGTCAGCGAACACTGAGTAGAGTGGTGTTTACATTATTTAAGTGCAAGTAATGTAAAACAACAATAGGTTCATTTCTCATTTCAATTTATCTCATTTATGTGTTTCTAGTTGATCTATTTCTCAAAGTATCCAGGTATTTCTTGATCTTGCATGTTACTCATGGGAATGATCTTGATTGCGATCTTTTTCGTAGACTAGAAGGTACACGTGGTGCTCTCCTAGTTGGGAGAGTCCCCCGTGGTAGTCCTACACCCAGTCAACCACCCCGAGGTTACTATCGAGATGTAGCTGTGATTACGACACGCATGATAAACGCACGGGTAGCTACCCCGCACTGACACGCGGTCAATCATTTCTGCTAGCGGGTACTCCTAATGTATAGCACGGAATAGTATAGGGCCTTGCCCTCTCAGAACAGGGGTCTCGCCCCTCAGAACCAATCAGGGGTCTTGCCCCTTCACAGTCCACGTACCCTCGTCTGACTACCCCAGTTTGCCCAAAGGACTTAACAAGGTTTGTGGTGGGTGGCTAGCTGAACCCCAGGCCTTGTGGGGTGGCTAGCTCCCTCCCTACACTAGTAGCTTGCCACAGTACCATGTACGCGAGGGCCAAAAGGAGTCGGTGTAGAGTGGTTAATCCTAACCCCGGGTCTCAACCCAAGGGAGGCTATTTCCACTTTACACTAAAAAGGGACAGTTGCTCTCCTTGGTACCGTGTACACAAGGACCAGCCTCATTTCTACTGAACTGTACCAGATGGCATTGCTTGAGCTGCAAGAGCTCAAGTCATAGCTACAAGACCTGTTGGAGAAGGGCTTTGTGAGGCCCAGTGCATCCCCGTGGCGAGCCCCTGTTCTGTTTGTGAAGAAGAAGGATGGTACCCTGCGACTTTGTGTCGACTATCGACAGCTGAATAGGGTCACCATCAAGAATAAGTATCCACTGTAGAGGATTGACGACCTCTCCGACTAGTTGTGAGATGCCACAGTGTTTTCTAAGATAGATCTGAGGTCAAGTTACCACCAGTTGAGGATCAAAGAGACCAACGTCTCCAAGACTGCTTTCTGTACCTGGTACGGGCACTACGAGTTCTTGGTCATGCTATTTGGGCTGACCAATGCCCCCGTTGCCTTTATGGATTTGATGAACCGTGTTTTCAAGCCGTACTTAGACTAGTTTGTGGTGGTGTTCATCGACGATCTACTCGTTTACTCAGAAGATCAGGCGCAACATGGACAGCATTTGTGTATGATCCTGGATACCTTGAGATGACGTAGGCTGTATGCCAAGTACATCAAGTGAGAGTTTTGATTAAGGCAGGTGACTTTCTTGGGCCACGTGATTTTAGGGGATGGATTGGCTATGGATCCAACTAAGGTTGAGCCGTACTCAGGTGGGAGAGGCCACGCACAGTGACAGAGATACGTAGCTTTTTGGGACTGGCAGGTTATTACTGGCAGTTTATTAGAGGATTCTCTCAGCTTGCACGTCCTATGACCCGGAAGGACGTGCCCTTTGCCTAGACAGATGAGTGCGAGGTATGTTTTTAGGAGTTGAAGGAGAGACTGAATTCAACTCCAGTACTTACCATCCTGGACAGCAGTGGTGGTTTCGTGGTTTACACTGACGCTTCGTTGCAGGGGTTAGGGGGTGTGCTCATGCAGCGGGGTCATGTTGTCGCTTATGCTTTGCGGCAACTGAAACCCCATGAGTATAGCTACCCTACCCATGACTTATAGCTGGCAGCAGTTGTCTTCGCATTGAAGACATGGAGGCACTACCTTTACGGTGAGACTTTCGAGATTTTCACAGATCATAAGAGCCTCAGGTACTTGTTTGACTAGAAGGAGCTTAACATGAGACTTAGACGTTGGTTAGAGCTCTTGAAGGACTACGACTGCAGCATCTCCTACCACCCAGGGAAGGCCAATGTGGTGGCCGACGCCTTGAGCTGAAAGACACTCTCCCACTTGGCCAATTTACAAGTACAGAGTTGGAGACTCATGGAGGAGTTGGGCAGTTGGCGACCCTGGGAGTCACAGGGGTATTGTGGGATAGTGACAGTGATGCGGTGGAGACGACTAGAGCTGATAGACCGCTTCATCGTAGGGCAGATGACAGATCCATACTTACAAACGCTACAAGACAGGGTGTTGACAAGGGACCCAGGAGACTTTTCCTTGTTAGATGAGATACTGCGCATGAAGGGACGCTTATGCGTTTCTAGGGACGAGCAGTTGTTGAAAGAGCTCCTGGCTGAGGCATACGGGTCCAGGTTCACCATACATTCTGGGAACACAGAGATGTATCATGATTTACGACATGACTTTTGGTGGAGAGGGATGAAGCGGGATGTTGGTGAGTTTGTGCAGCAGTGTTTGGTATGCCAGTAGGTGAAGGTCGAGCAGTAGAGGCCTGTAGGGTCATTACAGCCACTTCCTATGCCAAAGTGGAAGTGGGAGAGCATCACCATGGACTTGGTGGTGGGTCTACCAGTTACCCAACAGGAACACGACGTAGTCTGAGTGATAGTAGATAGGTTGACAAAGATGATGCGTTTCTTGCTGATTCGAGTCTCCTTTTGACCAGCATAGTTAGTAGAGAGATACATTAGAGATGTGGTGCGCCTACACGGAGTTCCATGTGAGATTGTATCTGATAGAGATACTCATTTTACTTCCCAGTTCTGAGCTGAGTTTCAGCAGGCCTTGGGGACACGTTTGAGGTTCAGTACCACTTACCACCCCCAGACGGACGGACAGTCAGAACGCACCATACAGACACTTGAGGACCTTTTGCGGGCCTATGTACTATACTTGAGAGGCTCCTAGGAGGAGCATTTACCCCTGGTAGGGTTTGCATACAATAATAGTTACCACTCGAGCATCGGCATGGCACCTTATGAGGCTCTGTATGGATGGAGGTGTACTGCACCCTTGAGTTGGGTCGAGGTGGGGACCAAGTGGGAGGTTGGTCCTAGGCTGATCTGGCAGAGTCAGGAGGTGATAGAGTAGATTCACAGACGACTTCGCACTGTCAGGAGCAGGCAGAAGAGCTACGCTGACTGGAAACGCAGAGAGGTGCAATTCGAGGTTGGGGATCACGTCTTTCTCCGTGTTTCTCCCATGAAGGGCTTGCAGTGTTTTGGGGTGAAAGGGAAGCTTACGTCGAGGTTTGTGGGGCCCTTTGAGGTCCTGGAGTGGGTGGGACCCATTGCTTACTGGCTTGCCCTTCCTCCCAGCTTTCTGGAGTGCATGACGTGTTCCATGTGTCCAACCTCAGGAAGTACGTCGCCGATCCCAGTCACGTTCTGAGCCATGAGAGCATCGAGGTGGGTGACGACCTGACCTACCCTGAGAGACCAGTACAGATACTAGATAGAGTCGTCCGGAGTTTGAGATAGAAGCAGATACCACTGGTGAAGGTCCTATGGAGAAGCTAGCAGTACGAGGAGGCGACTTGGGAGCCTGAGGCGGCGATGCGAGAGCGGTACCCGGAGCTTGTTGAGGGTACATCTTTTCGGACCTACTTCGGTCCTCTTTAAGTTTGTTATGAGCTTTTACGTTCCTTTTCCTGCACCCTAGCTAGCTCAGGTTTCGGAGACGAAACTTCCTTTAAGTTTGTTATGATGAAATGACCCATTGCCCTTTTAGTCGGATAAGATGTCTGGACTGTCAGTCAGACATCCTTCCAGACGTCTGGATATATGTCCGGACATTCGAAAGTAGAAGAATATCGCGTATTCTTTCGCTCTGCGTGGGGGCAACACGTAGAGTCCCGCTGTCTCCTTCACCCCCTTACCCAAACCCTAACTCCCCTCCTATATAAACCCCCTGCTTCTCTTCTTCTCACCTCCTCACACCACTCAGGCCCCCGCCACCTCCACCTTCTCCTACGACGGCAACGCCCCCTCCCGTCGTTGCTGCAGTCGCAACGAGGAAGGAGAGGAACCGACGAGGGGAAAATGGGGAGGAGTGAGAGTGAGAG
The DNA here is from genome assembly GCA_037157565.1 of Thalassia testudinum. Taxonomy (NCBI): domain Eukaryota; kingdom Viridiplantae; phylum Streptophyta; class Magnoliopsida; order Alismatales; family Hydrocharitaceae; genus Thalassia; species Thalassia testudinum. Next base: position 137,539,672 of record JAZHRO010000073.1, read on the forward strand.
AGTGCGAGGGAGTGAGAGCAGGGGAGGAGGATGACAGCCATGGGAGCTCGGTGGAGCTCGAGGAGGGGTCATGGGAGAGAGGAGAACGTCGACGAGGAGTTGGTCATTCTCCTGCAGCTGCTGGAGCTGCCACTACGGGCGGAGGGTGAGCAGGGTGAGCTGCGTGAAGGGGTTCTGATATTGGAAGCTTCCAGTATCAGACATCTGGAGTGTCGTCTAGATGGCTGGCAAAGCACCAGGATGTTCGGAGCTGAAGCCAGACGTCTGGAAACACATATCTCACGAGGTACGTATCTTCCTACTCGACTTTTCCACCGTGCAGATCGTAGCGCAGGGGATGTCGGCTGATCGTTGTGTCTGTGGGTGCTCGTACGCAGGTGCACTTTCCCAAGTACTTTTGGACGTCTGATCACGTCGCTAGATGTCCGGAGGTACCTCCAGACGACCAGAGACCCTGTCTGATGTCTGGAGTTGCCCTCAGACGGTCGTAGAGGGAGTTTGGACGTCTGAAGCAGCCACAGGAAGTGTAAGGTGAGTTCTGACTTCTTTTAAGATGTTTGGGACTAGTCCCAGACATCTGATTTTGGTTAGTAACCATGTTTTTGGCCCGTTTAAGGCCCAAACGGAATCAAATTTCCACAAATGAAGTACCATTGTTTTCCACTAGAGTTCCTCCACGTGTTCATGTTGAGTATGTACCGTTTTGAGCTTGTCTAATGTATATTGGTCGCTGGTACAGGTTACTAGCTGGTAGCATGTTCGGGACCTGTAGAGACGATGAGATCTGCAGTGCAGGCCCCCATTCCTCCCGTGATAACTGGTAGAGCGATTTAATTCAATTGTTAATATTTAAATAAGAATGTACTTGGTTGGAATAATCAGATTGAACTCTAAGATGTGAAAAGAACCCTAGGGTAGAAATGAATGAGACTGTTTGAGCTATCCTGTTTACTTGAATGCATGATTAAAATAAATTGTTAGCAAATACTTCTAATATAATTACGAGATGCATGCTAAAATATGTGTTGCATGTATGCAAATGAAAAATTAAGCCGTGAAACCACAAGTTGGATGTTTATGATTGAGAACTGAATCATGAAAACACAAGCTGCCTGTATATGGATGAGGAACGAGTTATGGAACATGAGACTTGGATATGGATAAATGAGATGAATATGAGCATGAACCCTACGGGGAATTAGGAGTAGAACTCCTGTGTATGAAAGGAATCTGGAATATAGACGGGAAGTGTGTTGGCCCTTGTGTAAGCGGTACCAAGGAGAGCAACTGTCCCTTTTTAGTGTAGAGCGGAGCTAGCCTCCCTTGGGTTGAGACATGAGGTTACCCGGGGTTAGTGATGGGAACACCATCATGAACCCTAACTAGCTCATTTTGACCCATAAAAGAGAAAAAAGGCTCCTACATAACCAATTGGAGGTCCTAATTCAATGAATAATCATTTTGAGATAAGAGCAAGAAATAAGGGGTAAAACTGTAATTTTACCATTTTAGTACAACAACGGGTTTTCTCATGAGCTAAACACAGGTCAAATGATCTTAACAAGATAAAAAGTGGGTTGGTTCAAATAGAAAATGGTTCATGTGAATTATGGGAATTAAATGTCTTCTTATAACCCTAAAACAGACCCACTTGATTTGATAAGGTTTTGGTCAGGATAAAATTCACCTAAATCCTCTAAAAATCATAGAAAAATATTCTCTAGGGTTTATAACATTCAATTTAGCCCTTGGAACCTATTTTGACATAAATTGGGGTCTCAAACAAATATTTGCCCTACATTAGGTTTTTACGTAAATTGCCTAGTCAAATATGGTCAAACACAAAATCCAACATCACCATTGGATTCCATAGGTCCAAATTAGGTTTGTACCAAAATTTGGACCTAAGGGGAATTCATTTTGACCCACTTTGCAAATAGGTCCAGCCCAATTGCATTTCTACCCCTATCTTTTGAAAACCTCTGCAGAAATCCTCCTAGATTTTTCTTCGTTCTTTGAAATTAGGTCCCTCCACCATTATAGCGGAGGGAATTCTACTCTGGCAAGATTTCGAGGGCAAGATCTCTTTGATCTCTCATAAAATCCCCTTCAAAATTGAAATGGAGATTCTCTTAGAAATCTCCTCCAGTATGAACCCAATTTGAGGCTCTGTTTGGCACCCAATCTCTCATGCGAACGCATGAGAGATTTAGGTCCCTTTCAAGTTTCCATCTCCGGCAAACTTCCCTTGCTTGGAAGCGTTGGTTTCCAAGCACAAATCCATCCTCTATGGCCTATATAAGCATACCCAAATCACCCCACATCTCCGAAGCTTGAAATTGGCCGGAAAATCCCTCAAATTTATCTCTTCCTCCTCTGGCCAATGGCTGATCAAGCTCCGACGACTTGCCTCTCTCTCCCTCGTTGCCTAGCCACAATACCAGTGGCAGGGTTCTCTTCCTCCTGCTCATCCCCGTCGCACCACACCCGCCGACGCCTCTGCAGCCCCTTCGTCCTCACCGTCCTCCCCTACTGAGCGCCTTCATCTTAGGCAGCGGCAATATGAGCCGGCCGCCATCCCTGCCTCCCCCTTCATCTCTTTACGCTCAGATAAGTCCCTCACCCTTCTACTTTTTTTCCCCTCCTTATCTCTCAAAAACACCCTTCGACGCACTCCATCACCATCACCCCCTTCATCTTTGTCCAAACCTCCAGCGAGGCACCCCCATCGCTCCACACCTCCATCCGCCTTGCCAACCATCCCATAGGCTCCACAACACCTCACTTAACATAAACCCTCACTCCATCCACACTATCACTCACCCACAAGGGCCCCCGAACACACCCACTCACATGCACATAGGGTGCCCTAGGCATGCGCACTCAGGCATCACCATGCCATGCCGACCCCTGCAACACATTCTCCATGCCTCGGTGAAGTCTCCTGAGCATTCTGACATGGTCGCGAGGTCGTTTTCGTGATAGCAGGTACAGGAGGGCCACCGCCATTGACGACAGCAAGGAGCTTACTTGCGAGCTCTCTTCAAGCTTGCCCGCTCCAGGTTCATAGTCCCATGTTGTGCGGGATACGCTCGTGCAAAGCTCTAGGCAGCTAATTGGCATCGAAGGCCGAAACATTAGTTGAAATCAAGCGAGGTTCCCTGCTGTAGACGCACGTAATAGAAGGTGGGACTTTTAGTCCCACCTTGGAAACTCTTGGATGCCCGCAGCTGCATAAATTGAAAAACTGCATAGGGCTTATCGCCTCAGTACCATGGGGTGAGGTCCCACTCACCTTCACTCACCTCATCCGTTACCTTGCCTCTGCAGACATGGCTTGATCCGTTTACTTGACTCTGCACTCCTCGCCCACCACCGCATGCTGGTGGGCCTGGTCCCGGGCACGTACCCGACCTGATTACCCGAGACGGTGGCTATGGGAGAGTGAACCTAAGAGAAAAAGAGGAGAAGAGAGCGCGCACGGGTAGGAGTAGGTTTTGCTCTTGCAGGGAAAGGAGAAGAAGAAGCCAAGGGTTGAAGCCAAGGAAGAAGAAGGAGGAGGCCGAAAAGGTAGCTAAGGAAGGAGAAGATAAAGGAGAAGAAGAAGGAGCCAAGAGCTGAAGCCAAGGAAGAAGAAGGCAGAGGCTAGAGAAAGCTAAGGAAGAAGGAAGAAAAGGCTGAAGAGGAAGTTGAAGAGCTAAAGAAGAAAGAGAAGGAAGGACTGAAGGTAGAAGAAGAAGGAGCCACCAAAGAAAGAAAGAGAAAGAAGGAACTGAAGGAAGGCTAAGGCAAGGAGAAGCAGCTGAAGGCAGAGAAAGGCTAAGGCACGAAATCAGAAGAAGAGAAAGAAAGAAGAAGAAAGGAAGCATCGGAACAGAGAAGAAATAAAAGCACTGTAGCAGCCATAGTTTAAGACGTCTGATTCACAAATCAGACGTCCAATTTTTGTGCTTATTCACATACATTGATCTTCTGTGCTTACATTTTTTGCACTATAACTCTGATTTTTATTGCATATTATATTCAATTTCTCAAGTTGTGCTCTTGATTTCTAAACCCTAATTTGCTCCTTGAGTTCAACCTTGAACTTAAACTTTGAGTAATAAAATCTATTTATTTTCAAAGCAATTTCAACTATATTACAACACTTAATTTCAGACCCGATTTCGCCTTGCAAACAGTTAGGATTGGCCACTCTACACCGACTCCTGTTGGCCCTTGCATACGTGGTTCCGAGGCATGCTACCAGTGTAGGGAGGGTCCTCGGGGTTCAACCAGCCACCCTACACCGACTTTGTTAAGCCCTTTGGGCAAACCGGGGTAGTCAGACGAGGGTACGCAGACTGTGGAGGGAAGAGACCCCTGTTTTGAGAGGGCAAGGCCATATACTATTTCGTGCTATACTTTGGGCGTACATGCTAGTGGAAACAATTGACTGTGTGTCAGTGTGAGGTAGCTACCCATGTGCTTATCACGCATACCGTAGTCACCGCTACGTCTCGACAGTGACCTTGGGGTGGTTGACTGGGTGTAGGACTACCACGGGGGACTCTCTTGGTCAGGAGAGCACCACGTGTTCCTTCTAGTCTACAGAAAAGATTGCCATCAAGATCGTTCCTACGAGGAACATGCAAGATCAAGATATACCTGGATGCTTTGAGAAATAGATGAACCAGAAACACATAAATGAGATAAATAGAAATGAGAAATGAACTTGTTGTTTTACGGTACTTGCAGTTAAATAATGTAAACACCACTCTACTCAGTGTTCGCTGACTCTGTCTTTTCGTAACCCTGTTCAGAACCAGGAGTTGAGCAGCTCGAGTTTCCAAGTGCAGAGGCCGTTGGGCCCAGCCGAGCCCAGCCGTAGTCGTTCTTTCAGTTCTTTCATTTTTCTACTATTGTAGTGAGTAATGGACACATATTTTATTATTCCTGTTACTTTCTATTTCCTTTCCGTTTTCTGTTGTTGTTGTGGTGGCATGTACTATGTTTTGAGACAGTTGTTCTACTTTCTTTGCTACTTCTTTCTTTTCTTATGCTTAGTTATATTGCATGTGTGGATGTGATTTATTTTCCTGCTTTTGGTTATTTCTTGTTGGACGACTAGGTCTTGAGATTAGTCGAAGCAAGTCGGTCTCGGATCTTGTAGGGATTCGGGAACCGGGTCGTAATAATTGCCATGAAGCCCATGCACGTGGTTTCATTCTTTGTTTCCTTCTCAGGTTTTTCTTCCTCCTTCTCTGATTTTGTGTCATCCCAAGTTGCTTGAAATGTTTTCTTTTTGTGCTTCGTATCGTTTTTCTTTTCCTTCCTTAGGAGAGGGCATTCTGATCGAAGATCCATTTCTTGATGCAATAATAGAAACGGATTGGCTTTCCTTCCTTTCCTTCTCCTTTTTCTTGCATTCTCTATGCTTAAGAAACTTGACAAACTTGTTAGTCAAAGTAATATCAAGTTCCTTGTCATCGGAGCTTACCTCGCTATTTGATGTGGCTTTGAAAGCCAAGGTCTTCTTCTACAGCTTCGGAGTCTCCTTTCTTTGCTTCATCTTGTTCTTGTAGGCCATGAGGTTGCCTAGGAGGTCATCCATATTGAGCTCCTTTACTTGGTGAGCTTCTTCAATGGTAGTGACTTTTTGCTCTCACTCTGGTCTAAGGGAGCGTAGGAGCTTAGATTGAAGCTCTCCTTGTATAAAAGTCCTTCTTAAGGCTTTAAGGTTGTTCACAATCAATACGAACCTAGTATACATCTCATTTAAGCTTTCATTACTCTTCATAAAAAAAGATTCAAACTCTTGTGAAAGTAAATTAATTTTAAAAGATTTTACCTTAGATGTACCTTTATGAGTTACCTTGAGGGTGTGCCATATTTTGTATGTGGTGGCACATTGTGAAATCTTGTTGAACTCTTTTGGACTCAAGGTGCAATACAACATGTACATCATCTTTGCGTTGAGTGAAAGCTCTTGAGGATGTTTTTGAGAATATCCTCCTACGGGCCTCTTTAGGATGCTATATGGGACTTCGCATCACCCCTAAATGGTGCAATCATTGGCTTGAAGCTACATTTTCATGCGAAGCATCCAATATGCATAGTTTCTCCCATCGAAAAATGGCGAACAGGTGGTGGAGTGTCCATCTGCATGTCACGTCATGAAAATGCTTCCCTCCATGATTGGATCCCCGCCAGGTGTGACTCCATATACGTGAGAACGAGCCTATGATACCAACTGTAGGTGCACTAGAGGGGGGTGAATAGTGTGGGATAAAAAATATGTGGAAATAAAATTACAATCACGCAAACATTCACCACAAGACACAAGGATATTTAGGTGGAAACTCAACCTGGGTAAAAACCACCACCGAAGTCTCTCGACTTAGGATTTCCTGAATGACCTAGTCGATTAAATCCACTATCCGTGTCACTTAAACAAGGATGACACAATCTCAAAACAACCATACTACTTTATGCAATGGTAGTGTACTGTAAAGACCCGTTCTATTTTGAGCCTTTTAAGGCATCTGGACTGTCAGTCAGACATCTGGTCAGACGTTTGGACCGCTTCCTAGACGTCTGGAAATTGAAAATTTTGTACGCAAGGTCGGGTCTACACGTTGGCTGCGCACAGACAGCTTTTCTTTCTTCTCTCTCCTTTCTCATCCACCGAACCCTAGCTACTCCATTAAATATAACCCCTCTCCCCCCTTCCTCTCTTCTCCACTCCACCACCACCACCCTCCTTCTTCCTCTCCACTGCAGCGAGAGGGACGAGCTCGAGAGGGGGCGCGAGAGTGAGGGGAGAGGAGGAGAGGCGGCGTGAAGAGAGGAGGAGCTTGAGCTCATGAGCTCGTGGGAGCTCGCCGGAGGACGTGCGGCCGGAGCGACGCGTGCGGGAGGAGGAGAGCATCGGGGGAGACGTCCTCGACACTCTGCTGTAGACAGAGCTGCAAACAAGGAGAGGTCGCGGCTGCGTGCAGTGAGAGGAGCAGGAGGTCAGTCTAGTTCTAGGTTTTTCCCAGAATCAAACGTCTCACGTGTCGTCTAGACGATGGGTTGGACGTCTGGTGATGACACCGAACGTCTGAAAGCAGAGTTTCGTGAATGTACGTTCCTCTTGCTGTTACAACCATGTAGGCCGCACCGCAAAGTCGATCTACGTGGCTAAAAGTAGGTGATATTGTCTATCGCATGCAGGATAGCTTCGAGAAGGTGCAGGGCACGCTCTCCCACGCATCTCGGACATCTGGACAGCTTACTAGACGACCAGAAGCACTCCCAGATGACTGGAGGAGAGGTCAGATGTCTGGAGCTGAGTCCAGACGGTCAATTAGGGGTTCTGGACGTCTGAAGTCGATGCAAGAACCTGAGGTGTGACCCTGGTGACTTTTAAGACATCTGGACCTTGTTCCAGACGTCTGATTTAGGTCTGCAGTTTTGTTTTTGACCCGTTTAGGGTTCGTTGGAGGTCCGTTTTACGCAAACAAGATATCTGTGGTTTCCTTGTGAGTTCCTTTACATGTTAGAAAGCCTTATATACTGCTCTGAACATTCCGTTGTGTTATGTTCCTTGGTATACGACTTCGACCTATTGCCTGTTCGGGGCTTGCAGAGGCACGTGAGTCTGCTGTTCGAGCCCCCAGTACTCCCTGATTGTCTGGTAGAGTGGTTTCCCCTATTTTAATTATAAAACATGAATGCATATGTGAAATTGGATAACTAGAAACCTAGGATGTGGCATCAATCCTAGGACGAGAAGTACTTGCACTGTTTGTATGCGTGTTTGAGATTGTAGTCATAAATGAATGAATAAAGATGTAAACAACTGCCTGTTAATAAATAAGAGCTGCCTGTGAAATATGAAATGCATGTGCTAGTTAAACAGTTACCTGTGACATTACTTGTTGTATATGTTAAATTGTGGAAATACGAGTTGCATGTGTATAATATGAGAATGGAAATGTGAATGATGAAACCTGGTATGGAACGACATGGTGAATATGAGCATGAACCCTACGGGGAATTAGGAGTAGAGCTCCTGTGGATAAATGGAATGGATCTGGAAATGTGAGTGGGAAGTGTGCTGGCCCTTGGGTATGTGGTACCAAGGAGAGAGGCTGTCCCCTGTTTAGTGTAGAGCAGAGCTAGCTGCCCTTGGGTTGGGACCTGGGGTTAGGATTAGCCACTCTACACCGACTTTTTTGGCCCTCGCATACACTGTACCAAGGAGAGCTACCAGTGTAGGGAGAGAGCTAGCCACCCCACGGGGCCCGAGGTTCAGCTAGCCACCCTACACCGACTTGTTAGGTCCACTGGGCAAACCGGGGTAGTCAGACGAGGGTGTGCGGACTGTGGTGGGACGAAACCCTTGTTTGTTTCTGAGGGGCTAGACCCCTGTCACTGAGAGGGCTAGGCCCTATATTATTCCGTGTTGTACTTTGGACGTGCCTGTTAGTGGAAACGACTGACCGCATGATAGTGCGGGGTAGCTACCTTGCGCTTATCGCGCGTGCCGTAGTCACCGCTACGTCTGTCCGTGACCTCGGGGTGGTTGACTGGGTGTAGGATCACCACAGGGGACTCTCTCGACCAGGAGAGCACCATGTGTGCCTTCTACTCTTCGGAAAAGACTGCATTCAAGATCGTTCCCACAAAGAACATGAGAGATCAATAAAGAGATTTGAAAAGTAAACCAATGGATGAAAAGGAACGACTTGTAAAATAAAATAATTCGAAAAGATAAATTACCTGTTGGCTTTTACTACTTTAGTTAGTTTGGTTATCACTCTACTCAACATTCGCTGACTCCGTTTTACTCGTACCCCTTTACAGGTCCGAGAGTTGAGCAGCCCGAGTCGCTGGCTGCAGAGGGTGCTAGGCCAAGTCGAGCCCAGCAGTAGTTTCCTATTGTTGTACTTCCTTTTTGTTAGTGAGTTCAGACTGTTGTTACCGTTTCTGTTTTGTACTTTGTTTCCGCTTTACTGTTGTGGTGGTGATATGTACTGTTAGCAGCTTTTACTTCTTTACTGCTTATACTCTTTTACTGTTAGTTACCTTGCATGGTGAATGTGGTTTACTTTTTCGCTTTTTGGTTATTTTTTGTTGGATGATTGGGTCTTGGGATTAGTCGAGTCGAGCTGGTCTCGGGTCCTATAGGGATTTGGGAGCTGGGTCGTAACATGTACTTCAACCCATCTTCTTCACAAAGAGTATTTTGTCTCACGAAGGAGACGAGAATTCGCCACGTGAATACCTAACGAAAGATAAAAATACAAAAGACTTATAGAGCCCAAAATATAATTTTAAACCTAACCTTCTATAGGCAAAAGGTCTTCCCTAAGATGGAAGTGATTCGACGTGAGTGTGTAGCAATTTGGAGCTCTCGAATATGAGGTGTGAGGCTTTGAGAGCTTGGACACTATCTTCTTTTGATTCCTTCTCAAAATGTGTATAAATGGTGGGAAGAATTGTATCAAGGTGTGGTTGAACAAAGAAGAGGACCTCCTCTATTTATAGAGCCATTAGGAACTTTCCAGGAAGCTTGGGAGAAGGCTCATAGCCATTGGGATAGATTCCAAGACAAATCAAGCTGAAATCAGGGTCATAATGACTTTGACAGTAGAATCAGATATATGATTTTTGGGTCAAACGACAGGTCAGATAACTGATGAAAGTTTTGGTCGTCTAATGCAAGGGTCAGAGTTCCTGATTAAGTTGGACTGAAACAGGGTTCTATGTCAGACGTCTTGGTTGTCATTTTAAGACGTCTGGGTGAAAAATTGGACGTCTAATTTTGTGCGGGTTTGTTCCTATTTTAGACCAAATCTAAATATATAAGGTTCTAGTGTAACAAGGTCGAACATCTTACTAGTCGTCTGGACAGTCTACGGGATGTCTAATGATAACGGTTCTTTACGAGAATTGATTCCTGAGAAGCCATCGGTTAGATTCGGTATGATGACTTAGATTTGGTCCAATGTCTCTTCATCAGACATCTAAGGGTCTCTCCGGACGTCTAGGAATAACACTAAAATAATCCTAAGTTAGTTCTCGAAGATACTATTTTGACATGCTAATGGTCCTATTATTGGACATCTGTCAAGACTATTTGACATCTGGAAGGACGTTTGGAATTGGGTTAGGACATCTAAATAGAAAGGTCATAAACTTTACATTTCCAGCCTAGGTCATTAAACGTCTGGTAAAAATATCAAACAACTTAAAAGTCAAGATCAGATGTCTGATACTAATGTTAGACATCTGATAAGGCTGTTTGAAACATATTTTGACTTTAGATTTAATTCCTAATTTTACCTAAGTGTCATAAGGTTAAGTGTTCCTGGGACCAAAGGTGGTATACTTTGGGCTCTTTAACGAAGAATTTAAAAGAAATGAAAAGAGCAACAAAATAAAAAATACAATAAAGCATTTCTAAGTGCTATTCTTGTTCTTCAAGCTTTAGCTCCTACTCCGTGCTCCTTGATGATTTTGTTCTCCTCCATCAAGTCTTCAATTCCACCATGGATGTAAGCTTGAGCTCCTCGCACTTACTTCCATTTGCATTTTATCTTGAAATCTTAAACTCAAATACAGATGTTAAATTATAAGTGTTTTGTTATTATCAAAATCAATAATCGTTGTGCCCTTACACCCGCAATACTGATTTTTTACACATAGTTAATTTAGTAGAAAGTTCCCTAGCACAATTAATAAAATCATCAATCAATAGATCACCCCTTTTCAATGTGTTCAACTCAGATTGGTATTGAAAAATCCGTGAGTGTGATTGAGTTGTGATATAACATTCAAGGAAAAACCAAACTTCTTTTAGTAGTTTTAAAATGGGAAATTTGAGAGCAGATGGCCTTAGTGACTGAAGAGATTAACTAAGTACGAGTTGGTCTCTTTGCTGCCACTTGATGTATTACTCATTAAGCCTAACATTCTGCCTAGTGGAGTCTATTAGATATTGATTAGGTAGAAGGTCAGTACCTTTGATAATCTTAACAAAATCATATGTAGTAGGAATTGGGATTAATTGGGCTTTCCACAATAATTAGATATGGTAGGTTTAAATGGAATTGAGTTGTGAATAGTTGCCGGTGGGATTGTTGTAGTGCCATTGGTGTTGTAGATGCTCGAATCACTATTAATCGTTGAGCTCAATGGTACCATTGAGCTCAACGATTAATAGTGATTCGAGCATCTACAGTACCATTGATTGGTCACGAATTAGATGAATGTCACTCATCAATGCCTCTGATACCATGTTAAGGTATTTACAGAGTAGCAACAATAGCAATAGTTGCTGAACAAGGAAGGAAAATATTGTCTAGAAAAGTGTGAGTGATGCTCGTGCACAGTATCAACTTGAGTTGTGCTATTTATAGACTTAATGGCCAAAAGGTTTGTTACAATTCCTCCATTTTGATTTAGCCACATCACAGATGAATGGAGTGGCACAGTTGTCATTCGGATGAGAGGAAAGGAGAAGAGAAGACCATGACATTAGGAGTTTTGTAGGAAGAATTTAGTTTGGGAGGGAAGAGAAGTATGGGTGTTGAATTTGAAATTTGAAGAATATAAGCTATTCCAAAATTAGAAAAATGTTGAAGTAGGAAGTTGATTTGAATGTTTAAACATATCTATCTCCATGTTTAAACACAAAAAAATGAGCTCCATTCATCCATAAAGTCCATGTGCGTGAAATATTTACTTGTGACCAACGTCACAATTAGCATAATAGCATCAACATTATTAAGCAAGCTTAAGTTTGTTTTTCTGCAAATGTTGAGATTAACACATTTCCTTGTAGTGGTAGCCTAATCAGAATGATCAACTAGCATAACTGTATGCAGAACTAAATCTAGAAATTTGTTTGCCAAGGGTTTATTTGATTTTCTTTAACTAGAACTAGAGAACAAGCTCTAGAAGAGAATAGCATCGCGATCCCTTCATGATCGTGTAAATCATGCAGCATTAATGTATAAAATCACATCCTGTGACGTATTTTACAACGCGCAAATGTAGTGCACCAATGCAAAATGATTTTATATCAATGCAAAATGAATCTGAATGATTTTGCATCGATGAAAAATAGACATGGAGTGATTTTGCATCGGTGCAAAATAGTTATAAAGTGATTTTACATTAGTGTAAAATGATTCAATTATCCTTATGTTGCAAAATACATCAACTTCTATGCTTTTGTACTTATGTCGGTTGAAAATTCGAGTTTGACATGATATCTATCTCAAACCGTTAAAAGTACAAATAGACAAGCATGTATCGTTCTCGGAAGACAACTAACAACAACAATGCCACACAAAGGTTCACTCCTTGCACATAAAACTTAATTAGCTAGTTCAAACTCCATTCAAATCATTTAACATGGATCAACTATAGTCTCATCTGCCTTGTAGTCAAAATTCTTTCGTCGTTAGACGTGCGACAGTGTAGTTTAGGAGATGGTAGGATGCATGAAGGAAGCTTTGTTTCATGTAATGCAATCATGCAACTGTGAATGCGTGGTGTCACGTTGTAAAACGTACCAAAACTACAAGTCAAGGAAAGGAAAACTTCATTAGTGGTCAATATTCGACACCTATCAAATTTTGGAGAATTCCAACTTAGTATTGGGCTGGTCAGATAAGTGCCAATGCGGCTTCGTAACTAATAAAATAATTAATTTAGGTAAGAAGGTCAAAGGACCAGTTTGGCAATCTATTCGGTGGTTTGAATTTGTCAGAATCGAATTAGGGGAGTCATTTAAGTTTTTGTTGTGAATTAACTACTTAATAACTCGGATTCTTAAATAGCTAACTTAATTACTCCAAATTTAACAACAAAAAAGTTGTCAGGACCACATTTGGTAGAGTGTGGGACGGTAGCATGTTTATGACTAGCGCTTGAGCCTTTTTTTTTTGACTAATCGGTAATGAATTAATTTAAAAAGTGGTCGGTCGACCAATACAAAAGAAAAGGGGCCAGCGATTTGATCGGATCATAGGAGCCATGAGGTGGGACAAATGATCTACATACAATCATTTATGATGAGTGCGTTCAGGGTGCCTGCGGTCTTGGCGGGCTCATCATGTTGCCTAGCATTCCTCTCCTTCCAGAGTCGCCGATTTGTGGCGTTGATGGGCTTCCAAAGATTCATGCATTTTGGAGGGGCTAGTGATAGGAAGGGGTTGATAGGGAGTGGCCAGCAAGTTCAAGAGAGGAGTGGACCTAGGCCCAAACAATTTTGGAAAAATTTCAAGTGAAGAAGAGGTGCTCATAGGTTTCTTCAATGGTGCCGCAAAGCTTATAGGGGGAATCATAAGGCAGTTCCCATTGCACAAGCCTATCTAAGGTGAGTAATCTCCCCTTGGCTGTAAGCCATCACAAGAACACCACTTGAGAGCGGCTTTGTTATTCCAGATTTGCATCCATACATCAAGAGCGATGCCCTTTGCCTGGATGGTTTCTTTCACTAGCGCTTGAGTTCCTACAGTCTAACGTGATGGCAAAAGAAATCAGGTAGTTATGACCAGCGTTAGAGAGGGGTATTGGTTGGTCATCTAAACCAATTGGATGGTATTGCATGTGATTGCTTCATCTTACTTCACTTAACTTAATCTGATCCTCAATTTCTGTTATGTGCAGTATGATGATTTCCTCCTTAAAGCGAGAGTCAGACGAGGAAAACAAGTCCAAGGAGAAAAGAGATACTAAGGGAATGCTGCAGTAAAAAAAGGATAACACAAAGATAATAGATATACTTCTCGCTCAAATTACTAAGCAGAAAGGGCATTATTCCTCTGTTTTAGCTTTGTGTTTTTATCTCATTTGGATAAACTAGGAGGAATTGGCGATCTCTTGCACACTAATTCTCCAGGTAACGCAGGGATGATGGGGATCCGAACCTAGGTTTATCCTGTCAAAATCAAGAGTCCCCACCATTCGACCAAGCCGAGGTGAGCTTTTTTAGCATTTTCCTTTCAAGGAAAGAAAGCAATTTGCCTCTTCAACATCTGCTCTTCAATCTTTCCCACCTTAGAACAGTTCTCCTCAGAAGATTGAAGTTGTATCTTAAAAGAAATATGCTTTTCAAAACTGAAATATATAACCTAACAATGTAATTATCACCGTCCTGCGAAAAATCAAGCATGGCATACCTTGCAACACAACTCAGATTAATCTGTGAATGGAAATCATCACCCTCCATTATTGGAGCATTGACAAATCCACTGTGAAAGACCAAGTAAGCCTTTGACAGTCTCATTGGACAAGTCTGCTTAAGCTAACCTTAATGATTAAACAGTTCCTCGAGGATTCGGCGAGAATGCATGAATGTACGAGAATATTCGTAGGACTAGTGATGAATTTGTTGAAGAGAATCGCCACATTTAAAGGTAAAAAGGGACTAAAAGTTGAGAGCAAACTTACAACCTTCCATTAGAAGCAAATGTCGGCAAAAACCCATCATAATAGCTAGAGAACCATCCATGTTCCTCGTTGTGAAGCCAAGCAAAAGAAAGTTATGCAACTGTTGGTTCATAAAAAAATGAAGAAAAGCCAATAACCAATGACCTTCCATGCATGCCAATACTCCGAAAGTTGCTTTCCTTCACCATGTCCTCCTGTCAAGATATATACAACATGTGTTGTTAATTGTACTCATGTCGATTTTGTGAGGACTTTTGCCTTAAGACTAGTAGAGGATCAAAGATGGTTCCCTGTAGCATTTGCAATCCAAGATCAGCAGATGACAAAGAGCAGGAGATCCTTTAGTCGAAGTATTTCCCTTCTGAATCTGCTTAAATAGAGCAGGGAGTGCCCATTTTAGCAAAGCATAGTAAACAACTAGATTTAGATTCATGTCAAACTGTGGCATAAGCCGAAGAAACACAAGAAACCTATTCATTTTTTGAGAATTACAGTGGCTTTCCACAAGAATAATTCAGATACATTAATTCATTAGTGCCTAGTGTGGAACCATCACCTCTATAGATCTATATGTGCCTTAGTGTGGAACCATCTCCTCTATGCATACCATAGTGATTTGGAAGGATAATAATTTTTACGTGACATGAACTAAACCAAATAATCAAGGAAGAGACTAGCAAAAACTGGGAAGCACATATTTTGTCATTCATTGTCTTATGATAACATTTGAGCTATCTGATTAAATTTGACTGAACAGTAAAAGGAGTCTCTTCAAAACCATAATCGATGCCCATTTTTTCAGGGGAAGGAATTACTCTTTAAAGTTTTTCTTTGAAAAGCAATTACTCTCTTTAATGTAATAATATCAGCAACTTTCGGTACCAATCTTGTCTCATAAACTATACAAGCGAACCATTTCGTAGCGTGGACTCGATCATCTATCACTCAAAGAATCAAACTGTCAAACTCCTGCAACATTAATCTTCATCTGCAATATCGATATCTCTTAATTGGACACAAGGCAAACCTACACTAAGGTATTCAGCTTTTGAAAGGAACTTCATTTTGTTAGTTGAAGAATTGGAAATAAATAGAAATGATCGACTCTTCTAGACTAAAAACAGAAAGAAAAATCCCTGTATCCTCAAAGAAGATGGTGAGGCATTCTTCATCCAATGCTATCCCACTCTCGCATCAATCATCAACTGCAATTTCTACACGTACATCAACTACATTCTATCCAAACTTCCTCACTAGAACAGTAACACCACATTGGCAAACTATTTTGAACACCAAGCGGAGCTTCGCTGCTGAATGAACCACGGACAACCAATCGAACTAAATCGATAACAGAAAGCAAAATTCAACTACCTCAACTAAACGATCACGCAATGCGAAATTCAACTGCCCCGATTAAATACCAACAACACCATAAAGCTTAAAAATGCTCCATTTGGCATCCGTTCCCACAAGTATAGAGCAGATTTTTGTAGGCCACCTGTCATATTTGGTACTAGAACACCTATAAGTACTACATCTTCGACCTGCATGGATCTACATATTACAGACCTACAAAAGTGCACATGTATAGAAATAGGGAGAGGCTTAATTCTATCATATAGTAAGAGAATCGAAGAGACAAAGGCAGGAGGGTCCTCTTCCCTGTTCCGTTCATCATGAAAGGCGAAGAAGAACCGGATAAAGATGGCAGCTTTTGCACGAGGACGAGGCAAATCCGATCAGGGGAGCAGAAAAGAGCAACGACCCAGATCGCAAAATCGCACCTTTACGAGCGAGGTATCATCAGAAGGAGGCCTCGCCCACCTTGGATTTGCGGCGGCGAGTGCGGCGCTTCCATGGTTGGAGAACAGAGTCCTGGTACTTAAGGGGCATTGCCAGTGGCCTCCTCTTCCTCCTCGTCGGTTGCTGCTGCTGATGATGACGATGATGATGCTTGAGACCCACCTCGTTGTGGTCGACGCCCTCGTCCTTCCTGATGCCAATGCTGCTGCTCGTTTCTTCCTCCTCATCGTCGTTGTTCTCGTCTTTCTTCTCTCTGCCACGGAGGTGGAGCACGGCGAGGACGAGGAGATCGAGGCCCTGGCAGCGGGAATTGGTGGGAGGAGGGGAGAGGAGGGGAGGAGCAGAGAGAGCTCGAATTGGCATTGCCAACAGGAGGGGAAGTGGGAATGATCGAGGTGGTTTGGTGGTGGAGTTGATGGAGAAGAGAACAACCGAAGCCAAGCAATGGAGGGGACCTCTCTCCCCCTCTCCCTCTCTCTCTCCCTCTCGCTCTCTCCCTGTAGTAGAATTGGAATTGGCTTTGGAGAAAGAAGAGAGGAGCAGTGAGAGTTCCTACACGTTTGATGTCTTTGTGTGGGTGCGTTTTGGGGGACGATTGGAAAGGCTTTCCTTTTATTCCTGTTTTGGAGCTTTTCCCTTTGTTTTTCCCATTTGAATATGTGTATGTGTGTGTGAATTCCCATCAAATGTCTGTGTTTGTCATGTTGAGATCGTTTAGACTCTGGAGGAGGCACTGGTTTAGTGTACGGGGAGGTGTTGAGAGTACTTAGAGAGGTTAAGCATGGGTTTGTTTTGAAAGTGTTGGAAAGAATCGTTTCATTGTATTTGATGGTTTCTAAGGAGGATAAGTTATTTATCATTTAACGATTTGAGTTTAACTACATTAAGATAATCATTCATAAATAAGCCTAAATTATTAAAAGCTAAGTTTCTCTAAGTTTTCATTGTGTTATTATTTTTACCACCCTTCTTTAAAAGTGGTAGCACCACCTCTGTCATGACCAGGGTGTTATTACCCCCATGATCTCTTCTAATATAGGTTGTGAAATTATTTATTTACTAGCCTATTACTTTCCTTGTAATATACCCTAGACCACCTTGAGTAGGTCAAGTATAATAAGAAATAAGCAATAACAAGTAACCAATGAAAATAAAAGAAAGAAGTAAATATTTATTTAATCAAACTATGTACTTTATTAAAAATGGCTTACTTGATCACCTTATTTATCTTATTAATCTCCAACTCATATTATTCCTGTACCCAGCACCATATTTCTTATCTTTCACCAGAAATCCTGGCAAAGTTAAAATCTATAATCTAGAGCCATTACTTGAATTAAATTCCCACTTGTTGATATTTATTTATCCATCTTGGACACTGATGAGAAAAGAAACTTACCCTTAAGCAATGGACCCAAGAGGTTTATGATGGCATCACCATCATCCACCATACCTAACCTAATTTGATTAAGTTCTAAAGTTAAATTCACTTAAATGACATATTAAAATGGTATAAGTTAAGTAGGATTGATGAAAGAGGAATTAATATAAAAAAGTGGTTAATTTTGTAATTTTCACATACAATTATAAATGTAGAATAACTGGAGAATAAACTTATGGTTAATTAAATGTTACTTGAGCTTAAATGTCATAAAAGTGGATTGTCTGGAAATTGCGAGCGTAACACCCTTTTTCTTCCTCCTATTCATGTTGCCATTGAAGGACCTTGGAGCTTCATCGATCCCTTCATCCGCCGCTTTCTCGTCGAAATTGAGAGAGGGCTTCCACTCTCCATCCTTGCACGAAGCTTCACGCAAAGCTTCGGAGCTTCCTGTCCCCTCAACAGCTCCGATTTCCCCATTGTCTTCTTCCTCGTCCGTCTCCTCCACTAGGCAATCCCACGCCCCCTCTCGTCAAATTAGTTTATGAAATGACCCTTCTCAAGAGTCCTTTGGATTTTTCTTTTCCGAAATTAGGGACCTTATGGCAATTTCTATCCCGTGCGTAATATTTTAGTTTTTGAGGGGTGTTAGCGTAAAACCCCCCACCATACGCACCATACCCCATACCTCCATGCCAACCATAACATCGCCCTCCAGTTCCCCGCGCACCCTTAAAAACCCCCCTCCATTTTGTTCTCCACCATAGTAGCCTCCCCCCCCCCCCCCATTCACCAACTCCTCCCTTGCTGTAGAGAGGTGTGCAGCCGAGGGAGGGAGGGCGTGAGAGGGAGAACGTGAAGGAGATTGAGAGAGGGTGAGGTTGGGAGTGGAGGAAGAGAGGAGTTGCAAGGAAGGCTCTGCACGCGGAGCTGGGGGTCATTTGTGTGCATTATTAGATGTCTACGATGTTCGCTAGACATCTGGAGGGGTCGCCGAACGTCTGGAATGGACTAAGGACGTCTGGTAAGCACACAGAGTGCCAAGGTGCTAGAGACATTGGGAAGTCACATTGACGCGACATTCGAGGTACTTTAAGACGTGTGGAAGCAGCGTTAGACGTTCGACTGCTCGTAGACGATTGGGAGTAGTGCTAAATGTATGGAGACACCCTTAGACGGTTGTGAGGAGAAGTAGACGACGGGGATAGACGCAGGGATGCAAGGTGAGATCTTGCGCTTGTTTAAGACGTATGAGACTCTCCCCAAATGTTTGATTTTGGTCAGGGTACACGTGTTTGTGCTGGTTCAGGGCCCAAACGAAGTCGATTTTGTGCAAACAAAGTACCGTTGGTTTTCTTTCCAAATTTCCTACGTATTAGGATCGTATCCATACTGTTTTGAGCTTGTTTGACATAATGGTGAACAATGTTCATGATTGGTGTGATCAACTATCTGGAATAGGTCACTAGTTCGTAGTGCATACGGGACCCGCGGATACATCGGGTTCCACCATTTGTGCCCTCATATTTCCTGTACACTTTGGTAGAGTGGTCCTCTCTACTCGTGTGGTTTAAATCATTAAAGTGCATGCTGAATTAGAAATATTTGATTGAAACCTAGGACATGAGATGAACCCTAGGATTAAGAATGTATGTGGTTAAATTTCCTACTGTGAGAAATGGAATATTGGAAAATGATTGTGATAATTGCTTATCCTGTTAATTTATGAGCTACCTGTTATTTGAATAAGAAACTGGAATGTGAGACAGATACATGCCATGTAATGAAATGAGATTAGTACTATGCATGAACCTTACGAGAAACTAGGAAAGGAATCAAAGTACAGAAATATGGATGTCTGATGTATGATGTGACACGTTGCCTACGGGCATGTTGCTTGGTTGTTCGTTCTTGGGTATGGAAAGTGACTTGGCCCTCGTGTACGTGGTACCGAGGAGAGCTACTGTCACTTTCGTGTAGGGAGAGAGATGGCTTCCCCTTGGGTTAAGACCCGAGGTTAGGATTGACCTCCCTACACTGACTCCTATTAGGCTCACTGGGCAAACTGGGATAGTCGGGCGATGGAACGCATATTGTTGAGGGGTGTGGCTCCTGTTATGTTCTGTGTTGTACGTTGAGGTACTCGCTAGTGGAAAGGATTGACCATGTGCCAGTGTGAGGTAGCTATCCGTGTGTTTATCAAGTGTGCTATAGTCACTGCTACGTCACGGCTGTGACCTCGGGGTGGTAGACTAGTGTAGGACTACCGCGGGGTACTCTCTCGGCCAGGAGAGTGTCACGTGTGCATCCTGCATTGCGGGAAAACTACATCAAGATCATTCCCCTATGTAACATGTGGATTAAATGATAATGTAGACCTTTGCTAGAATACACGAATAGTTAAACACATAGTTGAATATGCAAGAAACTAGATGATAATGAGTAACTGTAAGATGCATGAATGGTTATTGCTTTTTTTCTATTTTAAATGCATTAAATGTCTTGTGTGCCACTCTACTTAGCATTAGTTGACAAAACATATATGTATATCTGTTTAGGTAAGGGAGTTGAGCAACCAGTACCACTGGTTGCAGAGGGTGTTGGGCCCAGTCGAGCCCAGTAGTAGTCTAGCCCTTGTTCAATTTTTGTTTCAGAGGCCCTATTTACTGTAGTGAGTACTTTTAGTATGTTGGAACCTGTTGATGTTTATATCCCTTCTACTTTAGTTGTGATGGCTAGCTAGCAACTTTATTTTTCCACCTGTTGTTATGACCCGGTTCCCGAATTCCTACAGGACTCGAGATCGGCTTGTCTCGACTAATCCCAAGACTCGGTCGTCCAACAAGAAATAACCAAAAAGTAGGAAAATAAACCACATTCACATATACAGTATAACTAAGCAGTAAAAACGTACAAGCAATAAGGGAAAGTAAAAGCTGCTATTCCAGTACATACCACCACAACACAGGAAACGAAAGCAACAGTAACAAGAATAGTAACAAAAAGTCTGAAACTTACTACAACAGTAAAGAGGGTACAATAAAGAGTGTTGAAAACTACGGCTGGGCTTGACTGGGCTCAGCACCTTCCGCAACTGGAAGCTCAGGCTGCTCAACTCTTGGACCTGAATAGTGTTATTAAAAAGATGGAGTCATCGAACGCTGAGTAGAGTGGTAACCATACTATCTAAAGCAGTAAAAGTAGCAGGTATAATTATCTTTTCTAATTATTTTATTTTACAGGTAATTCCTTTTCACCCCTTTTTGTCAACTTTCATATTTTTCTTGATCTTGCATGTTCCTCGTGGGAACGATCTTGATTGCAGTCTTTTCCGAAGAGTAGAAGGTACACGTGGTGCTCTCCTGGTCGAGAGAGTCCTCCGTGGTAGTCCCACACCCAATCAACCACCCCGAGTTCACTGTCAGACGTAGTGGTGACTATTGCACGTGCGATAAGTGCACGGGTAGCTACCCCGCACTGACACGCGATCAGTCGTTTCCGCTAGCGAGTACGCCTAAAGTATAGCACGGAACAATATAGGGCCTAGTCCTCTTAGAAACACGGGTCTAGCCCCTCAGAACCAAACAGGGGTCTCGCCCCTCCACAATCCGTGCACCCTTGTCTGACTACCCTTGTTTGCCTAGAGGGCTTAACAAGTCAATGTAAGGTGGATAGCTGAACTCGATCCCCGTGGGGTGGCTAGCTCCCTCCCTATACTAGTAGCTCGCCTCGGTACTGCGTACACGAGGGCCAACAGGAGTCGGGTAGAGTGGCCAATCCTAACCTCGGGTCCCAACCCAAGGGCGGCTAGCTTCGCTCTACACAAATGGGGACAGTCTCTCTCCTTGGTACCACGTACTCAAGGGCCAGCACACTTCCCATCCATATTCCAAATTTTTCCATCTAACCACAAGAGCTCTACTCCTAACTCCCTGTAGGGTTCATGCTCATGTTCACCACATTATTCTGATTCAGATTCCATCATTCACAATTCAGTTCTCGTTTATATACAGGCAGCTCGTGTTTCCACAATTTAATACATGCAACTGATGATTTCACAGGTAACTATTCATTTATCTCCGACAGCTCATATTCTAACAGGTAGCTCATACTTTATTACAAGCAATGACTAGCAGTTTAACTTATTCATGTATACAATCACAATCATGCAGAATAATTTGTTTATTTGTTTCTCTATCCTATGGTTCATGCCACATCCTATGTTTCCAGTTGGCTAATTTCATAGATACATTCATATTTAATAAAATTAACAGGGGTGGACCACTCTACCAGATAATCTGGGAGTACTGGGGGCTTGAACTGCAGACCCAGGCAACTTTGTGAGCCCCAGACATGCAGCAAGTCAAAGTCCTATACCAAGGAATACATCACAAAGGAAGATTCATAACAGTGTATAAAGGTTTCTAATATGTAGAGAATCTCACAAGGAAACCACAGATACTTCATTTGCGTAAAACGGATCCCGATCGGACCCCAAACGGGTCAAAAACGTGTCTACAGACCAAAATAAACATCTGGAAACAAGTCCAAATGTCTTAAAAGTTACAGAATCTCACCTCAAGCTCCTACGGTGCCCTCAGACATCCAGGACTCCCCTATGACCATCTGAAAGCAGTTCCAGATGTCAACCAGTCCTCCAGTCATCTGGAAGCACCTTTAGTTGTCTGGTGAGCTGATCAGACATCCGAAAGTGCGTGGAAGGGCGTTCCATGCAGCTTCCCTAGGCTGCTCCTACATGCGACAGAGCAGCCACCCTAAATTAGCTAAACATATCTTTTGTGGTGTGGCCTGCATGGCCGTAATCATGGAAAGAGCGTATCTTTGCGATACAGGTGCTTTCAGACGTCTGGTGTTGATGCCAGACATCCAGATGCTCAGCCAGTCATTCGGACTGCACTCTAGATGTCTGATACTGAAAAAATTCCAGTATCAGACCGTGCTCCCAATGCTCCTCGCCGCGCTTCACCACATTTCTCCTTGCTCCGCCGCAGCTCCAGCTGCTGTAGGTGGTCGAGGACGATGCTCCGGACCTCCTCCTCTTCCCGTATGCGCTACAGTAGCTGTGCGAGCTCCGATGAGCTTCCACGAAGCTCCCGACCTCCACCTCCTCCTCTTTCTCACTCACTCTCCTCGCTGTCACGCACTCTCTCGCTCACCTCCTCCCGCCGCTCTGCCACGCACTCTGATGGTAGAGATGGTGATGTGTGGAGTGGAGAGGAGAGGAGGGGAGGGTGGCCTTTATAAGGGATGAGGGTTAGGGTTCTGCAGGGGGAGAGGGAGGAGGAAAGAGAGAGAAGAAGAGTTCTGGGCGCCGCTCGTGCGTAGAATGCAGGATGCATACAAAATTTTAATTTTCAGACATCCAGGAAAGGGTCTAGACGTCTGGGCAGACGTCTGACTAACACTCCAGAAGTATTAAAAGACTAAAAGTGGGATGGGCCTTTACACCTGTGGAGTATGGTTCTTTTTGAACTATGTTCTACTTTCCATTGCTACCTTTTTCTTATTTGCTTAGTTACATTGCATGTGCGGTTGTGGAAATGTTTATCCTTGCATTCGATTTGTTTCTCGTTGGATGACTGGGTCTTGGGGTTAGTCGAGGTGAGCCGTTCTCAGGTTCCATGAGGGGCTGGGATCGGGTCGTAACAGTTTAGGGGTTCTCTTTCTCTTACCATCAATTAGGTATTTTGAGCTTTAGAGCTCCATCTTTCAACTCCTCCCCCTTCACTGAGTCTACCGCCATTGGTGGTGAATGAGCTTCTTCACGGAGCTCCACCGTCGTCCATTGCACCAAATTTCTAGAGGGGTTTGCTCCGGCGTGACATGCTAGAGCTTCCCACGTACTTGATCTAGGCTATAAGGTCGTGCTTCATGTGGTTGTTTCTCGCTGGAGACATCGCTTGCCGCACCATCGATTGCCGTCCTTTAGGCATCCAACCAATGCGCTGTAGCAAGCATTGCATTGACCGCACACCGACGATCCTCCTCCGCCCTACATCGGAGCATACCTTCCTCGCAAACTTCGTTTTGACCACCCACCGGTGAGCCTCGCCGGAGTAGAAGAAGGAGCATCAGAGAAGAGGAAGAGAGAGGATCGACTCTTTTGAAAATGGTCCAAGGACTTGATTGAAAAAAATAATTTCGCAGGGACCTAAAAGCAAAGTCACAAGGACTGAAATGCGACAATGCGATGACTAATTTGAAGACCTCCTTTTTATATTAAATCCTTGTTTCATTTATTAGATTATTTAATCTCTTTTGAAATAATATTTCCCAACATTAGTTATTTGAATGCTTAAGAATATTATTCTCAGGTTAACTTTTGCTAAGCATTAATTGAATTTTCTCATAGTATTGGGTTTTGGATTCCATTAAAAGAATAGCTTTATTAGATCTAGTTCTTAAGATAATTTTTGTGAAACTCAAAATAGTGATAGTTGCACATTTTCTTGATCCCAAAAATGACATCAGATTTTCTGTTAATTTGAGTATTAAAAATTTAAATGTTAATTTGCTTTAATCACCTATACTACAACATACGATTTTAAAATACGATCAAAGTGCGTTTAAACAGTCCAAGAACCTGATCAAGAGGTTTCAAGCCCAAGAGGCATAATAGGCTCAAAAAGGGTGCCCAAAACTCAACAAATCCAGTCAACCTTAGGTCAGATGTGCTTAAGGATTCAGCAAAAGACCATGGTGGACTTGACTGACAGGAACCAATAAGCAATGCCTATACAGATTCTCATGGATTTGCTAAAAGATCTAACAAACCCTAGGTGGGAGGAGTTCAATCAGAACAACCCAACAAGAGCCTATTGGAGGCAATGGATGGTTTTGGTGGAAAAAGACTTAAACACTGGCATATTGTTCACTCGAAGGGATCATGCTACCTGTAATAAACTAGAATCTTTGCATGAAGATTCTTCAAAATTTTCACAACAAATCAATATGGGAAGTTCAAAGTTTAGACTATGGTGGATCAAGAAAGAAATCCCCAAAGAGGCATGACCAACAAGGAATCATTATGGAATCCTCCATCAATTACGTCAATTATTTTCCCAATTAGGTGGATAAAATTCTATCAAAAGTGGGATTATTGCATTGTGTATCAAAAAGGGTCATGGGAATTGTATTCGACATTCTACCTATCATTGACTACTATTAGTATACTATTGAGGGTTAGATCTCCTTCTTAAGCGTATACATACAAGGTAGAACTGGGTTACCAAATTGTCTATCATTTTGTGTAATTGCTTTCTTCTATTCATGATGTCTTGCAATTTGGCTATTTGATGCCATTTTTTACAAATCCTAGAAAAGGGTTTACTCTAAGATTTTGGTATCATTTTGTGCCTCCCACTTAGCCTAGCACAATGTATGAAACTTTTTTATTTCTTTAAGAATGAACTCTAGGCCTGTAACGTCCTAGACATTAATATAGCGCATTAGTAAATTATTTGTAGGATACAAACTACTAATCCCCTTGCTTTATAATTATAGAATTTTTAAGAATTTATTATCTATCCCTAATTCTAAAGATCCATTAATGCCAAGGGGTGTTAAGCTTGCCTATGTAACCATCCACGTGTGATCATAATAAACCAACTTTATTTACCAAGTGGACCTCCCAATACCCTAGCTATCTTATCCAACCTAAGATAATTACACCATTCTACATCACAACGACTAGGACGAGGACATATCAATCATGGCCCATGGCCAATTGTCACATCCCACTTTGGTATCCTTGTATAAGAACAAGTAAAGATACGTGAGTGGGTATCAGTACGTACTAGACCAATGCACGTGACCTATCAATTCTGTTATAAATGAGAACCTGTAAACTGTATCCATGTACCTGCTTTCATAATTCCAGTAAAGATATGATACATGATAAAAATAAGACACGGGAGTACACTGCACATGTACACATATTGCATTATAGGTATACTTCACTTACAACATTATTAGAGTTATGTGCCCTTGATGAGCCCTTTGATTATGTAATTCACATGAATTATATGTGTCCTCTCCATTCATCTGAATAATAAATTTTAAATATGAATATATGTTATTGGTCTTGGTTGTGCTTTTAGGGTTACTTGCACAAAGGCTTGATAATACATGTAAGGATAGTTGATCAACAATCTAGCTAGAATGGTTTTGGGTATAGTGGATACAAGGTATAGATTTGTGTATGGTCACCGTCGTTAACTCATTGTCCTAATTATAGTTCCCAGTATTGGAAGAGATGGAAATCTTCCAACTTATTCATGAGAGATTGACACTTGAATGAACTATTGATGGAAGGAGTTCCATAGGGATGGAGATTCCAAAATTATCACGTGAGCATGATCAAAGAGTTTATCAGTAGAACTAAGATCATGGAAGTTTAATTTTGAGTAACATCGACTTTAGAAAAAGAGGTATATGTCTTTATAATCGAGACAAGAGTCTATATTTCTATCTAGATTATATGTCGATTTGGTAACCCAATGATTGAGATTTCATAGAGCATGAGACCAATATGTTAGGAAGCTAGTTTGCATGATTCAACATAGGATGTAGAGGACTTCTCAAGATTGAATTCACACAAGTCTTCTAGATTGAATGAAGTTTGAGCTTTATCATTATAGCTTTGGAGGTCCAATTTTGCTGGTGGTCATTTCAATAGATAAATTCAGACGGGAATGAACAAATTGGATGAACTCGGAGAAGCTATCAAATATGCCTTCCATTAGAAGCATATGGTACTTTCCCTAAACCTATTCTGAAAGGGATGACAGTGGAATAGGATCCTAAACCTTAAACTGCTAATATGTGTGTCCATGTATGTAGGACATTTGGGATAGTGGCATATCTTATCGGCTAGATATAGCCATAAAAATCTTTAGACATTATGCTTCACTAGAGCTATGTAATGAACACCTAGTAATTTTGATTAGGTGCAGGGCTAATTGATAAATTATTAATTAGTCATAATTGAAGAATTATGAAGTAATGCTTGGATTAATTTATCATTGTGGACTTTTCAGTGGGTGAATTAAGAAATGATTATTGGAATCAAATGAGATCAATAAATGATCTAAGCTCTTGATTCTAAACAATCCTAATTATAGATATTCTATGAATTGCCTAGGAATTCCTTGCAATACAGTATAAAAATTAATAATGCAGCATTAAGGAGAAATTGAATTTTGTATTTCAATTGATTGATATATATAATTAGTAATGCTTAGAAAAGAACTAAGGGAAATTTTATAAATATTAAAGCAATGGAATTCTATCTAATTGGAAAGAGATCTTGTGAGGAAAATTGTTGAAGTTTCCAAGAAATAGGATTTCTATTGGAACCAAGGTTTTGCTTTTCTATAAAAGGAGAGCAATTCCAACAATTAAAGACTAATCAAATCAAGCCTCTCTCTAGTCGACCAACCCCTCTTATTTAGAAAGAAGAATGCGTGCCCTTGATCACTTCGTCGTTCAAGAGTAATTTCAAAAACAAAAGTCAACAAATTGAAGCCATGTAGCAAGCAGTGAATTGGGTCGAATCCACGGAGAGGCTACGATTGTTGAAATTAATCCCAATAAGATCGCAAATTACTAATTTTATTATTCAAGTAAATCGTACAATTGAGATCTTTTCTTATTTTTGTGTGATTGAGTTAATGCTAGGAAAATAAAACCACCAAAAGTTGGATAAAATTCATAATTCGCAAAATTTTAGTTAATCAATTGGTGGAAAAGATTTCTCCTATGTTTAAACTATCTAATATTTGTTTCCTAGGGTTATATATAGATCAACTCGGATATCAACTAGTCCCCTAGCAAATCAATTAACTAATATAAGCGCACACAAAATCGTACATAAAAATCCAATCACTTAGGCAAAAGAAGCGTAGCTATTTCATTCACAATAGGAAACATGGGTTATCATGAAGGTTGAAAACCATCGCCATAAGTTCCAAACTTGTCGTCATGTGGTGACGCTGGTTGCGCAATTCCTAATAGGGTAAAATTGTGTCATTGTAGTTGAAATTATGCAAAACCTTTAAATTTATATATCGATCTCAATTCATTTTGCAAGTATAATCAGGAGTCTGAGTCATTCGTAGGGAGGCATAACAGAGTAACTATCATATCAAATCGCTTGAGAGAAATATATTTTCGGTAGTTTTCTATTTTATCATTTTTTGGGTGTTTTTGAATAAAAAAACAAATTCGAGAGATACGAAACTAACTACAAAATCGAAATTAAGAACTTGCAAGAATTAAAACCTAACTATGAAAGCGAATAAACAAGAAACTATGACTAATGCAAATAATTAAAGGTAACTAGAATAAAAGATAGGCAATTAAGAAGAACTAGAAATAACTTGAATTACAAATAAGTGCCAAAGTACAACTAGTAGAAAAATTTTTCAAGAACTAGAATTAGAAATCTAAATAGGACTAGAGCAACTACGACAACTAGAATCTAAATTAGAGCTATAACTAAAAAATGCAAACAAACAAGAGTAGAAGGTGGGTGCAAAAGCATCGAGAAGACGATAGAGAATCTTTTTAATCTTTTTTCCCTGAAGATGTAGAGAGTTGGCAGGAAGCGGAGTTGTAGAAGTAGAGGTAGACATCCAAAGGAGGAAGAGGATGATGTAGAGAGGTGGAGGAAGGTATAAGGTGAAAAATGGAGCAGGGGCAAACCATAGGGTCTATTTATAAGCACTAGGGTTGGCTTGCTGAAAGGCTAGGATCTGAAGATAGGCGGATAGATCAAGTTGGTTGTTGTTGGAATAGATTAAGGGCTAGGATGGAATCGTAGGGAGGATCAAGGGCCAAGATTGGAGCACAATTGGCTGGCCATATGTGGTTGTTTTTGGATCTTCATGGCCAGTGATGATAACGTCATCATCAGCCATATCTAGCTTTAATAAGTCAAAATCCTTTAATAAATGCTCCTACATAACCACCAAAGGATCGTAATTCACTAGACATCCTTTCTGAGAGTTTAGCAAGAAATCAGGGTTAAAACTATAATTTTACCATCATATCATGAATGAAGAATAACCTCAGGTTTTCTCAGTGGTTTATGAAAGGTCAAATATGCATTAAAGTCTAACAAGAGGGTCCGTACAAATAGAAATGGGTTTTTCACGCATTTTAAGAATTAAATGACATTTGAAACCCTAAAAACAGACCCGCTTAATTCACTGAGGTTTTGATCAGGATAAAATTCACCTAAACTTTCTTAAAATCATATAAAAATATTCTCTAAGGTTTGGTATGCTTGATTTGACCGTTGGAACCTAATTTAACCTAAAATAGAGTCTCAAACATACAGTTACCGTAATTTGGGTTTCTATGCAATTTACCCAGTCAAACTTAGTCAAAACATAAATCTGAATTCACCATCAGATTCCTTGGGTCTAAATTAGGTTTGCACCAGAATTTGGGTCCAGTCAGAGATCATCTTGACCTAGTTTGCATTTTAATCATGTTTTGACTCTTTTTCTTACAAAGAACCCCTCAGCTTTTGAAATCCTTGCAGGGACCCCCCTAACTTCTTTGTCTTCTTCACATCCAGGTCCTTGCCAATATTAGGAATAGCTATAGCACCTCCGACGAGATTTGAGCGGGATTTTTTCACTCGTTTCTTAATCAATCAGTATCAGATTTGAACCAGAGATTCCTTGAGGAATTCTCTTTCAATCAAACTCGACCTCTGACCCTAAGTCTTTCCCAATCTCCCATTTGAATGCACGAGAGATGTGGGTATCCCACATGCGCAAGAAGCTCAAAGTTTTTGTTAACAAGGCGACATCGTCATTTTAAAATGCGCGTTGGAGTATAGTCGAAATCGCTTTGAAAATAAATAAATTTTATTACTCAAAGAAGTTCTGAGATCGAAAACAAGGAGAAATATGGGAATTTAAACCTCAAAAATTGCAATATAAGTGTTTACCGCGACGAAATCGAGTTTAAAATGAAGCATTGTAATATTGTCGAAATCACTTTGAAAACAACTATAATTTTTATTATTAAAAAAGATTCCGAGGTCGAACACAGGGAGCAATATGGGATTTAGAAATCAAGATCACAATTGAAAACTAAAAGAATTTGCAATAATATCAGTATCAATGTGCAAAAAGATGGGAGTAAAATGGTGACTTAGATCACCAAATACTCCTACAATATCAACTAAGGAACTCAATGTATATGAATGAAATGAAAGCTCAAATCTGTTGTCTGATTTGGAAATCAGACGACTTAAAGTGATTGTCTTCTTCTTCTTCTTTTCTTCTTCTCTTTCTCTGATTCTTCCTTTCTTATGCAGCTTCTTCTCTTTCTTCAGCTACGGCTTCTTCTCCTTCTTCTTCTTTTCTTTGCTTTCTCAGCTACAGATTCTTCTTCTTCAGCTTCTGCCTTTAGATCTGCGATCCTCCTCTTCTTCTTCTCTTCTTCCTTCTCTGGTTTTCCTCTTCAGAATCTGGCTAAGTGTTAGCCGAAGGTCCCTGTAGCAAAACCCTCCCCCTACCTGCGTAACTCTCCTCTCTTTCTCTCTTAGGATCCGCTCTCCCAGAGCCACAGGGTATCCGGGTTATCAGGTCAGGCACGTACCCAGGTCTAGGCTCACCGGCGTGCAGTGGTGAGCGAGGAGTGTAGGTTAGGCGGGTTATCGGGTCGACCAGGTCCACAGGTAAGTGTCGTAGACGAGGTCGGGTGAGTGGGTGAGAGGGACCTCACCCCGTGAACTGAGGCAAACAGCTTCTTCAGAAATTCAATTTATTCAGGTGCGCGGCTTTAGTACTTTCCGATGGGGGACTAATTGCGCCCTTCTTCTTTGTGTGTCCGCAACAGGGGGTCTCCTTCGCAATTGCAGTAGCTGCTGGGCAGAGGTGCCCAATTGACTGCCTGGTTTCGTTCGAGGGTTGATTCTGGGCAACCTGGAGCAGAGACCTGGGACCGGGTCACCTGGAGCGAGCTTCAAGCAAGCTTGAAGCTTGCTTGTCAATGGCGGATAAGGCGAACTCCTGAAATTAGTGAAACGGCCTCTCGGCCACGTCATAACACTTAGGGAGTGTCGCTGGAGCATAGCGAATGTGATGGGGGTGTTTACGTGGCGTGTGGATGTTTGTGAGTGCGTGGCTAGGTCAGACTGTGTGCGTGTGAGTGGGTGTGTTTGGGGGTGTGTGTGAGTGAGTGGAGAAGTGAATAAAGAGAGGGGAAATTATCGGGGAGGTGTGGCAAATGTTTTGCGATGGTTGGCGAGGGTTTTGGAGGTCTGTGGAGGTGGAATGGCCTCGTCGAAGGGGGTGGCCGGAGATGGAGGAGATGGATTTGCGGATAAGCGTCGGTGGTCGAAACAAAGTGTGGTGAGTGCGAAAATAAAGTAAAGAAGATGAACTTAGCTAGGAGGTAGGTGGATGAAGTGGGGCAGAGATGGCGTCACATGTGGTGTTGCCGACGTCGGAGACGAAGGTGGTTTCGGTGAGGGAGCGACGACGAGGACGAAGGAGGACAGGCGTCTGCTAGTACAGCGAGACACGGAGAAGAATAGGGAGGATGAATCCACCATAGGTATGTCGGTTGGATGACAAGAAGAGGCAGAATAGGTTGTCGGACGTCAAGGAACCTTCGGCAAAGAAAGAGAGCGGAATTTGAGAGGATTCACGGCTGATTTCGAATGTGAGGAGTTCCGGGAGCTCTGAGGGTCCTTATAAAGGGTTCTAGGGGGCGGTTAAAGCTTGGGAAGCAAGCTTCCCAAGCTTGGAAGGTCGCTGGATTTGGGAGTTTCAAGAAACCCAAATCTCTCATGCGTTGGCATGAGAGATTTGGAAAGAATCAGAGCATATGGACCGGTTCATATTGGAGAGGATTTCTCAAAGAATCTCCCTTCCAATTTTGGAAGGAATTCTCCAAGAAATCAAGGAGAAATCTCCTGTCAAAGGTTTCCGGAGTAGGTTTTCTCCGCGATAATGGTTGAGGGACCTAATTGTGAAGACGACGAAGAAGTTAGGGGGCTGAATGCAAGGGTTTTTGAAAATTGGGGTTATAAATGAATCAGATAGAATCATTTTGCAAACTAGGTCAAGGCAAGCTCATCTTGGGTCCAAATTTTGGTACAAGCCTAATTTGGACCTAAGAGATCTAATGGTAAAGTTGGATTTTGGTTTTGACCATGTTTGACTGGGTAATTTTGTAAAAACCTAAATTAGGGCAAATATCAGTCTGAGACTTCATTTTGGGTCAAGAGGTTCTGATGGTCAAATTGAAGGTACTAAACCCTAGAGAATTTTTTTATGATTTTTAGAGGGTTTAGGTGAATTTTATCCTGAGCAGAACCTCGGTTAATTAAATTGGTCTGTTTTTAGGGCTTTAAAAGTTATTTAATTATCAAAACATACGCAAATCCTTTTCTGTCTGATCTAACTCACTTGTTATCCTATTAAGACCATTTGACCTTTATTTAGCCCTTGAGAAAACCCATGGTTGTACTGCATTCGTGATAAGCTGGTAAAATTACAATTTTACCCCTAGTTTCTTATTTTTCTCTCAAAATGGTTATGCAATGAATTATGACCTTCAGTTGGTTATGTAGGAGCATTTACTGGCTTAAGTGGATCAAAAAGAACTAGTTAGTAGTTTCAAAAAAAAAAAAAAAGAGCTAGTTAGGGCTCATGATGGTGTTCCCATCAATAAGACAAGAAAGCTATAAAACTGAAATCAAGAATTATTTAAGAATAATGTAGCACTAGGATCAAGTATCAATTTGCAAAAATAATGGATTAAAATGGTGGTTTAAACCACCATATACTCCTTACAATAATAGCTACGGAACTCAAATATCAATATATGAAATAATGCTCAAATGTGTCGTTTGATGGTAGGATCAGACATCTTAAATGTCTGATTCTACAGTGCTTGGATTTCTTCTTTGTTCTCTATTCCTTCCTTTCTGCTGCTTCTTCTTTCTTTCTCTTTTGCTCCTTTTCTTCTTCTAAATCCGGCTAAGTGTTAGAGTCTCATTGGACCAAAACCCTCCCCAACCTGCACAACTATCCTCTCCTTCTCTCTTTAGGATTCGCTCTCCCAGATCCACGGGTAATCGGGTTATTGGATCGTATGCACCCGGGTCCAGGCTCACCGGCGTGCGGTGGTGAGCGAGGAGTGCTGGTCAGTTTAGGTGGGTAAACGGGTCGGGCTAGGTTCGCGGGGGACAGAGTTGCGGACGAGGCACAGGTGTGTGTGGGTGAGAGGGACCTCACCTCGTGTTATGAGGTGAATAGTCACTAACACTTTTTCAATATATGCACGCGCAGGGACTCTGCCGCTTTCGAGGTGGGACTATCCCACCCTCCTTTCTTCGTGCAGTCGCAGTAGCGACTTCCTTCGTTGAGTTGGTGCAAAGGCTCTGATCAAAAGCTCCAATTGACTGTGCGGAGATACACCTGAGTCGATTCCACAGCTGCTGGAGTTGAGTCCTGGAGCTGCAGGTGAAGAACAAGCTCTAAAGCTTGCTTCCAAGCTTTGCATCAATGGTGGAGAGGGGTTGTGCCTGAAATCAGAAATACGACCTTTCGGCCCTGTCAGAATGTTCAGGGAGGATCGCCAGACTAAGGCGAGTGCGACGGGGGGTTTTGTGTGGCATCTTGTGGTTCGTACGTGCGTGTCGAGGTCGGTCTGTGTGCGTGAAAGTGGTGTGTTTGCGGGTGTGCGTGAGTGAGTGAAGTGGTGAATAAGGAGAGGGGAAATGAGCGAAGAGGTGAGGTAGAAGTTTTGAGGTAGTCAGAGAGGAGTTTGGTGGTTTGTGGTGGTGAGATGGGCTCGCCGGAGGAGTTGCCGGAGATGGAGAAGATGAAGTCGTGGAGGGTCGTTGGTGGTTGAAACGAGGTGGTGAGGGTATGAAAATGAAGAGGGGAAATCAAGGAACTTATCTATGTTGTTAGTGGATGAAGGGGAGTGGGATTGGCGTCGATTAAGGTATGGCCGGTGCCGAAGACAAAGATGCTCAGAGGGAGGTGATCGGCGAGGATGAAGGGGGCAGGAGCGCCGGCGGGTGCTGCGTGACGCGGAAGAAGATGAGGATGAAGAATCTGCCATAGGTATGGTGGTCAGATGATGAGGGAAGACAATAAGAATCGCAGGAGATTGAAGAACAAATCAGTCGGAGGAGGAGACAGGAATTAGAGGGGATTTCTGGCCAAATTCAAGCTTTCGAAGTTCAGGAGGATTTGGGATCTCTTATATAAGGATCTAGAGGCGGTTTGAGCTTGGGAAACAAGCTTTCCAAGCTTGGAAAGTCTCACCGGACTTGGGAGTTCCTTGATACCCAAATATCTCATGCGTTTGCATGAGAGATTGGGTAGGTTTTAGGGCTAGGGATTGGTTTCGAAAGAAAGGGAATTTCTTTACGCACTTCCCTTTCAATTTTGAAAGGGATTCGTCAAGAAATTAGGAAGTTCTTTCCATTTTAAGGTTACCGGAGCAAGTACGAATAGGATTAATGGTGGTAGGAACCTTTTTGTGAGAATGATGATAAAGTTAGGGGCTTGTTTGAAAGGATTTTGAAAGTTAAGGGTAGAAATGAAATTATACAAGACCAATTAGCAAACTAGGTCAAGACAAATTCATCTTGTGTCCAAATTTTGATACAAACCTAATTTGACCTAAGAAATCCAATGGTGAAGTTGGATTTTGGTTTTGACTATGTTTGAATGGGTAATTTATGCAGAAACCCAAATTAGGACAAATGTCTGTCTATGGTCCTGTTTTAGGTCAAAACGGGTTTTGATGGTTAAATTGAAAGTTATAAACCCTATAGAATATTTTTATATAAATTTTAGAGGGTTTAGGTGAATTTTATCCTGATCAGAACCTTAGTTAATTAAGCGAGTCTTGTTTTTAGGGTTTCAAAATTCATCTAATTCTCAGAACACGTGCAAACCCTTTTCTGTCTGTCTTATCTCACTTGTTATCTTATTAAGATCAATTGACCTTCATTCAACCCTTGAAAAAACCCTTGATTGTACTGCATTCAAGATGAACTGGTAAAATTACAGTTTTAGCCCTAGTTTCTTATTTTTCTTTCAAATTGAATATGCAATGACTTGTGACTCTCTGACCGTTATATAGGAGCATTTATTGACTTAATTGGGTCAACATGAACTACTTATGGCTCATGATGGTGTTCCCATCAGTTTCCGAGCTTAGTTCCAAGCTTGGAACTCCATCCTAAGCCTATAAATGGACCCCTGAGGCATGCCTTACTTCCTTAGCAAGGTTTTGAGGCCAAATACCCCTTCTTCCTCCATCTTCGGCCAAGCTCAACCTTAAATCCAGCGGCCTCCTTCCTCATATAGCTACGGATGTCCAACGACCAAATTGGCCCGTCTAACCTCTTATATTCGTCCACACCTCGCTAGCCACAGTGAGGGTGTCCTCTCCCTTTCCTCGCTGCTGTTCACCTCACTAGAGCAACCTTCATCCTCGACATTGGCCAACCACAGCCAACGCCACCTTACCTCTTTCGTTCACAATTCTAGGTCCTAAAGCTCCCTTATCCCCTCTATTCTTTTCCCCCCTCTTTAGATTCTGATTTTGATTACCAACACCGCTGCTCACCTTCATCTAATTTTTATGATAACCTAATTTGGATACAAGGAAGTTGATGGTGACTTTAATTTTGGGTTTCAACGTCGTTTGCATGGTCAGTTTACGTTTAGATCCAAAATATACCAAACACCCGTCTATGATTTCTGATCGTCAAATTGACTGTGCCAAACCTTATAAAATATTGTTAATTGATTTTTAGAAGATTTATATTATATTTACTTCCATCAAACTGTTTTAATTGAAGTGAGGTTGAAATAGGGTTTTTGATTAGAATTAAACATTCAATTTGAATGTAAATCCCGAATTACTCAATACCAACTCACTTTTAAGATATTTAAACTCAATTGACCTTTAATTAACCATAGGTTCACCCTTCAGCTATGCTGCATTCATAATTATTTGTGGAAATTATAGAATTAACCCCTTTTTCTATTAATCCCTCTCTCTTTAGCCCTGATTGAGTTATACCCTTTAATATGTTAATTAAGTGAATTTAACATTAGACCCTAGCTAAATTAGGTTAGTTATAGTGGATGATGGCAATACCATCAATAAAATTTATATTCATAACACAAACTAAATTTCCATTCATTAAAAATAATTAGAAATGTTTACAAGTAAAAGTAAATGATAATATAGTGAAAAATATACAACTAAACCTCCAATCCTATCCTGTGGCTTGCATTGGATTTGCTGAAGTCGTTGTCGTCTCTATGAGGTGGGGAGTGGAATGAGGTGTGATCTCCCCTGCTTTCTTGTAGATAAGCCGTCAGTTGCTACTACTCTACTTTCTACTGCTCCACCTATTGCTGCTTCCAACAAACTTCTCTCTACTAGTCTAGCACGTGAGTAGCTTCTGTTAGCTATGAGTTGATGTTGTTGAGCTGCTTCTACATTTGCTCCTCTTGCATCTACCTCTGCTCATACAGTAGTGCTACCTGTGTCTTGAGATACTCGATGATTGCTGACGACGATGATCCCTTACATCCATACCAGCTAGAGATTGTTTGACTTTCTCCCCCGTTACGAATAAAGCCTTTGTGCTCTAATAACGACATAGTTATAAAGGTCTCATGGGTCATAGGAGGCTGCTAGATCTTGGAGTTCTCGTTTGAAGGAGGATTAACTAAGTTCATCATTTCTCCCTAATTACATTTCAAGTTATGCTGAGTAATATCATAGAAAAATAAGTAAAATGTTACAATTAAATAAATTAAATCTAACTTACATCCTTCGTTTGATATGTTTGGTGAATCAATGTCCGCATAGAAAATGTAACTTTGCTTTAAGTTATCTCATAGACTCTAACCCAATCAAGTTGGGCATTGTCATGCGTATCCACCTATAAATATAAGAAGCAATCTAGCTTATAATAACTTTAACTTATATGGTACCTTTCAATGAAAATAGTAATTAATGTGTATTTTGTTATATATTTTGTCTTCATTGCAACTATATATACTCATTCGACCTAAATAGTGGGTTTGTGGTGGAGCTTTGACTCTAATAGCCTTATTCTTCTTTGTCTTATCTTGTAGGAAAGAAAATTATATTTAGTAAATAATTAAATCATTTATTATAAAATACAAATACATTCGTAATTATTTACCTCTATTTCAAGCTTTCTTTAATACTTACATGCTTCTCTCTAGATTTTTTCCTTTATCATTGGACGCATGTTCCTCAATGCTTTATGTGGCTTGTTGTTATAATACTAAATTATACATAGAAAATGTTAAGAACACTTAATAAAATATTTATGAAAATTATTAATATTATTACGTATTTTACCTTATTCTTTATTGCCATTCTCTAATCATGGTGGCAAAAAGTGATGTGCGCGAAATGAGATTCAATAAAACTATGTTGTAGTATAGTCGAATTGTGCGAAATCAACTTTTAAATTGGTATTTTTACATAAATGTTCATATAATCTTTTGATATTAAGTATATACCTCTAAATTTTTGGATATTACATAAATACCTTTGAAATCTTATCTACGTTAACAAATATGCTCTTCCGTTAGTTTAAACTTTAACGTCCGTCAATTATGGGTAAAAGTTTTTACATAAATACCCCTGTAATATTTTGATATTACATACATACCCCTAGGTTCTTGGATATTACATAAATGCCCCTAAGATATTATTTCCATTTACATTAGATACCCGTGAGTGAGCTTCTGTTAGTTTTAACTTTAACAACTATTAACTATGACTTAGATATTACATAAATACCCCTTAATTCTTGTCTCCATTAATACATATGACCTTCCGTTAGTGTGTCATTAGTAAGTTAATTAAAGTTAGTCTGAACTTAATCGTGGAATCATGACCTCTAGTTAACTTCAATGATGGATGCATTAGCTAGGAATGTAGGAAAAATCTAAGTCATCCACCGACTGCATACATTTCAAGCCATAGTACCACTTGCTCTTCCTACCATCTCCTCTCAATGCCCTTCTCATAGTTCTAATTGAACAAAACAAACCCTAACACTCCATCCTATTAGTCATCACTCACTTTTCATAGTCAATGACTCCTCCATCACACCACTGCGCATCATGCCATCAGTGATTCAAGCAGTCACCAACATTGCCTCATCACCTAGCCACGCATCGCACCAACAGAGCTCCCTTTCACCACGCTGTTGTGCATTGCCTGTTAGGTGTAAAAATGTCAATTTGACCCAATATTAACGACCATTAAGTTAAAACTAACGGAAGTTAACTCAAGGGTATCTCATGTAAATGGTAACAAGATTTTAGGGGCATTTATATAACATCCAAGAACCTAGGAATATGCATGTAATATCAAAATATTACAAAGGTATTTATGTAATAACTTTCACTCATAGTTAACAACCGTTAAAGTTAAAACTAACGGAAGGGCATATCCGTTAATGGAGATAAGATTTCAGGCTTATTTATGTAATATCCAAGAATCCAGGGGTATATATGTAATATCAAAAGATTATAGGAGTATTTATGTAAAAAACCCTTTTAAAATTTATATTTCTCGAAGTTAGAGTCCAAGGTCATTGTCTAGGAGCAAAACAAGTACGCAACTTATCACTATGAAAAATTTCGAGCTTAGGAACTAGATGTGATTAATTTAAATTTTTAAGTATAAAATCTAGGTTAAAAGCATAATCACACAATTTCACAATATGCTCAAGAAAATTATCATTTAATTAGTGCTTAATTGAAGATAATAAAGAAATAATGTAATTAAGCACTAAATATACCAAGTCAATAATGTTTTAACATAATATTCCTTTAAAAATCCTAAATATCCAAAAAATAAAACCAATCCTCAATTTCTCAAAGAAATATGCAAATCAGTCCCTGAGAATTGCAATTAGGTCCATACGAATATTTTTTTTCTTGCAATTAGGTTCCTACTAGTACCTTCTTCATCTTCTCTTCTTCATCATTGGCGAGACGCTTATGAATAGGTTTGACTAATAGATTGGGCTTGAAAATAGAAGGGGTGGTCGTGGAAGTCTTGCCGACGTGTTTGTGGCCTCCAATTGGTGGGTCTCCAATCGTAGATCAGAGCGGTGGCGACATCATGGGAAGTCGTCAGAGTTGGAGAAGATGGTGACTCTGGCCAGCACTCCGGCAAGTACCTAGAAATTAAAATATGGGTCGTTTGACCCCGATTAAATGCCCATGAGTTTTGGCATTGCAAACCAGAGTAAAGTCCCAACTTTATTGGGCGTGTAGGTGTGTGTGCATAGGGTGAAGAAGCTTCTTGCATCTTCTAATTTTAGGAGTAGTTGGAGGTGTAAATGGTAGTGGAAATCTAATTAAACAAACCTAAAGCTACACCAAATCATGCTATGCAAAAGCCTTAAACTAATTTGAGGAAAGGGGTAGGGAAATCCTTAGGCATTTGCAAACCCATCGGCAAAGAAGGGGAGGGGTTGTAGGAGTGTTTAAGGGGGTTTTGAGGCCCGAAACCTCGCATGAAGCCTCAGGGAAGAACGGGGTGTAGGGGCCTCAACCAATTTTGTCAAAGGAACGGTGGACGAGCGGGGTAAAGAAGCTCCAAGGTCCATCAACGGCATGTGCGAGGGAGGAAGGAGGGGGTGTTGGCACACAAGTTTTGGACAAAAACTCTCATTGAACCATGATGAAGCTTTAGGGATGTTGGCCGCGAGAATTAAGGTGGATTTGCGACCTTTCCAAAGTTGCAAATTGTGATTTTGTGCCATTTTTGATAGGGAATCACGAGCTTCATAGATGGAATTAGGAGCCATGATTTGCGTCAATGGATGCAGGATTGAATGATGATCAATCCCACCAAATTTGGTGAGATTTATTTGCGTGATTAGAGAGATATGGATCTCCAAAGTTTGCCCAAAGCTCAAGCTCGAGCTGCTACCATGGATGGAGGTGGAAGATGATGTTGACGTCATCATGACGTTAGTGAGGGACCTAGAAGAAAGGATTTTGGATCGGAATGAAAGAAATTCAAAAATTGAGGACTATTATGCAAAGTATGTGAAGATGATGTCCAAATAGTCTTAACTTTTTAGGGTAACCTAATTTAACCCCAAGGAATCCAGTGGTAATTTCAATTTTGTGTTTTGATGAAGTTTGAAAGGTGAATTTGCATTTTAACCCAAAATATACTACTTGTTAACCTTGGTCTTTGACTTAGGTCAAAATAGGTTCATTTTGTAAAATTGAATATTATAAATCCTAAGGAATATTTTTCAATGATTTTTAGAAGATTTAAATTACGTTTAGTTTCATCATAACCCTTGGAATTTAAGTGAGCCTAAACTTAGGATCTTTAAATATGAATTAGCTTTCATGTTTCAGATAAACCCTATATCAATTAATGCAAGCCTACTTATTTGACATTGGTTAGTTGACCTTCAATTAAGCATAGGTTTATCCATTGGTTAGTCTGCACCTGTGTTAGTCTTGTTAAAACAGCAGAATTAGCTAATTTTGATGCATGCTCTCAAATTTTTGATATTCTTAGCTTATTCCCTTTCAACGATTAATTAGGTAAATTTAACTTTAGAACTTAATCAAAGTGAGGTAGATATAGAGAATGATGATGTTACCATTATTTTATGGATATTTTTTAAAATTCTATTCATAAGCAATAACATTTTTAAATGAAAGAAGGTAACAACACATAATTAAAACTAAACCGTGGACACATCCCAAATCTCATGCACTTAATTAAACCGTGGACACACCGTACCCCTCTTTGTTTCCTCCCTTTCCCTCCCCTCGTTCTCCCATTCATGTCATTCACATTTCAATAAAAAGACTAGCATTCATGTAATCATTTGAAAATAGTACGGACACACATTTAAGTAGTTTGTAATTTAAATGAAAGAACTAACACTCATATCAAACCAGTTGCACTAAAAATTGGCATTCACAATCAACGAACTAACAATTGGCACATCCCACATTTAATTCACATTTAAATGTAAAAACAAAAATGAGTTATGAAGAGCCTAAGATGAATAATAACTTATTTACAATGATGTATATCTTTTCAGTATAAAGCATGCTAAGTTTATTTTTCTAAGTATCAAATTGCGATAAAGTATACCATATATATTGATGTCTATTTCACTTGGACCCACTTCACCTTCCTATAGGGTTTTTCATAGGCTTCAGGTTCCAACTCAGGTTTGCTATCCTTTTACGCATCAAAATAAA
This sequence comes from Thalassia testudinum, assembly GCA_037157565.1. Taxonomy (NCBI): domain Eukaryota; kingdom Viridiplantae; phylum Streptophyta; class Magnoliopsida; order Alismatales; family Hydrocharitaceae; genus Thalassia; species Thalassia testudinum. Next base: position 137,580,619 of record JAZHRO010000073.1, read on the forward strand.
CATGGGGTATTGTTCTGACGAGTATGAGCCATCCACTTCTACTATTATGAGGGATGTAGAAGACTTGAGATACTTATCAGGCTAAAGTGAACAATTTGGATGACTGAAGAATTCGATGATTTTTATTTAAACCAATAAAATCATGCTTATTGTTAATCTTAATGACAATGGTTTTTTTTAAACATGTTGAACAAGTGGCACTAAAAAAGGACAACCCTACGATTATAGCTAAAGCTCATCCCAACGATCTCCTCAATTTATCTGCAATAGCCATCATAATAGCCTACTGATCTAGCAACACTTCACGAATAGCTAGTGAGAATAGAACTTGCATGTAGACATGAGAATCATGGCTCTTCAACCCACTGATCTTCTTTTGAGCCTCATTTATACACCATGAAAAATATGATAATTACTCCCATAATGCGAAGTCGGTGGCTTGAAGCCACATCTTCATATGCAATTTCCAATATGCATAATTTCTCCCATCGAAGTAGGGTGGTCGGATGGTAGACTGCCCCTCCGAATGCCTTGTGGCGAAGATGCTCCCCTCCATGATTACTCGCCAGTGTGTGACGCCGTTGATGCGAAACCTACTTTGATAGCAAATGTAGGTTCTAACAGAGGGGGTGAGATTTGCATGATACGAAATAATGTGAGGAAATAAAATAACAATCTCTGAAAAAAAGCAATCACACAAGTACACAAATATTTTTAGGTGGAAGCGAAAACCCGAGTAAAAATCATTACCTAAGCCTCTCGACTTAGGATTTTTTGATCGACCTAGTTGATCGAAACCACTAACAGAATCACTTAACCGAGGGTGACTCAACCTCAATACAACCATGCTACTATGTACGAGGGTAGCGTTCTTCAAAAGCCCTCCTCTTCACAAGGAGTATTTTGTCTCGTGAGAAAGATGGGAATTCGCAAGGTGAATACTCAACCACAAAAGGAAATTACAACAGTCCTATAGAGCCACAAAGTACTAATGTTAATCTAGCTACTATAAGAAAAAGAAACTTCCCTTAGATAGAAGTCGAAGTGCGTGAACCACGCAAGGCACGAAGACGTTCTCGAATGTGCGGAGATGGGAGAGTGGTTGTACTGCTAAAAGGATGCTCACGAATGTATGCTTAGGAGCTTGGAGAGCAGGGTACTTTCCTTCTTGATTCTCTCTTCTCTTGGACACGATATGAGTGGAAGATGTATTGCTTTGGTGTGTATGACAAAGGAAGAGTGCCCCTCTATTTATAGAGGTCTTAAGAAGGGTTCTATAGCCATTGGGAAGAGATCCAAGGCCAAACAGGCTGAAATCAGGGTCATTAATGATTCTGACATTGTTATCAGACGTCTAGTTCTAAGGTCAAATGTCTGGGCCATTGTCTGATCTAAGGATTGGTCGTCTGATTTACAAGGGTGGAAGATCTGGACTGGGTTAGATCAAGACGGATGTCTAAAGAGGTGTTTTAAGATGTTTGGGAATCTAATCAAATGTCTAATTCTAGATGAGTTTCCTTTCTATTGTGTCAAGATCGAAGCAAGGTTCTAGTGTTAAGTTGCACAGACAACAGATCAGACGTCTAGCAATGGGTCTGGACGTCTGGAAACATAAATCATTGTGGAAATGGATTTCCCTAGTGTCAAATAGCTATTAGGTCTAACAATAAGTAATTAGGGTCAGATCTTAGCCTAACCTGTATTTCAGAAACTGATTTTCGCAAATTCCCCGATGATTTCGAATCATTCTCTGATTTCGGAGATTCTTTGTTTCTTGATGATTACGAGGCAATCTACGACCTCAGCATCCATGATCCCTTCTTTGATTCTGATGCTGAGAGCAATGATTTGGACCTCAAAGAAGCCACACCTTCTGGTCCATATATAGAGCTTTCCAAAATCTAATCCCAACCCTGACCTGCCACTGGAATCAACCTCTATTCTGATTCACCTCTCTCTGATCTGGTTGCATATGATTCATCTCCATCTTTTGATTGGGTATCGGACATTGATCAGACCGTTAATCACTTCTTATCTTTCTCTGATCTCTCCAGTAGGATTCCTCCATCCTCTACAAATCCATTTTCTTTTGAGGATCTCTCCTCTGATCTGGTTGAACCGATTCAGCCAAACCAACAATTCTCATTTCCATATCTTTTTGAGCCACAAAATATTTGGTGGGCTCCATACCTATTGATTCACATCCATCAACCCACCAGACTGATTGGGTTTGGTCTGCATCATGAGCCTGTTGATTTAAACAAGCACCTGGCTGTACCAACTAGGCTACTTATCAAGGTTCTTGTTCTAGAAAATTCCTCTGATTTGATCACCCCTTCTCCTTGACCACCTTGTACTCGGCTGAAGGCATTGAATTTAGTGTTTAATGGGAGGCAACCCGTCATTCCAAAAACTCGAGACCCTTCTGATCATCTTTTGAGCTACACTTCTACTGCACTTTTGGGTTCAACTTTAGAACAGCTGACTCCACCTTTGGTACATGTATCAAAGCTTGAAAATGTTCGCAACCATTATCCTGACCTGTTCACCCATCCTTTGACCCTGTTCTAAACTTTGAACCAAGCTGAATTTGTACCATCTTAGTTTACAATGAGGACATTGCAAAACCTTGGCATGCAGGGGTGTTAAAGTGAAAATATATGGAAATTCAATTCTTTGAGGATTTCTCACAAAAAAATACATATTTAAAAAATAAAAAATGGAGAAAGGGAGGAAAATTTGTGAAATGATTGCAAATTTTTCTTGAGGAGGAAACATAGAATGTCAAAAGGAGTAAAAATCAAAATAAAAAATGATAGTCATAGCAATTGATTGTTGACGTGGTATAGATGCATTTGTTTAAGAATGTCATTGTAGCTTGCATTAGCACGTCGATTTTGAACAAAGAAACAAATGTGAGTCTGAGTGTGGAACACAGGGAGGAGTGAAAATTGGGTTTTCTTTCACTTTGTTGTCACGGAAATGGCGGGTTTTGCTTGCGAGAAAATGCGGGAGAAGAGAAACGAGTGCAAGAGAGAGAGAGTAGGGTTAGAATATTTTGATCATGTTATTCATGCAACTCATGATAAGGAAAAAAAAACTTGGTAAAAAAAAAGAGCGACAATAGCTAAAAATGAAACATCTTCATTTAACATGCAACTTAAGTTTTTGTAAATACGACCATAGATAAATGTTTAAGCTAAAGTAAAGTAATGCTAAGATAGAGAGAGAGAGAGAGAAAGAAAGGAGACGGCGAGGTGGCCATGACTGTGGAGGAGGTCTCCATCGGTGGCTCGTTGACTCCGGCGATTACAAAAGGGTGCTAAGGGTGGCTAGGAGTAGGGTAGAAGACTTGCAAGGGAATTGAATGCTTTACATGGGTAGTTGGAAGGGGTTTATATAGGAGGAAGGGCTTTCTAAATGAAGTAGGGGCTTTAGCAACGTCTGGGACGTTGCTAAACCCATGCCAAAATCGTCGGTGTAGCCTCCTTGCCCGTCGGTCCTCCGCGCGCGCTGTGCTTCCTCCTCTTTGCAATCCAAGTGCGCACCTTGAGGATCGTCCGATCGAAGATCAGACGGTTGAGATTTCTCGGAGGGTGCACTCAAGGATCGCGCTTGTGCAGTGCACGCCCTGCGCGTCATCGCGGGCATCTGGAGTGAGCCCTAGCTATCTCGCATCTGCGACTGCCACGTAGCTTCAACCCTAGCCATCCCTGTGCGCATCGACGGTCGAATTCTAGCCGCACACGCCTTCGCCCTAAATTACCGCTTCGACGCGTTTCGAACCATTGCTTCTCAGCCCGAGTTCGAGGCGCGAACCACTGCGCGGAGGGTGCATGTCTCCCAATCGTCCGATCGAAGATCGGACGGCTCAGATTTGTCTCCACGATGAGGGAAGAGGCGGGGCGGTGGCCTGGACGCGCTGATCAAGCACCACGTGGCGCACTGTGGATTTTTCATCAGTTCAACGACTAGAACTTTTTGAGTCCGTTGGACTTCGTTCGTCATTCAAAATCCATCTGTGCGGTTCGATTGCTCATCTGAGGCCTATTTTGACATGAACTTGTACAAATGGCTATTAACATTGAATTACTAGCAATCTTGATGTGCAATGCATGTCATGCTCCCATGTTGATGAGAACCACATCATGAACCCTAACTAGTACAATTTAACCTAGATATGCAAGAAAAAGCTCCTACATAGCTCAAAGAAAGGCTTAACTCAGAGAATTCTAAGTTCAAGAAGAAAACAAGTCATAAGGGGTAAAAATTCAATTTCACCAACGCAATTTGCAAATAGGGTAATTAAGGGTCCAAACATAGGTCAAACAAACCTAATAAGAAGGAAAGTGGGATGATCTGATCTAACAAGGGCTACAGCAACTCCAAGAAATTAAATGACATTCTGTAACCCTAAAATAAATCCACTTCAATTCACGAGGTTTGAGGTAGGGTAAAAATCAATTGAACCCTCTAAAATTCATAGAAAAATAATCTATAGGGTTTAGAACCTTCAATTTGGTCTTAGAAACCCATTTTGACCTACATTGAGAACCATGCCCAATTAATGATTTAATTTGAATTTTTACGTAAATTGGCTGGTCAAACATGATCTAACCTAGAAAAAAAATTTACCATTAAAATCCTTAGGTCCAATATAGTCATGCATAAAAACTTGAGCCTAAGAAGAGACCTCCTTGACCGACTTTGCAATTTGGTCCTCATCATTTACTTTTTGACCCTTAACTTTCGAAACCCTTGAATTTTGGCCCCCAACTTCCTCGTCGTTCTTTGCAGAACGGTCCCTCCTGCAAGTCTCTGCGCAGCGCCATGCTCCGGCGACTTTGCGCGGAGCATGGCGCCGCGCATGGTGAGGGGAACGTCTTGCAAAGTGAACGCGGAGTTCCCTGCGACGTCTGCTGTCGCAGGGACTCAGCCATGCCACCTGACGACCCCCACACCTTCCATACGAACGCGCGGAAGGTATGGGTCTTGCCTCCGTGACAAGAGAGGTCGAGTGGGGGAAACCCTGTAACCCGTGGGGATGCTCTACCGTGTAGGGGTCTTCGCGGGACTCACCCTCTTTGGCTGCCCAGGTAATTCTCAGGTGGTCGATCTTCTGATCAAGGGGTCCATCTGCCCCGCACCTCTATAGTCACCCAACATTTTGGGTGCCTTGATTGGGTCCAGCACTTGCTAAACTCATCTCTTCCAACAGTGTATGTTCGGTAGGAGGTCCTTGAAACCTCCTTTAGCACTCCACTCTCCTCGAGGCCGAGCCTCAGTACCCTTGTCTGAAAAAACAACATTTCACATCGACCTCTCCTTCGACTCCGAACCTGACTCACCTTCTTCTTCCATAATGGCTGAGCCAGTTGAGGAAGAAGACAATCTGGAGCACCAGCTCCAGCGACTCAATGATCTCTTCCAAAACTTTGTGCACCCACCGCAGTGTCCTATGATGCGGGACCATTATAATCCTGTTGCGGTGGCTATTGAGCCTCGAGTCAGAATCCCGACTAGAGGACCTGATTCTGAATTAAAGCCCAATATGATTCATGCTATACCTAAATTCCATGGGCTTAATTCTGAAGACCCCTTCCAGCACATCAAACAACTGAAGCATCTGGCCCAAACTTTTGGGTCAGATGCACAAAATCGGGATATACTCCTCATGAAGATGTTCTCCTTCTCCCTTATGGACAAGGCCGCTCATTGGTATCAGACTCAGACCCGGCCGATCAACACTTGGGAAGAACTTCAGTCCGAATTTCTGAAGAAGTTCTTTCCCGTTGGTCGGACCAATGCCTTACACCATCAGATTACTCACTTCACTCAGCAAACGGGAGAACCTCTCCATGAGGCATGGGATCGCTTTCAGGATCTCATGAGAAAGTGCCCTCATCACGGAGTTCCTAAATGGGAACAAGTCCAGTCTTTTTACCAGGGACTCCGTGAGGATATCAGGCTTTTCGTCAATGCAACTTGCGGAGGGAATATCATGGGTCAACATGAGGACACCGTGTGGGAGATTCTCGAAAACATGTGCGAGAACTCCATCAACAATGACTCCATGGGATTATTCAACAGGACGAATACCTGCGCATCGACGAACCTTAGGGGAGCACACGAGACGTAGGACCCGTCCGCATCAGTCGACCTGGAATTAATGGCTAGTCGATTGGACAAGGTCTCAATTATTGAGAAGGTGGATGAGCTGACTCAGCACTTACAGCGAGCCACCTCTGCGCATAACTCCTTTGCACAGCCTCCTTCCACACGGGAAACTGTGCAAAACATTCTCCACCGATCTTCTCCTGGGATGGATCCATATCCACCCCCATCTGATTCTCGGATCGGAGGGTCATCCGATCCTTTCTATACCAGCCCATGGAATTCCATTCCCCCTTTCTCTGATTCTCTGGAGGTTCCTCAGACCTGCGAGGACCTCAACGCCACCCAGAACGACCCATTCTCCAACACCTACAACCCTGGATGGCGAAACCATCCCAACTTTCAGTGGGCGGGAAATTCCCAAACCCAAAGACCACCCTTTCAGCCCCGCCCACAACCCTCTCGTCCTTACCAGTCGCCTCAGCCTAGGCCCAACCCTACTTATCCATCGGGGCCAAATCAGGACCAAATGTCCCTTATCCTTCAGACTCTGGCTGACATTCAAAGGACGAATGCGACTATCCAAAAACAACATAAGGACGAACTTACAGAGGTTAGAAATCAACTGGCCCAGTTGGCAAATTCTCGCCAGTCAGGCACACTTCCTTCCCAACCTCTTCCTAACTCGAATAACGTACCAACACAGCGGCGCGTTATGAACCCAAACCCAGGCCATGCACACATGATTTATCAGGCCCCCTCTATTCCTTTACCCGACGGGATGGAGGCTTCCACTTCTTTTGCGGGCTATCAGCAGCAACCCATCTTACCCAATCCCAACCAAAACCAGGTAGGACTTAATTCCGTAACAACCTGTAGTGGTAAGGAAACCCAAGATCCACCCTATCCAAACCACTCCAAGCCTGGCAGCAATCCCAAGCCTAGGACAGTAATCCAGGACATTCCTATTCCTATCCCAGATCAATGACCTGGACCTATCCTAGAAGAACCAACCAAGGTTCCGTTTCCCGAGGCCTTGACCAAGGGAAAGAAGACTAACAAGCCCGTGGCACCTGAGGAGGACCTGGTCAAGCTCTTTGAGCAGGTCCACATAAACATCCCCTTGATGGATGCAATCACCACGTACCGGCTTACGCACGATTCTTAAAGAATGTGTGTACACCCCAGCGTAAGCCGCGAACCAAGGGTGGGAGTCCAATTGTACTGTCAGAGCAAGCCAGCTCTGTAATCCTAAGCAGACTCCCATCCAAGGCTAAAGATCTTGGTACTCCCCTAATTTCCTGCAAGATAGGTGATACCCAATTTGACAGAGCATTGCTAGACTTAGGTGCTTCCATAAATCTGATACCCACATCCTTACTTAACCATCTAGAAGAATCCGAGTTAAAACCAACTGAGGTGACATTACAATTAGCAGATCGATCTATAAAGTCACCAAAAGGGATTCTCGAGGATGTTATTGTAAGAGTGCGGGATTTCTACTTTCCTGTAGACTTTATAGCCTTAGACATGGACGCACCTGAAAACCCTAGGGATACACCGATCATTCTAGGGAGACCTTTCTTGGCTACTGCTAGAGCCAACATTAGCTGTGAGGAGGACCAAATAGAGCTCAAATTTGGAAATCAAACCCTGAAAATTGATATATTTAAGGCCCAACAAGGAATCAATTGCAGTGTCATCGAACAAATTTGTGACATTAGGGCTTTGGTTGATGAAACACACTTTGAGAATGACTTGATTATACCTCATCAACCACAAAACGATCTTGACCCACAAACAGAGGAGTCAAATCCAGATTTAGACAAACCAATAGCTCCTACCCTTGAACCTCACATCTATTCTGAACCACCTGCTGCTGCTGATAACCCCATCCTTGAACTAAAGCCCCTTCCTGATCACTTAAAATACATCTTTCTGGGTTCTAATCAGACCCTTCCTGTGATTATCAATTCCAAGCTCAATCCCGAACAGGAATCCCGTCTGATTGCTGTCCTCCAGCAACATCGCAGAGCCATCGGGTGGACTCTCGATGATTTGACTGTAATAAGTCCTTCTTATTGCACGCATCATATTTATTCAGAAGAGGGCGCACGACCTTCTCGAGAAATGCAGAGACGCTTGAACCCCAATCTGCAGGAGGTCGTGAAAAAGGAGATCATCAAGTGGTTAGATGTAGGGATCATCTACCCGATCTCCGATAGTCATTGGGTGAGTCCAATTCAGGTCGTGCCTAAAAAGGTAGGGCTCACCACCATAACGACTGAAATAGGGGAAGTCATACCTACTCGATTAGCCAACTCATGGAGAGTCTGTATATATTACCGACGACTCAATTCCTCCACGAAGAAGGATAATTTCCCACTACCTTTCATTGATCAGATCCTCGAGAAACAAGCGGGAAATAGGTTCTTTTGCTTTCTTGACGGGTACTCCGGTTACAACCAGGTGGCAATCTATCCTGAGGACCAAGAGAAGACCACGTTCACCTGCCCCTTCGGAACGTACGCATTCCGAAGGATGCCTTTCGGTCTCTGCAATGCACCCGCGACTTTTCAGCGGTGCATGCTTGCCATATTCTCAGATATGGTAGGTGACTATCTGGAAGTCTTCATGGATGACTTTTCAATTTTTGGAGCATCATTTAACGATTGCCTCCAACACTTGGTCCATATACTCAAGCGATGCATCGATGTGAATCTGGTTCTTTCCTGGGAAAAGAGCCATTTCATGGTGCCTAAGGGAATTGTCCTGGGACATTTAATCTAGGAGAAAGGCATCCAAGTGGATCGAGCTAAGGTTGATCTAATCTCTCGCCTTCCTATGCCTAGCTCGATCAGGGAAATCCGTTCTTTTCTGGGGCACGTCGATTTTTACTGTCATTTCATTCCTGATTTCTCGAAAATCGCGTGCCCCTTGACTACTCTTCTCTCTAAGGATGTACCCTTTGAAATCTCTAAGGAATGTGCACTAGCCTTTGAAAACCTTCGTGACCGAGTCACCCAGGCACCTATCCTACAATCCCCTGACTGGTCTCAACCCTTTGAGATCATGTGCGATGCGTCCAATTTCACTGTAGGAGTGGTTCTGGGGAAGAAAGTTGACGGGAAACCCGTGGTCATTTACTACGCTAGCAAGACACTTGACGAGGCTCAGCGTAACTACACAGTTACGGAGAAAGAGCTGCTAGCTGTAGTATTTGCCCTTGAAAAATTCTGATCTTATCTCCTGGGTTCCCACGTCATCATCTACTCGGCTCACACGGCTGTGAGGCATCTCCTTGCCAAGAAGGACGCGAAGCCCCGACTAATTCGATGGATCTTGCTGTTGCAAGAATTCGATCTCGAGATTCGCGACAAGGTGGGAAGACAGAATGTGGTAGCTGACCATTTGTCCCGCCTTCCTTCTGAGATTATCAACCCTTCCGGACCCATCACGGAACATTTTCCTGATGAGCACCTGCTGACTATTGGTACTAGACTTCCATGGTTTGCTGGTATAGTAAACTACTTGGCATCTCATCAGATCCCGTCTGATTGGCTGAAGGCCAAGAAAGACAAATTGCGCTCTGATGCCAAGTATTACATTTGGGAAGACCTGTACCTCTTCCGAATAGGTGCTGACCAAATCATCCGGAGATGCGTCCCGGGTGAGGAAATCAACAATACTCTCTCTTTCTGCCATGACCAAATGTGCGGTGGCCATTTCTCTGGGCATAAAACCGCACCAAAAGTCCTCCAGTGCGGCTTTTACTGGCCCACATTGTTCAATGACGCATACAGTCACTGCAAGGCATGCAGTCGTTACCAAACTTTGGGCAACATGAGCCATCGCGACATGATGCCTTTGCAGCCGATTCTCGTATGCGAAATCTTTGATGTTTGGGGGATTGATTTTATGGGTCCCTTTCTTGTTTCGGATGGTTTCGAATACATTCTGCTGGCTGTGGACTACGTGTCCAAATGGATCGAAGCCATACCGACCCGAACCTGTGATCACAAAATCGTTCTCAAATTCATTCATCAAAACATCTTCTCACGGTTCGGGATTCCTCGTGCTATAATCTCAGATGGGGGGCCCATTTCACTAACACTCAGTTCAGGTCACTGATGACCAAATACGGGGTGTTTCACCGAATCTCTACTCCTTATCACCCCCAGACTAATGGTCTAGCTGAGCTATCCAATCGGGAGATCAAGAAAATCCTGCAGGTCACTGTTCGGCCTGACAAGAAGGACTGGTCGTCCCGACTTCCGGAAGCCTTATGGGCCTATAGGACCGCCCACAAAGCCTAATTAGGCATGTCTCCCTTTAGACTGGTGTAAGGGAAGGCATGTCACCTTCCCGTCGAACTGGAGCACAAAGCCTATTAGGCAGTACGGAACTGTAACCTAAATCTTTCTAAGGCTGGAACCCACAGAAAGCTTCAAATAAGCGAGATTGATGAATTACGCCTAGACGCGTATGAGAACTCGCGAATCTACAAGGAGCGGGTTAAAGCCTTCCATGACAAGCATATCTCGAGAAAGATCTTTCATCCTGGTCAGAAGGTCCTACTCTTTGATGCCCGACTCAAACTTTTCCTTAGGAAGTTGCGATCCAAGTGGGTCGGACCATACTTGGTCCGACAGGTTTTTGGAAATGGAGCCGTCGAAATCAGTCCGCTCAGCCATGATTCCGAACCTTTTATCGTGAACGGTCAGAGACTCAAGCCATTCATTGATGTAACTTCTACTGATTTGGCTGAATCATCTTATATCCTCCATTCCCCATGAGCTTATTGTGCTCGGCCGATGGCATAAAACTAAGCACTTAACGGGAGGCAGCCCGTCATTTTTCTTGAAAACCTAAAACCTTTTTGACACCTTTGTGCACTTAAGGTTCACCCTTTAAGACACCCGCCTCCACCTCAGATGCTTGCATCTGGGATTAGAAGTCGTCCGCAACAGTCATCCCGACCCATTCACTCATCAAAACATCTGTCCTAAGGAATGAACTAAGTGAATAAAAACCCCCTAAGTCACAATGCGGACATTGCAAATCTTAGGCATGGAGGGGTATGAATGTGCAAAACTTGTAAGAAAAGGTTTTAAACAAAAAAATTCACATATGTCAAAAACACCATAAAAATTACTTTTTTTTTTCCAAAAAAGAATAAGAGAATAAGAGGAGAAAGGAAATTTTGTGGGAGAAGGAAAAGAAACAAAATGAAAAAGGAGCACAAAAATGTGAGAAAAAGTGATAGTCATTGGTAAGGAACTAAGGAATTAACCTAAGTTCTAGACCTCATTCAAGAAAAGAAATGAAAAGTGCATGGTGAGATTAGTAAGAATGCGAACCTTAGGCATTCTTGGATAGACTCTTAGTACCAATTAAAATCTAGACATTCCTCAAGAGGTTGAGGAAAATGAAAAGCTAAAGTATTAGGTCCAAGGCTTAGGGAGTATTTGGCCTCATTAACTAACTTTTGATTTATGGGACTCAGTAACCTAACCCCATACACAGCCTGGTTCAGTGAGCGTAAAAAAGCAAAATCACGTAGAAGCGTTGCAAAATTTTGAAAATCACACCTAGAGTAGGAGCGGCCGATCAGCACAAGTTGATTTAGACGAGTTCGCAGCGCGGAGAGGTGGGAAATTCCCCTCGAAGATGCGTAGCAAAATATCATCTCCTCGGTCCTTGTCTCTTAGGATATTTACGTATCCTACTGGGGGCATGTAAGCACTCTGCTGGTTCAGATTCCATGGATGGCATTATCACGAAGTGTCAGTTGCCAGGGTCTAGATTCGGCCACGGAACACCATGGATGGGATTATCTCGAAATCTCAATAGCCAGGGTTCTGGGGGTTGCCATGGGCGGTGCTATCTCGAAGCATCGACTGCCAGGAACCCTTGAGGATTGATGATGGGGACAAGGAATCTGATACAGACCGTGTTGAAAAGCCAATCCTAAGCTAGAATTAAAAAGAAAAAGAAAGAAAACTCTCCAAACAGATAAATCTTCTATCTCTCTTTCTTACAAAATGCACTGCGAACTGAGCTAGGGCTAAAATCATTTCAAGCATGGGTGCTTTAACCACAAAGTCCAATAGACCTTAGGTTAGTTCTTGCGGGCCTTAAAAACCTTTGCTAAGGACTGAGGCTGAGGCTAGATAGATCTGGATCTTGGTTGGTACTAGAGTACCTTTTAGGCCTATGGTCAGCATTCTAACCTAATCTAGGTTCAAATGAAAAGCACTTATCTGAAATAGTTAAGAACTTCATGGTCTAGAACAAAGGTTGAAACCTTAAGTTTTTACTAAGGGACTAGCAAAAGCTGGGCATGGGGGTATGATGAGAACCTCATCATGAACCCTAACTAGCACAATTTAACCTAGATATGCAAGAAAAAGCTCCTACATAGCTCAAAGAAAGGCTTAACTCAGAGAATTCTGAGTTCAAGAAGAAAACAAGTCATAAGGGGTAAAAATGCAATTTCACCAATGCAATTTGCAAACAGGGTAATTAAGTTTCCAAACATAGGTCAAACAAACCTAATAAGAAGGAAAGTGGGATGATTTGATCTAACAAGGGCTACAGCGACTCCAAGAAATTAAATGACATTCTATAACCCTAAAATAAATCCACTTCAATTCACGAGGTTCGAGGCAGGGTAAAAATCAACTGAACCCTCTAAAATTCATAGAAAAATAATCTCTAGGATTTAGAACCTTCAATTTGGCCTTAGAAACTCATTTTGACCTACATTGAGAACCATGCCCAATTAATGATTTAATTTGGGTTTTTACGTAAATTGGCCGGTTAAACATGGTCTGACCTAGAAAGAAAATTCACCATTAAAATCCTTAGGTCCAATATAGTCATGCATAAAAACTTGAGCCTAAGAAGAGACCTCCGTGACTGACTTTGCAATTTGGTCCTTATCATTTACTTTTTGACCCTTAACTTTCGAAACCCTTGCATTTTGGCCCCCAACTTCCTCGTCGTTCTTTGCAAAATGGTCCCTCCTGCAAGTCTCTCCGCAGCGCCATGCTCTGGCAACTTTGCGCGGAGCATGGCGCCGTGCAGGGTGAGGGGAACGCCCTGTAAAGTGAACGCGGAGTTCCCTGCGACGTCTGTTGTCGTAGGGACTCAGCCATGCCGCCTGATGGCCCCCACACCTTCCGTGCGAACGCGCGGAAGGTATGGGTCTCGCCTCCAACCATACTCCGGCGAGGTGCACACGTCGCCAGCCTGCGTTCGCCTCTCCGCCACCCCCTTTATAAGAACCAGCACCGTCAGCCGGTTCGAGCAGTCTGGTCTTGGCGGAGAAACCCTCAACCTTTCCTCTCTCCCCACTCCGACAGGAAACCAACCAGCTCCGGCGATTGCTTCTCCTCCTTCTCGTAGCTCTGCTGCCATACCTGCAGTAGAGCCAGCTTCGTCTCGTCTTCCCACGTCGCGCCGTACCAAGCCCACGCCTCCCTGCTCACTTCCTCGTCGCTGCTTTCTCCCTCTGGGTATTTCTTCTCCGACGACAGTCGATACGACTGCCTGCCTCTTCGGCCCCCTTCGTCCCTGCAAGTAGGTTTTAATTACTCCCCATCTTCCCCTCTCTCTTTTCCTCACATTATTTCATTCAAACCGACCCTCGACTGTCCCTAACCACCATCACCTTCCCCGTCTCCGGCCACCATCTGGCGAGTCGCCCCTGTCGTTCCGCAACTCCATACGACTCGCCGACCGTCGCAAAAGCTCCACCTCATCACACTAAACGCCCTCCGCCCCTCCATTGCCACTCTACACCTCCACAACTCACCCCCGGTCACACCGCTTTTCCGGCCACAGGACGGCCTAAGCACGCACTCCTAGGCTGTCCCGTGGCTTGCTGCACCTCGCACCACCTTCGCCGTGCCACGGTGAAGGTTTCCCTGTGGTTTGATTAGGCCGAGAGGCCCTTTTTGTGCTGGACAGATCTGCTGCCCCGGCCGCCATTGGCGACGACTCAAGAAGCTTCCAAGTGAGCTCCAGGCTTTAGAGCATTAGGTTTCCAGCTGCTGCGAACTGGGGAGACTCGGGTGAAGGCAGGCAGCTGGCAAGGGAAGGGGATCGAGGCTGCAGCTGCGGAAGCAAGGCCGAGGTCTTCCTGCGGGCGCGCGCGAGGAGAGGCAACCGTTTAGTCCCACATCGTAAGATCTCGAAGCGCCGCACCGATTTAAATTGATTTTTTGCATATGGGTTATCGCCTCCGAATGCACATGGGGTGAGGTCCCTCGCCCATCACACCCGCCTTGTCCGCGGATTCACCTCGCGGACCTGGCAGATCCGACCCGACACTACCCACGCACACCTCGTGCACCAAATCATGCCGGTGCGCCTGGTCACGGGTACGCTATCCGACCCGTTAACCCAGCTCTGGAAGAGCTTCCTGTGAGCGGTTTGCAAAGAGAGAGACGTGCGGGTAGAGGGAAGGGTTAGGTTTTGCTGTCCCTTGTGTGCAGGAACAGGGCGCAAAGGAGAACGGCTAAGTGCTTAGCCGCAGGAAGGAGAAGAGAAGCAGAAGAAGAGAGGCTGTGCAGAAGAAAAGGGAAGGAAGGAAAAGAGGAGAAGCACTGTAGCTGGCTGCAGTTAAGTCGTCTGATTGCTGTATCAGACGACGGATGAGCAGCGGCCAGAGGAGATAAAGCAGAGAATAAAAAGAAGGCTCGCCAAAGAAGAAGGCTCTGCATAGCTGAAGAAAAGAGAAAGAAAAGAAAAGAAGGAAGAAGAGAAGACTCTGCATCTGAAGAGCAGAAGAAGAAGACGAGCAGCCAAGAAGAAAAGAGAAAGAAGAAAAAAAAAGAAAGAAGAGGGAAGAAGACAGGATCAGAGAGAAGCACAAAGAGAAGAAGAAGAAGCCAAGACAAAAATCTATCTCTCTCTCTCTCTTATTTTTGTAATTCAATAAAGAAACTTTGTACTTCTAGAATTCCAGTAGCTCCCTGAGTTCGACCTCGGGAAAACTATTTCCGAGTAAAAAAAATTCTATGGTAATAACAACCGCAGCTGTCTTGTCTTATACTATAACGACTATACTATAATAAAATAAAGACACGCAAAAGCAGCACCGCGGTTGGACCATCACCACATGCCCATTTACGATGTATTCTTTGAGTATATTATCCTTAAGATAAATTCTAATTGGCAGAATTATCACCATAAAATGTAGCATTATCAATTGTGGAATTTACTTAAGTTCTAGACGTAGTAAAAAAAAAGATTAAGTCCTGAAATGCTAGAGACAAGAAGATTAATATGAGTGCTGATTTTAGGCCTCTTAGGCTTGTTTCAGGGCTTAAACACTCACGTATTTGTTTAGATCCGGATTATTCCTCAAGAGGTTGAGAAAAGTGCGAAGCTGATGTAGTAGGTCTAAGGCTTAGGGAATATTTGGCCTCGTTGCCTACCCTTTGGTTTGCGGGACTTGGTAACCTAAGCACCCAAAATCACACACTAAGTCTGGTTTAGTGTGCTTAATAATGAAAATCATGCCAAAAGTATTCTATTCTAAAAAGCCATCTTGAAGATCTAGCTTATGTGTGGCTTGACAACACATGTTGATTGGACGAGTTCCTGGTGTGAAGAGATGGGAAATTCCCCTCGAAGATGCGTAATAACATATCGTCTTCTCGGTGCTTGTCTCCTAGGATATCTAAATATCCTACCGGGGGCATGTAAGCACCTTGTGCTGGTTCAGGTGCCATGGGTTGTGTTATCCCGAAACGTCGATTGCCAGGGCTTGAATTTAGCTACAGAACTCCATGGGCGGCATTATCCTGAAGTGTCAAAAGCCAGGGTTCTGGGGGTTGCAATGAGTCGAAAAAGATTGCTGCTGATTTAGAAACTCATAATCAGGAGGTGCAGAGGGTGGATTTTGATTCAGATTTTGATTTAGGGGTATTTGGTTAAAGAAGTGGACTTGTCCCTGATTCGGATTTTGATCTCCTGGGTGAAATCTCTACTGGATATTCCTAGGGTTAGGAACTGACTGGGATGGAAGGGCCCCTAGCTGATGAGACTCAACTAACTACGTGATTTAGTCCCTAAGGTCAGCCAGTTCTACCAAACATTGCCGTTGAATTTCAGCAAGAGTTTTAGCATTCTGTTGCTGGCTCTCATTCACAGCTTGCAAAATCTGATTGAGCTGCGAGTCTCTATTTGGCCTCGCGAAGTTTTGCGAACTAGCGTTAAATGGCCTCGCGTTAGGTTGCTGAAATGGCAATGTAAGCGGGTTTTGCCTAGTCTAGGTCAGATATGATGGTCTCTGTGAATGGTCAGACCGAGAGAAATTAGGGTGATTACGCCGTCCAGGATGATAGGTATTTGAATATGGGTTTGATCATGGTGCAAATCCTTGGATGGAGTTCAAATCATAAGGATATGGCGTGTTTTCTTCAAAAACAGGAAGTGGGGGAAAGAGGTAGGAAAGATTGTGGGACAAAGTCCCTTCTTGGGTTGGTGCAGGAGTAGATAGAAAACCCAAGGAAGATGGATCTCTAGAATCCAGATTATTCACAAATTCCCTCCCCACATGAATTTGCGAAATAGGTAAACACGCAGGATTTTCCACAGCGAGTAGAGGCGTAAGAGTTTTCATTGTGTTTCGGACCTCGTCGAGATGCTTCGCTACGATATCGACTTTGTCCAGTTTCTCTGCAATAATCTCTAAATCCTCAGAACTGTATGGATTCCTGATCTTGTGAATGCTCTTCTGATGCGAGTTTGGATGCGAATTTTTATGCGGGTTTCCTCACATGAATTGAGACATTGATGTGTTGTTGATCGAGTTTTTCGCCATCCCTTCAAACAGTTCTGAGGGAGATTCTGCATCGTGATTTAGAAAGTTCCCTCCACAAGAGGCATCGACCATTTTGCGAATGCCCTCTTGTAATCCATAATAAAAGATATGCATGAGTTGCCAGCGAGGGATGTTGTGATGTGGCCATTTCCTTTGTAATTCATGAAAGCGTTCCCACGCTTCATGAATTGGTTCTCCTTGATTCTGAGTAAAAGTAGTGATGGCTCGCCTTAATGCGTTGGTGCGACCTATAGGGAAGAATTTCTTCAAAAATGCAGATTCGAGTTCGTTCCAAGTAGATATAGGTTGTGCGATCATTTTGTACCAGTAAGCATCTTATCCTTAAGGCTAAAGGAGAACATCTTCATAAGTAGGATTTCCCAATTCTGATTTCGAGGACCAAGAGTTTGTGATAGATTTTTTAGATCTTACATGTGTTGATATGGATCCTCGGATGCAAACCCATGTAAGTGTGGGATAAGACCTATAATGTTTGGCTTTAATTTTGGGTCATTTTCCCTAACGGGAATCCTAGCAGTAGGATCTACTTGTGCATTGGATGGATTATAGTAATCTTGGAGTAAAGGTTTAGGACGAGGTGGATTCAGGAAATCAGGGGGATCAAAACCTGCCTCAGGTCGAGGAGGACGAGTTTGTAGGTTCTACAAATTCTGAAAAGCATCCGCCAATAGATTGATTTGACGGTTCTGCTTGAGCATTTGTAAATTTTGGCTTAGAAGTGCCTCATGGATATCAAAAGGCAGCATCTCCCCTTGACCAGAAGAAGAAGGGATCTCAGGATTCTGATTCTACATTTGGTCCATAGGATCAAATGCAGAAAAAGTAGATGTATCAGACTAGAATATTATTGGTTGCTTCAGTGAAACCGATCTAGGAATACCTGTCAAAGGAGATACAAGAGGCGGTTTCAGGGATAGCCTCACGAGCATAAACCAAAAGAATGTGCGAAGGCACACTCACACCACTGCAGGAAAAAACAACGGCAAACAAGACCCGAAAACAATGCAAAAGTGGATTTTTCTTCTTTTCAAAGAAAAAGAAGAATCCTAGAATATGCAGAAAATAGATTTGATGCAAACAAATACAGTATCAATCCAGAATACGCATCCTAGATTGTGTCTACGTAGGTGTGTATCCTTAAGGCTCAATGGTCTAAGGTCTAGGATCAAAACTGCTCACTACAAGCTTCCTAGGGCTCTAGTAGTAAGACAGACTTGTTGATCTTCAACCAAAGCCCTAAGAGGTGCAAAGAGGAGAGATAGAAAATACGGACTCATGTAACTCTAGTGATCGCACTGTGTATGAGATAACATTCAACAGACGTGTACAATAAAAACCCGCATGCAATCTGCAAACAGATATATGTCACGAGTTTTAAAATCCTCTTTTTCGTTATTTTTTCACAAAAATGGTAGAAAGAAGTAAATGTCACCGCTTTTTATATCATTTCAAACAAATATGTGGTCATGTTAATTCTCCAAGGTAGGGATTTACGTGAGTTTTTGCGGGTGTTTTTCCACTGATGCAAGAAAAATAGTAGAAAATCCCGAGTCATATTGCGAAAATAATAGTAGGAAAGTGCACTCCTAGGAGTGAATACCTAACACATACTGCTGCTAGTCAGATAGAATGAGTATTTTTGTATTTTTTAAATTCCCTAACTAAATGTAACAATATAAACTACACTAAAGACTAAGAAAGAAATAATGACAATGGTATGTATAATGGGAACATAAACAAAAAAAAAACCTGCCTCCTTTCCTGAGAATATCTGCAAAGATATCCTTAAAAAGAAGATAGAGACAAAACAAAACAAAACAAATTAGTAAAAAGAATTATTTACACATAATGATGAATATAAATTATAGTTATCTCCCTGACAACGACACCATTAAAATGATCGTTTAATTTTCAACACAGTTAATTAAGTTATTTAGGCTTAATTAAATGCACAAGAATGTAACTTAGGTTAACTCAAATCAAAGTCGTGAATGTAGTATAGGGTCAAGTTAACCTAATATTTTAGATTTTTAATTTCTTTTTAAACTGGTTGAGTCCAGGTCGTTCACTGGGAAGCATATTTGTAAATTTAATTCGCTAATCTTATTAGTTAAATTAATGGTTAATTAATTACTACAATAATTACAATATATAATTACAATATATGTTAAGCTCATGAATAATTACACAAAAGAATGAATAATTAAAGCAAGCAATTATTCCATGTATAAAAGAAAAGTGTACATGAATGATTTTTGAATAAAATCTAAAAATGTTTATTACAATTTGTGACAAAATTACAAAGGCAAAGAAAGATAATATTTATATGAATAGCAAAAGCCTTTGAACAAAAACATTCCCCTCAGCCTTCTTCATTAGATGTTTGCTCAGAGAATTAGATGACTTAAAAGAAAAATCAATTAAATCATTATTCCTTCTTTTTCACAATTTAACCCTTTCCTCTATTCTCTTAAATTCTCTCTTAAGCTCTAGTATCTTCGCTTCTTAACCCCTTAGATTCATTTCTTTAACTTTGTTTCTTTTTGTGTCTTCTTTTTTCTTTTACACCTTAATACTTAGTCAATATTAATACTTCAGCTCTTTTTCTCACTGTGCACGAACATATACTAAACCTATTTAACAAAAATTTGTTAAAGGGTGGCCCAGCCATTTTGGGGATACACAGCACCCCGTAGGGTGGGACTAGACCCTACTAAGCCCAGACCTAATTTGTTATTAGGTATATTTTCATCGTTTTAGGCCAAAATGCACAGTATCCGACCTCCCAGGCCCATGCCTATTCAGGCCCATGAACACGCCCCCATAGGCGCACACACACACCTGCACAGGCACGTGCACACATCACGCACCCGCATACAGTCCTCTTATTTGCACCCCGCACTGATGACCGAAGAGGTGTTAGCACAAATATAATTTATACTAGGTCGCATGTTCTTAGTTTCCCGATGTGGGACTAAGTTCAGGTGTTCCAGACCAATCTTCAGCTGAGAATTCTGTCTGATTGGCTACGCCAAATTGATCAAGCAAAGGCTCGATGGAGAGCTGATCAGATGCTCTATCTGATCCATGCATCAATTTGATGCTCTGATCTTGTTTGATCCTTCAATTTAAAGGTCTAAAGTGGCTATTTCGCATGGCCAACATGGCCTGCAGAGAAGAGAACTCATGTTGAGCAACCTGAGGAAGGCCTATAGATCTCAACTAAAGGTCGGAATGGCTTAAGTGAATCATTCCATGCCACTTGAGTCAAGAAGGGAGGTTCTGAACAGCTTTAGGAGGAAAGAAAAACTCGTGGACTTCATTTCCAGTACATAGAGCTCAGGTTTGAGCTTAAAATTGCTCAACAGGAAGAGATTAACCTCCAGATGAGGTTTGAACGTCTTCAAAAAGTTGAGTGATTGATTTGGGTGGATTGGGCCTTCAAAATTCAACAGAGCCATATTGAAAAAGTATTGGGTTCATTTCGAACCCAAACTAAACAGAAGAAGGGAACTCTAAGATTAATCAATTAAACTCATTAAAATCATCTTGACTAATCTCTAAATACTTCTAGAAACCAAATTATCCTATCAATTCCATGTTTTGATCAATAAGTCCTTAATTACAACTCAGATTTGACTGACTAAGCTCAAAGTTTGACTTTCAGAATTAGAGACTTCCAGATCAATTGAGACCCTACATTGCTCTAATTCATCCTGAGGAAGATGTTCTCATTTCAAAATCAAATTTTAATAACTCTAGAGTTGTTCCCAGATCCATCGCTTGAGCTTGAAGGAAGGTCTGTTTGATAGAAGAATCTCGAAAATCTTAGATCAAGATAAGGCTTGAAGTGATTTCCCTAAGTTCCATAGAAGCTCATGAACCTAATTTCAAGCTTGAAATTCTAATAGAATTACATCTCCAACTCCGACGGAGTTGGAGAAGACAAGATTCGACAGAGGAGTAAAATCAATAAAACACCATTAAAATTACTGGAATCTAATCCTTAAGTCAAAAAGAAGCAATCTAGAGCTTCTCAAAGACTTCCAGAGGTTGAGGCTCTAGTTTAGTTCGTCGGAACTCGTCGGAGCTTTGGTGAGTCAAATTCTGATGTATAGAGGAGAAAACTTCAATGAAACATGCCATTACTGACCTGTAGAGATTCCTAAGACCTAGACATACCTTAAGAACTCTTTAATTAACTCTTGTGAAGATCAGAATAAAGAATTCATCGTGGAATTCAAAGATCTGGTATTCTGAGTTCAATAGAGCTCATAATGCTTCCTCTCACTCAATTGAGTGAGGGGAAATAGTCTATGGGGTGAGGCATTGCTAATGAACTAACTAATTAGGCGAATAACACATCTTTGAGCCACCATTGATAGCAAGCTCAATGATGAGGGGATGAAAACTAGTCATTTATGATTTAGGCAGTTATTTATCAAATTAATACATCGAATGGGGCCCTTAGATGATGTTAAGGTGATGGAAGGCCACGTGGGTGGATTCCATATTTGCTCCCTGCAAATGACCTCGGACTCCAAATAGTTTCTGAATTTTTATAAATTTAAGTATTTGCAATTTGGGGAGTGTACAATGATGACCATTTCATAAATCTCCTCATATGCCCCTCAAACACCTACATCAAATCCCACCAAATTTGGTGGGATTGATGTTCACACTCTAGGGAATCATTTGAACACGATTTAAGATGCAAAACTTGAGTGAAAAGCTCTAGAGAAATATGAGAAAACGTGGGAATTCCTTGTTCCCAAAACCAACTCAAGAGCACCTAATTTCCTACTCAGAGCTCAGGTTTGAGCTCTATAATAACTTATCTAAGTCCCAGGCTTCTCCTCAGTCGAGTTTAGGCCCAAAACACCCCCGTTCTTCCCTTCTCCAGCTGCCCTTTGGCTTGACTTCAGTGACACTCCTCAACTCCGTCTTCAGACCAGCCAATAGCCAAATTAGGTAGATCTTCTTCTACCTCAACGTGGGGGCCACTAATGCCTTTCTTCCTTGCCCTCTCCCTCAACGGAGTTCTCTTCGTCCCTGGCGCCGACCAACCAAAGCAGATGCCAAATCCTCCTCCTTTCATCCTTAAACTAGGTTCCTCCTCTTCCTCTCTCACTGTAGCTTAGGTTCCACCCCCTACTTCCCTACTTCAATTGACGTTCACCTACCTCACGCCATCATCTTCTTCACCTCTGGCATGAGCTCCGATGAGCTTGCGTCGGTGCCACACATGCGCAACCACCCAACTACCACCAGCAGAAGCTTCACCCATTCATTCACCCCGCCGGACGACCCATCCTCTGACGTTGTCCGACCGCGACCGACCTCCACCAAACAAACGAAAACGACAAAAACTCCGCGATCTCCGGTGACACTTGTGAACATATTAATTGTTAACAGGTCTCCGCCACTGCCGTTGTCATCTCCGTTGCTGTCCATCGTGATCAGGTTGTCTTCACCAACAATACCACCCTTAGCTGGAGCAGATCACTCCCAAGAGACTTCTCAAGCCTCCAATTTGGCACAGCATCAGAAGTTACGTTATAATCCATCGAGCCATTCACTTGTGGCTCGCGAAGGAGAAAGCGAAGGAGTAGCCACTTTAGTCCCACATCGGGGATGTAGAGGATCACGATAGGAAATAAAAGGATTCTGTTCCATTCTCTTATTGCCTTCGAGTGCACAGGGGTGAGGTCCCTATGCATGCCCCAACGCACGCGGTTACACGTGCTTGCTCACATGCCCTTGCCTGCGTACACACCCGCGGGTCTGGGCTGGATCCGGTTACTCGGGATTGACTTGGTTTGAGAGAGGGAAATTTGAGGAGGTGTGGGGCAATTTTTCCTCAGGTTTCGTGCCCACTATTGCCTCAATATTCGTGCCCATATTCTCTACACTTAGCTATTGCGAGAGGCTTACTTCTGAGGCTTATGCTCTGTGTTGTTCCCTTGTTCCTGTTCTGAAGCTCGAGAGTACTTATGGTGTCTCATGCCCTTGTGTTGACATCTAATTGTGGGTACTGTGGAGATTCTAGCTCTTGTGCTGACGTGGAATTTGAGGAATAAGTGGTTGAGACCACTGTTGGAAAATTTGTGTTATTTGGTTATATTTGATATGTGCTTAATTATGGGATTAAGTGGTGATTCAAATAACCATTTTTAGGATTTTCAATATTCTTTTTATCCCATTATTTTCTAAGATACAATTGAACATCATTTTGATCAAATTTCTATTATTCATTGAATATCTTATCATGCTCATTATTAATTAATTGCGATTAGTGTGTAAATTTCAAATTTTCTCCCTACAAATGACCTCAGACTCATTTCTATTTCTTGAGTTTATAAATTTAAGTGTTGAAAAGCTTTTGTTGACTGCATTATAACATGTATTTCTCAAAACTTGACGAAAGTGACTCAACATTTTGGTGCCGTTGCCAAGGAGCAACGCACAATTCACCACTAATCATATTTTGATTAATCTTATTACTAACTTGCCCTATCTATTTTGTTGTGTTTTGCGAGGTGCATCACGAAGAAATCTTTCATGCAATCAACACTCCAGGGGCAGGTAAAATTATTCCCTAATCATCTCTTAATCTTGGGAAAGGGAAAAGAAAATAAAATAAATTAGGATCCACTTGCCATATTTTCTTAGTAATATCATTTAAAGGCAAAGTATTTCTTGATTTGCGAATTCGAAATCTGATTGAAGTTGAGATGATGTTGATTAGAGATCCCCATCCTAATTTCCTGTACCTATTAGGGATTTGCGCTAAATTTTGTCAACATCTTGGATTATTCACATTCTTGTTTGAATCCAAGGTGCCATATTTGAAATCAAATTGGACTTGAAAATAGAGCCAATTAGGGTTTCCAAATTAAGGTTTTGAAGTGTTAGTACACACTTGCCTGAAATAAAGGAAACTAACCCTCCTGCATTTGTGTGACACCCAAGCCCTTGTCTGAAAAGATCTATTCAAGTAAACCCTAAAATCAAAGCTCTACACTCGCTTGAATTCTAAAAGTTGGGACCTAATAACGTGAGAGTCAATTTGGGGTGATTTTGGGTCTTGACCCAAACTTCATCCTCAACCTTAAGGCAAGTTAGGTGAAGTTGGTTCACCTTGTGGACCGACCAACCTTCAAATTAGGTCACAATTTGAATCAACTTCTAAATTAAGTGAAATTCAAGGCACAATTAGGGCTAAAATTGGCATTCTTTAGTCCTTAATTCATACATTCTGGTTTACTTGGATTCTCAGTGACAAGGAAGGTCAGGTGGGGGAAACCCTATAACCCGTGGGGATGCTCTACCTTGTAGGGGGTCTTTGCGGGACTCTCCCTTCTTGGCTACTCAAGTAATTCTCGGGTGTGAGGATTTCTGATCCAGATGTATCATCCCCCTCAAAATAGCCTTAGTCATCCAAAAATTTTTTGGGTGCCTTGATTGGGTCTAATACACATTCACTTCCTCATCTATTCTATAGTGCACATACACAGGAAAGGTCCCTAGGTTTGACCTAGAGGCCTTCATTAGAATTGATCTTTTGGAGAAATCTGATCCAATCTAATCAATTCGATCTAGACCTGAATTTGATTCTACATCCTGATCCTCCACTTGATTTGGAAATGCAACTTGACAACATAGGAAGAGTGTTCAAGACACCTGAATCCCGTATGAGCATGAATGAGAAAATGATTGAGGTTGCTCTTAGACATCATGATGAGTATTACAAAATCGTAGATCTATCTAGGAACATTCAGGTTAATGTACCAGAAACGACAACTCACATTGTAAACTGTGTCCATCTGATGTTGACACAAATGATAAGTAGCGCAACTCGGGATGCTCTCATGATAGAATACATTGAGTTAGAGAGATTACATAATACAGAGCATATACAATGCTTGACAAATCCACCACTCTAGGAGATGCACCAAGATGACACTAAGAAATGTGGGAATATGCTAAATTTGGTGAAACGAGCAATTGATAAAAAATACCCATATCTCCACTCGAAATCAATGATGAATCTTGGAACAATATTAAGGATCAATATGATTTCCGAAAGCTTGGGTTCAAAAGTAGAGAATGTTGTGGACCCTCAACCCAAATGGAACCAAATTCAGATTATATGTAGAATGACATGCTTGATCGTAATGTGGGTTGGGTGAATGCAATTGCAGGTGCTCCCGATTATGAACCAGCCATAGATAGCCATAAAGCTGGTCCATCATGCCTTGATTTACCACGCCTATGATGAACTTGAGTCAGAACCTCTCGAGGATGTAATTCTCGCACCTTATCTTGTTAAGGTAATCCTCAAGAGTGATTCTGACATCCCAATAGAATCATGCCCAGATTATAGTGACCCAATTCCTACACCTGACCTAGAATCTATATCTGAGCCTATTTTGGCTGATCATGAGGCCCAATGTGTTGAGAATCAAATTTTAGATTTGAATTATGATTTTGGGCTTATAATTGATGATTATATCTCTCTAGTCTCCTTAGGAGAACAAGTTATTTTTTCGAAAGTCACACTGATTTATGATACAGAATTAGAGGAGTTGAAAGAGTTGGGATTTGAATGGGTCTATCCTAGGTGAGTAGAATCCGAGCCTATGCCTAATAAGGACACCTGTGTGAGCTTGGAATCTGAGACTAGGTTAGACCAAGGTCAGGTTGATAATTCCATGAATCATGATTTGTTCAGTCATGGAAATCTCAATCTTGAATCAAGTTCAGAAACTGACTGTCGTAAATTCTCTGATGATTTCGAATCATACTCTGATTTCAGAGAACCTTTGTTTCCAGACAATTACAAACCAATTTATGACCTCAGCATTCATGACCCATTCTTTGATTATGACTTTGAGGTCCCTGTTTCTTGCCACTTGTATTATAATGTGGAACCTTCCCAGCCTGTTTCTTGCCGCTTGTATTTCCAATTCATCTATTATAATGTGGAACCTTCTCAGCCTGTTTCTTGCCACTTGTATTTCCAGTTCATCTATTATAATGTGGAACCTTCTTAGCTTGGTTCTTGCCACTTGTAATCACCAATTTTCCCACCTTATATCTTCGCACACTGCATTGCATGAAATTATTCAGCCCTGTGTATTCTTTTTTATATAGCATGTAATTATTTAGGCACATGTCGATCTTCTCACAATTCAAGCCAAGGACATGAATCTGTTCCTTCACATCATACCATGTAATTAACTCCTAAATCATTTTTCTTATTAAGAGACATACAAAATCTAGATAACAAGATATAAAAAACATTATGAAATCAATTTTCATTCTTCATGCCATCATCACTTCTTTCATACTTCCTAAACCCTGTGATTTTGATGGAAACACCATCATGAGTCATAACTAGCTCAGTTTGATCTGATTAAGTCAATAAATGCTCCTACGTATCCATCAAAAGGTCTTAAGGGCACAAAACATTGATTTGAGAAGAAAATAAGAATACAGGGTTATTTCTGCAAATTCTACCACAAAAAGAGAATAACCACGGGTTCTCTCAGGGGTGGAACAAAGGTTAAATAGTCTTAAGAGTCTAATAAGTGGGTTACAATAGATAGAAAAGGATTTTCATGCGTTACAGGAATTAAATGACATCTGAAATCCTAAAAATATACCTGCTTAATTAACTAAGGTTCTGGTGAGGATAAAATTCACCTAAACCCTCTAAAATCATAGAAAAATATTCTCTAGGATTTGGTACCTTTAAATTGACTATTGGAACCTATCTTGACCTAAAACAAAGTTTCAGACAGACATTTACCCTAATTTGGGTAATTATGCAAATTACCTAGTCAAACTAGGGAAAAACCAAAATCCAACTTCACCATTGGATTTCTTAGGTTCAAATTAGGTTTGTACCAGAATTTGGGCCCAATCTGAGATTGTTTCAACCTACTTTGCATTTTGGTCCAAGGTTGATTTCCTTTATTCCTCATAGGCCCTTAGCTTTTGAATTTCTTACACAAAGTTCCCTATCTTTATCATCTTTTTCTTCAAAAAGGTCCCTACCGCCATGAATCTTAATCCTACAAACTCTGGTGACCTTAATATGGCATGTTCTCCTTGATTCCTTGACGAATCCCTCTCAGATTTGAAAGGGAAGTTCATAAAGGAATTCCCTTCCTTTTGAGACAAATCCTAAGCCCTAAAATCTTCCCAATCTCTCATGCGAACGCATGAGATATTCGGGTATCATAAAGTCTCTAAACTCCAACGAGCTTTCCTAGCTTGGGAAGCTTACTTCCCAAGCCCTAAACACCATCTAGAGGCTTATAAAAGGACCCCCAGATCAGACTGAAGATCCCAAGCTCGATTCTAACCATGAAACCCCCACCTTCCTCTCTCCACTCCGGCTGAGAAGCTCCGCAAGCTCCGGCGATTTCTCCTGACCTCCTTTGTCATCCATTTGTAATACTAGTGGCTGGATTTCCTTCCTCTCTCTCGTCCGCTCTTGGCCATACCAGCAGGAGCCTCCTTCCCGTTGTCGTCGCCGTTCCTACCCTCACTGGAGCACATCGTCTTCTCTGTTGCCGACGTACCCCCGGTGCGGATTCACCCCCCTTTTCGTTCATTTAGATTAGGTTAGTTAGGCTTAGTTCTCTCTATATCCCAATTTCGACCCTCGGCGCCGCCGTTCACCTCCAACATCCTCCGCTCCGACCAGACCTCTGGCGAGGCTCCCCGCTAATTCCATTACTCCAAACGCCTCGTCGACCACCTCATAACCTTTGCCTCATCCTCCCACACAAAATCCCTCTCCTTATCTCTCCATTCACACACTCAACACTTCCCCTGAACACACCCATCTCCGGTTTCCTTCCCCGACTCCGACCGACCACGACACACCTCCACAGGCCACGAAAACACCACCAATGCACTCCATGCCCTACGGTGAAGCTCCTGAGCTTGTTTACTTGGGCCGCGAAGTTGTGTTTTTGTTTTCAAGTATTCGCCCTCGTCACCATTAACAGAGCTACTTCGAGGGCTTGAAGAAGGTTTCTTGCCGTTGCGAGTCCCAGGCATCATCCCCAGGCTGTGCGAAAGACTTCTAAGCACATGCCTAGGTGGTCAATTGGGTGCCACACCACCTGCTTCGACTTCAATTGAAGAGACCTTCACCTGCAACTGACGCATGAAGAAAGGCGGTGGGATTTAGTCCCACATCGTTAACCACAAAACAGTTGAAGGTGCATAAGATGAATTTGTTCCTATGCCTCTTCGCCTCCTAGCACGAGGGTGAGGTCCTCCTTACCCATGCAAGCCTCGCTGGTGACATATACTCTGCGGGTTTGGTGCATCCGATTACCTACCTAATCTATGCATTTATCGCTCACCATTTACTGCCGGTGAGCCTGGTCCCAGGTGCGCGTGTGCTTGTTAACCTAATAGCCTGATACTGTGAAGGGCCTTGGGAAGGTGAGGAAGAGGATCCTAGAGAGAGAAAGGAAAGAGCATGCGGGGGCAAGGGAGGTTTTGCTCTGTGGTTCAACGGCTGACACTTAGCCATTTAAGAAATCCTTCCCCCTTGTGCGTGAAGAGAAAGAAGAGAAGAGCAGCTACAGAACAGGGAAAAGGAAGGAGAGGAAACCACAGATAAGAGGAATAAGAGAGAAGGCACAGAAGAAGAAGAAGGGCCGAACACACAGAAGAAGAAGACTATGAGATTTAGCAGAAGTGCACTGTGCACTTATCTTATGTGGAATTAAATTGCTTACTACTATTGAGTTATTTGATATAATTGTGAGGGGTAATTGGTGATTCAAATCACCATTATATCCCATTCTTTTTGCACTATTTGACATATGTTTTCATTCATATATCATTACTGCTTGGAATTCTGTTATAAATTGCTTATATATTTGCTTGAATTGCAATCTTGAGAGTCATTTTGTTAATTTCTCCCTGTGTTCGACCTTGAACTTCCATTCGAGTAATAAAATCTATTTGTTTTCAAGCGATTTCAACATATACTACGATACAACTTTTATAACCTCGATTTTGCTCACTAACAGATTTCCTGTAAATGATACTTCATAAACTCATTAGTGTTAAAATAGTTTTGTTAACACCAAAACATAAAAGAGAAGTGGAACTAGGTTCCAACAATCTCCCCCTTTTTGGTGTTGACAAAATAATAGAAATACCCATGTTAAAATAATAGAAACCTCATTAGAGAATGAATACAAAAAACTCCGCTAGGAGTAAAACCTCCCTCTCAAACTAAGCTTCCTTATTTTAAATATGATGTATTTTCAATTTCTCCCCCGTTTTGTCAATCAAACAAAAAGAATATAATCATATGCATAGGCAATGACCAAAAATGAGAAAATATTGTAGAGAAACTAAATGATCAACTTTCAAGCAACATAATTAATGTCATACATCATAAAGAGCATGAACTCAAACATGGACACATTGGAAAGTCATAACAACCAAGGAAAAATATTTAAATTGTCTCATACAAGAAAATGTAGACTAAACTAATTGCGAGGTCATTTTCTGATATACTTTTGAGCATGTCTTCTGCCAGTTCCACCACCACCACCACCAGCATCTTCTTCATCTTCTTCAGCTTCATTTTCATCTTCAATTTCAGCATAAGAAATCTCTTCTTCATCTTCATGTCTTCTTCCTCTTCATCATCATGAAGGATAGGTTCTTCTTCCGCCATTGGAGAGGAAACCTGAGATGGGATTTGAAAATGCTTTTGCTGTCTCTCATTGTATTCTTTGGGCACTTTTGGTTGAGTATGCTTCCTTTACTTAGGATGTTGAGTGGAAGAAGCAAAATGAGAGGACTCGATCGAAAGTGAAAGATCATGGAACTTGCATTCTATGTGACGAAAAGCAAAGTTGAGAATTGAAAGTTTTTGACCAATATAATTAAAGTTGTTAATCTTATTAGGATCAGTTCCAGACACATGAGACAAATTGACCCAAGGCATTTCAGCTTCTGGATATGGACAAGTTATGGGAACAAATGTTTGGGATGAGTCAGGAGCTTGATGAGAAGAAGATTGAGCATTTGGATCAACTTGTTCTTCTTCTTCATCATCACTAGATGATTCCTCTCTAGCAGGTTTTACTCCCATTTTCCTAAGAGTGGACCATTTGAAGTAGACCACTTTTCTAAGTGGAGTAAAGTTAGAGAGATTAATTCTACTCTTGATAAGTATGTGAGATACAAGAATATCAAGAGGTAGAGCGGAAGCACAATAATGAGGTCAAAAGAAATGGATGAATACCGTGTTCCCATTAACAGGAAAACTTGGGATAATAGCATAGATTAAGGGTAAAATATCCACATGAATTTTGTGGAATCCCAAGTATTTGGCCCTTAGATTCCATACTAAAATTCTGAATAGTTGATGAGAACCTCATCATGAACCCTAACTGGCACATTTTGACCTAATAAAATGAACAAAAGCTCCTACATAACCTAAAGGAAGGCCTAATTCAGGGTATTACCAATCTGAGGAGAGAACATGACACAAGGGGTAAAACTACAATTTTACCATTGCAGTGCATCAACGGGATTTCTAAGGGCCTAGACATAGGTCAATTGAATTTAATAAAAAAAATGGGATGGTTTGGTCAGAAAAGGGTTATGGCGATATGTAGGAATTAAATAACATTCTGTAACCCTAAAACAAACCCACTTTAATTCACAAGGTTCCAGGAAAGATAAAAATCAACTAAACCCTCTAAAAATCATGGAAAAATAACTCATAGGGTTTAGAACCTTCAATTTGACCTTCAGAACTTGTTTTGACCTAGATTGGGCTCCATACCCAATTTTTGACCTAATTTAGGTTTTTATGCAAAATATCCAGTCAAACGTGGTCAAAAATAAAATCCAACTTCACCATTGGATTCCTTAGGTCAAAATTAGGTTTATAAAAAAATTTAGACCTAAGGGAAGGTCGTCTTGACCCACTTTGCAATTTGGTCATCAAAATTACTTTCTAACCCTCAACTTTTTGAAACCCTTGCGATTACCCCCTCAGCGTCCTCGTTGTTTTCTTCATTTCAGTCCCTCTACCATTCGCAGAAGGGGCCATACCTCCGGCGACTTTGCGCGGAGGATTATGCCTCACCTGCATGGGGAGCCTCCCCCAGATTTGAAAGGGGAGCTCCCTGGGAGCCCCCTACCGCATGGGCTGCTCCCCATGCCCTGAAACCCACCATACCTCTCGTGCAAACGTGAGAGAGGTATGGGTCTCCGACCGACCTTACCTCTGGCGTGGCTTCCCCGCTGCCCTCGCGCGCTTCCCGCCCTATCGGTGCCTATTTAAGGAAGGGCACACCACGTCTCTTCCTCCAAGCTCAATTTGGCCTAAGATCCCCCTCCAATTCGTCTCCTCCCAACTCCGGTTGACTGCCCAGAGCTTCCGGTGACTCTTCCTCCCTCTCTCGTTGCTCTGCCACCGTACCAGTGGCAGAGCTAGCTGTGCCGTCCTTCGCCGCGCCGTGCCGTACCAGCATGAGCCCTCCGACCCCCTTCCTCGTCGCCGTCTTCTTTCCCTGGGCACCTTCGTCTCCGGCGACGATAGGCACCAGTAGCTCGCCCTCCGCCTTCCCCTTTCACTCCTAACCTACCAGATAAGCTCCCCTTACTCCCCTCTTCATTTCCCCTCTGATAATTTGTACTCTCGACCTCTTGACACCACAGACCACCATCACCCTCTCCACCTCTGACCATCAACTTTGGCCAGGCCACTCCACCTCCACAGGCCGTTTCACAACTCGCCGACCGGTGCCTAAGCTTCACCACCTCCCATTCATCACCTTTCGCCCTTCCACTGACCGCCATACCCACTGGAACCTCCCCCCGAACACACCCACCTGCACGCACACAGTGTGCCCTAGGCACACACGCACAGGCGCCCTCACGCCACATTGACCCCCGGGCCATCTTCGCCGTGTCACGGCGAAGCCTGCTGAGTGATTTGACATGGCCGAAAGGCCGTTCTCGTGATCGCAGGGTCGTGGCCCCTTCTGCCATTGGCGTAGAAGCTTGAAGCTCGCTTGAAGCTTCTCTAGGCCCCAGCGCTTCAGGCCTCCAGGTCTAGAAGGCGTGGACTCCCCTTGCGCACTCAACCAAGTCTTCAATTGGCATCCAGAAGCCGCAGCTGCAATTGGATGCACCATCTGCTGCTAGGCACGCGATAGGAAGGTGGGATGATTAGTCCCACCTCATGCGTTTTCCAGCGGGCATAGGTAAATAAATTGAAAAAGTGATTAGAACTCTTCGCCTCAGTACACGGGGTGAGGTTCGTCGCCCACTCACAGTCTCGTCCGCAACCCATGCCCCCGCGGAACTAGCCTGACCCGACTACCCACGCACTCCTCGCCCACCACCGCACGTCGGTGGGCATGGTCCCAGGCGCGTATACCCGACTCGATAACCCGGCTAGCTCTGGGAGAGCTGTGACCTTAGAGAGAAATAGAGAGAGAGAGAGATGCGGGGAGGGTAGGGGTAGGTTTTGCTTAACCGTGACTATGTAGGGAAGATGAAGAAGGAGGAAGAGGAAGCAGAAGAAGAAGAAGAAGAAGAAGAGGAAGAAAAGAAGAAGAGGCCAACTGAAGAAGAGGAAGAAGCTAAGGACTTAGCCGAGCCAAGGAAGGAGTAGGAGCCGAAGAAGAAGAAGGCAGAGGGAGTAGCATAGTGTAGAAGGAAAGGAAGAAAAAGAAGGAGGAGGCGCAGCTCAAGAGAGAAGAAGAAGAAGCCAAGGAAGCAGCCACAGAAAAAGAGAAGAAAGAAGCAGAAGAAAGCAGCTGAAGGAAGGAGCAGCTGTAGGGAAAGAAAGAAGAAGAAGAAGGTGCAGCAGAGAACCAAGAAGAAGAAACAAGAAGATGCTGGCACTGTAGCAAATGCCATTTAAGGCGTCTGATTCATAGAATCAGACGTCTGAAGACAGAGAGAAGAAAAGAGAGAAGAGCAAAGAAGAGAGAAGAAAACAAAAAGAGAAGAAAAATTTGACTTCCTTTCTCTCTAGATTTTTGTAAAACATTACATTATTGAGAATTGTGATATTTCTGCTTCTAAAGACCGAATTACTCCTTGAGTTCGACCTCAGAATATTTTTAAAATTTTGAGTAATAAATAAATTAAATTGATAATCATTTTTCTCAACATACTACAACGTATCTATCTTTTAAAAATACACCTTGTGAAATTCAACCCCATCAATAGTACTCTAGCAAATAAGGTCATGTTTGGGGCAACTAAGGCCTTTCCCTGACAGCTAGGGAGCAAGAGTGTTTCATGAATTTGTGAAGTAGTGAATTTCTCCTTAAGAGTATTGAAAGCATGACTTTCATTAAGACATTGTGTAATGGTGGACACGAATTTTGGTGTAACAGTTATTTTTTGACCAAAAATGTTCGAAGTTAAGACAAGATGAGCTCGATTGTCATGTTCTTGGAGATTTGCAAAAAATAGATAATTAATGTTAGGATAAACTCTAAGAACATCCGCAAAAATGACTCATCGAAGTTCATGAGATGTTGCTCAGATAGACGAGTAGTGAAGTTAAAGAGATGTAATGAAAAGTCTTTCCACTCAACAGGCCTACAATGATGAAGCTTAGCACCCTTAAACCAATCAAACTTTGACTTAGCATCCTCAATGATGCAAAATTTATGAAATGCATCTTGAGGTGACATTCCCTTACTCTTAGATTTAGGTGCCATCTGTAAACATATAATAAATAGAGTTGGAGAAACAATGAGAAAATCAGAATATTTCCTTTCATGTGTGAATACAAAAACACACTTAAGCCTGCATGTACCGGTACTGGTGATTAGTACCGGTATTGGTTGGTTCCAATTCCAACCAGAGAATTGAGCGAGTACCAGTACTGATCATTAGTATCGGTACATGCTGTCAAAAGTAGGCTCTACTGCACCTAGCAAGTACTGGTATCGATGGTGGGTATCGATACCATTTGGTAATCGATGAGAAAAATAATGTAGCAGTGTTAGGGAAAGACAAAATAAGATATAGAATGAACCATGATATCAAGTTTGACTTAGGGAATAAGAGAATACCTAGAGTAGAGACTTGGACGAGATCCTTCTTCTTCTCTTTGGAAAGGGTTTGCAGAGGACCTTGAAGAGAATAGGAACTAGGTTTGGAGAGAACAAAATGAGGCAAGTGTTTGCACTTGACCTCTTTTATATGGGATGGGTCATGTGATAGTCACATGACCACTTAAGTGGTTGAGAAAATATCAATGAACAACTTAGGTATTGAAAAATAATGTAGTTAATATCCTAAGTTAAGCAATCATACTACAAACAATACCCTGATATTTCCAAAAATATGAAAATATTACAATATAACCCTTTTTAACCAAAATGGGTAAATTGCAATTAGGCCCTCAGGGATTTTTATAATTACAAACAAGTTATAAAAAAATAAATCTTTTTAATTTTGAATTTCTTTAATTGTACAAAGTCCCAATTTTCCTCTTATAAAGCAAAATCTCTCTGCTGCAAGAGTTTACTAAAATTGTCTGCCAATTGGTTTTGTGTATCTATAAATTCTAATTGAATGGCGCCTTGAAGTCCATTGTCTCGAAGAAAATGATGACGAACATCTATGTGTTTGATACGTGAAAGATGTACCAGATTTTTAGATAAATTAATTACGCTTATACTATCACATAGAATTTTGGATTGCACAAAAGATAATCCAAAATCGGACAAAGTTTGTCTCATCCAAATGACCTGAGAGCAAGCAAGTGAAGCAGCAATATATTTTGCTTCGGTCGTAGACAGTGAAACACATGTCTATTTTTTAAAGAACCATGAAACCAGAGATTCTCCAATAAAATGACAAGTACCGCTAATGCTCTTTCAATTTGTCCAACTCCCTACATAATATGCATTACTATAGATAAGAAATCTAAGGTTTATGCTTTATGATAAAAGAGACTAAGATCTCTTATGCTATTTAGGTATCTAAATATTCTTTTTACTACATTTAAATGAGATTTCTTAGTTTCGGATTGGAATCTTGCACATAAACATGAATCAAAAAAACTATCGGGTCTAGAGGCTATAAGGTATAGCAATGAACCTATCATACCCCGGTATTTCCTTTCATCTACCTTCTTGCTAGATAAATATTCACCAAGAGAAGTAGATGGACCAATTGGAGTCTCTTTTCCATTTACTTTTTCAAAGTCAAACTTCTTGGGAATTTCAAGAACATATTTTGTTTGGCTAATGTAGATACCTATGTCTAATTGTCGAATTTGGAGGCCTAAAAAGAATCTGACTTCACTCATCATACTCATTTCAAACTCTGTCTTCATAGTCTCACAAAAATACTGACATAGGGACTCCTTGGTTGATCCAAATATAATATCGTTGATGTATATCTGAACTAACAGGATGTCATTTCCTTCTTCCTTTGCAAAAAGAGTTGAATCAACAACTCCATGATGGAGAAGGAAGGACCTAAGTCTATCATACCAGGTCCTAGGAGCTTGTTAAGTCCATATAACACCTTATTGAGCTTGAATACATGCTCTGGGTGTGCTAGGTCCTTGAACCCAGGAGGTTGATAAACATAAACTTCTTTCTTAATATAGCTATTAAGAAAAGTGCTCTTGACATCCATTTGAAATAACTTGAAGCCCTTTGCACTTGTAAAGGCAAGTAGCATCCGAGTGGACTCCAAGAGAGCAACAGGAGCAAATGTCTCATCAAAGTCAATTCGCTCCTGTTGGTTATAGCCTTGAGCTACAAGTCTAGCTTTATTCCTGATTATTGAACCAGATTCATCCAATTTATTTCTTAACACCCACTTGGTTCCAATAATGGAATTACCCTCATGAGCGGGTACCAAGTCCCATACATTGTTCCTTGTAAATTAAAGCACCTCCTCTTGCATAGCTGCAACCCAAGATTCATCCCTTAATGCCTCATCAATTTTCTTGGGTTCAAGTTGAGAAACAAAGGCATTAAGGACAAAATTAGCTCTAAAATGAGATCGCATTTTTACACCATGTTCAATATCACCTATAAGTTGACCTTGAGGATGATCCTTGTGATGTACCCATTCTTTTGGAAAATCATGTACATTTCGTGTATCTTTCATTTTTTATGCATCGATGAAGGGGGTATCCTCATCATCAGACTCTAGATGATTTGGTTCTGGTTCTCCTTGAGTTGTTTCATCAAATGAAACATGCAGGGATTCTTCTACAACGAAAGTCCTTTTATTAAAGACTAGATAAGCTTTGCTTCTTGTTGAATAGCCAATAAAGATGCATTCATCACCTTTAGTATCAAACTTATCAAGTCGATCTCGGGTGTTTAACAAAGAACATTGACTTTCAAACATCCCAAAATATGAGATCTTAGGAGACTTCTCATAATAGCACATATGGAGTTTTCTTAATAATAGGCCTTAATAGAGTTCTATTAAGAATATAACATGCCGTGTTAATTGCTTTAGCCAAGAAATATTTTTGAAGCCCAGACCAAGAGGAAAGTTCGGGCGCATTCTTGTAGTGTGCGATTCTTGCGCTCTACAACACCTTTTTGAGATGGTGCTGAGGAACGGAATATTCATGGGATATGCCGGAATTGACACAAAAACTTGAAAATTTTTCATTTTCAAATTCACTTACATGGTTAGTCTTAAGTCTAAGAATTGAAGATTTTTCCTTTTGAAATCTTCGAGCAAGACTTAGGAAGGAGTCAAATGAGTCATCTTTATGTTTCAGGAAGATAACACAAGTGAAACTTGAGAAGTCATCAATAATAACTAGGCAAAATTTTGATCCATTTAGGCTCTCAAATCGTGTTGGCCCAAATAGATCAAGGTGTAACACCTCTAAAGGATGTGTAGTTGAAACTAAATCTTTTGGTTTAAAAGAAGTCTTGTGCATTTTTTCGAGTTCACAAGATTTGCACAATGCATCTTTTTTATAAGTTAGTTTAGGTAGGTCCCTTACTAACTCATTTTTGGTTAGCTTATTTAAATGTTTGTGATTTATGTGACCTACCCTGCAGTGCTATAAATCCACCTCAACATAAGTGGCAAGCAGACATGTTACAAATTTCTCTTGTGGAAAATGAAGAGCATAGAAATTTTCATATCTAAAACCTTCAATTAAAATTATATTAGTTCCTTCTTTTAGTATTTTAAATCCAATTTTCGTAAACAATACATCACAACCATTATCACATATTTGACTAACACTAAGTAGGTTATCTTTTAAATTCTCTACTAAAAGTACATTTTGTACCTGCTTAGATGGATTACCTATTGTACCTTCACCAATAATGCGACAACGTTTGCTGTCACCCAACATGATGTGTCCTCCATCTTGAATTCTCATTCATTGGATAAAGAGGTCGGAGTGTCTTGTCATGTGCTTGGAATATCCACTATCTAGGATCCACTTGTCTTTCTTGACTTACAAAATAATTTAATAAATCTGATTTAAATACCCATTTTCTTTTCGGTCTTTGATGGTATGTTCCTTTCAAATCCTTAGATTTATAGATCACTTTTCTATTGGATCTATAATTCTTAGGATTCTTGACCTTTTGGTAAATCCATGCATGCCTAGGTGCATGTGATTTATTTTTGGTGTTCTTTTTACCATGAATTTTTACTTGTAATGCATTACAAAATTCAGTATTCAATCTAGTAGTTGTTTTAAGATTGTTTAAAGTTCCCTCAAAATGTTCATAAATATCCTCTAATTCTACTATCTTTACATGCAATTGTGAATTAGTGTCATTTGCTATATCTAAATCTATTTCTAAATAAGATTTTTCCATTTCCAAAGTCTTGTAGTTATTATGTAAAACATTATTTTCTTTTTTAATTAACTAGCTTTGTAATACAAGTCTTCATATTCTTGTAATAATTCATTAAAAGTAACTTTAGAATCTAACTCAATTGATGAAATCTTCCTTGGATTTTTGCCATCAAAACATTAAAAGTGAAGTTTTCTGAGATATCATCATTTGCCATCAAACATACATGAGCAACTTCATTTTCCTTGGATTTTCATCTAACTCAATTGATGAAATCTTCTTCTTACGAACAACTTCTTTATCTTTCTTCTTTTCTTCCTTTTTCTTCTTGATCATGGATAGTCTTTTCATACGTGTCCCCTTTTCTTGCATTTAAAACAAACTATGCCATTTGAAATCATCGATGAATCGCCTTTTACCTTAGTTTCATTTGAACTGTCTTTTACCTTACTTTCGGATGAATCATCAAAATCTTCTTTTCAGAAGAGCAAGCTCTTCTTTGTCGCAATCCGAATCTTCAAGATCTGAGTCTTCCTTTAGAGCTTCGAAAGTAAGCTTTTCTTCTTGCTTACTGATTTCTCCTCATTTTTCTTCATATTCTCCAGTTGGACCTCATAGGCCATGAGGCTTCTAATTAGATCATCAAGAGAAAGGACTGAAAGGTCCTTTGCCACTTGAATCGCCATTGACTTCGGAGTCCAATCACTTGTAAGAGATCTTAAGATCTTTCTTACAAGTTCTTCTTCAGTGAACTTCACTCCCAAATTTTTCATGGGGTTGATGGTATCCCCAAACCTCATGTACATCACCTTGATTGTTTCACCTTTCTCCATCTTGAAACACTCATAGCTTTCTGTCAGAATAGATATGCGTGTTTCTTTTACCTTGTTAGTACCTTCATAGGTGACTTGTAGTGTGTTCCATATCTCGTATCCAGATTCACAAGCCGAGATACGGTTAAACTCCTCCTTTGATAATGCACAATATAGTGTGTTCATCGCCTTTGCATTGCTCACAATCTTTTTCTTTTGATTTGCCATCCATGCTACTCCTTCTTGCAGCTCTGGATTAGTGTACCTATCTTGAATGAGGGTCCATGACTCCTCATCCATCGCCTTGAGGAAGACTTGCATCCTCCTCTTCCACTACCCATAGTCTGTACCATCGAAATACGGAGGACGTGTGGATGACTGGCCTTCAGTGCACTTAGTTGATGATGCCATCGCGAGTGAGATTTTTTACTTCTTCTCGCAACCTGCTCTGATACCACCTGTAGGATCTAAAATGCACAAGCACACTAGAAGGGGGGGATGAATAGTATGGTAAACAAAAATTATGCAAATAAAGCAAATCACAAAACATAACAACAGATGTATAATGGTTCCCCTCACTTGGGTACTCTACTACCTTAGTCTCCCGACTTAGGATTTTTAGGCATGATTTCCTCAACTCGGAGGGAATCAATTTACCATAAACGGAGGTAATTAACAGGATATCTCAACCCAATTACAAAATTAGATAAAAATAAAAAAAATACAGGTGTAAGCAAGAAACAATATAGCTTACAACTAAGTTCTTAAGTCTCCAACAAGAATTAGCTTAATAAAAAGATTATATACCAATCTAGCGAAAAACACTAAAGCGAAAAAGAATGATTTTACGATGAAGAACAAATTCTCCTAAAAAGACTTGTTTCAAAGAGTGAATCACCTTGAAGAAAAATGTAACAAATCAATAATCCTTGCAGTTAGAATTGAGAAATATGGAATTTTGAGCAAACAGATTTTTTATGCTTGTGGTATATGCAAATGACACGCACAAGGTGTTTATATAAGCTACTAAGCGCCTTCCCTACGATTACTAGCCATTAGGGGCAAAATGGGAAGATTAAAGACAGGATTAATTGCAAAATAGTCATTTAGATTAGGCACAATGGTTAGTTGGTATCAGTACTAAAGTTGTGGTACCGATACTGATTGCTCACAATTAACCAGCAGCCAGCCCAACAAAGCCGGGGTACCGGTACTCATCATGGGTACTGGTACTTAGTGCTTACAGTTGAGTACCAACTAAGTCACTAGGTACTGGTACTCATGATAAGTATCAGTACTTGCAACTCATAGATTTGGGTCACGATATAAACTGTGACCTACATGTACCGGTACTGGTGATTAGTACCGATACTTGTAAGGTCCAGGCACTACCCAAGTCTTCAAACTGTGAGCACTTGGTACTGGTACTCATGATGAGTACCGGCACTTGTTCACAGTTTAGAATTAGGACACAAACTTGTGCCTAGCAGGTACCAGTACTGGTGAACAGTACTGGTACTTGCGATAAGTACATTGAATAAGTTTTGTTCATCAATCTAAGTGATATTTGAATGTAAATATACAATTAATATGATAACGAAATGATATTAGTTTTTCAAACGAATATTAGAATGAGAGTATGATTTCTAATTATCTCTATTTTGATTTTTACTCTTAGATCATTTTTCTTGTTAAGAGACATACAAAATCTACATTACAACATATAAAAAATAATATGAAATCAATCTTCATTCATCATGCCATCACCACTTCTTTCATACTTCCTAAATCCGGTGATTTCCTGTAAATGACACTTCATAAACTCTCTAGTGTTAAAACTATTTTGTTAACACCAAAACATAAAAAGGAAATGAAATTAGGTTCTAACAATGGCTCCCAGCCATGCACGTGCTCATGCACCCACACACACACACATGCACGTGCACACGCAAGCACACGCTCGCAGGCGTGCAAGCAGATCGAGGACAAATCTAATGCTCAATTGCTTGCACCCACCATTGAAGGCCAAATGAGTCATCAGCGCGAAACAAAATATAGTGGTGCAAGAATTTATCAGCCCATTTGTGTTGTGCAGCATTCCGATTTCATGAATTTGGGCCTCGATTTGAGCACCCTAATGCAACCCAAATGTTAATTAAATTATACCATTAGAAAGCCCTTACATAGGGCTACATAATTGTGTAGTTAATTTAATATAATAACTTAATTAGTTATATTTAAAAATTAGTTAAACTTAATGCTATGTCAAGTTAATTTAGCATTTAATTTGTTAATTAAAATGTAAATTAATAAATTAATGGCCCAATTGAGCTATACATTAGTTATTATAGGTATTTAATTTACATTTTTAATTTATTTTAGAAATTTTATTTTAATTTATGTAAATTTATTTATACATTTTTATTAGATATGTACATATTTAAGTTATAAAAACTATTATACAGTATAAATGTAATATAAATAGAATGAAAATATTTAAAATTTATACATATAAGTATACAATATAAATTACTTCAGTAATAACTTAAATTACTAATTTATTTTATTTTAACTTAATAATTTACTTAATTAATTTAATTACCTACAATAAATAGGTAATTAAATTAATATACAGGTATTGTACAGTATATAATACTTATTTAAATACATATGTATAGTATTAGATACAATTATAAACATATACAAATTTATTTATAATTATCTTAGTTTATGTACATATAATTTACTATAAATAAATAGATAATTATATAGTTAATATATATATAGTATAACTCAATATAAATACTTAAATAATTATAATACAAGTATACATTAGTTATGTACAATATAGATATATAAGCTATTATTTACGTTTAACTTGTTGTTTAATTATATTTACAAGTATAAATACTATATACAAGGTATTTTAAAGTATTTTTAGGTATTTTCAAGTATTTATGGTATTTTATGTTTTATAAAAGTAATAATTATATTTATAAGTGATTATATTTAGAAGTAGTAATTATATTACATTTAAACCCTTTTTAAATGATGATTACTATAAAAATAATGCAGGTGATTCCTAATTGATTATTTACTTTTTCTATCTTCCCAAGATTAAGAGGTTGATTAGGGAAGAATAGAAAAGTTACTTGTCCTAGAGTGGTTGATTTGTGCGGAAGATCTCCTTGTGAAGTACTTCGCAAAATCGCAAGAAATCAAACAGGGTAAGTTAGTGCTTAAATATAAAAAATATACTAAGAGAATAGTGGTGAAATGCGCGTTGCTCCCTGGCAACGGTGCCAAAATGTTGGTCGAGCGAAATCGATGTTATAAATGCTGCGTTGCGCTATAATATAGCCGATAAATCATGAAAATAGATAAAATTTATACTCAAAAATATATATATGATGTAAATATATGTTGGTCATTCGCTGGGAGCAAATAGGAATTCACACGCTAATCTCAATATATGATGTAAATAAGCACAATTAATTACTCAAAAATCTAATATGCAATGTAGCACAAGAGTGTATGAGGAGTACAAAGAATTTTAGACAAA
Source organism: Thalassia testudinum (assembly GCA_037157565.1). Lineage (NCBI taxonomy): Eukaryota > Viridiplantae > Streptophyta > Magnoliopsida > Alismatales > Hydrocharitaceae > Thalassia > Thalassia testudinum. Next base: position 137,622,805 of record JAZHRO010000073.1, read on the forward strand.
AAAATGGTGATTCAGATCACCAATTATAAGTATAATACATATACTGGTTGCAGGCGTTTCGCGAGTTTGAAATCGGGGTTACAAGTAACCCGTTGTCGTAGTTGCAAAATACGTCGATCAAATAAAATTTATACAAAAACTCCAAGGGAGTCCTGGGTCAAACACAGGGAGGCGATGCTTACTTTAACTGAAAATCGCGCTTTGATTTGTTTCTTTTTGTTATTTTAGGGTTTTATTATTTTTTTTGTATTTTTGTAAGAAGAAAATAAGCAAACGAATCACAAGATAGAGATGGAACAAAAATGGTATAGATATCACTTCAATGTTTATTACAATCAACTATGAAAGCATAAAAAGAGAGGACGGTGAGAGGAAATCTCCTTAATCGGCTGTTCGGCAAGACGACGGTGCCTAGCGGAAGCTCGAAAGAAGGAGGTGAGGATCGGTTCGACGGAGGTGAGATGTAGGAGGACGTCAGGTTGAGGAAAGCTTCTGCGTGGCTCCAGAATGGAGGTGGGAGGACGGCTCCAAGGTGACCTATGAAGGGGGATGGGAAGTTGGAGGAGTATTTGGTGGGGTAGAGGTTTGCTACACTAATAGGTGCCTTGGGAGCTTGAGAACAAGCTCTAATTGAGTGTTGGTAGGCTTGCTAGAGTTTGGGAGTAGGTGGGTGTAGAGTAGGTAGAGATGGCTTGGAAGGGAGGGGGTGTGGTCCTTTTATAATGGAAGAGAAGAGGCAAAAAATAGGTATGAGACCATTAGTGACATCCAGGCCATCGTTGGATACGTCGCTATAGGTAGCTCATTCCCGCTGGTGCCCATAGCTGGCCTTGTTGGCATGGGATGAATTAGCGACGGCTGTAAGCGTTGCTGTACGTCTTCCAATCTGTCGTTGAAGATCCACTGCCTGCTCCGCTGACGCTGCGCTGGGTGCTCTCCGCGTGCGTGCACGCTTCACGCGTTGGTGCTGCGCTGTGCGCATGCGTGCGCTCGTGCAGTGGCACGTGCGTGCGCTGGGTGGCCTGGGCTGTGCCACATGGCACAATCTGGGCAATCCATTTTCTTTTTGTTGTAGGGGTTGCTACAGAGGTTGGATTGAGTTGATTTTCACGCCATTAGGCTGCGATCGTCGATCCGAATCCATCCACGTGATCGGATTTGTCATTTGAAGCTCCGAATTATGTCACCTAGTCCCTTGGTTGTTGATCTTTCTCGGACTGCATATGGTGCTACGGGACTCCGATCGAGGAGATTTCGGATGCGTTGGACTTCGATCGTCGTCTTGATCAGATCCGTACAGTTGGATCGTCAATCTGAGGCTCTTAAATAAATATCCTTCTCTCCTGATCACAAAAAGGACACAATTAACCGAAATTATATATCACTTCTCTAAATGCATAATGATGCATGCTATGCAATATCTATAACATGAAATGCAAATTTAAGCCTAGGAACATGTATGAATAGGCATTTTACCCTTAATAAATGTGTTTATATCATATACTAACTACTCAAATCAATCAATATGAAGGAGCATATGATCAGACATCTGATTTTGCAATTAGACATCTTATTCTTCTTCTTCTTCTCCTCTTGTGCCTCTTCTGCCTTGGCTTCTCTTTTTCTTCTCTTCTATTACTCTACTCTTCTCTTTCTATGGTCCTCTTCTTTTGTCTTCTCTAATTTCTTCTTCTTCTGGTCCTCTCCTCTTCTTCTTTCCTTCTTCCTTGGCTTCTCTGCCTTGCCTTTGGCTCTTCTATGGCTTCTTTTTCTCTTCTTTGACCTTTGTGCACAGGGGAGCACCTTATAAAATTAGCTAAGTGTTAGCCAATGAACAACAGAGCAAAACCCCCTACCCCACGCTCTCTCTTCTTTCCTCTCTCTTGGTTCTCCTCTTTCTCACCTTCCCAAGGCCACAGTATTGGGTAATTAGGTATTCGGGGGTTCGCATACCCAGGTCCAAGGTCACCAGCATGGTGTAGTGATTGAGGAGTGAGTATTGGGTTAGGTGGGTCGGGTAGTGCGAGCAGGTGTAAGGGGACCTCATCCCCAGTGTTACGAGGCGATAAGGCTTGTCCACAAAAACATAATAAGGGGCTTCACTTGGTTTGTCCCACACGATGGGGGACTAAAGTACCACCTCCTTTTCTCGTGCGCCAGCAGGTGATGGTTCCTTCAATTGCAGCAACCACTGGGGTGCACGCCCCCAATCAAGGACCTGGAAGGGTGCTTGGGGCTAGTTCGCATAGCCTGGGATCGAGAACTGGGGATATCATGGCCTCGAACATGAAGAACAAGGTTGAAGATAGTGATGGCGGCAGAGTGTGATGGTGAGAACCTGAAACACTGAATAAGACCTTACGGCCATGTTAGAATACCTCAGGAGCTTCGCCAAGTGTTGCTGAATGTGATGGTGGTGCTTGCATGGCGTGGGAATGGGTGAGGTAGCCGGACGATGACGGAGAAGATGGCATGAAGGCGGGTTGTTCGACGGAGGGTTTGAAGGGGCTCCCTTTGACCCCCACCCTCCTTGTGACGCATGCTAATGCATGCTAATATCGATCGGCTTGCTGGAGCTCACCTCTGTGGTGTTAGAGTTAAGACAGAATATTACTTATTTTATTTTTATTTTCCTCCCTATCGGTTAGTCGGGTTTTCGAGTAGGACACATGATCAGTTCACTCGTGCTACCTGGCCAGGGCATCACTCATTCACCTTTGTCATTAACTCATTATTGAGATAAGGAATCTGGTGGGAAAACCCCCCATGCCCCCCTTCCCGGTCGGTGCCCTCCCTCCACTAACTCCATAAACCAGCTAGTCGTTATAAGGTCTATATTAAGGGTAATAAGGATGTTCGCCCAAGCAGGCAGGGTAGCTTGGGCTTCGTACAAGGCATAGCTCCATTATTAGGTTACTATAAAATCAATATTTAAAAGACGAATGCAGTAGGTATTATTATTATATATAGTATTCCACACGCGTGCACGTGCACACATGTGTATTAAAGAGCATGTGATTCACTCATTCCATTCGTTTAACTTCGTCCTCCATCTCGAATGGAGAACTCGTTTCACTTCATTCGATTCGTGAATCACGAGTTCGTTGTGTTATTCGAATCCCAACTCAACTGCTTTATTGAAGGGATTCGAATAACTTACGGAAAGACGAATGTAGCAGGGCATACGGGGCTTGAGGACAAGCCCCTCTCGGGCCAAGGATGGCCCTCAACACCCCTCGCATTCTATGGGTAGGGTTATTCTTCGGCCCCCTCCTGGAGAAAACCCTCCATGGAATGCTTTACAGGCTCCTCCCAATATCATAACCATCCTTAAGGTTATGAGATTGGACTCCGTCCTCTAAAGCAAGCTAGGGGTTTATAGGAAATAAACATGTGTACAAAATAATATAGACCTAACTAGGTTAGGGCTTTTGCTCCTGTGGTCAAGGCGGAGGTTGTGGGCAAGTAGGCGAAGTGTTTGGAGTAGTGGAGTGAGCGGAGGGCTTCGCCGGAGGAGTGGCCAAAGCGGAGGAAGATGACGGTGTTCGTAGAGTGTGAGGGGTGTTTTTGGGATTTTGGGTGAGGAACTAATCCTAAGAGCTAAAAGAAACTAAGCTAACCCAAATCTAATGGACGAAGAGGGTAGAACGACACCGGCATTGGCAGGCGGGCATTGGGGAAGAAGACACTCCGGTAGAGGGGGACGGTGACGACGACAGAGAGGGAGCGGCGGTGGCTGGTAAATAAATTCAAGAATTCAAAAAGGAAATCAGTAGCAAACCAATTCTAAATTCAAGAATCAAGCCTAAGATCCATTGTTGGGTTGGAGAAATAAAGAGTCTAGATCATTATTGTTGTTGGATTTGAAATACAAGTAATGGGCTTGTAGGTTTGAAATAAGGCCAATTGATTATTCATATCTTCCCCATCATATCCATCACCTTGTCCTTTATTTAGAGGCTCTATACAAAAGATAAAAGTTAACAAAGATCAATTCAAAAATAAAAAATGCTAATTGATACAATTGCATGCTTATTTTACTAAATAATGCAAGGACAAACAAATTTAGGCATTAGTTATGAATGTAGATTTATACTTATTAGCCCCCTTCTTTCTCTATCTCCTTGGTGTGCATGCTTTTTTGGAGAAGCCTTAAGAAGAAGACTAGTGCATGAAGATAGCCTTCCTTGTGCAACTCTAGCGTTGCACTTAATAACGTTCCTAGAGGTGTTTTGACTTGTATTGGGGATTTCAAGTAGAAGTGTGAAATCGCTTCCATGCATTGCCATAATTCCATGATAGCTAATTACAGAACCATACTCCCTAATTCGTCTAATTAGAAATTGTTTCATGGCTTTAATTTTACTTAATCAATTTTAGGATCATGTATTTACATATTTTGGAAAATTTTTAAAATGATCCCCATGCTGCTCCACTTATTTCAAACATCACATAGCAACAATCATCTTTCACTAAGCATATGTAGATACTTCATATACATCACTATCTAACAGCATCTATGTTTCATTAACTAGCATGCTTCACAAAGTTCATACATGTAGAACACATCACTATTTACAAAAAAAGAACGGATCACAAGAGCTCTTTACTACATTAAATATTTACATTTCATGATCGAATAGCTACACAACTTAAGATGAGATAAGAACTAATTATTTTGAAACAAAAATCTAGAAAATTCTATAGCCTAGAACACCCTACACTCCTCCAATACCTTGAGGAGATCTTGCACTATGATAAATCCACTTTAGTGGATCATTTTTTGTCTAAGTACTCTTTAATTAGTTATTCTTAGTTGTTAATTGATTAAGAGTTACATGATAATTTAACTTAGTCTGCATATAATTTTATGCGTCAATTTTACATTTAATAACATATGATATGGTAACATAATTGATTTGATGGATGCAGGCTACAAGACGTCTGGAGATAAGGTCGGATGTTTAGAAACCACCATCATGAACTCGCTGATGTCTACACTGTTTAAGATGTTTGGAGATTTGATCAAACGTCTGATAGCGTACTGCCAAGCTTATCTAGGCATTCCAACCACTTGCGATCTTCGCCAAGTGGTTGGAGAACATTTTAGCGGAAATAACAAACAGCGGGTGTTTTTAATAAGAAGAAGAGTGGCCGGAGGAGTCATTATCTTCTCTACTCGGGGGAACCTCCTCCATCTCCACCACTGTGGAACCTATGTACACAATGAAACAAGCCTGCATCGTGGGCCCCGCATACTCTGCCGTACCCCCAACGTCGCCAATCATGTGTGCACTATGACAGGGTGCACACGCACACCAACCCCCCCTCCCCCTCTTCATCTTCTTCTTCCTCTTTCTTTTCTGCGTGAACCTTCTCCACCTCCACCACCACCTGTGTTATAAAGCGGGGCATCAAACGTATTTTAAGACGTCTGGGAAGTGGTCCAGACATCTGGTCAGACGTCTGGAAGCCTTCTCAGACGTCTGGAATTTAATTTTTTTGGAGTACAGGTTCGCGCATGCACGCGCAGAGTGAACCGCAGCCCTCTTTCTTCTCTTTCCTCCCTCCCTGCAGACGCAACCCTTTTTCTTTCTCTCTCCCCACGGATGCCTTCAAATACACCCCTCTCTCTCCCTCACCCTCACTCCACCACCTTCTTCTTCCTGTCAGCGAGAGAGTGAGCGGGCGAGGGCGGCAGCAGCGGCTGCTGCGAGTGTGTGGGGAGGAGGGGCTGCTGCGAGAGGAAGAGAGAGCTCGATCGCGAGGTTGCAAGCTCGCCGGAGCAGCTAGAGCCGACTGGCGGGTGTGTAGCAAGCGTGTGGTGCTGGGGAGGAGCTGCTGCAGTCAGGCAGCAGGCGAGCGTTGCGCGGCACGGCCGTGTGCTGCGGGCGGAGGGCGAGGAGGTCCTGATTCTCGAAAAATTTTCCAGAATCAGATGTCTGGACATACGTCCAAACGACGAAGGAGATGTCTGGAGGAAGGTCCAGACATCTGAAAGGTATGATATTTTTTTCTTCCTTCTCCTTTCGCGTGTACGGCCATGCAGCCGTTCCGCCAAAGGTTTCTTTATCGCTTCATGTTGAGGACGGCCACGTTTGTGTGCAGGACTCATTCGGGAAGGCGCAAGGGTACGCCATCCCACATAGATTGGACGTCTGGTGAAATACGATTTACAATGACTGTATGATGAATGAATTATTATGATCATGTCGTTGCAGTATAGTGTGTAATATAACATTAAGAATGTCGTATAGTGGTGAGTATGGGTGAGTTCCAGTCATTACAATCATTATTATCATTTGCTTATTTATCTAATTTTTACTGATTTTGTTCTAGGTCGTTCACTGGGAGGCAATTTATTGAATTACATCGGTCACTCTTTGATCTCAAAATTATCCTCTAATTCCAAAAAGAAACTTTACATCTTATTAAAGAGTGAATGAATGTGTGTTTTATTTACCTAATTACTAAGAAATGCTTGCAAAAATAATAACTATGAACAAGCATCAAACAATCTATTATTATACTCTAAACTATGTATTTACAAGTTATCCTATTAGTACTAACATAATAGTATATAATACCTTAGGATGCAATGGTGTAGAGACTTAACTTATCAGTTTGTTATTTATAGTAACATATACAGCAGTTTCAGTGATAGATATAAGCGTCGCTAAATCGCAGAAAACACTATATACAACCTAAAGAGGCAAACTGAGGTCTTTAGTGACGTTTATAGTGTCATTTTATTATGTTAGTAATTATATAGGTTTACTTATACAAATAACAAGCTATACTACTTATACTTACGTACGTATACTACTTATTCTACTTCTATGTATGTACACTAAGTCTTTTCTTTTTCTCTTTTGTTTCTTCATTAAGTCTTTTCTTTGTGTTAACTCGTCTGTTCTTCTATCTTTAGCAATTCTGTCTTAACATATTCAAGAGGCTGTGGTGGGGAGGGGATTAGGTTAATGTCATTAGTGTAAAATGTGTTTAATTTGCCGGCGTGCTTTTCGAGGGATACATTGCACCTAAAGGATGGGACCAGACCTCTTCTTAGCGCGCCCTAATCTTTGATTATGTGGCTTAATTACAAATTAAATCTCAGCGCAAAGCCTCAGCCATACGCCACAACAAGCTCCCACGCTCGGGCCCCTGGCCCCACACATACATTCACATTTCAGATATAATGCTCAGACCACAGCTCAATGGGTAATCGGGTCGGAATATATAGGCAGTGTTTCGGGCGCCCGACGCCCGTGACGACTGCCTTGCCTATAGGACAAATTCATAATAAGTCGTTGCGGTCCATTTGCAGCGCACGATGTGGAGCTATTCCTGTGCCACATCGTGCGCTGGAAATCAGGCGCAGCTGCGTCTGTTCGCGCTTTTGGCCCTCGATTTGGGGGCCATAAATTATTAAAAAAAATAAAATAAAATATGGTTAATAAAGTATTTACATAATACTACATAATTAATTAATTAATTTTTACTTTTAATTTTGTTTACTGTACAAATAAATTCGCTAAACTAGGCTGATTATATAGGTTGATTTAGGTGATTAAGGAGTTAATTACTTATAAAATAATTAGTAAATGGTCTAATTGAACTTATACAGATTTAATTTACATACTTAAGTATTTTATACATATTTTTATTGTATTTTTACGAATTTATTTCTATTTTATTTAGGTTAAAATAGCAGTTCTGGGTGTTTATAAGTTAAAACTAAGTTAACAGTAAATACAATAGGTATAAATACACTTTAACTAACTTAAATTACTTACTATATATATTAACCTAATTCTATGGATTTATTTACTTAATTATAGCTCTAAATTATTAATTTAGCTAATTTATTCTATAATATAGCTACTAACTAAGTAAATATATCTCTGTCTCTGAATATATATACATAATTAAGTAAATACATACATAATAGTTTAGCATTTATACATATATTTACATAGATTACAGATGCATATCGATTTATATACAAGTTCATGCAGTATTTACAGTATATCTATGTATGTATACTTACATAATCAGGCTGTATATTATAGTTATATTAGTATGGATATTTATATTTACAGTGTGAGAATTAAGTATATATAAGTAGGCTTTAGTAGGAAGTTAGGAAGAAGGGTTAATTAAGTTTTTATTTCATTTTAAACAACAGCTAAGCTACTGTCAGAGAAGATGGGAAGAGAAGAGAATGTGCTGTTTGACAGTTCCCTACTTGGAGGGGTGAGATCAGTGTGACAAAAAATGCGGAATTGAATTATATAAAGCAATATCACAAAAATAAGCAATCACAAAATGTACACAGGTATTTTAGGTGGAAACCCAAATCGGGTGAAAACCACCACCTAACCCTCTCGAGTTAGGATTTACCGATCAACCAAGTTGATCAAATCCACTAAACAGAATCACTTAAAACGAGGGTGATTCAACCTCAATACAACCACGCTACAAGTACGAGGGTGGCGTTCCTCAACCCCTTCTCTCCACGAGAAGGATTTTGTCCCACGAAGGAGACGGGAATTCGCAAAGCGAATACCCAACCAAAAGACAAAGGTAAAATAAACAACAACCTATAGAGCCAACAAAGTAATAAACCTAAGCTTCTATAGGATTTAGGAAACTCCCCTTTGCAAGGAGTGCGTCGAGGATGACGCGGGTGCGTGAGCCACGCAACGGCGCAATGTCGCTCTCGTAGACAACGGCGGGAGAGCGGGTGCGCGAAGGGAATGATGCTCTCAAGATGATGGAGCTTGAGCTTAGAGAGCAAGAGCTTCTTGGACACAAGAGAGTGGAAATACTTGATCTTAGTGTATCTTGGTCTCTCTAGGTGTGTATCTTGTGTGTCTCTTAGTGTATGTAGGTGTGTAAAGGCTCCCCTCTATTTATAGAGGCCTTAGGAAGGCTTTGGAAGGCTTAAGAAAGGTTCTATAGCCGTTGGGTGCAAAGCCCAAGAGAATCAGGCCGAAATCAGGACAATGATTACATTTGACAGGGTTATCAGACGTCTAATTATGGCATCAGACGTCTGGAAGGCCACTTTAAGACGTCTGATTCCAAGGTCAGACGTCTGATTCTATGCAGGTTTCTCCCTGACTTGAATCAGATCTAAACAAGGTTTTTGCGCAAGTCCATTAGACGACATACAGGACGTCTGGCACTATGTCTGGACGTCTGGAAACCTACTTTTACTGTGGGAATTGATTTCCAAACGTTGCAACGGCTAGAAAATCTCTGAGAAGAGATTTTGGGTCAGTCGAGGCAAAACAGTCATTTATCAGACGTCTGGTAAGTCCTATGGTCGTCTGATAAGGCTCTAACGGTCATAAACTGCCGTGCTTGCTAAGTTAGCCAACGGTCCACTATCTGGACGTCTGGCAAGTCCATCAGACGTCCTCTAAGACGTCTGGTCTAAGGTCTGGACGTCTGATTTCATCAGACAGAACTACTATCTCCAGCCTAACAGTTATCGGACGTCTGAAACAACAGTCAGACATCTTAAAATACATTATCAGACGTCTGATTTTGGAATTAGACGTCTGGAAGTGCTGTTTGAACCCTATATTGGTTTTCTAAGTATTCTACAGAAAATCTAAGTATCCTAAGGTTGTGCCGGTGTTCCTAGGACTACTGTTAGGGTTCTTTGAGGCTCTTTAACATAATTTCTAAGGAAAATAAAGAGCAAGAAAAATAAAGATAAAAGTACATGAAAGGATTAAAAAGAATCTATCCTATTCTTCTTGTCTTCTATCTTCAATCTGTCGCTCCACGCGAACCTCCTCTGTTTTCCGTCAAGCTCCTCCAATCCGTCCTGGATGCGAGCTCGAATTCCGTCTAAACACGTCCACATTTGCAATTGACCTGAAATCTAGGACTCAAATTGCAAATGTTAAATAACACATCTTTTGTTATCATCAAAACAAATGATCGTGGTGCTCTAGCACCAACACTGTTCAGGGTGTTTTGTTTAGCAGCAGCAGTGGCTTAAGCCACTGTCAAATGGGCTAACTGCTGCTGCAGTTAGTCCATTTGAAGAGGGGGATGTATTCACAGATGAGAGGGGAATTGTAGAGAAGAGGAGAATTTAGAGATGGAGGGAAATGTAGCTGCAAGTTGCAGCATGTTATTGTATAACTGGGAATAAGAGAAAATTCAAAACAAACTAAAAATTTTGAGAGTTGAAATCCAAATCTGATAAGGGTTTAAATCTCACGAAAATCACATAAGAATTCAGTTCAAATACCCAACAAGAAAAAGCCCTTATCAAAAGCATCATTTCTGATCAAAACAACAAATGGCATTGAGTTAGCTCTTCCTAATGCTATAGACAGCATGAAGGAGAACTTAACTCAATCAATTAAAACCAAAAACATACAATCCCAGTTTCTTGCAACCTTAAGGAGTATGGAGAACTCCTTAGGTTAGGAAATCACCATACAAAAATAATCATCAAAACAGGTGGTGCATGGCAGTTCGGAAATGGCAAAACAGACTAAGAATGCATTAAAGGAATTTATAAAAGCTTGCGAATGCATTCAGATCAAGGTAGAAACAGATTCATGAAAGGCTCTTCTGAGTTGTTCTCTGTCACCAGAGAACTTCTCAGAGTCCTTGCCCACAAGGAAAACCAAATTCCCTTCAATTTTTCAGATCTGTCAAGGCAATCTAGAGAGCAAAATTCTTTAAAATCCATGTTAAAGTGAATCTGACAAACTGAGGCAATCAATCTAAAATAAAAGGGGCTTTTGTGAACACAAATGGGGTGAGTGAGAAGCCCCAAATGGTGCTTGTGACGCCAATTTGAGATCTGAGGCAGTACACCATCAGATCTGAAATTGGGTCCGGATGTGTGGGTGAATGATGAAAAATTCGTCGTTAAAAGAAACATAAATCAGAATTGGATGGTGGAAAAACAAAACATGAAGAGGGAGATAAATTGAACAATGAACAGATGATTCTTCCCCTCTGATCTGGACTGATCAGAGGAGGTGAGGGAGGGGATCTAATGCTAATTCTACTCCTAAGACTAATCTAAACTACAGCTAACATTAAACACTAACAATTAAAGCTAAATCTATTCTAAACTACTGTAAACTAAAACTAATACTAATTGTGCAGAATTAAAAACCTAAACTAAAAGGAAGAATGGGACCTATGGGTCCTTAGTTGTTATGAACGCGCGCTCCATACGTCTTTTAAGACGTCTGGGAGGTGGCCCAGACGACGGACCAGACGTCTAGAATCACCTCCAGACGTCGGACAAGACGTCCGGGATCATTTCCAGACGTCTGTAAATCGGTTATTTTGGCACGATTGTTTCGTCTGCGCGCCTGAGCGCGCAGACCTGCGAAAATTCCCTCTCTCTCTTTTTCCCTCTCCCTCCTGCACCCTCTGTCGTGCTCTCTCTCTCCTCCTCGCACGACCTTAAAAGGCTACGCCCTCTCCCTCACTCCCGTCACCCCCGTCACCTTCCTCTTCTCCTTCCAGCCAGTGCGCGAGAGCGAGCGCGAGGGTGAGCAGCGGCGGCGACAGCCGCGGCGGGTGCGGGAGGAGGTGCTGCGCGGGGGAGGAGGCGTCGGCTGTGAGGGCTCGAGCCTGCCGGGGTAGCGGGAGCTGGCCGGCGGGGGCGCAGCGGTCGTGGAGTGGCGCGGGAGGCCTGCTGCAGCTCGAGCAGCAGGTGGAGCACTCGCAGCGCAGCCGGGCGTCGCGAGCGGAGGGCGAGTTGTGCCCTGGTTCTGGAAAATTTTCCAGAATCAAACGTTTGGGCTGATAGCCAGAAGACTGGCACGACGTCTGGAAGACTGTCCAGACGTCTGAAAGGTGAGTTATTTCCGTCTTCTTCCTTTTCTTTGACTGACCGTACTGAGAGAGAGAGATGGGTACGCACAGGTTCGGTGATTTGCCATCCAACGCGAATCAGACGTCTGGCTGTAGCACCAAACGACGGGAACGACTTCCAGACGTCCGGGGTGACCATCAGACGTCTGGGAACTAGGCCAGACGCCCCCGCAGGCTTCTGGACGTCTGAGAGCCCACGCAGAGCGAGGTAACTCGCTGATCCACTGTTTAAGACGTCTGGAATAAGTTCCAGACGTCTGATTTTGCACTGTTTCGTCGTCTTCGACCCGTTTAGGGCCCGTTCGGGTTTTTTTCCACGTTTCGAGTTGCGTTCTTTTCGGAATTAAATCCTCTACCTGTCTACAGTAGCTGTATACTGTTTTGAGAAGTTCCTTGTGTTGATCCTTGTGATAGGACCCCGTTCCGTTGCAGTCTCGGGGGTTGCGGAGGCACGCGGGATTCCCGACCACACCCCTAGTTCGCCTGTTGTAACCGGTAGAGTGGCTTTAAGTATAATCTTTTAAATTATGAAACTATAAATAGAACCTAGGACATTGCATGAATCCTAAGAATGAGAAATAGATTGAATGGTAGATCCTAGGGTGTTGCATGAATCCTAGGGCTGGAAAACTAGATTGTATGATAGATCCTAGGGTATGACATGAATCTTAGGATGGGAAAACTAGTGGAATATGTGAACACTGCAGTCTTGAAAATGTGGAAAAGAAATAATAGCTGCCTGTGAATTGAATTAACAGCTGCCTGTTATGAATAAATGAACATGATTAAGAATATGGGATGTATGAACGTGAAACTGGAAAGGTGAAATCGGAATGCGCTGAGTTAAAGAGATGGAACCCTACGGGGAATTAGGAGTAGAACTCCTGGAAAGTGAATGGAATAGAATTGGGGAAGTGAGCTAGCCCTTGAGTACGGAGTACCAAGGAGAGCAACTGTCCCCCTATTTAGTGCAGAGCGGAGCTAGCCGCCCCAGGGACCCGGGGTTAGGACTGGCCACTCTGTACCGACTTGCTGGCCCTCGTGTACGTAGTACCGAGGAGAGCTACTAGTGTAGGGAGGTACTAGCTACCCCACGGGCCCCGGGGTTCTCCTAGCCTCCTACACCGACTTGTTAGGCCCACTGGGGCAAACCAGGGTAGGTAGGTGAGGGTGCGCGGATTGTGGAGGGGTAAGGCCCCTGTTTGGTTAGTGTGAAGGGGTTGGACCCCTGTTACTGAGAGGGCTCTGCCCTGTACTGGTTCCGTGCTGTGCTTTGGGCGCACCCGTTAACGGAAACGACTGACCGCGTGCCAGTGCGGGTTAGCTACCCGTGCGTTTACCGCGCGTGCCGTAGTCACCGTTACGTCTGTCAGTGACCTTGGGGTGGTTGACTGAGAGTAGGATCACCACGGGGGACTCTCCCGGCCAGGAGAGCACCACGTGCTACTTCTACTGTTCGGAAAAGACTGAAATCAAGATCGTTCCCACGAGGAATATTCGAGATCAAGTGAAGGATCTGAGAAATAGATAAATTGTGAAACAATAGAAAGACGTAAATAAAGGAAGAAAGAAAATTAAAACAGATACTGTACACATTACTGTTTCTTTAGTTTAGCTGCCACTCTACTCAGCATTTTGCTTACGTGTTACACTCGTTACCTTTCAGGACCAGGTGTTGAGCAGCCAGGGTCAACGGCTGCAGAGGACGTAGGGCCAAGTAGGGTCCAGTAGAGTTACCACTGTTCTCTTGTACCTCTTTTTGGTTCCACTGTAGTGAGTAGTTCTTGTTTCCGCTGTACTTTTCTTTACCTGCAGTTCATATTATGTTATAAATGTTGTTCTATTGTTGTGGTGGTATATACTGTAGTGATTTCTTTTCTTACTACTGTATTTTCTTACTGTTAGTTATATTCATGCTGAATGTGGTTTATTTTACTGCTCTTTTGGTTACTTCCTCGTTGGACGACTAGGTCTTGGGATTAGTCAAGTCGGTTCGGTTCTCGTGTCTCGTAGGGACTCGGGAATCGGGTCGTTATAAGATGGTATCAGAGCAAGGTCGTCCCGAGAAGTGAATCAACTGACTGGAAAATAACCAATTCACATGTCTATAACTAGAGTAGCCACCGCAACATATCTTTTGACATTAGCTCTTAGACGTTTCCGTTCGGTATCGTTCCGTAGTGACGTGTTCCGTTTTGTTTCGCGTCTCCTTGCAAGAGATGCCTCGTCGTGGGACCAGTGAGGCGGGCAGCGGGCGCGGTCGGGGACGAGGTCGGCGAGGTGGGCGTGCCGTTACCGACACCCCAGTGGACCAGCCACTACTCCCGGGCGTCCAGGCCCAGGACCTCGCCCGGCTAATACGAGACATTGTACGAGAGGAGCTCCACCCACCGCCCCGAGCACCTCACCCTGGGGCTGTGGAGGGGGGGTCCTCTGTGGGACCACTCGACGGATGCGGCGCTGGACACGGGGGAGGGGATGGGCCGCCGCAACCCCCACCTTCCTCCGATACTTCTGTGTACGAGGCATCGTTGCCTGGGGGTGGACAAGCATCCCCATTGCAGTGCCACTCCGAGCTCTTCGGGCAGTTTCGGATGCTGAAGCCCCCCTCCTTCAACGGGGATGAGGACCCGACCGAGGCAGAGGACTTGCTTGAGCAGCTGGAGAAGATTTTCGACACCCTTCACCCCCCGGTGGAGTGCCGCGTGGCCTTTGCCACGTACCAGCTGGAGAGTGCAGCACACAGGTTGTGGAGGGCGGTCCGGGGACAGGAGAGGGACGAACCGACCTGGGACCGGTTCGTCGCCTTCTTCTGCAAGCAATACTTTCCCCAGACGTGGCAGGACGAGAGGAGGCGGGAGTTCCACACTCTCCACAAGGGACGATGATCGTGAGCGCGTACCGCACGCGTTTCCTGGAGCTGTCCCGCTTTGCAGCGACAGCGGTAGCTACTGAGGAGGAGCGCCTTTGGAGGTTCACCGAGGGGCTCCGGCCTGCGATTAGGAGGTATGTGAAACCCCTGAAGCTGCCTACGTTTTCGAGGGTGGTAGAGGCAGCTATGACTTACGAGGAGACCAACCCATCCGCGCGAGACACTGACGGCGGGCGGAAGAGGCCCTTTCAGCCAGACTTTTCACAAGGCCGGCGAGAGAGGAGACACGTGGTGTCCGCAGGAGAGCCGTCACGTTTTGCAGGGCCATCAGTGGCCTTTGGGGGCCCTCGACATGGGCCAGTCGCCAGCACCGGACCCCCGCCCAGCCGACAGTAGGGACCCACAGAGGGCGGGAGTCGGGTTCCCCTCTGTTACCAGTGTGGCCAGCCGGGCCACATCAGGAGGGACTGCCCGTCTAGGGCAGGAGGTCAGCAGATACTTCCCGCGCAGAGCACTGGAGGACGCGCAGGAGGTCGCGGTTACCAGGCGTGAGGAGGAGGACAGCAGTCACGAGGAGGGTACCGGCCAGCACCTACCCGTCCGACGCAGAGTGTGGCTGCTTCGTCCGCACCTAGAGCTGAGGGGCGTATCAACGCCTTGACACACAGGGACGCCAGAGCTTCGGGATCGGTGGTAGCAGGCAAGTTTCCAGCAGACTCGTTTACACGCTTTTCGTTTCCGACGCTACGCACTCGTTTATCGTAGCCAGTTTCGCAGTTAGTTTGGACCAGGATTATACACTGTTAGAGAATCCGTTCGTAATCAGAGGTCCGAGTGGTCAGTTGTTTGTAGCTGAGGAGGTGTACACGGATTGGGAGGTCAGCGTCGGGGGACATAGCCTGCCAGCTGACCTGATTATGATACAGATGGAGGACTTTGGAGTGATTCTGGGGATGGATTGGCTATCCGCTTACCACGCCTTGGTGGACTGTTTTGAGAGGAAGATCGTCTTCTCCATTCCGGAGTTGCCTTCTTTCGAGTTTCACGGGCAGCCAGTGGACGGAGGTTTCAGGTGCATTTCGACACTTCGGGCAGCGAGGCTTTTGAGCCAGGGGTGTGAGGGCTTCCTAGCTTGTGTGGTAGCAGAGCCTAGCCCTGTGGCAGACTTCCAGAGCATCCCTGTGGTCAGAGAGTACCCCGACGTGTTTCCAGACGAGTTACCAGGACTACCGCCTGAGCGTGAGATCGAGTTTGAGATCTCACTAGTACCAGGGACCAGCCCCATCTCCACTGCGCCATACAGGATGGCACCGCTTGAGCTGCGAGAGCTCAAGTCCCAGTTGCAGGACCTTTTGAAGAAAGGTTTCGTGAGGCCCAGTGTGTCTCCCTAGGGAGCCCCGGTATTGTTTGTGAAGAAGAAGGATGGGACCTTACGCCTTTGTGTGGATTACCGACAGCTGAATAGGGTCACCATCAAGAACAGATATCCGCTGCCGAGGATCGACGACTTATTTGACCAGTTGCGGGGTGCCACGGTGTTTTCCAAGATCGACTTGAGGTCTGGATACCACCAGTTGAGGATTAGAGAGACCGACGTCTCTAAGACAGCTTTTCGCACCTGGTACGGACACTACGAGTTTTTGGTCATGCCGTTTGGGCTGACCAATGCCCCCGCTGCTTTCATGGACCTGATGAACCGGGTGTTTAGACCGTACTTGGACCAGTTCGTGGTGGTTTTCATAGATGATGTACTCATCTATTCTAGAGATCAGACGCAGCACGGACAACACTTGCGGATGGTTCTGGACACTCTAAGACGATGTAGGCTGTACGCCAAATACAGCAAGTGCGAGTTCTGGTTGAGAGAGGTGACCTTCTTAGGTCATGTGATCTCTGGAGATGGCTTGGCGGTGGACCCAGCCAAGGTCGAGGCAGTACTTAGGTGGGAGAGACCGTGTTCAGTCACTGAGATTCGCAGTTTCCTAGGACTGACAGGCTACTACAGACGATTCATCAGAGGATTTTCACAGATTGTGCGTCCTATGACACAGTTGACCCGGAAGGACGTGCCCTTCGCTTGGACAGACGCCTGTGAGGCGTGTTTTCTGAAGCTGAAGGAGAGGTTGACCTCGGCTCCCGTGCTCACCATCCCTGACAGTAGTGGCGGGTTCGTTGCGTACACGGACGCCTCCTTACAGGGGTTAGGAGGTGTGCTCATGTAGAGGGGTCACGTTGTCGCTTACGCTTCGCGGCAACTGAAGCCCCTTGAGCATACCTACCCTACCCATGACCTAGAGTTGGCAGCTGTTGTCTTCGCGCTGAAGACCTGGAGGCACTACTTGTACGGTGAGACCTTCGAGATTTTCACAGATCACAAGAGCCTCAGATACCTTTTTGACCAGAAGGAGCTCAACATGAGACAGAGACGTTGGTTGGAGCTCCTGATGGACTACGACTGCAGCATCTCCTATCACCCGGGGAAGGCCAATGTGGTGGCTGACGCCTTGAGCCGTAAGGCGTCCGCACACTTGGCCAATTTACAGTTACAGAGTTGGAGCCTTTTGGAGGAGGTGGGCAGTTGGCGACCTCTGGAGTTACGGGGGCACTGTGGGGCAGTGACGGTGACACGACAGACCAGTCCAGAGCTGATAGACCGCATCATCACAGGACAGATGGCCGATCCGTACTTGCAGTCCTTGCGCGACAGAGTATTGTCGGGAGACCCGGGGGACTTCTCTTTCACAGACCAGGTGCTGCGCCTGAGGGGACGGTTGTGCGTTCCCAGAGACGAGGAGCTGTTGAGAGAGCTCCTGACTGAGGCACACGGTTCCAGATTCACCATACATCCCGGAAACACGAAGATGTACCACGACTTGAGATGCGAGTTTTGGTGAAGGGGGATGAAGCGGGATGTGGGTGAGTTCGTGCAGCAGTGCTTAGTGTGCTAGCAGGTGAAAGCCGAGCATCAGAGGCCTGCAGGGCCGCTACAGCCGCTTCCAGTGCCAGAGTGGAAGTGGGAGAGCATCACCATGGACTTGGTGGTGGGCTTACCTGTTACCTAGCGAGGACACGACGCAGTCTGGGTAATAGTGGATAGACTGACGAAGACGGCGCGATTCTTGCCGATCCGAGTCACTTTGGGACCAGCACAGTTGGCAGAGAGGTATATCCGTGATGTGGTACGACTACACGGAGTTCCGCAGGAGATTGTATCCGACCAGGATACCCGCTTTACGTCCTAGTTTTGGACTGAGTTTCAGCAGGCCTTGGGGACGCGGTTGAGGTTTAGTACGGCTTACCACCCCCAGACGGACGGACAGTCTGAGCGCACGATACAGACACTTGAGGACCTTTTGCGTGCCTGTGTATTGGACTGGAGGGGCTCTTGGGAGGAGCACCTGCCCCTGGCGGAGTTTGCATACAACAACTGTTATCACTCGAGTATCGGCATGGCTCCCTACGAGGCTCTGTACGGACGGAGGTGTACGGCACCCTTGAGTTGGGTTGAGGTGGGGACCAAGTGGGAGGTTGGCCCCAGGTTGATCCGGCAGAGTCAGGAGGTAGTCGAGTAGATCCACAGGCGACTCCGCACTGTCAGGAGCAGACAGAAGAGCTACGTGGATCGGAGATGCAGAGAGGTGCAGTTTGAGGTTGGGGACCACGTCTTTCTTCGTGTTTCGCCCATGAAGGGCCTGCAGCGGTTTAGGGTGAGAGGGAAGCTCGCACTGAGGTTCGTGGGGCCCTTTGAGGTCCTGGAGCGGGTTGGACCCGTTGCTTACAGACTTGCCCTTCCCCCGCAGCTTTCTGGTGTGCACGACGTGTTCCACGTGTCCAACCTCAGGAAGTACGTAGCCGATTCCAGTCACGTACTGAGTCACGAGAGGTCGAGGTGGGCGACGACCTAACCTACCCCGAGCGGCCAGTGCAGATTCTAGACCGAGCCATCCGCAGTTTGAGACGAAAGCAAGTACCCCTGGTAAAGGTTTTGTGGAGGAGCTAGCGGTACGAGGAGGCTACCTGGGCGCCTGAAGCGACAATGCGGGAGCGGTACCCGGAGCTTTTCGCGGGCACATCTTTTCGGACCGGCTTCGGTCCTCTTTGAGTTTGTAATGGTTATTTTGACGTCTTTTCCGCACCCTAGTTAGCGCAAGTTTCGGGGACGAAACTTCCTTTGAGTTTGTTATATTGTTATGAACGCGCGCTCCAGACGTCTTTTAAGACGTCTGGGAGGTGGCCCAGACGTCGGACCAAACGTCTGGAATCACCTCCAGACGTCGGACAAGACGTCCGGGATCATTTCCAGACGTCTGTAAATCGGTTATTTTGGCATGATTGTTTCGTCTGCACGCCAGAGAGCGCAGACCTGCGGAAATTCCCTCTCTCTCTTTTTCCCTCTCCCTCCTGCGCCCTTTGTCGCGCTCTCTCTCTCCTCCTCGCGCGGCCTTAAAGGCCACGCCCTCTCCCTCACTCCCGTCACCCCCGTCTCCTTCCTCTTCTCCTTCCAGCCAGTGCGCGAGAGCGAGCGCGAGGGTGAGCTGCGGCGGCGACAGCCGCCGCGGGTGCAGGAGGAGGTGCTGCGCGGGGGAGGAGGAGTCGGCCGTGAGGGCTCGAGCCTGCCGGGGCAGTGGGAGCCGACCGGCGGGGGCGCAGCGGTCGCGGAGTGGCACGGGAGGCCTGCTGCAGCTCGAGCAGCAGGCGGAGCACTCGCAGCGCAGCCAGGCGTCGCGAGCGGAGGGCGAGTTGCGCCCTGGTTCTGGAAACTTTTCCAGAATCAGACGTCTGGGCTAATAGCCAGACGACTGGCACGACATCTGGAAGACTGTCCAGACGTCTGAAAGGTGAGTTATTTCCATCTTCTTCCTTTTCTTCGACTGACCGTACTGAGAGAGAGAGATGGGTATGCGCAGGTTCGGTGATTCGCCATCCAACGCGAATCAGACGTCTGGCTGTAGCACCAGATGACGGGAACAACTTCCAGACGTCCGGGGTGACCATCGGACGTCTGGGAACTAGGCCAGATGCCCCCGCAAGCTTCTGGACGTCTGAGGGCCCACGCAGAGTGAGGTAATTCGCTGATCCACTTTTTAAGACGTCTGGAATAAGTTCTAGACGTCTGATTTTGCACTGTTTCGTCGTCTTCGACCCGTTTAGGGCCCGTTCGGGTTCCGTTTTTCGCGTTTCGAGTTGCGTTCTTTTCGGAATTAAATCCTCTACCTGTCTACAGTAGATGTATACTGTTTTGAGAAGTTCCTTGTGTTGATCCTTGTGATAGGACCCCGTTCCGTTGCAGTCTCGGGGGTTGCGGAGGCACGCGGGATTCCCGACCACGCCCCCAGTTCGCCTGTTGTAACCGGTAGAGTGGCTTTAAGTATAATCTGTTAAATTATGAAACTATAAATAGAACCTAGGACATTGCATGAATCCTAGGAATGAGAAATAGATTGAATGGTAGATCTTAGGGTGTTGCATGAATCCTAGGGCTGGAAAACTAGATTGTATGATAGATCCTAGGGTATGACATGAATCCTAGGATGGGAAAACTAGTGGAATATGTGAACACTGCAGTCTTGAAAATGTGGAAAAGAAATAATAGCTGCCTGTGAATTGAATTAACAGCTGCCTGTTATGAATAAATGAACATGATTAAGAATATGGGATGTATGAACGTGAAATTGGAAAGGTGAAACCGGAATGCGCTGAGTTAAAGAGCTGGAACCCTACGGGGAATTAGGAGTAGAACTCCTGGAAAGTGAATGGAATAGAATTGGGGAAGTGAGCTGGCCCTTGAGTACGGAGTACCAAGGAGAGCAACTGTCCCCCTGTTTAGTGCAGAGCGGAGCTAGCCGCCCCAGGGACCCGGGGTTAAGACTGGCCACTCTGTACCGACTTGCTGGCCCTCGTGTACGTAGTACCGAGGAGAGCTACTAGTGTAGGGAGGTACTAGCTACCCCATAGGCCCCGGGGTTCTGCTAGCCTCCTACACCGACTTGTTAGGCCCACTGGGGCAAACCAGGGTAGGCAGGCGAGGGTGCGCGGACTGTGGAGGGGCAAGGTCCCTGTTTGGTTATTGTGAAGGGGTTGGACCCCTGTTACTGAGAGGGCTCTGCCCTGTACTGGTTCCGTGCTGTGCTTTGGGCGCACCCGTTAACGGAAACGACTGACCACGTGCCAGTGCGGGTTAGCTACCCGTGCGTTTACCGCGCGTGCCATAGTCACCGTTACGTCTGTCAGTGACCTTGGGGTGGTTGACTGAGAGTAGGATCACCACGGGGGACTCTCCCAGCCAGGAGAGCACCACGTGCTACTTCTACTGTTCGGAAAAGACTGCAATCAAGATCGTTCCCACGAGGAACATTCGAGATCAAGTGAAGGATTTGAGAAATAGATAAATTGTGAAACAATAGAAAGATGTAAATAAAGGAAGAAAGAAAATTAAAACAGCTACTGTACACTTTACTGTTTCTTTAGTTTAGCTGCCACTCTACTCAGCGTTTTGCTGACGTGTTACACTCGTTACCTTTCAGGACTAGGTGTTGAGCAGCCAGGGTCAGCAGATGCAGAGGACGTTGGGCCAGGTAGGGTCCAGTAGAGTTACCACTGTTCCCTTGTACCTCTTTTTGGTTCCACTGTAGTGAGTAGTTCTTGTTTCCGCTGTACTTTTCTTTACCTGCAGTTCATATTATGTTATAAATGTTGTTCTACTGTTGTGGTGGTATATACTGTAGTGATTTCTTTTCTTACTGCTGTATTTTCTTACTGTTAGTTATATTCATGCTGAATGTGGTTTATTTTACTGCTCTTTTGGTTACTTCCTCGTTGGACGACTAGGTCTTGGGATTAGTCGAGTCAGTCCGGTTCTCGTGTCTCGTAGGGACTCGGGAATCGGGTCGTTACATTAGCCGGCGGCTAAGGAGGAAGAAAGGAGGAGGGTGACTCCAGCGGAGGGAAGAGTCTGCTAGTGAGACTCCAGGGTCGTCCTCAAGTGCTAGGAGGTCCTTAGCGACGAGGAGGGTCGAGAGCAGGCGATGATTCCACAGCCGGTGGCTGTGAAATCAGGGGCTAGATGAGGAGGAGAGACTGGAGTGGTCGAATTGATCGCTAAGAGGTGTAGGAGGGAGCGATCCCTTGCGCGCGACACCACTGAGATGCTTAAGTAGCAGCTCAGTGGCTAAGATCACCGCGCAGGTGAGAATAAATAAGATGCAACCGGCGGCGAGGATATGAGGGGCGGAGCACGCGGTGAACTGAGCACAAGATCTGACCGTCAGATGATATCTGGGGAGAGAGGTGAACGCACCCACTGAATTACGCGAAAGTTCCAATAGAATCCAATTGCAGATCAAGATCTAAAGAGTGACGGACGGCTGAGATTAGCCGTGTTCTTCGTGCGCTATAGTGTGCGTGAAGAGCAGCAGGCTTCTCTCTGAAATAAAGGGGAAATTTGCAGACGGACCCTTGAACAAAGGGGTAGAACATTTGTATGCAGGCCCATAATCGAGAAGAATAGCAGTTGGAAGGGCCCTGCAGTCTTAAAAAAGGGTCCCTGCGGCTTGCAAAAAGGTCCAAAAAGGAGTTTTGAAGTTTAGAAATGTAATGCATGAAGGACCTAATTGTAATCTATTTATTTCTAAGCCTAAATGATGTCCAATTGCTTTCAAATTTTTACATGTGCTTAATTGAACATTTAAGACATTGATTTTACTTCTGATTTGGCTTTTCAAACTTGTTTATGTGTTCAATTGATGCATGGATCATCATTTATTCTTTTGTTTTCAGAGTATCTCACTTTTGTGACCTAATTATGAAGTTTTAACACACATTAAAAAGTTTTAGGTCTTTTCTTTAATTCCCACACTTAACCCTTTTTATATGTTAATTTGATATTGTTTTACTTAGTGTCTAGCTTAATTTCAGCCTTTTAGCCATGATGAGTAGCCACTCATCATCTGGGCACAATACCAGACGTCGGAGAGGGTCTCCAGACGTTCAGAGTGACATTCGGACATCTGAAAACTAAGTCCAGATGGTTCAGCGGGCTTCTGGACATCTGAAGGACCGCGTAGGATCAAGGTATGACCTGAGCTATCAGTTAAGACGTCTGGAAGATGTTCCAGACGTCTGATTTTGGACAGACTTGTCATTTTTGACTTGTTTAGGGTCCGTTCGGAGTCCGTTTTCTACGTTTCAAGTTTTGTTCTTCTAAGATTTAGTTCCTCTACCTGTTTACAGTAATTGTATACTGTTCTGAATAGTTCCTTGTAATTGATCTTTGTGTTAGGACCCCGTTCCGTTGCGACTCTAGGGGTTGCGGAGGCACACGGGCTTGCCGATCATGCCTCCAGTACTCCCGATTTTTTGGGTAGAGTGGCCCTTTTAATTATTTATAAAAAATTATGCACTTGTGAAATAATTAATAGAGTCTAGGGTATTGCATGAACCCTAGGACTGAAAAACTAGATTGAATGATAGATCTTAGGGTATTGCATGAATCCTAGGACTGGAAAACTAGATTGAATGACAGATCCTAGGGTGTGGCATGAATCCTAGGATTGGAAAACTAGATTGAATGTATATACATTACAGTCTCGAAAAAGTAGAAAGGAAACGATAACTGCCTGTAATTGGTTAACAGTTGCTTGTTTATGAATGAATAATTATTGTTGAGAACATGGGTTATATGAATATAAAGTTGAAATGATGAAACCTAAATTGGCTGAGTTAAAAAGCCTGAACCCTACGGGGAATTAGGAGTAGAACTCCTGGGAAGTGAATGGAATAGAATTGGGGAAGTGAGCTGGCCCTTGAGTACGGAGTACCAAGGAGAGCGACTGTCCCCCTATTTAGTGCAGAGCGGAGCTAGCCGCCCCAGGGACCCGGGGTTAGGTCTGGCCACTTTGTACTGACTTTTGGCCCTCGTGTACGTAGTACCGAGGAGAGCTACTAGTGTAGGGAGAGCACTAGCTACCCCACGGGCCCCGGGGTTCTGCTAGCCCTCCTACACCGACTTGTTAGGCCCACTTGACAAATCAGGGTAGTCAGGCAAGGGTTTGCTGACTGTGGAGGGGCAAGACCCCTGTTTGGTTACTGTGGAGGGGCTGGACCCCTGTTACTGAGAGGGCTCTGCCTATACTGGTTCCGTGCTGTGC
This sequence comes from Thalassia testudinum, assembly GCA_037157565.1. Classification (NCBI taxonomy): domain Eukaryota; kingdom Viridiplantae; phylum Streptophyta; class Magnoliopsida; order Alismatales; family Hydrocharitaceae; genus Thalassia; species Thalassia testudinum. The sequence goes on from JAZHRO010000073.1 coordinate 137,646,691, forward strand.
TTTAGGTGCACCCATTAACGGAAACCACTGACCGCGTGCCAGGCAGGGTAGCTACCCGTGCGTTTATCGCGCGTGCCGTAGTCACCGTTACGTCTGTCAGCGACCTTGGGGTGGTTGACTGAGGGTAGGACCACCACGGGGGACTCTCCTGGCCAGGAGAGCACCACGTGTTACTTCTACTTTTCAGAAAAGACTGCAATCAAGATCGTTCCCACGAGGAACATTCAAGATCAAGAGAAAGATCTGAGAAATAATTCAATAATAAATAAATGGAAAAATAAAGGAAGAGATTAAGAGTATAACAGCTACTGTCCATCTTACTGTTTTCTTAGCTTTTGGTTGCCACTCTACTCAGCGTTTCGCTGACGTGTCACCTTTGTCACCTTTTCAGGACCAAGTGTTGAGTAGCCAGAGTCGGCGGTTGCAGAGGGTGCTGGGCCTAGCAAAGCCCAGTAGTTTTACTTGTGTAGTACCCACTATACTTTTCCTTCTGTTGTAGTGAGTATTTTCTGTTACCACTGTACTCTTTTCTTGTAAGCATCATGTTTATGTATATGTTTATTTCTTTACTGTTGTATTTTGTTACTGCTAGTTATATACATGGTGAATGTGGTTTATTTTATTGCTCTTTTGGCTACTTTCTCGTTGGACGACTGGGTCTTGGGATCAGTCGAGTTGGTCTGATTCTCGTGTCTCATAGGGATTCAGGAATCAGGTCGTAACAAGATGGTATCAGAGCAAGGTCGTCCCGAGAAGTGAATCAACTGATTGGAAAATAACCAATTCACGTGTCTGTAACTAGAGTAGCCACCACAACGTTCTTTTGACATATGTTCTTAGACTTCTCCGTTAGATATCGATTCGTATTGACGTGTTTCCTTTCTGTATTCGCATCTCCTTGCAAGAGATACCTCGACGCAGGACTAGCGAGGCGGGCCGCGGGCGCGACCGAGGACGAGGTCGGAGGGGCGGGCGTGTTGAGGTCGACGTTTTAGTAGACCAGCCACTGCTATCGGGCATTCAGGCCCAGGACCTCGCCCAGCTGATACGGGACATCGTGCGAGAGGAGCTCCACCCACCGCCACGAGCGCCTCTCCTTGGGGCTGCGGAGGGGGAGTCCTCTATGGGACCACGCGACGGACGTGGCGCCGGATGCGGGGGAGGGGATGGGCCGCCACCGCCCTTACCTTCCTCCGACACTTCTGTGCACGAGGCTTCTTTACCTAGAGGTGCACCAGCATCACCACTGCAGCGCCACTTCGAACTTTTCGGATAGTTCCGGAAGCTGATGCCCCCCTCCTTCAAGGGGGATGAGGACCCGACCGAGGCGAAGGACTGGCTTGAGCAAATCGAGAAGGTTTTTGACACCCTTTGCCCCCCAGTGGAGTGCTACGTGGCCTTTGCCACATACCAGCTAGAGAGCGCGGCACACAGGTGGTGGAGGGCGGTCAGGGGACAGGAGAGGGACGAGCCGACCTGGGACCGGTTCGTCACCCTCTTATACGAGCAGTACTTTCCCCAGTTGTGGTAGGACTAGAGGAGGCGGGAGTTCCACACTCTCCGCCAGGGGATGATGACCGTGAGCGCGTACCGTACGCATTTTCTGGAGCTGTCTCGCTTCGCAGTGACTGCAGTGGTCACTGAGGAGGAGCGCCTTTGGAGGTTCACGAGGGGCTCCGGCTTGCTTTTCGGGGGTACGTCAAACCCCTGAAGTTGCCTACGTTCTCGAGGGTGGTGGAGGCAGCTATGATATACGAAGAGACCAACCCGTTCGCGCGAGATACTGACAGCGGGCGGAAGAGGCCCTATCAGCCATTCTTCTCACAGGGTCGGCGAGAGAGGAGACACGAGGCGCCCGCAGGAGAGCAGTCACATTTTGCAGGGCCATCAGTGGCCTTTGGGGGACCTCGACAGGGACCAGTTGCTAGCATCGGACCCCCGCCTAGCCGACAGCAGGGACCCACTGAGGGCGGGGGTCGGGTTCCCCTCTGCTACCAGTGTGGCCAACCGGGCCACATCAGGAGGGACTGCCCGTCTATGGCAGGAGGTCAGCAGATGCTTCCCACGCCGAGCACTGGAAGGCGAGCAGGAGGCCGCAGGTTCCAGGCACAAGGAGGAGGACAGCAGTCACCGGGAGGGTACCGGCCAGCAGCTACCCGTCCGACACAGAGTGTGGCTGCTTCGTCCGCACCTAGGGCTGAGGGGCGTATCAACGCCCTGACACACAGGGATGCCAGAGCTTCAGGATCGGTGGTGGCAGGTATGGTTTCAGTTTCCGGCAGACTCGTTTACATGCTTTTCGATTCCGGCGCTACGCACTCGTTTGTCACCGCCAGTTTCGCGGTTAGTCTGGGGCAGGATTGTGTGTTGTTAGAGGATCCGTTCATGATCAGAGGTCCAAGTAGTCAGTTGTTTGTAGCTGAGGAAGTATACACGGGTTGCGAGGTCAGTGTTGGGGGACACAGCCTTCCCGCTGACCTGATTATGATACAGATGGAGGACTTTAGCATAATTCTGAGGGTGGACTGGCTGTCCGCTTACCACGCCTTGGTGGACTGCTTTGAGAGAAAGATCGTCTTCATACCGGAGTTGCCTTCTTTCGAGTTCCACGGTCAGCCAGTGGACGGAGGCTTCAGGTGAGTTTCTACACTTCGGGCAGCGAGACTTTGGAGCCAGGGGTGTGAGGGCTTCCTAGCTTGTGTGGTGGCAGAACCTAGCCCTATGGCAGACTTCTAGAGTATCCCGGTGGTCAGAGAGTATCCCGATGTGTTCCCAGATGAGTTTTAATGTTGATTGTGTTTACCAGTATCAAGATCACGATTAACCTATTTACATGGTGTTATATTGTGGTCATTTTTGCATGTGCACACCTATATTCTTGATTAATTATCTAGATCGAGAATTTATGTTGGAAATGAGTGCCCCAGTTAGCATGTGCACGCATTAAAATTCCTGAATAAACGAGGTATTACTCACTAGTTTAATAGGCTAATTCCTACTTATGAAGTCAACCTAACTATTTTTGTGATTAGATTTTGAGAATTAAATATTTTGAAAAGAGATTTTCTAACATGCGACTAAATACGACACTACATTTTATATTACAAATTTTATCAGAAATGAGAATCGCTATTTCACACTACACCCACACTAAGGCCATACGTCTCCTCCCTCTCTAAATTAAAGAAGGTCTTGAAAGCTCATTAGATCGAATGAATGTCATAGGCCATCTCCAGTTGCTTCAAGAGTTGCTAGATGTTTCGCTAAATATCCAAGTTCCATAAGCTGTGTAGGATAGGTACCCCTAGCATCCTGGTCTTAAAAGTAGGTAAAAAGTGTAGGGTAAGTCAAGTGCCTTACTAGGCCTCAGGTGGCTCATGCCTTATCGAAAGGAAGTATAACTATGGTTGTCAAGTAGTAATACTCAATCCTTATATCCCACCATTCACTTTCATAAGTTTATGATGTGGGACTATTTTTCAGGGTATTACAATGGGAATGATGGCGGCATGTACTTGTAGAATCTAGGGTCCTGCTAGGGAATTTGCTTTTGCTCAAGTGGATACTTTGGCCTCCCTTTCTCCTATTTCTATGCTTGTTTCTCTTGTCCTAGATCCTTGTCCCCTTGCCAACCCTCCACACCCCTGATCGTGGAAATTGTGTGATTTATAAGATGTAGCTTTTAATCGTTGCAACACATGAAATCGCAATTGCATTTAAAATTTATAATATCTAGATAATGGAGTATCTAGGGTCGTCCAAGGAGGCTAATTTGTTAGTCACAAAAAAATGATTCTCTCTCTCTCTCGCCTCTCAAATCCGCACTTTGTATTTTTGTATTTTTTATTTTGTTGTTTTTATGGTTTTCAAAATGATCAGGCACTTGAAAAGCGAGTAGAACTATGCTAAACCTATGCCTATCTGACAAGAACTAATCTACACCTCTAACCTTACCCTAGGCAAGTGTGCCTAGGGTAATTAGAGGGTAGAAGTGTGGTGCACCACAAAGATAACAAGAAAGAACACTAACTAGAAAGCACTAAATTGGAAGGCAATAGAAGTGCTTTGTATTACTAGCAAATGGAGTACATGTAGAGGAATACTTCTTACAAAAAATAGTAAACCACTAGCTAATATAAGAGATAAAGTAAAGATAAAGGAAAGAAAGGGGATCCTCTAGTAGAGCTTTGGATAGCCTTGCTTTAAGTGTTGTTGCTCCCACACTTAATAGGGTTTCTTCTTGGTTGCTTCTTCAAGTAGCCCTTCAAGTTGGGCATCAACCACCTTACCCCTCAATGCCTGGCTGTCTCCCCTTTGTGAAGAAGATCTACTACTTGGAGTGGCACAAGGGAGGGTAAGATAGAGGAAGCAAGCGCCAAGGGGGTGAGTAGGTTGTACCCTTGATCTTCTTCTCTTCTTATTCTCCTTGGCCGTAGGTTATAGGTGAGTAATGGTGGAATTAACTAAGGGAGAAGGTGATCCTAATGTGGTAGTTAGATGGGATATATATAGGAAGAGAGAGGAGGTTTGGCATGGCTTTTGGATGTAGGGTTAGGATTGGATGGTGGAGGTAGTTAGGTGATCCAAGAGGTGGATTGGCCAAGTGAATGGTTGAGAGGGGGGTAGTTAACAGGACGAACCATTCCTTGGTGGACGTCCAAGTTGTTGGTTAACCACCTTATTTTGGCACCAAATAGGGTAGGTTCTAGAAGGGGGGTTAGGTGTATGGTGGAGATGGATTGAAGGGGTATGTGTAGGGTTAAGATGGGGGGAATTTTGGAGGGAAAATGTGGCACCAAAAGGGGGGTGGTTAGGAGTGTTTTTGGCACCACTATTGGTGGATTTTGGTGGTGGTGGTGGTGGTGTGAAGGGATGTGGTTGAGGTGGGGCCAAGATGGAGTAAGAATAGGGGAGCTTAAGCGGACTATAGGTAGGCTTATTTCGTGGACCTAGTTAAGTGGAGTTTAGGGTTAGGTTTTGGTGGATAAGGAGGACTGGCTAAGCTAAGCTATCTAAGCCAGCTTAGCTAGTAGATAAGTAGTGGAGAGAGGAGGTAGAGCTAGGGTTTTAAGAGGATGAGCTTAGGAGAAGCTGCATCTGAGCTACACTAGAGCTGATGGCTACTGAAGACAGTTGCATGTGAGCTCCTTAGCTAGCTTAGCTAGCTAGTTCTTTGCTAGCTCCTAAGCCAAGCTAAGATGAGCTAGCTTCTGCTGATGTAAGCTGAGGTGAGCTGAATCCGATCTTCCCAGAGAATACCTAGCTAGCTGGAGTAGCTAGCTTAGGTCAGGTAGGTAAGCTCAACTAAGTTGAGCTGAGTTGAGTCTCCGGGAGCTGGACTTGAGCTAGCCTGAGCTGGTTGAGGACTTCTTCAACTGACTAGGCTTAGCTAGTTAATGACAGTAGCTAGTCCTAGTCAAGTAGAGCTTCCAGTGAACTATTTTGAGTTGGAGGAGCTGGAATGGAGCTAGGATCAACTATCTTGAGCTAGTTTGAGCTGTGATCCAGCTGAGTTGAGTTGAATGGAGCTGAGGTGAAGTAGCTTGAGATACCATTTAATTAAGATGAGCTGAATGGAGCTACGAATAAGTTAATCTAGCTAGAAGAAGCTGGGATCCAGTTGGGATGAGCTGGATCCAGCTGAGATCCAGTTGATGTGAGCTTGTCCTCCATCTTCTTCATTCTTGAGTGCCAAGTTTTGAGGGATCTAACTCTCTACCTCTCCCTGACACTCAAGTAAATGCATAAAAAATACAATAAAATGCAATGCATGCCTATCTTAGGTGAATGCCTAAATGCAACCTGAAAACCCATTTCCGGAGTTAAAACCCTAAGAGATAGATCTGTTTTAGGGCATAAGAATGATGATAAACTGGTGTTTATCAATCAACCCCCCTCCTCCTCCTAATCCTTTGGTTTTCCCTTCTCCCAAATGTCCCATCCATGTGCGGGTGTGCTCAATGATGCATTTGTGGTCATGAATGGGAATTAGACCATTAGGGGGAAATTGATTTGGTCGTCCAAAAGGGTCGTTTAGATGGCGGAACCAAAAGGGAGGCATTTATGGCGAGTGTAGTGGCTAAGGTAGAACAAATGTACTTGAGCCTAGTTATTATAATATAGAAAGTCATAAATAGGAGAGGCTTAACGATGATTATATAACTATCAGATTTGTAGCTCTCACCTCATTAAGATCATATTGGCATACTTACCCAAGAAAAAAAGAGCAGATCCCATTGAAGATGAGAGTGAGATACAACAAGACCATTTCCTTCCTCCTCATAAGGTCGTACGTGGATGCTACTGCTCATATGGCTCCTAGCCTGTAAGCAGTTTGTAGGGAACTTTCTATATAGAAATTAGCTAATAGAAGGTTTAACAATGCAAAATGGAGTAGTGCGGACCAACGACTGAAGCTTAAAATAATGGAACCAGGTACAAGTGAGGCGGTTAGTAGAAATTCCAATCAATGAGGTAGGTTATGGATCTTGCCATGGAAGTGAAAAAGGAATTTTCAAGTGAAGACCCTAAGGCGGTGGGCAGGGCACTGATGAGTCCATTAAAATGGACTAATATTAAGCCTAAGTATATTTAATCGTATAGTTTAAGTGTGTTAATAATGGCAATTAAGTTATAGAATATTTGTATGCCTTATAATTTGAGTTTATAACATTCTATAACTTAATTATTTTATTATTTTTGTGTGCAGGTAATAAAACTAGAAAGAACAAGGGTGGGGGGATAATTTCCCCAAACAGCCGATTCTTTTCCCCCTCCCCCGCCGGCCATTGGGGCTATCTTCTCCAACGGTGGCCGGCCAAAAACAGAAAGCGATTTGCAAATCCCTGGATTGGCGCACTGAGGGAGAGAGAGGATTTAAAAGTGAAGAGGCGGCGTGCACAAGGGGAACCCCCCCCCCCTTGCGGGGAAAAACCCCACCGCATGCACTGTGCCCATGCTCTCTCCCTCAGCCACCACAGCGCCCGCACGCCACCTGCAGGGGCTCCTCACTGCACCTGCCCTACCACGCGCCTTCACCCCACAGCGCCCGCACACCACCTCTGCAGCCGCGCCCTAGCGTACTAGCGTGCGCCCGCCAGCGCTTTCCATCTCCCTGCAACCGCGCACCGCTCATCTGCCATCCTGCACACCATCTGCCGGCCCGCACGACATCTCCAGCATCCCTCATCACCTACCACTGGCGCGTCGGCACGCCACCTACAGGCGCTCCCTCTACTTGCCCGCACGCAAACCGCGCGCCCCAGCACCCTCTCGCCCACGCATGCCTCCACGCCACCAACAGGTGCTTCCTGCCTGCGCACCAGTGGGCGCACGCGCGCCGCTCGATCAGCCGAAGCAGCAGCCGCCCTCTAGCAGACCGGCGTTCTTCATCTCCGGCCACCGCCGCCAGCCGCCTCCGGCCACCTCCGCCGCAGCCGCTGCCACCGTCAGAAAGCTCTCGACCTCGCCGTCCTCTGAAGCCCTGCATCAACCCCTGCGGATCTCTCTCTCTCTCGCGAGGAAGAGAGAGGAAAAGCTCTGTTTTTGTTTGAATTAGAAATTACATTCAATGCCATTGCAGGAAATTTCATTTTGTTATTAATATTATATTCTGGCAGAATTGCATTCACGCACTCACAGTTCTTTTTAATTACATGGTATTAATATTGGCTAGTTTAAGTATTGATTTTGGACTTGATTTAAGTACTAATTGTCTATAGTACACATCACATGAAAATTGCATTAATTCATCCTAAATTTATTGAGGATTTTTGTGAGGAAAAACAGCACTTACACCTTTAACCTTTTAGGTTATTACAAACCTACTTTCCTTCACATTTTAAGTCCAATTTGAAAAGGAATTTCGCACTATCCGAAATAACATTAAATAATTAAGTATTGATTGCATCATTGCCACCCTGTGGACACGACCTACTCTTCTGCGAGTGGTTATTTTCATTATTTTTTATTCGTCGATTTTTCCACCACTTAAATACTATAATGCTAAGCGAAAAGTCGACCTACCAAATTGGCGCCGTTGCCGGGGAGGCAACAGACGCAATAGATTTACTTTATTATTTTTAAATCTTTTGAGTTGCGAAATTATCTAATCATCTTTATTATTTTGCAAGGAATCTGACACAGCAACGAGGTGCAGCAAAGCGACTACTTTGAACGTGAATAACGCGCACGGCGGAGACGATCTTTTTGGTGGACCTTGACGCCACCTGGAGGATAACAACAGGAATACGTGGGCCTTGATCCCACGCATTTAGGCTTACGGAGAAGCCTATTTCTGATTTAGGCAGTAGGTCTTAGTTAGATTTAGTTAGATAGACATTAGAATTTAAATTACTATCTTTTGGGCCCTTGTTGGGTATTTTTGGGAATGTGTTCCCATTTATTTGGATTATAGGATTATTTGAACTATTTTAAACTGCATTTAAGTTAGTTAGTTAGATTAGGTCTGTTTGTTGTTATTATTTAAAAAAAAAAAATCAAAATGCCTGCTAGAAGCTGCATATCTATAAGACGATCATCCAGGACTGAATGAGCAGCATCTAGTTTATTTTCTATTGCATTGCATTCATTACTGCACGAAGAAAGCTGGAGTAAGGTACGTCTTGAGCATTAATTACTTGTCATGCATATGCATTAAACCTAAATCTAAGACCACTAAAGTACTTGAATCAAATTAATTCAGTGGTCACTTTAAGCAAATTGGGACTGTTAAGAGGTTGGACTTTAAAATCTGTGACTGAAAATTGTGTGCAAAAGGATCCTGTTTGCGGAATTTCAAAAAAAAAAAAATCAAAACACGATCGTATGCTTGCACACTTGAGACACTGTGCACCTCACATAAGGTCACTAGATAAATTTCTACCTCTCCTCTTTTGCACCACAAGGGAAGTTAGTCAGAAATCAACAAGCCTATCCACCAAGTTACTTCGGTTCCTCGTGTGTGGGCTCGATTCGAGACTTCCATCCCTTGCGAGTAGGTTATAGGCACCAGCGAAGGTTGGCTTAGGAAGCGTAATTTTTTGCAAAACTTGTTTGGCCACCAACTAAACATATAACTCTAAGACCTACAATCTACTAAAAATAGATCCCGTTGAATTTGCGTTTGCTTTGACATTAGAACTCTCTAGGAAGTTTTCTGCTGAATTTTGCTAAATCCTAAGAGAGTTAAAATTGTTTTGCTTAAAGAAATGGATTACTCTTACTCCTATCATTCAGATTATCAGAGTCAATACTCCCATCTTTTAATCAAGATCCCATGCTCCGAGCGTATCCATCCTTTGATGAGTACATTGATAATTCATGGGATCATTCTCATTCTTACCCTGGGAGTACTAGCTTGATAACTCCCACTTTTGAGCAGAGCCTAGGAGCGGGATTCTCCAATCCTGAAATCCCTACTTCCATGCAAACACCCAACCCTTCCACCCTTCATGATTTTCCGTATCGAGGTTGGACCGATACCCCTAGGCAACCAAAGCCTGAAATTGACTATCCTCCCCAACCTGATAATAGTAGCCTCTCCTCTTTTATGATAGAAATGCAAAAACAGCAAAAGAAAATAATGGAATCAATGGGAGAGATGTTGAGGAATAGTCAATAATTAAATAAAGAAATAAGACAACTTAGCTACACGGTTCCCAATAATCCTGATCCCTACCCATCCAATCATGATCATGAAAATAATTCTGAGGTACTTAATGACAATAGGGATCCAATTTCATGTAGCGATCATTGAGACTCTCCCAATGGGACGCAGCCACTAGAGGACAACAATCATAATGATTATCCACCAGAACTATATTGGAGTCAAAAGCAAGAGGAAATTATTGTTCCTATCACTTCCCCTCTTGATTATTTGGTGGATTCCCATTCTACTCTTAGTGAGCCTACTCCTGACCCTCCACTTAGGGAATCAACACCTATCATTCAATATCTTGAGAATTCAAATGTACCTAATGAAGGTGACCCTAAGGGAATGGAGGATGATCAATTCTGGTCTCAGGGATATGAAGAGTCTAATTCAGAGGATAAGGATGCCCCAACAGAGGAACCTGGACTAAAAATCTGGAGTGAATCACAGGAGAATTATTTATCATTTGAGGATTTAGCTCCAGACGATAGAAATAATATGATTAAATCTAGATTCCTCCTTTCTTTTGAGAGTCATCCTCCATCAAAACAGGAGTTGATATTAGAGGAGGACAAACAAAATGAGAAGTTTATGGGAGACCCTCGGGGACAAAACACGTCATTTGAGGATTTATACCCTGAGATCAATAACGAATTCAATGATATAAGCTTCCTCCAAAATATTAAGACTAATCCTCTTTTAGAAATAATTGAGGATACTCATCCAACTCCTAATGAATCACATATACACCCCGACAAATATTTCAGTGAACCAAACGAATCTGGGGATGAGCTGAATGATAATGATTCTTACATTTTGACCCTACCATTAGAAAGTTGTAATTTGGAGTCTACCCTTGATTCAAATATGACTCCGATCATTAATGCTAGGCAGGATAACTTGAAGTTGTCTACTACTAGGGAGTGTACACAATTCGAATCACTGTTGGAATTGGACCTAACACCTACTAAGCCCTCATTGGACTTAACCATTACACTCCAACACTACAAACAACCCTTATACTCCCTTACCGATCCTTGGCTCAGATCTCTGCTCATGTACTTTCTTGCTGGAGAACATATCAAGCCAGTACATCCTAGGGTAGAATGGCAAGTTTGGATTGATGCTTGTACTTTTACTCTCGCCATTCAAGGGTTTGAACTAATAATGTGTATATCTTTTAAAACCCATCCTGCTCTGGAGGATCCTTGTTATCCTCCACCTATTCCATTTCGGGAGGTCCCTTTTCATATTCCGTTTATTATCCCTAGACCTCCCAAGGTAGCTGATGAGAACCTCATCATGAGCCATAACTAGCTCATTTTGACCTAATACAAAGAATAAAAGCTCCTACATAACCTTAGAAAGGCTTGGCTCAGAGAGATTTTGAGTTTGCAAAGAAAACATAAACTGAGGGGTAAAAATGCAATTTCACCAATCCGATCTGAAAATAGGGTAACTCAGGGTCCAAACATAGGTCAAAACAACCTAATAAAAAGAAAAGTGGGATGAGATGACTCAATAAGGGCTACAGCAACTCCAAAGAATTAAATGACAGCCTGTAACCCTAAAAGCAAACCCACTTCAATTCACGTGGTTCAAGGCAAGGTAAAAATCAAATAAACCCTCTAAAATTCATAGAAAAATAATCTCTATGGTTTAGGACTTTCAATTTGGCCTTAGAAACTCATTTTGACCTACATTGAGAACCATGCCCAATTAACAACTTAATTTGGGTTTTTACATAAATTGATCGGTCAAACAAGGTTTAATCTAGAAATAAAATTCACCATCAGAATCCTTAGGTCCTAATTAGTCATGTATAAAAACTTGGGCCTAAGAAGAAACCTTCTTGACCAACTTTACACTTTGGTCCTCATATATTTACTTTTTGGCCCTCAACTTTTGAACCCTCACATTTTGGCCCCTAACTCTCCTTCGTTCTTTGCGTTTAGGTCCCTCCTGCAAAACCTGCGTAGCGCCATGATCCGGCGACCTTGCGCGGAGCATGGCGCCGCGCAGGGTGAGGGAGGGGCCCTGGCAAGTCAATGGGGGGTACCCTGCGTCGTCAGCTACTGCAGGGACACCCCCTGAGTACTGCGACCGCCTGTGCGAACGCACGGACGGTATGGGTCTCCTTCCTCCAGCGTCCTCCGGCGAGGGAGACACGTCGTCTCCCTCCGCCCTCCTCTCTGATTCCGCCCCTATAAATACCCCCGTCGCTCCGCCGTTCTTCGGAGCTCGGATCTGACGGAGACACCCCCCTAAATTCCTCCCTTCCCACTCCGACAGACGCCCCCTTGCTCCGGCGGCCTCTCCTCCTCCTCCTTGTCGCCCTGCCGCACTACCAGCAGCAGGGTTACCTTCCCTCGATCTTTCCGCGTCACGCCGCACCCAGCTGACGCCTCTCCGGCCCTCTCCTCGCCGCCACCCCTTCCTCTGGGCAATTTCTTCGCCTGCGCCAACCCCTCCTCGTCCAGCTTAGCAGGTAGAACTTCTCCTCTTCCTCCCCTCTTTCTTTTCTATACTGAAAACCCTTACTGTCGCCACCTATTTCCCACCGATCACCCTCACCTTCTCCACCTCCGGCCAAACTCTGGCGAACCACTCCCATCGCTCCAGCACCCCACACGGCTCGCCGACCTGTGCATAACCTCTGCCTCCTCACCCTGATCCTCCTCCGCCCTTCCACTACCCACCAAACGCCCTCTGCAGACCCACCAAACACACCCACTTCTTCGCTCGCAGTTTGACCTAGGGCGACCTGTTTGCTCCACCACGCCCCCTGTAGACCCTCTGACCACCTTCGCCGTGCCACGGCGAAGGTCCCCCGCCTGTCTGATTTGGCCGAGAGGCCGTTCTTCTGTGACCAGGTGACTCGCCCGCCGTCGCCATTACTGAGCAGGCAGAGCTCCTTCACCTGCAGGTGCAGGCACATCTTCGCCCAGGTTCGACTCCCAGGTTGCGCGGGGCGTCTCCGCGAAGCGTCCCAGGCTCGCAGTTGGGGCGAAGGCCTCGCGTGAAGCCACGATTGCCCGCTGCTCCCTCCGCTGTGGGCGCTCAATTGGGGTGGGACATTTAGTCCCACCTCGGAACTTTTCAGAGGCGCGCGGGCGCATAAAGGCAAAAAGTGCCTTATGCTGTTTGCCACCTGACCACGGGGTGAGGTCCCTCTCACCCGACCCGGCCTCGTCCGTGATCACGCTCCGCGGACCTGGCCCGACCCGATTAACCCGACCTGCACTCCTCGCCCACCACCGCACGCCGGTGGGCCTGGACCCAGGCACGACTCGTACCCGATTACCCGGTTGCTTTGGGAGAGCTGTCCTAAGAGCGAACTCAGAGAGAAAGAGACGCTCGGGGGAGGGGGGTAGAGTAGGTTTTGCCCTCTGACTCTGAACTCTTGAGCGTGCAGGCACAGGTGAAGAAGAAGGAAGATAAGGGAGACACTGTAGCGACAAGCGGTTTAAGTCGTCTGATTGAGAAATCAGACGACGTCCTGAAGACAGGTGAAGGCAAAGAAGAAGAAGGAGGGCGAGGCAGAGGAAAGAGAGGAACACAGAGCAGCCAAGTGAAGAAACAGAAAGCAGAAGAAGAAGAGAAGCAAGAAGAAAAGAAGAAGAAGAGCACGGGAGGAAGATCTGAGGCAAGAAAAGAAGAAACAAAGAAAATAAAAAGAAGAAAAAGACAGGATCGTCCAACCAAGAAATAGAGGAAGAACACGAAGAACAAAAGCCAAAGAGGAGAGAAGACAAAGAGGAAGAAAGAAGAGAAGAAGAAGAGCCAAACTTTCATCTCTCTCTCTCTCTTTATTTTTGTAATAGAACATGTATATCTCTAGAATACGACTTGCTCCCTGAGTTCGACCTCGGGAGAACTGTATTTTCCGAGTAACAAATATTAGCAAATGATGGCAATAACTATCTGTACTACAACGACTTAAGAAAAGCTAGTTGCTGCCACCGTTCTGGCAGTTGGCGCCGTTGCCGGGGAGCAACGGCTATTCTAGAGGTAAACATTCTTTTTTTTTAGTTCTAATAATCTCCTCTCTTTTGTGCAGCTACAGGTAATCAAGAAGACAAGCAACCGCACGACAACCACTCTGAGGACAGGTAATTTTCTATCCTCTCAACCCCTAAATTCTAAAGAGGAAGAAAAGAAAAGAACAAGCAATATAGGGCGAACCTGTCTTCTATACTTAGTAAACCATAAAAAGTTGCATGTTTTCAACCCATTATTCCTGCACACTATTAAGGGTATTTAAGGGCTAACACATTCTTGCTTGAGCCCAAATTACCCCGCAAAGAACTAACTGGACCAAATAGAGCCAACATAAGATTCAACATTAGGGTTTTAGAGACACACTACTTAAATCAAGAATGGAGAAAATCCAAAAGAAGTGTGCCTAAACCATTGATTGAAAATACCTATCCAAAGAAACCCTAAAATAAGATTGGCTCTTTAAACACTTGAACCCTAAAAGACAAGACCTAATAAGCAAAACTAGCAGGTAAAGTTGACCATTTGGGTCAACTAACCTTCAAATTAGGTCACTCTTTGCACTTAAAAGACTAAAGTTCAAGTGGAACCCTAAGCACCTTGCTCTTGAACTAAAATTGGTAGACTTAAGAGGTCAAGATCCCCATTCTGGTCTACCTGGAACCGCAGTGACAAGAGAGGTCGGGTGGGGGAAACCTTGTAACCCGTGGGGACGCTCTACCGTGTAGGGGTCTTCGCGGGACTCACCCTCTCTGGCTGCCTAGGTAATTCTCAGGTGGTCGATCTTTCTGATCAAGGGGTCCATCTGCCCCGCACCTCTATAGTCACCCAACATATTCTTGGGTGTCTTGATTGGGTCCAGCACCTTCTAAACTCATCTTTTCCAACAGTGCATGTACGGTAGGAGGTCCTTAAGACCACCCTTAAGACCTCCTTTACAAATTCACTCTCGTCAAGGCCAAGCCTCGACGCCCGTGTTTGTGCAGCAACCCCCTCACATTATTCTCTCTTCTGATTCAGAACCAAGTTCTTCTTCTTCCCCCATCATGGCTCAGCCAGTTGAGGAAGAAAACAATCTGGAGCACCAGCTCCAGCGACTCAACGACCTCTTCCAAAACTTTGTGCACCCACCGCAGCACCCCATGATGCGGGACCACTACAATCCTGCTGCGGTGGCCTTTGAGCCTCGAGTCAGAATCCCGATTGGAGGACCTGATTCTGAATTGAAGCCCAATATTATTCATGCTATACCTAAATTCCATGGGCTTAATTCTGAAGATCCCTTCCAGCACATCAAGCAACTAAAGCATCTAGCCCAAACTTTTGGGTCAGACGAACAAAATCGGGATATTCTTCTCATGAAGATGTTCTCCTTTTCTCTTATGGACAAGGCCGCCCATTGGTACCAAACTCAGACCCGGCCGATCAACAATTGGGAAGAACTTCAGTCCGAGTTCCTAAAAAAGTTCTTCCCTGTTGACGGACCAACGCCTTGCGCCATCAGATTACACACTTCACCCAACAAACAGGGGAACCTCTCCATGAGGCATGGGATCGTTTTCAGGATCTCATGAGAAAGTGCCCCCATCACGGAGTTCCTAAATGGGAACAAGTCCAATCTTTTTACCAGGGACTCCGTGAGGACATCCGTCTTTTCGTTAATGCAACCTGCGGAGGAAATATCATGGGTCAACATGAAGACACCGTGTGGGAGATTCTCGAAAACATGTGCGAGAACTCCATCAACAATGACTCCATGGGATTATTCGACAGGACGAATACCCACGCAGCGACGAATCTCAGGGGAGCACATGAGACGCAGGGCCTGTCCACATCAGTCGACTTGGAGTTAATGGCCAGTCGATTGGACAAGGTCTCGATTATCAAAAAGAAGGTGGATGAGCTGACTCAGCATCTGCAGCAAGCCACCTCTGTGCATAACCCTTTCGCACAGCCTCCTTCCACAAGGGAAACTGTGCAAAACATTCTCCATCGATCTTCTCCTAGGATGGACCCATCATCCAAATCTTTGCCCGGAGGTCCTTCCGATTCCTTCTACACCTGCCAGGGAAATTCCATTCCCTCTTTCTCTAACTCTCTGGAGGTTCCTCAGACCTGCGAGGACCTCAACGTCATCCAGAACGACCCGTTCTCCAACACCTATAATCCTAGATGGCGTAACCATCCTAACTTTCAGTGGGCGGGAAATTCCCAAACCCAAAGACCATCCTTCCAACCCCGCCCACAACCTCCTCATCCTTACCAGCCGCCTCAGCCTCGGCCCAACCCTACTTATCCATCTGGGCCAAATCAAGATCAAATGTCCCTTATCCTTCAGACCCTGGCTGACATTCAAAGAACGAATGCGGCTATCCAGAAACAACACAAGGATGAACTTACAGAAGTCCGAAACCAATTGACCCAGTTGGCAAACTCTCGCCAGCCAGGTACTCTTCCTTCCCAACCTCTGCCTAATCCTAATAACGTGCCAACCTAGCGGCGCGTTATGAACCCAAACCCGGGCCATGCCCATATGATCTATCAGGCCCCCTCTGTTCCTTCACCTGATGGGATAGAGGCCTCCACTTCTTTTGCCGGTTACCAGCAGCAAGCTATCTTACCCAATCCCAACCAAAACCAGGCAGGACTTAATTCCGTAACGACCTGTAATCGTAAGGAAACCCAAGACCCACCTCATCCGAACCACTCCAAGCCTGGTAGTGATCCCAAGCCTAGGAAAGTAATCCAGGACGTCCCCACCCCTATCCCAGACCCACAACCAGGACCTATCCTAGAAGAACCAACCAAGATCCCGTTTCCCGAGGCCTTGACCAAGGGAAAGACGACCACCAAGCCCGTGGCACCTGAGGAGGACCTGGTCAAGCTCTTTGAGCAGGTCCACATAAACATCCCCTTGATGGATGCAATCCGCCACGTACCAGCTTACGCACGATTTTTAAAGAATGTGTGTACACCCCAGCGTAAGCCGCGAACCAAGGGTGGGAGCCCAATTGTTCTGTCAGAGCAAGCCAGCTCTGTAATCCTCAGTAAACTCCCACCCAAGGCGAAAGATCCTGGTACTCCCCTGATTTCCTGCAAGATAGGTGCTACCCAATTTGATAGAGCTTTGCTAGACTTAGGTGCATCCATAAACCTGATACCCACATCCTTACTTGACCATCTAGAAGAATCTGAGCTAAAACCAACTGAGGTGACATTACAATTAGCAGATCGATCTATAAAGTCACCAAAAGGGATTCTCGAGGATGTTATCGTAAGAGCGCGGGATTTCTATTTCCCAGTGGACTTTATAGTCTTAGATATGGACGCGCCTAAAAACCCTAGGGATACACCAATCATTCTAGGGAGACCTTTCTTGGCTACTGCTAGAGCCAACATCAGCTGTGAGGAGGGCCAAATAGAGCTTAAATTTGGAGATCAAACCTTAAAAATTGATATATTTAAGGCCCAACAAGGAATTAATTGCGGTGTCATCGAACAGATTTGTGACGTTAGGATTTTGGTTGATGAGTCACACCTCCAGAATGACTCGATTATGCCTCATCAATCACAGAAAGATCTTGACCCGCAAAGAGAGGAGTCGAATCCAGACATACACAACCCAGTAACTCCTACCCTTGAACCTCACATCTACACTGAACCACCCGCTGCTGCTGATAACCCTATCCTCGAGTTAAAGCCTCTTCCTACTCACTTGAATTACATCTTTTTAGGTTCCAATCAGACCCTTCCTGTGATTATAAATTCCACCCTCAATTCCGAACAGGAATCCCGTCTGATTACTGCTCTCCAGCAACAACGCAGAGCCATCGGGTGGACTCTCGATGATTTGATTGGAATAAGCCCCTCTTATTGTACTCATCATATCTATTCAGAAGAGGGCGCACGCCCTTCTCGTGAAATGCAAAGACGTTTGAACCCTAATCTGCAGGAGGTCGTGAAAAAGGAGATCATTAAGTGGTTAGATGCCGGGATCATCTACCCGATCTCCGATAGTCGTTGGGTGAGCCCAATTCAGGTTGTGCCTAAGAAGGCAGGACTCACCACCATAACGACTGAAACCGGAGAAATCATTCCTACCAGATTAGCCAATGCGTGGAGAGTCTGTATAGATTACCGCCGACTCAATTCCTCCACAAAGAAGGACCATTTCCCACTACCCTTCATTGATCAAATTCTCGAGAAACTAGCGGGAAATAGGTTCTTCTGCTTCCTTGACGGGTACTCCGGTTACAACCAGGTGGCAATCCATCCTGAGGACCAAGAAAAGACCACATTTACCTGCCCCTTCGGAACGTATGCTTTCCGAATGATGCCTTTTGGTCTTTGCAATGCACCCGCTACTTTTCAGCGATGCATGCTTGCCATATTCTCAGATATGGTAGGTGATTTCCTGGAAGTCTTCATGGATGACTTTTCAGTCTTTGGAGAATCTTTTGATGATTGCCTCCAACACTTGGTCCAGATACTCAGGCGATGCATTGAGGTGAACTTGGTTCTTTCCTGGGAAAAGAGCCATTTCATGGTGCCTGAGGGAATTGTCCTGGGACACTCAATTTCGGAAAAAGGCATCCAGGTGGATCGAGCTAAGGTTGATCTGATTTCTCGCCTTCCCGTACCTAGCTCGATCAGGGACATCCGTTCTTTTTTAGGGCACGTTGGTTTTTACCATCGTTTCATTCCAGATTTCTCGAAAATCGCACGCCCCTTGACTTCTCTTCTCTCTAAGGATGTACCTTTTGAAATCTCCAAGGAATGCACGCTAGCCTTTGAAAACCTGCGTGACCGAGTCACCCAGGCACCTATCCTACAATCCCCTGACTGGTCTCAACCCTTTGAGATCATGTGCGATGCGTCTGACTTCGCTGTAGGAGCAGTCCTGGGGCAGAAAGCTGACGGGAAACCCGTGGTCATCTACTACGCTAGCAAGACACTTGACGAGGCTCAGCGTAACTACACGGTTATGGAGAAAGAGCTGCTAGCCGTAGTATTTGCCCTTGAAAAATTCCGATCGTATCTTCTGGGTTCCCATGTCATCATTTACTCGGATCACACGGCTGTAAGGCATCTCCTTGCCAAGAAGGACGCGAAGCCCCGACTAATCCATTAGATCTTGCTGTTGCAAGAATTCGATCTTGAGATTCGCGACAAGGCAGGAAGGCAGAATGTGGTAGCCGACCATCTGTCCCGTCTTCCTTCTGAGATCATCAACCCTTCCGGACCCATCACGGAACATTTTCCTGATGAGCACCTGCTTTTTGTTGGTACTAGACTTCCATGGTTTGCTGATATAGTAAACTACTTGGCATCTCATCAGACACCGTCTGATTGGTCGAAGGCCAAGAAAGACAAATTGCGTTCTGATTCCAAGTATTACATTTGGGAAGACCCGTACCTTTTCCGCATAGGTGCTGATCAAATTATTCGGAGATGCATCCCGGAAGAGGAAATCAGTAATATCCTATCTTTCTGCCATGACCAGGCATGCGGTGGCCATTTCTCAGGGCATAAAACCGCATCCAAAGTCCTCCAGTGTGGCTTCTACTGGCCTACACTTTTCAAAGACGCATACAATCACTGCAAGGCATGCAGTCGTTGCCAGACTTTGGGCAACATGAACCACCATGACATGATGCCTTTGCAGCCGATTCTCGTATGTGAAATCTTCGATGTTTGGGGGATTGATTTTATGGGCCCCTTTCCTGTTTCGGATGGTTTCGAGTACATTCTGCTTGCGGTGGACTACGTGTCCAAATGGATCGAAGCCATACCGACCCGAACCTGCAATCACAAGCTTGTTCTTAAGTTCATACATCAAAACATTTTCTCAAGGTTCGGGATTCCCCGTGCTATTATCTCGGATGGAGGGGCCCATTTTATAAATGCTCAGTTTAGGTCACTGATGGCCAAATTTGGGGTGTCTCATCGAATGTCTACTCCTTACCACCCCCAAACAAATGGTCTAGCTAAGCTATCAAATCGGGAGATCAAGAAAATCTTGCAAGTCACTGTTCGGCCTGACAGGAAGGACTGTCGTCCCGACTTCCGGAAGCATTGTGGGCCTATAGGACCGCCCACAAGACCCAATTGGGCATGTCTCCCTTTAGATTGGTGTATGGAAAGGCATGTCACCTTCCCGTAGAACTGGAGCATAAGGCCTATTGGGCAGTACGGAACTGTAATCTAGATCTTTCCAAGGCTGGAACCCACAGAAAACTCCAAATCAGCGAGATCGATGAATTACGCCTAGACGCGTACGAGAACTCGCGAATCTACAAGGAGCGGGTTAAAGCCTTCCACGACAAGCACATCTCGAGAAAGATCTTTCATCCTGGTCAAAAGGTCCTACTCTTTGATGCACGACTCAAACTTTTCCCGGGGAAACTGAGGTCCAAGTGGGTCGGACCGTATTTAGTCTAACAGGTTTTTGGAAATGGAGCCATTGAAATCAGTCCACTCAGCCATGATTCCGAACCTTTCATCGTGAACGGTCAGAGACTCAAACCGTTCATTGATGTAACTTCTACTGATTCGGCTGAATCATCCCTCATCCTCCATTCCCCTTGAACTTACTGCGCCCGGCCGATGGCGTAAAACTCAGCGCTTAACGGGAGGCAGCCTGTCATTTCTTGAAAATCTAAAACCTTTTTTCGGACACCATTATGCACTTAAGGTTCACCCTTTAAGACAGTCGACTCCACCTTAGATGCTTGCATCTAAGATTAGAAATCGTCCGCAGAATTCATCCTGACCCATTCACTCACAAAAATATCTGTCTTAAGGAATAAATTAAGTAAATAAAAACCCCTAAATCACAATGAGGACATTGCAAGTTTTAGGCATGGGGGGGTATAAGTGCAAACTTGTAGAAAAAAAAAGGGTTTTAAACAAAAATTCACATATGCCAAAAACACCATAAAAATTAAAAATTTTTCAAAATAAAAAGAATAAGAGGAGAAAGGAAATTTTGAGGAGAAGGAAAAGAAACAAAATGAAAAGGAGCACAAAAAGATGAAAGAAAAGAGTAATAGTCATTAGTAAGAAGCTAATGAATTAACCTTAGTCTAGACCATTTTTTTCAAGAAAAGAAATGAAAAGTGCTTTGTAAGATTAGTAAGAACACAAACCTTAGGCATTCTTGATAGACTCTTAGTACCCATCAAGATCTAGACAATCCTCAAGAGGTTGAGGAAAATGAAAAGCTTAAGTACTAGGTCCGAGGCTTAGGGAGTATTTGACCTCGCTAACTAACTTCTGGTTTACAGGACTCAGTAACCTAAGCACCCTAACCTCACACACAGCCTGGTTCAGCAAGCGTAAAAATCAAAATCACGCAGAAGCATCGAAAAAAAAATTCTGAAAAGTACACCTAGAGTAGGAGCGGCCGATCAACACAAGTTGATTTGGACGAGTTCCCAGCGCAGAGAGGCGGGAAATCCCCTCAAAGATGCGTAACAAAGTATCATCTCCTCGGTGCTTGTCTCTTAGGATATTCACATATCCTACTGGGGGCATGTAAGCACCCTGCTGGTTCAGATTCCATGGATGGCATTATCACGAAGTGTCAACTGCCAGGGTCTGAACGCGGCCACGGAACACCATGGATGGGATTATCTCGAAATCTCAATAGCCAGGGTTCTGGGGGTTGCCATGGGCGGTGCTATCTCGAAGCATCGATCGCCAGGAACCCTTGAGGATTGATGATGGGGGCAAGGAATCTGATACAGACCGTGTTGAAAAACCAATCCTAAGCTAGAATTAAAAAGAAAAAGAGAGAGAAAACTCTCCAAAAATAGAAAAATTTTCTACCTCTCTCTCTTACAAAACGCACTGCGAACTGAACCAGGGCTAAAATCATTTCAAGCACGGGTGCTTTAACTACAAAGTCCAATAAACCTTAGGTTAGTTCTTGTGGGTCTTAAAAACCTTTGCTAAGGACTGAGGCTGAGGCTAGACAGATTTGGATCTTGATTGGTACTAGAGTACCTTTTAAGCCTATGGTCAGCATTCTAACCTAATCTAGGTTTAAATGAAAAAGCACTTATCTGAAGCTATTAAAGAACTTCATGGACTAGAACAAGGGTTGAAACCTTAAGTTTTTGCTAAGGGACAAGCAAAAGCTAGGCATGGGGGTATGATGAGAACCTCATCATGAGCCATAACTAGCTCATTTTGACCTAATACAGAGAATAAAAGCTCCTACATAACCTTAGAAAGGCTTGGCTCAGAGAGATTCTGAGTTTGCAAAGAAAACATAAACTGAGGGGTAAAAATGCAATTTCACCAATCCGATCTGAAAATAGTTTAACTCAGGGTCCAAACATAGGTCAAAACAACCTAATAAAAAGAAAAGTGGGATGAGATGACTCAATAAGGGCTACAGCAACTCCAAAGAATTAAATGACAGCTTGTAACCCTAAAAACAAACCCACTTCAATTCACGTGGTTCGAGGCAAGGTAAAAATCAACTAAACCCTCTAAAATTCATAGAAAAATAATCTCTATGGTTTAGGACTTTCAATTTGGCCTTAGGAACTCATTTTGACCTACATTGAGAACCATGCCCAATTAACAACTTAATTTGGGTCTTTACGTAAATTGACCGGTCAAACAAGGTTTAATCTAAAAATAAAATTCACCATCAGAATCCTTAGGTCCTAATTAGTCATGTATAAACACTTGGGCCTAAGAAACCTTCTTGACCAACTTTACACTTTGGTCCTCATATATTTACTTTTTGGCCCTCAACTTTTGAACCCTCACATTTTGGCCACTAACTCTCCTTCGTTCTTTGCGTTTAGGTCCCTCCTGCAAAACCTGCGCAGCGCCATGCTCTGGCGACCTTGCGCGGAGCATGGCGCCACGCAGGGTGAGGGAGGGGCCCTGGCAAGTCAATGGGGGGTACCCTACGTCGTCAGCCACCGCAGGGACACCCCCTGAGTACTGCGACCGCCGATACCGCCCGCGCGAACGCACGGACGGTATGGGTCTCCTTCCTCCGGCGTCCTCCGGCGAGGGAGACACGTCGTCTCCCTCCGCCCTCCTCTCTGATTCCGCCCCTATAAATACCCCCGTCGCTCCACCGTTATTCGGAGCTCGGATCTGACGGAGACACCCCCCTAAATTCCTCCCTTCCCACTCCGACAGACGCCCCCTTGCTCCGGCGGCCTCCCCTCCTCCTCCTCGTCGCCCTGCCGCACTACCAGCAGCAGGGTTACCTTCCCTCGATCTTTCTGCGTCACGCCCACCCAGCTGACGCCTCTCCGGCCCTCTCCTCGCCGCCGCCCCTTCCTCTGGGCAATTTCTTCTCCGGCGACAGTCGATACGACTGTCTCCTGCGCCAACCCCTCCTCGTCCAGCTTAGCAGGTAGAACTTCTCCTCTTCCTCCCCTCTTTCTTTTCTATACTGAAAACCCTTACTGTCGCCACCTATTTCCCACCGATCACCCTCACCTTCTCCACCTCCGGCCAAACTCCGGCGAACCACTCCCATCGCTCCAGCACCCCACACGGCTCGCCGACCTGTGCATAACCTCCGCCTCCTCACCCTGATCCTCCTCCGCCCTTCCACTGCCCACCAAAGGCCCTCTGCAGACCCACCAAACACACCCACTTCTTCGCTCGCAGTTTGACCTAGGGCGACCTGTTTGCTCCACCACGCCCCCTGCAGACCCTCTGACCACCTTCGTCGTGCCACGGCGAAGGTCCCCTGCTTGTCTGATTTGGCTGAGAGGCCGTTCTTCTGTGACCAGGTGACTCGCCCGCCGTCGCCATTACTGAGCAGGCAGAGCTCCTTCACCTGCAGGTGCGGGCACACCTTCGCCCAGGTTCGACTCCTAGGTTGCGCGGGGCATCTCCGCGAAGCGTCCCAGGCTCGCAGTTGGGGAGAAGGCCTCACGTGAAGCCACGATTGCCCGCTGCTCCCTCCGCTGCGGGCGCTCAATTGGGGTGGGACATTTAGTCCCACCTCGGAACTTTTCAGAGGCTCGCGGGCGCATAAAGGCAAAAAGTGCCTTATGCTGTTTGCCTCCTGACCACGGGGTGAGGTCCCTCTCACCCGACCCGGCCTCGTCCGTGATCACGCTCCACGGACCTGGCCTGACCTGATTAACCCGACCTGCACTCCTCACCCACCACCGCACGCCGGTGGGCCTGGACCCGGGCACGACTCGTACCCGATTACCCGGTTGCTTTGGGAGAGCTGTCCTAAGAGCGAACTCAGAGAGAAAGGGACGCGCGGGGGAGGGGGGTAGAGTAGGTTTTGCCCTCTGACTCTGAACTCTTGAGCGTGCAGGCACAGGTGAAGAAGAAGGAAGATAAGGGAGACACTGTAGCGACAAGCGGTTTAAGTCGTCTGATTGAGAAATCAGACGACGTCCTGAAGACAGGTGAAGGCAAAGAAGAAGAAGGAAGGCGAGGCAGAGGAAAGAGAGGAACACAGAGCAGCCAAGTGAAGAAACAGAAAGCAGAAGAAGAAGAGAAGCAAGAAGAAAAGAAGAAGAAGAGCACGGGAGGAAGATCTGAGGCAAGAAAAGAAGAAACAAAGAAAATAAAAAGAAGAAAAAGATAGGATCGTCCAACCAAGAAATAGAGGAAGAACACGAAGAACAAAAGCCAAAGAGGAGAGAAGACAAAGAGGAAGAAAGAAGAGAGGAAGAAGAGCCAAACTTTCATCTCTCTCTCTCTTTATTTTTGTAATAGAACATGTATATCTCTAGAATACGACTTGCTCCCTGAGTTCGACCTCGGGAGAACTGTATTTTCCGAGTAACAAATATTAGCAAATGATGGCAATAACTATCTGTACTACAACGACTTAAGAAAAGCTAGTTGCTGCCACCATTCTGCCAGTAGCCAACGAGGTTTTTCGCTTTCATATCTTCTGGCGAGCATTTGGAATTACATTGCATCATCAGCTCACCAACATCTGTGGTTACCTATTTTCTAGGCCTGCACTGTTACGCATATTCTTAGGGCCTAACCTTTTCTGTTTGGAACTCGACTTACAGGTTCCTTTTAAGTCTGGTTGCTGACAGAAAATGCAGCGCTTGTTGGGAGGCAACCCAGCAAATTGTGTCAGGTGATATTTTTCCTTTCTCCTCCTGTTTTAATTTTACAATGGGGACATTGTAGGATTTAGGCATGGGGGAGTGCATTTGCATTTTAGGAAGTATTTCTGCATTTAGGTTAGTATAAAAAAAAAAGAGAAAAGAGCTGAATGGGTTAGTCCTTAGCAAAATACCTTTGTTATTGGAGGTTCTTCTTCTGGATTATTTCTTAAGTTTAGAATTCAGTGCATTTATTTCACATGCATGTAGATTTGGTAATGGATCCTTGAGGAAAACCAATGAGCATTTGTAGTCTACTGAACCCTTGGACAGTTCATAGAGAGTCAGGCATACTATCTTCTAGTAAATCCACCTCATATTTGTGAGAAGAAGTAGAGAGATTACTGGTGTGCTAAGTCTAATGCAAGGACTCTTAAGTTCTGGATAATTAGATGATGATACTTCAGAGTTAGGCGTAGTTTTCACTCTCTGTTTCTGGGTGCGTACTTTGAGTGAATTCCTGAGAGTCACCAAATAAGGCAGATACACAGAGATTGAGTCTTAATAAAGCTATAACTATGGTGGATGGTTATGACCGTCCTTCATAGAGTCCTCAGCTGAAGGAGGGTAATAGTGTCAAAGGTCAGAAATACGCCTGTCCTATCCATTCTTTCCCGGTGCCGAGAATAGGCACTTCCACCAAATAAGCCACACAACTTCCTCTTGACCGTCATCATCCCTAATAATGTCTCATAAATAAAAGTCTGTATCGTGTTGTGCTGATTGAAAAAGAAACAAAAACAAGAAGAAATAAAATAAAAAAAAGAGAGAGAGAAAAGAAGAAAAAGAAAAAAAAAGTTATATTACAAAAAAAAAAAAGTCGAAGTTTCTAATGTTTCTGAGGCAACAGAACACCTATTGCGTTCTACCAAATATGACCCATACCTACCTTCTAGTATTTCTGATCGCCTGAATACTGGTTGAGGACTCTAACTTAGTTATAGAGTTATTAGGACTTTAATTGAAGTGTAGATGCCATGTGAGGCCACCAAATAGTGAGTATAATTTCTAATTCTAGTGAGATTCGTGATCTCAGAAAATAAAAAAAATAAAAAGAGTGCCCAGGAACATCAGGAGAGCATAGTTATGTAGCCTCTCTCAGAGTTGACTTGTCTAATAGTCTAGAGAGCTAGAGTCTGCAGTACTAGACTATATGTAGCACCAGTAGAGTGTGTGCAACCAACTACAAATCCATTCAACTTATTATCTCCTACCTAGCCAAGCGCCGGGGTCAAATTTCAGATTATCGTCCGCTTTATCCCCGAGGGAAGTGTTGCCTATCTCGACAGAATTTTTTGCCAAGGGTGATGTATGAACTCCCAATGCGAATCGGCTCTTTCACTTGGATCCGTTACCTAGGTTATCAGCACTTCACATTTGCCTGGATTTCTAAAGTTTTGAAATAAGATCAGAAGGAGTCTTCTGATTACTTCTATTATTCATTTTTGCTAGGGACTAGCAAAACTTAGGCATGGGGGTATTTGATGAGTCCATTAATATGGACTAATATTAAGCCTAAGTATATTTAATCGTATAGTTTAAGTGTGTTAATAATGGCAATTAAGTTATAGAATATTTGTATGCCTTATAATTTGAGTTTATAACATTCTATAACTTAATTATTTTATTATTTTTGTGTGCAGGTAATAAAACCACAAAGAATAAGGGTGGGGGGATAATTTCCCCAAACAGCCGATTCTTTTCCCCCTCCCCCGCCGGCCATTGGGGCTATCTTCTCCAACGGTGGCCGACCAAAAACAGAAAGGGATTTGCAAATCCCTGGATTGGCGCACTGAGGGAGAGAGAGGATTTAAAAGTGAAGAGGCAGCGTGCACAAGGGGAACCCCCCCTGCGGGGAAAAACTCCACCGCATGCACTGTGCTCATGCTCTCTCCCTCAGCCAAGACAGCGCCCGCACACCACCTGCAGGCGCTCCTCACCGCACTTGCCCTACCGCGCGCCTTCACCCCACAGCGCCCGCACGCCACCTCTGCAGCCCCGCCCTAGCGCACCAGCATGCGCCCGCCAGCGCTTTCCATCTCCCTGCAACCGCGCACCGCTCATCTGCCATCCTGCACACCATCTGCCGGCCCGCACGACATCTCCAGCATCCCTCATCACCTACCGCTCGCGCGCCGGCACACCACCTACAGGCACTCCCTCTACCTGCCCGCACGCAAACCGCGCGCCCCAGCACCCTCTCGCCCGCTCACGCCTCCACCTTCAAATCTACAGACCGTCTCACCCGTGCCAGACTTCCTCCAGCGCGCCCCACCGCCAGCTGCAGCCAGACTTCCTCCAGCGCGCCTCCACGCCACCAGCAGGCGCTTCCTGCTTGCGCACCAGTGGGCGCACGCGCCCGCTGGATCAGCCGAAGCAGCAGCCGCCCTCCAGCAGACCGGCGTTCTTCATCGCCGGCCACCTCCGCAGCCGCTGCCACCGTCAAAAAGCTCTCGACCTCGCCGTCCTCTGAAGCCCTGCATCAACCCCCGTGGATCTCTCTCTCTCTCGCAAGGAAGAGAGAGAGGAAAAGCTCTGTTTTTGTTTGAATTAGAAATTACATTCAATGCCATTGCAGGTAATTTCATTTTTTTTATTAATATTATATTCTGGCAGAATTGCATTCACACACTCACAGTTCTTTTTAATTACATGGTATTAATATTGGCTAGTTTAAACATTGATTTTGGACTTGATTTAAGTACTAATTGTCTATAGTACACATCACATGAAAATTGCATTAATTCATCCTAAATTTCTTGAGGATTTATGTGACGGAAAACTGCACTTACACCCTTAACCTTTTAGGTTATTACAAACCTACTTTCCTTCACATTTTAAGTCCAATTTGAAAAGGAATTTCTCACTATCCGAAATAACATTAAATAATTAAGTATTGATTGCATCATTGCCTCCCTGTGGACACGACCCACTCTTCTGCGAGTGGTTATTTTCATTATTTTTTATTCGTCGATTTTTCCACCACTTAAATACTATAACGCTAAGCGAAAAGTCGACCTACCAGGCACCACATTTGAGGAGTATGGGACAAAGATAGTAGAAAGACATTGATAATTCAGAAGCTCTAATCAAGGCGTAAACTTAATTTAACAAAACTTTAAGATCCTCTGGCCCTAAAAAAATGTTGGGAAAAAGGGGGGGACTATTGTAATGAAATGAGGCTTTATGGTGTTTTTATTAATTAAGCTTTAGGTGGGAGGGGCATGTTGCAATTGTCCCACCTATCATTTGAGTACTACAAAATGAGCATACAACCTAAATCCTCTCACGAGAGCTTTATCTTCCCCCCCACTCCATCAATCTCCTCTCCTCATTCTTATCTTCCCTCCCACCTCTCCTCTATCTCCATTCAATCTCCACAAGATCCTCTTCACTAATCTTCTCCTCTAAGCTTGCAGTCGATTAGGGCCTCAAGCTGCAAATTAAAAGGAGAATGCTTTGGAAAAAGAGGAGGAGGAGGAAAGTAGGAGGAATGAGGAGGAGGTTGAAATCCCCCAAGACCAAGGTGAACTTGGAGCTCAAGAACAAAGTAGAGGTAGGGACACCTTTCATTCTCAATTATACCTTTCTTTTGGCACTTCAGAGCTCATATGTATGTTCAGAACTTAAAAGAAGCTAAACTATTGATGTATATAGGAGCTTACCTTTCATAAGTAAGCTACGAGTATGCTTGAAGGATGGTATGATGATTTTTGAAGGTTCATGTTGTGTGGGTGTAACTAAAGGGAAAGTGTGAAGATGAACGATGACAAATGAGAAATTAAGTGCATGCGTAGTAGGTTGGTTAAGGGATTAATAGTGAATAAAGATAGAATTTATGTGGGTTGAATTGTGCTAGAAAGGGGACTTGGTATGGTGTGTTCCCCCCTCTTTTACATTTCTGGATGATCAGAAATGGGCTAGGAATTATGTTGGCACACTATGTAGGGTGGTAAGAGACAGATGTACTACATGGGTGATGTGCATACATCACATTAACCTAAAATTTCTATTAATGCATGTTCTTAGTGTCACATTAGCATCATACATTGTAAATAGTGCATAACATGCATAATCATGCATTTAGATCAATTTGTATAAATTGTATAGTAATTGTCTCCTTTTTATGGTCAGGGACAGGGCAACTATTTATCAAGGCCTCGGATCGAAGATCCAATTGTCCGATCTGATCAAGGCGACGATTGGAGTTCAACTACTCCAAAATTGCCCTAATCGGACATCCGTAGCACCAGATACAGATCGAGGAACCTTAAAGAGAAAGGGCCAAGATGGTGTTAATCCGCACCTCAGACAACAAATCCAATCACACGGAAGGGTTTGGATCGACAATCCGACACCCATGGCACCATCTACATCACTCAGAAGATGGACGGCCTAGATGGCACCATGTGGCGCCATCATAGCCGCCCAACACCGGTCGCAACCCTCCTTCTTCACTCGCTCAATAAATATCAGCCATTGGATGCCCATCCAACGGCTAAGATCGCGCCACGCCACCACTCATCCAACAACCTCCTCTTCTAAGGGCGCATGCTACGTTTGATCTCGACCGTTGGATGAAGATCCAACGGTCGAGCGTGCTTGAGCCTTTATTGAAACCGCGACCATCCACTGGCTTAGCACAGTGGTTGTGCACTCATGGACGAGGCAGAGGTCGCGGGATCGATCCCCGCGATACCTCAAATCAAGGCACGGGTGTGAAGCAAGCACGCGATGAGAACCGCACGATGAAGATCCAGCAGCGGGAAGCAAGCGATAGCGCCCACTCGCGATCAGACACGCAGCGCTTACGCGTGATCGCATGCAAACGTGTGGCGTGGGCGTAGCCACTTTAAGCCGTCCGATCTCTTGATCGGACGGCTG
The DNA here is from genome assembly GCA_037157565.1 of Thalassia testudinum. Taxonomy (NCBI): domain Eukaryota; kingdom Viridiplantae; phylum Streptophyta; class Magnoliopsida; order Alismatales; family Hydrocharitaceae; genus Thalassia; species Thalassia testudinum. The sequence goes on from JAZHRO010000073.1 coordinate 137,676,355, forward strand.
TGAGCACGCAAACGTGCGCATGCATTGAAGGGCGCAGGGGCAAGGGGGTGCATGAGCGACGTGCACGTCGACCACGTTCATAACTTTAGTGATGGATAAATCCGTCACTAAAGGTCCTGAATTAATGTTTTTCAAGTTGTAATGTCCAAATGCCCCTACTCCTTGCAACTATAAAAGGAGACCCCCTCCATACGGATTTCTCATCCCTTCTCTCCTCTCCCTCTCCAAAGCTCAAGAGAAGCCTGTCCCACACCCGGGATGCTCTTGCAGAGCTAAAATCAAGTTTTCGCCCCCATTCCGGAAGTGGATCCTGCGACAACGAGGACGTGTTGCCTCGTTCCCGTTCCTCCTGCTTCAACCTACTTCTCTCTTCGTTCCTCGTCTTCCAGGCGTTGTCTCATCCGGCTCATCCTCCAAGCGATCGTCAAGGAGGATAACTTATCTCTCCCATTCTTTTTCATACTTTCTAGAGTAGAATTTTCCTGCTTTCTAGTTGTAATAATTTCTCGCTTTCTAGTGTAATCTTTTCTCATTTTTTTAGTTGTAAAAATATTTTACAACCTCAAGTGAATGTTTTCCCTCTTTGTCTCTCTCTTATTGTCTATATTTATTCCATTTCATTGTGATTATTCCGCTCTTTAAACAAAAACACAAAAAAAATATATAATTGCGAATTTTGATCGACGTAGCCTCCCTGAGTTCAACCCAGGATTTCTTTACAGATTTTTGGTATAAATTTTATTTGTTGAACCCAAGTTCTTTACTACTCGAACTACAACGACAATTTTTCAAAACCAACTCCGATAGCGTAGTCTTCTAACGTTCAACATTTTGGCGCCGTTGCCTGGGAGGCAACGATTTTCCGATCTTCTTTTCACATTTCATAAACCTTACAGTCTTCTAACTTGCTTTCTCTCATGTCTATTATTTTGCAGATACCTCTATCAGGGAATTGTCAAGCGGTAGATCGAAGTAAAGTGCAGTTGAAGACGACTGCAAGTACTCCCCATTCTTCCCCCTCAATAGATTTCATTTCATCACATTAAATTCAAATTCCAATTAACCTAGGTGTGTGCATAAATCCTATGATTAGTTTGGTTGTCTGGATTTCCACTCACACTCACATTTCACCCTCGCATATAAAAAAAAAAAGATAATTTTGTGGGGTAATGCAACATACACACAACATACACCCACATTCAAGGTACTTAACCTAATCGATTTTCTTCTACTCAACCGGATTTTGATCTGTGGAACCGGTACACACAAATCAACACATAAAAGAGTAGAAATCATTCTAGCTTAATCATTTTTGAGTGCCTAACTCAGTGGTGCAATTGTGGCCAATTGGTTGAGCTGTTTGTGCCTCACCACTCAACATAAAATCAACTCACCAAGTAGCTTCCTCTTAGGGTTTTCAATCTAGGTTCATACCAGGCACTCCACTTGATTTCTAATTTTAAAAGGAAAGCAATCTTCACCCATGCTTGAAAACCTGGTTTGCCTCAAACTTGATTGAAATCAACTTAATTCTAAACCCTAAAGGCTACTTAAGCAAGATTTGAACATTAAAATCTACTCATCAGAAATAATCTTGCTTGAAAATCCTGGTTGTGCACACACTTACACATACTCAACTGATCATTAAGGGCACAACCCATTTTAAGGACCCACCACATTCCATAAGCACTACAATTCCAAGCCTTAATAAAATCGAGTAGACGTTTACCTTAAGGACTAATTCACTCTTCGGGGCCTATTCTGAGATTGTTTACGATTAACCTGCTTGTAATGATCAATCTGATGTCTAGCTAGGGGAGTAGCGTCAAACGACTGCAGCTGAGGGGTGCACTAGGAACTGGAGGTGCAAGTCGAAGGAAGAACCTTCTCCCCAGTCCCTCCTTGTAACTGGTTGGATTGAGCAGACACAAGTAGAGTAAATTGTCTATAATCTTAAAGTGGGTTCTGGGAGTCTGTAGATCCTTAGGCTACCCCACTTAAGGACAGGCTTATTTTGTTGTGCTACAGGATTCTTATCCCTAGTCCTTCCGACCTTTTCCTAGTTTATGCTGGGAAGAAGTTCATTAAATCCCCGATTGGAAGGACCACTAGAGTATTCTAGGAGGCATAGATTGGATTTTGGCCAAATTGATCCCATGGCCAATCAACAGCCTCCTCTACCTCAAGATCCACAGGAGGTATTTCAAATGCAGCTGAAACAAATGCAAAGAATGCAGGGCACTCAGCCCTTGAAGGATTTTTATGATCCTTCAAATTACAGGGAACGTCCCGGCATCCAGATTCCTGCCGGAGACGTAGAAATCAAGCCCCAGGTGTTAAGCCTGATCAAACATTTCCATGGGCTTGGCTCTGAAGACCCATTTCAGCACTTGGAGGACTTGACCACTTTGATCCAGACCACCAAGGCGCGAAAAGTGAATAAGGAGCAAATGATTATGAGGCTCTTCCCCCACTCTCTTAGGGATAAAGCCGCTCATTGGTACAGGACTATAGGAAGACCAATTGCAACTTGGAATGAGTTGAAATCAGCCTTTCTGATGAAATTCTTCCCTGTCGGACATACCAATGCATTGAGACGGGCAATCACTACCTTTACCCAGCGGTCGGGGGAGTAGTTTCATGTGGCAGGACCTATTGCGGAGCTGTCCACACCATAAGGTGCCAAAATGGCAACTCATGCAAATTTTCTACCACGGGTTGGCTGAGCAACTCAGAAATCACGTGGACGCTTCTTGCAGAGGCAATTTCCTCAACAAAGATGCAGATAGCACGCATGATTTGTTTGAGGAAATGAGCGGGAATTTGATCAATCATGCCTCCATGGATACTTTTAACCGGTCCCAGCAGCCCAGATCGAATGTTCATGAAGTCCACAACTCTCATTTATTCGACATGGAATTGATTTGTAATAAACTTGATAAGGTGGACTTGGTTGCTAAGAGAATGGAGGATTGGATGGCTGGAAACCCAATGAACAACTCTCGATCCACTCAATCCCAGAATTCGGGATTTCATTCGTCGCGAGCTCCTTCTGGACGGGAGTTTGTGAATCAACTTGATGCAGCTCAACCTGCGAGCCAGCATTATTTGGAACCCCACGGGTTCCAAACTGGGGCCTTTGATCCCAGTTTCTCTGATCCTTCCCTTTCTTTCTCTCCATCCTCACTCTATGAGGATGTTTGTGCTGTACAGGAGAATGTTAGATCCAACCCCTACTCCAATGCTTATAATCCGAGTTGGAGAAACCACCTTAACTTCTCCTGGAAGGACCCGGGGTACTAGACCCAATTTTGACCCAGCAACTATGCTCCGCAATGACCAATGGATCAGGGTCAAGTTTATATTCAGTTGCCCCCAATCAAGTCAATCAACCAGCTTGGAACATCCGTCAACCCGTAGGACAGGCTGATTTGAATCGACAAATGGTAGAGATGCAAGGATCCATGCTCTAGCTCATGCAGCAAATGAAAACCTCGCTGGACAACTTGCAAACTGGGCTCATAGCTAATTCTCATCAACTCGAATCTCTACCATCTCAACCCTTACCCAACCTGTGAAATATCCTGAATCCGGGCAATTAAGCCCATGGGTACGGAAATCAGAGGGACCCACATGCACATGCTCAGGTGGTTGAGTAGGGTCCTTCCTCTTCTTCTTCTTCCACAAATCAACGATTCTTGGCTAATGAAGCCCCTCCAATCTTTCCTAACCCTCCCCAAGACCCGAACTTGTATGCATCCGTAAATTTTGTTACCTTGAGGAGTGGTAAACAAACTCAAGATCCACTACCACACTGTTTTGATTTACCGAATCATAAAGAACTTGAGGAGAGAAAGGAGAATTCTAGAGAAGAAATCAAGACTCAGGAATTTGATTTCAAAGATCCGACTCAGGTTCCTTTTCCTGAGGCCTTGATCAAATCAAGGAAGAAGTCTGTTGATAGTAATGAGGAACTTTTGAATATTTTCAAGAATGTCGAGATCAATATCCCGCTCCTCAATGCTATCAAGCATATACCGACTTACGTGAGATTTTTTAATGATTTATGTACACAGAAGCGTAAGTCAAGAGAATCTATTTCGAGGAAGATGGTATTCTCTGAGCAGGCTAGTTCTCTTATCCTGCACCACCTCCCTCAGAAAAAGAGAGATCCAGGTGCTCCTTTGATTTCTTGTGTCATTGGAGATTACACTTTTGGTAGAGCACTGTTGGATCTAGGTGCATCTATCAACCTAATTCTGATTTCTCTTTACGAGAAGTTCAGATTAGGTGAACTTCGGCCGACTTCAGTAACGTTGCAATTAGTGGACCATTCGGTCACAAATCCACGAGGCATTATTGAAGATGTTATTGTTAAGGTTAAGGATTTCTATTTTCTTATAGATTTCCTTGTCCTTGACATGGATATACCTGAAAATCTGAGGAACACGCCCATCATTCTGGGGCGTCCGTTCCTGGCTACCACTAAGGCCAACATTAACTGTGAAAGCGGTAGCATGGAAATCGCCTTTGGGGATCAAAGATTGAATTGGATATTTTTAAGGCGATTAATAAATTTGAGGATTGTGGATTTATTGAGGAACTTAAGGACGATAATATGAATATTGAGACTTGTATGATGGTTTCTGCATTTGAAAGTTCCTCCTCTTATGATGAATTGGACCTGCAACCCTCTATGGTAGACCCGCCATCTTCTGAAGAGGTTATTGATTTTGTTCACTCTCAACCTCTTCCTCTTGATGAGTCTTCATCAGCATCTTTCTTACTTTCAATCATCAACTTGTCCCAGCTTAAACTGAAACCATTACCTGAGAATATGAAATATCAATTTTTAGGGCCACATAAGACTCTCCCTATGATTATCAGTGCTAAATTAACAAAGAGGGCAGAGATTAAACTGATTAAGGTCCTAAAGGAACACAAGGAGGCAATTGGTTGGACCATTCATGACCTTAGGGGGATCGAGCCATCTTATTGCAATCACAGAATATTTTTGGAAGATAGATCCTACCCTTCTCGCCAGATGCAGAGGAGATTAAATCCAAATATGTGAGAAGTGGTCAAGAAGGAGATTATTAAGTGGCTCGAAGCAGGAATCATTTATCCGATTTCTGATAGTCCTTGGATAAGTCCCATGCAGATTGTTCCCGAGAAATCTGGGATTACCGTTGTGACTAATGAGAAAGAAGAATCTGTCATAAATCGTTCAACTTCCTCTTAGAGGGTTTGTATCGATTACAAGAAGCTGAACACGGCCACGAAAAAGGATCATTTCCCTCTGCCTTTCATTGATCAAATCTTAGAAAGATTAGTCGGGTAGAAGTACTTCTATTTTCTTGATGGCTACTCGGCATACAACCAAGTTCCTATCCATCCTGAGGATTAGGAAAAAACTACTTTCACCTGTCCCTACGGAACCTTGGCCTTCCGTAGGATGCCATTCGGCTTATGCAATGCACCTATAACTTTTCAAAGGTGTATGCTGGCCATATTCTCTGACATGGTAGGAGAGTTTATGGAAGTCTTCATGGATGATTTCTCTATTTTTGTCATTTGACTCTTGTTTATCTAATCTTGAAATGATTCTTAAATGATGCATCAAAACAAGATTGGTCCTTAGCTGGGAAAAGAGTCATTTCATGACATAAGAAGGCATCGTCTTGGGTCATGTAATCTCTAAACGGGGAATTGAAGTGGATAAAGCTAAGGTTGATGCTATTGCTAAACTTCCTCCTCCCACATCTGTTAAACACATTCGATCATTTCTTGGTCATGTGGAATTCCACAGGAGATTCATCAAGGACTTTTCAAAGGTTGCTCATCCACTGAGCAATCTTCTTGCCAAAGAAATGCTGTTTGATTTCAACGAATCATGCTGTAAGGCATTTGATTTTCTTAAAACGGCAGTCACTTGTGCTCCGGTGTTGCAACCATCGGTTTGGACAACCCATTTTGAGATCATGACCGACGCTTCTGATTACGCGGTCAGGGCTGTTTTGGGTCAAAAGGTTGATAGGAAGTCCTCTGTTATCTACTACGCTAGTAAAACTCTAGACGAGGCCTAGAGGAATTACACTGTTACTGAGAAGGAATTACTAGCCGTAGTATTTGCTTTGGAGAAATTCAGGACTTATCTCTTAGGGTCTTACATCATTATATATACTAACCACTCAGCCTTGAGACATCTCTTGGCCAAAAAGGATGCCAAACCCTGGCTTATTCATTGGATTCTTCTACTTCAAGAATTTGATCTTGAAATCAAGGATAAATCCAGGGTATAGAATGTGGCGGCAGATCATCTGTCGAAACTTCTGAGTGATTCTTCTCGTCCGGATATTCCGATTGTTGATACTTTTCTAGACGAAGCCATCCTTATAGTTTCAGGTGTCCAAACCCCGTGGTTTTCTGACATTGTTAATTATTTGGCCGTTATTGAAATCTCCTAGGATTGGACCAAGCAACAATGAGATAGACTCAAATCTGAGGCCAAATATTACTTCTGGGAGGACCCTGAACTGTACCGCATGGGCTCTGATCAGATTATTTGCTGATGAGTTCCGGAGAACGAATTCAATAGTATACTCGAGTTCTGCCATGCATCTGCATGTGGTGGACACTTCTCCGGGAAAAAGACGGCTGCAAAAATTTTGCAATCTAGATTCTATTGGCCGTCTTTATTCAAGATGCCCAGGAATTCTCAAGGTCGTGCTCCCAATGCTAGGCACTCGGGAGCATAACTAAGAGAGATATGATGCCCCTAAACCTAATTCTTCCTGTCGAAATCTTCGACGTTTGGGGCATCAACTTCATGGGACCTTTCCTCCCTTCATTTGGACACTAATACATTCTTGTCGCTATTGATTTCGTGTCCAAATGGATCGAGGCGATTCGCACCCGAACCAACGACCACAAGGTGGTCATCGATTTTGTCAAGAAGAACATCTTCAGCAGGTTCGGGATTCCGAGGGCCATCATTAGTGATGGTGGCACTCATTTCACTAATGCCCAGATCCGTAATTTGTGGGCTAAATACTGGATTAATCACCGAATCTCCACACCTTACCATTCCCAGACGAATGGATAGGCCGAGATCTCCAATCCGGAGATCAAGAATATTCTACAGAAAATGGTTAGGCCAGATCTCAAAGACTGGACTCAAAAGTTTGAGGACGCTCTTTAGGCCTATCGTACGGTGTATAAAATGCCCATCGGCGTGTCTTTATTTTGTCTGGTGTATGGAAAGGCGTGCCATTTACCCATAGAAATTGAACATAGGGCATTCTAAGCAATCAAGCAGTGCAATCTAGATCTGAGTTTAGCCAAGAAGACCAGGAAACTCCAACTATCTGAGTTGGAGGAGCTTAGAAATGATGCGTATGAGAATGCCAAGATCTACAAGGCTCAGACCAAAGCTCTACATGACCAATTGATTTCCCGCAAGAGCTTTGAATTGAACCAGAAGGTCTGGCTACTCAATTCTCGACTTAAGCTTTTTCCCGGCAAACTTAGGTTGAAATGGGACGACCCATTCATTATTGACCAGATATTTCCAAATGGAGCTGTTCAGATCTCTGACCCAAAGACGGGTAATTCATTCAAAGTGAACTGTCAATGTCTGAAGCCTCTTATTGACCGTACTATTCCAGAACCCGTCTTAGGCACGGTTGCTCTAGTCATGTTGTGACTTCTTTGGCTGAACTTCGCTTAGCTGATGGCATTAAACTCAGCAGTTGTACAGTTTGACTTAGAGCTTACTTGAGCTTCATATTCAGGTGATATCTTCCGTACTCTACCCTTCATTTCATGTCTCTTCTTCTCAATGACAACATTGCATCAGCTAGGCATGGGGGGTGGATTCATTTTTGAATCATTTTGTCAGCTCTGTGAAATCTTGTAAATTCTATTTCTCTTCTTATATATACATTAAAAAATAAATAAATTAGGAAGGAATACTTGGACATTAGGACTTTTCAATCTTAGGAAATATTACAATAGGATCTGAACACTGAGACCCTTCAGGTCTTTGGGCTTAATCAGCCTGGGTATCCACTAAAATGTGGATTTGTTTTTCGAGTCCTCGCCATCCTGAATTCTATTTTAATTTGATTAAATAAGTTTGGGTGATAAGTACACGACTTGTCAACCTGCCCTCTGATTTGAGGAAACTTTAAGTCTAAGTATCTATACACTATCTTGTCATTGACTCGTTGTTTAGTGGTGTTAACGAAAATTGGGTAGCTAATGAACCTTCTAGGGTGATATGGGTGGCAAGTTATCGTGGGTAACAGCCCATAGGTAGGCTGTCCAAAGCCTAGTCACTGGACCATTCTTTTGTTACTACCTTTAGGTAAATCTTAGATCAGGGAAGCCACCTACTTAAAAGGAAAAAAAAGAAAGTCAAAAAGAAAAGAAAAAGAAAAAGAAAAAGAAGAAGGAGAAAAGAAAGAAAAAAGGAAAACAAAAGAAATAAGCCACACTTCGCCGCATGAGCATGGCTGGCATGTTGTCGGTGGTAATAGCTCATCGACCGGTTGTCCAGAACCCAACTCAAGAAATGCACTAAAAATTTCCAAAACACTTAGGAAGAAGCGGAAAAGTAGAATAAGCCAGGGAGATATACACTAGACTCACCCTTGTGTTGACCCCATAAAAATAAAAGTAGGGAGAAAGCTACCGGTCGTAAAGATACACCTTTAGGCAGAACTCTCTTTTTAAGGTCACCTAGAGGCGTAGAAACCCGAAGTCCGTTATAATTGTCAATCAACGAATTTATCACATTCACAATAAGATGCTTAGAACTTAGAGTTCTCATTAAATCTTGGGTGGGTTGAGTGGCGGTAGAAAGCCACTCTTTAACCTTAAACTCAAAAATCCAAAAAAATATGAAAAGAAGAAAAAGAGAAAAAGAGATTTTTCTTTGAATAAGTCGAGGGCTTGAGGCGGTTTGCATTTTGGAAGATACTCAGGTGCTGTTGTGTCTTTGAAAGTTCAGATCCTGAGTAAAAAATTTCTTAATGTTGAAAATGACTTATGCCAAAGTAATCTAACCTAATTCCTTTATAAATAGCATGTAGTTTTTGCTAGGTACTAGCAAAAGATAGGCATGGGGGTGTGATGTGCATACATCTGATTAACCTAAAATGTCTATTAATGTATGTTCTTAGTGTCACATTAGCATCATACATTGTAAATAGTGCATAACATGCATAATCGTGCATTTAAATCAAGTTGTATAAATTGTATAGTAATTGTCTCCTTTTTATGGTCAAGGATAGGGCAACCTTTTATTAAGGCCTCGGATCTAAGATTCAATCATACGGATCTGATCATGGCAACGATTGGAGTTCAACGACTCCAAAATCGCTTTAATCTGACATCCGTAGCACCAGGTAGAGATCGAGGAACCTTAAAGAGCAAGGGCCAAGATGGTGTTAATCTGCACCTTAGACGACAAATCCAACCACACGGATGGGTTCAAATCGACGATCGCAGCCTAACAGCGCGAAAATCGGTCCAATCCGACACCCATAACACCATCTACATCACTCAGAAGATGGATGGCCTAAATGGCGCCATGTGGTGACATCATAGCCGCCCAACGCCGGCCGCAACCCTCCTTCTTCACCCTCTCGGTAAATCTTAGCCGTTGGATGCCCATTCAACAGCCGAGATCGCGCCACGCCACCGCTCATCCAATGGCCTCTTCTAAAGGCGCATGCTCGTTTGATCTTGACTATTGGATGAATATCCAACGGCTAAGCGCGTTTGAGCCTTTGTCAAAATCGTAGCCATCCACCGGATTAGTGCAGCGGTTGCGCACTCATGGGCGAGGTAGAGATCACGGGACCGATCCCCGCGATGCCTCAGGTCAAGGCGCGGGTGTGGAGCGGGTGCGTGATGAGAGCTGCGCGATGAAGATCCAGTGGCGGGAAGCGAGCGATAGCACCCATGCATGATCAGACGTGCAGCGCTTACGCATGATTGCACGCGGGCACGCGGCGTGGTGATGAAAGACTCATCATAATCTCTAATTACCCCTAATTAACTAGTCTTCCTAGTTAATCAGCTAAGGATATGAATATATAAGGGTTAATTTTAAAATAAGGGATATATAGTAAAGGACCTTAAAATAAGTTTAAAATGATATTTTAACATTCAATTAATATTATTAACAATCTAATTAATAATTGGACTCGAAATTTTATTAGCCATTCCCTTAATTAATAAGTTAAGTAACTTAAACATAATGTATACAAAAGTATATAATAACTTAAGTAACTTTACGTAATTTAATAAATTAACTTGAAAAGGTCAAAAATGTAAATTTAAGGTGTAACATAATAATTACCTTATTTATAATCATATATAAAAAGTTGAAAAAGATCTAAGTTTAAATAAACCTTTAAAACCTAGGTTTATATTTAGGTCCATACTAATCATTGCAATCGAGTCCTTAATTTTCATATAGGTCGTTAAGTTTCACTGCACATAGGTCCCTGTCGTCTTCTTCTTCTTCTTCAGCTAAGTGAACTGCTGACGATGAAGGGTGACTCCACCGCGCGATTACCGCCCTACCGACATCATTCTTCCTTTTACAAGCTCCTGGAGCTTGCACTCACCATCCCATCTTCATCCAGCGGTCTGGATTACTCTGAAATCCTAATTTTTGGTGGGAGTTAACCTCACCGTTGTCGGAGACAATGCCAGAGGTTAACCTCCCCAAGCTTCTTCTTCGCCCAGACTTCGCCACCTTCTTTGTCGCCATTCACTATAAATACCCCCTCACTTCCTCAATTTCTCTGAAGTTGGCTCCCTTCCTTCTTCTAACACTGAGTCGACCCAATAGGCTATTCGTCTGCAACTCCAGCGAACTTCCACACCATCCTTCGACTTCCTCCGTCCATCTTGATCAGCTGAGGAGCTTCGCTGAGGTTAGCCACGTCTCTGGACAAAGGCAACGACCAAGGAGATCCTCTGCTCCATCCGAACTTGCCCGCCGGAGATTCTTCTCATTCCCTCTGATTTCGTCTTCCGCCATGAGCCATCGACGGAATCCCTTTGACCCTTCATCTAGGTAATAGTAGGTAGGAGTAGGAGTAGGAGTAGGTGTAGTTTAGGTAGTTAAGTAGTTAGTTAGCTTAGCTTAATTGCAGATTACAGACTTCATCTTCTTCAATTTGGCGAGTTCCTTGAGCTCGCCAGAGTCCTGATTTTGTCTTTTAAAGTCATTGATCACCTTCCTCTAACCCTCATGATCATTTCTAATCCACTAAAACATTAATGCTATCACTGATTCGCCTAATTCACCTTCACCTTCAACAGTTACTGTCACTATCCATGGCGGCAGTAACTGAGCTTAGATTCACCTCCATAGGGTCCTCCACCACCTATTCACAATCTAAGGATCCTAATTATCACTTCAATTTGAATAATTACCACCTATAACCTAAACACCTAAATCTAATTAAGCTCCTAAGCTAGTTGTCAATGGCGGCTCAGGAGTATTTGAAATCTTAAATTAGTTATATATTTATGATCGCAAATTACTTTTGACTTGCCTTAACCACTCAATTGAGTGGGAAAACAAGTCCCAAGATTCAACTAACTCAAATTCTTCAAAAATGGAATTCACTGATAAATCTAAATCTTAATGATCAATTGAGGAATTTAATGTGATTCTGATGTTCCTTGCAACCTCAGAATCCTTTTTAAATTAAAAATGGCACGATTCACCATTCTGAACACACTTTTCACCTTTTACTGGACTCACCAGAGCTCCGACGAGCTACGGCAAATCAAATCTGTTCTTCAGCTTGTTAAACTTAGCGTGATTTTCCAGATCAATGATTTGAGGTTTACTGATCATGTTGAGATATTTAAATTGTGATTTTTATGTCTGGAGCTTGAGATAGGATTTCATCTTCTCCAACTCCAGCGGAGTTGGAGAAGTCTGTACAGAAGCTTAAGAGCCACATTTAAGAAGTTTGGAAGCTTCAGTGCTGTGCACTGAACTCATTCCTAGCTTCAGATTAGAGTAACAACCTCAGATTTGTTCTGACAAACAAACCACTTCAGAAGCTCAGGCGATGAGCCTGAAACCCTAGAATTCAAGGTCCAAACATCTGTTTAGAGGTCTGAACAAGTTTCTGAGGTTATAAGAATCTTAATCTAAGCTTTAATTTCTTGTTAAAAGGCTTAGATCAGAAAGTCAATTTTCAAGCCTAACAGTCAAACCTGGGAAGAACATTTTGATTCTAAGCTCAAACTGAGAAATTGAGTTTAAATGGATTCTGAGATTCTGTTGGATAATTTTAGAATGATTTAACTAAGGTCAGACTTGTATTTTGGTTGAAATTCATGCCCTGCCAGTTTGGGTTGTTTTTGAACCCAAACTGATGGCAGTGGACTTTTGATGAGATTTGATCTCAAATCCTACCTAGATTAGTCTGTTTTAATCTTTAGAATTTGTTGAAATCAATAAGAAATGTTCTTAGCTGTCTGTTGCATCTATTTAAGTTTGAAATCCATTCTCTGAGGCTTTCAGAGAAGCTTTGAGCTTTTGTGCACTTCCTGAAGCTTCAAGAGCTTGGAAATCCACACAAGCAGATGCGGAATCCCTTGCAGAACCTATTCTGGCACTTAGCTAAGTTGGAAAAGCTATCATGTAAATTCTGTAACATTAATTTCACTTTCCGGGCATATTAAACCTGTAGGAACCCCCTGGATTTGCTCTTTAAATCGAAGAGGAAAGCATTCCCTTAACCTAAAATTGATTGCACAATCATGTAGAGCCACCTTAGAGCTTTCCATCAAACTTTATTTCTCTTGATTTGGAGCTCTGAGTAGGGAGAATTCATCGCTTGAAGTTGGGTCTGGAGGGGGAGAACTTAGTCCCACATTGAAAGTCCTCGAGCACCCGCCTTAGTGTAAAAGCTATTTGTTGCATAGCCTCTTCAGTCGTTAATGCTCGGCACGAAAAGAAAACCAAAACATCTGAGCATTGTGTGTGTGTGTGTGTGGGCGAGTGCACCTGCGGGTGTGCGTCCGAGTGGGCGTGTATGTGCGATTGGCCCTGGGAGGGCGAGGCCTTCAAGGCGTTGAGTCGGTTCGGCTCGAGAGAGGGTCTGTTTGGCTCAAGAGAAAAAAAAATCGAAAATAAACCCTAATGAAATTAGGCGAGGACCGAGTAGGGTTTGGTCCCACCCTGATCTTAGGGTGCTGTGTATCCTCGAAAGGACCTTGCCACAAATTTAAAACAAATTTTTGGTTAAAAAGCGAATTAACCTGGTTCAGCTAGAAAAGAAAAGAAAGAAGAAAGGGAACAAAAGAACTCGCAAAGGGTAAGGGCAGAAAGCTAAGGAAGCTAAAGGAAAAGAGAAGAGAATAGGCAGATGCTAAAGGAAGCTAAGAATAAGGGAGAAGAAGAAGGGCAGGAGCAGAAGAGAAAGTAGAAGTGAAGAAAGAAAGAGATCAAGAGAAAAAGAGAATAAGAGGAAAACAGAAAGAGAAAGAGAAAAATAAAGGATTAAGAAATAAAAGAAAAAGAAGGTAAAGAGAAGAAGAGAAAGAAGAGAGGCTGAAGAATAAGGAAAAGAAGTTAATTTTTCTTGTTATACTTTAATTTCTTTTTGCTCCTAATTGTTGTATTAAGGCATAAACTCTTCTTTGCCTTAAATCATTTGAAATAAATAGAGAATTTACATGTTCTTAAATGTTGAAAATGAGAGTTTATATGGGCTTTTGCATGTTATTTCATTTAAATCAATTTTTGGCAAAATTCATGCTTCCATTATTAACTTAGATATACCTCCTATACTTATAAAGAAAAATAAAAGATAACTAGTAAACTTAGAATGAATTATACCTCCTAGCGAACGACCTGGACTCAACTAGTAAAAATTTTCTAAAATGTTAGGTTAATTTGACCCTATACTACTATTCGACATAACTTCGAGTTAACCTAAGTGACTTTTCTCTACTCATAATTAAGTAAAATTAACTTAATTAACTGAGTTGAGGTAAGAAACAACCACGTGGGCGTAGCCACTTTAAGCCATCTGATCTCTTAATCGAACGGCTATGAGCGCGCGAACGTGCGCATGCGTTGCAGGGCGCGGAGGCGAGGGGGCACACGAGCGACGCGCAAGTTAGCCACGTTCACACCTTTAGTGATGGATAAATCCGTCACTAAAGGTCCTGAATTAATGTTTTTCAAGTTGTAATGTCCAAAATGGCCCCACTCATAGCAACTATAAAAGGAGACTCCCTCCATACGAATTTCTCATCCCTTCCTTCTCTTTTCTTCCTCTCCAAAGCTCAAGAAAAGCTTGTCTCACACCCAGGATGCTCCTCAAGAGCTAAAACCACGTTTTCGCCCCCATTCCGGAAGCGGATCCCACGACGACGACGATGTGCTGCCTCATTCCCGTTCCTCCTGCTTCGACCTCCTTCTTCCCACTCCGTTCCTCGTCTTCCAGGTGTTGTCTCGTCCGGCTTGTCCTCCAAGCAATCGTCGAGGCAATAACTTCTCTCTCTCATTCTTTTTCCTGCTTTATAGAGTTGAATTTTTCTGCTTTCTAGTTGTAATAATTTCTTGCTTTTTAGTATAATCTTTTCTCTCTTTCTTAGTTGTAAAAATATTTTTACAACATCAAGTGAATGTTTTCCCTCTCTCTCTTATTGTCTATATTTATTCCATTTCATTATGATTATTTCGCACTTTAAAAAAATATAAAAAAAATATAATTGCGAATTTTGATCGACGTAGCCTCCCTTAGTTCGACCCAAGATTTCTTTACAAATTTCCGGTATAAATTTTATTTGTTGAACCCAAGTTCTTTGCTACTCGAACTACAACGATAGGTTTTCAAAACCAACTCCGATAACGTAGTCCTCCGACATTCAATAATAGGACATCTGATCAATGGATTAGACATCTAATTGGCTCTCCTTAGATGTCTGATGACTAAGTGAGATGTTAAATGTTGGTCAATGGATCTTCTAGAAGTGAATAGACCTTCAAGGGGACATATGACCAACTTAATGGACACTTAGAGAGGAATCTAGATGTCCAATGAGGATGCTAGATGTCTGATCAAGGGTCTGGATGCCTTATTTAGTGTTCTTAGATGTTTGAATATGACACCAAACATTTGATCAGGGGAGAAAATCCATGTTTGGATTTTTTCTTTAGTTCTTTGGCTTCCCTAACTAACACGGAATTTGGCTACGCTATGGAGTCTAACCACAAGGGGGATTAATATGAAATGACTCAAGAAGATTCTTAAATGGTAAAATACTAATCTGAAGGAATAAAAATGGGCTATGAGAGACTTGTGAACTCATGAAAGAATTAGAGCCTAAGTAGCTCGGTGCTGGGTGCCCAATAAGCCATGTACGATGTAGGGTTGCACCTTAAGAAGAGAAAGGGGCATCCCAAGGGGGCATTCAGTAATGCTCTAAGTGGGGTTACCTTTGGCAACTGGTAGTCTAATAAGAGATGCCTGGCAATCTTATGGGGATTTCACTGGATAAGGGTGTGGTGTATACCTTGCGAGCTAACGTGGTTGATAATCTCAAGTAGTTTGTGATGCGATCAAAGGTGGTATGGGCTATCAAAGGCCAAGGTAGCTCATCCTTCGACTCGCAAATAATGGATCCACCAACGAAATGCCTCAAGGCAATAGGAAGGATTGATTGATAAAGGAAGTACCACTTCCTTGGACCCCTTTAATGTCCACAAATTATGGGTGGCATATGCTTCAATCGCCTTGAGTTAGTAGATAGGGTGTTGTAGAGAATCAACAATATCAAGGAAAATGGGAAACCAAATGGAAATTATACCACCATTTTCTTTTGAAAAATCTACAGTAGAATGCCATATAGAGCTAGTTAGCTCACCTTATCTTTTTGTTACCTATGTCAAAGCAGGATGCTAGGCATACAAATGTTGCATGGGTTCAGGATCCAGGAACCATAATCTTATATCCAAAACCTCAAGGACCGCCTAGAGGTGACTGTAGTTCTGGTACTAGTGCTTAATGATCAACGAAGTTGTTGTAATGAAGCTATGCAGTTCGTTACTAGACGTTTATAAACAACATTTTTTGAAGGCTGGTGATTTACTTATGTCTTAGGCCTTCTTGTCCATGTTCGTTGATAGACGTTTATAAATAACTTTTTATGAAGGCTAGTGATTTACTTATGTCTTTGGCCTTCTTGTCCATGTGATAATGAACCTTAGTTGTAAAGATAAGATTGCAACTATTACATTTTGAAGCTTGTAAACCTTAACCCCTCTCCTTTTACTCTAGTAAGATTGCAACCCACATTTCTTGCTTCTACTATGATTGTTCGTGATTGGTTGGGTGTATGTGGTCACTTGTGGTATGTATGTGGATTTGTGTGAATTCCTCTAGTTAGAGGTCATGAATTATGCAATTACAATTCAAGGTAATCGTTACTTTGGATTTATAGGTCATATGAATCGGGTAAAGAACCACTACCCAGTTGTTAACCTTACTCACTCCTTAAACGAGGGTTAACGAGGTGGGATGTCACACTGGTCATATTTCACCCTACTTGATAGAGGAAAAATCCCTAAGTATTGTGTAAATAATATCCAAGGCTTAGAAAGGTTCGGCCTTTTGGATAGCAGGCTGCTACAAAGTTTGAGCTAAAGAAGGGAGATAAGATCTTAGGGTATTACCCCCTTAAAAGGGGGAGAGCTACCCATCCAAACCCATCCTAACCTCATGTTGCAATTATGGGGAAACCTTGTCGAAAAATTCCTTTCTATTGCTCGAGGGTTGAGTTAGAACTCCCCCATTTGTTCTGGTCTAGCAAAACAAGCAAGCCAAGATTCATGTCGTTACAATTGTGTTGATGTCGGAAACATGAAGATATTCATGATTCGTGAAGTTGTTAGGCCTTCTCAACAAAAAGGCCATCATCAACCTATCAGAAAGAAATTGATTGTACTTGTCTGGACTTATGGTAGGAGGTGCAACACTTTGGGTGCTTGTCATCCTCTTGCAGATATATCCCCAGACACCCATCATGATCAAAACAAGGAGAATTACTTCTTTCCATGTGGTTCTGAGTAAGATTAATGCCTTCTCCAATTCTTCTTCGATTTCTTGAGCATAGATTGAACTCGATCGAAGTTTAATTAATCAATTTCGATTTTCACGCTTCCACAATGCGCAACGTCCCCACACGCTAAAGGCTATTACAAGAGGGAGAAGAGCTATGTATCTCACATCTCCAAACTTTCTTCATACTTCATCCTTAAATTGCATCGACTCCATCCAAATCTGGACGTATCATCCACAATAGATGACTTGTAATTCAATATAAGCTTAGGCCCTGGCTATACATGACCAAAAATCGAAACTATGATCTAGGTCTAAGTCGTAAACCTAAGAAATTCACACACGAAGAAAGAATAATGAGATGGACTGGTTGGTGATAGAGCACTCCATCCACATCCAACATTTTCGGGAATCAAGCTCCACAATCCTCTATTTACTTTCTACGGAAAAAAAAAAAAAAACACAAACACAAATACAAACCCACTCAACAAATAATGGAAAATATTTGGCACACCCAGGAACTCACCAAATGTTTCACCTCATTTGCATCCCAACCCTCGGAATGATATAGAAATCTAAAAGACTATGCAATGAGAAACCGACAGAATTGATCCCTGATTCACATTAGGAATCTCGACCGTAGGAAGCACGAAATCATGCATGGTCCCCAAACAAAACAAAAAGACCACTAAAAAGAAAATAAAAAAAAAGACAGCCCATCTCCACTGAGTGAGGATAGCCATCGAACAACCCCTCCTCTTGCTACAAGGCTGGCTAGCCAAGCATCGCCGATCGCTCCAACCGCCACATCGTGAAAGAAACTCGTTGTGACTACCACGATCGTCGAAATTGCCAAGACCACTGCAAACCATGTGACCTCAACACGCACCGCGATCATCACGACCGCAGCATTCGACCATGCGATTGCAGCATGCCCGTCAACCACCACACCCGCCATGTCCGCAAACTTGACCAACCACCAAGCACCACGGAAGACCATGCATGTTGAACAGGAGTCTTGATCTACAAACACTACAATAAAAATCGTCAAAGGCAACAAATATTTTATGAAGACGACGACAAATAAATCATCGTTATATGTCTTGCTAACGAATAATTTATTCATTGTCACATTCGTTGCTATACGATCCGTTATTAAATCTACAATGAATAATATAGTCGTTGGTAAATTCAAACAACGACTAAAATCGTTAATACTTTAAATTTAGCAACGAATATTTTCTGTCTTTACTTTCTTTGAACAACAATTTTTTTTGTTGCCTTGTAAATAACATGCCAAATATTAATTCATCGCAATGTAGGAAGAATACCAAATTTTATTAATCATCATTTAAAATACTCATAATATATCATACTTATAATTTATATTGATTACCTATAAAATAAAAGTTTATTTATAATATCCATTAAAACATTCCTCACAAATTTTATAGAAAATACACCTGAAAGATTGTGGAGAGGTTTCATGTATACAAACAAGTCAAACAGAAAGCTACCTATCTTCATAAACCTTTTGAGAATTTAAGTACCTAAAATAAAACTTGGCTAAACTTCTATAGAAATGCACAAAAAGTAGTGTCTAAAACATGAAGGTAACTGTAGATTAAACAAAACATAAATTATATCACAATTACACTCAACACGTAGATGTCTGACCGCAACCTATCCAGAAAAGATCCTTGCAACCTATCCATGAATAATCCTTGCAACCTGTTCACGCTTAGTCCTTGTAGTATCTTGCCATTGGTCTAACGATTGCATGTGTGGAAGCTTTAACAAAAAAAAAACAAAGAAATACCATCAACAAGAAAGATATGAAACTTAATACTTTTAAGGTTCTATTACATGATTTAGAAACAAAAAGTAAAAACAAAAATTTTCAAGCCAAGAAAAGTAATCATCGTCAATTTCACAGGTTGGTTGTAACTAGTTGGCTACTTCCCGGACGGTAACTTTACCACAAAAAAAGCATCAAATAGGAGTAGATTATATGTATGCCAAATTTACATGTGTTAAGAGAGATAACACATATAATTAACCAACTAGAAGCAAGTTAAGAGATGTAGATCACATGTGTATAGGAGGTTACTTACATGTCCAATAAGATTCCCCTTTTCTCCGAAAACACTGTGATTAGTTGCTTGTGGAATATGATTATTACATGCTATTTTTTCCCCTCTGAGTACGAAAAGAATCCTCAACCTCAAGCATAATCCCTTCTGCCTTTTCAAAAAGGGAAATCATTGCAGCTGGTAATCGTGCACACACCATAAAAAAGCAACCAGTGAGAAGAGGGTGGAGGGGGGTCCCTAACTTTTTTCTGAAACTCCCACATCCAAAACTCTCCCAAAAATCCCCAAAGGACGATAGATCTACCCATAAAGGTCAACGAAACTAAAGGTTGTGTATATAAAAGTAAAATTATATAATCCCTTACAGCTACAGTAGCCATGCAATGCATAACTGGAGTGATCAGCACAAAAGGTTGCCCAGGCTGTTGCTTAGACAGACAGGTACTAACATCATTTTCAAAGATGGATTCAGTAAGTTATTTTCTTTTGAAAGTATGCAGCATGATTGCCTATAGATTATATGATCAAAAGTATAAAATGACAATCAGTTCCTATTCCTGTCTCCCTCTTATATTTACACTTATACAGCTACATCAAACATTGTATAAAAGAAAAGTCAAACAAACATGTTTGAGTTTGACTGCGGTATCGCACCTCAAGCCCATAATACCGAACCTATTTTCGTGCCTGCACATTATCTAGGACTAATATCTTCCTTGGAACCTTGCCTTTCATCGACAACAACGATAAGACTTTTCCCACGTTAAGTGAGATTGATTATATAGATTTTTGCCTCCATTCAAATCTATTCTACACCACTTTACATCTCAAAAACCTTTTCAAAAAAAAAGATTATATCTCTAAAAATTCAGCACGAAAAAAGAAAAGCATTTTAAACTGTTATGAGCTTCTTACAAATTGCTAATCCTGTCATTGACTGGCTCTCAACGAGGTTGAAAAACATCTATTTAGTTGAGTAGTGACATGAATGATCAAATTGCAAACATGAATGAATTCTCTGGATTCCGCAGATGTTTTGAAACTTCATCGCACTCCAAAATAAAAAATCCCTAAATTCCCCAATACAACCCATAATGACAACAATAGTAGAATAATTTATGAAGTAAAAAAGACTTTACGCATATTGAATAATGAAGGTATAAATTCCATGGATGTTTTTATTTTCAGTTTCCATATTGTCATTTACTTTCTACGCAGTTCTCATATTGATATTAACCACCTTGAAGTATAGCTGAATGATCACTTTGGATCAGTTAAGCAAACCCTACCTTACCAATTGATAAAGCACAAAAGCCAAGCAATTCACTTCAACTTACGTATTGTTGGTGCAAGGGCACCACGATCATTAATTTTAATGATAACAAAATACATGTTATTTAATATTTGTAATTTGAATTTATAAGTTTTAGAATAATTGTAAATTGATACAAGGAGCTCAAACTCGCGTCCATGGTGAATTGGAGGAGCGAGAGCTTAAAGGAGCATGGAGATAAAGAATATGATAGAAGTTCATTCTATTCTTGTATTTTGTCTTTGTAGTTATCTTTTTGTTCTTTGCTTTTAATTTTCTTAGATCATTTCTTGAAAAACCTCAAAGTAACAAAACAGTAGTCCTAAGGACACTTATTCAACCCTAGGATACTTAGACTTCTCATAAAGAACTTACAAAACCAAAATATGTTTCAGATAGCCTAATTAGATGTCCAATCTGGATATCAGATGTCTGATCTTAGATTTTAAGACGTCTGACTATTTGATTAGACGTTCAAACACTTAGGCTGGACTTAGTGTTTTCTATCTGTTAATTTCATATGACCAGCCCTTAGTCTAGACGTCTTAAAAGACGTCTGAGGATCTTACAAGACGTCAAACTAGAGGATCGTTGGCTTATCTTAGATAATTAACTCTTAATCTTATTTACATCTTCTTTCAGACATCCTTAGAGTATCCCAAACGTCTAATAAATAGACATTAGGCTAAGATTTGACCCTAGTTACTTCTTATCAAACCTTATAGTCATTTGAGCCTCGGGAAATCCATCCCTACAATGATTTGTATTTCCAGACGTCCAGACCTATTCTAGACGTCTGACCTGTCATCTGACCAACTTAGCCTAGAACCCTGTTTAGGTCTTGGCAAAACAGGAAGGAAACCCGTTTAGATTTAGACGTCTGATTAATTTCCCAGATGTCTTAAAACACTTCTTTAGACATCCGTCTTAATCTAACCAAATCCAAATGTTCTACCTTTCTAGATAAAATGACCAATCCATAGATCAAACGATGGCCTAAACGTCTGACCTTATAAACAAACATCTGATAACCCAGTCAAAATCATTAATAGCCATAATTTCGACCTGATTTACCTTGGGATTATTCCCAATGGCTATAGAAGCCTTCCAACGGTTAGAAAAGGCTTTTAAACCCTTCTTAGAGCCTTTATAAATAAAGGAGGACCCTTCCTTTGCAACATACACCAAGCAATACTACTTTCTATCACATTTGTATCCAAGTGTAGAAGAAAATCCTTTAGAAGAAGTTCTTGCTCTCCAAAGCCTTAGTCTACATCTTGAGAGCATCTTCCCAATTTTGCACCCACTCTCCTACCTACGAATACGAGAGCACCACTATGCCTAGCGTGGATCATGTACTCCACGTCAATAGCCGACACACTTCCATCAAAGGGAAGTTTCTAATGCCTATAGTATCTAGACTTAAATGCTTTGTGGCTCTATAGGATTTTATATTATTGCCTTTGGTTAGGTATTCGCCTTGCAAATTCCCATCTCCCTCGCGAGATAAAATACTCCTCATGAAGAGGAGGGGTTTTGAGGTTACACTACCCTCAAGTTCAAACTAGCGTGGTTATAAGAGGTTGAGTCACCTTTGTTTTAAGTGACTCGGTTAGTGGATTTGATTGACTAGATCGATCGGAAAATCCTAAGTCGAGAAGCTTAGGTGGTGGCTTTTACTAGGATTTGGGTTTCCACCTAAAATTTCTTGTTTACTTATGTGCTTGATTGATTGTGTGAGATTGTTTGTTATTCTTCCACTTTATTTTGTTTAGCACGCAAATCTCACCCCCTCCATTAGAACTGACACGCATCTTCCAAAACATTCCCTGAAATAGACGCACTACACTCCCATCACATACAGAAAGTGTCTATCCCATTCCTTCACAGGCATTTTCAGGAACACCTCACGTGCACGCACGAATCAGCCCTTCCCTTCCCCTCCATCATCCCGGTCTCCAACTCCTCCATCTTCATAGCCTCCTCCCATGTTGCAAATCCTCTCCCACACGTCAAGCGACACGGGGAGCACCGAGAGCCTCGACTGCCTAATGAGTGTGAAGCCCTTTACCCTCTCCCCCTCTGCCTCGATCTCCCTCAGTCCCATTTCCCTCCTCATCTTCCCCACCTCATGAACATCCACCACCCCTCCTCCTTCCTCCTCCTCCTCGTACCATGGCCACGTGACCTTGACCAACAGTCTAAACGATCGATTCCTCTATCAGCACTAACCAACAGTCCAAAGAATAGGAGAAAGTGAGAATCCAATTACCTTCCTTGGAGCTGCGGCCCTCTCCGCCCCCTTCCTCTTCCTCTTCCCTCTCATCTCATGATTGCTCTCCTCTTCCTCTGGATTGCCCGTGCCGCCACGTGTCTCATAGAAATTGAGCTTCTTCTGGACACACCTCCCAAATCGCCTTGGCACCAGAGCCCTAGCAGTGTTGGCAGGGGGATCGGCAATCACCACGGTCACCACCTCTGCTCCTGCCTCATCCTTCCTACTTGATCCATCCATGGGAACGGAGGAGAGGCAGCAACTAGGGTTTTGGAGCAGAGCTTGTGGGGACATGGTGATAATTTGGGAGGGGGGTCAAGGAATGGGCGAGGAGCAGAGGCTGGTTTATATATAAATATTTTAACAGGTTAACATCCAATAAAGATAATCGTTGTTAAATTTAAGTTAGATGGCAATGAATAATTAAATTCATTGTTATCTCTAAATATGATGACGAATATTGTAGTCGTCATTATTTATTCATCATATTTTGAGGGAGACATCCCAAAGGGAGAGGTGTTTCCGACAAGGGGGCTCCGATCAGCCTCAAGTGGTCGATCGAAGCCGATTGTAGCTGCAGAGGAGTTTCGCAGGAGAAGGGAAAAGGAGGTCACAGGAGAAGGGGAAAGGGTTTAATGGCGATTGTCTTAATACTACAAAAAAAAGATGTGATGTAATAGGACCAAACAATACCCACAACTCATTGGTCAGATCTTAATTAGAACTAAGTCTGAAGTGTGATTAAAACCCACTTGAATTGCTTCATACCTTGAAGCTTATGTTCTCCAAACTTCTCTCTCTTACTTGTTCCTATCGTATATGCATGGTTGCATGCTTGTGATAGGACTTGGTAGAGGAGGATTATAACTATAGAGAGCTCTTTGTCATACTCGACTATTGAGAAGTTGCTTAATAAGAGAATCAAAGAGAAGACTCTCGTCGAGTCTCTAGAAGTTGTTGGAAACAACGGCATAGGTATTAAAGGTGCGAACGAGCAACCCTTAATCAAACACCAAGATTTAAGCAAGGCATTCTCTTCAAACCCAACTCCTAATAAAAATGCATACCTGATCTATGTAAAAGAAAGAAGACACATGGAACTCCATTAAAGAAAAGGATGTGCAGAGAAGGGACAATATAAGAGCAATAGTTGACGAACAATTAGGGATGAAGCCCCACACACAAGCACACATGTGGAATACTCAGGATCAGAGTTCTGGTGGGATCCAATTTATTAGTGTTGATATGATCCCACCCTTTTCTTTTCTCACTTTCCTTTTCTTTTTCTATAAGAACAAAAATGAGTTTTCGATCATGAGAAATTCTCCACAAAAACTCAAATGCCCGCCAATGATTTTTCCACAAACTAAATGTGAATTTTTAAAGTTCAGCATATAAATCCGATTGGCATGGGACTCCAACCATCATATTTGAAATTACATGTAGAATCCAACTTTTATATGTCTAAAATAATTTTCAGGGTCATTATATCATAACAATTTTAAAAGAGTCTCGTCCTCGAAACTAAAAGTAACATAACAAAAGAAAAATTAACTAAGATTGGAAGAGCAAATCTAAGACAAACATCAAATATTTTCCACCTTGGAGTCTCTCAAGGAACAACATTTTGTGATCCTACCCTTTATTGGGCTCTACAATACTTATATCTATCATTCTCTGTCAACAAAGCATGTCAGCTTGTGAGCAATATGACATAAGATCATTTTGAACATGTTAAAAGAATGTAAGTTCTCGAATAAATGCTCTTGAAGTGTTGAGATTTCCTTTTTTTTTGTTGTATTTCATTTTATAGAATATAAAATGCCTCAAATATCTCTTCAAAATTCATTAGATACATCCTAGAACCTACCCAACATTTTTCATCACAAATATCAAAATTTTATTCCCACATGTCTACTTTTTCTGGACAGAGTCTATTAGCATCAAAATCAACCCTAACTCATCTCTTTCTCACTACACTTAACATTTCTCTTCATATAAAAATCTTCAAAATTTTAAGATATTTATCTTTCAATTCCCACATTCACAAGATTTTTAAAGATTAGGTATTTAATGACAATTTGTTTAGAAATTGGAGACGTCTAACTAATCACTTCAGATGTCTGAAGTATTTCTTCTAGACATCTTCTTTTTCTTTCAGACGTCCTTAGATCATGTTTGATGAAAGTCAATAACTTTCTCAAGTACGGACTTGGATTGCTCAGACATCTACTTCTACTATCAGACGTCAAATGTTCCTATTTTAGATGTCTGCGTTGCTTGTTCAAACTACCCTAGGTTCCTATTTTGACCAAACTCAACTCTAGTAACTCATCAATGATTTTGTGATACTTTTAGATGTCTATATGATTTAGAAATGTCTAAATGTCCCTTTCCAGAAGTCTAATGTTCAATTCTAGACATCCTTGTTCAATCCTAACGTTAGACTTTTGTTACTAGAATTTTTTTATTATTGGATTCTATTTCAAACATCTATATTTCTTTATAAGTTATTGATGAGGGGCAAAAAATATCTTCAAACCTGAAACTCCGCGAAAGGCTCAAAAAGAAAGATCTGAACTAGAAAGACTTGGATACAGGTGGATTCAGGGATCCAACCCGCCTACATCCAAGGATAGTCTTCTGCACGTGCAGGCGAATCCGGAAACCCAATCCGCCTGCAACTGGAAAAGACTAGATGCAGCCAGACCCAAAGGATCCTATCCGTTAGAAGGAATGGCGAAAGTACACCAGGGCCATGCCCTCAATAAATGCTGACAATAGCCACCGCAATTAATAATCTGACAAGGCGCCCACCCTGTCAAGCAAGGAATCTGCTTAGAAGATCTCGCTGGAGGCCCAACCCCAGTGGTATAAATAGCGGAGGATGGCCCTCGAGTCCTCGCCCCAAGCAACTCAAGAGAGAAATCGAGAGACTGTAAACCTTGTAATCTTACAAGTTATAGTGCATAGTTGGGAGCACCATCCTCCCCCCAAATGTACATCACTTGCAGTGGAACTAGGTAATCAATCCCTGTGCCATTGTGTGATTGCTTGAATCCCATGATCAGACCATCCACCCACAGGGGAGATCTGATCGTTTCTATTCTTCAGTCGAATACTTCGAATCTCGGGGTGCTGATTGCACAGCAAGCTACGCCTATAAATATGTCATCTTATGTTATTTCCTAGCATTTCCCATGCATTTTATGTAGCCATACTTGCATTTGTAGATATTCACTTGCATGCATTTCTAAAGAGGGGAAGAGAGTGAGAACAAATGACCATTCAATCCACTTCAATTCCATCTCATCTCAAACACACATAATAATTAACATCTTCATTGTGGGCTTGCACTGCAAATTCACCATCTTTTTTTATTTTTCTCCATCCGGCTGCGATTGCATAGAGTTGTGCACCCGTCCATTTGCATGGGGAGAGGTGCACGCTCTGTCTATAAAAGAGCATGCACCCCTCCCCTCCAGAGCGGCAGCTGGCCTCCACCGCACATAGCCACCTCTTCTCCCACCCTTAGACCAGCACACCACACACTCACTCACTGCCGACCACTCTCTTCCTCTCTCCCTCTCCATACACAACTCCTCTTCTCACCAGTTGAGAAGAGGCACACTGTGTGCAGGAGAAGCTCGTTGTGGTCTCAAACCCCACGGTGAGCTCCACCACCACCCAGTTCCTTCGCGAGCAGGTGAGCGTGGTGGATTCCCTATTTTGATTTTCATTTGCGTGCTCTGCATTGTTTTCTGTTTTCCTTTTTTTTCTCTATTTCATCACCTTTGCCATTAGAGCGGAGCTTCGAGCTCTGAAGCTCGGCTTGAGCCATGGTGCGCCCTGCACCTCCGCGAGCGTGTGTAGACCCCTTAGGCTCCCCTTCCTCATGCGTGTGCGCGCTCCATGGCTCCCTTGCACGCCACACTACCTCAACTGGTTACCACTCTTCACGTGGCACTGTAGCTCACTGTTCACCACAGTCAGTGCAACACTGTTGCCACCGGCAAGCTTCTCACTTACCTGGTGGCTCCGCACTCTCCTCAGCACTACCGCCTCCACTCGGTCATCCTCTGCGTGCGATCTTCCCCAGCTCCTACACATTGTGCTTGCACCTTCCCCGCATGCCACGTGTGGTGCGGCCCTCTGTCACGCACCTGCGCGCTGCATCACCTCACTCCAGTGCACGAGCGCACTCTTCACACACGCCCGCTCCCTCACTCACTCAGATAGACACACACACACCCACTCTCTCTCTCTCACAGCCACACACAAATGCACACACTCTCCCTCACAGTTGGACGCCCTGATACACATACACCTACACGCATACACACACACACACTCTCTCTCTCTCTCTCTCTCTCTCTCACCCCCATATATGTATATCTATATATACATAAATATATATATATTGATATATATATATATACATATACATATATATATATAGTTGTATGCACTTATATGGTTATATATACTTATATACACATATCGACATTCTCCCATATACACATTCACCTCACATCTCCTACTCACATACCCATGCACTCACCCCTTCACCACGCATCATATCGCAGGAATATTCGCACTAGATGAGAATATTTCCCAATACTTGTGCAAAGCAAGCGCTTCCACCCACACTCACACATCCGCTTCACAATCCACGCGGCACTTAGTCTTGTTGGTTGCGTCTTGCTAGACATGGACCAACTTGACACCATGCTACATCCCATCCCCATTTCCATCTCCACCCCTATATATATATATATATATATATATACACACACACACACACACACACACACTAAGATAAGCTAAGTATCTCTTTTCATTTCTTTCCTTGCATTTTATTTTGCTTTCATTTGTCTTTTATTCTTGATATTACAAAGACAAAAAAAAATGTATAAAAGAGAAAAGATAATTTTTGTCTTACAGGTACCCGATCTTGTGAGTGATAAGATCAATCTTGGAACCTTAAGTTGGCTTCAAGCCAAGGACCATTTGGCTGAAGGTCAAGGACTTCATTTTTGAGGGTATGCCTCAAGAACAACATTATCACAAAAATCTTAAAAGTAGAAAAAAACTAAAAATATAATAAACGCAAGGGAGAGATACGTTCTAGGAAAGGTATAGAAATTTCGTAATCTCCTAATTCCCACCTCCTTGAGATTGACCTTGGGCCTAAAAGTGACCAAGATAATCAAGTAGGCTAGGTTAAATTTTTTGTGAAACTAGTGTAGACTCGATTTAGGTTAACTCACTATACTAATTTCGACGATAATATCACCATATTAAATAAGCCTATTCGAGTCTGCAACATGTTTTTCTGGCGCCATTGCCGAGGAGGTGCTATATGGAGTAAGTTTCTATTTTCTTCCTTTGATTTTCTCTTCTCTCACCCTTCACAGGTGTTTTGTTTGTTCTTGTGTAGGTGTACCTGTTGCAAGGAGGAGACACGTTGTAACGACCCGGTTCCCGAGTCCCTACGAGACACGAGAACCGGACCGACTCGACTAATCCCAAGACCCAGTCGTCCAACGAGGAAGTAACCAAAAGACAGTAAAATAAACCACATTCAGCATGAATATAACTAACAGTAAGAAAGTACAGCAGTAAGGAAAGAAACTACTACAGTAGGCACCACCACAACAGTAAAACAACATTTATCATATAACAAAAACTGCAGGTAAAGAAGGTACAGCGGAAACAAAACTACTCACTAGAACAGAAACAAAAGAAGGTACAAAGCTGTGGCAACTCTACTGGACCCTACTCGGCCCAGCGTCCTCTGCAGCCGCCGACCCTGGCTGCTCAACACCTGGTCCTGAAAAAGGTAACGAGTGTAACACGTCAGCAAAACGCTGAGTAGAGTGGCAAACTAACTAAAGGCAACAGTAGAGTGTACAGTAGCTGTTATGTTCTATTTCTTCCTTTTATTTACATCTTTCAATTTTTCTCACTATTTCATTTACTTCTCAGATCCTTTACTTGATCTCGGATGTCCTCGTGGGACGATCTTGATTGCAGTCTTTTCCAAAAGTAGAAGTAGCACGTGGTGCTCTCCTGGCCGGGAGAGTCCCCCGTGGTGATCTTACCCTCAGTCAACCACCCCAAGGTCACTGACAGACGTAACGGTGACTACGGCACGCGCGATAAACGCACAGGTAGCTAGCCCGTACTGGCACGCGGTCAGTCGTTTCCGTTAACGGGTGCGCCCAAAGCACAGCACGGAACCAGGGCAGAGCCCTCTCAGTAACAGGGGTCCAACCCCTCCACAGTAACCAAACCGGGGCCTTGCCCCTCCACAGTCCGCGCACCCTCGCCTGACTACCCTGGTTTGCCCTAGTGGGCCTAACAAGTCGGTGAAGGAGGCTAGCAGAACCCCGGGGCCCGTGGGGTAGCTAGTACTCTCCTAACACTACTAGCTCTCCTCGGTACTACGTACACGAGGGCCAACAAGTCGGTACAGAGCGGCCAAGCCTAACCCCGGGTCCCTGGGGCGGCTGGCCCCACTCTGCACTAAAACAGGTACAGGTACTTCCCTTGGTACTGCGTACCCAAGAGACAGTACAAACTACATCTCAGTTCCATTCCTTTTCTTTCCAGGAGTTCCACTCCTAATTCCCCGTAGGGTTCCAGCCCTTTATCTCAGAACATCATATGTTTCACTTTCCAGATTCACGTTCTCAATTTCCATGATCTCAAACATGTTTCTTTGTTCATAACAGGCAGCTGTTAATTAATTTCACAGGCAGCTTATATATTCCTTTCCATTTTTCCAAGACTGCAGTAATATACATTCCACTAGTTTTTCCATCCTAGGATTCATGCCATATCCTAGGATCTATCATACAATCTAGTTTTCCGGCCCTAGGATTCATGCAACACCTAGGAGCTATCATTCCATACATTTCTCATTCCTAGGATTCATGCAATGCCCTAGGTTCTAGTTATGATTCCATACTTTAACAGATTTTTAATACTTAAAACCACTCTACCAGGTACAACGGGAGTAATGGGGGCGTGGTCGGGAATCCCGCGCGCCTCCGCGACTCTCAAGACGGCAACCGAACGAGGTCCTATCACAAGGATCAAACACAAGGAGTGTCTCAAAATAGTGTATAGCTACTGTAGGCGGGTAGAGGAATAAATTCTGAAACGAACGCAACTCGAATCGCGGAAAACGGAGCCCAAACGGGCCCTAACGGGTCGAGAAAGACAATACTGTGCAAAATCAGACATCTGGAACTCCTTCCAGACGTCTTAAACGGTGGATCAGAGAATTACCTGTTCGGCTTGGTTCCCCGGACGTCCAGAAGTCTGTGGGGACGTCTCTCCTAGATCCCAGACGTCCGATGGTCTCTCCGGACGTCTGGAGGTCACTCCCGCCGTCTGGTACAACTTCCAGACGTCTGATTCGCAAAGGATGACGAATCCGAACACCTGCGCACAGTCAACCCTCCTCCCTCAGTACGGTCAGTCGACAAAAAGAAGGAGAAAGCGGAACTCACCTTTCAGACGTCTGTATGATCTCACAGACGTCGACCTTGTCGTCTGGATATCAGTCCAGACGTCTGATTCTGGAGATTTTTCCAGAATCAGAACCTCGCTCGGCCTCCGCTCGCGACGCCGCCCGCGTCGCACCTCGCGCGTCCGCTGCTCCGCCCGCAGCAGGTCCCTCTCCGCGACGCTCTGCGCCCCCTGCGCCCTCCGCCGGCTGGCCAAGCCGCTCCCGGCGAGCTCGCCCTCACGGCAGAGCCCCGCCCTCGCACGCCGCAGCTCCTCCGCGCCTACTGCGGCCGCCGCTGCCGCTGCGCCCTCGCGTCCGCTCGCTCTCGCGCACAGGCAGGAGAGAAGGAGGAAGATGGTGGAGACGGGAGGGGAGGTGCGCCCCCTCCCCCTTTTAACGCCGCGCGGAGAGGAGGGAGAGACGGTCGCAGTCGCCTGCAGCCGCAGAGAAGATGCGGGATCGCAGGTCTGCGCGCACAGGCGCGCAGACGAATATCCCGTGCGAGCATAACTGTTCGCCAGACGTCTGTAAACTATCCCGGACGTCTGGTCAGACGTCCGGATGTGATCCCAGACGTCTTTACAGACGTCTGGGCCACCTCCCAGACGTCTTAAAAGACGTCTGGGGCACGCGCTCGTTACAATATAACAAACTCAAAGGAAGTTTCATCCCCGAAACTTGCGCCAACTAGGGTGCGGAAAAAGGATGTCCAAATAACCATAACAAACTCAAAGAGGACCGAAGCCGGTCCGAAAAGACGTACCCGCGAAAAGCTCTGGGTACCGCTCCCGCATTGCCGCCTCAGGCTCCCAGGTAGCCTCCTCGTACCGCTGGCTCCTCCACAAAACCTTTACCAGGGGTACTTGCTTTCGTCTCAACCTGCGGACGACTCGGTCTAGGATCTGCACTGGCCGCTCGGGGTAGGTCAGGTCGTCGCTCACCTCGACGCTCTCGTGACTCAGTACGTGGCTGGGATCGGCTACGTACTTCCTGAGGTTGGACACGTGGAACACGTCGTGCACACCAGAAAGCTGCGGGGGAAGGGCAAGTCTGTAAGCAACGGGTCCAACCCGCTCCAGGACCTCGAAGGGCCCCACGAACCTCGGCGCGAGCTTCCCTCTCACCCCAAACCGCTGTAAGCCCTTCATGGGCGAAACACGAAGAAAGACGTGGTCCCCAACCTCGAACTGCACCTCTCTGCGTCTGCGATCTGCGTAGCTCTTCTGTCTGCTCCTGACAGTGCGGAGTCGTCTGTGGATCTGTTCAACTACCTCCTGACTCTGCCGGATCAACCTGGGGCCAACCTCCCACTTGGTCCCCACCTCAACCCAACTCAAGGGTGCCGTGCATTTTCGTCCGTACAGAGCCTCGTAGGGAGCCATGCCGATGCTCGAGTGATAACTGTTGTTGTATGAAAACTCTGCCAGGGGCAGGTGCTCCTCCCAAGAGCCCCTCCAGTCTAGTACACAGGCACGCAAAAGATCCTCAAGTGTCTGTATCGTGCGTTCCGACTGCCCGTCCGTCTGGGGGTGGTAAGCCGTGCTAAACCTCAACCTCGTCCCCAAAGCCTGCTGAAACTCAGCCCAAAACTGGGACGTAAAGCGGGTATCCCGGTCGGATACGATCTCCCGCGGAACTCCGTGTAGTCGCACCACATCACGGATATACCTCTCTGCCAACTGTGCTGGTCCCAAAGTGACTCGGATCGGCAAGAATCGTGCCGTCTTCGTCAACCTATCCACTATTACCCAGACCGCGTCGTGTCCTCGCTGGGTAACAGGTAAGCCCACCACCAAGTCCATGGTGATGCTCTCCCACTTCCACTCTGGCACTGGAAGCGGCTGAAGCGGCCCTGCAGGCCTCTGATGCTCGGCTTTCACCTGCTGGCACACTAAGCACTGCTGCACGAACTCACCCACATCCCGCTTCATCCCTCTCCACCAGAACTCGCGTCTCAAGTCATGGTACATTTTCGTGTTTCCGGGATGTATGGTGAATCTGGAACCGTGTGCCTCCGTCAGGAGCTCTCTCAACAGCTCCTCGTCTCTGGGGACGCACAGCCGTCCCCTCAAGCGTAACACCTGGTCTGTGAAAGAGAAGTCCCCTGGGTCCCCTGACAGTACTCTGTCGCGCAAAGACTGCAAGTACGGATCGGCCATCTGTCCCGTGATGATGCGGTCTATCAACTCTGGTCTGGTCTGCCGTGTCACCGTCACTGCCCCACAGTACCCTCGTAACTCTAGAGGTCGCCAACTGCCCACCTCCTCCAAAAGGCTCCAACTCTGTAACTGTAGACTGGCCAAGCGTGCGGGCGCCTTACGGCTCAAGGCGTCAGCCACCACATTGGCCTTTCCCGGGTGGTAGGAGATGCTGCAGTCGTAGTCCTTCAGGAGCTCCAACCAACGTCTCTGTCTCATGTTGAGCTCCTTCTGGTCAAAAAGATATCTGAGGCTCTTGTGATCTGTAAAAATCTCGAAGGTCTCACCGTACAAGTAGTGCCTCCATGTCTTCAGCGCGAAGACAACAGCTGCCAACTCTAGGTCGTGGGTAGGGTAGGTATGCTCATGGGGCTTCAGTTGCCGCGAAGCGTAAGCGACCACGTGACCCCTCTGCATGAGCACACCTCCTAACCCCTGCAAGGAAGCGTCCGTGTACACAACGAACCCGCCACTACTGTCAGGAATGGTGAGCACGGGAGCCGAGGTCAACCTCTCCTTCAGCTCCAGAAAACACGCCTCACAGGCGTCTGTCCAAGTGAAAGGCACATCCTTCCGAGTCAACTGTGTCATAGGACGTGCAATCTGCGAAAACCCTCTGATGAACCGTCTGTAGTAACCTGCCAGTCCCAGGAAACTGCGAATCTCAGTGACTGAACGCGGTCTCTCCCACCTGAGCACTGCCTCGACCTTGGCGGGATCCACCGCCAGGCCGTCTCCAGAGATCACATGACCCAAAAAGGTCACCTCCCTCAACCAGAACTCGCACTTGCTGTATTTGGCGTACAGCCTGCGTCGTCTCAGAGTGTCCAGAACCATCCGCAAGTGCTGTCCGTGCTGCGTCCGATCTCTAGAATAGATGAGTACATCATCTATGAAAACCACCACAAACTGGTCCAAGTACGGTCTGAACACCCGGTTCATCAGGTCCATGAAAGCAGCGGGGGCATTGGTCAGCCCAAACGGCATGACCAAAAACTCGTAGTGTCCGTACCGGGTGCGGAAAGCTGTCTTGGAGACGTCGGTCTCCCTGATCCTCAACTGGTGGTATCCAGACCTCAAGTCGATCTTGGAAAACACCGTGGCACCCCGCAACTGGTCAAACAAATCGTCAATCCTCGGCAGCGGATATCTGTTCTTGATGGTGACCCTATTCAGCTGTCGGTAGTCCACACAAAGGCGTAGGGTCCCATCCTTCTTCTTTACAAACAGTACCGGGGCTCCCCAGGGAGACGCACTGGGCCTCACGAAACCCTTCTCCAAAAGGTCCTGCAACTGAGACTTGAGCTCTCGCAGCTCAAGCGGTGCCATCCTGTATGGCGCGGTGGAGATGGGGCTGGTCCCTGGTACTAGTGAGATCTCAAACTCGATCTCACGCTCGGGCGGTAGTCCTGGTAACTCGTCTGGAAACACGTCGGGGTACTCTCTGACCACCGGGATGCTCTGGAAGTCTGCCACGGGGCTGTGCTCTGCCACCACACAAGCTAAGAAGCCCTCACACCCCTGGCTCAAAAGTCTCGCCGCCCGAAGTGCCGAAATGCACCTGAAACCTCCGTCCACTGGCTGCCCGTGAAACTCGAAGGAAGGCAACTCCGGAATGGAGAAGACAATCTTCCTCTCAAAGCAGTCTACCAATGCGTGGTAAGCGGACAGCCAATCCATCCCCAGGATCACCCCAAAGTCCTCCATCTGTATCATAATCAGGTCAGCTGGCAGGCTGTGTCCCCCGATGCTGACCCCGCAACCCGTGTACACCTCCTCAGCTACAAACAGCTGACCACTCGGACCTCTGATTACGAACGGGTTCTCTAACAATGTATAATCCTGGTCCAAACTAACTGCGAAACTGTCTGCGACAAACGAGTGCGTAGCGCCGGAATCGAAAAGCGTGTAAACGAGTCTGCCAGAAACTGAAACCATACCTGCTACCACGGATCCCGAAGCTCTGGCGTCCCTGTGTGTTAGGGCGTTGATACGCCCCTCAGCTCTAGGTGCGGACGAAGCAGCCACACTCTGCGTCGGACGGGTAGGTGCTGGCCGGTACCCTCCTCGCGACTGCGGTCCTCCTCCTCGCGCCTGGAAACCGCGGCCTCCTGCGCGCCCTCCAGTGCTCTGCGCGGGAAGTATCTGCTGACCTCCTGCCCTAGATGGGCAGTCCCTCCTGACGTGGCCCGGCTGGCCACACTGGTAGCAGAGGGGAACCCGACTCCCGCCCTCAGTGAGTCCCTGCTGTCGGCTAGGCGGGGGTCCGGTGCTGGCGACTGGCCCCTGTCGAGGGCCCCCAAAGGCCACTGATGGCCATGCACAACGTGACGGCTCTCCTGCGGACGCCACGTGTCTCCGTTCTCGCCGGCCCTGTGAGAAGTCTGGCTGAAAGGGCCTCTTCCGCCCGCCGTCGGTCTCTCGCGCGGACGGGTTGGTCTCCTCGTAAGTCATGGCTGCCTCTACCACTCTCGAAAACGTCGGCAGCTTCAGGGGTTTGACATACCCCCGGATCGCAGGCCGGAGCCCCTCGGTGAACCTCCAAAGGCGCTCCTCCTCAGTGGCTACCGCTGTCGCTGCAAAGCGGGACAGCTCCAAGAAACGCGTGCGGTACGCGCTCACGGTCATCGTCCCTTGGCGGAGAGTGTGGAACTCCCGCCTCCTCTGGTCCTGCCACGTCTGGGGAAAGTACTGCTCGCAGAAGAGGGTGACGAACTGGTCCCACGTCGGCTCGTCCCTCTCCTGTCCCCGGACCGCCCTCCACCACCGGTGTGCCGCACTCTCCAGCTGGTACGTGGCAAAGGCCACGCGGCACTCCACCGGGGGGCGAAGGGTGTCGAAGATCTTCTCCAGCTGCTCAAGCCAGTCCTCTGCCTCGGTCGGGTCCTCATCCCCCTTGAAGGAGGGGGGCTTCAGCTTCCGGAACTGTCCGAAAAGCTCGAAGTGGTGCTGCAGGGGAGGTGCTGGTGCACCTCCAGGCGAAGGTGTCTCGTGTACAGAAGTGTCGGAGGAAGGTGGGGGCGGCAGGGGCCCATCCCCTCCCTCGTGTCCAGCGCCGCGTCCGTCGCGTGGCCCCACAGAGGACTCCCCCTCTGCAACCCCAGGAGGAGGTGCTCGGGGCGGTGGGTGGAGCTCCTCTCGTACAATATCCCGTATCAGTCTGGCGAGGTCCTGGGCCTGGATGCCAGGGAGTGGTGGCTGGTCCACCGAGACATCAACGACAGCACGTCCACCTCGCCGACCTCGCCCTCGGCCGCGCCCGCGGCCAGTTTCGCCAGTCCCACGACGAGGCATCTCCTGCAAGGAGACGCGAAACAAAACGGAAACGTCAAAACAGACGGTACCTAACAACACTTCTAAGAGCTCAAGTCAAGAGATATGTTGTGGTGGCTACTCTAGCTATAAACATGTGAATTGGTTATTTTTCAGTCAGTTGATTCACTTCTCGGGACGACCTTGCTCTGATACCATCTTGTAACGACCCGGTTCCCGAGTCCCTACGAGACACGAGAACCGGACCGACTCGACTAATCCCAAGACCCAGTCGTCCAACGAGGAAGTAACCAAAAGACAGTAAAATAAACCACATTCAGCATGAATATAACTAACAGTAAGAAAGTACAGCAGTAAGGAAAGAAACTACTACAGTAGGCACCACCACAACAGTAAAACAACATTTATCATATAACAAAAACTGCAGGTAAAGAAGGTACAGCGGAAACAAAACTACTCACTAGAACAGAAACAAAAGAAGGTACAAAGCTGTGGCAACTCTACTGGACCCTACTCGGCCCAGCGTCCTCTGCAGCCGCCGACCCTGGCTGCTCAACACCTGGTCCTGAAAAAGGTAACGAGTGTAACACGTCAGCAAAACGCTGAGTAGAGTGGCAAACTAACTAAAGGCAACAGTAGAGTGTACAGTAGCTGTTATGTTCTATTTCTTCCTTTTATTTACATCTTTCAATTTTTCTCACTATTTCATTTACTTCTCAGATCCTTTACTTGATCTCGGATGTCCTCGTGGGACGATCTTGATTGCAGTCTTTTCCAAAAGTAGAAGTAGCACGTGGTGCTCTCCTGGCCGGGAGAGTCCCCCGTGGTGATCTTACCCTCAGTCAACCACCCCAAGGTCACTGACAGACGTAACGGTGACTACGGCACGCGCGATAAACGCACAGGTAGCTAGCCCGTACTGGCACGCGGTCAGTCGTTTCCGTTAACGGGTGCGCCCAAAGCACAGCACGGAACCAGGGCAGAGCCCTCTCAGTAACAGGGGTCCAACCCCTCCACAGTAACCAAACCGGGGCCTTGCCCCTCCACAGTCCGCGCACCCTCGCCTGACTACCCTGGTTTGCCCTAGTGGGCCTAACAAGTCGGTGAAGGAGGCTAGCAGAACCCCGGGGCCCGTGGGGTAGCTAGTACTCTCCTAACACTACTAGCTCTCCTCGGTACTACGTACACGAGGGCCAACAAGTCGGTACAGAGCGGCCAAGCCTAACCCCGGGTCCCTGGGGCGGCTGGCCCCACTCTGCACTAAAACAGGTACAGGTACTTCCCTTGGTACTGCGTACCCAAGAGACAGTACAAACTACATCTCAGTTCCATTCCTTTCCTTTCCAGGAGTTCCACTCCTAATTCCCCGTAGGGTTCCAGCCCTTTATCTCAGAACATCATATGTTTCACTTTCCAGATTCACGTTCTCAATTTCCATGATCTCAAACATGTTTCTTTGTTCATAACAGGCAGCTGTTAATTAATTTCACAGGCAGCTTATATATTCCTTTCCATTTTTCCAAGACTGCAGTAATATACATTCCACTAGTTTTTCCATCCTAGGATTCATGCCATATCCTAGGATCTATCATACAATCTAGTTTTCCGGCCCTAGGATTCATGCAACACCTAGGAGCTATCATTCCATACATTTCTCATTCCTAGGATTCATGCAATGCCCTAGGTTCTAGTTATGATTCCATACTTTAACAGATTTTTAATACTTAAAACCACTCTACCAGGTACAACGGGAGTAATGGGGGCGTGGTCGGGAATCCCGCGCGCCTCCGCGACTCTCAAGACGGCAACCGAACGAGGTCCTATCACAAGGATCAAACACAAGGAGTGTCTCAAAACAGTGTATAGCTACTGTAGGCGGGTAGAGGAATAAATTATGAAACGAACGCAACTCGAATCGCGGAAAACGGAGCCCAAACGGGCCCTAACGGGTCGAGAAAGACAATACTGTGCAAAATCAGACGTCTGGAACTCCTTCCAGACGTCTTAAACGGTGGATCAGAGAATTACCTGTTCGGCTTGGTTCCCCGGACGTCCAGAAGTCTGTGGGGACGTCTCTCCTAGATCCCAGACGTCCGATGGTCTCTCCGGACGTCTGGAGGTCACTCCCGCCGTCTGGTACAACTTCCAGACGTCTGATTCGCAAAGGATGACGAATCCGAACACCTGCGCACAGCCAACCCTCCTCCCTCAGTACGGTCAGTCGACAAAAAGAAGGAGAAAGCGGAACTCACCTTTCAGACGTCTGTATGATCTCACAGACGTCGACCTTGTCGTCTGGATATCAGTCCAGACGTCTGATTCTGGAGATTTTTCCAGAATCAGAACCTCGCTCGGCCTCCGCTCGCGACGCCGCCCGCGTCGCACCTCGCGCGTCCGCTGCTCCGCCCGCAGCAGGTCCCTCTCCGCGACGCTCTGCGCCCCCTGCGCCCTCCGCCGGCCGGCCAAGCCGCTCCCGGCGAGCTCGCCCTCACGGCAGAGCCCCGCCCTCGCACGCCGCAGCTCCTCCGCGCCACCTGCGGCCGCCGCTGCCGCTGCGCCCTCGCGTCCGCTCGCTCTCGCGCACAGGCAGGAGAGAAGGAGGAAGATGGTGGAGACGGGAGGGGAGGCGCGCCCCCTCCCCCTTTTAACGCCGCGCGGAGAGGAGGGAGAGACGGTCGCAGTCGCCTGCAGCCGCAGAGAAGATGCGGGATCGCAGGTCTGCGCGCACAGGCGCGCAGACGAATATCCCGTGCGAGCATAACTGTTCGCCAGACGTCTGTAAACTATCCCGGACGTCTGGTCAGACGTCTGAGCCACCTCCCAGACGTCTTAAAAGACGTCTGGGGCACGCGCTCGTTACACACGTAGAGGAGGCTGGAGATGTGGGCAAATCCGAGGCAGGCGCGAGAGCATGAAGTCGTCGGCGCCGCATTGGAGCCTCGCCCATGTTGCTGAGGAGGTAGGTGTCTTCTTCGTAGTAATTTAGGTCATTCTGTCAAGTTGGGAAATATAAAAAAAAAAAAATTTTTAATTTGGGATTTCTTGGGAAAGTGGACTAAAATCCATTGTTTAATTCTTTCTATCACCACCACCGCCCTTGATTTTCCACTTTTTAGCGCACGAAAAAAATCCAGGAGTTTCGATTCTTGGTTATTTCATGACGCGAGGTTATCATTGAGGCGAATTAAATCGATTGTTTACCACATCTTATTCGCCTCATTATTTCACATCGGGATCCAAACTTTGGTTGGGCAGTCTTCGAGTCGATTTGACTCCAACCCCACCACAACCCTAAAATTGCCTTGATTTGATCCTGAATCTCAACCCCAACATATTCATTTTCATTTCTACATACTTTTGTGGTGGAGCCTTATGTGGAATCTCATTTTGGTGATTGGGAGCACTTGAATTGAAGTGCTTTAGGTCCCTCTCACATTGAGCTAAAATTGACCTGTGTATCCACACTTATAAATTTTCAATTAGGGGCCCATTTGCATTGTAGTATGCATTAACCAAATCAAATTGAAGAAGGGTTGTTTGGGTGCAAAAAGAACTTATATTTCCTGAAAACCAGTAGATTGGTTGAATTGTTAATTCAATGGAATCATAAAATCCATACTACCTAAGAACTGAATTCTAAAAGCCATCCACCATCTAAAACTTCAATTTAGGGAGATTTCCCATTGCATGCTTGCTTGACACACTCTTAAAATCAACGCACTTGAGCATTACCCATATACAATGCCCTTCACATTCCAAAGCACTTGAATCCTAAGCCTCTTAATTAAAATTGGTAGTAACTTGACCCCATTAAGGTTTGGAGGTCTAACTACCTGAGTGTAGCGCTTACGTGCTATTGCGGGTTCTCACATGCTATCAGGTGTCTAAGACTGGGGCAAACGGCCTTTCAATCTGGCCCAATGGTTCCGTAGTGCTCATATTCGGTTCCGTAAGTCGTGATAGTAAGTAACTTAGATCTTTAGGTCTAAGGGACACATTTTGAGGTTAGGACCTTGATTGTTTGATTTGTCATCAAGTAAACCTATTCGACATCTTTTCTCTTATCCCCTACTCTCTTCTCATCACTCCAATTCATCTTTCGGTAGTGCATGTTTGAGAGGAGGTTACAAAACCCTGAACTGTTTGAATTGTCTAAAAACTCTAGAAGGGTAGAAGCTGGTGAATCATCCTCCTCCTCTTCCTCTATAAACATGGCTACTCACCCACCCCCAAATTCCGAGGGAGGAAATCGCCTCCCTCCAAATCCATCAGGTGGAGGAGGAGCCGTTGACCCATTAACCCACCTCCAAGCCTAAATGGAATTGTATAATGAGCATATTGAAGCCATTAGGGAAACCTTAGAGGAAATGTAGAACCCTCCTGAACAGGAGGGGCCCAGGTCTCATAAATCTTATCAGAATCCTGCTGCTATGGAAACTCGTGGGCATATTCGTGTCCCCGTGGACGGGGAGGATTTCGAACTAAAATCGAACTCAATCAGCCTAATTAACTTCCATTACCATGGATTGGCCAATGAATACCCTTTTCTTCACTTGGAGGACTTAACCAGTTTAGCTGAAACGATTAAACCAAGAAACATCGGGTTACGTATCGTCCTCATGAAAATGTTCCTATTTTCGTTGCGGGACAAAGCAGCGCAATGGTTGCGCACCATTAGGAAACCTCTCCGAACTTAGGAAGAGATACGTACAGCGTTTCTCAAAAAATTTTTCCCAATCAGGCGCACCAATGCGCTTCGCCGTAATATGACTTTCACACAACAAAATGACGAGCAGTTTCATGAGGCCTGGGAAAGGTATAATGACCTCCTTAGGAAATGT
This sequence comes from Thalassia testudinum, assembly GCA_037157565.1. Taxonomy (NCBI): domain Eukaryota; kingdom Viridiplantae; phylum Streptophyta; class Magnoliopsida; order Alismatales; family Hydrocharitaceae; genus Thalassia; species Thalassia testudinum. Next base: position 137,716,980 of record JAZHRO010000073.1, read on the forward strand.
TCATGCCACGGTCATTGCCTAAGTGGCATGTAGTCTAGATCTTCTATTATGGGTTAAATGAAACTTTGAGGCAGATTGCGGATGCTTCATGCAGAGGGAATTTCATGAATAAAGATGAGGATGGAGCGTTCGAATTGTTTGAAAATATGAGTGAAAACTCAATGAACAATGACTCCATTGTCACCTTTAATCGTACTAGCATGCCCCCACAATGTTCACGAAGTTGACACAGGACCCTCCCATTCATCCACAGATCTTAACTTAATTGCACAAAAATTGGATGAAGTTTCCGTCGTGCACAAGAAATTGAACAAGCTTATGGCCAACCTTGCCCGCTCTATGGTAAACACCTCCACACCATCACTCCATCACAACCCTAATCCTTCCAATGCCAGGCTTACTCCCAGGAATCCTGTGAGATAGCCCTTACCGAGTATCATGCCAAGCAACTCAGTAAGTAATGTAGATCTGGCTTCTACTAGCAGGTATTATGACATGGAGGACCAAGCCTCCGTGTGCTCGAGTGCATATACACATGCGGACTCGTCTTTTGGTATAGAAGATGCTTGTGCCTTGGGGAACAACCCGTTCTCTGCCACATATAACCCAAGGTGACGAAATAATCCTATCTTCGCATGGTCCAATAACTCCCAGCGCCAAAACCCCACAGGTGGACCAATGCGACTATCCGCACCCATCATCCCAAGGGCCCAGTATAACCCTGTGGAAAATCCATTGCCAGGCCCTTGCACACCCTAGAATGATCATGCATCAAGGCCTATTGATAAATTGATGCATATGATGACGAAAATGTCGAAGCACCATGAAGAAAACATGACCTTTCTTCATTACCAATTGGCACAACAGAATGTTGAGATCAGTCAACTACTCATGGTGACTCAATCTCAAGGCACTCTTCCAGCCCAACCTGTTGCTAACCTGCGAAATTTTGTGCCTCGTGGTCTACAACCACAGGTACGACCTTCTCAGGGGCTGGTTCATTAGATTCTGCAAGCTCCAAGCACTCAACTGGGATTTCAGGCTAATCCTACAACAGCACATTACTCTTATGTCCCTATTGTGAACCCTCCTCCTCCTTGTGATCCCATTGGACCTGAGATGTCCAATGCGATTACTACAAGGAGTGGTAAGCAAACTGTCAATCTGCCTCGACCTGATTTTGGCCCATCTTCTTCATCACCCTCTCATTCAGGATGCGGACCGCATTCTCGTAAAGACGATACCCCCAAACTGGTGCTAGAATCAGTCCTATTCCCTGAGTCTTTACTAAGGGAGCCAAAAGGAAAGAAAAAGAACATGCAGACCTTTGATAACCTACATAATTTATTCAAGGATGTTGAGATCAAAGTACCCCTATTGGAGGCTATCGACCATATACCCACTGTCGCCCGATTCTTCAAAGACTACACTACACCCAGGCGACAATCAAAGAAAACAAAGAATCCGATGGTCCTCTCGCCTCATGCGAGTTGTGCTATACTGTCAAATCTACCACCGAAATAGAAAGATCTAGGCACACTACTTATTTCATGTTGCATCCAAGGCTGCAATTTTAACCGTGCCCTGCTTGATCTTGGATCTTCCTTCAATCTTATACCAACCATTATACTCGAGAAATTTGCCTTAGGAAATTTGAAACCCACCCCTATCACATTGCAATTGGCAGATCGTTCTGTCAAAATCTCGAAGGGTGTGGTTGAAGACGTAGTGGTTAGGGTCAATAGTCTCTATTTTCTTGTTGACATTCTTATTTAGGATATGGAAGTTCCTAGCTCAATTTTTGATTGTTCGATCATCCTTGATCGACCTTTCTTGGCCACAGTTCGCACCCATATCAACTGTGAGTCAGGTTGCATTGAGATCGTCGTTGGCTCTACGAAGCTCAAGCTAAACATTTCAAGGCCTCCAAGAACTTTAATTGTGATTGCATCGAGGATGACACATCTAACGATGACATGGCCGTCAGTGTGTGTATCAAACTAATAGAGACCTATTCTGACTGCTGTGAATTGCCCCTGGACACAAACCATCACCTCATAGACTTATACTGTGATGTTTCCCCACCCCTCCCCTTACATGCATCTTCTCCTCACTTGACTTTTGATGAGGTTTTCTCCTCTTCCCACACCTCGTGGTCTGAGTCATATCCGAGCTACTCACCGCCGGTCCACCCTCTTGAAGATTGGATTGCCCTTTCTTTCCCGCCAAATCAAGTGGAAATGCTACTCCATATTGGGACCTTGAGCCCAAATGTTGATCACCGGGGCTCTCCTTTCTTGGATACATCAATCCAAGATACCCCTCTTCTTGGCCAATCTGAGGGCCAACTTCTTTCTACTGCCCTTCTTTCTTCTGACCCTTTTGGGACACTCTCATCCTAAGAAATGCCAGATCTTTCACCATCCACTCCCGAGCTAAAAGCGCTGCCTAACACGCTTAAATTTGCTTTTCTGGGACCAAATGAAATGCTCCTCGTAATTATTAGTTCAAAACTGACCGGGGAGCAAGAGTGCAAGCTAATGAAGGTCCTCATGGAACACAAGGCAGCCATTGGATGGTCCTTATCTGAGTTAACTGGCATTAGCCCCTCCTACTACACTCACCGTATATACACAAAGGAGGAGGCTCGACCTTCCTGCGAGAAGCAGCGATGTCTCAACCCTAACATGTGGGAGGTCGTTAAAAAAGAAATTATTAAGTGGCTGGATGCAGGTATAATCTACCCGATCAGCGATAGCCCCTGGGTGAGCCCGATTCATGTCTTGCCCAAAAAGGAGGGACTCACCATCCGTGTCAATGACAAGGGAGAATCCATCCCTACATGTACTCCTACATCTTGGAGAGTGTGGGTAGATTATAGGAAACTGAATGCTGCAACAAAGAAAGACCATTTTCCACTACCTTTTATTGACCAAATCCTGGAGTGGTTAGCGGGAAATAAATTTTTTTGTTTCCTGGATGGATTCTCTGGGTATAACCAGGTGGCTATTGACCCCCGAGACCAAGAGAAAACCACCTTCACCTGCCCCTTTGGCACCTTCACATTTAGAAGGATGCCAATTGGACTCTATAATGCGCCAGCAACTTTCTAAAGATGTATGCTGGCAATATTTCACGATATGGTGGGTGACTTTCTTAAGGTCTTCATGGATGACTTTTCAATTTTTGAACCCTCATTTGATGATTATCTAGCCAACCTGACTCAAGGGGATTGTTCTCGATCACATCATCTCCGAAAGGGCTATTGAGGTGGACAGAACGAAGCTAAAGGTGATTGCAGATTTACCTGTGCCTAGCTTTGTCCGACAAATCCGCTCCCTTTTAGGACACGTCAGTTTCTATAGGAGATTCATCACAGACTTCTCCAAGATTTTTAGACTTTTAACTCATCTCCTTTCAACTGATGTACTCTTTGATATGGGCCTCGACTGTATACAAGCATTCATGCAGCTACGTGAGGCTGTCACCAAGGCCCCTGTTCTCCAACCATCTAATTGGTCCCTCGACTTTGAACTCAAGTGACGCTTCTGACCTTGTAGTCGAAGCCATCTTGGGACAAAGACGCTATTAACACCCCTTTGTGGTGTACTATGCCAGTAAGATGCTGGACGAGGCCCAGCAAAATTATATGACTACTGAGAAAGAACTACTGGCGGTCATATTCGGGCTAGCAAAATTCCGCTCTTACTTTCTGGACTCGCATGTTACTGTATTCACTGACCACATGGCCATTCGTCATCTCATGGACAAGAAGGATGCCAAGCCTAGGCTGATTCGTTGGATCCTTCTGCTCCAAGAATTTGACCTTGAGATACGCGATAAGCCCGGAGCTTAGAATGTTGCTGCTGATCATCTCTCGAGACTGGACCATGACCACATTGGACTTATCCTGCCGATTAATGAGGTTTTTCTCGATGAGCACCTACTGGCGATTAATGTGGCAAGTGGACCTTGGTATGCTAACATTGCCAATTACCTTGCTTTTGGCTCCCTTCCACGTGGCTGGACTAAAAACCTGCACAAGCTCTCATCGCAAAAGAAAAGTATTACTTCTGGGATAATCCACTTCTTTTTCGAATAGGTGCTGATCAAATCATCTGTCAATGTATTCCTGACAGCGAGGTCCCCAGTGTGCTATCATTCTATCACGATCAGGCCTACAAAGGCCATTTCTCTGGGAGGAAAACTGCAGCCAAGGTGTTACAGTGAAGTTTCTTTTGTCCTTCCCTTCACCAAGATGCACACAATTATGCTAAACGTTGCACTAGCTACCAGTCGCTAAGGTCAATGTCACGTCTTGACATGATGCCCTCGCAACCCATCCTAGATATTGAAATCTTTAATATTTGGGGAATCGATTTCATAGGTCCCTTTGCTCCTTCCAACGGCTTCAAGTACATCCTTGTTATTGTTGATTCTATTTCGAAATGGATTGAGGCTATTCCCACACACCATGCTGACCATGTCATATCTACTCGATTTGTCAAAGACCACATTTATATGGCTTTAGGATCCCTCGAGCCATTATCTCTGATGGAGGAAGTCATTTTACCCATGCATCTTTTCAGGCACTTCTAAGGAAATACAGAGTCCACCACCGTATCTCATCTCCATGTCATCCTCAGACGAACAGCCAGGTTGACGTGTTGAACCAGCAAATCAAACAAATTCTCCAGAAAACGATTCGGCCTAACCGTAAGGATTGGTCCAACAAGCTGATTGACGCACTTTGGGCATATCAGACCACCTTCAAGGCTCCCCTTGGTATGTCTCCTTATAGAATTGTTTACGGGAAGCCTTGTCATTTGCCCGTGGAGCTGGAGCACCACGCTTATTAGGCAGTTCGCCAACGTAACCTCGACCCAGACCTGTGTGGTCGAGAAAGGAAACTCCAACTCCAGGAGTTGGAAGATCTCCATAGTGAGGCCTATGATTCTGCCTTAACTTTCAAACAACACACTAAGGCCTTTCACGACAGCCACATTCGGTGGAAGGAATTTGAGCCATCACAACAAGTTTGGCTTTACAATACTCGACTCAAATTCTTTCCAGGGAAACTGAAGTCCAAATGTACTGGTCCCTACTTGGTCTTCAGACCATTTCCCAACGGGACCGTTAAAATTGAAGGTCCCAGAATGGGCATGAATTTACGGTCAATGGGCAGCGGTTAAAACCCTATCTTACTCATGAACCTGCCCTCGTTGGTGAAATTGTTGCCCTGCTGGAGGGTAACTGACTTTGTGCCTCACTCTGAGTCCAGCTAGGGACGTTAAATTCAGCGCTTGTTGGGAGGCACCCCAGCAACACTCCTCCACGTTCGCCTTCACATTCCATTTCACTTCACTTCACTTTGCACTTCTTCACTTTTCACTTCACCACCCACCATCCACTCGCCCTACCACCCTATTGTAAACCTCGTACCTCAGCTCTCGTACCAAGACCCTTGGACCTTGCCTAACCATGCATGCATATGAGGACATAGCATCATTTGACATGGGGGGGTGGATAGGCATCCATTGGATCTAGGTATTATATGGGTATTATGCAGCTTCTGCATCCATTATACATATCCATCTATAAATATGTACATAGCCTATTTGTTCCAAAAAAGAAAAAGTGTTTAGCTATGATCTGAAAGTTGAAACAAAAATACAATAAGTGTTTATGAATATTCAACCTCTACTTTAAAGACTTTCCAGGCCATAGAAGCTTGATTCGCTCAGGCTTTGGCTTAATTCACTCGAGCATTGAGATGATAAATCAGAATCTCTCCTAACTTAGGACGTCTTCTTGTACTTAAGTCTCCAGTACAGGATTCATTGGTTTGCTTTTACTTGAGAGCCTAAGTAATCTTGGTTCACACTACACATATCTAGAAAGACCAGGTGAATGTAAGATCCAACCCTAGTGTTCATTAGGGAAGGTGGAGCCCTTACCTATGCACGCAGGTAGACTTTTTATCCCAGCCTTTAGCCTTGTGTTTAGGAAAAACTCTTTCCACCAAAAAGTATTCACCCACCAAATAAGTGTGCTCTTCCAAATAAAGTTGTAGGAGATATACTGACACTTGTTTCAAAAAAAAAGTCTTGTGAATAAGTCAGTATATCTTCCAAAAGCCTATAAATTCTTCTCCCTAAAAGTTTTTCAGGGTGCCTTATGAATACCCTGTTTCTACCATATATTCTTTAAGCCACAAAAATAATAAAAGTGGGGTTGAGTTTTTCCATCATTTTTTGAGGGTTAATCTGAAGACATGAGCTGAAGCTGGGACCAACCTGGACTTAAAAATTTGTGAAACCTTGGGCTTGAGCCTTAATGTTCATCTGGTCAGTCTTAATCCATCACTATGCACAAACCATAACCTCTTAGCTATTTAGTACAGTAAAACCCTCTGAGTCCTGGAAATCGCACTTAAAGTTTAAATATCAAGAGTTCAGGTTAGTTAAGAGATGATCTATATCATGTAAGACTTGAGTACTGGTAGTCTTCTTGGCAATTAGTTCTCACAATGTCCAACTAATAAACACATTAATGTTGCTGCAGAAAAATCTTTAGCTTAAAATCATTTCTAAACACGATACAAATAAATGTTTTACTAGGGACTAGCAAAAGATGGGCATGAGGGTATAATTGTACAGCAAGCTACCAGCGCAAAGCAAGCGCTTCCACCCACACTCATATACATCCACTCCACACTCCACGTGGCACTTAATCTTGTTGGTTGCATCTTGCTAGACGTGAACCAACTTGACACCGTGCTACATCTCATCCCCATTTCCATCTCCACCCCTATGGTATCTATATGACTATATATATTCTATATCCACTTATATATATATATATATTTTCATTTCTTTCCTTGCATTTTATTTTGCTTTCATTTGTCTTTTATTATTGCTATTAAAAAGACAAAAAAAAAAGTGTAAAAGAGAAAAGATAATTCTTATCTTGCAAATACTCGATCTTGTTAGTGACAAGATCAATTTTGGAACCCTAAGTTGGCTTCAATCTAAGGACCATTTGGCTTAAGGCCAAGGACTTCATTTCTGAAGGTGTGCCTCAAGAACAACATTATCACAAAAATATTAAAAGTAGAAAAAAATTAAAAACATAATAAACTCAAGGAAGAGATACATTCTAGGAAAGGCGTAGAAACTTCGTAATCTCCTAATTCCCACCTTCTTAAGATCGACCCTGGGCCTAAAAGTGATCAAGATAAAATCAAGTAGGCCAGGTTAAAATTTTTGTGAAACTGGTGTAGACTCGATTTAGGTTAACTCACTATACTAATTTCGACGAAACTATCACCTACAACAGGTGCTGATCAATTGGCGTCATCTGTGGGAAGCGATTATCAGTTGGTAATGTTTCCTAGCTCCCGATGTCCTCTCGATGGCTCCCACTACTTGCAACTCCTCCCGCGTTGACCCTGAGAAGGTGCTAGATCAGGTTGAGTCAAGCAGGTCGATGTCTAAGAGACGCCCCCCGCCAACTGAGCTAAGTTAGGAGAAGTAGGGAGTCTCTGACTAGCCGTCGGAGGACCACAAGTGTGACCTCCTCCCAGAGCTACAGGCAAGAGAGGAGCAGTTTCGAGCTAAACTGGCGGCTTTAAGGGCTTTGGAAATCTCAGTCACAGAGAAACTCCTGGAGACAAGGTAGATCTGGGAGCTCGGCTAACCCCCACTGGGGGAGCACTGCCAGCCAAACCTTGAAGATGAGCAACTGAGGTGGCGTTGCAACGTGGAGGGCGAGAACACCCATCTGCAGGAATAGCTCAAAAAGCTAAAGCATGAGCTTAATAGCCAGAAAGAGGAAGCTCCTCCTGACCCACTGAAGGCTGCTCACCCACCTTCCTCAGAAGAAATCTCGGGAGCTCAACCCCTTACAATCGGCAGTGGGGGATCGATCCCTGAGATCGCCCACCAAGTTACTAGAGCCATGTGGGGCTTACACCCCCAGGCCTACTTCACCACCTACCCCTTCACCGAGGAGGTGATGATAGCCCCCATTCCTGAGAGATTCAAGTAGCCCATAATGGCCCCGTACGATGGGACATTGGACCCTAACATCTTCGTTGGGTGTTACTGCCAAATAATGCTGGTGAACGGCTACCTCGACGGAGTACTCTACAGAGTATTCCCATCCTATCTGCCTAGCATGGCCTAAGAATGGTTTAACGAATTCCTGGAACTGGCAGACAAGTTTTTCCAATACTTTGCCTGGTAGCAGAGGGTTAGACACAACCCCAAAAGGTTGTCCGAAGTCTGACAGCGAAAGAACAAGTCTTTTCGGTCATATCTAGATTAGTTCAAGGCCCAGTACTTCAAGTGCAAGCAGCCTCACGATGCTATTTCCATCCAATACTTCAAGTCAGGACTCCTGACTCAGAGGTTTTGATATGACATCGTTGACTTCCCACCTAGGGATATGGCGGAGCTCTGGGACCGAGCCACAAGGTTTGCGGAGTAGGACAACTCCTTCCGCTCCCACAATCGACTGGTGGAGGGATCCGAGGACGATGCTAGCCAAATCCAGGAGAAGTAGGCCCTAGGTGAACTTGCCATCATCTCCATCCGTGGAGGCAATCGCTTCAACAAGCACAAGGCTAGCTTCCCGAAGTGGACGAACGATCGGTCGAGCAAGGGCCAACAATGGACCCTGCTAGCCTAGGCAGGATTATTTCGAAGAGTACACTCCCCTAGCCGTGAACCAGGTGAACGTGTTGGTGGAGGCATGGTCTACATACAAAGACCTGCTACCTCCACCTAAGCCAATGAAGAAGAAGGTTTACACTGGGCCCTATTGTAAGTATCACAAGGCTAGGGACCATGCCACTGAAGATTGCTGCGATTTGCACGACTAAATCGAGTCGCAGATCCAGCACAGGAACCTGGCTCACTTCGTTAGGTGGAACGAAGGCAAGGATAAAGGTAAGGGGCCCATGGAGGGCCCTGAAGACTACCACATGGAGAGGCTTCAGCATCTCTGTGGGATCAACATGGTACTCGTTGAAGGCCCAGAGCCCAACAATGCCATGACTCACCGCCTCGAGTGGATGGTTTCCCCCTACTCCCGCCAACTAAATACCACCGCCAAGTCCTAGCAGTTGTGCCTGGAGTGCCCTAGCACATTCACCGCCTACCCTTGGCAAGCACGGAGATCAAAGTCATTTTCGACGTTAACGTCGCTCCAAGTCAACAATCTAGCCTTCCCAGGTGAACAATTCTTAACGCTTTCCCCACCCTCCAATGGGGCAAAAGAGGTCTTGTCAGGCAGGCGACCTCGCAACAATTTGCCTCCCTCCTAGACCGGCCAAAGCATACTGACCCACTGCTGGTAGCACTCTTACTGGCAGGGCGGCAGTAGCCTCGGCTCCTTGTTAACGAGGGAAGTGTCGTGGACGTCCTCTTCCTCAAAACCGTACAGCAATTGGGTTTCATGGAAGAGCACCTCTCCCCTTCGGTCCACTCAGTGGTTGGGTTCAGCAATCACAAGGTGATGCCAAAAGGAGAAATTAGCCTCCCTTTGTCCGTCTATGGCGGGGACAAGCACCTCAACCGAACGGCCACATTCGTAGTAGCCGGGTTGACGGCAACATTCGACGACATCCTTAGCTGCCCCACTACCCATGCCTTTCTGCTGATCCCCTCCTCATACTTCCAATTTATGTTTTTGTATTTTCCACACGAAGTTGGTATAGTGCATGGAAATCAGTCAACCAGGCGCGAGCTACTTGGAATCGAGCTGGAACAGTCCCTAGAGACAAAATCCCCCAAGTCACAAAAATGAGGGAAGAAAAGAAACCAAGTCCAAGCAATCCAGCAAATAACCATTCCTGCTGATCAACTAGCAACTTTGGGATTACAGCCAGTCTCTTCAGCCATGGTCATACAGATTTATCTCGATGACACTACCAAGCTTGTCTGGGTCGAAGCAGGCCTTGCGCCCTTTGAGGTACAGGAGTTGTTACTCCTGCTTCAGGCCAATACGGACGTCTTCGCTTGGACTGCCAACGATCTGCTCGGAGTGGACTCATCCCTAATTTAGCATCACCTAAATATTCAGGTGGGCACCCATGCAGTCAAGCAGGCGCACAGGCATAAGTCAGCCAAACAGTGACAGGCGACCGAGGCTGAAGTCCAGAAACTCCCAGAAGCAAGATTCATCAAAGAATCCCTATACCTGGCGTAATGGTGAAGAAGGCCAACAGTCAGCGGCGCAGTGTGTCAACTTCACCAACCTAAACAAAGACTACCCAAAGGACAAATTCCCCCTGCCAAGGGTGGACTCCCTGGTGGACTCTTGTAGTAGACAATCCCACATGTCTTTCCTAGATGCCTACAGCAGGTACCACCAGATCAGCCTCGCCCCAACAGACGGGCCTCATACCTCCTTCATCATTGATAGGGACCTGTTTCAACCTAAAAAATGCTGGGGCCACATACCAACACCTTGTAAACATGGTTTTCGCGAGAATAACAGAAAAATCATTTGAGGTGTATATTGACGATATGCTTGTGAAGGGAACAAGCTTCCCACAACACTTAGAGTACTTGGCAGAGGTGTTCCATATTCTAAGGAGCACCTGGCTCCGCCTGAACCCTGACAAGTGTACCTTTGGGGTCTCAGTTGGCAAGTTTCTGGGTTCCTGGTCTTTAACCGAGGAATTGAAGCCAACCTAGACAAGATCCACGGGATAGACAAGTTGCAACTGCTAGGCACGCTAAAAGGGCTACAGTTGTTGGTTGGCAAAATCGCCTCATTAGGACGATTCTTATCTCAATCTTCCGACAAATGCCTCCCCTTCTTGGAGTGCATAAAGAAGGGCAAAGGCTATAATGTCACCCACTGGGGTCCTCATTACCAGAAGGCCTTGGAGGAAGTCAAGAATACACTCCAAAGTCCCCTCATTCTGACGGCCCCCTGCCCAGGGAAGTTCTCTCGCTATATTTAGCCGCCTCTGTATCTACTGTCAATGCCGTCTTAGTCAGCAACCAGGGAGGAATTCAATGACCTATGTACTTCGTCAGCAAGACTTATCAAGACGCGGAAGCCAAGTACACAATCATTGAAAAGTAGGGGCTAGCTCTCGTCACCACAACCCAAAAGCTACACCCACTTCCAAGCCCAGACCATAATGATCCTATCAGATTGCCTCCTGCGGCAAATGCTACATAAGCCCACGGGGTCAGTGCGACAGATCAAATGGGCTATGGAATTAGCCAAATTTGATATCAAATATCAACCAAGAAAGGAAATCAAGGCACAAGTCCTGGCAGACTTCGTGGCTGAATTCATAGATCTCGATGCCTCCCTCACACTCCCTTAGGGACTATACGTCGATGGCTCATCTATGACAGTTGGGTCTAGAGTCGAGATAGCTCTAACTGCCCCAGATGGCATCACTCATAACTACACCATAAAATTAGACTTCCCTGCATCTAATAACGAGGTGGAGTACGAGGCCATGATGGCAGGCATCCGGGCAATAAAATCCATGGGGATCACCTCGCTCGAGGTCTACATGGACTCCCAGCTAATCACCAACCAAATAAACGGCGAGTACCAAACTTGGGACCTGAACATGTTCCTCTTGGATGGCAGCTATTGTCACTTATCTGAACTCTGGCGAGCTACCCACGAGGGAGCCTTGGACCAGAGCTTTCTGCCTCAAAGCCTCGAGATACACTTTGATAGAAGGGCAGTTGTACAAGCGGAGGTATTCCACCCCCTTGCTACGCTGCCTAACTAAGGAAGAGACGGCCCAAGCTCTCCAAGAAGCCCAAAGAGGCGTTTGCGAGAACCACGAAGGATACAAGGCACTCCTGGCTCGACTATTCCAAGCGGGCTACTTCTGGCCCAAATGAAACATTTTAAAGGCTTCGTGTGCAAGTGAAAAAAATGCCAACGGTTCGCCACCCTACACCACTTGCCGCCTAGAAAGATAGTACCGATCATGTCACCCATCCCCTTTGGAAAGTGAGGCATGGACTTTGTCGGCCCCTTCCCGCCAGCCCCGGCTCAAAAGCGATTCACCTTGGTGGTCGTCGACTACTTTTCTGAGTGGGTCAAGGACGAGGCCATGGCCAGCCCTACGGCTGTTAGGGTCATATCCTTCATCTGTAAGAGCATCATAGCTCGGTACAAGATACCCCACTACATAGTCACGAACAATGGAGCCCAGTTCTCCGAGAAAAAATTCAAAGAATTTTGCACTAGCTGGGACATCCGTCTACGTTTCACATCAATGGGTCATCCTCAGGAGAATGGACAGGCTGAAATAACCAACCGCACCATCATCTTAGCGCTCAAATGCCGGCTAGATTCAGCCAAAGGGAGATGGGTGGACGAGCTTCCAGATGTTCCTTGGGGATACAGGACTTGCCAAAGGACTTCTACAAGCCATACACCATTCAGCCTGGTATACTGCATGGAAGCTTGGCTAGCCATCGAAACATCCTCCTCACCTACAGAACGCAACTTTATGACCTAGCCACCAACGATGATCAAGTCCTCTTATCTTTGGACCTCTTTGATGAGCTGAGGGATAAGACATCAAAGATGGCACTTAAGCATAAAGAGGCCACAACTGCCTCCTACAATAAGCGCATTTGTAAACGGATGTTCTCCTAAAGAGACCTAATCCTATGAAAGTGTGAAGTCTCCATGCCGACCCAGTCGGGCAGAAAGCTAGACCCATCATGGGAAGGGCCTTATAAGATTTGTAAAAACAGTCTAAGAGACTTTTATGAATTACAAGCCCTAGACGGCAAAGATATCTCTCACACTTGGCACGCGAGCAACTTACGAATGTACCATGTATGAATACCCATGAGCAATAAAAAAAAAAATTCATTCAAGAAAGGGGCCTCACCTGTTACATCTCTTTTTCAAAAAAAAATAAAAACAAAAACAACAGTATCAAACAAGGCGAGGATAGCATTGCCAGCACGCTCAGGAGCTTTATTCCCATGGCTTATACAAATCCCCACCTCCCATAGGTGAAAAGCAGAGTGGATTGATGACCCCTGCAGCCTGATCGGCAGCCCCCGGCTGGGTTGCCTTTTCGGCAACTGACTAGGCCACTTGCTCGATAGCTGGCTTGGCCACCTTCTCGTCAAGTGAGTGATCCATAGGCGATTCCATGAACTTGTCATCGATAATAAGACCAACTGCTTTGAGGTGGTCATATTCTAACACCAACTGGCTGATGGACCAATCGCACAACCCTTCGGCAAAGGCATGCTTCCCCTTGATAAGGACTTGAATGGTAGCCAACGTCTACTTTTCGATCTCCCGTGAGAGCTCCTCACGGACCGGTTCCATCGATGGATGCCTAGCATAGAAGTCCATCACCACCTTTGTGTTTAGCTCAGGCCCCTCCGCCTCCTCTACCGACTCTTCTACCTCCTCCAATTCCACCACACGCTAGCCCCTCTCTGCCGCAAGCTATTGGGCCCTATCGAGGTCAGTCCTTAGATCCTATGAAATCGCCTCCGCTTTCTCCAGACTTGCTTGCAAAAAAGCAAGCCTATCAATCAACGTGCTCTTCCTTAAGAGCTCTCTCATACCCCTCCACCGATGAAGAGTGCTCAACCTTAAGCACATGCACCTCCTCCTTTAAAGAGAGGATACTAGTGCGAGCAACCGAGAGTCACTCAAACAAGTCCCCCAGAACCTCTAGATGGGTTCTATGCGCCCTCATGAGCCTCTACTCCAACTCCTCACCAACGATAGAGGCCTCCCACAGAACGAAGCGGGTCTTCTTCAGCTCCCCCTCTAGCCGACACACATAGTTGGCCACCTCTTGTTGGAAGCGGAGACTCCGATCGGCCTTCGCTGCCACCTTCTCTGCCTTCTCTCGTGTGGCAATGACCTTCGCTACTTGGGGAAGCAATTGCCGATGCTTCACCTTGGCCGTCACGGCCGATTGTGTAGCAAGATCCGTTGCATTGCCTTGCCCAGCTAGATCGGGGAGGTCCGGTGGAGAGTCGCATCAAGAAATATATCATGACCCAAGCGTCTCCGCCTGTAAACCACGAGTGCATCAGAATACAAGCAGCTATGACCAAGAAAAAACTAACAAGTGAAAGGACAAGCCTTACTAGCTTACCGTGCGCATGCAGTAGAAGAACATGTGGTTAAAGTTCTTGCCCCGAGGCCCAGACGTGGCCTAGGACACAGCATCATTTAGGTGCCTTAGCGCTTTCCATTCCAGGTCGGCAGCACTGCTTGATGCCCTCAGTTGCACAGGCACCACACGCCTCAGTTCTGACCTGCCCAGGGCGCCTTCTACTACAGATCTAGCAATGAACCTGACGGTACAACCAATTATCCCCGAGCCCCCCTGGCCAGTGGGATCCACCAGAACCCAGGCACTTGTAGAGCTTGGCTAGTAGTATGGCTGGCCAAAGGCATTGCTTGCGCCAGCCGTCTCTTACGCCAGCAAGGCGAAAGACCCTGGAGAAGCCGATGAAACTAAGAAGCTAGAAGTACTCTCTAGACAAGCTACTTCTAGAGGCACCTCCGAAGGAGAGTCACGAAGGATGATCACCTCAGGCGGCCCAGACCATGCTAGGGGAGCAGAAGGAACAACTTCCCCCTCGACCCCATCAGAGCTCCATAGAGAGGATGTCGTCGACTCCTCCCATGGAAGCTCCACGCGGGACCCTTCTTTGCTCGCTTCAGGGGGGACCTCTGGCTCCTCCGCGACGTCTTCAAGGGCCTCCTCCTCCGATAAGCGGGCTGACTCCCCTCCCCTACTCCATGGGCCCCTCCTCGCCTTGTCGCAACTCACAGCGAACCGAGCTACCACCTCAACGCTTGGGTGTAACCAACCGAGAGAACTGCTCAAATGCTGCAACCAAAAATGCCATATTAATAGGAAAATTGGAGGGCACAAGGTATGATGCGAAAGCCATTTGTTTTACCTCTCCCCACTTACATGGCGTAGGCAGCGAGTCTACCACCCATGACAATGCCTCTTAGACATCGTTCCCCCTAAGCTCCGACCGAGAATCAGACCAAACTTAATTAGTCGCTCCACGTTTTCCTGCACAGGCGAATCAAGATCCTTGGATCAAGGTGGTTGGTCCCTCTTAGGCGAACCTTGCCAAGTGTAAGGGACACTGAGGTCTTCAAGGTTGGAAAGAAAAAGGAAATGGTGGTCTTGCCCTGTCAAACTATCTGGGAGATCCACTATCCGTTATCCGATTTGTCGGCTATACAGCGTGTAAGTGCCTGACGTAGGCTTGCCCTTATTCACTTTCAAGGGCATCAGCCCAAAAAGCAAATGAGAGGGGCAATCCCCAAATGAAGGTAGAGGGTAGTAAACGCATTCAACACTAGCCAACAATTAAGGCTGAGCTGCGAAGGAGCAAGGGGATCAAAGGAAAAGAAGGATGACACAAAAGGGTTCAAAGGTACTCACAGACCATGCTTGATGGCGTATTTACATATAATAAATATGTCCTTGGACCCGTTTGAACACAAAAGGGTGTCGGACCCAGAAGCCTGAAATGATACTCCACCAAGTCCGCATTCCCCCAAGAACGACAAAATCGTGGACCGACTACGAAAGTCCGACGAGAAACCGTATAAAGCCCTAGTCTCGACAGAGACTCCAAAGGAAGAAGCAACGGACTTACCCTTGCTCATAAAGCTCAACATGATGACTCTTATTCTAAAAGGACCTCCACATACTGACGCTCCAACAAAGGACGTCTCCTCACAGCACTCTGCCAAGAGTAAAAGCTCCCTGCTCAGGTGCTCTCAGAGGAAGGTGGGCCATTAACCATGACCCACCACCCCTATATATAACCCCCACGGAAGGTGGTTCCCCCCTTCCGAGGTGCAAGTTTCGAAAAAAATCAAATCCCACCGTATCTGGTACGAATTCCAAATACCCGCTGGTCCCTCCAGCCAGCTGAAACCCCTCCAAAAGCATCGGTGAAGCCCTCCAGCCCTCTGGTCACACGCCCGCGTCGTTCTTCTTCGCACCTGATCCATGGCCGCTGCGTGAGAGCCATCGAATCAAAGATCGGAAGGCTGAGATCCTCCCTCGGGTGCGCTCGAATTGTGCCTCGGGCGAACGTGTGCACGGGCGCCATCCCCGGCATGCGCGTACGCATGGGCGCTCGCTGTCTGAGGGCGCGCCACATGGCAGGATCTCGGCCGCCCACTGCTGATCAGGTGGCCCAATTTTGCCGCGCGCCTCTTCGTCTTCAATTCTTCACACCGCGCGGATCGAACCCTCGTCGCGTGCGTGCAGGCGTGCGCGCTAACCGTTGCGCCAAGCCCGCTGCTTTGTCGCAGTGACCGCGGGCGGGCACATGGTTCTCGGTCATCCAATCGAAGATCGACGGCCGAGATTTGATCTCAGCTGAAGGAGGAAGTGGCGTGCGGTGAGCGAGGGGCTACATGGCGCAATGAGGGCCATTGATCATCAGATCAACGGTCAAAACTTCTTGGGCCCATTGTAGGAGCTCCGGATGTCGGATTTGGCCGACCTTGAGTCTGTTGGACTCCATTCGACATTTTGAATCTATCCGTGCAGTTCGATTGCTCATCTGAGGCCTGCTTTGACAAGTGCTTATACAAATGGCCATTAATACAATTTTATAAGCAATCTTGGTTTATAATGCATGCAATGCTCCCATTCTACTTATGTTGTGCCTTTTATTCTTAAGATGGGCCCTATTTAACAGAATTATCACCCCATGTGCAGTGTTATCATACCCCCATGCTTACTCCTTGCTAGTCCCTAGCAAGGTTTATTCTAGCCTTTATTTTCTTTTTTCAGAATTTAAGAAGTAATTACTTAGACACTTCGTCACTTGTCAATAGGACGAAATATACCAAGATCTTAATCTACAAAGACTAAGCAGTGCCCGGGTATCTGCCAAAATACGAATTGCCCGAATCCTTGCTTTAATGTATATAACTATACATATGTATATGTATATATATATATATATATATATATATATATATTTAGAATTTTTTTCGGAATTCAGCGTGGGTTGGTAACTTTTTACGGCTACCCAACCCACCCAAAACTTGGTCAAAACCCTAAGTGCTAAGCATCTTGGTGTGAAGATTGTGATAGACTCACTTAACGGTAATTCAGATAGACTTCGGGTTTCTATGCCCCTAGGTGACCGGAAGAGGAAATATTTTTGCCTGAAGGTGTATTTGTTCGATTGGTAGCTTTCTCCCTACGTTTGTTTTAATTAGGGTCAACACAAGGATTTTTCCAGTGTATATCTCCCCAGCTTGTACTACTTCCCCGCTTCTTCCTTAAGTGTTTTGGTTCTTTTTGTGCAGTTATTGAGCTGGGCTCTAGACAACCGACTAATGGGCTGTTACCCACGATCACTTGCCAGCCATACTCGTGCGGTGAAGTGTGGTTTATTTTCTTTTCTTCTCCCCTTTTTTTTTTCGTAGGTGGCTTCCCTGATCTCAAATGTACCTAGAGGTAATGAAGAAGAAATGGTCCCGTGGCTGGGTTCTGGACAACCTACCAATGGGTTGTTATCCACGACAACTTGCCAGCCATACCACCTTAAAGAGTTCATTAGCTACCCAATTTCTGTCAAAATCTCCGATGAGTGAGTCTGTGCAAAAATGTGTGCAGATGCTTAGACTCAAAGTTTTTCTGAGTTAGAGGGTGAGTTGATAAGTCGTATACTTATCACCTTATTTAGTAGGTGGATTAGAATAGCTTAAGGTTGCAAGGATTCGAAGCTAAATCCATATTTTAATGGACACCAGGGCTGATTAAGCCTGACGGCCAGAAAAATCTAAGTGTTTAAGTTCTTTTTGTATTATTTCCCACTATTGACAAGTTTCTAATGCCTAAGTTTCTTCCTAAATTCATTCTTTTTCTTTTTAATTTAATTTAATTTTATTCAAACTGATTAAATGAGCCCAGGATTGTGCAATTTACCACCCCCCCATGCTTAAGTTGAACAAAGTCCTCATTGGCAAATATATGGATGCTTAGGAGTTCAAAAAGATAGTACCTGAGTGACGTAAAATACCGGATTAGTCTGAATCCTCTGGGTTGCCTCCCAGAAAGCGTTGAGTTTAATGCCTCCAGCTAGGCGGTGCTTCGTGTCATCCCTCAACAAGGGTGACACTCTCCTTTGGGGGAACCTGGGCTAGGAAGTGCTTCAATATTTGACCATTAATTGTAAAAGTGTGCCTAGTGTTAGGATCAGCGATTTCAACCGCCCCATTAGAGTAGGGCTTAACCACCTGAAATGGTCCTGTCCATTTGGACCTGAGTTTCCCCGGGAAGAGTTTTAGGCGAGCGTCAAACAGCCAGACTTGCTGGTTAGGCTCAAAAGGTTTTTCTATGAACGAGTCGGTCATGGACGGCTTTCATTTTCTCCTTATACATTCGACTGTTTTCAAAAGCATCCTGACAAATTTCTTCGAGCTCAGATAATTGGAGCGTCCTCTGCACACCAGCTAACTGAGGATCCATGTTACATTGCTTGACAGCCCAGTAAGCCCAGTGTTCCAATTCGACAGGCAGATGGAAGGCTTTGCCAAAGACCAGGCGATAAGGCGACATGCCTATCGGGGTCTTGAAAGCGGTCCTGTATGCCCACATGGCATCATCAAGTTGTGTGGACCAGTCTTTCCTGTTAAGTCTCACAGTCTTCTGTAAAATGTTCTTGATTTGTCTATTTGAGACCTTGGTCTGCCCGTTTGTTTGCGGATGATACGGGGTAGCAATGCAGTGGTTCACCCCATATTTTCTAAGTAGGGCACAGAATTGGGAATGGATAAAATGGCTTCCACCATCACTGACCATGGCCTTGGGTATTCCAAACCGGGAAAAGATGTTCTGCTTAACAAAATCCATGACAGTCCTATGATAGCATCAGCAGGTGGTGACGACTTCAATATATTTGAAAACATAGTCTACCGAGACTAGGATGTACTCAAAGCCGTTGGATGGTGGAAAGGGGCCCATAAAATCGATACCCCAAACGTCGAAGATTTTGACAATCAAAATGGGCTAGAGGGGCATCATATCTTTCTTGGTCATGGTCTGCAGCATTTGGCAGCGTGAGCAAGTCTTGGCAAAGTTGTGTGCATCCTTAAATAGGGACGGCCAGTAAAATCCAGACTGCAGAACCTTTGCAGCCGTTTTCTTTCCAGAGAAGTGGCCACCACAAGCCTAGTCATGACAGAAGGAAAGCACACTCTGAACTTCGTTCTAGAGGATACACCTCCTGATGATCTGGTCAGCATAGAGGTGAAACAGCATGGGATCATCCCAGAAATAGTGCTTGACTTCAGCCAAGAACCTATCCCGTTGCTGTCTGAACCAGCTGTACGGGGTTTGTCCCACAACTAGGTAGTTGACGTAGTCAGCATACCATGGCATTCTCTTGTCTTGCACAGCCAGGATATGTTCATCAGGGAAGGCATCAGATAGAGGTAGGGAGGGTCCAATGTGGTCTGGATGAAGTCTAGATAAGTGGTCAGCCACCACATTCTTCGATTCGGCCTTGTCTCGGATTTCCAGGTCAAATTCCTACAAAAGCAGGATCCATCTGATGAGCCTGGGCTTTGCGTCCTTCTTGGCCAACAAGTGCCGGATGGCTGAATGGTCAGTGTAAATCGTGACATGGGATCCTAGCAAGTACGATCAGAACTTTTCAAGTCCAAAGACTACAGCGAGCAGCTCTTTTCCTGTGACCGTATAATTTCGTTGGGCCTCGTCCAACGTTTTGCTCGCGTAGTACATCACCACGGGCTTCTTGTCTTGCCTTTGTCCCAGGACAGCGCCTATGGCAAAATCTGATGCATCACACATAATCTCAAAGTCCTGGGACCAGTCTGGGGGATGAAGTACAGGTGCGGTGGAGACTAAGTCCCAGAGGGTGTGATAAGCCTGGATGCAATCAGAAGACATGTGGAATATGGCGTCATTGGCTAGAAGGTCGGTCAAGGGTTTGGAAAGCTTGGAAAAGTCTTTAATGAACCTTCGGTAGAAGCCAACATGTCCTAGGAATGAGCGAATCTGTCGAACCGAGATAGGTGGAGGAAGTTTGGAAATCAAATCAACCTTAGCCCAATCTACCTCGATGCCCCTATGCGATACGATGTGACCGAGGACAATTCCTTCTTGAACCATAAAATGGCTCTTTTCCCAACTTAACACCAGATTAACCTCGATACATCATTTCAGGATTTTCTCCAAGTTGCTCAGACAATGGTCGAATGAATTCTCAAATACAGAGAAATCATCCATAAAGACCTCTAAGAATTCACCGACCATTTCTAAAAAAATGGCTAGCATGCAACGCTAGAAGGCCGTAGATGCGTTGCATAACCCGAATGGCATTCGTCGGAATGCAAACGTGCCTTACGGGCAAGTGAATGTGGTCTTTTCTTGATCCTCCGGTGCAATTGCGACTTGGTTATATCCTGAATATCCATCCAGGAAGCAAAAATACTTCTGCCCTGCCAATCTTTCAAGGATTTGGTCAATGAATGGCAAGGGGAAATGATCCTTCTTAGTGGCTTCATTGAGCTTCCTATAATCAGTACACACCCGCCATGCAGTGGTGGTGCGGGTGGGGATGGATTCGCCATGATCATTGGTGACAACGATGAGCCCAGCTTTCTTGGGAACCACTTGAGTGGGGCTCACCCAGGGGCTATCGGAGATAGGATAGATGATATCGGCGTCAAGCCACTTGATAATTTCTTTCTTAACGACCTCCCGCATGTTTGGGTTTAAACGTCTCTGCATCTGGCGGGAGGGTCTTGCCCCGTCTTCCAGGTAAATCTTATGGGTGCAATAGGTGGGGCTAATTCCTCTTAAGTCAGAAATGGTCCAACCAATGGCGACCCGATGTTCTGAAAAGATCGCAGTCAACCTGAGTTCCTGATCCTTGGTTAGATGAGAATTAATAATCACCGGGAAGGTCTGGTTAGGTCCCAGGAAGACATACTTGAGATTCTCGGGCAATGGCTTAAGTTTAGGTGCGGGTGGAACCACAGTTAATGGAAAGGGAAAGGGCGGGAGTTGATCAACATCAATCTCCTCAAATGGTGTTGTGTGATGGTACTCAGCCTTACAGAGGTCCACGAGTAGTGATGGTGATGGGTCAGAACAGTCATTACGGGTTTGGTGGTCTGATACAGAACTAAGGGTGAGGCATTCCTCGATCAGAGTTTCCACGGGATCATGTTCCTCAACGCAATCGCAATCAAAAGACTTTGTCACCCGGAAGATATCCAATTGCATTTTCTTGTCCCCGAAGGCGATTTCCATACATCCCGTGTCACAATCAATGTTTGCCTTAGCCATAAATAAGAAAGGTTTGCCTAAGATTATGGGTGCGTTCTGTAATTTTTCAGGGACTTCCATGTCGAGCACCAAAAAGTCGACCAGGAAATAGAAGTCCTTAACCCGTACAATCACGTCCTCGACAACCCCCTTCGGGGTTTTCACTGATCTATCAGCCAGCTGGATGGCGACAGGGGTTGGTGTCAACTCTCCGAAACCAAATTGGTGGTACAGGGTTGTTAGAATCAGATTGATAGAAGCACCTAAGTCCAGGAGCGCTCTATCAAATGTCATGTCCCTGATATTGCAGGAAATCAGGGGTGCTCCTAGGTCAGTTCGCTTGAGTGGAAGGTTGCTTGATATTATGGAACTTGCTTGTTCAGAGAGCACAACCTTCCTAGGTGCTTGAGGTCTCGGCTTACGCTTGGGTGTACAGGCATCCATTAAAAACTTGGTGTAAGTAGGGATGTGCTTGACGGCTTCAAGGAGCGGAATATTAATCTGTACTTGCTTAAAGATCTCCAACAACTCCTCAGTTTCCACAACATTCTTCTTTTTCTTGATTGTTTCCAAGGCCTCAGGGTAGGGTGTCTGAATGTGGATTGGTTCTATTTCTGGGTCCTTGGTTGGTGCCTCTTCTGAGTCAGGTATTTCAATGGGTGAAGTCTCGAGGAGAGTCGGCCATCTGGGATCCTGGGTTTTTGTGCCGCTTCTTAAGGTTACTGCATTCGCAAAGGCATTGGGGCCATGGGTTGATCCTTGAGAAGACAAGGACGAAGAAGCACCAAACCCAGGGGGTGTTTGCAGGGCTGGCTGGACCATGTGAGCCTGCCTGGGATTGCCTTGGAACCCTTGCGAATTGGGGCCTCTGTTAATTATGTTTCGCAGGTTCGGTTGTGGCTGGGAAGGTAGGGATCCTTGTTGTTTACAGTCCAAGAGTTGGCTTAACTGTCCCTTTACCAAGGCCATTTCCTCCTGATGTTTCTGATTCATGTCAGCCATCATCTTTATTAGGGTGTCCATTTGGTTTTGTGGGGGAGGAGCCACCCTATTCTGATTATATTGGGGTCTAACTGGTGGTCCTTGCTGATAGGGGGGCAAGTGTGGCTGCTGGTTTGGCCTAGGCTGATTTTGGAATTGCGATGGTTTCTGGTTTGTCCAACCAAAGTTGGGGTGGTTACGCCAACCAGTGTTGTAAGTGTTGGAGAAAGGGTCCGGTTTCGCATAACCTTGGACAGCTTGCACATCTTCAAGGATAGCTGATGTTGATGAAGAGGGAAGGGAGTAATCAAGGGTTGAGGGAGCAAAGGTCCCTCCTTGGAATGTGGTCAGGGGTTGTTCCAGGTTCAGTTGGGTTAAGGGCTGGACCAAGTCAACATTATGCACTCCCTTTTCTAAGGAGAAAGTCTGTAAGGGGTTCCTGATCTGGTTCAGTAGCTCATCAATCTTTTTGTCCACCAATTCCACTCGATCTAGTTTCTTGGCAATGATGTCCATGTCAACCATTCCAGAATTTGCTTGTACCTCATAAATCCCACCACAGGGTTGACTGGACCTGTTGAACTAGGTCATGGAGGCATTGTTGAGAGAATTCTCACTCATAGGCTCAAAGATCTCAAACGCGCTCTCCTCGTCCTTGTTCAGGAAGTTTCTCCCGCATGAGGCATCGATGAAGTTTCGTAGGTTGCTGTCTAGACCATGGTAGAAAATCTGGGCCAATTGCCACCTTAGTACTTCATGGTGTGGGCATTTCCTCAAGAGTTCATTAAATCTTTCCCACGCCTCATGAAACTGTTCCCCACCTTGGAGTGTAAAGGTAGTAATAGCTCTTCTGAGGGCATTAGTCTTTCCTATGGGGAAGAATTTCTTTAAAAATGCATGCCTCAATTCTTCCCATGTGGTGATGGGTCTACCTAGGGTTCTAAGCCAGTGAGAAGCCTTGTTTCTTAATGAGAAGGGAAACATCTTCATTAGGACAATGTCAAGGCTAATGTTCCTAGGTTTCACAGTTCGCGCTATGCGGTCGAGATCCTCTAGATGCTGGAAGGGGTCCTCATTTGAGCTTCCACGAAAGTGGTTCTGGATCAGACTTAAGACATTCTGTTTCAGCTCAAAACCATCTCCCCCTTCGGGGATCCTAAGGTGTGGCTCGACTCTAATAGCGAAGGGACTATAGAAATCGCGGAGGGGCCTCGGCTGATCCTGAATTGGTGGTATATCGAGTGGTGGTTGCTTTTGTACACCTTGGAAAGATGGTGGTGGTTTTCTTGTGGGTTCTGTAACTGTTGTATGGCCTGCATGATGGTGTGGATTTGTTGTTGCTGAAGCTAGTGGTTTGCATTAATTTGGACTTGGATGATGGCCATTGTGTCTAGTAGGGGTTGATCCTTAGCCTCATCTACCCTAGGTTCAGCCATGTTCCTAACAGAATTACGTCGCCTAGATTCCTTTCCCAAAACAAACAACTCGAGATGCAGTGAGCGTCTCCCGTGCATACACTAGAGAAGAACAGGAGGGGATGCGGAGAGCGACAGATGCGAGAAATGTGTTTCAATCAAGCAAACAAGTCTAGTCCTTAGGGTGTATTCCTTAGGTGACCTAGAAATCTTACAAAGGGTGATTAAGTCCGTAAGCACTGGATTCTCCTTCCCAAGGCCAATCTGGCCAGGTTGATTATGAGGAGATTGCAGGGAAGGTTCTTCCTTTGGCTTGCGTCTCCCGTTCCGTAGACCCCACAACCACGGTCGTTTGACATTGCCCCGCAGCCTAGTCACCATATTCTACCAAGAGAATGAAAGCCAAGCGCCTAGTGAACAAAACCTCGCCTTTCGAGACTTAATTCAATCCTGCCTAGGCCACGTCTACTCAGTTTCAAAAGGGCTAAGATAGTGCTTGTGCTAGGGTTATGTGATGAGGCATTGATTGGGGTGGTGCCTCTTAATTTTCCACTTTCAAGGTGTGTGCTTCTATCAAAACATGGTTTTCAAGCAAGGATTTTTAAGATGTGGTGTCTTTTAGTGTTTCATCCTTACTTTAGTGTGTTTTTAGGGTTGACGTGTCTTAATGTTTTCAGACAAGTTTCAGTGGGCACGTCAAGTTCTGCACACAATTCGTTGAAAGTAGATTTCCTTTTATTCTGTAGAGGCTCTAAAACCTTAATGTACTCATCCTAATGATCATGCAGCTTCTATTAGATGAGTCGATTTTAGGGTTGAGTGGTGTGGCCCAAGTCAACTCACGGTGGCTTCGCAAACACCACTCAAAAAAGAGAAAAGAACACTCCAAGAATTTATTCAGAATGTTAGAGTGTGCATTTTTTTGTGGGGTGATGTGTTAAGGATGTGGGTCAAGCAATCATACACCATGCCAATTTTTTCAATTTTTACACTTTTTTTTTAGTTTTTCACTCAAGCAAACAATCATATGTGAAGAATTACTCACTATCGGTCCTTGTTGCGCCTACTCCCCTATTACCGTCGTGGGATGCGTCGCTTCGCCGTCCAAGCACCGAATTCCTACAACCATCAAGTAAAAAGGAAACAGGGCATTAGACGATGTGAGAATGGATGTGGAATGGAAGTGACAAAACAAATCCATTGCCTCCCCGGTAACGGCGCCAAAAATTGACGTGCGCTCATGTGTGTCTGTTAAGAAGTGTCGTTATAGTCGCACTTGCCACGCCAATTTTAAAGTAAGGAAACGGACGTGAGTCCGAGTATCGGTCTCAGGGAGGTGTGAAAATCGGATTTTTCTTATCACTTGTTGTCACGGAAAGCACGGAGTTTTTGCTTTCAAAAGATGCGATTTGAAAAGCGAGAAGGAGAGAGAGAGGGAGAGGGAGAGATTAGGGTTAGAGTTGTTTCTTGCTTGATCATGCAACTTAAACAGAAATTAAAGTAAACAACTGAAAGGAAAGTAACTTCATTAATCATGCAGCTTTAGTTCACATATTACAACATTAGATACATGTTTAAACATAAGTAAAGGAAAGCTCAAAAGAGAGGAAGAGAGAGAGAGAGGGGGGAGAGCGACGAGGCAGCCATGGCAGTGGAGGAGGCTCCATCGGTAGCTCGTCGTCTCCGGCAATTACAAGAGGGCCTAAAGCTAGCTAAGAGAGGGGTAGAGTAGTTGCAAGGGAAGTGAATGCCTTGAATGAGTGGTTGGACGGGGTTTAAATAGGGAGAAGGGCTTTCTAAAACAAGAAGGGGCTTTAGCGACATTCGGGACGTCGCTAAAACCCTTCCAAAAGCGTCGGTGAAGCCCTCCAACCCGTCGATCACACGCCCGCGCCGTTCTTCTTCGCGCCTGATCCGTGGCCGCTGCGTGAGAGCCATCCGATCGAAGATCAGACGGCTGAGATGCTCCCTCAGGTGCGCTCGAATCGCGCCTCGGGCATGCGTGCGCGTAGGCATCGTCACCCGGCGTGCGTGCATGCGTGGGCGCTCGCTATCTGAGGGCGCGCCGCGTGGCGCGATCCCAGCAGCAGGCGTCCCAATTTCACCGCGCACTTCTTCGTCTTCAATTCTTCGCACCGCGCGGCTCGAACCCGCGTCGCGTGCATGCGAACTTGCGTGCTAACCGTTGCTCCACGCCCGCTGCTTTGTCGTGGTGACTGCGGGCGGGCATGCGGTTCTCGACAGTCCGATCAATGATCGACGACCGAGATTTGATCTCAGCTAAAGGAGGAAGTGACGTGCAGTGAGCGAGGGGCGACGTGGCACAACGAGGGCCATTGATCATCAGATCAACGGTCAGAACTTCTTGGGCCCATTATAGGAGCTCCGGATGTCGAATTTGGCCAACCTTGAGTCCGTTGGACTTCGTTCATCGTTCTGAATCCATCCATGCAATCCGATTGCTCATCTGAGGCCTGCTTTGACAAGTGCTTATACAAATGGCCATTAATACAGTTTTATAAGCAATCTTTGTATATGATGCATGCAATGCTCCCATTCTACTTATATTGTGCCTTTTATTCTTAAGATGGGCCCTATTTAACAGAATTATCACCCCCATGTGCAGTGTTATCAACATTTAATACCCCTACGAGCATATCCACTGTTGTAGAAAGGGTGGTCTCATCAATGACAGGCACGACGCTTGAGGCCTCCGCCTCATCCTAACGACAATTATTGCTAGCCTTCTCGAATAACAAGACACGATATAGATCTCAATGTAATTGGCCATTACTCACAGAAGTAAAGCAGGCGGACATGCCTCAAAATCGCCTCTTAAGGCCGGTGATAAGCAGGCAGATGCGCCTTACAGCTGCCTCTTAAAGCTGGTGATATAGCAGGCAGACACGCCTCATAGCCACCTCCTAAGGCCGGAGACATAGCAAGCCCATGTGCCCCAAACCGCTTCTTAAGGTCGACACAACTACTGGCCTTTGCCCTTAATTCCTCGCTATATAACAAATGCTCTCCCACTTAAATACACAGTCGAGGCAACATTTGGGGGCATTACCTATCATGGAGTTTTTACTTCAAACATTACTCTCTCGGCAAGCATTTGCTAGCTCGAGAGTAAGGGGTATATGATGAGAGGAAAAAAATGCCCTCAAACCCGAAACTCCGTGAAAGGCTCAAAAAGAAAGATCCAACCCAAAAAGAGTTGGATACAGGCGGGTTCGAGGATCCAACCCGCCTACATCCAAGGACATTTTTCTATGCAGACGTATCCGGGAACCCAACCAGCTTGCACATGAAAAAGACCAGATACAGCAGGACCCAAAGGATCCTATCTGTTAGAAGGGATGGCGACAGTACAGCAGGGCCACACCCTCAATAAATGTTGACAATAGCCACCACAATTAATAATCTGACAAGGTGCCCACCCTGTCAAGTGGTGTATATGCTCAGAAGATCTCATTGGAGGCCCAACTCTAGCAGTATAAATAGCGAAGGAAGGTCCTCGAGACCTCGTCCCAAGCAACTCGAGAGAGAAATCGAGAGATTGTAAACCTTGTAATCTTACAAGTTATAGTACATAGTTGGGAGCACTATCCTCCCCCCAGGCGTACACCCTTTGTGGTGGAACTGGGTAATCAATCCCCATGCCATTGTGTGATTGCTTGAATCCCATGATCAAACCATCCACCCCACGGAGGAGATCCGATCATATCTATTCTTGAGTCTGATACTCCGAATCTCGGGGTGCTGATCAATCATCTTCCTGGAGTATCTCAAATGACCAACATTTCTTTTAAAAGTTTGAAATGAGAATTTCAGACATATAACTTTTATATCATATGGCTACCTTAGTCAATTCTAGCTCAAATAATTACTTTAATTTGAATTCCAATGGCTCCTAAGGCTTGAATATGACCTCTTACACTCAATAAATGCCCACCTAAGGTCACCAAAGCCTACACACCTCTCTACTAAGCTATCTTGTACTAAATTCTTTGATAATCTCTCATTCTAGCTTCTTGGTGTTCTTGTGCTCAAATCATTCTAACAACCATCTAAGAGCACTCACTCCCTTTGGTTCTTTTCTACTCCATATAGGTTTGAAAAGGAAGTAATCTTTGCCTTACACTAAATTCTTATTCTCTCAAGACTCATAGGAATCGTATTTGTATTTATTTATTTTACTGTTTAGATACCCGTGCTATGGGTTTCCATTCTCTCTTAGAGAGCGACAAAACTCACTTTGGAGTTGTCTAGAAAAGAGGTATTATAATCTTTTGATTAGTATTTTTCCCTTTGATTTTTGAGTCAATATCCTAGGTTAAAAGATCTAGGTAGATGTTTTTCTCACAAAGAACTCTCTAAATCCTTAGTTTATTTTTTGTAAGATTGATGTTAATATTTTTTTGCATAAATCAACCCCCATTCTTGTGCTACTAACAAGGACAACTTATCTAACGGCCAATCTAGTATTTCAAGAAAGGGCAAAGCATGTAGAAGTCGACTATCACTTTGTATGGGATCAAGTTACCGAAGGACTTCTCTCCATTCACTTCATCTTCACAAAAGAACAACAAACTGGCACCATGACCAAGCCATTAGCTACATATACCTTTGATAGGCATATACCTATATATACGTTTAGCTAGAGACACACATAGTTGCACTTGCCCTTGTAAAGGCCCTGTTGATCGCCAAGCAGCGGCCCTTGCTCACAATCCCACCAAAGCACTTGTTGATTGAGCCGTAGCTTCTTGTAATGGGGAAAGGAGCTTCTCCTTGTCTTACTTTCACGTTAGTTGTATCCAAGGAGGGGGTTATGAGATGGATAAGGAATGAAGGGATCAAGTGCAGAGATCTGGTGGGAGGAAGTCGCATGGAAGCTACCATGATTTGGGATGTCAGTGGGTTGAATTTGGGTCGAGTTTTATTATTATCAAACTTATCCTCATTTACAAATCCATTTTCCATATTCATCCCAAATATAATTAGGAAAAACTTGTTTCATACTCGTTAAATTAATGAGTATCTATTTAATTAACGGGTACCTATTAGCATGTTGGTCTCTATATCGTCCCATCATTTCAAAATATCATAAAAAAATGTATATTCTACTATCAAAATTTCTTGAATACAACCATCTTTCTAAGGATGTACAAAACAAACAAAAACATTATAACAAAAAAAGAAAATACCAATATTCTAAACATATTTCATGATTTATAATAAAAAATAATCACATGAGAGAACAGAAGATTCTTGTCCTGACGTTGAAGTGGAATTTAGAATCATGTTACAATCTAGTGGTGGTAGAAATAATCACATGAGAAGATAGAGAGTCATAATGTTGAGACTTGAGATGGGATTTTACTAATACAAAGGCCAGATGAGAGGATAGGAAACGTCATGTTGTAGTGTTGGTTGAGATGGAATTTGACGTTGATATGCAATTTGGAAAATTAAAAGTCTTTGAGTTGCAATTTGACGTTCGTGACCACTTTTAAAGCTCGGAAGTCGAGAGTCTTGGGACATTTCGAATTTCTAGAGTTGCGAGTCTTTCGGTCACAGAACGTTTGAAATTAATTTTTAAAGTCTTCTATATATAATATATTTATATTGGGTATATGGGTTCAGGGATGTCTTTCCCTATATCTGAATCCAAACCTGATATGATTTGCATCCAAAAACCTAAACCTGTCTAAATATTAAATGGAGTGGATTTTATCCATCCAAATTAGGTCGAGTCGGGTAGATTCTCCATCGAGGAGTACCAAATTGACATCCCTAACCATGACAATGCCTTTATTATTGGTAACTCTGGTATGTACTTACTGGTTGGGATCATTGTGTCTCTATATGTGTATCTAAGGATTAATCCATGAGATCACTAACTTGGCTATTCCCACGCTGCTAGATGCATGTCCATGGAGCAATATATACACAATGGCCTAAAACGCGGGCAATGTTAGAAATGTAGGTTAGGGGTGAAGTTTAAGTACTGTGAATATATATATATAACAACAATCAAGTCTTTTTTCACATTAAGTGGGGTCGGTTATATGGATTTTAAGTCATCTCACGACTTAAATTAACATAATTGAGGTCATATTTAATAGTTTCCTTCCAACACTTGTTTGATCTTCCTCGCCCCCTCTTAGTAGGCTCAGCCTCCAACTTCTCACATCTCCTGACTGGAGCATTTAGTAGCTTTCTTTGCAAATGTTCAAACCACCTTAGACGTGTCTCTCTCATTTTATCCTCTATCGATGTCACCTTAACATTTTCTCAAATAATCTCATTTGAAATATGATTCTTTCTTGTATGACCACACACCCATCTTTCTTGTATATATATACACCCCTCCTTACTCCATCCCTGACTTGAAACTTTCGCCATAGTTTTAATGTGAACCCTAAATTGTAAATTGCATGAAGGTTGTCGACACACAAAGAGTATTTATGTCATCAAGTTCATGTAGAGAAAATGAAATTACAGCAATTTCATACATTTGGGTTGAAAGCATGTTTCTAAAACTTGATTGAACTCTTCCAATTCATGATCCTTTGGAAAGAATAAATCATGTGTGGACTAGAAGTATGATACTACTCCACACCAACCTAGAACTTAACCTGAGGTGTTGCCGCCAACTAAGGAGTGAATCATCCAAGCTCAAATATGTAAATAATATCAAGAAAAAAAGATCAAGCAACATTCATGGCATTCGTTGAGAGGAATCTTTGATGGTAATATGATATAAATAATGTTAATTGAAGATTGTTGGCAATAGAAATATTCAAGGATGATGTTGGGGTGTAACGACCATAATGATATAAGATCACGAGCCAAGAACCCTTATGCACAATACTCGTGTAGAAAAGTCAAAATAGTGTGAGCTCAATTTTCTTTTTTTAATAGATTTTCATTAATAGGAAGAACCTGAAGATGCACCCTCGAGGGAAAGAATGAGAGACGAAAAATCCTAAATGCCCTTAAGAAGGGAATATTACTCGTGAAAATGAGGGAAGGCCAAAATTTAGAAAAAAGATAAGGAAGAAAAAGAAAAAAGAAAAAGAAAAATATATCCAGAAAATAAGAATCGGATAATCTCTCGAAGGAGGATGACCCTACGCTTGTAGGAACGGCATATGAGTAGTTGAATAGATCAACCAAAACTTCAAAATCGACACCTAATAAACGTCAGCAAACTGAACCAGGGTCACATGTGGTCCCTGAGCAAAACAAAAAACACACAACAAAAAAAAACAAAAAAGAAAAAGGACAGCAACTTCAACAACAAAAAAAAATCGCTGTACCATGCGAACCGCCTGTAGCTGACGCCAACCGCGACTCAACATCAAGCACCACTGCTCCACCACGACTCCCGACGTAGAGCCCACCCAGCCAACCGCAGCTTCAACCGCTACGACCACCATCGTAGCTACTGGGAAGCCAACAGTCGCTCCAACCGAGGGGTCTCCCGTACGAGCGCACATGACGAATGGCCTACCTTGATCCACGCACCAACCACGACGACCCCTGCTGATCGAAGATGTTGACAACCGCCTCAACACAAAATTGCAATGATCCGTCAACAAGCAACCACCATGACAAGCACCCTCGATGAACGACCGTAGATAATGCCCACGACCGGAGCTCCAACAAACCCGCGACACCACCACCTCGATCAGCCTCAACGACGACGTCAAGGGGCTACATGTCAATCGACGGCTCCCGATCATCGAAGAAGTGAAATCCAAAGGGAGGGAGGGAGGTCTGGAAGAGGGGGTAGGGCCTTGATAGACCGGAGATGGCCAATTGAGGCCCCCGAGGTGCCTAGGGTTTTATCACACAGAGGAGAGGGAGAGGGAGAGGGAGAGGGAGGTAATGCTCAGGAGATGAGGGAGAGTGAATTGATCTAGTATGGGCCCAATTATATAGGTACGAGGCAATTATCCGAGTCATGATGGGATTAAATACATATGTTAAAAGCTTATATGGTACAAGAAAAGAGTGTAGCCACAATAATATACTTCACTTTTGTCATCGGTTGAAAATCGACGGCAAAGCTCTTTTAAACGATGACACTTAGGGACATCATTAGTAGTGTCGTTGTTTGTTTTTCCTGTCGATTACAAGGAACATTTGACGTCGAGATATTGTCCGACCAATGGGTGGATTGGATATTTTATCGTCGTTTGACAACCGACAGGAATTGCATTTCCTGTCACTTATAAAATAAGAGACAACGTTTGTACGTCACTTTTTCCCGTCTTTGCATGCCCTTCTTAAGTTTCAATGTCGTTTAAATGAATACATTGTTGCTTATATAAGCGACGGTAAAAATATTTTTGTCGTCACTTGGCCAAATAAGCGATGACATATAAGTTTCAAGGAAGACCAGAGCTTCTCTCTTTTGCCGTCACTTTTTAAAATAAGCGACGGCAAATATACAATATTCACTATCAGATTTAAACTTTAATGTCATCCCTTTTTTCCAAAATCAATGGCAAATCTAGGGTTTTTTTTTTAAAGTGAAAATTATGGGAAATACATACTAAACCTACTTAAAAGACCTGCTTTTATATAAAAATGGCTAATGAAAATGAAGAGAAGTTTATATTTCATAAATATAAAGTCTAGTGCAGAAAAAGTTTGAAAATGAAATATTTACATAAAAGGGGTAACATAAAAACATATCAAAAGGAAATGGATAAAAATCAAAATGCTGCTACCCCAATACCACCAGCTCCACCTACACCGCCCATGTCGCTGTCGTCTCATCTGTGGATGCTGGGTGATAATGGCGGATGTCCCGACAGAACCGTGGCTAGTCTTTGTTTGTTTTAGTACTTATTACAGAAATATCATTGTGGTATAGATAAAATAGCTATGGTTGTTGTTGCCATTACAATTTTTTTACTCGAAAATAGTTTCCCGAGGTCGAACTCAGGGAGCTACTGGAATTCTAGAAGTACAATGTTTCTTTATTACAAAAATAAGAGAGAGAGAGAGAGGAGAAGTAGATTTCTGTCTCTTGTCTTTTTCTTCTTCTCTTCTCTCTCTTTGCTTGTCTTCTTCTTCTCTTCTTTCTCTTTTCTTCTTTATAGGTCTTCTTCTTTCTTCTTCTCTTTATTTTCTTTCTATCTTCTTTGGAGCTTCATCCGTCGTCTGATATCTCAGTCAGACGGCTTAAACGACGGTCTGCTACAGTGCTTCCCCTTTCTTCCTTCGCTGCTTCTCCTTCTTCTCTTCTTCTTCTTCTTCCTTGGCCTTTTGCCTTGCTCAGCTGCAAGGCTTCTTCTTCTTCTTCTACTCCTCTTCTTCTTCTTCTTGCGGCCAAGTGTGAATCTTTTTCCTCACACCCTGCCCCTGCACAAAGCAAAACCTAACCCTTCCCTCTACACGCACGTCTCTCTCTCTCTGCGAACGGCTCATAGGAAGCTCTCCCAGAGCCGGGTTATCGGGTCGGGTTGCGTGTATGGTACGCGAGGAGTGCGCAGGTGGTGTCGGGTCAGGTCCGCCGGATCCGCGTGGTGAACTCGCGGACCGGGCGGGTGAGTGGGGTGTGGGACCTCACCCCAGGTGTCTCGAGGCGATTAAGAGAAAGCACAAAATCAATTTAAATCAACGCGGCGTTTCGAAAACTTACGATGTGGGACTATTCTACTCGCCCTTCTCGCGCGCGCCCGTAGGAGAGCCACGACCTAGCCTCAGCAGCTGCGTCCTCGCCTCTCTTCGGAGACCTGCTCGTTGCCTTCGCCCAGGTCCCTGCAGCTCGCCTCAAGTGGGATCCTGCTGCTGCAGGGCCTGGAGCTCGCGTAGAAGCTCCTTCAGTCATCGTCAATGGCGGCTGGGGCTCCAACCCTATCAGACAGAAACACGGCCTCTCAGCCTAATTAGACTACAGGGTGACCTTCGTCGTGGCACGGCGAAGGTGATGCGATGTGTAGCAGGTCGCAGGATGGCCTAGGTGTGCGTGCCTAGGTCGACCTGTGACCGGAAAAGTGGGTGTGTTCGGCGGGGCTTTGTGTGGGTGTGGAGTGGCAGTGAAGGGGCGGAAGTGGTTCAGCGTGATGAGGCGGAGGTTTTGGGTCGGTCAGCGAGTCGTGTGGAGTGGCGGAATGATGGGGGCGACTCGCCGGAGGTTGGCCGGAGGCGTGGAAGACGAGGGTGGTCAGGCGTTGTCGAGGGGCGGTTGAACAAATTGAGTTGGGGAAAAGAAAGAGGGGAGGAAGGGAGATAACTATTACCTACTTATAGGGACGAGGGGGGCCGGAGCGGGCGGCAGTCGTACCGACTGTCGCCGGAGAAGAAATACCCAGCAGGGAAGGGCGGCGGCGAGGAAGAGAGCAGGAGGGCGCGCGCTGGGTACGGCGCGACGCGGGAAGAGCAGGCGAAGGTGGCTCTGCTGCTGGTATTGCAGCAGAGCGACGAGACGGAGGAGGAGTCGCCGGAGCTGGTGGGCTTCTGCCGGAGTGGGAAGAGAGGAATGGTAGGGGTTTTCTCCATCAGGACCAAGCTACCAGAGTCGACTGGCGACGCTGGTCCTTATAAAGGCGGTGGCGGAGGGGTGGGCGCAGGGAGGCGACGTGCCTCCCTCGCCGGAGAATGGCCGGGATTTTAACCCATACCTTCCGCGTGTTCGCACGAAAGGTGTGTGCGAGGACATACGGCATGGCGGTGTTCCCTGCGACCCTGCGACAGCAGACGTCGCAGGGAACACCGGGTTCATCCTGTAGGATGCCTCCCTCACCCTGCACGGCGCCATGCTCCGCGCAAAGTCGCCGGAGCATGGTGCTACGTAGAGACATGCAGGAGGGACCTGTATGCAAAGAACGAAGAAGAACCTAGGGGCCAAAATGCAAGGGTTTCGAAAGTTGAGGGTCAAAAAGTAATAGATGAGGACCAAATTGCAAAGTCGGTCAAGAAGGTCTCTTCTTAGGCTCAAGTTTTTATGCATGACTAAATGGGACCTAAGGATTCTAATGGTGAATTTTATTTCTACGTCAGATCTTGTTTGACCAGCAAATTTACGTAAAAACCCAAATTAAATCATTAATTGGTCATGGTTCTCAATGTAGGTCAAAATGGGTTCCCAAGGTCAAATTGAAGGTTCCAAACCCTAGAGATTATTTTTGTATGAATTTTAGATGGTTTATTCAATTTTTACCCTGCCTCAAACCTCGTGAATTGAAGTGGATTTTTTTAGGGTTACAAAATGTCATTTAATTCCTTGGATTTGCTGTAGCCCTTATTGGATCAGATCATCCTACTTTCCTTATTATTAGGTTAGTTTGACCTGTGTTTGGACCCTAAGTTACCCTGTTTACAGATTGTGTTGGTGAAATTGCATTTTTACCCCTTATGACTTGTTTTCTTCTTAAACTCAGAATTCTCTGAGTCAAGCCTTTCTATGAGTTATGTAGGAGCTTTTTCTCGAATATCTAGGTTAGATTGTGCTAGTTAGGGTTCATGATGAGGTTCTCATCACTGAGATCTAATGAAGATGAATGCTCTGACTGACCCTTCTTCAGAAGAAGGGTTAAAAGCATTTCGATCTTATCATCCATCCTACTCATTTATGACTGCATAGCATCCATCTGATTCTTTATATCCTCCCCTCATCTCTGTAGCGTGTCGATCTTTTAATGTAGCTGATCGATGACACTAGATGATATGGCACCTTTCCTCTTATACCAGCTGAACAAGGTGTGTGCCCCCCCGCACTACGAACAAAATCACCGTGGTCTGGTAGCATCACTCTCCTAAATGCCTCCTCTGGATCAAGAGGCTGCTGGACACTGTCGGAGGCCTCGTCAGTGGGGGATGCACCAAGTGTATCATTTACTCCTAAATGTATTAAAAAATATTATACTAATATATACATACAAAGTTATAAATTTTAAGTTTAGAAAACTTACGTGTCTCTCGTGGTATGTCTCATAAATCCACTTACGAACACCTTCAACTGTAGCCTTACTGTGGGTGACCTCATAGATATCCATTATACCCATCTCCCCCCGATCATGTGTAGCGGACTGAAAATATGAAAATGATACAATTATATTAAGATGACTTATAAATTAAGTAATATACAAGTGCGAAGTAGTTACAATACTTACATAACGGCTCTTGACTATCTCGATACTCTTTCAACCCAAATAATGCGTCTATGGTGGAGCTTTGATCCTATTAGCCTTATTTTTCCTTGCTTGCTCTTGTAATAAAAGCATATATATGCATAAATTAATATACGCGATAATATTTTTTATGAATTTAAGATATATGAAATTAATAGAATCATTTTTAATCAATTACTAACCTCCTCCTTGGGATATAGCCAATGCTCACAAGCCTGCTTCCAATGTTCAAGCATGATATCAGGAGGATAATTCTCCATTGCCTCCTCAAGTGAACTATAATTCGAGAAAAACTAAATACCAAAAATAAATTGTTAGAAATAATATATTGAATTATGTACATAATAAAAATGTAAATGTTTAAAATTTGTTACATTTCTCTTGTTCACTGTCCTCCAATCTCGATGGAGTTTGGCGGCAGGCTTAAGGATATTTTAAGAGGTATTGGAGTCATCACCCCAATCGTAACTCGCCTATATTTCTTTAAAAAAATATGTATTAATCTTACTTGATAATAATTTTAAGATAAAATTATAAAAGAAATATTTAAGATACATAGAATTACCTTCAACTGTTGGAGGAGCTGCCTCTTCAACTCTACGAGTACCTTCCTCCAGTCGAAGTAACAAATGGGCACAATGGTTAAGTCCATTGTGCCCACTCAACTGATGAGGCCTAGATAATTCTCCTCCTCCCCTGTGGTTCTGATTCTGATCATTATTCTCAGGCCCTCGAGGATACGCTGAAGGTCTAAATTCTTTGTCTTCTCCCATCTTTTTTTTACTTTACATGCATAAACATTAATCATATTAATTATATATTTCTAAAGTTATAATAAACTTTAAAATATAGAAGTAATTTACTTCTTAAAGGTACAGAAGTTCTTACTAACACTTATTCCCGCCGCTAAGGAGTTCACATGAACTGGGGACGTATTCCGCACCATCTCATCCTCCGCCTCCTCTCCCTCCTCCTCTCCCTCCATGTCATCATTCTCGTCTTCATCCTCCTCATCTGATGCTCCATAATCTGGATCATCCTCTACTCGCTTTGGTAAAGCAGGAGCAATCCCCTTCCCCTTTCCCTTCCCCCTCCCCCCTGCATATAGTAAATGTGCCAGTTTCCTAGGTCATAAGAAACTTGATTGGGGGACAACCTGATGCCGTGGGGGTGGCTAAGCCTGAGGAGACGACTAGGGCTGGGTGAATGGCTGTGTCTCAAGGGGACCCCTGCAATCGATATGCTACTCTAAATGTGAATCTCCAATTTATAGAGAAATCAAGGGTTGTTTATGTAAATTTCACATAAGAAATCAAACCTCCAAATAGGTGAACAGTGTATGTGTAGTGGAAAATCACATAATTTTCAATCGTATGTGTACTCGAGTGCAATTCTTAATCCCAATTTCGTGCAATCAAGGTGATCTGAAAGAGTTGAATAATAATGCAAGAATGCGAGGGTGCTGCCACAATTTTACTTCAATAAAATAATCCAAAAATAAAAAATCCCACAATGGCATTGAATGTAAAAAGTAATCAAACCCATAACAGAGCACTTGGATTTCTTGCATGCACGTGTGCTAGAGGCCACGGTCGGTCGCGAAAACTTCAATAGAGGTCGGCTACAACAAGGGGAACCCAATGATGGTCACGAATCGACGAACGGTGATCAGTGATGGTCGCTGGAGAGGAGGACGCTGCCAGAGATGGGGGTGGCTCGCTGGCATGCATGGGTTGTTGATGGCGATTCTAAGGGCGTGGTCGTGCTTGTAAGGACGCAGCGAGTCCGGTGGAAGCGGTGATGCGTCGAACGAAGGGCAGAGAGGCCGGCTGCATTTTGGAGTTGTTGGGTTCTTTTTCCTCTGCTGGTGGAGAAGAAGAGGAAGAAGAAGAAGAAGATGAGGTCAGTGGGCTCGAGCATGCACATGCATGCGAGGGGTGCTGATAACACTACACAAGGGGGTGATATTTATGTTGAATATGGCCCATCTTAAGAATAAAAGGCACAACATAAGTAGAATGGGAGCATTGCATGCATCATGTACCAAGATTGCTTATAAACTGTATTAATGACCATTTGTGTAAGCATTTGTCAAAATAGGACTCAGATGAGCAATCGAACCGCGCAGATGGATTCAGAACGACGAACGGAGTCCGACGGACTCAAGATCGGTCAAATCCGACATCCGGAGCTCCTACAATGGGCCCAAGAAGTTCTGACCGTTGATCTGGAGATCAACGGCCCATATTACGCCACGTCAGCCCCCGCTCCACCGTGCGCCATCATCCAGCCAAGATCAGATCTCGACCGTCGATCTTCGATCGAATGGCCGAGACTCGCGCGCCCGCCCACGGTTGCCGCGACAAAGCGCGGGCGTGGCACAACCGTTAGTGCGCACGCCCGCACGCACGCGACCCGGGTTCGGGCCACGCGGAGTCGAAATCGAAGACGGAGGGCGCACACGGTGAAATTGGGCCGCCCGATCAGCAGCGGGCGGCCGAGATCTCGCCACACAGCGCAACCGCAGCTCACGCACGCCCACGCGCGCGCGCACACCGAGCGATAACGCCCGCGCACACGCGCGCCTGAGGCCGATCCCAGCGCAGCCGAGGAGGGTTCTCAGCCGTCCGATCTTCGATCGGACGACTCCCGTTTAGCAGCCGCGGATCGCACGAGGAGAAGAAACGAGGCGAGCGGCTGACCAACGGCTGGAGGGCTTCATCGACGCTTTTGGGAGTGGTTTTAGCGATGCTCTGGACGTCGCTAAAGCCCCTTCTTCTTTTAGGAAGCCCTTAACCCTATTTAAACCCCCTCCAACCACTCATTCAAGGCATTCACTCCCCTTGCAACTACTCCACCCCTCTCTTAGCTAGCTTTAGGCCCTCTTGTAATCGCCAGAGACGACAAGCCGCCGACGGAGCCTCCTCCACTGCCGTGGCTGCCTCGTCGCTCTCCATTCTCTCTCTCTCTCTTTTAAGCTTTCCATTACTTTTGTTTGAAGCATGTATTTAATGTTGTAGCTATGAACTACAAGTGCATGATTAATGAAGTTATTTTCCGTTCAATTGTCACTTTAATTTTCATTCAAGTTGCATGATCAACCAAGGAACTTTCTAACCCTAAACCCTCTCTCTCTCTATCTCTCTCTCGCATTTCAAAACCACATCTTTCGCAAGCAAAACTCCGCACTTTCCGTGACAACAAGTGATAAGCAAAAATCAGATTTTCACGCCTCCCTGAGACAGACACTCGGACTCACCTCCGTTTCTTATTTTAAAACTGACGTTGCAAGTGCGACTATAACGACACTCCTTAACACACACGCACAATGACACATCAATTTTTGGGCGTTGTTGCTGGGGAGGCAATGGATTTGTTTTATCACCTCCATTCCCCATTCATCCTCACATCGTCTAATGCCCTATTTTCCTTTTTACTTGATGGTTGCAGGAATTCGACACGTGGACGGTGAAACGACGCATCCCACGACGGTAGCAAGGGAGTAGGCGCTACGAGGACCAATAGTGAGTAATTCTTCTCTCATGATTGTTTGCTTGCGTGAAAAAACTAAAAAAAAATTGTAAAAACTGAAAAAAAATTGGCGTGGTGTATGATTGCTTGACCCACATCCTTAACACATCACCCCACAAAAAATGTACACTCTAACATTCTGAATAAATTCTTGGAGTGTTCTTTTCTTTTCTTGAGTGGTGTTTGCGAAGCCACCATGAGTTGACCTGTGCCGCACCACTCAACCCTAAAATCGACTTATCTGATAGAAGCTGCATGATCATTAGGATGAGTACATTAGGGTTTTAGAGCCTCCACAAAATAAAAAGGAAATCTACTTTCACCAAGTTGTGTGCAGAACTTGACGTGCTCACTGAAACTTGTTTGAAAACATTAAGACACGTCAACCCTAAAAAGTACTAAAGGATGAAACACTAAAAGACACCACATCTTAACAAATCCTTACTTGAAAACCATGTTTTGCTAGAAGCACACACCTTGAAAGTGGAAAATTAAGAGGCACCACCCCAATCAACGCCTCATCACATAACCCTAAGCACAAGCACTATCCTAGCCCTTTAAAACTGAGTAGACATGCCCTAGGCAGGACTGAGTTAAGTCTCAAAAGGCGAGGTTTTGTTCGCTAGGCACTTGGCTTTCATTCCCTTGGTAGAATCTGGTGACTAGGCTGCGGGGCAGCGTCAAACGACCGCGATTGTGGGGTCTACGGAACCGGAGGCGTAAGCCAAAGGAAGAACCTTCCTTGCAATCTCCTCGTAATCAACCTGGCCAGATTAGCTTTGGGAAGGGCAGTCCAGTGCTTACGAGCTTAATCACCCTTTTGGAGATTTCTAAGTCCCCTAAGGAACACACCATAAGGATTAGGTGATGAGAGCCTCATCATGAGCCATAACTAGCTCATTTTGACCCAATAAAGAAGATAAAAGCTCCTACATAACCTAGAAGAAGGCTTAACTGAAGGAACAAGTGCTCTGAGAAGAAAACATGAAATAAAGGTTAAAACTGCAATTTTACCATTGTAGTACATAAATGGGATTTCTCAGAGGCAAAACATAGGTCAAATGATCTAAATGAGATAAAAAGTAGGTTGAGTCAATCAGAAATGGGTTTACGTGAAATCTAAGAATTAAATGACACTTGGTAACCCTAAAACAGACCTGCTTAAATTAACAAGGTTCAGGTCAGAATAAAAATCAATAAAACCCTCTAAAAATCATGGAAAAACATCCTCTAGGGTTTAAAACACTTAATTTGGCCTTTGGAACCCAGTTTGACCTAGATTAGGGTCCTAGCTCTTCAATTAACCTAATTTGGGTTTTTTCGCAAAATGTCTAGTCAAACATGGTCAAACCTAAAATAAAACTTCACCATTGGATTCCCTAGGTCCAAATTAGGTTTATACCAAAATTTGGACCTAAGGGGAGGTCATCTTGACCTACTTTGCAATTTAGTACACCCAAATCACAATTTGGTCCCTATCTTTTGAATATCTTTGCAGAGAGCCCCCTAAGTTCTTCGCCCCCTTTGCAAACCGATCCTGCCACCATTGTTAGGGTAGAACCAAGCTCCGGCGAGGTTTAGAGAGGGATTACTCTCTAATCCCTCAGAGATTCCCTCCCAGAAATGGAAGGGGGATTCTCTGAGGAATTCCCTTCCATCTAAAGCAAATCACGATCTCTGGTGTGAACCCAATCTCTCGTGCGAACGCACGAGAGATTTGGGTATCCACCCGCTTTCCATCTCCGGCGAGCCGGCAGAGTTGATTGTGCGATTTCCACGCGCTAGAAGGTTCGGCCAACACCTATAAAAGGCTCCACAGACCCTGCCGCAGATCCTAAGCTTGAATTTGACGGAGATCAACTCAAATTTCCTCTCTCCTATCTCCGGCCAAAAGACCCGCAAGCTCCGGCGACCTCCTCCCCTCCTTCTCGTCGCTCTCCTGCCATACCAGCAGTAGAGTCAACTCCGCTGCTTCCTCCCGCGTCGCGCCGTACCAAGCGCACGTGCCCCTACCCTCATCCTCGTCGCCACTTCCTCCCTCAGGGTCCTTCTTCCTCGACGACGATAGTTACGCGCCGTCCACTCCGCTGCCTCCATTCCTTCCAGATCACCCCAGATACCCCCTCCATCCTCTCCTCTCTCTTTTCCCCATGCTATTTTATCCAATTACCCCCCAACAGTGCCTAACCACCTCCATCGTCCTCGCCTCCGACCACCCTCCGGCGAGCCGCCCACACCACTCTGCCCCTCCACACGGCCCGCCAACCCTCTCGTGAGCTCCGCCTCACCACCAGGAACTCAGTCCACCCCTCCACTGCCACTCCAGACCTCCGCAATCACCCCCCGATCAACCCCACACCTCCGACCACAGGTTGGCCTAGGCACGCACGCCTAGGCCAACTTGCGGCCTGCAGCACTGCGCATCATCTTCGTCGTGCTACGGCGAAGGTTTCTAGCTAATCTGATTAGGCCAATAGGCCGTTCTTGTGTATGACAGGTTGCAGTTCTTGCTGCCATTGACGGCCGAAGCAGCAAGGAGCTCGTAGCAGCTTCAGGCACCAGGGATCCCAGGCTGCAGGTGCAGCAGACTCACGCGAGTGTCGCGAAGCGAGTGAGGCCAGCAAGTTGCACTGCGAGGCCAGCAGCTGGGGCAATTACACGACGGAAGCTCTGCGGGCGTGCGTGAAATCGGGACTGATCAGATAGTCCCACATCGTGGAATCGCGAAACACAGGTATAATATAAATTATTTTTGTGTTTTAAGCTCACTGCCTCCGTAAGCACAGGGGTGAGGTCCCTCACCTGCCTTCACACCCGCCTCGTCCGCGGCTTGACCTCGCAGATCTGGCGGGATCCGACCCGACCCTAACCTTGAGCACTCCTCGCGCATCACCACCTGCCGGTGCGCCTGGTCCCGGGTGTGAAGCCAACCCAATTACCCGTGTAACTCTGGGGAGAGCATCCTTGAGCGAATTGCAGAGAAAGAGAGAGACGTTTGGGTAGAGGGACGGGGGTAGGTTTTGCTTTGGTTGTGATGTGTGCAGGAAGGAAGAAGCAAAGGAAGAAGCGAACACTTAGCATCTGCAGAAAAGGAAGAGAAGAAAGAAGAGGCTGTGTAGCAGAAAAAGAAGGAGAAGCTTTCGTAGAGAACCAAAGAGAAGGAAGAAGGAAGGCAAGGCAGAAGAAAGAGAAGAATGAAGAGAGGCCAAGTGAAGACTCTGCAAAGATCAGAAGAACAAGAAGAAGAAAGAAGGAAGGCAAGGCAGGAGAAGAAATAAGAGACAAGAAGCAAAGGCAGAAAGAGAAAGAAGTAGAAAGGAGAAGAGGAGAGAAAGGGGATTACGTTTAAGACGTCTGATACAGAAATCAGACGTCCAATTCTATTCTCTTTTACAAATCCTTTTTAAAATTCTCTTTGAATCACTCATTTTCACTTAACAGTTGTATTCTTGGGTTTTAAAAAGTACTGAGATTGCTCCCCGTGTTCGACCTCGGATACTTTAGTTTTTCGAGTAATAAAATTCTTTATATTTGTTTAAACGTTTTGTCGGTTACACTACAATGTGATACACTTTAAACCCGCACAAAAAGCGTGAGAACACTAGGCTTGTTTGCTTGGTTGAGTACACAACTCTCTCTCATCTGTTCTTCCCGCATCCCTCCATTTCTTCCAAACAATGGATTTCAATGCCTATCCATCTTACCCAAACTACCACCCCCCACAGGATTTATATGCTAACCCAAGTAGACCATATCCACAGCCTACTTGGGCTAACCAACCACCAAGTTGGGGATACAACCTTGAATATCCCTCTTGGCCCAACTGTCCCAATTATGACCAAACCGCACCAACCTTTTATTGGAATACACCCAACATAGCCACCGAAGGGTACGATTCAAATCGTGGGGCTCCATATCTCGATTCTCCTCACGATGCCTCCTCATTTAGGTCCTACCCGCTCTACTGTGATAGGACATACACTTTAGGAGAACACCAAGAACCCTACCCTTCTCAGGATAATAACCAAGAAAGGTCATCTGAATTCAACAACCTTTCCTACTTGACCTTTAGATTGGAAGGAGTTCTAGACAAATGGAAATCAGAAAATGATCAGAAATCTAGGCAAGCCCAAGATCATCAACCTTTGATTTGGTCCCCTGATGAAGAATCTGACTGGGAGGAGTACTTAGAACCTCAACTATTCTGGAGTAGGACCAAACAGAGAATGGTTCCTCTTGAAGAACTGAACCCTGAACATGATAGAATAGAGGACCCACCCAAGAACCTAAACACCAGTGTGGGTTCTGATCCACAACCTCAACCATACTCTCTTAACCTGGATTTCAAGGAGGAAATCCAAAGGACACCAAATGACACCATGTCAATTCTTGATAACCTCTAGTTAGAACTACACAGATAGAATCAAGAATTGGTTAAAGGGCAACAGGCCATGTTGGATTTGTTCCAACAATTGGGGGAAGAAGGCCAGAGAAAGCTGTTGCACACAACGCCATTCATGGAATTCATAAAGCAAGGGCCTACCATGATCAATTGGACTACACCCAGTCATCCTGATTTGGTTCAGTCCACCATTGATACCCCTCAGGAGTTGGACAGCTCAGTGGATAAGGACAGTAAGGATTCCTTAGAACACAATTTGGGGAGCATTGAGAACAAACATCAGAAGGAAACTGAGAATGTGAGGGGAGAGGCCTTGGAATCCGAATCTAATCGGCCCAAGAGAAGCAATCCGGTGGGAGCAGCCAACATCGGAGATGGAAAATGGAGTTACAATTTCAAGGAAATTGATTATGAATTGGTTGGAATCCCCATCACAAATTTGGAGGAGGGCCGAGAGAAAGAATATG
Source organism: Thalassia testudinum (assembly GCA_037157565.1). Lineage (NCBI taxonomy): Eukaryota > Viridiplantae > Streptophyta > Magnoliopsida > Alismatales > Hydrocharitaceae > Thalassia > Thalassia testudinum. Next base: position 137,761,268 of record JAZHRO010000073.1, read on the forward strand.
ATCTAGAGGATGAAATTGACCCTACCTCTAATGCAACCCCAAGCAGTGAATCTGATACAAAGGAGGTTGAAGAAAATATTCTTGAGATCAAGGGCTTGGAGGGAATGAGCAACGAAACCATAGTTGCGGAAGAGATGGATTCGTCTTTGGAGAGAGGCCTCATGCTTGATTATAGGGCTCGTTATGAAACTCTGGACTTTGTTACCTGCCCTACCAGAATAAAGATCCCGCAACCCGAATGCACTGGAATTGATACACTTTCGATGGATTACAATTTTATGGGGACACGCGCTAAATATAAAACCTACATCTTTAGTGTCTGGCATGTCCTATTTGGGGTGCGTTCGTCCACAGCAACTTGTTTGCATGCCCACAGACTAAGAGAGGATCTGACACGGGCATGCATGATACAGAATTCCCGTCCCTTAGGAACGGAACTCCACCACAACCTTCTTCGCATCTGTGGACCTCTGATTTTGGGTCAGGTTGATTTTGTACAGACCTCCTTGACCCAGGCCATTCCTGTTTGTGAACCGCCCAGCTGGAGGCGTTAAACTCAGCGCTTCCTGGGAGGCAACCCAGAGGATTCAGACTGATCTAGTAGTTTACGTCACTCAGGTACTATCTTTTTGAACCCTTTTGCATCCATGTATCTGCCAATGAGGACATTGTCCAACTTAAGCATGGGGGAGTGGTAAATTGCATAATCCTGAGCTTAATTAATCAGTCTGAATGAATAAATAAATTATAAAAAAAATTGAATTTAGGAAGAAAACTTAGGCATTAGAAACTTGTCAATAGTGGAAAATAATACAAAAAGAACTTAAACACTTAGACTTTTCAGGCCTTCGGGCTTAATCAACCCTGGTGTCCATTAAAATATGGATTTAGCAGCAAATCCTTGCAACCTTAAGCTATTCGAATCCACCTACTAAATAAGGTAATAAGTATACGACTTATCAACTCACCCTCTAACTCAGAAAAACTTTGAGTCTAAGCATCTGCACACATTTTTGCACAGACTCACTTCTCGGAGATTTTGACAGAAATTGGGTAGCTAATGAACTCTCTAGGGTAGTATGGCTGGTAAGTTGTCGTGGGTAACAGCCCATTGGCAGGTTGTCCAGAACCCAACCACAGGCCATTTCTTCTTCATTGCCTCTAGGTACATTTGAGATCAGGGAAGCCACCTACGAAGAAAAAAAAAAGGGAGAAGAAGAAAAGAAAATAAATCACAGTTCACCGCACAAGTATGACTGGCAAGTGATCGTGGGTAACAGCCCATTGGTCGGTTGTCCAGAGCCCAGCTCAATAATTGCACAGAAAAGACCAAAACACTTAAGGAAGAAGCGGGGAAGTAGTACAAGCCGAGGAGATATACACTAGAAAAATCCTTGTGTTGACCCCAATTAAAACAAACGTAGGGAGAAAGCTACCAATCGAACAAATACACCTTCAGGCAAATTTATTTCCTCTTCCGATCACCTAGTGGTGTAGAAACTCGAAGTCTGTCTCAATTACCATTAAGTGAGTCTATCACAACATTCACACCAAGATGCTTAGCAATTAGGGTTTTGACCGAGTTTTGGGTGGGTTGGGTAGCCGTAAAAAGTTACCAACCCACACTGAATTCCAAAAAAATTCTAAAAAATATATATATACATATACATATGTATAGTTATATACATTAAAGCAAGGATTCAGGCGATTCGTATTTTGGTAGACACTTGGGCACTGCTTAGTCTTTGTAGATTAAGATCTTCATATATTTCCTCTTATTGACAAGTAACGAAGTGTCTAAACAATTACTTCTTAAATTGTGAAAGGAAATAAAGGCTAGAATAAACTTGCTAGGGACTAGCAAGGAGTAAGCATGGGGGTATGATAACACTACACAAGGGGGTGATAATTATGTTGAATATGACCCATCTTAAGAATAAAAGGCACAACATAAGTAGAATGGAAGCATTGCATGCATCATATACCAAGATTGCTTATAAACTGTATTAATGGCCATTTGTGTAATCATTTGTCAAAACAGGCCTCAGATGAGCAATCGGACTACACGGATGGATTCAGAACGACGAACGGAGTCCGACGGACTCAAGATCGGCCAAATCCGACATCCGGAACTCCTACAATGGGCCTAAGAAGTTCTGACCGTTGATCTGGAGAACAACGGCCCATATTGCGCCACGTCAGCCCCCGCTCCACCCGCGCCGCGCCTTCATCCATCCAAGATCAGATCTCGGCCGTTCGAACGGCCGAGACTCGCGCGCCCGCCTGCGGTCGCCGCGACAAAGCGCGGGCGTGGCGCAACGGTTAGCGCACACGCCCGCACGCACGCGACATGGGTTCGAGCCGCGCGGAGTCGAAATCAAAGACGGAGGAGACGCGCGGTGAAATTGGGCCGCCCGATCAGCAGCAGGCTGCCGAGATCTCACCACGCGGCGCAACCGCAGCTCACGCGCGCCCACGCGTGCATGCACGCCGGGCGATGACGCCCGCGCACACGCACGCCCTAGGCACGATCCCAGCGTAGCCGAGGAGGGTTCTCAGCCGTCCGATCGAATTCAGCAACCGCGGATCGCACAAGGAGAAGAAACGATGCGAGCGGCTGACCAACAGCTGGAGGGCTTCACCGACGCTTTTGGGAGTGGTTTTAGCGATGCTCTGGATGTCGCTAAAGCCCCTTCTTCTTTTAGGAAGCCCTTTACCCTATTTAAACCCCCTCCAACCACTCATTCAAGGCATTCACTCCCCTTGCAACTACTCCACCCCTCTCTTAGCTAGCTTTAGGCCCTCTTGTAATCGCCGGAGACAACGAGCCGCCGACGGAACCTCCTCCATCGCCGTGGCTGCCTCGTCGCTCTCCACTCTCTCTCTCTCTCTCTCTTTTAAGCTTTCCATTACTTTTGTTTGAAGCATGTATTTAATGTTGTAGCTATGAACTACAAGTGCATGGTTAATGAAGTTATCTTCCATTAAATTGTCACTTTAATTTCCGTTCAAGTTGCATGATCAACCAAGGATCTTTCTAACCCTAAACCCTCTCTCTGTCTCTCTCTCGCTTTTCAAAATCGCATCTTTCGCAAGTAAAACTCTGCACTTTCCGTGACAAGTGATAAGCAAAAATCTGATTTTCACGCCTCCCTGAGATCGACACTCGGACTCACCTCCGTTTACTTATTTTAAAATTGACGTTGCAAGTGTGACTATAACGACACTCCTTAACACACACGCACAACGACACGTCAGGTGAGCGTAGGGGAACGAACTACGAATAAGGTGGCTTTGCAGTGAGGCCGAGCGCTGCTACTCACGCGTGAGAGGAGGGTGGCGTGATGGCAGGTCGCTGCGTAGTGGAATGCATGGGTTGCTTGCGCATGATCGAGAGTGCAAGTGACTGTGGTGGCCAGGCTGAAGATGATGGTTGCGTGTGGTGGATGCGTGGAGCGCGGTCAAGGAGGAAAGGTAGTTGGCCACGTGGTCGCATAGTTGTGGTTGTCTTCTTGATGGAGGAGTAGAGAAGGCAGAACAAAGAAGAAGATCAGGTTAGAGGGCATGGGTCTCTGGACGTCCGAGAAGGTTCCCAGACATCTTAAATGGAAGGGAGAGGGAGCGTATGCTCCCTGTTGGTTAGTGGACACAGTCGAGGATGATGCAGAGCACGGTGGTAATCATCGTCATGGAGAATCGTAGTGGCGGGAACGTTGGGCGAAGCACAGAGATGATGAAGTCGCGATGTTGGAGTCACAGTTGTGGTGATGATATTGGCACTGTCACTTCCTATCGTGATGATGGGAACATCGTGGGTCAGATGCGATGGTGATTGTGGCCGTGGTCATAGAGCTCGCGGTGATAGAGTCGGGGCTATCTTGGAGAGAAGGGACTCCTCCGTGGAGGAAGAAGATGCTCCTTCCCGTGGAGAGGGAGATGAAGATCCCCTACCATCCTCTTCCCAATTATATATTAAAAGAGAAAGAGAAAGAAACAGAGAGAGAGAGATTAACAGGGAGAATGGTGCATGGAAAATAGAGAATGGTGGATATTTTTGTCTTAAATAAGGAAGAAGATCTATGATGGAAAGAGTTGATTATGGGGAATAATTATAGGTTCCAAAATGAAAATTTTAGAATCTCATTCTTCCTTTCTTTTTTTGATACAAACCCAAGATGCTAAAATTGATATGCTCAATTTATTCTTGCAAAAACATAGATATGTAGATGTATTAATACATGAATCTAACAGGCACACCTCCATTTAATAAAAATGTGAGAATGATAATCCATGAGCTTAAATAATTTTATCACTGCAGTGAATGCTTTAAACTGACCTCTCATCCAAATAACTATGTATTTAGGCTTAATTATAGTCTGCTAAAGTAGACCTATCAATAACCTTCTACAATTGAACCTTCGGACTTTGCCTTGTTTAAAATATAATCTTTAAGCTTTTTGAAAAATCGCTCCACAAGATACATCTACCTGAATTGTTTAGGTCCACCGATTCTCGCTTCATTTGCAAGATACAATGTGAGATAAACCATTACATCGAAGAAGGCTAGGGGAAGAATCGATTCCATCTTACAGAGAGTAATAGCTATTTGTTTATCCCAGTGATCCAGCATATCATTTTCTAGCATCATCGAAAAAACAGCTTTGAAAAATCTGCTCATCTCTGTTAGTGAATCAACAAGTGACTCAGGCAGTATCCCCCGTATAGCCAGTGGAAACAACACTTGCATATAAAAGTGGGAGTCATGACTTTTCAAGCCAGATAATTTTTTTTGTGCTTCATTCACACAACGAGAAAGCTGCGATGAAAAATCATCTAGCACCTGAATTTCTTTTAAGAAAGAGAACATTCTACTCTTCTGGTCCTGATTCAAGCTGTAAATAGCAGGTGGGAAGTAGCCATCCCCCTCATGAATATGTAGCCCCAGACATATCCTCAAAGTCTTCATGTTTTTTCTTGTTTACACCGTATCCTTTGGATTATCGATTAGATTTAATACGTCTAAGATGTTATCCATCACATTTGTTTCGATATACATAACATCTAAATTATGACGTATTGTGAGATATTTCCAGAAGGACAACTCTAATGTATACATATCCATTTAGGTTAAAATGCCTATTTATGCATGTTCCTAACCTTATAGATGCATTCCATATTATAAATATTGCATAGCACACATCATTCAGCATTTAAAACAATTTGTATAAATTTTAAGTTAATTCGCATCCTTTTATGGCCATGAAAGAAGGAGATTTATTTCAGGGTCGTAGATTCACGACCCAACCGTACGAATCTGATTAGGACGACGATCGGAGTCCAACGCTTCAAAAATCATCTTGATCAGGGTTCCGTAACACCTTATGCAATCCGAGGAAGATCAATAGCCAAGGGACTACATGATGTAATTCAGAGCTTCAAATGACAAATCCAACCGCACGAATGGATTCAGAGCGACGATTGTAGTCCAACGACGCAAAAATGAATCCAATCCAACATCCATGGCATCATCTACAAAGCAAAGAAGATAGACGGCCAAAATGGCGCCACATGGCACCATCCCAGCCTCCCAAATCCCCCTCAACAGCTACTCCTCCTCAAAGGCATTTCCCTCACGAGATCTAGGTCGTTGGATGTCCATCCAATGATCCTTGTGAAGCCACGTCGTCTCTCTCTCAACAACATACGCTTTACAAGAGCTCACAGCCGTTGGATCTTCATCTAACGGCTACGAGCGGTTGCGCATTAGATGATCTTTGTGACAACCCACAGGGGTAGCACGTTGGTGACGAGTGGCGTTCTCAAGCCACGGGCACACGGTCGAATTGCCACGGGCGCAAGCGATTAACAATGGGGCCGCACGTGCTAAATTGAGTCAATTGATCAACAATCAACGGTGCGGGTGGTTCCACGTGGATGCACAGATCTTCACGGGAACGCGCGATCAAATGCACGATCCCATGCACCATCTGACGTGCTTTCAAAAGCGTGATGCCCGTGCGATCTACAGCCCTCCAATGAAGATCTAACGGCTCTCCTACGACCATGCCATAGTAGGGCGCCAGTGGTGGATGTGATGGCTTCAGCGACGTCCAAGGCGGCTCTTTAGTGGCGTTTTAAATGTCGTTGTTGACCCGTATCTGAAATACACCCTCCTCCCACCACTATATAAAGCCCTACATCCCTCCCATTTCTCTTTCATACCTTCCTATCCTCTTCTCACCTACTCTAGAGCTCAAAACACATCTTGAGCTTGTGTCCCAAGCCCTTGGGATGCTCCACTAGAGAAAAGAAAATAATTTTCCACCATCTCACCAACATTCGTGGAGCTCTCATCGGTCGCCTTCTCAACCTCATTCTGAGAAGCAGATCATGCCGTGACATCACCCTTCCTCATCTCGTCTTCCTCCAGCTCTTCATCCTCTTCGCCCAGGGCCTTGTCAACGCAACCTTGTCCTCAAAGTAGCCGACAAGGGGGATTTCTCCCATCTTTACCTTTTTCAATTTTCTTAGTGTAGATTTTATTGCAATAAACATTCTATCCTTAAGCATACATCTAGAAGTATTTTTCTCTCTCTTTATAATTTGCAAGCAACGTAGCTTTTCATGCTTTCTTGAATAGCGGACTGTAGATAATATTCTCATTTTTCCTCTCGCTACCACAAAACACAAAAAAAATTAGCAAATACAAAATACCGGAAAGAAACAAAGTAAAGCGTGATTTTCAAAGAATCAAACGTCACCTCCCTGTATTCGACCCAAGGCTCACCTCGATCTTCGGTAAATTTATTTAGTAGCGAACTTTTGCAACTACGACGACGACTTATCCAAAACCTCAATTTTACTAGAGAAAATCTCGTCCACCAAGCTCCATAAAGAAAATGCTTTTCTTTCGAAACCCAGAATTTCTCAAGGTTGTCCGGCCTTATTTGAATGGTTGACACAACCATATCTCACCTATTTCTTGTAATCTCTCCATTATAACCTGACCCGGAAACTTGATAGAATTTGTACTAAATTTATTTTTTGAATTTTTCTTCGAATACCAACACATCCTGCCATCAAATTTACCCCTGAACTGTAACATTCGTCATCTATGTTTAATGGATAGAAATCTGTGATGCCCTAAGTAATAGGACTTCTTAATTTTTGGAAGTCATAGGTGATGAGTATCTTCTATACAGACTGGGCAAGCAAAATTTCCTTTAGTCTTCCAACCTGACAAATTTGCGTACACTAAGAAGTTGTTTATGGTCCACAACAGTACTGCATGCATATTGTAGAATTCTCTTTTATCTACATCATACGTCTTCACGCCGGTGTACCACAACTATTTTAGTTCATCAATTAATGGTTGGAGATAAACATTTATTGCATTTCCTGGTTATTTTGGACCGGGGATTAATAGGCTCAGCATCATGAATGACGATCTCATACATAACCAGGGAGGTAAGTTATAAGTGACTATTACCACTAGCCATATAAAGTACGACGAATACATGCTCTTAGATAGATTGAATCCATCGCTTGCAAGACCCAACCGTACATTCCTTGCTTCTAAAGCGAATGAATTACTTCCTTCGTCAAATCTTTTCCACTCCTCTTAATCAATAGGATGACGTATTCTTCTATCTTGAGATTTAGAATCCTGGTGCCATGTCATCCACTATTGATAGGGCTTTTCATGAGTTAAAATGTGTCTCATTGTGGTAAAGTCTCCTAAATAGCTCTTCAATAAATGAAATTTTTAACTCGAATATCTAAAATTGAAGTCCGAGGTCGAACACAAGGAGCAAATAGGAATTCACAAACTAATCTCAATTAAAATATAAATGAGTATAATAAATGAAGCACTATAAAAATATTCAACGAATATTGATCTATTACATTAAGTATTCAATGAAGATCATTGTATCTAGAGACAAAAGGATACCTAGAACAAAATAATGGTGATTTAGATCACCAATTATTAGCCTAAGCACATGTATATCAATTACTCAATAATGTTAAATAAATGAACAGTGATCAGACTTCTGATTTGATAATCAAACGACTTAACTGTCTCCTACTAAAGTACTCTTCAAAGCTTTCTTCTTCTTCATCTGTTGTCTTTGGCTTCTTCTCTCCTTGCTCTTCTGCCTTCCCACTTTTCTTCTTCACGAAAACCTTCTCCTTCTCAAGCCTTCACCTTTTCTTCTTCAGTTCTTTCTTTCTCACGCACAAGGGGAGCAAACCCTTCTCAGCAGCTAAGTACTGGAATGTCTGAAGAGCAAAACCCCCCCTTTCCTTCTTTCCTTCTCTCCCGCACACCCGACTCGCCTAGCCTTCGGGCTGTGGGCATGGGGTCGCAGCCGAGGAGTGAAGGCTAGGCGAGTCGGGTGTGCGGGTGTGAAGGGATCTCACCCCGTGTGTACTGAGGCAGTAAGGCTTGAGCGAAAATTCAACTTATGCACCTTTAGTGCCTCCAAATCCCACAATGTGGGACTATCTTCAAGACTCTTCTCGCGCGAATAGCAGCAGGTGGAGCTGCGTCTGATTAGGAGGCTACTGCTGCTGGGGTCCTTTAATCAATTGCCCAAGAAGACTCCTGGGACTATTTCGTAGCACCTGGAGCATCAATTGGGGAAGAATTACGACCGAAGGAATGTGAACAGGGTCGAGCGAAGCAGCTGTGACGGCGGAGGACGGAGAACCCTGAATCTCAATAACACGGCCTCTTGGCCCAATTAAAACACCTCAAAAGCTTCATCGAATGGCATGGAGTGCAGTGACGGTGGTCTTGTGGAGTTTGGTGGAGTGTACAAGTGTGACGAAGTTGGAGATGGAGTACGGTAATGGGTGTGTTCGGGGGATGGTTTGGGTGGATGGAATGGCAAAATAAGAGAGGGATTTTTGGTCGTGGTGATGTGGTGGAGGTGTAGAATGTGTTGGCAAGTTGTTTGGTGGTCGTGGAGGTCGAGGGTTGTTTTTGGGTTTTGGATATAGAAATTTAACCTAGGAATCTAAATAAACCTAATCTAACCCTAAACTAACAGATGAAAGGGAGGAATGCCCACACCAATGGTACTCCAAATGTGGAGAAGACAAAACCTCCAGTGGGAGAAGCGACGACGACAAGGGGAGATAGCCAGCGGCCGCAGGCATTGCGACACACGGAGGAAGGTGAGGGAGAGAAATCCTCTCACTATAGTCTGTGAGAGCGAACGAGGAAGGCGATCGAAGAAGGTTGCCAAAGTTAGTGGAGATGAAGGTCGGAGAGAAGGGAAGAAGAGGGAATCAGCCTCCAAACTAAGCTAAGGAGGTAAGGCATACAATGCGTGCTTTTGTAGGCCATAGGGTCGAGCTTCAAGCTTGGAAACAAGCTTGAGAGCTTCTCAAAAAATAAGGAATAGGTTTAGGATTTTCAAGAGTTCACATGGACTCTTGGACAAATTAGGAAGATCATGGAAGAGCTTAGATGGAAGGGGATCTCCTTAGGAGTCTCCCTTCCAATTTTGGAAGAGTTTCTCTGTGAAATCAGGGAGAAAACCCTAATTGAAGGTCGGCTCTTGGTGGGTTCACACGGACATGGTGGCAGGGACCTACGTGTGAAGAAGACAACAAAGTTAGGGGGTATTTGCAGGGACTTCAAAAGTTATGGGTCATTGTGTGATAAAAAGAGTATGTTTGGACTGAAATGCAAACTAGGTCAAGGAGATCTCTGATTGGGCCCAAATTTTGCTAAAAACCTACTTTGGACCCAAAGAATCTGATGGTGAAGTCAGATTTTGGTTTTGACTAAGTTTGACTGGGTAAATTATGCAGAAATCGAAATTAGGGCAACTATCTGTCTGAGACTCTATTTTAGGTCAAAATGGGTTCCAATGGTCAAAGTAAGCATACCAAACCTTATAAAATATTTTTCTATTATTTTTAGAATATTTAGGTGAATTTTATACCAACAGAAACCTCATTTAATTAAGCAGGTCTATTTTTAGGGTTTCAGATGTCCATTAATTCTCAAAACACGTGAAAACCTGTTTCATTCTGCATGAATCCACTTATTAGACATTTATGATCATTTGACCTTTAATTAACCACAGGGAAACCCCATGATTGTTCTGCAATTAAGATATTCTGTTAAAACTGTAGATTTACCCCTCTTTTCATGTTTATCTCTTAGAAAGGATGTGTAATGAATTACGGTCTTCTGACGGTTATGCAGGAGCATTTATCAATGAATTATGACTAAATAAAGATAGATATGGCTGATGATGATGTTATCATCATCTACTGTGCAGTTTTAGTTGATATAAAAAGGCGTTGAAGCCTAGGTGTCAATGGGAAGCAACGAAGAACCTTCTGAGATTGTTTTCCCTTACTTTCATTTTTACCTCCCTTATATCTCTCATATCCACATTCAGGATAGTAACTTAAGTTTTCGAATTCATTTTTACAAAGAATGCAGTCATTTAGACATGCATCGATCTTCTGACAGTCCATACCAAACTTGCAAATTTATTTCCTCACCTCGTATCATGAAGTCAGAAAACCATTAGGGTTATTGAACAGCTCAGCAATAAACTAAAGAATTTCTAACATGAATTTAGTACCACCTCTATTCATAACCTTCAGTTGAAACATCTTCAATGGAAACGACAACTTAGACATTCTCGTAACACCGGGAGCAATAGGATCCTCAGCCGCCTTAATAGTATCGTAGAACGGATCACAACTAAATGGATCTTCCTCATCTGTATTTCTATCCTCTCCTGCTCTCATCTCGTTCAACATTTCTTATATTTCTTCACCTCCACTATCAGCAATTTCCTCATCAATCTCTTCATCAACAATGTTTCCATTCTTTATGACTTCCTCAGTAAACTCCTCTCCATAAGCTACCCAAATAGTGTAATGCTCCCACCACCCATTACAAATCAAGTGCTCAAGCACAGTATTACGGTCATGCAAGAAACCATTCAAACATCTTCTACATGGGCAGAAGATATTATTGAGTTAGTCTCATTGCCTAAATATCTTCCTATTGTCATCAAAGGCCCAATCCAGGAATGAAATTACTTCATCCTTATATCTTGCGTAATATGAATCCCATAATCCAATCCAAGATCTGTCTATTATAACCTACAATTTAATGTAAACAAACCACTTATTAGGAAGGGACAGGGCTACATGATGTGTATCTTGATTAAGATTTTCACTTTATAGCCATTCTCAAAGATTTGATCACTACTTAGGTTTACTCGTTACATGTAACCTTCGTGCAGTGAAATTTTGGCATCATCTCCCCACACTTCTCCAGTATGCCCCCCAATAGTAAACATAGCTAGATTTCCTTTAACACCTAGTTAAAGATAGATACCGCAGGAAACTAGATAAGATTAGTTGGTATACCAAAGAAGAGCAGGAAGAAGCAACCAAAATTTCACCGCACAAGGTTACATGTAATGAGAAAACCTAAGTTGTGATGAAATCTTCAAGGACCTTCTTTAGTTCAATACTTCACCGAATTAAAGTCGATCGAGTCTTTTGGCATACTACAAAGACATCACATCATACATGTAAGTGAGGTATACATACACTTCTTACATTATCCATATAACATGACCCTAGGTCTCAACGAAAGAGTAATTTGACACAATTTGACTCGGAGTACTTTTACCCTAGCAATTAAAATACATAATGTTTGGCCTTCTGTGCATATATTTTCTTTAGCAAGTATGTGCATCTAAAATAATACTCATAATTGCAAAGAAATTTATATTAAACGTAAGCAATCATCTGATAAAAAATAAAATTATTTTCATTGAATGCTAAAAAGAAATGTACAAAAAAGTTATTTTAACACAACATAATTCAAATAAGCTCTTTAGAGCTTCGAATTTCGACTTAAGCTCAAAGAAGCTCAACTACAAGCCATATGAACCCAAATAGAACATAAATTGCTAATAGACATAGGTAACCTCAAAACTTTGTAGAATCTATTCTAACAAATTCCTTTTATCTTAAAGAGCATTTCACGTCCATAAGAAGTAACATAAGAAGCTCCAAGGTTCATTGTAGCTTCAGGTTGACCAGCATTAGACTAAAAATTGACTTTTAGATTCTCGGTAGTTCCAATCAAATTAATGACTTAGATAGACCTTCTACGATCTCAAGAATTCATTAAACTAAAAAAGAAGAGAGATTGATCACTGGAACACAATGTTCCAGGTCTGTCGCCTAAATCCTAAACCCTAAAACTTCAAACCGTACTAAACATTAAAACAATTTTCAAAAAATTTTGACAGAATTTTTCCTCATATTTTGAAGTTCTCTATAAACCTGCATAACAAAATAATACTCACCATAACAGTAGGCACATCCCACATTAAATTTCATTTCAACTAAATAAGTGGGCACACCCCACATTCATTTAATAAAATTAACAACAGTATGTGGGCACATCTCACATTTAATAAAAACCTATATTATCATTTAAATAAATTAAAAATATTAAAATTATACCTATAAATAGTACATCCTTTAAGGACGCCCATTAGTAATAACCTGTATTTTCAAAAATAGTATCAATTGAATCAGACTATAAAGCATGACGAAAATTAAATTAAGTAGAGTTCGGTTACAATTTGAGTAAATTAAGTTGGTTCAAATGTTTATTTGATTAGTGATGTAAGATGGGAGAAGGAGGATGGGTAGGAGGAGGGAGGGAGGGCAAGATGAGGGGGGTGGTCAGGAGAAGGAGGAGGGGGAGGAGGCAGGGAGGAGGAGGAGGGGACAATCAGGAGGTGGAGAAGGAGGAGGGTGCCGGCGGTCAGGAGGGGGGAGGGGGCCAGGAGGAGGAGAAGGAGGAATTGGAGGAGGGTGCCAGTGGAGGAGGAAAAGGGTGGTCAAGAGGAGGAGGAGGGGGTGATCAAGAGGACGAGCAAGAAGGGGGAGTCAAGTAGGAGGAGGGGACGATCAGGAGGAGGAGGAGGGTGCTAGTGGGCCAAGGAGGAGGAGGAGGAGGAGGGCACTGGCGAAGGAGGAGGAGGGGGACAAACCAGGGAGGAGGGGGAGGAACCAAGGAGGAGGAGGAGGGCGCCGGTAGGGTGGGGAGGAGGAGGAGGAGGAGGAGGGCGAGGAGCCATGGAGGAGGAGGGGGAGGGGGCAGATCACAAGAGGAGGGGAAGGAGGGGGGCGAGGAGGAGGAAGGGGATTCACCTGAGGAGGAGGGGGCGACACGAGGAGGACCACAACAAGGGGCAGCAGGGAGGAGAATCAGCGATGAGGGTTTGGGTTTTCTAAGGAAGCTGAACAGTACTGATCGAGGGCACTACGCGATTATGGATTTAGGCACATATATCGTTGGTTTAATTAGGAAGCGACGGGAAATGTCAATGAAAATTTCAGTTGCGCGTCCAAATGTTTCTTCTTATAACGGTGATGTCAGCAACCAAATTTGAAACCTCGATTCATCGTCACTTATTTCAAGATTGTCGCTCTTACAATCGACGGCACAGATCACAACTAACCTCACGTGCACATTGTTGCTTTTTACAGGTGATGGCGGAGGCCAAATTTAAAGCTTCCATTCACCATCGATAACTGACAGTAGATCCTATTTTTCTAATACTGAGTGTATGCTCCTAACCATACATGCATATACATACTTACATGCATGCATATATAATCATCCAATAAACCTAAGGCTCAAATAACTCATTTGAGCCCCTCACAAGATGCACTTTCCATACTTTAGAAAACCGTTGATGTATGTCACAGAAGTTGTGCTGCATTGTTACAAACCAAACTTATATCACCAAACGTGACTTTTAATTTACAAAGTAAGGTTTGTATAACTTTTTCATTTGCCAAAACATTTTCATTTTTCGATAAATTTCATATTTAACTCATATACCAATAAGCTTTCGATTCATACAGTAGATTTCTCATCTCAGGTCTCACATGAGTTTTGTAAGGAAATACATATAGAAGAGAAATAGGATAAACAAGAAATTCTATATCTTTACATCAAACATACATACAAAGGAATAAGCTTATATTTCAATTAAGGAAGCATATCAGCATAAATGTAAGTATTTGTGTGTTTTATTCAGAAATGCTACCTCTTGTCTACACACACACCATTGACGTCAACGAACCCCTAATTAAACTTCAAAAGCATATATATTTAGTATGCTATATATGTACGTAGTTTACAGGAGGCATTTTGTAACACACATTAATCCCTTGCAGGACAATCTCAAAATCCCTATGATATGCGGTTCTCTCTCATGAACTAATCATATCATGAAACGGTGATATTTTCCATTGCAAGGATGGCGGTCTTGAGCTCCTTCTGGAGGGCTTCTCTTTCTACTGAGAGCCCCACATCATCCCAAACTGAGCTAAACCCATTGGTCATGGCATTCCCTTCGTTAGGCAGGTGAAGCTCGCAGACGGAATTGGCGTCAACGTTGAGGGAGCTAACATTCTTGAGGCAATCTATCTCCTCTGGATCAACAAGTAGGTTGCTGCTCCCATCCTTCCATGCTATCAGCTGGCAATAATATCTAAACTTCAATCTGTGGGATGTTTGACAGTCATGCACAAAAGTGGAATGCGGGGAGAGTAAAACCATATTGATTCTGAAGGAGCTCATTTGATTCCACATAATTAATTGCTTTCTCATATAAAGTACTCTTAATTTCAAAGATGCCTACAGACTCAACAAGGGCAGCTTTAGTGACATTTTTCTTCTTCGCAAATGCCTTTTTACTTCAGTACAGCCAGATATCAATCTTTCCTATAGATAATTGATTATCCATGAATTGAACCCGCTGAAGCATAAGAGTATTAATAATCGTATTAATGGAAAAAACGTTCATTTCTAGAGCTTCTGGAGTGGTAGACTTCTACTTCCTTCTCTGTTAAAAATCAAGTATTTACCTTTCTGAAATAACAAAATGTTCAGTTGGTTTGTATTTTTTTACCGACTTTGATGAAGACATCATGCTGTGTCAAGAGAAGACGAAAAGCATTAGAAACTACACATAAGGAGGTAAAAAGATTAGTTGGGTTTACCTCATCAACATGGATACATGAAAGCCTGTTTAGGATGATTACATGAAAAGAGCCGTCCATTGTCTTTTTCACTGAAAAGGATAATTACATGAAAGCCTAAATGTAAGTGTGATTTTTCTCTTCCCTAAAATTTCCCTTCAAACGTGGAGGAAATGTTTCCCTTAATTACTTTCGCCATATAGATAAGAACCCATTTAAAAAATTTCGATCAAGTTGGTTAATTGACTTTCTTCGTTTCAATGGTTTGTCGGCGGTGGGGTGACTCTGTGTGTCGGAGGTGACAGTCTTTTTTTTTTTATTAGAAATGTTAAACCGAAGGAACGAAAAAGATACAATGACAGAGGCAAAAGCAAAGAAAAAGGAAATCTAAATCCCTCAAAGACGAGGAAAGTAGCTACATCTCAGGATGGGAGAACTCCAAAATCATCGATCACAAAGGAAACAAAAAAAGGAAAATAAACAAAAAAAAAAAAAAGTGCCTTAACATACTTTTCAACGCAGGAAAAAACCTACAGCATGCGGTGGATACTACAAAACACCGCTGACATCGTTGACGAATCTTGCTAATGGGTGACGAACGGCTAGAACGACTCCAACCTAACACCCCGTCGTGGTGAGTCCAATTTCGATGTGACCTCATTCTTAAAAAACGAAGTCGATCCGGGTGAAAGTGAAGTGAAGACAGAGAATTGACATCTAAGAGAGCCCTCGCATCAAGCAAGATCCCGAGAAAGATCTCAGCCACCGGAATCGCTCCCGCAACAGCAACCACCACCCGTCAAACACCGTTGCTACCGCACATCCGCATATCCCGTAGGCACAACCCCGACTAGACCTAGAGCTCCGACAACCGTGCCTCAGATGAGAGGCCATCGCCGCAAGTGCCACGCTGCCGAAGAAGCAAAGCCAGAAAAGGTAGAGTCGGGAAAAAAGCCACTCAAGAGGAGGGAAGGGAGGGGGGGCGGAGCGGAATATGAAAGAGATGCAGAAAGAGGGGGGCCTCTGGCCGACCCGGTGGGATGTGGGAGGTGAGAGTCTTGATGAATGAGGATGTGGGTGCTGTGAGACAAAAGGATTTTTGTATGGAAGCAATTGTTGTTTGGGTGTAGTTATTTGGATTATAAACTATGATATCATTATTTGGTGTGTGTATGCATATATTTATTGTCTGTATGAATCTTTGCATGTTAACTACCTATGTATATTATATCCCGGCCTAAGTGGGCAGGGTAGAGTCAATTATATCTGGGCCCATGTGATAGACGAGCCTTACTCTTGCAGGTTCAAGCTTCAGTCGGGCCTGGGAGGACTGGTACACTAGCGCTTACTATCCTCAAGCATGACATAAATGCACCACCAACGTCAACCGTAGCACTTATCCCACTAATTGTGTAATTATATGGAGGACTTTTGGGGCACCTTTGAAGGCACATATGTATAAACATATAACACCATTTGATGGGGGAAACAGAATACTAAAATACTATTCCATGTGAAACTGAAAATGCAAAAGTAATTTTTTTCGGTAAAATAACGTGAGGAAATGCATGACGTAGCATATTTTATAATACAAAACCTTTACTTTAAGTTTCAATTAAATAAATAAAAGTAAAATTTATCGGTTAAAAATTAAAATATATTAATTAAAAAAAATACCACTATATTTTAATGTTTCTTTGATCGATAATAATTTATCACTTAAAAAAAAACTTATCAATAAAAAATTAATTTTACTTGAAAATTATTTTTTATTTAATAAAAATTAATTTTCATCCGTTAAAAATCAAAACACATCTATTAAAATCACCATGTGCAATGATCTACCACGTCCTCTCACTCTATATCCTAAAAAAATATATTTCAACATGTATCTTGTTCCTTTTTCACTTAACAAAAATCTTCTCACAACTGCATACCGCTGTACACGTTTGTGTGCCACGTTCCTGTGAGGTTTCTCAAATTCAAATACAAAGTTGAATATATTTATGGAAGTACAAATATTGGATCATTAACTTACTGCTATTCTTATATCCATCAATTAATGTACTCTTGAATTAAAGGGAAGATGGACACCCTTGATAGAATGATGGTGTAAAAGACTCGCTAGGTCGTGCTCCCTTTTTATCTAAAAGGGTGGGATGGATGGAGAGCATAAAAATAATCTCTTTTTTTTAATAAATTTTTAATACTCCAAGCTTTTAAATATATATATAATTAGTTGAAATGACTTAATCTTTATTGAAATTCTAGGTCTCTTTTATATAGAGAGAGAGCAAAGAGTAAAATTACATACTTACCTTAAGGAGCACACAAGGAAAAAGTTAGAAAGGAAATAACACATATGATATGTTAACACTCCCCTTCAAGTTAAAGTATATATATCTATCATGCTCAATATAGATATACATGAATCAAATAGAGATCTAGCTAGAGGTTTGGTAAAAATTTCAACAATCTGCTCCTCAAATGTGACAGGTGTGGTATATAGAAACCCCTTCCGAATAATGTTCCTGATACAGTGGCAATTGACCTCAACATGTTTTGTCCTCTCATGAAATGCTGGATTGTTGGCAAGAAAGGTAGTTGCTCTATTATCACATCTCATCTCCATTGGACTAGAAAACTATATCTGCAAATCAGTAAGCAGAGACCTAATCCACATCATTGCTGCAGTTGCTTGAGCCATGACTCTAGACTACGACTTGGCACTGGATTTAGCAACGATGCCCTGCCTCTTGCTCCTCCAAGTAATCAGGCTTCCAGCCAAAAAGATATAGAACCCAGTAGTGGATTCGCGGTCCACATGACAACTGGCATAGTCCGCATCGGAGTAGCCAACCAAGGTCATAGAAGACCCTCTAGAGAATAGAAGACCCTTTCCAGGAGCCTTCTTGATGCATCTAAGTGCCATCAATGCTGCATCCCAGTGCTGATATGTTAGCTTAGCCATAAACTGGCTCAATCTCCCCATCGCAAAGGAGATATCCGACTTGATGATGGTAAGATATAATAACCTGCCCATAACTTGCTTATACTGTCCACCAACTGAGAATCATCATCATAGAGTGGCATCTTAGGATACATAGGAATATTGGCCTCCTTTGCCCGAAACATACCAACCTCCTACAAGATGTCCAATGCATACTTTCACTAAGATAGGACTACACCTCTGTTACTACGAGCCACATCGATGCCAAGAAAGCATCGGAGTGCTCCTCAAGTCCTTCATGACAAACTACTCTGCTTAAATGCTCTTGAACTCAGCAACACCCTACTTATCATCACCTGTGACAACTAAGTCATCAACATAGATGATGAGAACCTCATCATAAACCCTAACTAGCACAATCTAACCCAGATATGCGAGAAAAAAGCTCCTACATGACCCAAAGAAAGGCTTAACGCAGAGAATTCTGAGTTTAAAATAAAACAAATCATAAGGGGGTAAAATTACAATTTCACCAATGCAGTTTGCAAACAGGGTAATTAAGGGTCCAAAAATAGGTCAAACAAGCTTAACAAGAAAGAAAGTGGGATGATCTGATCTAAATAAGGGTTATTGCAACTTTCAGGAATTAAATGACATTCTGTAACCCTAAAATAAACCTACTTCAATTCACGAGGTTTAAGGCAGGATAAAAATCAACTAAACCCTTTAAAATTCATAAAAAAATATTCTCTAGGGTTTAGAACCTTCAATTTGGCCTTAGAAACCTATTTTGACCTAAAAAGAGAACCATATCCAATTAATAACTTAATTTGGATTTTTACGCAAATTGGCTGGTCAAACATGGTCCAACCTAGAATTAAAATTCACCATTAAAATCCTTAAGTTCAAATTGGTCTTGTATAAAAACTTGAGCCTAAGAAGAGACCGACTTGACAATTTGGTCCTCTTCATTTACTTTTTGACCCTTATCTTTTGAAACCCTTGCATTTAGACCCTCAGCTTTTCCTCGTTCTTTGCAGAACGGTCCTCCCTGCAACTTCTGCGCAGCGCCATACTTCGGTGACCTTGCGCGGAGCATGGCGCCACGCAGAGCAGGGTTACCGTCCTACAAAGCAAAAGCAGGTTCCCTACGACGTCCTCCGTCACAGGGACTCGCCCATGCCCTCTGCCAACCACCATACCTTCCGTGCGAACACGCGGAAGGTATGGGTGTCATCTCCAACCTTACTCTGGCGAGGCTGGCACGACGCCAGCTCGCCCCTCCCTCTGTGCCAACCCCTTTATAAGAAGCAGCACACCTGCTGGCTTCTGCAAGCTTTTCTTTGACGAAGAAACCCCCTCCCTTTCATCCCTTCCTCCTCCGTCAAAAGGCTCGAAGCTTCTGGCGACTTCCTCCTTGTCACTCTACTGCCCTACCTACAGTAGGGTTTTCCTTGCTCCATCGTCTGCGCTGGGCTGTACCCGCTGGTGCCCTCCGCCTGCTTCCTCGTCGCCGCACTCCTCCTCCAAGGCTTCTTCTCCAGCTCCGGCAGATACGAGTAGGCTGCTCCGCCCTCCCACTTCGTCTAATACTTAGGTAAATAGCTTCCTCTCCATTTCCCTTGCATTCCCCCCCTTTTAAACTGCCCTGTCGACCACTCGACCGCCACTATCCAGACCATCCTCTCCACCTCCAATCACCCCCTCCGGCGAGACCATCTCACGTCCACAGACACCCTCGCACCTCGCCGACCACCGCACAAGCTCCCTCACACTCCACTCTATCGATTCCCCATCTCCATTTACTGCCAAACGCCACCCGACCACCCCCCGAACAAACCCACCTCTCTGGCCACAATCTGACCTAGGGCTACCTCCACACACGCCCTCACGCCTTGTCGACCCCCGCACTGTCTTCACCGCACTCCAACGAAGCCTCCCTCGTATTCTGACTGGGCCAAGAGGCCGTTTGTGTGATTTCAGGTGCGCGCCCCTCGCCGCCATTGACGACGAGCTGCAGCAGCTTCACCTGCAGCTGCAGGCGCTCTCCAGCCCAGGCGCATGTCCCAGGTGGCGCGGGTTGCCTCTGCGAAGGCACCCAGGTCTGCAGCTGGGGCGAAGACCTCACAGGCTGCTGCAATTGGCCGCAGGTAGCTTGCCTGCGGGCACCGATTTGGGAGGTGGGATTTAGTCCCACCTCGGAAGTGCGCGGCCAAGCGCCCGCACTTAAATTGAAAAAGTGCCTAAGGCTATTCGCCTTCGAACACAGGGGTCAGGTCCCTCTCCCGCACGCTGCGCGCCACGCGCTCGCTCGCCCTCGCCCGCGCTCACGCCACGCTGGTCTGGGCAGGATCCGATTACTCAAACCACACACTCCTCGCCCACCACCGCACGTCGGTGGGCCTGGTCCCGGGCGCGATACCTGCACCCGATTACCCGGCTCTGGGAGAGCAGTCCTAAGAGAGAAATCTGAGAGAGAGAGAGACGCGGGGAAGGGTAGGGGTAGGTTTTGCTCTGACCCTTGTGTGAGCGTGCAGGAAGAAAAGAAGAAGAAGAGAAGCGGCCAAAGCCTTAGCCGCTCAGGGCAGCTGAAGAAGAAGCGAAGGAGAGAAACAGAAGAAGAAGAGAAGGAAGGCACTGTAGCAAACCTACAGTTAAGTCGTCTGACCACTGCATCAGATGACGGAAGGGCAGCGGCCAGAATAGAAAGAAGAGAAAAGAAGAGGAGCTGCAAGCGAAGAAAAAGAAGAAGAAAAGAGAAAGAAGAAAGAAGACACTGCCGCAAGAAAGGAAAGAAAGAGAAGAACAGAAGAAGAAGGCTGAAGAAGACGAAGAAGTCAGAGAAGAAGAAAAAGATCACCACAGCCATAGAAGAAGAAAAGAGAAAGAAGAAAGGAAGACTCTGCAGGAAAAAGAAGAGAAGAAGATTAGCTGGAAGAAAAAGGATAGAAAGAAAAGGAAGAGAGAAGGAGAAGAAGAAAAGAGAACTCTCTCTCTCTCTCATTTTTGTAACATAATAGAGAACTTAATTAGACTTCTAAAAGCATAGTTGCTCCCTAAGTTCAACCTCGGGAAAACCTTGTTCCGAGTAAAAAATTTTTGTAATAGTAATCTGGTAGCTGTCTTATTACATACTATAACGACTGTAACTTAAAGTATAATAAACGTAAACAAGCCAACCGGAGACTAATAGACAAGAAGATTCACTGTACTTCGTCCGGTCTCCCTAATAAAAAGAGAGAAATCTGTTGTCAATCTCCTGAATCTAGCTGCCTCAACAACTTGTGATAACTTCTGGAACCAGGCTTTGGGGCTCTACTTTAGGTCGTAGATGACCTTCTGTAATCTGCATACACACTCCCCCTAAGTCTCAAATCCAGATGGCTACTACATGTATACCTCTTCCTAGAGATCACCATAAAGAAAGGCATTCTTTACATCCAACTGATGTAAAGGCCAATCTAACTAAACTGCCACTGCCATAAGCACTCATATGACAGGAAGTCTGGCAGTAGGTGAGAAAGTGTCAAAGAAATCCACCCCATAGGTTTGGGTGAACCCCTTTTCCATGAACCGTGCTTTGTATCTGGCAATTCCTCCATCATGGTTGAATTTGACATTGAACACCTATCGACAGCAAACAAGTCTAGTACCCTCAGGAAGTGGAATGAATTCCCGAGTCCTGCGGCCTTTAAGAGCTGCCATCTCATCCTCCATAACTGCCTGCCACTTTGGATCAAGCATGGCCTCACTGTACATCGCTGGGATCTGAGTAGCAACCAATGCCTACATAAATTCTACAAACCCATGTGTAAGGTTGTCGGTAGCAAGTGCCCCAACCATGGGATAAGTAGTGCAAGTCCAAGGCCTTTTCTGAATGGCAATAGTAAGATGTAGACCATCTACTGCCACATCATCAGTCTTGTCCCTGTGATCATCACATGGTAAACATACATCAGTGTCTAAGAGACTTACCTGAGAAGCGACAATGAAGGCGAGAGTCGGGGGGGGGTTGATAAGTAGTGTGAGGACAAACATAGGTCTGCAGAGGCTCTATCAGACAAGCAAAGGGTTGCGTAGCAAGTGGTGGTGGTGTAGTAACAACCAGTATCTCAAGAAAACTCCCAAACCGAATGGGTGTGAATGGCATAAGTGCCATATCACCCTCAGAAAGCATCTCAGCAGCAGCAGTAGAAAAGGGTATTGCCTCATAACATGTAACATCAGCTGAAATAAAATGGCAAGGAACAATCTAATCAAAACACTGATCCCCTTTTTGCATCTACGTGTACCCAAGGAAAATGCACTTAATTGCTCTCAGTGCTAATTTATCCCGACCCAGACCCAACAAGTGGACAAAAGCAACACACCCAAAGGTCTTAGGGGTGACATGAAATAGTGGTCTATCAGGATACATAACCTGCAAAGGAATTTGCTCATGTAAAGCAGCATTAGGCAACCTATTAATCAGAAACAAGCAATCAAAACAGCGTCACCCCAGTAAAGAGACAAGACCGAGTGGTGAATCAATAACGTGCAAGCAACATCAAGAATATGACGATGTTTCCTCTCTGCAACACATTTTTTTGAGAGGTGTGGAGGCATTGGTCTGATGAATAATGCCATAACTAGAAAAGAAGGTATGCAAACGAGTGGTACAAAACTCTAAGGCATTATCAGACCGAAAACGTTTCACAAAACAAGAATGCTGAATTTTTATTTCTTTAACAAAGTTCTCAATGATTTGTCCGACATTGGACTTATTCTGCAAAAGAAACATCCACGAATGTGAGAAAAATCATCCACTAACAGAAGATAATATCTATTCGAGTACAATTAGGACCCCACACATCTATATGAATCAAGTCAAAAACAACAGTAGAAGAAATAGAAGTAGAACTGAGAAACTAGCCCTATGATGCTTGCCCAGCTGACAAGCATCACAAGTGAGAGCAGTAGTGGAGGGTATGTGCGGCAAAATTCGTTTGAGGCGGTCAACAGGTAGGTAACCAAGGCAATGATGCCACTAAGGGGGAGATCGAGTGGAAGTAAGGCCCTGGGTAGCAGAAGTAGCAACAATGGTCTGGCTCAGACGGGACACCCCCCTTTCCTTATGCCCTCCACTAATCGTCTTCCCAGTGAGTTTGTCTTGTAAGATACAAAAAGACACATAAAAAATGGCTTTGCAGTTCAAATCCGTAGTAATACTGCTAATAGACAATAAACTCAAGGGAAAATTAGGCACATAAAAGACATTTGCTAGTCTCAAGGTAGGAGATAGAGACATATCTCCCTTGTCAACCAGTGGTGAATGTCTCTCATCTGCCACCTGCACAGTCCTGGCTAGTATAACAGGTGCTAACTGAGGGAATGCACTCCTGTCTCCACATAAGTGCATAGATGCACCAAAATCAATCAACTAATCACCAGATGACAAGCGTGAGAACATACCAGTAGCAGCTGCCTGTAAGGAGGTAGCAATGGCTACAGTATCTGAAGATTGAGAGGATGAAGCCTGTGCCAACTACACAATCTGCTGTCGCAGGGTCTCAATCTCTGTACTTAAGGAGCTCACATCAGAACTGGCGAGCACTCCATCTGTTATCTCAACTGCCTGATTGGCCATAGGTGGCCTACCATGCTTCTATCAGCATGTAGCCTCCGGATGACCAAGTCTACCACAGAAGGTATACGGGGTCTTAGTACGTGTACTAGACAAACGTCCACGTCCACAACCACGTGCAAGGGGAGGAGTACCCCTGCCACGTCCAGGGATCGCTGCCAGTGCGAATCTCTGAGTACCAGAGTCAGGAGCAAGAGTACAAACTGCAACTCTACTAAGTTTGCTATAAGTCTCCTCCAGGGTAATAAAAAAGGAGTGGTGAGAATATGATCTCTAGCAGCAGTATACTCAGGTCCAAGACCTACCAGGAAGAGAGAGATGGCCAACTGTCTCCAAAAATCCTTCCAGGAATCACAGGCACACCCCGACAGATAGGAGGATGCCTCTCTAACATTCCCTTCAAGAGGGAGTAGTATTGTGGCAGAGTGTGTCCTTCCTGACGCAAGTAGAAAGAACCATGTAGAATTCTTAGCAAAAGAGTATGTCTCACGCAAGGACTCTCACATATTCTTTGCGATGTCGTAATACATGATCTCATCCCTATATGATGAATAACTGTCTACATAAGCCACGTAGAGAGCATGGCATTGGCACCAATCTTACTCTCAAGCTTCGGATCTATAAGGATAGCAAAACTTTGGCTTGGGGGTATGATGAGAGACTCATCATGGCTCTTAAATACCTTTAATTAACTAGTTTCCCTAGTTAATTAGCTAAGGATATGTATTATTAAGGGTTAATTATAATAAAGGAGATTAAATACTAAGGACCTTTAAAATAACATAAAACACTAAATTAATTATCTATTATTCATAATTATAATTTAATTATTAATTTGGACTCAAATACTAAATATTTAGCTAGTTAATTAATATCTAAATTAACTTAATCAATATCTAACACTAAGTATGTAATTAACTTAAATAACTTAATCATTTAAATAAATATAGCTAAAAAGGGAAAAAATGTAAATTCAAGGATGAATCTATTATTTACCTAATTTACAATAACATATAAAAAGTTGAAAAAGAAATAAATTAAAATAAGCTTTAAATGGCTCTATTTACGTTTAGGTCCTCAAGTTTTTATTCAATTGAGTCCTTTTAATTAATTATTGGTCCCTATCTTTTCTTACACTTTAGTCCCTATGTACACTGCCGACAACTTCTTCTTCTTCTTCTTCTTCTTCTTCTTCTTCGCACTAAACGACTGAGGATGGCTAGTGTCCGCACCCTCCGATCACCTTTCATCTCGTGTCTAAACTCCTCCGCCCTTACCGCCAGCTTTCTACTCACCACCACCATTCCATCCTACAGTCCCGATCCTCCTAAACCTAACAAACTCCAGCACGATGACTTCACCGTCACCGAAGACGAAGGACCCTATACCTTTGCACTTGGACGCGATTGCGTCCAGATAGAAGCTCCCCTACCTCCATCACCACCTATAAATATCCCCCAACTCCCCCGATGCTAAGAGTCAACTCCCTTCCCTCTTCCCCACACTGAGTTGACAATAGGCTATTCATCCTCAACTCCAATGACCTTCTTACCCTCCCTCGGAGCGCCTCCAGAAGAGGCAATCGTCTCTCTCACCTCCCCTTCCTCTCCCGCAGCTATGACAGGGCATGGGAGCACCGCCACTTTCCTTTTTCTCCACTTCCTTTCTTGCCGAAGTTCTTTCCAACACCCTCTAATTTCGTCCTCTGTCACGTGGCTTTCGAAAGAGATCTCTTTCCCATACTTCGTCCAAGTAACAATAGATTAGCTAGGATTTAGTTTAGCTTAGTTAGGTAGTTAGTTAGCACATATTTAGTGTAGTTTTAGACCTTCGTCCCTGGCTCTGGCGAGGCCAAATCCGGCCTCGCTGGACCTCGTTTCACTCTTTACTTCACCTGAACACCTTCCTCACCACCTCATGACTCCATTTCGCTTCTTTTCCCTCACTTTTAGCAGCAAGTCACCTAAACCACCTCCACCTCCACCGTCGACCTCCACTGTCCATGGTGGAGGTCCACAATCTAGAACACATCCATTAGGGGCCCTCCACCATTTCTCCATCACTTCAGGGCCTCGTTCTATCTTTTAATTCATCTAATTAAACACCTAAATCACCTACACCTTCACCTGACAACTCACTGTCTATGGTGAGGTGTTTAAAGTTATTCTCACACCCAATTAGGTCCTCCATCACCCTCGTAACACTCTACAGACCATCCCGATCTACTTAATTGCTCATATTACTAACCATATATAAAAATGCATAATTTCTTCAACCTCCTGAGCTCACTGTCAATGGCAACTCAGGAGGAGTAGTTCCACCTAATTAATCACTCCTATACCATCATCGCATCCTAATTAGTAGTTCCCCTCAATCAATTTTGAGGGAGATCAGTTCTTGAGTTCTGTCGAACTTAGAGTTGAAATTTCACTGAATTCTTGGTGAATTTAGTGTCAAGTCCTTTGATTGAAGCAATTATTGTCCTCTTGAAGTTCCTTGCAACCTCAGGAGCCTATTTAGATCACTCTTGGTCAATTCCATGGAGTTTTTAACTATAGTCACCAATTTATGAGTTCACCAGAGCTCCGATGAGCTCCGGCGATCCCATTCCTTAACTTCAGCCATCAGAACTTCATGAGAAGCTCCAGAATACTTAGTCGAAGCCTAAGGATCAAGAATATGTGTTTAGGCTTGTGTTTAATTAATTCTACCTCCCTGTTAGAATTTGTCTTCTCCAACTCTAGCGAGTTGGAGAGGCTTAACCTTTAAGATTCTAGGCTATTAAATAGATCTAGAAGCTTCAATGGATCTTGTAAAAGCCATTCTAGGTCTTAATTGAGTCTGGAGATTCCAATTTTCTTATGTCGAACAAACCTCCTCAACTAAGGTGGCAGTGCTTGTGACCACTGTTTGAGTGCTCAAAACATCACTTCGAAGTGTGGAATAGTTTATTGAGGTTGAAATAGACCTATCTAGGTCTCTTATTTGATCAGTAGAACTTCTAATTAGAAAGTCAAACTTTGCAGCTCATAAGTCAAAACTGGAATCAATTCAAGGATCTAGTGTTTAAAACTTTGATTTGATGAATTAACTCGATTCTGGAATGATTTAGAGTACACTCAGATTGATTTTATTGAGTTTTATTGTGAATTAATTGAGATTAGATGTCATTGCACATTTGGGTTCAAAAAGGAACCCAACACTATTCTTCAAGGTTTTGATGAGATTTGAACCTAAATCTTATCCAGATTTGTCACATTCAACCTCCTAAGTAGGTTCAAATCTCTTTGTGAGGTCTTTAGCTCTCTTCAGAGCCGATTCACTCCTAAATCTAAGCTTTGAGCTTCCAGAATGAGGCCCCTTCTCTTTTGAAGCTTACTGAGCTTCCTTAACCCTCTTTCTTCATCCACTCCCTGCGAAATGCCATACTGAAAGCATTCAGACCCTCTGCTGAGGGCATTAGCTCTTCTACAAGTCGTTAGACCTGAAGAGTCATCTCTAAGCTCCTTCTAGGCATGGTTGAACAGCTATGTTCCCGTCTAAAATCCGTGGATCAATTCTGATCCAAATCTTTTATTGAGGTTGCTTGATTTGACCCTTAGAGCTGCTGGGAATCATTGATTGGAGATCAACTTGGAGCAGTAGCTACGCGAAGAAGGAACTGCCTAAGTTAGTCCCACCTCGGGAAACTTGGAGCGAACGCTTTAGTATAATACGATTTTGTACCCCCAGCGCTTCAGTCAACAGCGCTGGGCATACAAAATTGAACATAACCTCTAAGACAAATGGGCGTATGCATGTGCACGTGCATGTGTGTGTGTGCGCAGACGTGTGCCTGTGTGTGTACCCGGGTGGGTGAGCGAGCTTGTGGGCCTATGATGGGCCTAAGACTATGCATTTAGGTTGAAATGAAATAAAATCCACCTAACATAAATTAAGTTGGACCTCTAGTAGGGTCTGGTCCTACCCTACAGGGTGCTGTGTATCCCCGAAAGAAGTAGGACCGCCCATTAATAATTTTTATTAAGTAAAGAAGAGAATGGGTTTAAGTTGAGTGTTAAACGACTAGGTGTAGAGAATTAGGAGTGCATAGTTAGAGAGAGAGGTCGTGAGAGTAAGAGAGTGAGAAAAGAACAGAGGCTATGAAGAAATTAAGAGAAAAAGGAGAGAAATGAAAGCTTAAGAGAGAAGCTACGAGGAGAGCTTAAGTAAGAAATGAGAGGAGATAGAGAGATGAAGAGAAGAAAATAAATGAATTGTATGAGGTAATCAGATGTCCAATTTATACTTTTAAGTCGTCTAACTTCTTTTTCAGACGTCTGATCAATGGCCGAAGCTGCGGTATTGCATATTTTGAGCTTTAATTGTTGTAAAAGGCATGGTAGACTCTTGTAAACATTTCTTTTTATGCCTTATATTTTGAGAGATCATTTGTAATAAGCATTTTACTTGGTTTTTAATGAATATTGCATGTTTTAGTTGATTAATCTTTTGTGTAATTATTTATGTGCTTAAAGTAATATAATAATTAATCTGATTGATTAAGTAGTTAGTAATTATGCCTTAGGAACTAATGGTGAATTAAGTTTACTATTATGCCTTCCAGTGAACGACCTAGACTCAACTAGTTAAATGAAATTAAAAATCTAAAATGTTAAGTTAACTTAACCCTATACTACACTCACGACACTAATTCGAGTTAACCTAAGTTACTTTTGATGCACTTAATTAAGACTAATAACCTTAATTAACTGTGTTAAGAATTTAACGCATCATTACATTATATCTCTTACAAAGTGTTTGTATTACGACATTTCATGGATTTTTTATCCGCCATTGAAATTTGTATTACAAAGTCTTAAATTATGGCTTTTTATTTTGTATTACAAAAACTATTCTTTAT
Source organism: Thalassia testudinum (assembly GCA_037157565.1). Taxonomy (NCBI): domain Eukaryota; kingdom Viridiplantae; phylum Streptophyta; class Magnoliopsida; order Alismatales; family Hydrocharitaceae; genus Thalassia; species Thalassia testudinum. The sequence continues at coordinate 137,789,804 of JAZHRO010000073.1, forward strand.
ATTTCAGGTTCTGACATTGACGCAATATTGAATATACGAAATGACGGTTGTTTGTAATTTAGGTATACACTATGTTAGAATCATTATGTGGGCATACATATATTATTATAAGGAAACCTACATTAATACATATCATATATGTATAAATTCATATACTTGCCCATTATATAAGTGATCCGATAAGAATTGGACAAATTGCATTTCTCATAATATGGGGTTAATTACATAGAAACCTCTCGGGAATTATGGCTTGTTGATAGGTAGAACCTTCAATTCCAAAATTTAGCGGTTATGGACCCCACGAATATGTGAGTAGTGATCGGTTTTGTTTTCACGCATCCCATCGAGGGAAATATAACTACCTTTTAGATGGAATTGAAAGTACACTACGTCATTTCTTCATTTCCACACTCACTCTCTCTAGATCCTTGGATGCTCTATCACTACTCTATCTTTGGAGGACTAATTCCTCTGTCTTCAGAAGATTTGAACGTGTTGTTTCACGTCGAATAACTACTGCAATGATTTCAAGTATTGTTTCTATCTTTTGTTTCTTTCATATGGGTTGATGGTTTGATAAAAGGATTGATTTTTGAGATTTAACAAAATCGATTTCAATGATTTGATTCGGTTATACGGTATTTAAATTCCATCAAGTGGTATCATAGTTATTCCTTATCAAATTATTGCCCTAACTATTGATTTGAAGAACAAATCCCATTAAGTTTTGGGATTGCTCTAAATACACATTTGATTCATTTTGTCCCATCTTTGATGAATCAACATTAGACTAATTTTTGCTTTCGTGGATTCATGATTGTTTATATCTAGTATATAATCTCTGATATGTAAATGATGGGTTAAAATCGTGTTTTGAAGCAAGGATTGCCATCCAAGATTCCAAGCTTCCACCTTGGAATGCACCTGACATTCATTCGATATTGGTACTATCGATCAATACCGGTACTCGTTGGGTATAAAGTTCCATCGAGCATTTCTGGATTAACATCTATATCATAAAGTACCAGTACTAATCATTAGTACTGATACATATAGTATACAGATTTTGGTCCTAGACCACAATATGAGTCATACAGGTACCCATACTAATCTTTAGTACTGGTACATATGGCATAGAGCTTTTCTGTTCCATAACTCCTCCAAAACTGATGTAGTACCGATACCTAAGATTAGTACCGGTACACATTATTTTGGGTACCAATACATAAGTATAAGTGCCAGTACATGTGAGATTCAATTTCTTAAAATTGTGACTCATGAATACCGGTACTTGTCATGGGTACCGGTACTCATGTGTGCCTGGAGGAGTTGACCTCATGGTAGGCAGTATCTGGCTGGTACTGGTACTCAAGGTTTAGGTAGTTGGTATGCGATATGCGATCGGTTGGGTCACTGCATAGCAAGTATGTGGTTTGCATTTTTTATTAAAAAAATATAAAATAATTAGTTAATTTATTAAGTTTTGTATTATATGCAATGTTATAATAAAAAATAACAAATTAGAGAGAGGGGTGTAATAGTGTTACCCAAAACTCGTAAGACTCTCACGGTGAGACATAAAGAGATCCCAACTCAACGCTTCTCAATTTGTGCAGCCTTCAACATGGTGCCAATAGCCGGTGCAGCCTCCAACTCAATGTGGGTGGTTAGTGATGGCAACCAACTGGTGCAGCCAAGGAGAGGGCAATGGCAGCCAATGCGATCTCCATCTGATGTTCCAACTAGTGCAACCAACGTGATCGCCAAGGAGAAGGCAATGGCAGCGATGGGGTTTAGGGTAGTAGGAGGCGATCGTTTCAGGGATATGCGATTGTATATCCCTGATGTTTAGCTTAGGGCAATAGGAGGCGATGGCAGTGATGGGGTTTAGGGCAGCAGGAGGCGATCATATCAGGGATATGCGATGGGTCATTTGGGGGTTATTTGGGGGAAATTTTATTTGGGTATCCAGGATGTTTGGTTTGTAAGTTGGTTTCTTTTACGTGAGACCCTGAAGTTATTTTTTTTGTGGGTTTTTTTCTAGAAGACCCCATCGGTGGATCTATCTCAAAAGCAGGTGACTACTCAGCAGAGTAAATGCCTACTCGGTCTAACCACTTGCCCAAACCCGCTTATAGCACCGCATTGCATTACACGGTTTGGCGAGAGGTTTGCCTACAACTATGCGGTCACCTACTCATCCTAAGTGGCCAACTTCCTGAACACTGTACATATGGAACACAGTACCAGTACTGAAATCTAGTACCAGTACTTAACACGTACAGATGGTACCGGTACCCATCCAGTGTACAAGACATGTGCAACATTGGGGATATATATTACTTAATCATTAATCATTGGACATTATCTATGATATTACATCATTGTAATTAGGATTGATGTATTTAGATTGAGTAGTGCATTTAATAATTTATTTGCCAAAGCAATTCATTGTTTATTACACTAGTTGATTCATAACATCAAAATGATTGCATTTATGTTGTTCCTATGGGCATTAATTAGCCCAAAGGAGACTTACTTAATGACTGAATCTCACAATGCATCTAATAACAAATACGAGTGGTTCATTTGATTTTTAATGTGACTAATGAATTAATCCAAAGATGAAACTCATTTAGTTCACATGCTTGAAATTCTCATGTTTAGTTATTTATTTCTACCTCTTACAATACTGGTATTTCTATCCAAAGACTAAATGTTGATATTGTATGGTTTTTATGATTTTCATTTATTCATTAAGGCATGTATTTGTCTTTTATTTCAGTTAACTCCTTTGCATCTACTATTACTGTCAATCTGAACTCTATTCTAGAATTAAATGGGTCTAACTTCAAATTCTGGAAGAAAAGTGTTATCATAGTTCTGGAGTGCATGAATCTGAATCTTGCATTAAGGGTGGAACAGCCTCCCCCTCTTACGGATCAAAGTACTGCTGATATTAAGAAGTACTTTGAGAGGTGGGAGCATAGCAATCGTATGTGTCTAATTATCATGAAGTGCGCCATTCCAAAAAATTTCAGGGGTGCTATCTCAAAGGAATCCAATGCAAAAGGATCCCTTGATGAGATAGAAAAGCATTTTGCAAAGAACAAAAAGGCAAAGACAAGCAACCTCCTGGGGAAACTTGTCTCACTTAAGTATAAAGGAATTGAGAGCATACGGGAGCACATCATAGTGATGTTTCATTTGGCTTCAAAGTTAAAGGCACTAAAATTGGAGTTGTCAAAAGACTTCCTAGTCATTTAGTTTTCATATTCCTTCCTACACAATATGGACAGTTTAAGATCAGCTATAACTGTCAAAGGGAGAAATGATCTCTTAATGAGCTCATTTCTCATTGTGTGCAAGAAGAGGAGAGACTTAAGCAGGACAAACCTGAGAGTGCTTATTTAGTTACCAGATTGAAAAGGAAAAGGGTAAATGATGCTGCTGTCAGTTCTTCATCTAAAGGCAAGTAAAAGAAACATAAGGCAACTTGTTTCTTCTGCAAGGGTAGAGGGCATGTAAAGAAGGACTGTACCAAGTATCATACTTGGCATGACAAGAAGGGTATGTATCTTTCTTTAGGATGTTCAGAAGTTAATTTAGCCTCCATACCATTAAACATTTGGTAGATAGATTCGATAACTACTATTCACATTAGTATGTCTATACAGGGTTGCCAAAACTGCCAAATGCCAAGTGAAGTCGAAAGATTCACATATGTGGGTGATGGCAACAAGGTGGAGGTCGAAGCTGTTGTGGATTTTAAGTTGTCATTAAGTTCTGGTTTTGATTTGACTTTTCGAGAAACATTTACTATACTGTCATTTCAACGGAATTTAATTTCTGTTTATCTATTCGACAAGTCTAGATATTATTTATTCTTTTAGAGATAAACAACTTAAATTGTTTCTTAATTCAAGTCTTATTGCTACTAGTTCTTTATCTGTGAATAAGAATTTATATAAGCTTCATATGTCTTCCTCCATGTTTGAAACCTTGCATGCTACATCTAGTGGTACGAAAAGGAAATTAACTTGCGAGGATTCCGAAACATTGTGGCATAGACGTTTGGGTCATCTCCAAACAGAGAATTGATAGGCTTATTTTCCACAGAAATTCTCCATTCCCTTGATTATACGGATTTAAATGTCTGTGTAGAATGTTTAAAAGGGAAATAAACAAACAAATCAAGTGTAGGTGCCATAAGAGCTATGGATGTCTTACAACTAATACACACAGATATTTGTGGGTCATTCCTTACAGCTTCTTGGAATGACCAACAATATTTTATTACATTCATAAACTATTTCTATAGATATGGATACCTATATCTGATTAATGAGAAGTCACTGTCTGTAGATGCTTTCAAATCCTATAAGGCCGAAGTTGACAATCAACTTGGAAAAAGGATTAAGGCCATCAAATCTAACCGTGGTGGTGAAAACTACGGCAAATATGATGGATAAGGAGAACAGTGTCAAGGATCATTTGTTTTATTCCTAGATGAATGTGGAATTGTGCCTTAGTACACCACGCGAGGGACACCTAGCATGAATGGTGTTACAAAGAGACACTATAAGACTCTCAAAGATATGGTAAAATGCATGATTTGTCATACTTCTTTACCAACATCCCTGAGGGGAGAAGCATTAAAGACAACATCATACATTTTAAATAGAGTACTATTAAAGGCAATACTAGAACCCCATATGAAATGTGAAATGGTAAATTTCCAAGCATTAGGTACTTTCACATTTGGGAATGTCTAGCTGAAGCTAGGCCTTATAGGCTTAATGAAAAAAAATTGGACTAAAAAATAATCAGCTGTTATTCTATTGGATACTCAAAACGGTTTAAGGGATATAAGTTCTTTATCCCTAAGACTCACTCGTTTTTTGAAACGAGAAACACCCATTTCTTTGAGGATGTTGGTTTGAGTGGAAGTGATAGGCACATTACTTTTTAGAAACCTGACCCTATTCCTGAGGATATTACTGAAGAGGGTCAAGTTGTCATTCCTAATGTCATTCCAATGACAGAAAGAGATGAAAGTAATGTAAAAATCTTCCTATGAATCAAACTCAATAACCTCAAAATAATCAGGAAGCACCCCTAAGGTGGTCCACTAGGGAATGGAGAAGTGTAATTTCCACTAATTTTGTTGTATTTCTCCAAGAACTAGAGGCAAACCAAATGAATACAGATCACATTTCGGTCACTCATACCATAAAGAATTCTCATTCCCAAGAATGAACCAATGCTATGAATGAAAAAATGAAATCAACGAGTGACAATAACGTTTGGGAACTTATAACAATACCCATTGGTTGTAAATGTATTTTTAAAACCAAGAGAAATTCTAAATGCAATGTGAATAAGTATAAAGCTCATCATATCACAAAAGGCTTCACTCAAAAGGAAGGCATTGATTTCAAAGAGTCATTCTCCCATGTTTCTTCGAAAAACTATTTTAGAACCATTATTGCTTTGGTGGCTCATTTTGACTTAAAGCTACATGAAAGTGATGTGAAAATGACGTTTCTCAATGGTGACATTGATAAAACGATATATATGGTGCATGCAGAACACTTTGCCTTAGGTGATGTAAAGCAAATGGTTTGCAAATTAAAAAAAGCCATATATGGTCTAAAGTAGGCTTTACGTCAACGGTATTACAAATTTTATCAAGTTGTTGTCTCATTTGGTTTTGAGACAAACTTAGTTAATGAATGCGTATACCATAACTTCTATAAAGGCAAACATGTTTTCCTTATTTTATATATCGATGACATATTACTTGCCTCTAATGATAATAGTTTACTATTTGAATCTTAGAGATTTCTCTCAAATAAATTTGATATGAAAGATCTTAGTGAAGTTTCTTCGGTATTAGGAATCCAGATATATCGAGATCACTCTTTGGATATCCTTCAATTATCACAGAAGAACTATATTGAAACCATTCTAAAGAGATATGACATAGAAAACTGTACGGTAGGAGACACTCCTGTGACTAATGGAGATAAATTCTCCCTTAATCAATGCCCTAAGAATCAAGTTGAAGCAAAGGAAATGGAGAACACTACGCGTCGAGAGTGGGAAGTTTGATGTATGCACAAGTCTACACGCGGCCAGACATTGCATACATTGTTGGCATGTTAGGCAGATATATACTTAAGTAATCCTGGACCCATTCATTGGAAGCCAGCCAAACGGGTCATGCGGTATCTTTAGAAAATGAAAGACTTCATGCTCACATATAAGAGATCTGATACTCTGGAGGTCCTCGGATATTCGGACTCCGATTTTGTAGGTTGTCAGGATAGTCAAAGGTCCACTTTGGGCTATATTTTTATGCTAGCGGAAGGATTTATTTTATAGAGGAGTCCTAAGTAAACGATGATAGCTACCACTACCATGGAAGTAGAATTCATAGCATGTTTTGAAGCCTCGAATCAGGGAATATGGCTTGGAAATTTTGTCACAGCTTTACGCATTATGGTTAATGTTGAAAGATCACTACAAATCTATTGTTACAATAATTTTGCAATGCTATATTCGAACAACAACAAAAGTTCATCGATGTCAAAATATATCGATATAAAGTTTCTAGAAGTTAAAGAAAGAGTTCAAGATGATCAAGTGTCTATAGAGCACATTAAAACTTACTCCATGATTGCAAACCTGCTCACTAAGGGGCTAAAGTCTTTCATGAGCATGTAGCTTGAATGGGTGTTGTATCTTTTATATGATATGCAGTTCAGTGGAAGTTTGTTTCATTCTGGTATTCATTGTGTGTGAACATGTTCATTTATTTTGCGCAAATAAAATTATGTTTATTTTGAACTCGATATATACTGCATTTTGATCTCTTATAATCAGGTTAGACCAGTTGAAAAATAGGCATGTATGGATCAATTTAACATGCAACTTATGTCATTATTTGTGTTGTTGTATGTGATCAATGAGTGGTTTAGTCAAAATAAGGTGACGAAAATTACATTGGTTTTATGACTAACACAGTATGGACGAGATTGGTGGAGGTGTATTTTCATATATATGTATGATATTCAGTTTTGAATTAATGTAAGGTTGTATGGATAATATATGTAACTCAAGTGGGAGATTGTTAGAATCATTATGTGGACATAAATATATTATTATAAGGAAAGCTATATTAATACATATTATATATGTATAAATTTGTATACATGCTTGTTATATATGTGATCTGATAAGAATTGAGGAGATTGCACTTCTCATAATATGGGGATAATTACATAGAAACCTTTGGGGAATTACGGCTTGTTGATGGGTAGAATCGTCAATTCCAAAATTTAGCGGTTATGGTCTGCTGGGGAATACGAGTAGTGGGCGGTTTTGTTTTCCTGCACCCCATTATAGGAAATATAAGAGCATTTTGGATGGGATTGAAAGTACTCTATGTCATTTCTTCGTTTCCGCATTCACTCTCTCTAAATCCTTGGAAGCTCCATCACTGCTCTATCTCTAGAGGACTGATTCCTCTATCTCCAGAAGATTTGCACATGTTGTTTCACATCGAATAAGGATTGCGATGGATTCAAGTATTGTTTCTATCTTTTGTTTCATCCGTATGGGTTGATAATTTGATAGAAGGATTGATTCGTGGGATTTAACGAAATCGATTTCAATGATCTGATTCGATTATACAATGTTTAAATTCCATCACACTAAACTGTATTACAAGGTTTTATTTAAGCATATTGTTGCTACAATCACTTTCAAAAAATATTATCAAGATAAGTTGTTACAAGAAGCCCCCCTTTAAGTTACATCTTTCGTTCTTTTTATTACAACTATATTGTATATTTGTTACAAATATATGTAATCCATATTATAGCGTCACCGCTAAACTATTACAACAATTTTGGTCATTTGATGTTTATTTAATGTTTATTTTAAATTAATTAATATATCAATGGAATGTGATCATATTCTCAATATAATATTCAAGATATTGTAGGATTTATTTTTATTTCTTTAGATCGAAAATGTTTTTTTAGTAACTTTCCTGTTATTTACCTCACCAAGAAATTACAGTAGGCTTATCTGGTGATTTTTATTTTCATCGTAAGATTATGACCGTATAGCCAAAATTTCAATGCTCATTTATATTTGTTTAGCATAGTAATCACTGGATAAAACTATATACATATATATCACCATTCTGAAATATATTTAGTACCACCCTGCACGTAGATCCGATCGAACCGCCTTCCTCCAGCACGTATGTTTGTGTGCATAGGGTGGACGAATTTCTCATCAACGCCCGCGTTATTAAAAGGTTAATTGGTTTTCTGATTTTCCAGATAATTAATAAAGTCATCTTATGTATATAAGCAAATATCAAGGTCACTGACCTTAGGTGGAGCACCCATGGCATTTGTACTGTATAGCCTTGCGTGGTCAACCATCTTGCAGTATCTTCGGAAAGCACTCGCGAAGCTCTTATGCGAGTTCAGCTGCGGCTTCACTCTCACAGCTCTCCTCTGCAATATCGCTCTCCTGCATATATATATATATATATATATGCATGTGATTAGCCCATTACAATTTGTCTGGTCTACGTGTTCATCTAAACTTCAGAAGAATCAGTACTATTTATAGTAGACAAATTTAACATGTGAACCCCAAGGAGATCACAAATATTACTCTAGTATACACTTCAACTATTAATTAATTTGACCATCTAATTATATACAGTAAAGGATATGAAAATAAATAGAGAAATAATCCACGTGCAGATGCAAAAATTTTGATCTTTAATTCATCGTGGTCCTTTTTTTGATAACGCCAACGTTGTTTGTTAGCATCTGTGGAGTATAGCGTCCAGGAAAGGCAAACTTATTGATCTCTTTATTAGGGATTATATACTACATCATTTAATTTTAGCTCTTTGGCTAAAGTTTCACTGCTTCTATCCATTCGATTCCCACCGATGAAAATAGCCTTTTTTGATTTCATTCCCACGACGAAAAATCCTGACTCCACAATGCGCACGGCCCCTCTTCAAGAAATAGCTCCATTAATTTCATATATAATTAATTTGACATTGCCAAAGATTAGGGATCATTAAGATTCGAGTAAAATCCAGTAATCTATGTAAATTGCTAAGATACCGTGGAGAACTCTCCACAAAAGAAATTAATTAGTGATATAACAAAGTAATCTACATATGATCTCTTTGCAAAACGTTATGGTAATTAATAATATTATTAAAAAAGACACGTTTATAGGATAAAATTCATGTTTGCATCAAAAGGGCGCGCGGGTATGTTTGGATTAATTAATTAAGAAGAATATGCAAGCACTCCTTAACTAATTAATCGGGGGTGGAGTCGATTCAATCTTTCCAGTGGTGCAGTAGTAAACCATCAGCGTGAGATTTTTTGTATTTTATTTCGAATGCATAACCAAATTTTGATCCGTAAGCTTAGTATATAATATCGTACTCAAGTGTATAGCTGCATACATAAGTGTCAGTTCTACAAAGATATATGTGGTGCATTAGAAAGCTGCAAAAAGTTTAGCATTTGTGAAAATAATTACGAGTTTTAGAATCCTTATCTAGTTCTATTTAATCATACGTTGAGGAGTACCAATGAAATTTTCCGATAAAAAGGTCCACAGTGTCCAACCCATGGAGCTATGACGTTCATGCTACGGTTTTATCAGCAATAACCCTGCGACCTCTAGCATGTTAAGGTTTCTAATATTATTATTTTAAGCATTAATATATGGAGGACTCTTAATTTGAAAGTTTTAAAATACTTTTAGGAGGGTGTTGCGTTGTATACTTTGATATACAAATCGATATCTCCCGAATATTTTTCTCCGTCAGGAAGCATGCAAGATAGCGTACCTTCGTATAAGCTTCAGATAAGAACATGGACACCATATCCATTGGGTAACTATGGTTATGTGGACTTGCCTTAAGCCCCTGACGACGGCGAGGTGGGCGTTGCAAATGACACCGACAATCTCGATCCTGTAGGGCTTCCTGGGACGTTGCCCTTGATCTTGTTCAGGTAATTGGTCCCCTTCCCCGTCCACGGGCTCCCAGTAGTTCTCGATAACCGTGTCGTCGTCCGCGTCGACCTTATAACCGACGCCCATGTGGTATCGCCGTCTGTGGACGTCCCTCGCCATGGCAATGGTCTGCTTGACGAAGGGCTCCCAGGAGAGGGTGCCATCCATTATCACGTCTCTGCCCTCGTTGAGGGCAGTCACCAGTAGGGACGATGCTGCGTTAGTTGATGACTGGTGCACCTGCAATAATTTGGAACTTTACATGTTTTTAACTGGGATCCATATGTGTATAATCATCCATCGTCATTTGCTTGTCAATTAATGTTAAGTATATAAGGTGTTAGGACCAGAATGGTACATGCCGGAAGAGAAACGTGAAAACTCATCACCTTAAACAAAAGAATTACATGGAAACATATTTCCGTGATTATTACACGGTCCAAGGGGTTTTCTCGACAACATATTTCCGTGATCGTTCTCAGTACATAGCAATAATAAAGGAATTGCCTTACGAATACTCTTTGACAAATATTTTCCTAACAAATTACACTACTTGGACCTTAAACTAAAGATAAAGACCAAAATTTTTACGCCTTGACTTACGAGGCTATCATTTATAATGTATGGATTGGAACCGAGCAGGCCCAATAGCGAATGTACTTAATATAGCTCGTGGTTTGATGTTTTCCGGCCCCCAACGCAATTAATGTTTAATCTATTGATTTTTCTCTTACTTGTGGTAGGGGATGTACTCCATCGCATTGACGTCTTCCATTGGGTGTTTCCTGTTTCCCCTATCACACAGGAACCAAGGGAGCGAAGTCCTCTCCCTTATGGTAGGGATCAAGGTGCTTGGTACTAACCAAGAAGATTTGGCAGCAGGGTCACAACAACCTCTCGATTTCCAACTATTCGAAGTCCCAACAACTCCACAGCACTTATGGTCAAAACGTATGTGTGTGGAATTGGTTCTCCTTTCCTTTCATCATTTGTCAGCAACACTCGTTACATTTCCTTAGATAATTAATAGCTAAGTTCTTACACGTTGGAAAGAAAAAGTGTTAATTTCTTGTGTGCATATCTTTATTTTAGCACTGGAGTTGACCACTAGTTATTTGGTCAAATATATAGCTTATGACCAAAAGATCTTACCACAGCTTGTGGCCGAGTGTTTAGAGAAGTTATGATTTATTGTCTAATAACTACAAGCTTAGCAAAAATAGAAGATAGTTTCCCAGCAAAACTGCTAATATACCATGAGGAACAGCAAATTTATCGAGTAAAAAGCTACAGGCCCACAGCCTGATCGCCGGAACAAACCAACCCCTCCACTGTCTTAAAAAATGTCCTTATTGGGGTTACTTACTTGAGTGATCAGGAAAGTAACATTAAAAAAAGATGAAATTAATATTAATATGTAATTATATTTATTTTTGGAATAATATTAGTTTGAATTTATATTTAATTAAATTGATGTTAAATTATATTATTAATCCATGTATCATTTAATTGATATGGATGTTAAAAGTATAAAATATAAATATTGTTGGAGATATAAATGATATATAATTTTAATATAGATTTGAGTGATGTTAATCAAATATGTATTAAAGTGATTAAATTTAAATTATCAAATAAAAAGTTAAATAATCAAATAAATTAAAGTAAATTAACTCTTTTGGAGAGATCAAATCACCCCCACTCCTAACCACCCTCCTCCCCAAGCTAAGCCTAAAAAATTCGTCATGTGTATTTGAATGTGTGCACCAAGACGTCGGAATAAGCACAATAAACTTCTTAAAAATTATATAGACTGTAAAAACAACGAAAGGAGGAGGATGAGTATACATCACCAGTTCTGCCGTTTGAAGCATATCATTGTGATGTCCGCGAGAGCTGAGTGCGCGGTAGATCACGTCGGTCTCCTTAAAGGCGTCGGCCTCCACTACCACAGCCTCCGTTCCGGACCAGAATGGTCTAAACATATAAAAGCCAACGTATCAATATGAATTAACTTTACATATATATAAATTCAAAGTTAGTTCAACTAAGTCAGTACTCTTTGAGGATGTCTTTGAGGACGGTGCTCTTGCCGGCCCCCATTCCTCCTCCCATTAGTAGAAGGACGGGGCTACGCTCACGCCGGTCGGCGGCGACCATAACCTCCGTGCACCGCTGGGATTCGGGCGAAAAGCAGCCGATGGCCTTCATCTCCTCCAACAATGTGGAGAAAACCCTTGTCACCTTCAAGCTCCTTGTGATCCTTTCGAATCTCATCTTCCTTCACAAGATGCATGAGGGCACATGATTCGCAAATGGAATTAGATATGGACGTCAGAAGAAGTGAAAAACAAACAAAATGCAGGTGGCGGTGTTTCGAGGAAGAATGTTATAGATTAATTTTAAAAAACTTAGAGGAAGAGAGAATGATGAAAATCTGTTTCTCTCTCTCTCTCTCTCTACTTTTGTTGGGTAATTTTTCAATGAGAAAGCAACCGGTGGAAGACGCATGGATCAGCCCAACTCTCGGTCAATTGACTTCGAATTGACATTATAATGGTCACGAAATCTTTTATGGACCTATGGAGAGCTAGATGGCATCTTCAAGATATTATTTAAACATAAGCTTTCTTCCAATGGTATTTATTTTTGGGAATTAGTTAATAGAATCTCACACCCTCATGCACCGTTTGTTTCGTTGGATGTAGAAATTTATCCTTTGTTTCGTGAATTTTATCTCATAATAAAATTATCCTAAGATTTCAGGAGAAGAGTTAAAAATTCAGGATAAATTTATTGTTGGAGAGGGGCAAAATTTATATCTCCCCTCTTGAGATACCATCCTTATCTATTCCTTCAAACACTTATGCTTATTCTATGATTTAGTCCGTATTTCCTCCAAAACATTAAGTTAATTTATCTCATATTTATCTTTTAATTTCACCACTTATAAAATTTTTTCCTCAAATTTATCCCAAAATATAAATAGTACCTCAAGGAAGAATCATTCTGCAAATGAACTTAGTGGAAGCTTACCATTCCAGCCTTTGAAATTTCTCAGGTATTCAGCTATTTCTAACTTCTCAATTATTGGGCTGTTTCGGGTAGATTAATTAGTTTTCAGAAGCAAATTCCAAGGGGACCTGTAACTTTATGCTTACGCCTAGTCCAAATTAATTTCCAATCACGTGGGGTTATTCATAAGTTGTGATCATCAGGCAATCTAACTCGATGGCATAAGATTGCCTGAATAAAAAGAAAAACTAAAAATTCGTACCTAGTTGCCTCCATGACCATGTGCTTGAGCTTCTTCCTCGGCTCCGTGTCAACCGTCAAAGCCTTTTATGGAAGAAAAAAAAGAGTACACCAAAATGGCCATTAATTTTTCTTTGTCAACGTCTAAGATAAAATTCTCAGTACGTACACGCTTCTCTTCTGTTACACCTTAAGGCTAAGATCACAAAATCATAAGTTCAATTTCCACAACACCCTCGAACTTCAAGATCTAATCTTTTTCAAGAATAAAGAGAAGCATCGCGAGATGCTGAAATTCTTACATGGAGGGACCTAGATACGTAGGAGGTACTGCTTCTATATGTCCTTACTACCCTTTCTCCAATTGTGAAAACCAATCCAACTCATGTGCAAAATTGATTGAGATAGAGGTTAAAGTGGAATGTGGATTAGAGCTGCCCTACCTTAAACAATCACAAATATCTCATGATAAGCATTAAAAAGCACCTGACTAATCATCAGGGGGGTATGGTTCCAGTGGAAGGCGAAATAACCAAGTATGCACTTGTCGAGCTCATCAATCAGCTTGAGGCAAAGGGCCTCTGGATTGGGGTCATTCCCAAAGAAAGCATAGATTCTGTCCTCGCAGCCCTCGGCCTTGAGGAGGTAATCCCTCGCCAACCTTCCCAAGCTTGGGCACTCGCTCCGATTCTCGAAGCCAATTTGCCTCCCTGCCCAATTAAGATATTAATTAAAAAGTGATACTTTCGAAGGCATCAGATTACCAATTTAACGATAAAAAAATAACGGCGAAATTAAAAACAAAGAAACCATCATGGCATATATATATATATATATATAATCGTCGCATTTGAAAAAGGAAATAATATTGTCTGCCCATCCATACATGTATATAAACTTATAAAGCCCACGGATCCGCAACTGCGATGTTAACATCTTCGGACTTATTAATTATTAAATACTGCATCCCCGGTGAAAATATTTACTGTCCTCGTATTTTTACAAATTAGTGTAGAAATTTTTCAAACAACCATCAAGATAATCTTGATAACTTTCAAATAAAATTATAAGATAATCTATCTTCAAAAAATGTATCCATTCATCCAAACTAATTTTAGTATTTAATTAAGTGCCCCTGTATCTTTTATACGAGGAAAACTTTTTAAGTATAATTATATACACAGATTTAGATTTCCCACCTTATCACCAAGAGTGGATCCGTTCTACTCTTGGCTGTCATGTTCACACTTATCATTGTATCTAAACCCGTGTCCAAAACCATGTCATGTTAACGGCACTGTTTATACGACGATTGCTATAAATTTTGCATTTTGCTAGTAAAATTTGCAAGATGACCCTCTAAAGTATAAAATTTTCTTTGTAGTCATTTTATACATTTCTTATCTACTTTTTAAGACCTAGTTTACTTGAAAGGTTAACCCCTCACCTATTTACTTACTACTTAATCCCTTATTTGCTAACTTAGGTTTAACAATTTTAACACGGATTTATCTAATATCAGTTTCTAACCAAATCCGTGTTAAAATTCTATACCACTTATATCTCTGATATCTCTCATATTTTATATACCTAACAGCACTACCAAGTAAACACCATAAAAGTTAACATTACAACTTAACACTAATTCCAAAAACACAAACTGATGTTAACACCACATCGCAAGTAAACATAATTATGGATTAATACTAATTTCACATTTCTTAACACTATTTTTCTAATCCCTCAAGTAAATTAGTCCTAAAGATTATTCCTCAAGAAAGTAAACAAACCAAAAAAAAAGAACTTTTATCACTTGCCATTGTCACTATGCTTGTGGAGGTATATATCATCCAATAAATATATTATAATCATTATTTCTTTGATTGCAACAAAGAAACAAAATAAATTTCTTTGAACTTGTAGAAATTTTACATAGATGACGATGATACTGTAAATTTTCAAAATTAATTTTATGTCACTAGATTGCAACTATTAATATTATTGTCATTGAAAAATATGACCTTTTTACGAAACTATGCTTAGGTTAAGATCCATTTTTTTTGAGCTAACGGACATTTGTTTCACCGTTAAACTCTTCTCCACCCACGCCAAGCATCATATAAGCTTGTTTCTCAAGCTCTGACATTGGATCATCCTCGCCTCGATGAAACTCATCTGCAAGCTCCATTAACAGCAGCAACGACAACAACAAAAGTAACAACATCAACAACAAGCAACAACATGAACAACGACAGCAGCATGAGCCACAACAAGAACAATGGCAAAGACCTCAGGCCCTCATCCCAATCTCTCTCTCTCTCTAAAATCCACCTCCTCATCCCCCTATGTCAAAAAATCCCAAAAATCTCCCACACAAGTCATGCCTCCCACCACACCTCCTTCCCCAATCCTCCCAAAATCCCCAACCCCCCCCCCCCCCCCCCCCCCCCCCCCTCTCCAAGATTTGATCTTTCCACCCATCTCACCTAATCTCTCAACTCGACGAGATCCCCTTCTCGTTCTTCTTCACATGTCCTCGGGGGCATTCGAGACGATCTGCCTAGTGCAAGCAACAGTGGTGGCAACATGCGAGGCGTTAATGATGTTCTTCTTAGACGAGATCACAGCATTCAGGCACGGTAGATGCTTCGGGGATCGACCGAGCACAACTAGCTCCTCCTCCAAACCTCCAACTCCTTCACAAAACTCCTCCTCTTTATGGGCTCCTTCGTACACGATAGGGACTTCCAAGGGTTCTTCTCGAGGGGGTGCGTCCTCCTCCATGCCTCCATGGCCCTCCGGCACATCTACTTCGAGAGGAGTCTAGGGGTTCTTCGTGAGGGTATACATCCTCCACTCCTCCATGGCCCTTTGGCACGTCTACTTCAAGAGGAGGGTCGAGGAGACCTCCTGTGACTAGCCCAGGTTAGGGAGGCGAAGCCGAAGGAGGCATGGGGAGGTGGTGGTGGTGTTAGAGAAGGTGAGAGCGACCCACTTGGCCTTCGCAACCATTGTCTCTGAGTTTTCCCTCCTCGAGCTCGTCGACCGCTGCTTGACCCTCTAGGTTGAGTAGAAGGAGAAAGGAGAAAGAGGAAGAAGATGATCTATTTCTAACAAATCTCATCCATCCGATCAATCTCTAAAGATAAATTAAATCACCATCATCTATTTCCTTTAAGATTAACATTTTTAATTTAACTCAAGCTAACTTTTCCATAACCTAGTTAGTAGACTAATTGAGGGATAACAGGATAACATTTATGTTAACGATGTAAATTTTACAATAATATTAATAACAATAGTTATAATCTAGTAACATAAAATTAATTTCAAAATTTTACTGTGACATGTACGTAAAAATCCTTTAACTTTTACCATACATACCAAACCTGTGGAGGTGGTAAAAGAGGTAGTTTAATGATAAATTCGTGCACTCTGTTATACTTTTTTATTGATCTTTTAAAAGAATTAATATGTTACATTTAGAAGTATATCCTGTAAAATTTGAGGAACATCAACGTAAACTAAGTAAAAACACAATTTAGTTCAATTTTCCATTCAAGTGTCTTTAACGCTAACCAATTGCTTTAAACCAAAAAGTTAATTCAATTTATTTCGTCAATTGTAAACATTGAATGTATCTAATTAATATTATTTATATGCTAGCATCTAGAAAATTTGAGTTTTAGTTATTTTTCTCAAATCATAAATATACAACTTTAGATGGAACTTTAAATTTAATTTTACTTTTAATATCTAAGTTGAATAAACTCCTACATCACACTGTTAACAACATAAAATTACATAGTAATCTCTCTCTCTCTCTCTCTCTCTCTCTCTATATATATATATATATATATATATATATATATATATATATATATATATATATATATTATTGCAAGGAGAGTGAAATTCATCGGTATTTAAGTTACATGTATTTTAAATATGTTTCTATACACAATCATTATTTTAAAATAAAAACTTAAAAATTAAAATCATTTAATAAAAATATAAAATATATAAAATTTCATTAAAATTAGATGACCGTAACACCTCCATCAAGTACAATCAAATTTCGTAATATTTAGACCATCGAAATTAAATCCCCTTCGATACAAGAGGTAGGAGTGTCAAATTGATTTAAAATTTTATATATAACGTGTTCATATAAAATGATCTTAATCTCTAAATTTTTACTTCAAAATATTACTCACAGTGAAAAAGATTAACTAAACTTCACCTAAATTATATATAAATGAACTTCACGCTCTCATATATATATATATATATATATATATAATCCATGTGCAAAGCATGGATCTACATAATAATTTGAATCAAAAGTAAAGCAAGTTATAGTTTTTGTATAACATCCCATATTATAAGCACGAATGAGTTTCACAAGTTTGACGGAATAACCCAATTGTGGAATATCTTGATAAGTAATTTTAACCTGTATGTTACTGTGAAAATGTAAAAGTTAATCATTGCGAGAATGTAAAAGTTAACCATATGAAAGTCTAACATTATTTTCAATCGATACATCTTAATTTTTGAACATTAGAAAACCAACACACCACACATTACAAAATACATTGTCTGATGTATCTTAATTTTCGATCGGTGAAAAAAAAAAAATACCGATCGCAAATCAAAATATACTACATGTGTAAAATGTATTACTCAGTACATTTCAATTTCTAATTGATATCTTAAATTTAATTTATACTGTCTGATTGTATATATATATATATTTATATTCTCGTAAAAATATATTTAATATTAATATCTAATAAAAAAATATAAGATAAGAAGATCGGAAATAAAAGAAAAATTTTAAAATAAAGGTAAGTGTTGAATAGTGTAAAAGATAAATGATATAAGAAAAATAATAATAAATTGATGAATAAATAAATAAACAGGGCAGCTACGGCCCCCACAAGGATTCTATAGAATTATAGATAGGTTGGATATTCGTGGAATGTGAAACGAGTAGCCAGTGGTGTGCGGAAAAAAAATGATGGTTAGAGTTTTGGGCTCCGCTTAATATCTCGACATCAACCTTTTATTGGCTTGACCGAAAAGCATGAAGGAAAGAAAGGAAAAATGGCTTCATAATGCCAAAGCTTTAAATTTTGAAATCAATGTTTTAAAAGTAGTTACATTGCTAGGTTGGTTGTTTGATTTTTTTAATAATTTAATTAAAAATTTGTATCGATTGAATTTATGACGATGTAAATGCATGAAAAAATTGAATCTTCGTGTCCAACCAGTATTGGATAGAAAATGAATGGAGATATATATATATAGTGAAAATATTATTTTATAATTTTAATTATATTAAAATTGACATATTTTTACCAAATATTAAATAAAAATAAAATGTGTTAGGTTTTCAATTTTCACGTGAGTGTGGGTGTAGCATATAAAATTATATGTATTTTTTTATTTTTTAACTTTTAAAAGAATAATCAAATTAATTGATCAATTTAATTTTAACCGATTCACATCAATTTTAATTTTTATTTTTCAAATCAATTGATCCAATCGGTAAGGTATCAATTTTCGATTGTATGACTTACCCGTTGGAGGAATTGAACTAATCGATCTAATCCAAACTTTTAAAGTATTGCTCGAAGAAATTTAAATTTGAATTCCTATCCTAATATTGCTCAAAAAATTGGTGGGTATCATAAGACATGCAATTTCGTCTCCATTTAACCGAATGGAGTTTTCGGTCACTAAAAAAGTAAAAGAAAAAAAAATAAAAGGTAAGAGATCTTGCGTAGAACTCATAAAAGATGCAAAATAATGCCTAAAAATTCAAGACATTAAAACCCTCCCATTGGAACCCTTCCCCCATCTTGCTCTTCCCCAAACCTAACCGTCTGGTGCCAACTATTATCTCCCCATCTCTCCCATAGCTTGTGTAGTGTTGTGCTCCTTCACCTTGGAAGTGTGTGGTACATGGAATAAGCAATAATTCCGCACCTAATTTTGTATTTGACATATGGAATCACACAATTTTGAAATTATGCAATTTCATCCCTTTCAATGGAATTATCTAATTCGGTTTATTAATTCCACATGTTTCTTCTTTTTAACTAATTTTTCTCCTTATTCCAATAACTTATTCCACCAAATAAACATCCAAGTAGAATAAAACTCCCTAATTCCTTTGATAAAACAACAAATCCAATCAAACACTAGGGTGGAATAAAATCCATTAATTCCTCCATTTCTCCTACTTGTAATTTTTATTCCTCCTAATAATTCCCCTTACCAAGCAACACCAACGTCATGGCTTGTGGAGGCCCTACTACCCACAGCTCTCCTCTAGTGGCAGTGTTTCCTTTGCTATCAATGCCTATGGCTGCAAGGTCATCTATTGGAATGTTCTTGCTATTGGAAAGATCGCAGAGCAGTAACAAATATTTAGTAAAGTTGCAGTAGTGGTTGCAATGCACAACAGACCACACTGCTCTTTTTATATACAGCTGTCTATTCAATTTTACAGGAAAATCTTTGCAAAATACAATGTTTTATACAAGATGCCAAGACCTCCCCACAAGTTAAAGATCTTGGACAGACCTTTAACTTGCAGCGAAATTCTTGAAAACTCCGCCAAGGCAGCGGCTTAGTCAGTCCATTTGCAATCTGAAGTTTAGATGACAATAATCACACTAAAAGGTCTTTCCGAGCTACTTTATCTTGTACAAAATGAAAATCGACTTTAATATGCTTGCTTCTTGCATGAAATACTAGGTTATTGGTCATGTATGCTGCCCCTAAATTATCACACCAAAGTGTTGGAGGCATTGGAAAATAAATCCAAAGCTTGTTGAGAATAGATTGCAACCAAGTTAGTTCGGCAGTGGTGTTGGCTAGAGCCTGGTATTCAACTTCTGTGCTCAATCTGGCTATAGTACTCTATTTCTTACTTGACCAGGAGACAGGATTTGCTCCTAAATATATCACATAACCAGTGGCTGAGCGACGATCATAAGGGGAAGTGGCCCAATCAACATTTGAAAACACTTCCAATGTCATAGATGAATTTGCAGAATAGAAGAGTATTTGATTAATTGTGCCTTTCAAGTATCTTAGAAGGCGCTTACCAGCAGCAAGGTGATGTTCAGTGGGGTTGTGCATAAACTGGGATAATTTATTCGTGACATATTGTATATCCGATCTTGTAAAAGACAAGTATTACAAACTTCCAACAAGCCTTTGCATAAGCAGTCGGATCAAACAATGGTGTAGAATCATGCTTATGGAGTTGCTCAGTAGATAATGGTGTCTTAATAGGTTTTGCCCTATCAAATTTTTGCATTAGTAGCAAGTCAACAATATACCGCTGTTGGGAGAGAGTAATGCCTTTAGATGAATAGCTTAGTTCAATACCAAGAAAAAAACTAGGCCGACCTAGATTTTCGACAGGAAACTCTTGGCTAAGTTTGTTAATTAGTGCATTGATGGATTGTAAAGACCCATCCCACTTTTAGCCTTTTAAGACATTTGGAATGTCAGTCAGACGTCTATCCAGACATCTGGACCCTTTCCCGAACGTCTAGAAATGAAATTTTTGTACACACTCTGCGTTCTGCGTGCAGGCGGCACGCAAAACTTCGCCCCTCTCTCTCCTTTCTCCTCCTTCCTACCCAAACCCTACATCCATGGCCTCTATAAAAGGCCACCCTCCCCTCTTCTCCTCTCCACTCCACACACCACCATCTCCACCTTCAGAGTGCGGCGGAGGGGCGAGAGGAGGTGAGCGAGGGAGCGCATAAGAGCGAGGAGGAGGAGAGTGCGTGAGAAGGAGGAGGTTGAGGTCGGGAGCTTCGGTGGAAGCTCGTCAGAGCTCGCACGGCCACCACGGCACGTGCGGGAGGAGGAGGGAGTCCGGAGCGACATCCTCGACCACCTGCAGCAGCTGGAGCTGCGGCGGAACAAGGAGAAACGTGGCGAAGCGCGGCGAGGAGCGCTGGGAGCACGTTCTGATACTGGAATTTTTCCAGTATCAGACATCTGGAGTGCAGCCCAGACGACTGCTGAGCTTCTGGACGTCTCGAGTCAAGAAAACACCTTTATCGCGAAGGTACATTCTTTTCGCGGTTACGACCATGCAGGCCACACCGCAGAAGATATGCCAATCTAATATTGGGGCGGCTGCTCTGTCGTACGCAGGAGCAACCTTGAGAAGGTGCACGGAATGCCCTCCCACGCACTTTCGGACGTCTGACCAGCTCACCAGACGATCGGAGGTGCTTCCAGATGACTGGAGGAGTGGTCCGACGTTTAAAACCGCTTTCAGACGATCGCAGGGGAGTCCTAAACGTCTGAGGACACCACAGGAATTTGAGATGAGATTCTGTAACTTTTAGGACGTCTGGACTTGTTTCCAGACGTCTGATTTTGGTCAGTAGACACGATTTTGACCCGTTTGGGGTCCGATCGGGATCTGTTTTACGCAAACAAAGTGTCTGTAGTTTCCTTGTGAGTTTCTCTATGTACTAGAAACTTTTATGCATTATTCTGAATCTTCCTTTGTGATGTATTCCTTGGTATAGGGTTTTAGCCTGCTGCGTGTTTGGGGCTCGCAGAGACTCTTGGGTCTGCGGTTCAAGACCCCATTACTCCCGGATTGTCTGGTAGAGTGGTCTACCCCTGTTAATCTTATTAAAGAATGTATCTGTGGAATTAGCCAACTGGAAACCTAGGATGTGGCATAAACCCTAGGACAGAGAAATGAATAAAACCAATTGTACTGCATGATTGAATTTGTATACATGAATAAGTTAAACTACTAGCCATTGCCTATAATAAAGTTGTGAGCTGCCTGTCAGAATATGAGCTGCCTGAGATAAATGAACAGTTATCTGTGAAATCATCAGTTGCATGTATTAAATTGTGGAAACACGAGCTGCCGTATATATAAACGATAACTGAATTGTGAATGATGGAATCTGGATCAGAATAATGTGGTGGACATGAGCATGAACCCTACGGGGAGTTAGGAGTAGAGCTTCTGTGGTTAGATGGAAAAATCTAGAATGTAGGAGGGAAGTGTGCTGGCCCTTGAGTACGTGGTACCAAAGAGAGCGACTGTCTCCTTTTTGTGTAGAGCAGAGCTAGTCGCCCTTGGGTTGGGACCGGAGGTTAGGATTGGCCACTCTACACCGACATCTGTTGGCCCTCGTGTACATGGTACCGAGGCGAGCTACCAATGTAGGGAGGGAGCTAGCCACCCCACGGGACCCGGGATTCAACTAGCCACCCTACACTAACTTGTTAGTCCCTCTAGGCAAACTGGGGTGGTCAGACGATGGTGCACGGACTGTGGAGAGGCGGGACTCCTATTTGGTTCTGAGGGGCTAGACCCCTATTTCTGAGAGGGTTAGGCCCTATACTATTCTGTGCTGTACTTTGGGCGTACCCGCTAGCGGAAATGACTGACCGCGTGTCAGTGTAGGATAGCTACCCGTGAGTTTATCATGCGTGCCGTAGTCACCGCTACATCTTGACAGTGACCTTAGGGTGGTTGACTGGGTGTAGGACTACCACGGGGGCTCTCCCGGCCAAGAGAACACCACGTGTACCTTCTACTCTTCGGAAAAGACTACAATCAAGATCGTTCCCACGAGTAACATGCAAGATTAAGAGAATTTGAAAGTTTAAGAAAAAGGGGTGAAAAGGAAATGCATGTAAAGTAAAATAACTAGAAAAGAGAATTAAACATGTTACTTTTACTGCTTTAGATAGTACAGTTATCACTCTACTCAGCGTTCGCTGACTCTGTCATTTTCATAACACTGTTCAGATCCAAGAGTTGAGCAGCCCGAGCTTTTGGCTGCAGAGAGTGCTGGGCCCAATCAAGTCCAACTGTAGTTTTTCTGCTCTTCTTTTTGTACAACCTTACTGTTGTAGTGAGTTTCTGACTTTTAGCTGCTATTGTTGTTTCTGTTACTTTCGTTTCCGTTGTCTTTGTAGTTGTGGTGGTATGTATTAGAACAACAGTTTTACTTTCCTTTATTGCTTTGCTTGTTTTTACTGCTTAGTTATATGGCATATGTGAATATGGTTTACTTTCCTGCTTTTTTGTTATTTCTTGTTGGACGACTGGGTCTTGGGATTAGTCGAGGTGAGTCAATCTCGGGTCCTGTAGGGATCCGGGAACCGGGTCGTAACATGGATGAAGTATTGTTATTGAAAATGAGTATGTCCTCAATGTACACAAGGAAATAAATCCTTACAGAGTTCATAGAATATATGAATAGAGATGTATCAGTCCTTGAACCATAAAAGCCATAGTCGCAAAGAAATAAACTCAACCTTGTAAACTAGGCTCATGGGGCTTGCCTTAGGCCATACAAGGATTTCTTAAGAGCACAAACATACTCAAGATACTCGGGATGAGTAAACCCTTGAGGTTGAGTCATAAATACTTCTTCATCAAGTAAGCCATGGAGAAAGGCATTTTGCACATCTAATTGACACATGGTCCACTTGTTAGTGGTTGCGACAGCCAATAACAGTCGTATTGTAGTTGGTTTAACAACAGAACTGAAAGTCTCAGAAAAATCGACTCCTTGGTGCTGATGAAAGCCTTTGGCCACTAAATGAGCCTTGTATCTATCAATACCGCCATCTCGTTTTCTCTTAATTTGGTAAACCCATTTGTTGCCTAAGACATTCATGGTTGAAGTGCGAGGATCAAGTTCCCAAATATTGTTGCTTATTAATGCATTAATCTCCTATTGCATAGCATCAACCCAATGGGAGTGTTTCTTGGCCTGTGAATAATTTGTTGGCTCAAACTGAGGGTCTTGACTAAGGAATATTTTGGGCAGAGGATGCAAAGTGATGGTAAAAGCCTTTTTCTTGAAAATACCTCACATAGATGTTGTAACCATAGAATCCGTCCTGTAGAGCTGGGAATTGATCCAACAGCGTCTGAATGTTGTATAGGAAGCATTGGCATTTCTGGTAAAGATGTAGCGGCTGGTGTGTTCCTTGTTGTAGCTATTGGTATGTGGACTGGTGTAACAACTGGAGGCATATCATATGTGACAAGGGTATGGATAGCAACAGGTATTTGAGAAGTTCTTGATGTTGAAATTGAATCTAAATGAGGGGGAGAACTGATGTGCAAAGGTGGAAGGTACTTGCAATATTGTATGGCTTGAGGATGGCTTGGTTGATGCTGAGACAACTTGCTGAGATGAAGAGTGCACTGAAAACTGCTTGAAGGGGAACAAAGTTTCATCGAAAGATACAAGATGAGCAATAAAAATTTTATCAGTATGGAAGTTGTAACATTTATAAGCCTTGTGGGATGGGTTGTAGCCAATGAATATATGCAATGTAGATCGTGGTTGGAATTTGTGCTTTGTATATGATTTTAAAAGACTGAAGTTGGCAGTGAGCTTCCCCTTGTGCTTGTCCTCAAGCAGGGAGCTTGAAGGAGTTTACTGCCAGCAGTAAGCTCACCAAGGTGAAGAACTCCTTCAAGCTCTGATACCATATTAGAAAGATCATAGAGCAGTAACAAATGTTTGGTAAAGTTGCAGTAGTGGTCGCAACGCACAACAGACCACACTGCCCTTTTTATATACAGTTGTCTATTCAATTTTACAGGAAAACCCTTGCAAAAATACAATGTTTTATACAAGATGCCAACACTTGGTATCTCAACGATGACCGTTGACAAAGGATCTTTATGGAACCTCCTCCTAGTGAGTTTAGCTTTGTTAAAATTGTCTGCAGAGATTTCAAGGGTGACTTCAATCACTTTCTTCATGGATCAACTTTGCCTTCCATCATCTATAGGGGTTTTGTTTAACCCTTTGGCTGTTTAGCTTGCTTTAATTTTTTTCTTTGTTATTGGTGTCTCGTTTTTGTGTTTTGTTGTTGTAGGTCTTCCTTTGGTTGGAGATGCACACGATGTGTGCTTATCCGATGTCCCTATTGAAATCTCCAAGTAAATTGCTCATTCCGCTCAATGGGTCCTTCACTATCTGATTCTTCCACACACGACCGAGTAACCAGAGACATCTAGGCCACAATAGCTTTGTCGCATCTTGTCACTATTATTCTCTTTCTTTAATGTTATATGTGAGGCCTTGGTTATTTGTGAGTCATTGTAACCCTCAAATTTGCAAGGAAGCTTAAGCCTCATTTCAACCCAGGAAAGATATAATTTCTTCCACATTTAAGTGAGACTTTCCACTTGAATAATTATTCCAATTAAGTGCAAGATCTTCTTCACGAGCATGGAATCAACTATTTCGAGGATAGTTTAAAACTTTTTTTTGTCACAACATAAGATTTCATTCAATTTTTTTTTTTTTTTAACTTTCGTCTCGTATTGCATCAGGCATCAATAACAGTGATTTTTTTTTATATACATTAATATGATATCTTTATTTTCCTCGAGATTAGATATAAAAAATTTTTCTTTTTTGAGCAACAATACAAAAACGTACGTTGTAATGTATTTTACAACGTATAGCGTATTTTGATTTTCAATCGATTTTACATCCATGTAAAGTAATTTTTCACCTATGATAAGTGATTTTTTACTTGGAAAATAATTTATATCTTAAACCCCAAATCCAAAATGCGTAAGTGAAAAATTATTTTCACCTTCTAGATGAAAATTCATTTTTCAACTGTAGAAAATTAAAACACTCCGATTTGATTTTATTTTTAAATAATATATTTTAATTTTTAACTAATGAAAAATCAAAACAAGTTAAAATCATCATATATTAAAATATATAATTTTTTTACTTTTTTATTTTTTTATTGTATTAAGTTTTTTAATAGTAAAATTTTAATAATATAATATTAATATTTGCACTCCCAGGGCACAAATTAAAAATTAATTTTTTTTTCATTTGACGTAACCACACTTCGCTATCGGAGACGCCTAAGCTCTCCTTTTAATACTAGACTAGATGTAAATTCAAACTTTTTTATGATGCGACAACCATGATCAAAGAAGTGACATGTTACTCAATCATATGCAAACCATTAAACTTTTATAAAATATTTTCTCATTCTAAACTTCTTCCCCTTTGCTTATACCAAATTAAATAAGCCCTTACGATCTTTCCAAGTATGGGAATCTCCAACGCTCAAGTTAATTTTGCTTGTTGGAGATTTGCGTATGTGGAAAATCTAGTTGGCCTAAGGGTAGCCCAACAGACAAGAATCCACTAAGCACCTAATACTAGAATTTCACTTGATAAAGGAGAAGTGCAGAGAGTTTTGTGTAATGCACTTGATGAAAGATTATACCAACAAGGTTGCTCCAAAATCCTAATACCTGTCTGGCCCCTTGGAAGATCATCTGACCCGCTGGGTAATTCTTCTGGCCCTTGGAAAGATGTCAATTATCAAGTATGCAGGGGGTTTGTTTGCTGTTTGCTTGCATGTTTGAGTCAAAATCGTCTGTTGCCACCGCTATGGCTGCTCTAGCTTTGGTCACTCTTTTTTTATTACGACAAAGCTGTCATCTTGTGGCTGATGCAGGTGCGATTATACAACTAAACAAATGGGCCCTGATTAGGCAGTTGGGCACTCAAACGAGCAATGATACGTCATATGTGGATTTTCTGTTCCATGCCCAAACCAAACTTTGTCTCGCCCCGTGGGTGTCAAAACGGTAATTTTAGGTCTCGAATGTTGCGCTCTCGGCCCTGAGTTTTGATTTTTTTTTTTTGTTTTTTTTCCTCTCCTAACCCAGAACGCTTTGAGAAAATTAGGGGTGAGCATAACAGTCGAAAACGTGATTATCCCAATATTAATATACCGAATTCCATCGAAATCTTGATATTTTACTCGTATTTTTTCACTTCTGACCCTTTTGTCGGAAATTGTAGTCACCTTGTCAAAGAGTACCTCATCTAACTCGAACTATAGATCTCAATCGAAGCAACTGCAATCCCAAAGCCACGTCATGTTCGGCGACGTACCAAGACCAAGAGCATCGATCCCGACGAATATTCCGTGCTGGAAGCATAATCAATTTGCATCTCAAGATTTTTTTTTTTTTTTAAGTAAATGATAATGTATTAACTTTAAAAAATAATTAACCAACTAAAATACTGGGAGATAAATCATAAATAGTTACATCTTTGGTAAGGTGGAAATAAGATAATTAGGAAAGAACATCTAAACTATTCATGATGATTGAGACCAATGTGGTAATTATCTTGGAGGCAAAGTCATGTCTTTTTACATTTCTTTCTTACCAGAGCTCCCAAATCGTGGCATTGGTGGTTAGTCATAAATTTGAACAATTTGGAGGGGCAGGCGAATGGAAGGGATTGACTGAGTTTGAAGCAGCAAACCCACGGGAGGTCTGGGCTTGCATCCAAACAAGGGAGGAAATGAGCATGAGAAAAATAGATGTTCGTGAGATTTCTCATTTGTGCCACAGAGATTACATGTAGTGTCAGTGTCCAATCCCCAACAAGCTAGTCTATCCAAGGTAAGTAAGTGGTCTACCCTTGACAGCCAACTAAGCGCAACAGCACCACTTCGGGGGTGCCTTCTTATTCCAAATAGAAGTCCAGATCTCAAGAAAGGTACCCTTGTTCCTAATAATGTCTCTGACCTTTCGTGCTGCAAGGGAAACCCCAGGGAGAACTGACCAATTCAATCCTTCCTCATTTTGGAAATGAGCTAAAATAGTTTCCCGTAGGGACAACATGCGTTTCCACCGTGTAGAGTCCAAAGGCGAGGAGCTGGCCAAGACCTAGTCCCCATACCTTTGGTGCATCCAAATGCACCAAATAGAATCCCCTGTTGCGACGAGGTGATGGATAAGCTTGGTGAAAGCACATAATTAACGTTCCTTCATGCTACAAAGATTTAGGCCCCCTTCTTGGAGAGGTTTACAAATATCCTCTCACGCAACTAGATGAGTTTTCCCATTCCATATAAACTATGCGATTTAGCTCCTCATTCTATCAAAGGATGACTTTTTAATGATAGTACAAGAAAGCTAAAATCTAAGGAGAACTTCAACCGCCCATTTAACCCATGTAATTCTTCGCATTCTTGAAAGTGTTTTCCTCCTCCACCAAGTAAGAAGTTCCCTTACTTTATCTTCTTGAGCAGCAGAGGGATTGGCATCCCTTCTAGTAACAAGGCATATCCCCAAGTTTTGGCAAGGAAATTTCCCTTCCAGCATGCCCAGAAGTAGATAGATGCTCAATTTGTGCCTGCAAGATTTGGAGATATACACATGACTTTTTGCACTACTATGTTTAATAGCTCGAGCAAATCAAGCATTGGCCTTACAGCAAATAAGAATATCATCAGCAAATAGAAGGTGGAATGGAAAGGGGTACCCCTGATCCTGGAAGGGATGATTCTACCTTTATTGATCTGCTGGTAGAGAATGGCGAAGAGCATGTTGATTGCCAAGGTGAACAGGAGGGGAGAAAGGGGGTCGCCTTGTCTCAACCCCCCCCCCCCCCCCCCCCAATGTTAAGAAAGCCTGCTAGATCTCCATTTACAAGAGGAGAGCAGGAAGGCGTCGAAATACACATACAGATCCAATTGATCCTGGTGTCACTAAAGCCCAAAAGTTGGAGCGTTCTAAAGATGAAATCCTGCCTGACGTTTATGCACATTTTGGAGGCCAGGCCAGCAATGTGCAAGCCCTTTATAAACTCTTGGGCAAGAAGTGAACAATTAGAGATGCATCTACCCTTGATGAAAGCCCCTTCAATTGTCGGCCCAATCTCCCTACAAGAATCTTGGATATGGTTTTGTATATTGTATTGCAGCAAGCAATGGGTCTAAAGTCTTTTGGAGATGAGACATTAGGACCTTTGAGGATAAGGGTAAGGAAAGTATGGTTAAGTTCTCTTACCAGACCCCCACCGTGGCTGAAGAAAAAGTGGATCCCTTCGGTGAAATCCTGCTAGATAATGTTCCACGCCTTCCTAAAAGAAAAGGCATTAAAGCCATTCGAGCCTAGAGCTTTTTCCGGACCTATGGACCAGAGTGCATCCCTAATTTCTTCATCAAAAGGAATGGAGGTAAGGCTGTCATTTTCTTCCGAAGAGAGAAAGAAAGGCATCGGCCATGTGAGGTTCTCAACCGGAGGCGCATCCGTGTCTTGCGCAAATAGTTTGGCATAGTAATCAAGGGCTTCCTCTTTCAGCTTTCGCTCTTCGTCAATGATGTCTCCGCGCTCTGTGATGAGTGTAGCCAAAGAGTTCAAGTTCTATCTAACTCTAGTTGCTCGAGCAAAGAAGCCTGTGTTCTTGTCTCCTAGCTGGAGCCAGTCACAACGGCTCCTCTGCTTCCAGTGTTACTCTTCACGCCTGAGTAGTGATAACTCAGTTTGAATGCGACATTCCTCTTGATGTGCATCAAGATCGTCAGGATTTTGGGAGAGGGAGGCATGTACATTGTCTAGTTCCTAGGAGAGATCATTAATGAGGGTCTTTCTAGAGAGGTCAGTTCACTCCCACTCTTTGAGAGCAAGCTTGACTAGTTTGAGCTTTATCATACATCGAAACAGGGGGTTGCCTTTGATAGAACCCCTCCAAGCCTCTTCCACAAGGGGGAGGAAAGAGTTCTTGTCCGCCCAATAGTTGAGGAATCGGAAGAGCTTCTTTCGAAAACGAGAATGCATCTCCAGGCTTTGTTTTACGCTCTGCGTGGTGGTAGGGGTTAGGGAAGATTTTTTCCATTATAAGGTTTTTGTTGTATTTTTCTAACCACTTCAACATAGATTTTTATATAATTAATTTTAATTATTTCAATCAAATCACGATAATTTTTACTTCTATTTTTAATATGAAACAAATACATAATACATCATTCACTTATACTTTTAATATTAAATAAATACCTAATAATATTCTTCCCACTCACTTAATATACTAAATAAATATCTACTAATATCACATTATTACATTAATTATTTTATCCCTCTACTTAATCATTTCCTTATTTCAATACATAAACAAATATCAGTATACACTTATTTTATTTAAATATATCCCTATAATATTCTATCATGCCTCTAACATGCCTCAAGAAAAAAGAAAACGTAATTACTTTCAAAATCGTAATCTACACCACGCTTATCAAGAAGATAGGGATGTAGATCCCATAAGTACACGGCCTGTTGTTAGGTAAAATTGCGGGAGGAGATGTACGATGTGAAAAACGACGCGGAAAGTTGTCCGGAGAAATCGATGCTCGTTTCTTAGAGCTATGTTTGGTTTCTCCCTCGAAGAAAGGAATATGCCAAAAGAAAATTTGAACTCAAAAGACATAGAGTAATCATTTACGTAGGGGAAATCTCACGCCCCTTCTGAAACCTACGTACCTTCTCCTCCGTCCAGTTTGCACAGTAACAAAATGGAGGAATGAAACCCACCCTGCCGTGGGCTCCCGACTGCGACAAGGGAGGAGGCGGAAAATTTGTCTTTGAATCTTACCCTCTCTTATCATTTCCTCGTGTATGTAACTTATCCTACTTAATTAATCAATACCAACGGTAAATTTCATTGCATCACATAAATATTAATTTATATTAACATATATATTTATTAATTTAATATATTTATTTATCACATCAATCAATCCTATCATAATATTAAAAAATATTCATTAATATCACATTATTATAATATTTTTTTTATTTTATCACTTAAATAAATATATTACTCTATTTATTTTCATTATATATTTTTAGATAACTCTTACCTCACAGGCCTAATTTATTTAGGAGGTTAATTCCTTGAAAAAGAGATTACCCTCCATTTATTTAACTATCTAACTCTTAATTTAGGAATTTAAGTTTATTCACTTTAACACGGATTTATTTAATATCAATCTTAATTTGTGTCAATCAAATCTGTATTAAAATTATACACCACTCATATCTCTGATTTCTCTTATATTTTATATACTTAACACCATTATCAAGTAAATATCATAAGGGTTAATACCACAACTTAACATTAATTCAATTAAACACAAACTTATGTTAACACCACTCTATAAGTAAATACAGTTGTAGGTTAACACTAGTTTCACATTTCTTAACATCACTTTTCTAACCCTCTAAATAAATTAGCCCTTAAGGTCTAATTTGGTAAGAGGGATAATCCATCGAAATAAGGATTAACCTTATTTATAGGAAGGATATTTTTAACCCAGGTTAGGAAGAATTAACCTAGGATAAGTTATTCTGGACTTGATGTGGGATAAATTTCTTTTGTGGGTTATCGCATGTGTTTTCATAGGTTAATCTAAAAACTTTTCAAACAGTCACGAGTTAACCTATCATGACAACCTTTACGACTTGCAAATAAAATAGAGGATAATACAATTGAAAGAAATTATCCCATAAAATTTATCCCTCATCTAAACTAACCCTAAAAGACCAATGAACTTAGACCATACTTAATATGGATGTCTCTTGGTTCATCCCGAGGACCCACACCTCCTTGCAGCCAATTAATGGGTTCACACCCTCACCAACCATTGCTGGCGGTGAAAAACTCAAAAAGATTCTTTCATTGGATGCAATTGCATACCAAACTCTATTGCTCTCAACCCTGACATATGACTTGCCAAAATTGACGCCAAACCTCATAGGCAGAGGTTCATCCAAAGAACATCACTTTTGTGTCTCCTCATCCAAGGAAATAAAGAGGATCATCCGATCCGAAGATCGCGAACAATTGATCTTATTAATCGTACGAGATTTTTTTACGGTCGGATTAGAGTCCACAACTTTAATTGATAGAAACCTCCAAAAACACAGCTTGCATAGTACCGAAGAAGGAGACATACCTGCATAGTGCGCGAAGCTCTCGAGCTCCTCTACTCGGCCGGCCTCCGTGACCCTCAGCATAGGCATCACCTTGTGTACCTCCTCCGCCATCCTCGGTTGCTTCCCCTTGGGATCTTCCTCCGCCGCCGCCGTCGTCGTCCAATGGTGGCGGAGATGCATCGCTGCCGCGGCGATGGCAACACCCGCGGAGGAGATCCTGAACGCTTGGACGGCGTTGCCGCTAGTATCATCTGAGGAAGGGTTGGGATGGTGTGAGGTGGGGCCAAAGTTACACATATAGGACGTCAAACGCTAAACGGCATCGTTGTCGTTGTGGGGATCTCGGCAAGAAGGAAAAGGGACAGCGATGATTAGATTGGGAAAAGGAGATGGAAAAGGAGTCGTAGCGGTGTGAAAGGAGATGATGATAAGTACCGCTGTTCATGGTGTGCCTCCCCGTGCGAACATCCGAAGAGAGCTGCGGAAAGGGAGGGGAGAAGACTGCTTGCGGTGCCGTCGGGCGCCATCGCTGCTCCCTCCCTCATCTATTAGGTGAGTAGAAAATTACAAAAGATACCCTATCAGATTGTAATTATCTGCACCATACATGCGTCTGTCACTATCCCAAGTTGATGGTCGTCTTCACGGTTTCGTAAAAAAATAAATAAATAAGATTCCAATGACGCGGAGAGAAACATGCGGAAACGGCAGGGAATAGAACGACCTCACAACCCCTGTAATCCAAATCCTCATGGGTATTTGGTCTGTGTGGGTTAAACAAATTTATATTGGATTAAAATATTTAATTCATCGTTTAATTTATCTTTTATCTACGTCGATTAAGTAAATTTAATATGAGATAAAGTTATTGTATTTATTTTATAGAATAATTTTAATTTATTAAAATATCTAAACAGGTTAATTCACATATTCAATTATTTATTTTATTTTTTTATATTTTTTATTTATTCTACGAACTTATTCACTTTATCAAATAATACCTCAAATACTAATATCTAGAAAGAACAATAATCCTGGTGTGCGGAAGAATCGAGTATCAAAATACCCAAATGAGCAATCTACAAAATGTCAACAAGGATATATGATGACCCACACAATGTGTATCTCCAACCAAGGATAAATGGTATAACAACAAAAATACAAAGCAACAATGCTAACAATAAGAAAGAAGAAACTTGGAGATAACCAAACAGCCAAAAGACCGAAAGAAAAATCATGGATGGTAGGAGGTGGGGTAGATATCCATAGACAAATTAAAGGGTGCATGGAGAAATCACCCTCAAACACCTTATGTAATCGGATATCGAAGAAGCCAAGCCCAAGGGGAGGTGGCCTCACAGAGACCATCCGTCACAAGCCATTATAGCGTCGCTAGAAGAACTGAGGTCAACAGCATGACCACAAACGTTGATAGTAGGAAGGAGCTCCACATCGCCAGAGGAGATGTGTGGCCAATGGAACCACTACAAGTCTTAGGATTGAAGACCCAAAGTGAGAGGTGGAGGAGAATCACACAACGAACGCCAAGGGATAGTGCGCGGGGAAGGTCATCTTTGCATGCTTGCTTTCATAAAAATTTAGAAGATCAGCTTCGTATGTATAGAGGCAAGTTTCCCACATATGTACTTCTGTTGTAAGGTATCTAATAAAGTAACATTTGACTATTTGAATTGCTGTCCTTGACTCAGTGCCAAAGGATTAGTTCAGTGATAAAATTCTTTATTATCATCTGAGAAGTTATGAAATTAAACCTCATATCCATCGTATTTATATCTAAAAAAAAAAAAGGTAAAAAAGGACAACCTGTCAACAATGTTTCTTTTGTCTCGAAACCTTAGTCCACGATCCCAGGCACCGTAGACCTCCCAATCAAGACTACGACCCGTGTAATGCACTCATGGTGCAACCCAGCTAGCCAAATCCAGTAAGATATCAATGGAAAACTGATAATTGAGTTACCCAATAAAGCTTCAACGATCAATAATATATTCCTCGGAAAAGTTAACAAGGCATTCTTTTCTATTGTATTGTATTATTGTTGTTTTTACTTTACTCAATTTTTACTGCCGTATTTTATGTTCCATACTCAAGTTTATTTTGCACTTCCAAGGTGATTCCGTTGTACATCTTCCTGAACTTATATACCTATGTTTTAGGATAAATCTTTTGGTTAGTATTCAATTTATGTCTCTTTTAATTTATGCAATATGAATAATTTGTTAGTTATGTTTATGTTTTATAAATATATGTTGGATGACTGCGATCTTATGGGTGAGTTGTGTTGTTTGTTAACACATGGCGACATAAGTTTCGTCGCTTGGAGAGACTCGGGTCATCACAGATATCTAATGCATTTTAGTTTCTTTTATTAGCGAGCAATTAGTTACTCCCTTCTTTTATCGCTTTCTTATGATAGGTCACCTTTTATTTTTATGGTGAATGCAATCTATTGATGCATGTAACCACCTAATTCTTGTAACAACATGAACTAGTATGAGCTATTTGTATATATATATTGTGGTAGTTTGATGTTACGATCAATACTATATGTTACGACCCAATCCTGGCCCTTCGTGGAACCTGGAAACACCTTGCCTCAACTAACCCCAAGACCTAGTCGTCCAACAAGAAACAAACCAAATGCAAGGATAAACATTTTCACAACTACACATGCAATGTAACTAAGCAAAAAAAAAGAGTAGCAACGGAAAGTAAAACAGAGTTCAAAAAGAACCATATTCCACAGGCGGAAAATAAAGTTTGCTAGCTAGCCATCACAACATAAGCAGGAAGGACATAAACACCAATAGGTTTAAACAGACTAAAGATACTCACTAACAACAAAAAAGGCCTCTGAAACGGAAAAAGTGAAAGAACTACAGCTGGGCTCAACTGAGCCCAACACCCTCTACAGCCAGTGGCGTTAGCTGCTCAATTCCCTGACCTAAACAAGTTATATATATTTGTGGTCAGCTAATGCTGAGTAGAGTGGTACATATGTATATTAATTGCATTTAAACATTAAAGAAAAGCAGCAAACTAATCATACATTCTTTCCGATTATTTATTATCATCTGTTTTCGTTTATAGCAACTATGTGTTTCTGATTCGGTTATTCTAATAAGGATCCACAACATTTCTTAATCCACTTGTTCCCTAAGGGAGCGATCTTGATGTAGTTTTCCCGCGATGTAGGATGTACACGTGGCACTCTCCTAGCCGAGAGAGTACCCCATGGTAGTCCTACACCCGGTCTACCACCCCAGGGTCATGGTCGTGAAGTAGCGGTGACTACGACACATGCATTTACCCTGCACTGGCACGTGGTTAGTCCTTTCCGCTAGCGGGTACGCCCAAACGTACAACACAGAACAGAACAGGGACCTCACCCCTCAACAGTCCGCGTACACTCACCCGACTATCCCGGTTTGCCCAGTGGGCCTAACAGAAGTCGGTGAAGAGTGGTCAATCCTAACCCCAGATCCCAACCCAAGGGGTGGCTAGCTCCTCCCTACACTAAAGGGACAGTAGCTCTCCTCAGTACCATGTACACGAGGGCCAACTCACTTCCTATATCCAAGTCTGAACAACCAACCAACGTACCCGTCGGCAATGAGTCCCATCATACATCGAATATCCATATTACTGTACTATGATTCGTTTCCAAGTTTCCCGTAGGGTTCATGCATAGTACTTGGCTTATTTCATTACATGACATGTATCTGTCTCGCATTCTAATTTCTTATTCATATAACAGACAGCTCGTGAATTAACAAGATAAGCAATCATCATTTTTAACATTCCATTTCTCACAGTGAGGAATTTAACAGCATGCATTCTCAGTTTATAGCAAGCGAGGTTCATACATCAAACATAAACAATCACATTCTCAGTCCTAGGGTTCATCTCATATCCTAGGTATAAAGACCTGTTATGTCCTGAACCTTTTAAGACGTCTGGACTATCGGTCAGACATCTGGATCCCTTCCCAGATGTCTGGAAATCGAAATTTTTGGTACGAGCTTCGCGTCTGCGCGCGGGCTGCGCACAGGCAGTACCATCTCTCTCTCTTTCCCTCTTCCCTCCCCCATCGAACCCTAATGCGCCTCTATAAAACCCCTCTCCCCCTCCCTCTCTTCCCCACTACACCACTGCCAGCCACCTTCTTCCCTTCCACTCCACCCCAGCGAGAGGAGCTAGTGAGAGAGTGGCGACGAGGAGGAGAGGCGGTGTGGGGAGAGGAGGAAGAGCTTGAGCTCATAAGCTCGTGGGAGCTCACCAGAGGGCGGACGGCCGGCGTAGCGCGTGCTGGAGGAGGAGAGTGTTAGGGGAGTCGTCCCCGACACTGCTGCAGCCGGAGCTGCAGGCGAGGAGGCGTGGCCGCGGCTGCACGTAGCGAGGGAGAGTAGGAAGAGGTTCTGATTCTAGGATTTTCTCAATATCAGACATCTAGCATGATGTCCATATGTCGGAACAGACGTCTGGTGACTACACCGGACGTCTGAAAGCAGATCTTCACGAAGGTACGTTTCCTTTTGCGGATACGGCCATGCAGGCTGCTCCGCAGCTACGTTTTGCATGGCTAATTATGGGAGATTTGCTGTCGCATGCAAGGATTGCTTGGGGA
Source organism: Thalassia testudinum (assembly GCA_037157565.1). NCBI lineage: Eukaryota > Viridiplantae > Streptophyta > Magnoliopsida > Alismatales > Hydrocharitaceae > Thalassia > Thalassia testudinum. The sequence continues at coordinate 137,826,604 of JAZHRO010000073.1, forward strand.
AGGCACGAGACACACCTTCCCACGTGCTTCAGACGTCTGGGCAGATTACCAAACGATCGGAAGCACTCACAGACGTTTGAGAGAGGTCGGACGTCTGGAACTAGGTCCAAACGGTTGGGAGGACTTTCTGGACGTCTGAGGTTGACGCAGAACCTGAGGTGAGTTCCTGTTTACTTTTAAGATGTCTAGACCTTGTGCCAGACATTTGATTTAAGTCTGTAGCTTTGTTTTTGACCCGTTTAGGATCCGTTTGAGGTCCATTTTACGCAAACAAGTTATCGGTGTTTTCCTTGAAAGTTCCTCTACTTGTTAAAAGGCCTTTCATACTATTCTGAATGTTCCATTGTGATTGTTCCTTGTTATAGAACTTCGTTCCATTGCGGGTTCGAGCCGTGCTAAGGCATGTAAGCCTACCGTTCGAGCCCCTAATACTCCTGGGTTGTCTGGTAGAGTGGCTTTCCCTAAATTAATTATAAACCTAAATGCATATGTGGATTGAATAACTAGAACCTAGGATATGGCATGAATCCTAGGACGAGAAGTTACTTGAAATGTCTGTATGCGTGTTTGATTTACAGTCTTGAATGAATAAATAGAAATGATAACAACTGCCTATTAATGAGCAAGAGCTGCCTGTGAAATATGAATTATCTATGCTAGTTAAATAGTTATATGTGACATTACCTGTCGTATACGTTAAATGATAGAAATACGAGATGTATGTGTATAACCTGAGAATGGAAATGTGAATGATAGAAATACGAGCTGCATGTGTATAACCTGAGAATGGAAATGTGAATGATAGAAATACAAGCTGCATATGTATAACCTGAGAATGGAAATGTGAATGATGAAACCTGGTATGGAATGGCATGAGAAATATGAGCATGAACTTTACGGGGAAATTAGGAGTAAAGCTCCTGGATATAAATGGAATGGATCTGGAAATGTGAGTGGGAAAGTGTGCTGGCCCTTGAGTACGTGGTACCAAGGAGAGCAACTATCCCTTGTTTAGTGTAGAGCAGAGCTAGCAGCCCTTAGGTTGGAACCCGGGGTTAGGATTGGCCACTCTCCACTGACTTCTTGGCCCTCGCGTACACTGTACCGGGGAGAGCTACTAGTGTAGGGAGAAAGCTAGCCACCCAACAGGGCCTGGGGTTCCGCAGGCCACCCTACACCGACTTGTTAGGCCCACTGGACAAACCAGGATAGTCAGACGAGGGTGTGCGGACTGTAGAGGGGTGAGACCCCTGTTTGGTTCTGAGGGGCTAGACCCCTCTTACTGAGAGGGCTAAGCCCTATACTGTTCCGTGCTGTACTTTGAGCATACCCGTTAGCGGAAACGATTGACCGCGTACCAATGCAGGGTAGCTACCTGTGCGCTTATCGTGCATGCCGTAGTCACCACTACATCTGTCCGTGACCTTGGGGTGGTTGACTGGGTGTAGAACCACCATGGAGGACTCTCCCGGCAAGGAGAGCACCACGTGCGTCTTCTACGCTTCGGAAAAGACTGCAAATCAAGATCATTCCCACGATGAACATTCAAGATCAAGAAAGAGATTTGAAAATATAAACCAATTGGTGAAAAGGAATAACTTGTAAATTAAAGAATTGGAATAGCTAGTTTACCTGTTAGCTTTTACTGCTTTAGTTAGTTGGTTGTCACTCTACTCGGCATTCGCTGACTTTGTTACTCATAACCCTTTTTAGGTTGAGGTGTTGAGCAGCCCGAGTCTCCGGCTACAGACGGTGTTGAGCCCAATAGAGCCCAGTAGCAGTAGCCTTCTTATATAGTACTTTCTGTTGTAGTGAGTTTTAGACTCTTGTTACCTTTACATTTCTGTACCTTGTTTCTGTTTTTAATGTTGTGGTGGTGATATGTATTGTTAGCAGCTTTTCTTTCCTTACTGCTTGTACTCTTTTTACTGTTAGTTACATAGCATAGTGAATGTGGTTTACTTTCCTGCTTTTTTGTTATTTCTTGTTGGACGACTGGGTCTTGGGATCAGTCGAGTCAGTCCAGTCTCATGTCCTGTAGGTTTTCGGGAACCGGGTCATAACAAGATGGTATCAGAGCAAGGTCGTCCCGAGAAATGAATCAACAAACTTGAGAGTAATCAATTCACGTGCATGTAACAAGAGTAACCACCATAACGTACCGTTTGACATCTGTTCTGAGTTTCCTTTGCTGAAGTCCGTTAGAGTTGACTTCTTTTTGTTCTGTTCTGTGTCTCCTTGATGGAGATGCCTCGATGTGGAGTCCTTGAGGCGGGCCGCGGACGCGGCCGTGGACAAGGTCGGAGGGGCGGACGTGCCGAGCCCGAGGTGTCAGTGGACCAGCCACTTCTCTCAAGCGTTCAGGCCCAGGATCTCGCATAATTGATACGAGATATAGTACGAGAGGAGCTCCTCCTGCCTCCACGGGCGCCTCTCCCTAGGGACGTGGAGGGGGAGTCCTCTGTGGGACCGCGAGACCGTCGCAGCGTTGGACGTAGGGGAGGGGGTGGTCCTCCATCGCCCCCACCGCACTTTGACACTTCTAAGCACGAGCCCTCCCTGCCTGGAGGCATGCCCGATCCTCCGCTACAGCTGCACTGCGAGCTTTTTGGACAGTTCCGAAGATGAAGCCCCCCTCCTTCAAGGGGGATGAGGACCCATCTAAGGCGAAGGACTGGCTCAAGCAGATCGAGAAGGTGTTTGACACCCTCCACCCCCTCTGCAGAGTGTCACATGGCTTTTTCCACATACCAGCTGGAGAGTGCGGTACACAGGTGGTGGAGGGCAGTCAAAGACCAGGAGAGGGCAGAGCCGACGTGGGACCAGTTTGTGACTCTCTTTTGTGAGCAGTAGTTCTCGCAGACGTGACAGGACCAGAGGAGGCGGGAGTTTCACACTCTCTGCCAGGGGACGATGACTGTTAGCGCGTACTGCATGTGTTTCTTGGAGCTGTTAGGTTTTGCTGCGACAGCTGTGGCTACTGAGGAGGAGCGCTTGTGGAGGTTCACTGAGGGGCTCCGGCCTACCATTCGAGGGTACGTCAAGCCCCTGAAGCTGCCCACTTTCTCGAGAGTGGTGGAGGCAGCTATGACGTATGAGGAGACCAACCCGACAGCACGAGACACCGACGGTGGACGGAAGAGGCCCTACCAGCCAAAGTACTCATAGAGCCGGTGAGAGAGGAGGCATGCAACGCCCACAGGAGAGCCATCTCATTTTGCAGGGCCATCAGTAGCCTTTGGGGGCCCTCGACAGGGGACAACTATCAGCATTGGACCCCCGCCCAGCCATCAGCAGGGACCTGCCGAGGGAGGGAGTCGAGTCCCCCTCTGCTACCCATCCGACGCAAAGTGTGGCTGCTTCTTCCGCACCAAGAGCTGAGGGGCGTATCAATGCCCTGACACACAGAGACGCCAGGGCATCAGGTTCAATGGTGGCAGGTATGGTTAAAGTTTACGGCATATTAGTTTACGTGCTTTTTGATTCTGGTGCCACGCACTCGTTTGTTGTTGTGAGTTTTGCGGTTAATTTGAGACAGGACTGTGTGTTGTTAGAGGATCCTTTTGTGATCAAAGGTCCGGGTGGTCAGCTATTTGTAACTGAGGAGGTATATACAAACTGTGAGGTCAGTATTAGGGGACACAACCTCCCTGCTGACCTGATTGTGATACCGATGGAGGACTTTGCCGTGATTCTGAGGATGGATTGGCTATTCGCGTACCACGCTTTGGTGGACTATTTTGAGAGGAAGATCGTCTTCTCCATACCGGAGATGCCTTCTTTTGAGTTTCACGGACGCCAGTGGACAGAGGTTTCAGGTGCATTTCTGCACTTCGAGCAGCGAGACTTTTGGGCTAGGGGTGTGAGGACTTCCTAGCTTGTGTAGTGGCAGAGCCCGGCCCCGCGGCAGACTTTCAGAGCATCCCAGTGGTCAGAGAGTACCCTGACGTGTTTCCCGAGGAGCTGCCAGGACTACCACATGAGCGTAAGATCGAGTTTGAGATCTCACTGGTACCAATGACCAGCACCATTTCTACTGCACCATACAGGATGGCACCACTTGAGCTGCGAGAGCTCAAGTCATAGCTGCAAGACCTATTGGAGAAGGGCTTTGTGAGGCCCAATGCGTCCCCGTGGGGAGCCCCGGTGTTATTTGTGAAGAAGGATGGTACCCTATTACAGTCCGGTTCCCGAATCCCTACAGGACACGAGACCGGCCCGACTCGACTGATCCCAAGACCTAGTCGTCCAACAAGAAATAACCAAAAAGTATGAAAGTAAACCACATTCACTATGCTAAGCAACTAACAGTAAAAGAGTACAGCAGTAAAGAAAGTTAAAGCTGCTACAGTACATATCACCACCACAACAGTAAATAGTAACAAGGTACAAGAACGTAAAGGTATAGAAATGTAAAGGTACAAGAGTCTGTACTCACTACAACAGAAAGTACTACAAAGGAAGACTATTGCTACTGGGCTCTACTGGGCTCAGCACCCTCTGCAGTCGGAGACTCAGGCTACTCAACACCTAGATTTGAAAAGGGTTATGAGTACACAAAGTCAAAGAACGCTGAGTAGAGTGGCAACCAACTAACTAGAGTAGTAAAAGTGAACAGGTAGCTGTTTATTCCAATTACTTTATTTTACAAGTTATTCCTTTTCACCCATTAGTTTATTTATCAGATCTCTTTCTTGATCTCAAATGTTCCTCATGGGAACAATCTTGATTGCAGTCTTTTCCAAAGAGTAGAAGTCGCACATGGTGCTCTCCTAGCTGGGAGAGTCCCCTGTGGTGGTCCTACACCCAGTCAACTACCCCAAAGTCACGAACAGACGTAACGGTGACTACGGCACACGTGATAAGCGCACGGGTAGCTACCCTGCACTGACACGCGGTCAATCATTTTCGCTGACGGGTGCGCCCAAGTACATCATGGAACAGTATAGGGCCTAACCCTCTCAGTAACAGGGGTCTAGCCCCTAAAAACTAAACAGGGGTCTCTCCCCTCTATAGTCCGCGCTCCCTCGCCTGACTACCTTGGTTTGCCCAGTGGGCCTAACAAGTCAGTGTAGGGTGGCTAGCTGAACCTCGGGCCCCGTGGGGTGGCTAGCTCTCCCCGGTACAGTGTAGAAGTCGGTGCAGAGTGACCAATCCAAACCCCGGGTCCCGACCCAAGGGTGGCTAGCTCCGCTCTACACTAAACAGGAGAAAGTCGCTCTCCTTGGTACCACATACTCAAGGGCCAGCACACTTCCGCACTCACATTTCCAAATCCATTCCATTTTTCCCCAGGAGTTCTACTCCTAACTCCCCGTAGGGTTCATGCTCATATTTCTCATACCATTCCATACAAGGTTTCATCATTCAAATTTCCATTCTCAAGTTATACACATGCAACTCATATTTCTATCATTCACGTTTCCATTCTCAGGTTATACACATGCATCTCGTATTCTAGCATTTAACATATACAACAAGTAAGGTCACTTGTAACTGCTTCACTAGCACGGGTAATTCATAATTCACAGGCAACTCTTGTTCATTAATAGGCAGTTGTTTTCTATCTACTCATTCAAGACTGCAATTCAATCACGCATACAGGCAGTTCAAGTGTTTCTCGTCCTAGGATTCATGCCACATCCTAGGTTATAATCATTCATTTCACACATGCATTCAAGTTTATAACTAAATTAGGGGAAGCCACTCTGCCAGACAACCCAGGAGTATTGGGGGCTCGATCGGCAGGCTCACATGCCTCAGCAAGCCCCGAACCCACAACAGAACGAAGTCCTATAACAAGGAACAATCACAATGGAACATTCAGAACATTATAGAAAATCTTCTAACAGGTAGAGGAACTCGTAAGGAAAACACCAATATCTTGTTTGCGTAAAACAGACCTCAAACGGGCCCTAAACGGGTCAAAAAAAGAGTTACTGACTCAAATCAGATGTCTGACACAATGTCCAGACGTCTTAAAAGTGATTAGGAATGCACCTCAGGCTCTGCGTCGACCTCAGACTTCCAGGACCTCTTCTGGACCATCTGGACCCAGCTCCAAACGTCTGACCACCTCTTCGTGTTGGTGCTAGAGCACCGCGATCGTTTATTTTGATGATAACAAAACACGTGTCATTTAACATTTGCACTTGAAGTCTTAGATTTCAGGTTAATTGCAAATGGAGACGTGGTTAGACGGAGTTCGAGCTCGCATCCATGGAGGATTGGAGGAGCTTGACGGAGAACAGAGGAGCTTCGCGAGGAGTGATAGCTTGAAGAAGGAAGGAGAAGAAGAATATGATAGAATTTTGTTTATCTCTTTCTATGTATTTTTGTCTTTATTCCTTACTCTTTTTGTTTCTTAGAATATCATGTTAAAGAGCCTCAAAGTACCTTAACAGTAGTCCTAAGAACACCTACACAACCCTAGGATACTTAGGTTTTCTGTAGAGAACTTAGAAAACCAATATAGGGTTCAAACAGGCTTTTTAGACGTCTAATCTGAAACTCAGACGTCTGATAATGACTTTTAAGACGTCTGACTATTGACTCAAACATCCAATGATATTTAGGTTGGACTTAGTTAGCTCTGTCTGATGAAATCAGACGTCTAAACCTTAGTCCAGACGTCTTAGAAGATGTCTGATGATTTTGCCAGACGTCCAATTAGTGGACCTTTGGCTGGCTTAGCAAACAATGAAGGAAATGACCGTTAGCCTTGTATCAGACGTCCGTAGAGGACCCCAGACATCTGATACATGACCGTTTTGCCTCAGCTGACCCAAAATCTCTTCTGAGAGATTTTCTAGCCGTTGCACTCCCTTGGGAATCCATTTTCGCTGAAAAGTAGGTTTCCAAACGTCCAGACTTAGTGCCAAACGTCCTATGTGTCGTCTGATGGACTTTCACTAGAACCATGTTTCGATCTGATTCAGGTCAGGAAGGAAACCCGCCTAAAATCAGACGTCTGAGTTTGTTCCCAGACATCTTAAACTGGTTTTCCAGATGTCTGATGCCAGGACCAGACGCCTGATAACCTGTCAGTGTAATGTTTAATCCTGATTTCAGCCTGATTTTCTTGGAGCTTGCACCCAACGACTATGGAAGCCTTCCAAGTCCTTCCAAAGCCTTCCTAGGACCTCTATAAATAGAGGAGAACCTTTGCCACTCAAAACAACACCAAGACACTCTAAGCAAACCACTTTCCACATATTTTGTGTCCAAGAGAAGAAGTTGAAGCTCTAGCTCTCCAAGCTTAAGTTCTACATTTAGAGAGCATCGATTATTTGCGCACCTGCTCTCCCTCCATAGTTCACGAGAGCACCATTGCGTCGTTGCGTGGCTCATGCACCCGCGTCATCGATTCGACGCACTTCCAGCAAAGGGAAGCATCCTAACTCCTATAGAAGCTTAGTATAAGAATTATTTTGTTAACTCTATAGGATTATTGTTGCATTTTACTTTGTTATTTGGTTGGGTATTCACATTGCGAATTTCCATCTCCATCGAGGGACAAAATCCTTCTCGTGAAGAGAAGGGGTTGAGGAACGCTACCCTCGCACTTGTAACGTGGTTGTAATTGAGGTTGAATCACCCTCATTTAAGTGATTCGTTTAGTGGATTTGATCAACTTGGTTGATCGGAAAATCCTAACTCGAGAGGGTTAGGTGGTGGCTTTCACCCGATTTGGGTTTCCACCTAAAAATCATTGTGTACATTGTGTAATTGTCTTTTTTGTGAGATTGTTATATTTTAATTCCGCATTTTTACATCACGCTGATCTCACCCCTCCAAGTAGGAAATTACACTCCGGACGTCAGGGAGTGCTTCCAGCCTTCTGGTGAGCTACCCAGACGTCTGAAACACGTGGGAGGGCATGTCCCACGCCTTCCCGAAGCAACCCCTGCACACGACAGCAAAAACCTCCACATTAAGCCACGTAAAACGTAGCTGCGGAGTGGCCTACATGGCCATATCCGCAAAAGGAAACGCACCTTCACGACCGTCGTCTGGGCGTCACTCCAGACGTATGATTCTGGGAAAAACCTAGAACCAGAACCTTCTCCTGCTCGCCCTCGCCGCGTACAGCAGCACCTCGCCTCCTCACCTGCAGCTCCGACTGCAGCAATGTCGGGGACGACTCCCCCGACACTCTCCTCCCGCACGTCAGCTCTCCTCTTTCTGCCGCTCTCGCGCTCTCTCTCGCGCTCACTCCTCTCACTGCGGTGGGGAGGAAGGGAAGAGGGTGGCTGTGGAGTAGGGAGAACGAGAGAGGAGAGGTGGGGTTTACAAAGAGGGCGTTAGGGTTTGTATAGGGAGGGAAGAGAGAAGAAGGGGAGAAAAAGAGGGTATTGTCTGCGCACCGCCCACTCACAGATGCGAAGGCTTGCACAAAAATTTCAATTTCCAGACGTTTGGGAAAGGGTCCAGACGTCTGACCAGACGTCTGACCGACAGTCCAAACGTCTTAAAAGGCTCAGGACAGAATGGGTCTTAACATACCCTGCTCCTTTGTGTCGACTACAGATAGTTGGATAGGGTCACCATCAAGAACAGGTATCCGTTGCTGATGATTGATGATATGTTTGACCAGTTGCGAGGTGCCACAGTATTCTCCAAGATAGATCTGAGATCAGGCTACCACAAGTTGAGGATCAGGGAGACTGACGTCTCCAAGATAGCTTTCCGCACCCGGTATGGATAGTACGAGTTTTTGGTCATGCCGTTTGGGCTGACCAATGCCCCCGCTACCTTCATGGATTTGATGAATCGGGTGTTCAGACCGTGTCTAGATCAGTTTTTGGTGGTATTTATTGATGATGTGCTCATTTACTCACGGGATTAGACACAGCACAGACAGCACTTGTAGATGGTTCTGGACAAGTTGAGACGACGTAGGCTGTATGCTAAATACAGTAAGTGCGAGTTTTGGTTGAGGCAGGTGACCTTCTTAGGTCATGTGATTTCAGAGGATGGCTTGGCTGTGGATCCAGCCAAGGTAGAGGCAGTAGTACTCAAGTGGGAGAGACCACGTATAGTGACAGAGATCCACAGTTTCTTGGCACTGATAGGTTACTACCGACGGTTTATCAGAGGTTTCTCACAGATTGCACGTCCTATGATCTAGCTGACTCGGAAGGACGTGCCCTTTGCTTGGGCAGACACTTGTGAGGCGTGTTTTCAGGAGTTGAAGGAGAGGTTGACTTCGGCTCCAGTGCTCACCATTCCAGATAGCAGCCGCAGTTTCGTTGTCTACACGGATGCTTCGTTGCATGGGTTAGGGGGTGTGCTCATGCAGCGGGATCACGTTGTTGCTTACGCTTCGCGGCAACTGAATCCCCATGAGCATAGCTACCCTGCCCACAACTTAGAGCTGGCAGCTGTTGTCTTCGCGCTGAATACATGGAGGCACTACCTTTACGGTGAGACCTTTGAGATATTCACGGATCATAAGAGCCTCAGGTATTTGTTTGATTAGAAGGGGCTTAACATGAGACAGAGATGTTGGCTAGAGCTCCTGAAGGACTATGACTGCAGCATCTCCTACCATCCGAGGAAGGCCAACGTGGTGCTGACGCCTTGAGCCGGAAGGCGCCCGCCCACTTGTCCAGCTTACGGGCACAGAGTTGGAGACTTATGGAGGAGTTGGCCAGTTGGCGACCCCTAGAGTTACAGGGGCATTGTGGGGCAGTGACACTGACACTACAGACGAGACCAGAGCTAATAGACCGCATCATCACATGACAGATGACAGATCCGTATCTGCAGTCGTTGAGAGATAGAGTACTGTCAGGGGACCCAAGAGACTTCTCTTTTTCAGTCGAGGTACTGCACATGGAGAAGGATGAAGTAGGATGTAGGTGAGTTCGTACAGCAATGTTTGGTGTGCCAACAGCTGAAGGCTGAGCATTAGAGGCCTGCAAGGCCATTGCAGCCACTTCCTATGCCAGAGTGGAAGTGGGAGAGCATCACCATGGACTTGGTGGTGGGCTTGCATGTTGCCCAGTGAGGACACAACGCAGTCTGAGTGATTGTAGACAGATTGACGAAGACAGCACGTTTCTTGCCTATCCGAGCCACCTTGGGACCAGCGCAGTTGGCGAAGAGGTATATTCGTGACGTCGTACGTCTACACGGAGTTCCGCACGAGATTGTATTCGACCGGGATACCCATTTTACTCCCCAATTTTGGGCTGAGTTTCAACAGGCCTTGAGGACATGGTTGAGGTTTAGCACGGCATACCACCCCCAGATGGACGGACAGTCAGAGTGCACGATACAGACACTTAAGGACCTTTTACGCATCTGTGTACTGGATTGGAGGGGTTCTTGGGAGGAGCACTTACCCCTAGCAAAGTTTGCATATAATAACAGTTATCACTCGAGTATCGGCATGGCACCCAATGAGTCTCTGTACGGACGGAGGTGTACTGTGCCCTTGAGTTGGGTTGAGGTGGGGACCAAGTGGGAGGTTGGACCCAGCTGATTTGGCAGAGTCAGGAGGTGATAGAGCAGATTCACAGATGACTTCGCACTGTTAGGAGCAGACAGAAGAGTTATGCCGATCGGAAGTGCAAAGAGGTGCAGTTCGAGGTTGGGGATCACGTCTTTCTTCGCGTTTCGCCCATAAAAGACCTGCAGTCGTTTGGGGTGAAAGGGAAGCTTACGTCGAGATTTGTGGGGCCCTTTGAGGTCCTGGAGCGGTTAGAACCCGTTGCTTACAGGCTTGCCTTTCCTCCCCAACTTTCCGATGTGCACAACGTGTTCCACGTGTCCAACCTCAGGAAGTACGTCGCTGATCCCAGTCACGTTCTGAGCCACGAGTGTCGAGGTGGGTGACGACCTGACCTACCCCGAGCGACCAGTGCAAATACTAGATAGAGCCGTCCAGAGTTTGAGACGGAAGCAAGTACCCCTGGTGAAGGTCATGTGGAGGAGTCAGAGGTACAAGGAGGCTACCTGTGAGCCTAAGGTGGTGATGCGAGAGAGCTACCCAGAGCTTTCTGAGGGTACGTCTTTTCGGATTGGCTTCGATCCTCTTTAAGTTATTTATGCATATATAGTTCTTTCTCCGCACCCTAGCTAGCTCAAGTTTCAGGGATGAAACTTCCTTTAAGTTTGTTATAATGTAAAGACCCGTTCTGTCTTGAGCCTTTTAAGACGTCTGAACTGTCGGTCAGACGTCTGGTCAGATGTCTGGACCCCTTCCCAGACGTCTGGAAATCAAAATTTTTGGTACGAGCTTCGTAACTACGTGCGAGCTACGCGTAGACAGTGCCCTCTCTCTCTCTTTCCCTCTTCCCTCTTCCACTGAACCCTAATGCGCCTCTATAAAATCCCTCTCCCCCTCCCTCTCTTCCCAACTACACCACTGCTAGCCACCTTCTTCCCTTCCTCTCCACCCCAGCAATAGGAGTTAGCACGAGAGAGAGAGCGCAAGAGCAACGACGAGGAGGAGAGGCGACGTGGGGAGAGGAGGAAGAGCTTGAGCTCGCGAGCTCGTGGGAGCTTGCCGGAGGGCGCACGGCCGGAGCGGCGCATGCAGGAGGAGGAGAGCGTCAGGGGAGTCATCCCCGACACTGCTGCAGCCGGAAATGCAGGCGAGGAGGCGTGGTCGCGGCTGCGTGCGATGAGGGAGAGCAGGAAGAGGTTCTGGTTCTGGGATTTTCCCAGAATCAAATGTCTGGCGTGACATCCAGATGTCGGGGAGGACGTCTGGTGACTACACCGGACATCTGAAAGTAGATCTTCGCGAAGGTATGTTTCCTTCACGAAGGTACGTCTGAAAGCAGATCTCCGCTCTGCAGCTACTTTTTGCGTGGCTAATTACAGGAGATTTGCTGTCGCATGCGGGGATTACTTCGGGAAGGCAAGGGACACGCCCTCCCACGTGCTTCGGACGTCTAGACAGATAACCAGACGACCAGAGGCACTCACAGACATCTAAGAGAGAGGTTGGACATCTGGAACTAGGTCTAGACGATTGGGAGGAGGTTCTGGATGTTTGAGGTTGACACAGAACTTGAGGTGAGTTCCTGTTTACTTTTAAGACGTCTGGACCTTGTGCCACACGTCTAATTTGAGTCTGTAGCTCTATTTTGACACGTTTAGGGTCCGTTTGAGGTCTGCTTTACGCAAACAAGTTATCGGTATTTTCCTTGAGAGTTCCTCTATTTGTTAGAAGGCCTTTTATACTGTTCTGAATGTTCCATTGTGATTGTTCCTTGTTATAGGACTTCGTTCCATTGCGAGTTCAGGCCTTCCTGAGGCACATGAGCCTGTCGTTCGAGCCCCCATACTCCTAGGTTGTCTGGTAGAGTGGCTTTCCCTAAATTAATTATAAACCTGAATGAATATATGGATTGAATAACTAGAACCTAGGATATGGCATGAATCCTAGGACGAGAAGTTACTTGAAATGTCTGTATGCGTGTTTGATTTGCAGTCTTGAATGAATAAATAGAAATGATAACAACTGCATGTTAATGAACAAGAGCTACCTATGAAATATGAATTACCTGTGCTAGTTAAACAGTTACATGTGACATTACCTGTTGTATGCGTTAAATGATAGAAATACAAGCTGTATGTGTATAACCTGAGAATGGAAATGTGAATGATAGAAATACAAGCTGCATGTGTATAACCTAAGAATGGAAATGTGAATGATAGAAATACAAGCTGCATATGTATAACCTGAGAATGGAAATGTGAATGATGAAACCTGGTATGGAATGGCATGAGAAATATGAGCATGAACTTTACGGGAAAATTATGAGTAAAGCTCCTAGAAATAAATGGAATGGATCTGGAAATGTGAGTGGGAAAGTGTGCTGGCCCTTGAGTATGTGGTACCAAAGAGAGCAACTGTCCCCTATTTAGTGTAAAGCAGAGCTAGTCGCCCTTGGGTTGGGACCCGGGGTTGGGATTGTCCACTCGCCACCGACTTCCTGGCCCTCGTATGCACTATACCGGGGAGAGCTACTAGTGTAGGGAGAGAGCTAGCCACCCCACGGGGCTTGAGGTTCAGCTGGCCACCCTACACCGACTTGTTAGGCCCACTGGCAAACCAGGGTAGTCAGACGAGGGTGCGCGAACTGTGGAGGGACGAGACCCTTATTTGGTTCTGAGGGGCTAGACCCCTGCTACTGAGAGTGTTAGGCACTATATTGTTCCGTGCTGTACTTTGAGCGTACCCGTTAGCGGAAACGACTAACCGCGTGCCAGTGCGGGGTAGCACCCATGCGCTTATCGCGCATGGCGTAGTCACCGCTACATCTGTCCGTGACCTTGGGGTGGTTGACCGGGTGTAGGACCATCACAAGGGACTCTCCTGACCAGGAGAGCACCACGTGCGCCTTCTACGCTTCGAAAAAGACTGCAAATCAAGATCGTTCCCACAAGGAACATTCGAGATCAAGAAAGATATTTGAAAATATAAACCAATTGGTGAAAAGGAATAACTTGTAAATTAAAGAATTGGAATAGCTAGTTTACCTGTTAGCTTTTACTGCTTTAGTTAATTGGTTGCCACTCTACTCAGCGCTTGCTGACTTTGTTACTCATAATCCTTTTCAGGTCCAGGTGTTGAGCAACCCGAGTCTCCGGCTACAGAGGGTGCTGGGCCCAGTAGAGCCCAGTAGCAGTAGCCTTCTTGTTGTAGTATTTTCTGTTGTAGTGAGTTTCAAACTCTTGTTACCTTTACATTTCTGTACTTTGTTTCTGTTTTTACTGTTGTGGTGGTGATATGTACTGTTAGCGGCTTTTCTTTCCTTACTACTTGTACTCTTTTTACTGTTAGTTACATAGCATAGTGAATGTGGTTTACCATCCTACTTTTTGGTTATTTTTTGTTGGATAGTAACCGATGAAAGCGTGTTTTGTTCCGTCATTATGGTTATTAGATTTGCAATCGTTGTAGTATATGACAAAACAACTACCAGATTACTACAGAAATTTTTTACTCGGAATATTAAGTTTTCCCGAGGTCGAACTCAGGAAGCAACTAGAATTCTAGAAGCATAAATATTCACAATTTTGTTACAAAAATAATAAGAGAGAGAGAGAGTTTTGTTGGCTTCTTCTTCTTCTCTCTTCTTTTTCTCTCTTTTCTTCTTCTTGGTCATTCCTCTTCTTATTCTTCTTCTTTCTTCTTTTCTTCCTGCCTTCTTCTTTCTTCTTCAGCCTGCGGCTGTGGTCATCTTCTTCTTCTTTCTCCTCTCTTTTTCTTTCTTTCTTTCAGCTGTAGAGTCTTCCTTTCTTCTCAACCTGCCTTGTTCTTTCTCTTCTCTGCTTCCTTCTTTCTTTTCCTTCTCTTTTCTTGTGTCTTCTTTCTTGTTCTTCTTCCTTCTTCTTCTCTCTTTTCTTTTCCTCTTCTTTCTACTCTGGCCGCTGCCCTTCCGTCGTTTGATTTGATGCTCAGACGACTTAACTGTGGGTTTGCTACAGTGCGGCTTCCTTCTTCTTCAGCTGCTCAGTGCGGCTAAGGCTTCGGCCGCTCCTCCCCTCTTCTTCTTCCTTAGCTTGCTTCTTCTTCTTCTTTCTTTCTTTCTTTCCTGCGTGCACACACAGTGGTCTGTGCAAAATCTACCCCTACCCCTTCCCCGCGTCTCTCTCTTTCTCAGAATCTCTCTTAGGAATGCTCTCCAAGAGCCAGGTAATCGGGTTCGGGTAGCGCGCCCGGGACCAGGCCCACCGACATGTGGTGGTGGGCTAGGAGTGCTTGGTCGGGTAGCGGATCCGGCCCAGACCTGCGGGGCGTGAGCGCGGGCGAGGACGAGCGAGCGCGTGGCGCGCTGTGTGCGAGTGAGAGGGACCTGACCCCAGTGTATCGAAGGCAACCAGTCCGATACACTTTTTCAATATAAGTGTGGGCGTGTAGCCACACACTTACAAGGTGGGACTAAAGTCCCACCTCCAGATGTCGCACCCGCGGCTGAGGAAGCTACTTCCAATTGGGGCAGCCGCGAGGCTCGCGACCCAAATCGAAAGCCTGGGCGTATTCACAGCAGCAATCCGCAATGCCTGGGATGTGCGCCTGGGCTGGAGGAAGCCTGGAGCTGCGAGCGAAGTAGCTGAAGCAGCTTAACAATGGCAGCAAGGGGGCTCTGACCTAAAAGCACAATGACGGTCTCTCGGCCACATCAGAAAACGTGGGAAGCTTCGCCGGAGTACGGCGAAGGCAGTGCGGTGGTCAGCGAGGCGCGAGAGCGCCTATGGAGGTGGACCTAGGTCAGAATGTGGGCGCGGATATGGGTCTGTTCGAGGGGTGGTCGGGCTGTGATTAGCAGTGAATGGAGAGGGGGTAACGGTTGAGTGGAGTGAGGGGGAGCTTCTGGGGTAGTCGGCGAGGGGTGAGGAGGTCTGTGGAAGTGGGATGGCCTTGCCGGAGAAGGCGACCGGAGATGGGGAAGATGGAGTTTGACAGTGGAAATTGGGTGGTTGAAATGGCAAATTAGAAGGGGGAAAATACAAGGGAGAGAGAGAGGAAACTTTGTACCTATTTACTCGACGAAGGGGGAGAGAGAAGCGCTTGGCTCGTGCCTGCCGGAGCTGAGGACGAAGATGCCCAGGAGGAGGGTATCGGCGACGAGGAGACAGTCTGAGGGCGCCAGCTGGTACGGCCTATAACGGACGACAAGGCAGAGTAAACTCTGCTACAGGTAGGGCAGCAGAGCGACAAGGAGGAGGAGGAGATCGCCGGAAGCTTCAGGCGCTCTGATCGGAGGAGGAAGAGATGAAGTGCGAGGTATTTCTCTGCCAGAGGAAGCTTGAAGGAGTCGGCAGACCTTGTCACTCCTTATAAAGGTCTTGGCGCGGAGAGGGGACCGAGGTGGCGACGTGCCAGCCTCGCCGGAGAGTGGCTGGAGAGGATACCCATGCCTTTCATGCGTTCGCACGAGAGGCATGGTTGATGGCAGAAGGCAGGGGAGGGTCCCTACGACAAAGGACGTTGCAGGGAACCCCCCATCTGTTCTAGAGGACGGCTGCCCTGCCCTGCGCGGCGCCATCCTCCACGCAAGGTCGCCGGAGGCATGGTACAGTGCAGAAGTGGCAGGGAGGAACGTTCTGCAAAGAACGACGAGAAGTTGGGGGCCTAAATGCAAGGATTTTAAAAGATAAGGGTCAAAAAGTAAATTAAGAGGACCAATTTGTAAAGTCGGTTAAGATGGTTTTTTCTTAGGCCCAAGATTTTATACTATACTAATTTGAACATAAGGATTTTAATGGTGAATTTTGATTTTAGGATGGACCATGTTTGACCGGTCAATTTGCACAAAAACCTAAATTAAGTCATTAATTGGGCATGGTTCTCATTTTAGGTCAAAATAGGTTTCAAAGGCCAAATTGAAGGTTCTAAGTCCTAGGGGATATTTTTCTATGAATTTTAGAGGGTTTAGTTGATTTTTATCCTACCTCGAACCTCATGAATTAAAGTGAATTTGTTTTAGGGTTACAGAATGTCATTTAATTCCTAAAAGTTGCTATAACCCTTTTCAGATCTGATCATCCCACTTCCCTTATTATTAAGCTTGTTTGACCTATGTTTGGACCCTTAATTATCCTGTTTGCATATTGCATTGGTGAAATTGTAATTTTACCTCTGACGATTTGTTTATCCTTTAACTCAGAATTCTCTGAGTTGAGCCTCTCTTTGGGTTTTGTAGGAGTTTTTTCACACATATTTGGATTAGATTGTGCTAGTTAGGGTTCATGATGAGGTTCTCATCATTGGACGATTGAGTCTTGGGATCAGTCGAGTCGGGTCGGTCTCGTGTCCTATAGGGATTCGGGAACCGGGTCATAACACTATGCTTCGAGCAGATATTTCTAATCTATCATGCACTTTAATAATTTAAACTACAGGAGTAGAGGGAACCACTCTACCAAAGTGTACGGGAGATATAGGGGCACGAATAGTGGATCCCGATGTATCCGCAAGTCCCATGTGCACTACGAACTAGAGACCTATTCCAAACAGTTGATCACACCAATCATTAACATTATTGACCATTATGTCAAACAAGCTCAAAACAGTATGGATACGACCCTAATGCGTAGGAAATTTCGAAAGAAAACCAACGGTACTTTGTTTGCGCAAAATCGACCTCGTTTGGGCCTTGAACTAGCCTAAACACGCGTACCCTGACCAAAATCAGACATTTGGGGAGAGTCCCAAATGTCTTAAATGAGCGCAAGATCTCACCTTGTGTTCTTGCATCTGTCCTCGTTGTCTACTTCCCCTCACAGTCATCTGAGGGTGTCTCCAAACGTCTGGCACTACTCTCAATCGTCTAAGAGAGTAATCGAACGTCTGACGATGCTTCCAGACGTCCTCAAGTGCCTCGAACACCGCACCAACATGCCTTCCCAACATCTCTGGCACCTTGGCTCTCTGTGTGCTTACCAGACGTCTTGAGTTCGTCCCAGACGTTTGGCGACCCCTCCAGACATCTGGCGAATGTTGCAAACGTCTAAATCTACGGAAATGATGCTCGCAGAACCTCCTCGCGAGCCCTCCTCCTGCACCAGGAGCTGCAGTAGCTCCCTGTGATGGCCACTCAGAACCTCCTGCTGCCCTCCCTCTGCCTCCCGCACACACTCCTCTCCTTCGAGCTCCTCCTGCTCCCCGCTCTCCCTCTCCTTCTCCCTCACTCGGCTACTGTGGTGGGGAACAAAATGGAGGAAGGGGGTTTTTAAGGGTGCGTGGGGATGGGGGGTGAAATGACCCTTTCCAAGGACCGTTTGGAGTTTTACGAAAAGTTAAGGGTGCGAATGAAATATTTTTGACCCTTTTGAGTTAAGTGTGGGGGCGTTACAGGAAGATGAGAGGATGGTAGGGAAATGTTCACAAATTTTCCCTCTCTCTCCTCTCCCTCACCACACTCACTCATGCCCACACACACATACACTTCCCCTCATCTCCAAACCCTAACCCCACTCCCTCTACTTAAACCCCTCCACCCTATCCATCTCCACCCCACCACTTCCACCACCTCCACCTCCATCTCCTTGCCGCCGATGAGCCACCACCCCCCTTCCCGTCCCTTTGCCGCCACGAGAGGAAGGAGAAGGGTGGAGCGCAGGGGGTAGGGAGAGGAAGGAGAAGGGTGGGAGAGCGAGGGAGAAAGGGAGAGCGAGGGTGTGGGAGAGTGTGGGATCTTGAGTGCACGGTCGGAGGAGCACGAGCAAGAGAGCTTGAGCACGTAAGGCACCCTTGCTGCAAGTGCAGCAACGAGCGCCAGTGCTGAGAAGGGAGGAGACACGATCACGGGAGCTGCGAGAGCTCGAAGGATCTCGTGCGGGAGGAGACGAGGACGCATATGAGGGGGAGGAGCTCGTAGAGGAGAGTTTCCCGACCTCCTACAGCTGCTGCCGCCGTGCTCTGGGCGGAGGTAGCAAAGAAGACGAGCTCGCGAAGAGTTCAGCGTACTGGATTTTTCTAGTATCAGACGTCTAGAGCATCTGCCAAACGTCTGGAGAGGCAACGGACATCCAGAGCTCAATCTGGACGTCTAAAAACTTGCGGAGTGCCGAGGTAAGCTTCCTGAACGAGCAGGCATGTGCGTACGTTACGTACGTAACGTTACGCTGTCAAAGTTTTTAACCTGCGAACATGTGTGCAGGTACAGGTCTTGGAAAGGAGTGCAAGCACGCTCTTCAAGGTGCTTTAGGATGTCTGGGTGCCTCCACAGACGTCTGATAGACACTTCGGACCTCCAGGCGAGTTGACAGACGTCTGGAAAGACCCAAGACTACTGTAAAGGGGTTTCAGACGTCCACTAGCAGCACAGGGAAGCGAGGTGAGGTTTTGAGATCATTTAAGATGTCTGGGTCTAGTCTCAGACGTCTGATTTTAGACAGTATGTGCATTTTTTAGTTGTTTAGGGACCAAACGAAGTCGGATTTACGTAAACGAAATATCATTATTTTCTGCTCGAGTTTCTCTACATGTTAGTGTCGATTATATACTATTTTGAACTCATCTAATGTGACTTAGTCACTGGTATAGGTCTCCAGTTTGTAGTATGTTCGGGATCCGCTGAGACGACAGGACCTGCAGTTCTAGCCCCCACTCCTCAAGTGGTTTACCTTAATATTATGATTTAAATAAATGAAGTGCATGTTTAGAATGACTTTATTGAACCCTAGGATGTGAAATGAACACTAGAGTAGAGTGGAGCTTACCGCCCCTTGGGTTGAGACTCGGAGTGGGTTTGGCCACTCTACGTCGACTCCTGTTCGGCCCTCACGTACGTGGTACCGAGGTGAGCTACTTAATGTAGGGAGGGAGCTAGCCACCCCACGGGGCCCGGGGTTAGAACTAGCCACCCTACACCGACTCTTGTTAGGCCCATTAGGCAAACCGGGATAGTCATATAAGGGTATGTGGACTGTGGAGGGGCGAGACCCTTGTTCTATTCTGAGGGGCGAGACCCCTGTTCTGAGAGGGCAAGGCCTTGTGCTATTCCGTGCTATACTTTTAGGTGTACCCGCTAGCGGAAACAATTGACCACGTACCAGTGTGGGGTAGCTACCCGTGTGCTTATCGCGCTTGCCGTAGTCACCGCTACGTCGTTACCATGACCTCGGGGTGGTTGACTGGGTGTAGGACTACCACGGGGGACTCTTCCAGCTAAGAGAGAACCACATGTACATCCTACATCACGGGAAAGACTGCAATCAAGATCGTTCCCTTGAGGAACAGACAAGATCAATAGATGACCGGATTAATAAGAGAATAAACAAATCAGAACCACTTAGTTGAGCTAAATGAAAATGAATAATTAATTAGTTGCTTGTCTTATGTTAATTGCATGTAAATGGCTTAATTACCACTTTACTCAGTGTTAGCTGACTACGGATTCTATAACCTTATTCAAGTCAAGGAGTTAAGCAGCCAGCACGTTACGACCCAGTTCCCGAATCCCCACAGGACCCGAGACCGGCTCGACTCAACTAATCCCAAGACCTAGTCGTCCAACAAGAAATAACCGAAAAGCAGGAAAATAAACCACATTCACTATGCAAAGTAACTGACAGTAAAGGCATATAACCAATAAAGGAAGTAAAAGCTGCTAGTCAGTACATACCACCATAACAACAGGAAAGTAGTACAAAAGTACAGTAATAGGAACAGTAAACAAAGTCTGAAACTCACTAGCAGAAAAAAGAGTACAAAAACAGTAAGAAAACTACTGCTGGGCTCTATTGAGCCCAACACCCTCTGCAGCCGATAACCCAGGCTACTCAACTCCTGGACCTGTAAAAGGTTATGAGAAAATGAAGTTAGTGAACTTTGAGTAGAGTGGTAACCAAACTATCTAAAGCAGTAAAAGCTAGCAAGTAAATTTATCTTTTCTAGTTATTTTATTTTACAAGTAATTCCTTTTCACCCCATTGGTTTACTTTCAGATTTCTTTCTTGATCTCGCATGTTTCTCGTGGGAACAATCTTGATTGCAGTCTCTTCGGAAGAGTAGAAGGCACATGTGGTGCTCTCCTGGCCGGGAGAGTCCCTCGTGGTAGTCCTACACCCAGTCAACCACCCCGAGGTCACATACAAACGTAGCAGTGACTACGGCACGCACGATAAGCACACGGGTAGCTACCCTACACTGGCACGCGGTCAGTCGTTTCCACTGGTGGGTACGCCCAAAGTACAACACAGAACAATATAGGGCCTAACCCTCTCAGCAATAGGGGACTAGCCCCTCAGAACCAAACAAGGGTCTCGCCCCTCCATAATCCGCGCACCCTCGTCTGACTACCATAATTTTCCCAGTGGGCTTAACAAGTCAGTGTAGGGTGGCTAGCTGAACCTCGGGCCCCATGGGGTGGCTAGCTCCCTCCCTACACTAGTAGCTCTCCCTGGTACCGTGTACGCGAGGGCCAACAGAAGTCGGTGTAGAGTGGCCAATCCTAACCCTAGGTCCCAACCCAAGGGCGGCTACCTTCGCTCTACACTAAAAAGGGGACAGTCGCTCTCCTTGGTACCACGTACACAAGGGCCTGCACACTTTCCATCCACATTTCCAGGCCTTTCCATTGATCCACAGGAGCTCTACTCCTAACTCCCCATAGGGTTCATGCTCATATTCACCATATTATTCCATACCAGGTTTCCTCATTCACAATTCCATTCGTATTATACACATGCAGCTCGTATTTCCACAATTTAACACATGCACAAGCAATATCACAGGTAACTGTTTAGTTATCTCAGGCATTTTATATTTTAACAGGCAGCTCGTATTTATTAACAGGCAGTTGCTAGCAATTTCGCTCATTCATTTATGAATACAATCTCAATCACGCACACAAATAGTGCAACTATTTCTCGTCCTAGGATTCATGCCATACCCTAGGGTTCCAATTGTCTAATTTTCATGGCTGCATTCATGTTTTATAAATAAAACAGGGGGAAACTACTCTACCAAACAATCCGGGAGTACTGGGGCCTCGAACTGCAGGCCCACGTGCCTCTATAAGCCCCATACACGCAATAGGTCGAAGTCCTATACCAAGGATCACATCACAGTGGAACGTTCAGAACAGTATGTAAAGGTTTCTAATATATAGATGAACTTACAAGGAAACCATAGGTATTTCGTTTGCATAAAACGGATTCCGATCGAACCCTAAACAGGTCAAAAATAAGTCTGTAGACCTAAATCAAACGTCTGGAAATAAGTCCAGACATCTTAGAAGTCATCAGAGACTCACCTCAAGTCCTGCGGTAATCTCAGACATCCAGGACTACTCCTCGACCGTCTGGACTCAGCTTCAGACGTTTGACCTGTCCTCCAGTCGTCTAGGAATGCCTCTGGTAGTCTGCTAAGATGTCCAAACATCTGAAAAGCGTGGGAGGGCGTGCCGCACGCCTTCCCAAAGTTGCTCCTGCGCATGACAGAGAAGTACGCCTCCTTTTAGCCAAGCAAATCGCCTCTGCGGAGCGGCCTGCATGGCCATAACCGCGACGAAGATGTACCTTCGCAATACACCCACTTTCAGATGTCCAGTGTCATCGCCAGACGTCCAGCCCGTCGTCCGGAAGGCACTCCGAACGTCTGATATTGGAAAAACTCCAATATCAGACTGCGCTCCCGCTTCTCTCATCGTGCTCCGCCGCGGCTCCTACTTTGTTGCACCTCCGACCACTGCAGGAAGTCAAGGACGACGCCCCAACGCTCTCCTCCCGCACTCGTCGCGGTGGCCGTGCAAACCTCCGGTGAGCCTCCACGAGCTCATGTAACGAGCTCGTGCCCCAGACGTCTTTTAAGACGTCTGGGAGGTGGCCCAGACGTCTGTAAAGACGTCTGGGATCACATCCAGACGTCTGACCAGACGTCCGGGATAGTTTACAGACGTCTGACGAACAGTTATACTCACACGGGATATTCGTCTGCGCGCCTGTGCGCGCAGACCTGCGATCCGCATCTTCTCTGCGGCTGCAGGCGACTGCGGCCGTCTCTCTCCTCCTCTCCGCGCGGCGTTAAAAGGGGGAGGGGGCGCGCCTCCCCTCCCGTCTCCACCATCTTCCTCCTCTCCTGCTGCGGGCGGAGCGAGCGGACGCAAGGGCGCAGCGGCAGCGGCGCAGCAGAAGGCGCGGAGGAGCTGCGGCGTGCGAGGGCGGGGCTCTGCCGTGAGGGCGAGCTCGCCGGGAGCGGCTTGGCCGGCCGGCGGAGGGCGCAGGGGGCGCAGAGCGTCGCGAAGAGGGACCTGCTGCGGGCGGAGCAGCGGACGCGCGAGGTGCGACGCGGGCGGCGTCGCGAGCGGAGGCCGAGCGAGGTTCTGATTCTGGAAAAATCTCCAGAATCAGACGTCTGGACTGATATCCAGACGGCAAGGTCGACGTCTGTGTGATCATACAGACGTCTGAAAGGTGAGTTCCGCTTTCTCCTTCTTCTTTTGTCGACTGACCGTACTGAAGGAGGAGGGTTGGCTGTGCGCAGGTGTTCGGATTCGTCATCCTTTGCGAATCCGACGTCTGGAAGTTGTACCAGACGGCGGGAGTGACCTCCAGACGTCCGGAGAGACCATCGGACGTCTGGGATCTAGGAGAGACGTCGCCACAGACTTCTGGACGTCCGGGGAACCAAGCCGAACAGGTAATTCTCTGATCCACCGTTTAAGACGTCTGGAAGGAGTTCCAGACGTCTGATTTTGCACAGTATTGTCTTTCTCGACCCGTTTAGGGCCCGTTTGGGCTCCGTTTTCCGCGATTCGAGTTGCGTTCGATTCAGAATTTATTCCTCTACCCGCCTACAGTAGCTATACACTGTTTTGAGACACTCCTTGTGTTTGATCCT
This sequence comes from Thalassia testudinum, assembly GCA_037157565.1. NCBI lineage: Eukaryota > Viridiplantae > Streptophyta > Magnoliopsida > Alismatales > Hydrocharitaceae > Thalassia > Thalassia testudinum. Next base: position 137,849,918 of record JAZHRO010000073.1, read on the forward strand.
TGTGATAGGACCTCGTTCGGTTGCCGTCTTGAGAGTCGCGGAGGCGCACGGGATTCCCGACCACGCCCCCAGTACTTCCGTTGTACCTGGTAGAGTGGTTTTGAGCATTAATAAAATCTGTTAAAGTATGGAACCATAACTAGAACCTAGGGCATTGCATGAACCCTAGGAATGAGAAATGTATGGAATGATAGCTCCTAGGTGTTGCATGAATCCTAGGGCCGGAAAACTAGATTGTATGATAGATCCTAGGATATGGCATGAATCCTAGGATGGAAAAACTAGTGGAATGTATATTACTGCAGTCTTGGAAAATGGAAAGGAATATATAAGCTGCCTGTGAAACTAATTAACAGCTGCCTGTTATGAACAAAGAAACATGTTTGAGATCATGGAAATTGAGAACGTGAATCTGGAAAGTGAAACACATGATGTTCTGAGATAAAGGGCTGGAACCCTACGGGGAATTAGGAGTGGAACTCCTGGAAAGAAAAGGAATGGAACTGAGATGTAGTTGTACTGTCTCTTGGGTACGCAGTACCAAGGGAAGTACCTGTACCTGTTTTAGTGCAGAGTGGGGCCAGCCGCCCCAGGGACCCGGGGTTAGGCTTGGCCGCTCTGTACCGACTTGTTGGCCCTCGTGTACGTAGTACCGAGGAGAGCTAGTAGTGCTAGGAGAGTACTAGCTACCCCACGGGCCCCGGGGTTCTGCTAGCCTCCTTCACCGACTTGTTAGGCCCACTAGGGCAAACCAGGGTAGTCAGACGAGGGTGCGCGGACTGTGGAGGGGCAAGGCCCCGGTTTGGTTACTGTGGAGGGGTTGGACCCCTGTTACTGAGAGGGCTCTGCCCTGGTTCCGTGCTGTGCTTTGGGCGCACCCGTTAACGGAAACGACTGACCGCGTGCCAGTACGGGCTAGCTACCTGTGCGTTTATCGCGCGTGCCGTAGTCACCGTTACGTCTGTCAGTGACCTTGGGGTGGTTGACTGAGGGTAGGATCACCACGGGGGACTCTCCCGGCCAGGAGAGCACCACGTGCTACTTCTACTGTTGGAAAAGACTGCAATCAAGATCGTCCCACGAGGACATTCGAGATCAAGTAAAGGATCTGAGAAGTAAATGAAATAGTGAGAAAAATTGAAAGATGTAAATAAAGGAAGTAATAGAACATAACAGCTACTGTACACTCTACTGTTGCCTTTAGTTAGTTTGCCACTCTACTCAGCGTTTTGCTGACGTGTTACACTCGTTACCTTTTTCAGGACCAGGTGTTGAGCAGCCAGGGTCGGCGGCTGCAGAGGACGCTGGGCCGAGTAGGGTCCAGTAGAGTTGCCACCGCTTTGTACCTTCTTTTGTTTCTGTTCTAGTGAGTAGTTTTGTTTCCGCTGTACCTTCTTTACCTGCAGTTTTTGTTATATGGTAAATGTTGTTTTACTGTTGTGGTGGTGCCTACTGTAGTAGTTTCTTTCCTTACTGCTGTACTTTTTACTGTTAGTTATATTCATGCTGAATGTGGTTTATTTTACTGTCTTTTGGTTACTTCCTCGTTGGACGACTGGGTCTTGGGATTAGTCGAGTCGGTCCGGTTCTCGTGTCTCGTAGGGACTCGGGAACCGGGTCGTTACAGATGGTATCAGAGCAAGGTCGTCCCGAGAAGTGAATCAACTGACTGGAAAATAACCAATTCACATGTTTATAGCTAGAGTAGCCACCACAACATATCTCTTGACTTGAGCTCTTAGAAGTGTTGTTAGGTACCGTCTGTTTTGACGTTTCCGTTTTGTTTCGCGTCTCCATTGTAGGAGATGCCGCGTCGTGGAGCTAGGAGGGTGAGCCGCAGGCGCGGCCGAGGTCAGGGCCCGGGGGACGGATGTGCCGGGCTTGGAATACATACAACCCCTCCTCTTCTCCTGAGTATACCGTCTCGGGACCTCGTCCAACTGATTCGAGAGGTGGTTCGAGAAGAATTTCAGCTTCCACCCACGTCGCTACCCCCCTCCCCCTTCCGAGCGTACGACAGGGGAGTTAGTGGTGGAACGAGATTTCCGCCGCCACACCAGGCGTGTTAGGAGAACTCCACGGAGACACGTGGCGTCCGCAGGAGAGCCGTCACGTTGTGCAGGGCCATCAGTGGCCTTTGGGGGCCCTCGACAGGGGCCAGTCGCCAGCACCGGACCCCCGCCTAGCCGACAGCAGGGACTCACTGAGGGCGGGAGTCGGGTTCCCCTCTGCTACCAGTGTGGCCAGCCGGGCCACGTCAGGAGGGACTGCCCATCTAGGGCAGGAGGTCAGCAGATACTTCCCGCGCAGAGCACTGGAGGGCGCGCAGGAGGCCGCGGTTTCCAGGCGCGAGGAGGAGGACCGCAGTCGCGAGGAGGGTACCGGCCAGCACCTACCCGTCCGACGCAGAGTGTGGCTGCTTCGTCCGCACCTAGAGCTGAGGGGCGTATCAACGCCCTAACACACAGGGACGCCAGAGCTTCGGGATCCGTGGTAGCAGGTATGGTTTCAGTTTCTGGCAGACTCGTTTACACGCTTTTCGATTCCGGCGCTACGCACTCGTTTGTCGCAGACAGTTTCGCAGTTAGTTTGGACCAGGATTATACATTGTTAGAGAACCCGTTCGTAATCAGAGGTCCGAGTGGTCAGCTGTTTGTAGCTGAGGAGGTGTACACGGGTTGCGGGGTCAGCATCGGGGGACACAGCCTGCCAGCTGACCTGATTATGATACAGATGGAGGACTTTGGGGTGATCCTGGGGATGGATTGGCTGTCCGCTTACCACGCATTGGTGGACTGCTTTGAGAGGAAGATTGTCTTCTCCATTCCGGAGTTGCCTTCCTTCGAGTTTCACGGGCAGCCAGTGGACGGAGGTTTCAGGTGCATTTCGGCACTTCGGGCGGCGAGACTTTTGAGCCAGGGGTGTGAGGGCTTCTTAGCTTGTGTGGTGGCAGAGCACAGCCCCGTGGCAGACTTCCAGAGCATCCCGGTGGTCAGAGAGTACCCCGACGTGTTTCCAGACGAGTTACCAGGACTACCGCCCGAGCGTGAGATCGAGTTTGAGATCTCACTAGTACCAGGGACCAACCCCATCTCCACCGCGCCATACAGGATGGCACCGCTTGAGCTGCGAGAGCTCAAGTCTCAGTTGCAGGACCTTTTGGAGAAGGGTTTCGTGAGGCCCAGTGCGTCTCCCTGGGGAGCCCCGGTACTGTTTGTGAAGAAGAAGGATGGGACCCTACGCCTTTGTGTGGACTACCGACAGCTGAATAGGGTCACCATCAAGAACAGATATCCGCTGCCGAGGATTGACGATTTGTTTGACCAGTTGCGGGGTGCCACGGTGTTTTCCAAGATCGACTTGAGGTCTGGATACCACCAGTTGAGGATCAGGGAGACCGACGTCTCCAAGACAGCTTTCCGCACCCGGTACGGACACTACGAGTTTTTGGTCATGCCGTTTGGGCTGACCAATGCCCCCGCTGCTTTCATGGACCTGATGAACCGGGTGTTCAGACCGTACTTGGACCAGTTTGTGGTGGTTTTCATAGATGATGTACTCATCTATTCTAGAGATCGGACGCAGCACGGACAGCACTTGCGGATGGTTCTGGACACTCTGAGACGACGCAGGCTGTACGCCAAATACAGCAAGTGCGAGTTCTGGTTGAGGGAGGTGACCTTTTTGGGTCATGTGATCTCTGGAGACGGCCTGGCGGTGGATCCTGCCAAGGTCGAGGCAGTGCTCAGGTGGGAGAGACCGCGTTCAGTCACTGAGATTCGCAGTTTCCTGGGACTGGCAGGTTACTACAGACGGTTCATCAGAGGGTTTTCGCAGATTGCACGTCCTATGACACAGTTGACTCGGAAGGATGTGCCTTTCACTTGGACAGACGCCTGTGAGGCGTGTTTTCTGGAACTGAAGGAGAGGTTGACCTCGGCTCCCGTGCTCACCATTCCTGACAGAGTGGCGCAGCGGAAGCGAGATGTGGGTGAGTTCGTGCAGCAGTGCTTAGTGTGCCAGCAGGTGAAAGCCGAGCATCAGAGGCCTGCAGGGCCGCTTCAGCCGCTTCCAGTGCCAGAGTGGAAGTGGGAGAGCATCACCATGGACTTGGTGGTGGGTTTACCTGTTACCCAGCGAGGACACGACGCGGTCTGGGTAATAGTGGATAGGTTAACGAAGACGGCACGACTCTTGCCGATCCGAGTCACTTTGGGACCAGCACAGTTGGCAGAGAGGTATATCCGTGATGTGGTGCGACTACACGGAGTTCCGCGGGAGATCGTATCCGACCGGGATACCCGCTTTACGTCCCAGTTTTGGGCTGAGTTTCAGCAGGCTTTGGGGACGAGGTTGAGGTTTAGCACGGCTTACCACTCCCAGACGGACGGACAGACGGAACGCACGATACAGACACTTGAGGATCTCTTGCGTGCCTGTGTACTAGACTGGAGGGGCTCTTGGGAGGAACACCTGCCCCTGGCAGAGTTTGCATACAACAACAGTTATCACTCGAGCATCGGCATGGCTCCCTACGAGGCTCTGTACGGACGGGAATGCGTGGCACCCTTGAGTTGGGTTAAGGTGGGGACCAAGTGGGAGGTTGGCCCCAGGTTGATCCGGCAGAGTCAGGAGGTAGTTGAACAGATCCACAGACGACTCCGCACTGTCAGGAGCAGACAGAAGAGCTACGCAGATCGCAGACGCAGAGAGGTGCAGTTCGAGGTTGGGGACCACGTCTTTCTTCGTGTTTCGCCCATGAAGGGCTTACAGCGGTTTGGGGTGAGAGGGAAGCTCGCGCCGAGGTTCGTGGGGCCCTTCGAGGTCCTGGAGCGGGTTGGACCCGTTGCTTACAGACTTGCCCTTCCCCCGCAGCTTTCTGGTGTGCACGACGTGTTCCACGTGTCCAACCTCAGGAAGTACGTAGCCGATCCCAGCCACGTACTGAGTCACGAGAGCGTCGAGGTGAGCGACGACCTGACCTACCCTGAGGCGGCAATGCGGGAGCGGTACCCAGAGCTTTTCGCGGGTACGTCTTTTCGGACCGGCTTCGGTCCTCTTTGAGTTTGTTATGGTTATTTGGACATCCTTTTTCCGCACCCTAGTTGGCGCAAGTTTCGGGGACGAAACTTCCTTTGAGTTTGTTATATTGTAACGAGCTCGTGCCCCAGACGTCTTTTAAGACGTCTGGGAGGTGGCCCAGACGTCTGTAAAGACGTCTGGGATCACATCCAGACGTCTGACCAGACGTCCGGGATAGTTTACAGACGTCTGACGAACAGTTATACTCGCACGGGATATTCGTCTGCGCGCCTGTGCGCGCAGACCTGCGATCCGCATCTTCTCTGCGGCTGCAGGCGACTGCGGCCGTCTCTCTCCTCCTCTCCGCGCGGCGTTAAAAGGGGGAGGGGGCGCGCCTCCCCTCCCGTCTCCACCATCTTCCTCCTCTCCTGCTGCGGGCGGAGCGAGCGGACGCAAGGGCGCAGCGGCAGCGGCGCAGCAGAAGGCGCGGAGGAGCTGCGGCGTGCGAGGGCGGGGCTCTGCCGTGAGGGCGAGCTCGCCGGGAGCGGCTTGGCCGGCCGGCGGAGGGCGCAGGGGGCGCAGAGCGTCGCGAAGAGGGACCTGCTGCGGGCGGAGCAGCGGACGCGCGAGGTGCGACGCGGGCGGCGTCGCGAGCGGAGGCCGAGCGAGGTTCTGATTCTGGAAAAATCTCCAGAATCAGACGTCTGGACTGATATCCAGACGGCAAGGTCGACGTTTGTGTGATCATACAGACGTCTGAAAGGTGAGTTCCGCTTTCTCCTTCTTCTTTTGTCGACTGACCGTACTGAAGGAGGAGGGTTGGCTGTGCGCAGGTGTTCGGATTCGTCATCCTTTGCGAATCCGACGTCTGGAAGTTGTACCAGACGGCGGGAGTGACCTCCAGACGTCCGGAGAGACCATCGGACGTCTGGGATCTAGGAGAGACGTCGCCACAGACTTCTGGACGTCCGGGGAACCAAGCCGAACAGGTAATTCTCTGATCCACCGTTTAAGACGTCTGGAAGGAGTTCCAGACGTCTGATTTTGCACAGTATTGTCTTTCTCGACCCGTTTAGGGCCCGTTTGGGCTCCGTTTTCCGCGATTCGAGTTGCGTTCGATTCAGAATTTATTCCTCTACCCGCCTACAGTAGCTATACACTGTTTTGAGACACTCCTTGTGTTTGATCCTTGTGATAGGACCTCGTTCGGTTGCCGTCTTGAGAGTCGCGGAGGCGCACGGGATTCCCGACCACGCCCCCAGTACTTCCGTTGTACCTGGTAGAGTGGTTTTGAGCATTAATAAAATCTGTTAAAGTATGGAACCATAACTAGAACCTAGGGCATTGCATGAACCCTAGGAATGAGAAATGTATGGAATGATAGCTCCTAGGTGTTGCATGAATCCTAGGGCCGGAAAACTAGATTGTATGATAGATCCTAGGATATGGCATGAATCCTAGGATGGAAAAACTAGTGGAATGTATATTACTGCAGTCTTGGAAAATGGAAAGGAATATATAAGCTGCCTGTGAAACTAATTAACAGCTGCCTGTTATGAACAAAGAAACATGTTTGAGATCATGGAAATTGAGAACGTGAATCTGGAAAGTGAAACACATGATGTTCTGAGATAAAGGGCTGGAACCCTACGGGGAATTAGGAGTGGAACTCCTGGAAAGAAAAGGAATGGAACTGAGATGTAGTTGTACTGTCTCTTGGGTACGCAGTACCAAGGGAAGTACCTGTACCTGTTTTAGTGCAGAGTGGGGCCAGCCGCCCCAGGGACCCGGGGTTAGGCTTGGCCGCTCTGTACCGACTTGTTGGCCCTCGTGTACGTAGTACCGAGGAGAGCTAGTAGTGCTAGGAGAGTACTAGCTACCCCACGGGCCCCGGGGTTCTGCTAGCCTCCTTCACCGACTTGTTAGGCCCACTAGGGCAAACCAGGGTAGTCAGACGAGGGTGCGCGGACTGTGGAGGGGCAAGGCCCCGGTTTGGTTACTGTGGAGGGGTTGGACCCCTGTTACTGAGAGGGCTCTGCCCTGGTTCCGTGCTGTGCTTTGGGCGCACCCGTTAACGGAAACGACTGACCGCGTGCCAGTACGGGCTAGCTACCTGTGCGTTTATCGCGCGTGCCGTAGTCACCGTTACGTCTGTCAGTGACCTTGGGGTGGTTGACTGAGGGTAGGATCACCACGGGGGACTCTCCCGGCCAGGAGAGCACCACGTGCTACTTCTACTGTTGGAAAAGACTGCAATCAAGATCGTCCCACGAGGACATTCGAGATCAAGTAAAGGATCTGAGAAGTAAATGAAATAGTGAGAAAAATTGAAAGATGTAAATAAAGGAAGTAATAGAACATAACAGCTACTGTACACTCTACTGTTGCCTTTAGTTAGTTTGCCACTCTACTCAGCGTTTTGCTGACGTGTTACACTCGTTACCTTTTTCAGGACCAGGTGTTGAGCAGCCAGGGTCGGCGGCTGCAGAGGACGCTGGGCCGAGTAGGGTCCAGTAGAGTTGCCACCGCTTTGTACCTTCTTTTGTTTCTGTTCTAGTGAGTAGTTTTGTTTCCGCTGTACCTTCTTTACCTGCAGTTTTTGTTATATGGTAAATGTTGTTTTACTGTTGTGGTGGTGCCTACTGTAGTAGTTTCTTTCCTTACTGCTGTACTTTTTACTGTTAGTTATATTCATGCTGAATGTGGTTTATTTTACTGTCTTTTGGTTACTTCCTCGTTGGACGACTGGGTCTTGGGATTAGTCGAGTCGGTCCGGTTCTCGTGTCTCGTAGGGACTCGGGAACCGGGTCGTTACAGCTCACGACCTCAGCCCTCTCCTCCTCCTCACGCCCGCTCCTCCTCTCTCTCGCTCCCCCTCTCGTGCGCCTCACTCACGGCAATAATCTGGATCTGAATCTTATTGGGATGATTACAAGGCCCCGTATGACGAAAATCAAAGCTTAAATTTGGATTATGATTCTGGGCCTTTATTTAATGAATGTACCTCTCCAACATCCTTAGAGATACAGATTGATTTTTCGAAAGTCACGCCAATCTACGATACAGAAACCAAGGAGTTAGAAGAGTGGGGTTTTGATTAGGTCTTCCCTGTAAACCAAAAACCTGAGCCCAGATCCAATAGGGACACCTTTTTAAGCTCAGAATCTATGAATAGACAAGACACAAGTCAGGTTGTCGAGACTACATGTAACGACCCGATTCCCGAGTCCCTACGAGACACGAGAACCGGACCGACTCGACTAATCCCAAGACCTTGTCGTCCAACGAGGAAGTAACCAAAAGAGCAGTAAAATAAACCACATTCAACATGAAATATAACTAGCAGTAACAAAATATAGCAGTAAGAAAAAGAACTACTACAGCATGTACCACCACAACAGTAGAACAACATTTAACATAACAAGAACTGCGGGTAAAGGAAAGTATAGAGAGTAACAAAAAATACTCACTACAGTGGAAACAAAAGGGGTACAAAAGAACAGTGGTAACTCTACTGGACCCTACTCAGCCCAGCGTCCTCTGCAGCCGCTGACCCTGGCTGCTCAACACCTGGTCCTGAAAAGTAACGAGTGTAACACGTCAGCGAAACGCTGAGTAGAGTGGCAGCTAAACTAAAGAAGCAGTAAGGTGTACAGTAGCTATTTTATTTTCTTTCTTCCTTTATTTACGTTTTTCTACTGTTTCACAATTTATCTATTTCTCAGATCCTTCACTTGATCTCGAATGCTCCTCGTGGGAACGATCTTGATTGCAGTATTTTCCGAACAGTAGAAGTAGCACGTGGTGCTCTCCTGGCCGGGAGAGTCCCCCGTGGTGATCCTACTCTCAGTCAACCACCCCAAGGTCACGGACAAACGTAACAGTGACTACGGCACGCGCGATAAACGCATAGGTAGCTCACCCGCACTGGCACGCGGTCAGTCGTTTCCGTTAACGGCTGCGCCCAAAGCACAGCACGGAACCAGTACAGGGCAGAGCCCTCTCAGTAACAGGGGTCCAACCCCTCCACAGTAACCAAACAGGGGCCTTGCCCCTCCACAGTCCGCGCACCCTCGCCTGACTACCCTGGTTTGCCCAGTGGGCCTAACAAGTCGGTGTAGGTGAGCTAGCAGAACCCCGGGGCCCGTAGGGTAGCTAGTACTCGCCTACACTAGTAGCTCTCCTCGGTACTGCGTACACGAGGGCCAACAAGTCGGTACAAAGTGGCCAGACCTAACCCCGGGTCCCTGGGGCGGCTGGCTCCGCTCTGCACTAAACAGGGGGACAGTCGCTCTCCTTGGTACTCCGTACTCAAGGGCCAGCTCACTTCCCCAATTCTATTCCATTCACTTTCCAGGAGTTCTACTCCTAATTCCCCGTAGGGTTCCAGCTCTTTTAACTCAGCACATTCAGGTTTCCCCTTTCCAGTTTCACGTTCATACATCCCATATTCTCAATCATGTTCATTTATTCATAACAGGAAGCTGTTAAACCAATTTACAGGTAGCTGTTATTTCCTTTCCATATTTTCCAAGACTGCAGTATTCATATATTCCACTAGTTTTCCCATCCTAGGATTAATGCCATACCCTAGGATCTATCATACAATCTAGTTTTCCAGCCCTAGGATTCATGCAACACCCTAGGATCTACCATTCATTCTAGTTTCTCATTCCTAGGATTCATGCAATGTCCTAGGTTCTATTTATGGTTCCATAATTTAACAGATTATACTAATAAACTTAAAAGCCACTCTACCAGTTACAATAGGAGTACTGGGGGCGTGGTCGGGAATCCCACGTGCCTCTGCAACCCCCGAGACTTCAATGGAACGAGGTCCTATCATAAGGATCAAACACAAGGAGTTTCTCAAAACAGTATCTAATCACTGTAGACGGGTAGAGGATCTTATTTCGAAAAGGACGCAACTTGAAACGCGGAAAACGGACTCCGAACGGGCCCTAAACGGGTCAAAAACGACGAAACAGTGCAAAATCAGACGTCTGGAACTTCTTCTAGACGTCTTAAAAATAGGGATCAGATAATACCTTGTCCTGCGTAGTCTCTCAGATGTCCAGAAGCCTGCGGGGGCGTCTAGCCTAGTTCCCAGACGTCCGATGGTCACCCCGGACGTCTGGAAGTCCCTCCAGTCGTCTGGCACCGCTGCCAAACGTCTGATTCGCGTTGGATGGCGAATCTCAGAACCTACGCGTACCCATTCCTCGCTCTCAGTACGGACGGTCGAAGAGAAGGAGGAAGTACGAAAATAACTTACCTTTCAGACGTCTGGACAGTCCTCCAGACGTCTTCCCCGTCGTCTGGTTGGAAACCCAGACGTTTGATTCTGGAAAAGCTTCCAGAATCAGAGCGCGACTCGCCCTCCGCCCGCGACGCACGGCCGCACCGCGTCTCGTCCGCCTGCTGCTCGAGCTGCAGCAGACCTCCCGAATCACTCCGTGCCCGCTGCGCCCCCGCCGGTCGGCTCTAGCAGCCCCAGCAAGCTCACCCTCACGGCCGAGCGCCTCCTCCCTCGCGCAGCACCTCCTCCCGCACTCACCGCGACTATCGCTGCCGCCGCTCTCTCGTGCTCGCACTCGATCACCGGCTGGAAGGAGAAGAGGAAGGGAGCAGAGGTGATCAGAGTCAGGGAGAGGGCGTGGCTTTTTAAAGCCGTGCGGGGAGAGAGAGAGAGAGCGATACAGACTGCAGTCGCAGGAGGAGAGAGGGAAAAAGAGAGAGGTGCGGCTGTTGCGGGTCTGCGCGCGCCTGCGTGCAGATGCAGCCCCGCGTGCCACCCAAATAAAATCCCAGACGTCTGGAAGGGGTTCCAGACGTCTGTTCAGACGTCTGGGCCACCTCCCAGACGTCTTAAAAAAAATGTCTTAAAATGCGTTCGTAACAATATAACAAACTCAAAGGAAGTTTCGTCCCCGAAACTTGCGCTAACTAGGGTGCAGGAAAAACGTCATAATAACCATAACAAACTCAAAGAGGACCGAAGCCGGTCCGAAAAGACGTACCCGCAAAGAGTTCCGAGTATCGCTCCCGCATTGCTGCCTCAGGTTCCTAGGTAGCCTCCTCGTACCGCTGGCTCCTCCACAAAACCTTCACCAGGGGTACTTGCTTTCGTCTCAAACTACGGACAGCTCGGTCAAGAATCTGCACTGGCCACTTGGGGTAGGTCAGGTCACCGCCCACCTCGACGCCCTCGTGACTCAGTACGTGACTGGGATCGGCTACGTACTTCCTGAGGTTGGACACGTGGAACACGTCGTGCACACTAGAAAGCTGGGGAGGGAGGGCAAACCTGTAAGCAACGGGTCCAACCCGCTCCAGGACCTCAAAGGGCCCCACAAACCTCGGCGCGAGCTTCCCTCTCAACCCAAACCGCTACAGGCCCTTCATGGGCGAAACACGAAGAAAGACGTGGTCCCCAACCTCAAACTGTACCTCTCTGCGTCTCTGATCCGTGTAGCTCTTCTGTCTGCTCCTGACAGTGCGGAGTCGCCTGTGGATCTGCTCGACTAACTCCTGACTCTGCCGGATCAACCTGGGGCCAACCTCCCACTTGGTCCCCACCTCAACCCAACTCAAGGGTGCCGTACACCTCCGTCCGTACAGAGCCTCGTAGGAAGCCATGCCGATGCTCGAGTGATAACTATTGTTGTATGCAAACTCCGCTAAGGGCAGGTGCTCCTCCCAAGAGCCCCTCCAGTCCAGTACACAGGCACGCAAAAGGTCCTCAAGTATCTATATTGTGCGCTCAGACTGTCCGTCCATCTGGGGGTGGCAAGTTGTACTAAACCTCAACTGCGTCCCCAGGGCCTGCTGAAACTCAGCCCAAAACTGGGACGTAAAGCGGGTATCCCGGTTGGATACGATCTCCAGTGGAACTCCGTGTAGTCGTACTACGTCGCGGATATACCTCTCTGCCAACTGTGCTGGTCCCAAAGTGACTCGGATCGGCAACAATCGTGCCGTCTTCGTCAGTCTATCCACAATTACCCAGACAGCGTCATGTCCTCGCTGGGTAATAGGTAAGCCCACCACCAAGTCCATGGTGATGCTCTCCCACTTCCACTCTGGCATTGGAAGCGGCTGTAGCGGCCCTGCAGGCCTCTGATGCTCGGCTTTCACCTGCTGGCACACTAAGCACTGCTGCACGAATTCACCCACATCCCGCTTCATCCCCCTCCACCAAAACTCGCGTCTTAAGTCGTGGTACATCTTCGTGTTTCCAGGATGTATGGTGAATCTGGAACCGTGTGCCTCAATCAGGAGCTCTCTCAACAGCTCCTCGTCTCTGGGAACGCACAACAGTCCCCTCAGGTGCAGCACCTGGTCTATGAATGAGAAGTCCCCTGGGTCTCCCGACAGTACTCTGTCGCGCAAGGACTGCAAGTACAGATCGGCCATCTGTCCTGTGATGATGCGGTCTATCAGCTCTGGCCTACTCTGTCGTGTCACCGTCACTGCCCCACAGTACCCCCGTAACTCTAGGGGTCACCAACTGCCCACCTCCTCCAAAAGGCTCCAACTCTGTAACTGTAAACTAGCCAAGTGTGCGGGTGCCTTACGGCTCAAGGCGTCAGCCACCACATTGGCCTTTCCCGGGTGGTAGGAGATGCTGCAGTCGTAGTCCTTCAGGAGCTCCAACCAACGTCTCTATCTCATGTTGAGCTCCTTCTGATGAAAAAGGTATCTGAGGCTCTTGTGATCTGTGAAAATCTCGAAGGTCTCACCGTACAAGTAGTGCCTCCAGGTCTTCAGCGCGAAGACGACAACTGCCAACTCCAGGTCGTGGGTAGGGTAGGTATGCTCATGGGGCTTCAGTTGCCGCGAAGCGTAAGCGACAACGTGACCCCTCTGCATGAGCACACCTCCTAACCCCTGCAAGGAGGCGTCCGTGTACACAACGAACCCGCCGCTACTGTCAGGGATGGTGAACACGGAAGTCGAGGTCAACCTCTCCTTCAGCTCCTAAAAACACACCTCACAGGCGTCTGTCCAAGTGAAGGGCACGTCCTTCCGAGTCAACTGTGTCATAGGACGCGCGATCTGTGAAAAACCTCTGATGAATTGTCTGTAGTAGCCTGCCAGTCCCAGGAAACTGCGAATCTCAGTGACTGAACGCGGTCTCTCCCACCTGAGCATTGCCTCGACCTTGGCTGGGTCCACTGCCAAGCCGTCTCTAGAGATCACATGACCTAAGAAGGTCACCTCCCTCAACCAGAACTCTCACTTGCTGTATTTGGAGTACAGCCTACGTCGTCTCAGAGTGTCCAGAACCATCCGCAAGTGCTGTCCGTGCTACGTCTGATCTCTAGAATAGATGAGTACATCATCAATGAATACACCACGAACTGGTCCAAGTACGATCTAAACACCCGGTTCATCAGGTCCATGAAAGCAGCGGGGGCATTGGTCAGCCCAAACGGCATGACAAAAAACTCGTAGTGTCCGTACCGAGTGCGGAAAGCTGTCTTGGAGACGTCTGCCTCCCTGATCCTCAACTGGTGGTATCCAGACCCCAAGTCGATCTTGGAGAACACCGTGGCACCCCGCAACTGGTCAAACAAGTCGACGATCCTGGGCAGCGGATATCTGTTCTTGATGGTGACCCTATTCAGTTGTCGATAGTCCACACAAAGGCGTAGGGTACCATCCTTCTTCTTCACAAACAGTACCGGCGCTCCCCAGGGAGACGCACTGGACCTCACGAAACCCTTCTCCAAAAGGTCCTGCAACTGAGACTTGAGCTCTCGTAGCTCAAGCGGTGCCATCCTGTATGGAGAGGTGGAGATGGGGCTGGTCCCTGGTACTAGTGAGATCTCAAACTCGATCTCACGCTCGGGATGTAGCCCTGGTAACTCGTCTGGGAACACGTCAGGGTACTCTCTGACCACCGAGATGCTCTGGAAGTCTGCCACAGGGCTGGGCTCTACCACCACACAAGCTAGGAAGCCCTCACACCCCTGGCTCAAAAGTCTCGCCGCCCGAAGTGCCGAAATGCACCTGAAGCCTCCGTCCACTGGCTGTCCGTGAAACTCGAAAGAAGGCAACTCCGGCATGGAGAAGACAATCTTCCTCTCAAAATAGTCTACCAAGGCGTGGTAAGCGGACAGCCAGTCTATCCCCAGAATTACGCCAAAGTCCTATATCTGTATCATAATCAGGTCAGCTGGCAGGCTATGTCCCCCGATGCTGACCTCGCAATCCTCGTACACCTCCTCAACTACAAACAGCTGACCACTCGGACCTCTGATTAAGAACGGATTCGCTAACAGCGTATAATCCTGGCTCAAACTAACTGCGAAACTGGCTGCGACAAACGAGTGCGTAGCGCCGGAATCGAAAACTGTGTAAACGAGTCTGTCGGAAACTGAAACCATACCTACCACAACTGAGCCCGAAGCTCTGGCATCCCTGTGTGTAAGGGCGTTGATACGCCCCTCAACTCTAGGTGCGGACGAAGCAGCCACACTTTGCGTCGGACGGGCAGGTGCTGGTCGGTACCCTCCTCGTGACTGCTGTCCTCCACCTCGTGCCTGGGAACCGCGGCCTCCTGCGCGCCCTCCAGTGCTCTACGCGAGAAGTGTCTGCTGACCTCCTGCCCTAAACGGGCAGTCCCTCCTGATGTGGCCCGGCTGGCCACACTGGTAACAGAGGGGAACCCGACTCCCGCCCTCAATGGGTCCCTGCTGTCGGCTGGGCGGGGGTCCGGTGTTGGCGACTGGCCCCTGTCGAGGGCCCCCAAAGGCCACTGATGGCCCTGCAAAACGTGACGGCTCTCCTGCGGACGCCACGTGTCTCCTCTCTCGCCGGCCCTGTGAAAAGTCTGGCTGAAAGGGCCTCTTCCGCCCGCCATCAGTGTCTCGCGTGGACGAGTTGGTCTCCTCGTAAGTCATGGCTGCCTCCACCACCCTCGAAAATGTAGGCAGCTTCAGGGGTTTGACATACCCCCGAATCGCAGGCCGGAGCCCCTTGGTGAACCTCCAAAGGCGCTCCTCCTCAGTAGCTATCGCTGTCGCTGCAAAGCGGGACAGCTCCAGGAAACGTGTGCGGTACGCGCTCACGGTCATCGTCCCTTGGCGGAGAGTGTGGAACTCCCGCCTCCTCTGGTCCTGCCACGTCTGGGGAAAGTACTGCTCACAGAAGAGGGTGACGAACTGGTCCCAGGTCGGCTCGTCCCTCTCCTGTCCCCAGACCGCCCTCCACCACCTGTGTGCCGCACTCTCCAGCTTGTACGTGGCAAAAGCCACGCGGCACTCCACCGAGGGGCGAAGGGTGTCAAAAATCTTCTCCAGCTGCTCGAGCCAGTCCTCTGCCTCGGTCGGGTCCTCATCCCCCTTGAAGGAGGGGGGCTTCAGCTTCCGGAACTGCCCGAAGAGCTCGGAGTGGCACTGCAGTGGGGATGCTGGTGCACCTCCAGGCAACGGTGCCTCGTGCACATAAGTATCGGAGGAAGGTGGGGGCAGCGGCGGCCCATCCCCTCCCCCGTGTCCAGCGCCGCGTCCGTCGGGTGGTCCCACAGAGGACTCCCCCTCCGCAGCCCCAGGGTGAGGCGCTCTGGGCGGTGGGTGGAGCTCCTCTCGCACAATATCCCGTATCAGCTGGGCGAAGTCCTGGGCCTGAACGCCCGAGAGTAGTGGCTGGTCCACTGAGGCATCGGCAACGGCACACCCACCTCGCCGACCTCGTCCTCCGCCGCGCCCACGGCCCGCCTCACCAGTCCCGCGACGAGGCATCTCCTACAAGGAGACGCGAAACAAAACGGAACACGTCACTATGGAACGAAACCTAATGGAAACGTCTAAGAGCTCATGTCAAAAGATATGTTGTGGTGGCTACTTTAGTTATAGACATGTGAATTGGTTATTTTCCAGTCAGTTGATTCACTTCTCGGGACGACCTTGCTCTGATACCATCTTGTAATGACCCGATTCCCGAGTCCCTATGAGACACGAAAATCGGACCGACTCGACTAATCCCAAGACCTTGTCGTCCAACGAGGAAGTAACCAAAAGAGCAGTAAAATAAACCACATTCAACAAGAAATATAACTAGCAGTAACAAAATAGAGCAATAAGAAAAAGAACTACTACAGCATGTACGACCACAACAGTAGAACAACATTTAACATTACAAGAACTGCGGGTAAAGGAAAGTACAGAGAGTAACAAAAACTAATCACTACAGTGGAAACAAAAGGAGTACAAAAGAACAGTGGTAACTCTACTGGACCCTATTCGGCCCAGCGTCCTCTGCAGCCGCTGACCCTGGCTGCTCAACACCTGGTTCTGAAAAGTAACGAGTGTAACACGTCAGCGAAATGCTGAGTAGAGTGGCAGCTAAACTAAAGAAGCAGTAAGGTGTACAGTAGCTGTTTTATTTTCTTTCTTCCTTTATTTACGTCTTTCTATTGTTTCACAATTTATCTATTTCTCAGATCCTTCACTTGATCTCGAATGCTCCTCGTGGAAACGATCTTGATTACAGCCTTTTCCAAATAATAGAAGTAGCACGTGGTGCTCTCCTGGCCGGGAGAGTCCCCCGTGGTGATCCTACTCTCAGTCAACCACCCCAAGGTCACGGACAGACGTAACGGTGACTACGGCACGCGCGATAAACGCACAGGTAGCTAACTCGCACTGGCACGCGGTCAGTTGTTTCCGTTAACGGCTGCGCCCAAAGCACAGCATGGAACCAGTACAGGGCAGAGCCCTCTCAGTAACAGGGGTCCAACCCCTCCACAGTAACCAAACAGGGGCCTTGCCCCTCCACAGTCTGCGCACCCTCGCCTGACTACCCTAGTTTGCCCAGTGGGCCTAACAAGTCGGTGTAGGTGAGCTAGAAGAACCCCGGGGCCCGTGGGGTAGCTAGTATTCGCCCTACACTAGTAGCTCTCCTTGGTACTGCGTACACGAGGGCCAGCAAGTCGGTACAAAGTGGCCAGACCTAACCCCGAGTCCCTGGGGCGGCTGGCTCCGCTCTGCACTAAACAGGGGGACAGTCACTCTCCTTGGTACTCCGTACTCAAGGGCCAGCTCACTTCCCCAATTCTATTCCATTCACTTTCCAGGAGTTCTACTCCTAATTCCCCGTGGGGTTCCAACTCTTTTAACTCAGCACATTCAGGTTTCCCCTTTCCAGTTTCACGTTCATACATCCCATATTCTCAATCATGTTCATTTATTCATAACAGACAGCTGTTAAACCAATTTACAGGTAGCTATTATTTCCTTTCCACATTTTCCAAGACTGCAGTATTCATATATTCCACTAGTTTTCCCATCCTAGGATTTATGCCATACCCTAGGATCTATCATACAATCTAGTTTTCCAGCCCTACGATTCATGCAACACCCTAGGATCTACCATTCATTCTAGTTTCTCATTCCTAGGATTCATGCAATGTCCTAGGTTCTATTTATGGTTCCATAATTTAACAGATTATACTAATAAACTTAGAAGCCACTCTACCAGTTACAACAGGAGTACTGGGGGCGTGGTCGGGAATCTCGCGTGCCTCCGCAAAACCCGAGACTGCAATGGAATGGGGTCCTATCACAAGGATCAAACACAAGGAGTTTCTCAAAACAGTATCTAATCACTGTAGACGGGTAGAGGATCTTATTCCGAAAAGGACGCAACTCGAAACGCGGAAAACAGACTCCTAACGGGCCCTAAACGGATCGAAAACGACGAAACAGTGCAAAATCAGACGTCTGGAACTTCTTCCAGACGTCTTAAAAATAGGGATTAGATGGTACCTTGTCCTGCGTAGTCTCTCAGATTTCCAGAAGCCTGCAGGGGCGTCTGGCCTAGTTCCCAGACGTCTGGAAGTCCCTCCAGTCATCTAGCACCACTGCCAGACTTCTGATTCGCGTTGGATGGCGAATCTCAGAACCTGCGCGTACCCATTCCTCGCTCTCAGCACGGACGGTCGAAGAGATGGGGGAAGTACGAAAATAACTTACCTTTCAGACGTCTGGACAGTCCTCCAGACGTCTTCCCCGTCGTCTGGTTGGAAACCCAGACGTCTGATTCTGGAAAAG
Source organism: Thalassia testudinum (assembly GCA_037157565.1). Lineage (NCBI taxonomy): Eukaryota > Viridiplantae > Streptophyta > Magnoliopsida > Alismatales > Hydrocharitaceae > Thalassia > Thalassia testudinum. The sequence goes on from JAZHRO010000073.1 coordinate 137,867,998, forward strand.
CTTCCAGAATCAGAGCGCGACTCGCCCTCCGCCCGCGACGCACGACCGCACCGCGTCTCGTCCGCCTGCTGCTCGAGCTACAGCAGACCTCCCGCGTCACTCCGTGCCCGCTGCGCCCCCGCCGGCCGGCTCTAGCAGCCCCGGCAAGCTCGCCCTCACGGCAGAGCGCCTCCTCCCTCGCGTAGCACCTCCTCCCGTACTCACCGCGGCTGTCGCTACCACCGCTCGCTCGCGCTCGCACTCGCGCACCGGCTGGAAGGAGAAGAGGAAGGGAGCGGAGGTGATCAGAGTGAGGGAGAGGGCGTGGCTTTTTAAAGCCGCGCGGGGAGAGAGAGAGAGAGAGCGAGACAGATTGCGGTCGTAGGAGGAGAGAGGGAAAAAGAGAGAGGTGCGGCGGTTGCGGGTCTGCACGCGCCTGCGCGCAGACGCAGCCCCGCGTGCCACCCAAATAAAATCCCAGATATCTGGAAGGGGTTCCAAATGTCTGTTCAGACGTCTGGGCCACCTCCCAGACGTCTTAAAAAAAATGTCTTAAAATGCGTTCGTAACACTACATCTTGTGATTTATTCTGTGGTGGAACCCCTGATCTCGAATCAAATTCAGAACTTGATTCTCGTAATTTCTCTAACGATTTTGAATCTTACTATGATTACGAAGAACCTTTGTTTCCTGACGACTACAAGCCAATCTACAACCTCAGCTCACATGATCCATTCTTTGACTCTGACTCTGAGATCCCTTATCCGAAGATCACTGATTTAAATTTAGGTTCCATTGAGATGGAATCATTTCTTTTTGATACTCAGGAATCAAAAACAAGAAGTGTCGTGAGTGACTATAATCTAGAATTCAAATCTTTTCTTGGCTTAGATTTTCTTCATCCTATAAACACTCGTCAGGCATTTACCTTTGAGTTTGCTTGCTACTATGAGGACTCTCTAAATAAACCCACGTTTAATTCTTTTTTAGATGAGCCCTCATACACAATTCTTATTGATGCCACCTTCTCTACAAATACAAAACCTATTCAAACCCGTTTTCAACCCTGACCCGCAACCAAATTCAATTTCTATTCTAATTCCCCTCTTACTGAGCTGATTGCAAATGATTCTCCTCCACATTTTTATCGGGTTTCGGACATTGATCAGACTACAAATCATGCCCCATCCTTCTCTGATCACTCCTGTAGGGTTCCTACATCCTCCACTAATTCTTTTTCATTTAAGGATCCCTACTTTGATCAGGCTAATTCGACTCAGCCAAACCCTAGCTATACACTTCCATACCCTTTTGAGTTCCAAAGTATATGGTGGGTTCCACATCTCTTAATCAACATTTATCAACCCATCAGATTGATTAGGTTTGGACTGCATCATCAGCCTGTTGGTTTGAACAAGCACCTGGTTGGACCAACTAGGCTTTTGATCAAGGTGCTTGTTCTACAAAACTCATCTGATTTGATCACTCCTTCTCCAGACCATTTCCCGCTCGGCTGAAGGCGTTGAATTTAGCACTTAATGGGAGGCAACCATCATTCCAAAAATCAAGATCTTTCTTATTATCCTTATGTACTTCATGTCTATTGCACCCTAAGTTCAATTTTAGAACAATCGATTCCACCTCTGGTACACATGCCAGAGCTTGAAATCGTCCGCAATAGTCATCCTGACCCGTTCTCCCACCCGATAATCTTGTTCTAATTCTTAAACCCAAAACTGTTTCATACCCTCCATTTACTATGAGGACATTGCAAAACTTAGGCATGGGGGGGTGGTAAAGTGCAAGCATATAAAAAATCAAAGTTCAGAAGGGTTCTCACAAAAAAATCACATATTCCAAAACTACCAAAAAACTGAAAAAATTCTTAAAAGAAAAAAAGAACAAAAGAAAATTGAGAGGAGAGAAAATTTTGATGGCATATCAGTTTTAAAGAGAAAAAGGGGAGAAGTTAAAAATGTAAAAAAGGAGCACAATTAGAAAAGAGTCATTAGTAAGAAATTAAGTAATTGACTTAGTTCTAGACCATATCAAAAGAAAAAATGAAAGGCAAACAGTGCTAATGAAATAGAGAAGAGATTAGTATGAACGCTGATTTTAGGCTTCTGGGGCTGTGATCATAGGCTTAAAAATTCAAGTACCCACTAAGGCCTGGATAGTCCTCAAGAGGTTGGGAAAAATGCGAGGCTTAAGTATTAGGTCTAAGGCTTAGGGAGTATTCGGCCTCGTTAACTGACCTCTAGTTTGTGGAACTCGGTAACCTAAGCACCCCAATCCACACACAGTCTGGTTCATGTGCATAAGTATCAAAATCACGCAAATGCATTTAAATCGTTCTAAAAAAGTTGCCTAGATTAGGAGCGACTGATCAACACAAGTTGATTTGGACGAGTTCCCGACGCGGAGAGGCGGGAAATTCCCCTCAAAGATGTGCAATAACATATCGTCTCCTCGGTGCTTGTCTCCTAGGATATCTACATATCCTACCCGGGGCATGTAAGCACCCTGTGCTGGTTCAGATGCCATGGACGGAATTATCCCGAAATGTCGATTGCCAGGGTCTGGATTTAGCTACAGAACACCATGGGCAGGATTATCTCGAAATCTCAAAAGCCAGGATTCTGGGGGTTGCCATGGGCAGTGCTATCTCGAAGCATGGATTGCTAGAGACCCTTCGAGGATTGATGATGGGGACTAGGAATCCGATACAGACAGTGTTGTAAAGTCAATCCGAAGCTAGAAGTAAAAAGAAAAGAGAGAGAAAACTCTCCAAAAATAAAGAAAATTCCTCTATCTCTCTTTTACAAAAATGCACTGCAAACTAAACCGATGCTAAAATATGTTACAAGCACGAGTGCTTTAACCACAGAGTTCAACGAACCTTAAGATAGTTCCTGTGGGCCTTAAAAACCTTCGCAGCAGACTGAGGCTAGAGCTGGCCAATCCGAATCTTGGTTGGTACTTGAGTACCTCTAGGCCTACTATCGGCGTTCTAACCTAATCTACAAAAGAAAGCACACATCACAGTTTTTGAGCATCAAAGGATTTCATGGTCTAAAATCATAGTTAAAACCTTAAAATTTTACTAAGGGATTAGCAAAAGCTAGGCATGGAGATATGATAGGAATACCATCATGAGCCATAACTAGCTCATTTTGACCCAATGAAGAGAATAAATGCTCCTACATAACCAATTGAAGGTCATAATTCACTGCATAACCTTTCTGAGAGAAAAATAAGAAACTAGGGTTAAAACTGTAATTTTACCAATGCAGTACGACCACGGGTTTTCTCAAGAACTAAACAAAGGTCAAATGGTCTTAATAAGATAACAAGTGGGTTGGATTTAACAGAAAAGGGTTTGTGTGTTCTGTGAATTAAATGATTCTTGAAACCCTAAAAGTAGACCCACTTGATTAACCAAGGTTCTGGTCAGGATAAAATTCACTTAAATCCTCTAAAAATCATAGAAAAATATTATCTAAGGTTTAGTACCTTCAAATTGTCTATTAGAACCCATCTTGACCTAGAATGGGATCCTAGACAAATATTTACCCTAAGTTGAGTTTTTGCAAAAATTTCCTAGTCAAACATGGTCAAATCCAAAATCCAACATCACCATTGAATTTCTTAGGTTCAAATTAGGTTTGTACCAAAATTTGGACCTAAGGGGAACTCATCTTGACCTAGTTTGAAAAAAAGTTCTGTTTGATTGCATTTCACCCCCTAACTTTCAAAAACCCTTACAATCAACCCCCTAACTTTCTCGTCGTCTTCACAAATAGGCCCCTCCACCGTTATCGCTGATGAAACCTACTCTGGCAACCTTTGACAGAGGAGATCTCCTCGATTGCTTGGAGAATCTCTTCCAAAATTAGAAGGAAGATCCTCTGAGAAATCCCTGTCAGTATGAACCCATCCATAAGCCCTGATTCTTTCCCAATCTCTCAAGTGAACGCATGACAGATTTGGGTCTCTTGAAGTTTCCATCTCCGGCGAAGTATTCCTTGCTTGGAAGCTTGGCTTCCAAGCACAAAACCCTCTCTGAAGACCTTTTTAAGAAGCCACAGATCCAACAGATTCTCCTCAACTTGAAATTAGGTCAGTTTCCCCTTCCATTCCTCTCTCCCCTCCGGCCGCAACCCTCCGCAAGCTCTGGTGGTCTTTTCCTCACTTTCTCGTCGCCCAGCCATAATACCAGTGGCAGGGTTATCTCCACCATCGTCCCCCATGTCGCACAATACCAGCCGACGTCGCCCCTACCCCATCTTCGCCACCACCTCACCTACGGAGTTTCGGCTTCCCCACGTTCGGCAACCACACCGACGTGGGATTCCTTTCCCCTTTCGTCCTTAGATTAGGTATCTTAAGTTCCCTCTTTCTCACACTTTCTTTCCCTCTTTTTATTTCCCAAAATCGCCCATCAACGTGACTAACCACCATCACCTCCTCCATCTCCAGTGACTCATCCGGCGAGGTGCACCTATCGCTACGCACCTCCACCCACCTTGCTGACCACCCTACAACCTCCACCGCAACTCTCTGATCATTTCCCCTCACTCCAATCACTCCATCAATCACCCAAACACCTCACCGAACATACCCATTCACACGCACACAGTACGCCCTGGGCACGCACTCACAGGCACCCACGACGATGCCAACACCACCAGCACATCCGCCGTGCTCTGGCGATACTTCTTGAATGATTTGACATGGCTGTGAGGCCGTTCTTGTGTTTTCAAGTAGCAGGCCCCATCCACCATTACGGCCGAGCTTGAAGCAAGCTTGAAGCTACGCCCAGGTGCGGCTATCCCAGGGGCTACCTCTAGGCTACGCGGAATAGAAGCCCACACGCATCCAAGCACTCAAGCGAAGGCTCCAGCAATTGCAGCCCCTTTAATCTGGCCAGGATCCTACTGTTGCGGTGCGCGAAAGACAAGTGGGACATGTAGTTTCCCTACTAGGAGGGGGTGACGTAATAAAATGCGGAAATAAAATATAAACAATCTCACAAAAAATCAATCGCATAAAGTACACAATAATTTTTAGGTGGAAACCCAAACCGGGTGAAAACCACCACCTAACCCTCTCGAGTTAGGATTTTCCGATCAACTAAGTTGATCAAAATCCACTAAACGAATCACTTAAACGAGGGTGATTCAACCTCAATTACAACCACGCTACTTTATACGAGGGTAGCGTACCTCAAACCCCTTCTCTTCACGAGAAGAATTTTGTCCCATGAGGGAGACGGAAATTCGCAAAGCGAATACCCAACCAACTAACAAAGTAAAATAACAAATATCCTATTGAGCCAAGTAATTTTTAACCTAAGCTTCTATAGGAATTAAGATGCTTCCCTTTGCAAGGAGTGCGTCGACGACGCGGATGTGTGAACGACAGCGCAACGTCGCTCTCGTGAGCTACGGCGGGAGAGTGGGTGCGCAAATGCTTGATGCTCTCGAGATGAAGAACTGGAGCTTGGAGAGCAAGAGCTTTTCTTCTTAGAATCAAGAGACACAAAATGGTTTGAAAGTGTATTACAAAGTGTGTCTAGGTGTGTGTTAGTGTGAAAGAGGTTCCTCTCTATTTATAGAGGCCTTAGGAAGGCTTAGGAAAGGTTCCATAGCCGTTGGGAGCAAAGCCCAAGAGAATCAGGCCGAAATCAGGAATAATGATTGCACTGATAGGCTTATCAGACGTCTGATCCTGGCATCAGACGTCTGGAAGATCACTTTAAGACGTCTGGGAACAACATCAGACGTCTGATTTTAGATGGATTTCTTCCTGACTTGGATCAGATCTAAACAGGGTTCTAGTGCAAGTCCATCAGACGACATACAGGACGTCTGGCACTATGTCTGGATGTCTGGAAACCTACTTTTTCGTGGGAATGGATTTCCAAGAGAGTACAACGGCTAGAAAATCTCTGAGAAGAGATTTTGGGTCAGCCGAGGCAAAACGGTCATCTATCAGACATTTGGAAAGGCTTAAGGACGTCTAATAAGGCTCTAACGGTCATATCATTCAGTGTTTGCTGAGCCAGCCAATGGTCCATTAATTGGACGTCTGGCAAAGTCATCAGATGTCTTCTAAGGCATCTGGTCTAAGGTCTGGACGTCTGATTTCATTAGACAGAACTACCAAGTCCAGCCTAAATGTTTATCAGATGTCTGAATCAACAATCAGACGTCTTAAAACACATTATCAGACGTCTGATTTGGGAATTAGACGTCTGTAAATGCTGTTTGAACCCTATATTGGTTTTCTAAGTTCTCTACAGAAAACCTAAGTATCCTAGGGTTGTGCTGGTGTTCCTAGGACTACTGTTAGGGTACTTTGAGGCTCTTTAACATGAATCTAAGTTACAAAAATAAAGAGCAACAAAAGAAACGAAAAATACAATGAGTACAAAGAAGGAAATCTATCCTATTCCTCATCTCCTTCCTTCTTCAAGCCATCGCTCCTCGCGAATCTCCTCTGTTCTCCATCAAGCTCCTCCAATCCATCCTGGATGCGAGCTCAAACTCCGTCTAATCACGTCTCCATTTGCAATTGACCTGAAATCTGATACTCCAAATGCAAATGTTAAATGACACAGGTTTTGTTATCATTAAAACAAACGATCGCGGTGTTCTAGCACCAACAGGACATTTAGTCCCACCTCGGAAATGGAAAGGCGCTTTCATGCGCATAAATTGATTTTGTGCCACCAGCTATTCGCCTCGTCCGCGCACTGCCCACACGGACCTGGCCGACACGACTACCCACCTGACTTCACTCCTCGCTCACCACACATGCTGGTGAGCTTGGACCTGGGTATGCGATAGGTCCGATTACCTGACCGACTAAGGCTATGGGAGAGCGAGACTAAAATAGAAAGAGAGAAGGAGAGAGGAGAGTTACGCGGGGTTAGGGGGGTCTTTGCCTTAGAGAGTTTGGCTCCGACACTTAGTCGGATTCAGAGGAAGAAGAGAAGGACAAAGGCAGAAGGCAGAGAAAGAGAAGAAGAAGAAGAAAGGAGAAGACAGAGAAAGCTAAGGAAAGAAAGAAGAGAAAGAAGAAGAGAGGGCTCGCAAAGGCAAAGAAAGAAGAAGGAAAAAGAAGAGAAGGGCCAAAGAATAAGAAGAAGAAGAAGAAGAAGAAAAGAGAAATCAGAGAAAGAGATCAGAAGAAGAAAAGAAGGAGAAGAACTGTAGCACAAGTCATTTAAGACATCTGATTGTAAAATCAGACGTCTGAATTCCTATTTCTTTCTTTAGTCAATTTGAGTAACCATTATTTCGTCAAACTCTTTTTACACTTCATATACTCATGCTCTACATTCATAATTAATTTTTGAGTAATATTTTGTGTTCAATTTGCATTAATTACTAAGTCTAGTGTGTGAATTCCATTTGCTTCCTGTGTTCGACCTTGGAACATTTTTCGAGTAATAAAATTATATCTGTTTTGAACACTATTTTAGTTGTACTACAACGCAACATTTTTTAAACCCCGACTTAGCATGACAAATAGGTGCTATCCAGCATGCGATTTAGTGCTGGAATTCTAGCGGCCTGTTCTGATTTCGTGATTTTGGCCCTCAATTTAAGGGTCATAATTTATTATAAATTAAAAATAAATTATGAGAAACTAAAGTATTTACATAGTACTTTATAATTGTACAATTAATTTAGAAAATTAATTACAATTTTTATATAAATAAATTAGGTAAAGTTTCCAGTTTAAACATATTGAATTTTACGTTTTATTTCTTAATTACGTATAAATTAGTGAATGTATGGTCTAATTGACCTTATACAGTATTCATACACATATTAAAGTATTTAATAAATATTTTTATTGTATTTTACAGGTTTTATTTTGATTTTATTTACATTTAAATAACTTATTTTGGACTGTTTTATATATAAACAAGATATAACTAATATAATACATTATAAATACAATTAAATTAGCTTAATTTACTTAAAATACATTAGTATAAATATACAATATAAATTAGTTTAGTTTTAACTTAAATTACTAATTTATTTTAATTTAATCTAATAACTTAGCTAATAACTTAATAAATTAATTATTTATTCTGTATATATAATTAAATTATGGTACAAGGTTTATTATGTACATTATATACATATGAATACATATGAACAGTATTAGTTCTAAATATGTTTATTTATAGAGTTTATTAATTTATACAACTTATTAGTACGTATAAATTAATATAATTGATAAATAGTTATATAAATAAGCTATATACAATTTGAGTTAACTTATATACTTAAGTTACATTATATAATATATACATAATTTATTTATACTTAATATATATCTAATTTACACTATTTACTCATATAGCTTACTATATACCTTATATTTACAAGTATTTATATAGCATACAATGAGGTTTTTTAGGTATTTTTAGGGTCTTTTTACTTTTTATGGGTTTTTTATATTTTGTGGAGATAGGGGATGAGAAAGAAAGAAAGAGATGAGAAAGAGGGAGTGTTTGTGGGATTTTTTTGGTTTAGAGTCTTTTATTGAGTTTTAAGGTAGACTGAACCATCGACTGGTATGTTCTACCAAGCCAAGGGTTCAGATGACCTCAAAACTTTGCATATATGTAGAGAATTGGTTGATTCTACTCACTACACCTTTATTTTATTTTTTTGAAATTTTAAAGTATTTTTACTTATTTACAAAGTTCCTACAATCTAGACCTAAGAAGGATTTTCTAGTGTGAACTCAAGGTCTAGAATGTAATTCTAAGGGAAAGATAGGCAATGGACTGCCTCAAATAAGCCCTAAGCATGCTCTAAAGGATTTGCAATCATAAAACATGCAATTCACTTTATTTGACATTTATTTTCAATAGTTGGACAGTTAAAGTACATAGTTAGCTGACAACAAATAATTCAAGTTGATTTACAAGCATTCAAATGAGATTTACAAGCATAAAAGTACGTGAAATCTTGTACAGATGCAATAGAGCAGTGAAAATAAGTCAGCTAATTTAAAAGACTATACCTAAGCTACTATCCACAAGAAAATCTGACCAAAGCAGCTACTGGAGCTATTAAATTTCAACTAGACCAGCTCCTACAGCAGCTATAGGATCTGCTACATAGCTATTGTGTCATTCACTTCAGAGCAGACATCTTAAAATGGCTACTACAGTAAATCCAAAAATCAGAGAAAAACATCTGCAGCAGGTCTGCACCTCCAGTTCAGCAACCTACTCCTTGATTCAGTCATCTATATCCCAAATCAGACTTGAAAAAGTCTGAGCAGGAATATAAAATGTTTTTATCAGGGAATAAGCTGCTGTAATTCAGTTGTAATGTAGTTGCTCATGCAGCAATTTAATATGATGGGATTCAAAACACACAACAAAAAGCATAGAGGAATCTGAACAGACTGATAAATCACCTTGAAATCACTTGGGATGTTAAACTCTCTATCAGAAAATTCTCGGCAATAGTTTCTTTTCAAATCTGAAACAAAACTACTAATTTAACACCTTCCTAATGCCATAGATAGCATGAAGGAAGGTCCTAGATCAATCCATTAAATCCAAACTGAATCTCAATTTCCTAAACCTTAAGGAATATTGACAATTCCTTAGGTGAACATTCAGAATCGACAGAATTAAAACTTCACAGAAATACAAAGGAGAGAGCCTCAAATCAACAAGGTTGATTTTCCTTGGCTTTCTACACATTGAAAATCAAAACATCCCAATTCAAATCAAATTCGTGTACACACATTCATAAATCAAAGCCACACTTAAGGACATTGGAATCCTTGCATATACCTGATCAGAGCCATTGAAATCCTCAAACAACTCGATTAAATACGATAAAGCTCAAAATTGAATTCAAATCTCCGATTCGATCATTAAAATCATTTGCAAGAAAAATCAAGTCATCTGAGTTTTTGAACAAGATCGAGGGGTCTTGTGCACCTACGATATTAATGAGAGACCCCCAATGTGGATTGTGACTCTAATTTCAGATCTGATGTTAAAAACCTTCAGATCTAAAATTAGGTCTCATGAAGGGGTGATCTATGAATTTAATTGCGAGGAAACACAGAAACGAAAATGGAAATGTGTAAGGGGAGAAAACAATGATCCGTGAATGGAGTAATTCGTCTCCTCTGATCTGAAGTGATCAGAGGAGGTGAAAATGTGGGATGTAGGCTAAATCTACTCCTAACTTACTCTAACAGTCACACACAGATCAAAACTAATCTAAATCTAATTTCTACTACTAACTACTCTAAGTAATATTACAGCTAATCTAGAAAGCATTAAACCTAGTCTAAATGGAAGAATGGGACCTATTGAGAAGATCTGCAGCTGGTGGCTGCAGCGACGAAGGAGGGGCAATCTCCAGCGGATAGAAAAGCTCTCTAGTGAAGCTTCAAGTCGCCCTCAGGTACTATGTGGTCCTTAGTGGCGAGGAGAGTTGGAGAAGATGAAGAATTCACAGCCGATGGCCATGAAAATGGGGAAATGTGGGGAGAAGAAACTGGAGAGGATGAAAGATCATTGAGAGGTGTAGGAGGGAGCGATCCCCCATGCGCACAGCTAAGGAGCTCCTTAAGTAGCAAATCAGTGTGCAAACACTCACCGCAATGGTGAGATTAATCGTAAAGGGCATGGGCGGCGAGGATTTGAAGAGAGAGGTGCACGCACTGCCAAATCAAAAAGCGGCCATTGGATGGGATCTGGGTAAATAGGTGACCACACGTGCCGAATTGCGCGAAGGTTCCAATCAAGGAGAGCCACAAATCAAGTGAGATAAGAGATCGACGGCCAGGATTGTGCGTGTTCCTTGCGTGAACAGTGTCATGCGAGCTGCAGGTGGCTGAAGTGTGTATTGGTGAAATTGCAGGGCTCACCCCTCTGCGAAGGGGTAGAACAATTGCAGGTAGGCCCATAAGTGGTTAAAACACATGACAGAACAGTCCATAAGGGCTTACAAAACATCCCTACGGTCTACAAATAGGTCCTAGGAGGTTTTCTAATGAATGAAATGTAATGCACTAAGGACCTAAATGTAAATCTTTAATTTCAAGGCCTTAATGATGTCCAAATGCATCCAAATTTTTATATAAGATTAATTGAACATTTAAGAAGTTAATTATACTTTTGATTTGAACTTTTAAACTCATTTGTGTATTCAATTTACACTTGGATCACAATTTAACCTTTTTCACAAGAATATCTCATTTAATGACCTAATTATGCGTTTTTAACACATAATTAATGTTTTAGGTATTTTTCTCTAATTCCCACACTTAACCCTTTTATGTGTTAATTTGATATTGTTTAACCTAGTTTCTAGCTAAACTTAGGCGATTTAGCTGTGATGAGTCGTAACTCATCAACTACCAACAGCTGAATCGGGTCACCGTCAAGAACAAATACCTGCTGCCTCGTATCGACGACCTCTTGGACCAATTGAGAGACGCTACAGTATTCTCTAAGATAAACCTGAGGTCAGGTTACCACTAGTTGAGGATCGAGGAGACCAACGTCTCCAAGACAGCTTTCCGTACTCGGTATAGGCACTATGAGTTCTTGGTCATGCCGTTTGGGCTCACCAACGCCCCTGCTACTTTCATGGACATAATGAATCGTGTTTTCAAGCCATACTTAGACCAGTTTGTGGTGGTGTTCTTCGACGATGTCCTAATCTACTCTCGGGATTAGGCACAGCACAAACAGCATCTACGTATGGTCCTGGATACCTTGAGACGACGCAGGCTATACGCCAAGTACAACAAGTGCGAGTTTTGGCTGAGACAGGTAACTTTCTTAGGCCACGTGATTTCAGGAGATGGCTTGGCTGTGGATCTAGCCAAAATCGAGGCTGTACTCAGGTGGGAGAGGCCACGCACAGTGACAGAGATACGCAGCTTTCTGAGATTGGTAGGCTACTACCGGCGATTTATCAGAGGGTTCTCTTAGATCGCGCGTCCTATGACTCAGCTGACCCGGAAAGACGTGCCTTCTTCCTGGACTGACGAGTGCGAGACGTGCTTTCAGGAGTTGAAGGAGAGACTGACTTCAGCTCCTGTGCTTACCATCCCAGACAGCAGTAGCGGGTTCATGGTTTACATCGACGCTTCGTTGCAGGGGTTAGGTGGTGTGCTCATGCAACGGGGTCATGTTGTTGCCTATGCTTTGCGGCAATTGAAGCTCCATGAGCATAGCTACCCCACCCATGACTTAGAGCTGGCAGCAGTTGTCTTCGCGCTGAAGACATGGAGGCACTACCTGTATGGTGAGACATTCTAAATCTTTATAGATCACGAGAGCCTCAAGTATCTGTTTGACCAAAAGGAGCTCAACATGAGATAGAGACATTGGTTAGAGCTCCTGAAGGACTACGACTATAGCATCTCCTAACACCTAGGGAAGGCCAATGTGGTGGTCGACGCCTTAAGCTGGAAGGTGCCCACCCTCTTGGACAGCTTCTAAGCATAAAGTTGGAGACTCATGGAGGAGGTGGGCAGTTGGCTACCTCGGGAGTCACAGGAGTACTATGGAGCAGTGACAGTGACGCGACAAGCATGACCAGAGTTAATACCCTGCATCATTGCAGGGCAGATGGCCGATCCGTACTTATAGACACTGCGAGACAAGGTGTTGACAAGGGACCCAGGAGACTTTTCCTTCTCAGGCGAGATACTGCACATGAGGGGACACCTATGTGTTCCCAAAGACGTGGAGCTGTTGAGAGAGCTCCTAACTGAGGCACATGGGTCCAGGTTCACCATACATCCCGAGAATACAAAGATGTACCATGATCTGCGACGCGACTTCTGATGGAGAGGGATGAAGAGGGATGTTGGTGAGTTTGTTCAACAGTTGATGGGAATACCATCATGAGCCCTAACTAGTTCATTTTGACCCAATGAAGAGAATAAAAGCTCCTACATAACTGACTGGAGGTCATAATTCATTGAATAACCTTTCTAATAGAAAAGCAAGAAACAAGGGGTAAAATTGAAATTTTACCATTCCAGTACAACAACAGGTTTTCTCAAGGGCTAAACATAGGTCAAAAGGTTTTAACAAGATAAAAAGTGGGTTGAATCAGACAGAAAAGGGTTCGTGTGAGTTCTGGGAATTAAATGACTTCTTGTAACCCTAAAAACAGACTCACTTGATTAAACAAGGTTTTAATCAGGATAAAATTCACCTAAACCTCTAAAAATCATAGAAAAATATTCTCTAGGGTTTAAACTTTCAAATTGGCCATTGAAACCTATTTTAACTTAGAATGGGGTCTCAGACAAACATTTGCCATAAAGTGGATTTTTATATAAATTACCCAGTCAAACATGGTCAAACCTAAAATCCAACTTCACCATTGGATTTCTTAGGTCCAAATTAGGTTTTTACCAAAATTTAGACCCAAGGGAAAATCATCTTGACCCACTTTGCAAATAGGTCCAACTTGATTATATTTCTACCCATATCTTTCAAAAATCCTTCCACTTGACCCCCTAGCTTCTTCATCGTTCCTTGCAATTAGGTCCCTCCGTCATTATAGTGGAGGAATCCTACTCTAGCGAGCTTTAGAAAGTGATTTCTCCTTGATTTCTCAGAGAATCTCCTTCAAAATTGAAAGGGAGATTCTCTGAGAAATTCCCTCCAATGTGAACCCAATTTGAGGCCCTACTTGGTACCCAATCTCTCATGCGAATGCATGAGAGATTTGGGTCTATTTCAAGTTACAAATTTTGACATCCTTGCCGTGCTTGGAAGCTTGGCTTCCAAGCACAAACCCTTCCCTAAAGGCCTATTTAAGACACCCCAGGTTCAGCCCTGACTCTCCTAAGCTTGAAATCAGCCGGAGAACCCCCTCAATTTCTTCTCTCCTCCTTTGGCCAACTCTCTCATCAAACTCCGGGGACCTCCCCTACTCTCCCTCGTCGCCTAGCCACAATACCGGTGGCAGGTTCCTCTCCCCCACGTTCATCCACGTCGCGCAGCACCCACCGATGCCCCTGCCTCCCCATCGTCCTCGCCGATAGTCTTCTTTGAGCACCTTCGTCTCCAGCGTCGACAATACATGCCAGAGCCATCTTCGTCTCTCTTTCGTCTCTTCACCTCCTAGATAAGTTCCTCTCACCCTTTATAATCTTCCCCCTTCTTTATTTCCCTCATTCGACTACTGCCGCACTCCACCACCATCATATCCTTCACCTCCGACCACCAAATCCGGCGAGATCGCTCCACCACCACAGACCACCTCCCTCCTCGCCGACCAGTCCATAAGCATCGCCTCGGCTCCCTGATCATAACCCCCCACTCATATCACTCCGCCACTCACCCAAAGACACCCCCGAACACACCCACACACACAGCCACAGTGTGCCCTAGGTACGCTCACTCAGGCGTTCCCACAACACGCCGACCACCCTTGCACACTCGGCGTGCCTTAGCGAAACTCCCTGAGCATTTTAACCTAGCCGCGAGGCCGTTGTGGTGATTTCAAGTCTAGGAGCCCTCCGCCATTGACGCAAAGCTTGAAGCTTGCTTGCAGCAAGCTACAGGCCGTGATAGCCTCAGGCTCATGTCCCAAGTTGTGCGGAAAGTCTTCGCGAACAACTCCAGGCATCCAATTGAAGCCAAGAGTCGTAGTAGCTACTGCAATCGAAGAGAGCTTCTCTATCGCAAGCGTACGCGAGGTAGGTGGGAAGATAGTCCCACCTCAGAAATGGAAGGAGCGTCGTGCCTGCATAAATTGTTTTCTTGCCATAGGCTCATCGCCTCCAACTCATGGGGTGAGGTCCCTCTCACCTGACCCGACCACCTCGTCTGCGACCACACCCCATGGACCTGGTGACGCAACCCAACTAAAACACCTCGCCCACCACCGCACGCTGGTGGGCCTGGTCTCGGGTGTGCACCCGACCCGATTACCCGAGAAGCGTGGCTCTAGGAGAGTAGAACCCAAGAGAGAAAGGAGAGGAGAGTTCGCGCGGGTAGCGGGTAGGTTTTGCTCTGCAGGCAAAGAAAAGAGAAGGAAGAAGCTAAAGGAAACAAGGCAAAGGAAGAAGAAAAAGCAGCCGGTAGAGAGAGAAAGAGGAGAAGCAAAGGAAGCAGAAAAGGCAACCGGCAGAGAGAGAGGGAAAGACTAAGAGAAAAGCCAAAGGAAGAGAAGAAGGCAGAGGAAGCTAAAAGAAAGTCTAAGGTATGAAAGCTAAAGAAGAGAGAAGCCAAGGTAAAATCAGAAGAAGAAGAAGGAAAGATGAAGACAGAGATCGCCAAGGCAAAATCAAATGGAGAAGAGAATCAAAGAGAGAGAAGAAATTGTAACTTTTTATTCATAATTGAGTTCTTGAATATTTTGTGCTACACATCTACTCCTATATTTTTGCATTGAGACATTGATATTATTGCATATTCTTTTAAATTCAAAGTTGTGATCTTGATTTCTAAACCCCAATTTGCTCCCTGTGTTCGACCTCGGACTTTAAATTCGAGTAATAAAATCATATTTGGTTTGAATGCTTTTTCGGCTGTACTACAATGCGACATTCTTAATATCGATCCAGCATGATAAACAGCAGTGCTTGGTATGCTAGCAAGTGAAGGCCAAGCATCAGAGGCCTACAGGGCTGTTACAGCCACTTCTTGTGCTAGAGTGGAAGTGGGAGAGTATCACCTTGGACTTTGTGGTTGGTCTACCAGCTACACAGCGGGGACACGACGCAGTTTGGGTGATAGTGGACAAGTTGACGAAGACTACACGGTTCCTACCGATTCGAGTCACCCTTGGGCCAGCACAGCTAGCAGAGCAGTACATCAAAGATGTGGTGCATCTGCACGAAGTCCCTTGCGAGATCGTATCCGACAGGGATACTCGTTTCACTTCCCAATTTTGGGCAGAGTTTCAGTAAGCATTGGGGACCCATCTGAGGTTCAATACCGCCTACCACCCCCAGACCGACGAACAGTCAGAGTGCACCATACAGACCCTCGAGGACCTCCCTATGTGCTTGTGTACCAGACTGGAGAGGCTCCTGGGAGGAGCATTTGCCCATGGAAGAGTTTGCATCAGCATGGTACCTTATGAGACTCTGTACTGGAGGAAGTGTACTGCACTCTTGAGTTGGGCCGAGGTGGGGACCAAGTGGGAGGTTGGCCCCAGGCTGATCTAGTAGAGTGAGGAGGTGATAGAGAAAATTCACTGACGGCTCCATACTATCAAGAGCAGGCAAAAAAGCTATGCGGATAAGAAGCACAGAGAGGTAGAGTTCAAGGTTGGGGATCACATTTTCCTCCATGTTTCACCCATGAAGGGCTTGCAGTGTTTTAGGGTGAAAAGGAAGCTTGCGCAAAGGCTTGTGGGGCCCTTTGAGGTCTTAGAGTGGGTTGGACCCGTTACTTACCAACTTGCCCTTCCTCCTCAGCTCTCTGGAGTATACGACATGTTCCATGTGTCCAACCTCAGGAAGTACGCCGCCGATCCCAGCCACGTTCTGAGCCACGAGAGCATCGAGGTGGGAGACAACCTGACCTATACCGAGAGGCTGGTGCAGATACTGGACAAAGCCATCCGGAGTCTGAGACAAAGGCAGGTACCACTGCTGAAGGTCCTATGGAGAAGCCAGCGGTACGAGGAGGCGACTTGGGAGCCTAAGGTGGAAATGTGAGAGCAGTATCCGGAGCTTTTTAAGGGTACATCGCTTCAGACCTACTTTGGTCATCTTTAAGTTTGTTATGCACTTCTACGTTATTTTTCCACACCCTACTTAGCTCAAGTTTCAAAGATGCAACTTCCTTTAAGTTTGTTGTGTTAAAATGACCCTTTCCAAGGACCGTTCAGAGTTTTCTGAAAAGTTATGGGCGCGAACGAAATATTTTTGACCCTTTTGAGTTGAGTGTGGGGGCGTTACGGGAAGTAGAGAGGATGGAAGGGAAATGTTCACAATTTTTTCCTCTCTCTCCTCTCCCTCACCACACTCACTCATGCACACACACACATACACTTCCCCTCATCTCCAAACCCTAACCCCATTCCCTCTACTTAAAACCCTCCACCCTCTCCATCTCCACCCGACCACTTCCACTACCTCCACCTCCATCTCCTTGCTGTCGACAAGCCACCACCCCCTTCCCGTCCCTTTGCTGCCACGAGAGGAAGGAGAAAGGTGGAGTGCGGGGGATAGGGAGAGGAACGAGAAGGGTGGGAGAGTGAGGGAGAGAGGGAGAGCGAGGGCGTGGGAGAGAGGAGGAAGCTCAGGGAGCTTGAGTGCGAGGCCGGAGGAGCACGAGAAAGCGAGCTCACGTGCGTGAGTTACCCTTGCTACAGGTGCAACAGCGAGAGCTAGTGTTGCGAGGGGAGGAGCTACGGTCACAGGAGCCGCGGGAGCTCGAAGGAGCTCGTGTGGGAGGAGACGAGGATGCATACGAGGGGGAGGAGCTCTTGGAGGAGAGTTTCCCGACCTCCTACAAGTGCTGGAGCTGCTGCTGCCGTGCTGCGAGCGGAGGCAGCGAAGAAGATGAGCTCGCGAAGAGTTCTGCATACTGGATTTTTCCAGTATTAGACGTCTAGAGCATTTGCCAGACGTTTAGAGAGGCAGCGAATGTCCAGAGCTCAAGTTGGACGTCTGAAAACTCGTGGAGTCCTGAGGAAGCATCCTGAACGCGCATGCTTGTGCGTACGTTACGTAAATAACGTTGCACTGTCAAGGCTTTTAACCTGCGAACATGTGCGCAAGTACAGGTCTTGGGAAGGCACGCAAGCATGCTCTTCGAGGTGCTTTAGGACATCTAGGCACCTCCACGGACGCCTGATAGACACTTCGAACGTCTGGGCGAGTTGACAGACGTCTAGAAAGACCCAGGATGACTGTAAAGGGGTTCTAGACATCCGCCAGCAATGCAGGGAAGAGAGGTGAGGTTCTGAGATCATTTAAGATGTCTGGGTCTAGTCCTAGACGTCTGATTTTAGACAGTATATGCATTTTTGGGCCGTTTAGGGCCCAAACGAAGTCGGATTTACACAAACGAAATACCATTGTTTTCCGCTCAAGTTTCTCTACGTGTTAATGTCAATTATATATTATTTTGAACTCATCTGATGTGACTTAGTCACTAGTATAGGTCTCCAGCCTGTAGTGTGTTCACGGTCCGTGAAGACGACAGGACTTGCAGTTCTAGCCCCCATTCCTCCCATGTTTCTCGGAAGAGTGGTTTACCTTAATATTATGATTTAAATAAATGAAGTGCATGTTTAGAATGACTTTATTGAACCCTAAGATGTGAAATGGACCCTAAGGCAGAAGTGAATGAATATTCTTGAGCTACACTATTTACTTTGAAATGCATGTTAAACCTCAAATGCTAGCAAGTGTATTAATTACTTGATGTGATGCTTTCTAAGTTATTAAAACACGAGCTGCTTGTTATAAAAATGAAACCCGGGATGTGAACAATGGGATCTGAATGTTGAGAAATGAAATGAAAGAATTACCAGTATGAACCTTACGGGGAATTAGGAGAAGAACTCCTGTATACGGAAAGAACATTATAAATAGACGGGAAGTGAGTTGGCCCTTGTGTATACAGTACCAAGGAGAGCAATTGTCCCTTTAGAGTAGAGTGGAGCTTGTCACCCTTGGGTTGAGACCCGGGGTGGGTTTGACCACTCTAAATCGACCCCTATTCGACCCTCGCTGTACGTGGTACCAAGGCAAGCTATTTAGTGTAGAGAGGGAGCTAACCACCCCACGAGGCCCAGGGTTAGGACTAACCACCCTACACCAACTCTTGTTAGGCCCACTAGGCAAATCGGGATAGTCAGATGAGGGTACGCAGACTGTGAAGGGGCGAGACCTTTGTTCTGTTCTGAGGGGCGAGATCCCTGTTTTGAGAGGGCAAGGCCCTGTGCTGTTCCATGCTGTACTTTTAGGCATACCTACTAACGGAAACGACTGACCGCGTGCCAGTGTAAGGTAGCTACACATGCGCTTATCACACTTGCCATAGTCACCACTATGTCATGACCGTGGCCTCGGGGTGGTTGACTGGGTGTAGGACTATCACAGGGGACTCTTCCTCCCAGGAGAGCACCACATGTACATCCTACATCATGGGAAAGACTGCAATCAAGATCGTTCCCTTGAGGAACAAACAAGATCAAGAGATGACTAGATTAATAAGAGATTAAACAAATCAGAACTACTTAGTTGAGCTAAATGAAAATGAATAATTAATTAGTTATTTGTCTTATGTTAATTGCATGCAAATGACTTAATTACCACTTTGCTTAGCGTAGCTGACTACGGATTCTATAACCTTGTTTGGGTAAGGGAGTTGAGCAGCCAGCACCACCAGCTGCAGAGGGAGTTGGGCCCAGTCGAGCCCAGCCATAGCTGTTGTCGTTTTCTATTCCAGCACGTTCTTTGGTTGTAGTAGTTAGTATTTGTTATATGTAAATCTATTTCTATTATATTTTCCGCTGTTGTAGTTATGATGGCCTGTAATATTGTGAGACATTCCATTCTGTTTCCTTTACTTTCTCTGTATTATTTTCTTCCTAGTTACAATACATGTGTAGTTGTGGAACATTTTCTACTTTTGGTTATTTCTCGTTGGACGACTGGGTCTTGGGATCAGTCGAGATGAGTCAGTCTCAGGTCCTGTAGGGATCTGGGATCGGGTCGTAACAAGGGGAAGTATGGTGGGCATGGAGGGGGCATGGGTGAGGTGTATCGGGTGTATAGGGTATGATGGGGGTTATGGGTGAGGTGTATGGGGTGTATAGGGTATGGTGGGGGGTATGTGTGTAAGAAAAAAAATTGCACTAAATCCCCTTCAAACTAAAATACTTCACACGGAATCCTTTTGGTGTGCAGAACTTGCGATAAGGCCTTAAAGTTTAGAAAAAAAAATCCAAACGACCTTTAGGAAGGGTCATTTCGCTATATATAGGTATTGTAGATGGTTTTATATTCTAGTTTCCTTCCTCTCTATCTCACTTCCGTTTGATTTTAATTTATGGATGTATCATGCGATTTGAGTGGGAGTACAGGTATACGTATAGGTATGAACCACATGTATAGGTAATCTATAGGTTGAGTGGTGTCTCAGGTCATCAGATCTAGGGCACCACAAACTTAGTATCAGAGCGAGGCTTCCACTATTGCTAGACTCATGACCTAGGAAAGGATTACAATACTTAGGCATTAAGAAATTATCAGGCTTAGGGAAAGTATGATTAAGGTCTTCTCACTTAGACTCTCCAAGTTATCCTTTTTACTTAATTGACTTGGGTATTTACTAAAATGTAAATCTATTTTTCATGTCCTTGAGGAGTCTTGTTAGCTAAGTTATTAAGCCAATGGGGTAATAAGTATGTGATTTACCTTTTCACCCTTTGGTTTAAGTGATTTTGACATTTAATTATCTCATCCTTTGCACTTACACACCAACTAGCTGGTGGGTAACTACCTTTTGAAAACTATGTTTTCTACGAGGCTTAGATTTGAGGATCTAATTCAATAATCAAACTTAATCACAGATCTAATCTTGAGACCTCTATGAGTATGGCTGATATGTTGCAATGAGTATGCTCCCTAGATGCAGGATGATCAGATCTTAGCCTTGTACCTTGATCTTCTTTGGATTCTTGTTTAGGAGGCATTCATGAACCATATTCGAAAGAGCCGCCTACCCTAAAAAAACTAGCGAAAAATAGAGTAAAAGAAAAGAAAAGAAAAGAGAGATTTGGAGTAGTAGGAGAAAGAAAAAATGAAAAGAAATATATATATATATATTAAAAAAATAGAGTGAAGTAGGTAGTAAGAAATAAAAATAAATAAAAGATGTCAATGGCACAGCGAGAGAGATATACACTGATTTCGATCTTTTGTTGACCTTGGGATAGTGAAAGGGAGAGAAAAAGCTACCAATCTGTGGTAAAGCAAATCCAAAGACAATGTTTGGAGAAGTAAAAAGTAATCTACTACTTCAGAGAAAGCAAAGTTTTTGACCTTGTTGCCTACTTGACAAGTCAACACTATAAGCACTAATGCTTAGAATTTTTATTTCTATTCAAACTTTGGGTGGATTGACAACTCATAGAAAGTTGCTCAACAAGTCCAAAACTGTGGCTAATAAAATTTCGATGGGATTAGATGATATGCATTTTGGTCAATACCCTAGTGCAATTGAGTCTTTCTTGTTAAGATCTTATGTATATTTTTCTTTGATTGGTAAGGATTGATGTCGTCTAACTAACAATATCCTAGCTCAAACTAGTCTGTATTTTATCGTCATTGGTTATGTTTCTTGATTTTGTGGGTGTATCGGCTGCAAATCTTTAGGAGACTATAACTCTTCTAATAGGCAACCTAAGAACTTAAACCCTTGTTGCATACAGTAAATCCAATCGTGATTCCTGCGAAAGTGAGTTAAGTGTTCTATTATTATGTTTTCCTTTGTTTTATTTTGCTTGAGAATTAGCAAAACTTAGGCATGGGGGTGTGATGAGTTTCTTCTCTCATACCTTGTATGTACTTCTTTAACATTCAATTCCTCCATGGGTTTTAAGGCTAGAAGAGGCTTATTAAGACATTCATGAAAAGCTTTCTAAGAATACATGCATGTTTATTTCAGAATCTTCTATGTAGATAAGAATTCCCTTAGTTGTAAATTGCATTGTGTTGGAAGTTTGTCATGGACAACCAACCAAATAAAGAAAGACATCCAAGGTAGGAAAATTTGCCTCCATACTTCATTGATTAGAAAGGCTCTTGCACCTCTATCATTGGGCATATGATAGGAATCTCTTACCAGAAGTTTCAGATTGTTTTTTCAAACGCCAAGATGGGGGTATCATTGGGTTCTACTTATTAGAGCTTTTACCAATTTTTTTTGTGTTGATAGCATTATTTTAACGTGATAGATTGTGGATGATTTTTTTCTTTTGAAAGATAAATGTGGTAGGATTGAGATTTGATTTCATGACCTCTTAGATGCTATTGAGGTGCTTTAACATTGAAACTACCCCTTGATGGCAAATTGTAGATGTTTTGTTTTTGTGCTAGATAACATAACATTGGATAACAAGTGTAAGGATGAGCAATGATCCTCAATTATGTCTTTCCATATGTAAATGTTTTCATGTCTCCTATGCCATTACAATGAGTTGGCTTTGTCATGTAGGAGATTTTCGCAGGAGTTGCCCAAAGCATCGAAGTGGGATGGGATGTGCAAAGCTCATGTGGGATTGGTTTCCCCCCTAAAATAACTACTCTTTGTGATCCTTCAAAGCAAATCCATTTTGGGGTTCGAAAGTCTGAGGATCTTTATAATTAAGTCCTTACAAAAATTTTCCATGTTTATTATTCCCACCCACATCATTCTCTTCTGCTTTATAAAGGTTCGCCCATTTGACCAGGTAGAGTTTTTTTTCATTTGGTTGTTCCATAAGTTGTACCATTGTTGGTTGAAATCATATGGTACAAGCTAGTTTTTCTTCTTTTTTTTCATCCTTTTGTAATTATATACAATCGTATCAAGGTTAATCCAAAATTATGATTGTTTCGATGTTGGGGATCGAATGTAAACTTCCAAGGATCTGACCGGATATTGGTCCCGTACTGTGAGGGTATAATGGGTAACTCAATTCCCATATGGGT
This sequence comes from Thalassia testudinum, assembly GCA_037157565.1. Lineage (NCBI taxonomy): Eukaryota > Viridiplantae > Streptophyta > Magnoliopsida > Alismatales > Hydrocharitaceae > Thalassia > Thalassia testudinum. The sequence goes on from JAZHRO010000073.1 coordinate 137,890,679, forward strand.
CTGGCAAGTCCTATGCTAACCTAACTAGTCCTAAACTGGTCATATACGGGTCCAAGTAGCCCTCTTTATTGGATCCATGGAGTCCATCCAGGTCCTATGTAGTCTAATGGGCCCCCTTCCTCGAGTTCACTTGATCCATGTGGATGTAAGAATTAATCCGATCCGATAAAGTGGTGTGTCAATTCTAACCAGATCAATCTGGATCCAACGTCATTGGATCGAGTTTGGAACCCATTTAGGACTTAGTTGGTTGCGTCTGGGTCAGGTCTACTTGATCAGGGTCAAATTTGACAACCCTAATGGCAATGTAAACACGCCCACTAAATGGGCCCACCTGCTACCAGGATTTCCACCAATCTCCTCAGGTCTTGTTTGTTTCACGGGATTGGGTTCCATGTCCCGCATTTGGCTTTCATAATCCCAGGTGTGGGCCATTCTAAGATTGAGTCTACTAACCTGGGATTGTCTAATCTAGGAGGAGGGGTGGGATTATATAATTTCTTGATTTCATCCCTCCTTGGATTAAATCTTCTCTACATTATCCCACCAATAAATATTATAAATAATCAAATAAAAAATTAATTCCCCCAATTTCTTAATTTAATTTAAAAATAGAAACAAATATAAAGCAACCCACGAAATCTCACAATCCCACCTTCACCATTTATAATCCTGGAAACATTGTGCAGTGTCATCCCGTGGCCCCAACGTCCCCACAAAATCTCCGACTCTTGCAGCCGCTGTGAGCTGTTCGACGAGCGCTTAGGGTTTACTCCTCTCTTCTTTCTCGAAAAGAGATCTCGATCGATCAGCTATGGGTACAGAACCCCCTCTCTCCAATCCTTCTCCTCCTCGCGTCGATCTCTACATCTCTGGATCTCACCTCTGGATCTGTCAATCATGGTGCAGGAAAGGTGCACGGGTCTTTGGCGCGGGCGGGGAAGGTGAGGGGTCAGACCCCGAAGGTAGCGAAACAGGACAAGAAGAAGAAACCCCGCGGCAGAGCCTACAAGCGCATGCAGTACAACCGCCGCTTCGTCACCGCCGGTACTTCTCCATTTCTTCCCAAAGTTTCCATCTTTGGACCTTCTCTTTTTTTGTTCTTCTTCTTCTTCTTTCCTCTTGATCGGTGAAAGTGGCATTCCTTGTGTTCGTCTCCTGTCTTTGCAGTTGTTGGATTCGGGAAGAAGAGAGGGCCGAACTCGTCGGAGAAGTGAGCAAGGAAGCACAGCTGTGGTGTTCCTCTTCCTTCCCCAACGTGAGTGATATGTAGGTGGTTTGTCTGCTTTATGTGAAAATGTGGGACTTCTCGTGAATTGGGTTACCTTCAAAATAGTGTCTTGGGCAACGGATTTGTGTCCGAATACCTTTCTGCTTGCATCTGAATAGTAGTGAAATTTTGTTTGGGCAATTTCTTTTGTGGAGAGTGCTCCTGATTTGATTTTCTGTGTGTATTTGTGGAAGTGTACGCTGCTTCTTTGTATCGAAACGCAACCCTCGTCTAACACGTATCCTGGATGGAGCACTTTAGTATAGAGTGAAGCGCCTAAACAGAGACACTCTCTGGAGTTTGATGGCAGGAATGGAAACAAATTTGATGGACAACCTTGATGATTCATCCTTAGAGATACAAAAGGAAAAGCAGGTTTCCAGTTTTTAGTTAAATGTATCCTAATTAATAGAATACGGAACACAGGGTTACCACCGAGAGGATTGCTCTTTGCTTAGGAAGTTAGCTTGCGAAAAGGGCGTTAACACGAACAAGAGAAGAAGCCATCTATTCATCTCTACACTAAATCTAACAGTGAGGCGAATTGAACTAATAGAAGACAATCGGGTGACGAGGGAAATTAAGCTAATGGAGTCTGCTGCCAATCCAAACGGTGATGTGATGATTTGCTCGTTACAGGAGAAGCGTTGGGAAGAATTATTTCTTTAATTTAAGGAAAGAAGATTATAAAAATTCACTTTTACAGAGAAAGACATAAGTAACAAATTAAATCTTTATCAAAACATATCTTCAATTTTAAGAAACAATAAATTCTCTAAAAAAGAGTTTTCTAAAAGCCAAACATATCAAACTAACAAATATCAAACTTGGATCAAAAGTGATAAAAAGATCCCATAAGACCGATACTCCTCCATGTGATTCCTTCGTAGCCTAACAGGACTGTCACTCAGTGACAAATCAACTAATTAAAGAGAATACTGCTGGATAAAAAAGAATCACGAAATCCTTCTTTTTTTTTTAATTTCGGAGAAGAGAATGAAACACGAAATCTGATAAAGCATTGTCGCACTCTGCTACCCTGTTGGAATCCCACTAACGCTGTGAATTCTTTCAATAAGAACACCACGAGGGCAGAAACTACCAATGAAAACCTCACTCTACATCAAAGCATGCATGCAAAATAAGATCCAGACTAGATACGGAACACAGGTTATAATTAAAATATAGACGACATAGATTACTGCTGCCTGCCCAGCTAGCTATGATATATCCCAATAGAGTCTTGAGTTTTACGGGTTAGTTTACTCCAAAGGTTAGGAAAATAATGTTAAAAAATATAAAGTTGATGTTAATCTATAATTGTGTTTATTTGTGGTGTGATGTTAATATCAGTTTGTGTTTACTTGAATTTGTATTAAGTTGTAATGTTAACTTTTATAGTGTTTATTTGGTAATAATATTAGGTATATAAAATATGAGAGATGTCAGAGACATAAGTGGTATAGAAATTTAACATGGATTTGGTTAACATCAATTTTAATTTATGTTAGATAAATTTGTGTTAAATTTGTTAAATTTGGATTAATAAATAAGAGATTAAATAGTCAATTAAACAGAGAGAGATTAATCCTCCATACAAACTGGGCCAACAAGCTTATCTTCGTTGTTCCTATTTACCTCCTCAAACAACGGATTGTGCATTGCTGCCATTTCTCAACCTGGAAACCACCAGGCTGATGATGAAGATACCTCACATGGTATCATCTTCCACCGAACCTCTCCCTCCCCCTTGCCCCTGATCATGCACCACCATACCTATCACCGGAAAAATAGGTGACCTGAAATTTTTCTTGGAAGTAATTAATGAGGGTCCCGAAAGTTAAGTGGTAGAACTGTTGTCTATCTCCGTCTAAGAACTCGATGGAATCTTATCAAAGAACAATTGCCACTAATTGAACCTTTTTAGTTGGATCTTATTGGGATCAAATAAGGAAAGTGATCAACCAACCTACAATAGAATACAGGAAGTTGGTTACTTAATTCCACGTAGAAGGTTTATGTCTAGAGGGAATACAATAGATTCCACTATGTGTGTTACAAGAGAACCCTTTGAAAAAAGATGTCTCCCCACATTAAGGAGATTATTGTCTATTTAAAATATCAAAGTCCTAACATCCGAAACTTAGTACCCTCGAGATCTTCTGATTGTGGTCGTTATGAGTCAAAGCTCATTCGTCGATCGCTAATAGTTATGCACCACGTAAGTCACATTAACTATATCGTGTGACAAGTGTGACTCGGTCAAACAATCATAGATTCAATCGTTCAAAGTAACCACCTGAGCATGCCAGTTGTTATTGCCAATCTTATCACTTGAACTAGCTTGTAGCCTTTAGCATTCTTGGCAGACTATAGTTTGGAGAGTGATTTTAGACAACTTGACCTTTTGTCTAACTACCTGATTTAACAAAAAAGGGTTGAGACCTCCCTAATGGGTCTTGCCCATCTACTTTCGTAGTCGGCTCTGTATTTAGTTAAAGGCTATCCTAAGTTGATTATTAGGTCCATTTAAGTTGTTCTTATTATTAGATATTTTCCCTCCCTCATCAACTCAATTGAGAATGTAAAAAGGTATAGAAATGTGCATTTAAATTCGATGAGTTCTGATTTTTAAATCACTTTCTATAGGAGTAAAATCACTTTCCACTTATACGTGAAAACCAAAATCACTTTCCACTTATATGTGAAAAAGCAAAATACACTGGTGTTTTCATTTTCCACCGACGTATTTTGATTTTCCATTGGTGGAAAATCACCTTCCACTCATAGGTGAAAATCAAACACATCAGGTCTTCAACTGGTACATTTTGGTCTTCCACCAATGAAAAATCACCTTACAGGTCAAGGGTCTCTTTCAACCGATGAAAAATCATTTTCAATGAGTGTATGTGTTACGACCTGATTCCCGAATCCCTACAGGATACGAGAATCGGACTGACTCGACTGATCCCAAGACTCAGTCATCCAACGAGAAAGTAACCAAAAAGCAGTAAAATAAACCACATTCACCATTCAAGCAACTAATAGTAACAAAAGTACAGCAGTAAAGAAAGGAACTACTAAAATACACACCACCACAACAGTATAGATTTAAAACAGGTACAAGAATATGAAGTTACAATAAAAGAGTACAAAAGTGTAACAAAATACTCACTGCTACAGAAAACGGGTACAACAAAAGTACAACTACTGGGCTCTACTAGGCCCAGCACCCTCTGCAGCCGTAGGCTCTGGTTGCTCAACACCTGGACCTGAAAAACGTGGTAAGTACGACACGTCAGCGAAACGCTGAGTAGAGTGGCAACCAGCTAGCTAAGAGAAACAGTAAAAGTGGACAGGTAGGTGTCGTTTTCCATTCTTTCTTTATTTAACTAATTATTCTTTCTTTCTTCACTTGGTTTATTTATCAGGTCTTTTTTTTTATCTCGAATGTTCCTCGTGGGAACGATCTTGATTGCAGTCTTTTCCGAAAAGTAGAAGTAGCATGTGGTGCTCTCCTAGCCGGGAGAGTCCCCCGTGGTGGTCCTATCCTCAGTCAACCACCCCAAGGTTGTTAACAGACGTAACGGTGACTACGACACGTGCGATAAATGCACGGGTAGCTACCCCGCACTGGCACGCGGTCAGTCGTTTCCGTTAACGGGTGCGCCCAAAGCACAGCACGGAACCAGTATAGGGCAGAGCCCTCTTAGTAACAGGGGTCTAGCCCCTCCACAGTAACCAAACAGGGGTCTCGCCCCTCCACAATCCGCGCACCCTCGCCTAACTACCCTGGTTTGCCCAATGGGCCTAACAAGTTGGTGTAGGACGGCTAGCTAAACCCTAGGCCTCGTGGGGTAGCTAGCTCTCTCCCTACACTAGCAGCTCTCCCCAGTACTGTGTACGCGAGGGCCAGAAAGTCGGTGCAAAGTGGCCAAACTCACCCCGATCTCGACCTGAGGGCGGCAAGCTCCCCTCTACACTAAGAGGTAATATGAGCTCCCTTTGGTACCACGTACCCAAGAGACAACACACTTTCCCATTCACTTTTTCAGTTCCATTCTATTTATTTCTAGGAGCTCTACTCCTAATTCCCCATAGGGTTCATGCTCATGTTTCTCAGACCAAACCATACTATGTTTCATCATTTCCGGTTTATTCGCATATAACACGTGTTTCCAATATTCAATCCTTCTTTTCTAATTTATATACAAGCAGCTCGTATTTAATTTCAAACAACAGGAATTATATGTAGCAGTTACTAACAACAGTACTCTACATCTCACAGGCAGCTGTTATCCATTTACAGGCAATTATTATTATTCTACCTACTCATCCAAGACTGCAATTCAAGCATTCAATACAATCGTTCCAGTGTTTCTAATCCTAGGATTCATGCCATACCCTAGGATCTATCATTCAATCTAGTGTTTCTAGTCCTAGGATTCATGCCATACCCTAAGATCTATCATTCAATCTAGCATTTCTAGTCCTAGGGTTCATGCCATACCCTAGGATCTATCATTTATTCCAGACATGTAGTTAAGTTTGTAATTAACTAAGGGAAGCCACTCTACCCACAAAATCGGGAGTAATGGGGGCATGATCGGCAGGTCCACGTGCCTCTGCAACCCCTAAATCCGCAACAGAACGAGGTCCTAACACAAGGATCAATCACAAGGAACCACTCAGAATATGATAAAAATATTTCAAACAAGTAGAGGAACTTATTCTGAGAATGGAATCCTAAACGCGAAAATCGGACCTCGAACGGACCCTAAACGGGTCAAAAATGACAACTCCGACTCAAATTAAACGTCTGGAACATCTTCCAGACGTCTTAAAAAGGGGTCCAGGTCATACCTCCTCTGCGCTGCTCCTCAAACGTCCAGAGATCCTGCTGAACCATCTAGACCTAGTTCCAAACATCCGACTATCCCTCCGGACGTCTGGAGACGTTCTCTGCCATCTGGTGACTCGTCTAGACATCTGAACCGCGTGGGAGGGCGTATCCCACGCCTTCCCGAAGCGAATCCTGCACGCGTACGCAAAATCTCTCAACACAGCATGCAACAGAGCTTCGGCGAAACGGCCTGCATGGTCGTATCCGCAAAAAAGGAAGCATAGGAGGAAATACATACCTCTCAGTCGTCTGGAGCTCCCTCCAAACGTCGTTCGCATCGTCTGGATGTAGGCCCAGACGTCTGATTCTGGGAAAAATCCCAGAATCAGAGGCTCCTTCGTCTTCTTCCCGCTGCGTGCAACCTTGCCACGTAGCCGCTCGTTCGCTGCTCTAGCTACAGCAACGCCGAGGGAAACCTCCCCAGCACAATGCTCCTCCGCACGCACGCCGACCGGCCTCAAACTGCTTCGGTGAGCTCTCTCTCTCACAGCTCGCGCGCTCTCTTCCCTCTCACTGCACGTCTCCTCTCCGCCACTGCACTTTGCAGCAGATGCTGTTCTTGCTCCCACTCTCGCTCTCGCGCTGGAGGAAGGGGAAAACGGATGGAGTGGGGTGGCGTGAGGGAGAGGAGGGGTATTTGTAGGCGTGAGGGGGAAAAGGTGTTGTAGTCGGCGAGGGAAGAAGAAAGAGAAGAAGGCGGCTGGGGCTCAGTCTGTGTGCGGCACGCGCGCAGACTCGTGGTCGTATGTACACAAAAATTGATTTCCAGACGTCTAAAAGAGTGTCCAGACGTCTGGAAGGGTATCCAGACTTCTAACCAAACGTCTAGCCCTAGTCCCAGATATCTTAAAGAACTTTGATGACACGGATCTTAACAGTATGTTAATTTTCAACTAATTTATTTTACTTTTTAATGTATTTTTATTTTTAATTTATATTTTTATTATTTTATACCTCTACCCCATATATGTTGGTGCTAGAGCACCACGATCATTTGTTTTGATGATAACAAAACACGTGTTATTTAACATTTGCACTTGGAGTCGTAGATTTCAGGTCAATTGCAAATGTAGACGTGTTTAGACGGAGTTCGAGCTCGCATCCAGGACGGATTGGAGGAGCTCGATAGAAAACAGAGGAGATTCGCGAGGAGCGATAGATTGAAGAAGGAAGGAGATGAAGAATAGGATAGATTTCCTTCTCTTGTACTCCTTGTATTTTTCGGTTCTTCTGTTACTCTTTATTTTTGTTACTTAGATTCATGTTAAAGAGCCTCAAAGAACCCTAACAGTAGTCCTAGGAACACCCGCACAACCTTAGGATACTTAGATTTTCTGTAGAATACTTAGAAAACCAATATAGGGTTCAAATAGAGTTTCCAGGCGTCTAATTCCAAAATCAAACGTCTGATAAAGGATTTTAAGACGTCTGACTGTTGTTTCAGACGTCTGATAACTATTAGGCTGGACTTAGTATTTTGTCTGATGAAATCAGATGTCCAGATCTTAGTCCACACGTCTTAGAAGACGTCTGATGACTTTGCCAGACGTCCAATTAGTGGACCGTTGGCTGGCTTAGTGAACAGTCAAGAATGTGACCGTTAGAGCCTTATCAGACGTCCATAGGACTTTCCAGACGTCTGATAATTGACCGTTTTGCCTCAGCTGACCCAAAATCTCTTCTCAGAGATTTTCTAGCCGTTGCAACATTTGGAAATCCATTCCCACAGAAAAAGTAGGTTTCCAGACATCCAAACATAGTGCCAGACGTCCTATATGTCGTCTAATGGACTTGCACAAGAACCCTGTTTAGATCTGATTCAAGTCAAGAAGGAACCCGCCCAAAATCAGACGTCTGACCTTGGAATCAGACGTCTTAAAGTGAACTTCCAGACATCTGATGCCAGAATTAGACGTCTGATAAGCCTGTCAGAATAATGATTGTTCCTGATTTCGGACTGATTCTCTTGGGCTTTACACCCAACGGCTATAGAACCTTTCCTAAGCCTTCCAAAGCCTTCTTAAGGCATCTATAAATAGAAGGGAACCTTTGCAACACAAACACACACCTAGAAACACCAAGACACACCTTGCAATATACTTTCAAACCTTTTTGTGTCTCTCTTACTCTCTAAGCTCAAGTTCTACATCTTGAGAGCATCAAGCTGTTGCGCACCCGCTCTCCCGCCGTTGTTCACGAGAGTGACGTTGCGCCGTCGCGTGGCACACGCATCCGCGTCGTTGACGCACTCCTTTCAAAGGGGAGTTTCCTAATTCCTGCAGAAGCTTAGGTTTAAAATTACTTTGTTGGCTTTATAGGATTACTTGTTTATTTTATCTTTGTTATTTGGTTGGGTATTCGCTTTGCGAATTCCCGTCTCCTTCGCGAGACAAAATCCTTCTCGTGGAGAGAAGGGGTTGAGGTACGCTACCCTCGTTTAAGTAGCGTGGTTGTATCGAGGTTGAATCACCCTCGTTTAAAGTGATTCGGTTTAGTGGATTTTGATCAACTTGGTTGATCGGAAAATCCTAACTCGAGAGGGTTAGGTGGTGGTTTTCACCCAGTTTGGATTTCCACCTAAAAATTCTTGTGTACTTTGTGCGATTGTCTTTTTGTGAGATTATTTATATTTCAATTCCGCATTTTATTACGTCACCCCCTCCTGTTAGACGAAACTTTCAATATATTAATTTTTACCGTGGAAAATTACCCCGTGCATCAACATTTGTGTGGACACCTGCACATTTTAACTCGTGCATTACAAAATGCATCTCTATGCACATTTCGTAACTCACATCCATTGAGAATATTTGAAAAATAATATATATCAAACTTGTCATTTTCAGAATATACTTTCGGTCTACCGTGGAATCAAAGAAATTTTTTGCACCTCAACAACTCATGCTTTTACTTTTTGAGAAACGGTAGAGAGGCCTATTTCGAGACAATAGCCATCATAAGGGTTAGTTTATGGTGTGGGTTAGTTAATCTGTGTTAGTAAAGTTACAGTAGAAGTTAACATTTGTTTCTGTTTACTTGTAAATAAGGATGAATCTTCGTTTGTATTTACTGAATAGGAATTAGAAATGAGGGTTATCCTATGATATGATAGAGGATAAGAGAGAGAGATCGGAGGTTAAGTGGAGGGTTGGGCTAATCTCTCTTCAAATCGATGTTAAGAAAATACAGGAGTTAAGTTATCTCCTAAGGTAAGAGATTAACCCCCTTTGTAAAGTAGGCCTAAGAGACTGATGCTCAAACTACGAAAGACACGTGAAAGAACATTATAAGATTATTTTCAAAAATTTTGAAATTAGATATTTTTGCAAAAAAAAATTGAATTACTCGAAGATAAGAAAACTATTAAAATACATTAAAATGATTCGAATGTCTCCAATTTTGGCCCTCCGCCTATCGAGAATAAAAGATGCAAGTATAAAGATAAAAAAAATTAATAAATTTTGCAACATGTTGATGTAACATATCAATGTAAAATTATCATCAATTATTTTACATTGATATAAAATCATCTAAAATCACTTTACACTAATGTAAAATCACTTCATATTATTTTACACCAATATAAAATTACAATGAATTACTTTAAATCAATATAAAATCACCTTAAATCATTTTACACAAGTACAAATCAATGTACCACGATAGCGTATTACAAAACACGTCACATGATAGATTTTTGTATATTTTGACAAAATAAGAAAACCCAATTTAAAAATAAGAATTGCGGATCTTTATTTTGTTGCTTGAATATTGTTGCTCAAAAAAAATAAAAGATTAACGGACAAAAACATTCAATGGATATGTAGCTAGAATTTTCTTTTTAGGAATTTTTACATATATGTCATTAAAATCATCGAAATTATTTTTTTATCACTGAATTACAAATATTACTATTAATGTCATTGAAAATTGACCCTTTTGCAGAAATGTAGCTTGAGTTAACATTCATCTAATTTGAGTTAATGAATGTTAGGCTCCACTTTCCCTCCTTCCTTCCTATCCTCCTCCTTGACCCTCCTCTCGACACCATGACCATCACCTCTGCCAAAGCAATAATAGCAATAGCAACAACATTAACAATAACGATAACAATAACAGCAACAACAACAGCAGTAACAACAAGAGCAGTAATAACAACAACAATAACAACATCCATAGCAAAAATAACAACACCAACAGCAACAATAGCAATAACAACAACAAGCAAGAACAAAAAAACCACTACTTTCCCCCTCCCCTCCCCAACTCCAGTGGTTCACTAAACCACATCCTCCTCCTTCACCCCCACCCCTCATTGTCTCTCTTAGTTGTGGTGAAAAGCCAAAGCAAAGTCAGAAGAAAAAAGTAATGGTGTGCAACAAAGAGAAGGTGCAGTCGATGCTGAATAATTCCGTGGTGATGAAGCAAAAGAAGTGGAAACCGAAGGAGCAGCAACCCTACCTCGCTTCCGAGTGACATGGCCTCGCTAAGCTACCACGACAGCGCGAACGGCATTCGCGAGCACCTCAACGACCCCACCGAGCGTGAGATGCACGAGAGGGTCAAGGCAAACTGGCGAAGTATGGAGGAGATTAGGAGGAGATCAAGAGGGAGGCCGGGAAGGTCATAAGGAGTGGGGAGATTGCGAGCGTAGGGTGAACCCCAACAACCAAGATACAATTTTAGGGCAACCTGTGGGGATTTGAGAGTGAAACATGAGGATATAAATTGAGTTTAGGACAAGCGGAAGAGTTGGGTAATGGGGCAAAGTAGAGAGAGAGAGGGAGGAGGAGGTGATGGATAGGGAGGAGGAGCTTGACCTCATTGTCGATGACCTAGCCGATGTCGACGATGGAGAGGCCAAGAGGAGGGAAGAGGAATGAGCAAGAGGAAGGAGGAAGAGTTTCACATCCCAAGATAATCCTAGTCATTTGATAAATTCACATAGATGGATTAAATCACTACTGTTCATTTCCCTTCAAGATTAGTACTTTTAATATAACTCAAGTTAACTTTCCTTAACCTTGGTTAGTGTACTAACAGAGAGATAACGAAGTGACATCTACATTAACAGCGTAATTTTCACAATAACAGTAATAATAATATTTACAATCCAATAAAAAAATAATTTCAATTATTTTCAACGATATCTATGTAAAAATTTATTTATTTTTTACTCCGAATCTGATTAAAAAATTGAGTAGAAATTGATTATCCCCTCGTACACCAATTTTTTTTTGGATAATACAAAGACAAAAATTTGAATCTGGATCTCTCCTGCCCAGAATTTGACGTGGGCACTCATTCAACGGTAATGGGGCAGAGGGAAACCGATGGGGATCTTGACAGAAGGTAATCAGGAACGTCGTATTCGGACTTTTTCGGTTAGGAGAAACCAACAGGAATAAAGCTATAAAAGCACAACGGAAATTCCCCCACGCACGTATACGCCTTCTCTATAAAAATAAAGGAAACCCCCCATATCCAAACGCCACTGTCCACATCTCCAACGGCCAAACCTCTTACCTTCCAAACCCGATCAAATAAAGATGGCCGCCTCCACCTCCTCCGTCCTCAATCGTCGGCTTAAACAGATCGCCTCCCCGGCGAAGCGCACGGCGGCGTCCTTCCGCAGGAGGGTAAGCAGCCTCAAGAAGAAGGCCATGGAACTCCGCACCCTCTGCGACCTCCCCGTCCTCCTCAGCTGCTTCTCCACCACCACCACCACCAACAACAACAACAACAACCACCAAATCCCCACGACGTACCCCGAGGACGGCTCCGAGGTCCTCGGCCTCATCCACCGCTACTGCAGCATCCGTCCCGACAGCCGCGCGCAATACCGCCACGACCTCGCAGGCTTCATGAAGAAGACCCAACTGATCCCCCGCGTGGAGGAGGAGGAGGAGTACTGCTGCTGCAGGGTTAGAGGAGGCTCCATCTCCCTCGACGGCCTCTCACCGGAGGAGCTGTGGGAGCTCGACGGGTTCCTCGAGGCACGTCTGGCGGCCATCGAGGCGAGGATCCGGTTGCTCGCGACGACCGGCTGCAACCAATCCGTTGTCGCACCACCGGTGGTGCAACTTCAAGAACAGCGTGAAGGGCGAGAGGAGGGTTTGGGCAACGATGCCGTGCCCCCTAACACCGCCGACATGCCCATGGTATAATTAATTTGATACCATCAAGATAGCGATCAAGGAGAGGACGAGGCTTCCTGGTTAACATGTTTGCCGACCGTTGCGATGACCGGGTTTAATTTCGTGTGTTCCAGGAAAGCGTCGCTTCCGACGACCCTCTGCGGCGGGTTTCGAAGGAGGAGGAGGGGTTGTCGTGCTGCTACAGTCCCTTTAATAGCTTCGGAGGAGGTGGGTTCTTAGGTGGCGACTATGGAATGTTGGAACAAAGCCCCGGAGGCGATTGTGGTGGTGCTGTTTGGAATATTGATGTTGATGATGGTGATGGAGATGGTGGTTATCTTTTCCTTTGGGAGGGCTGCGGGTGGTGGCATGGGGATGGAGGACGGGGGTGACCCGTGAGTGCTGGAGGAGCCTATGGAGGTTGCAAGGTCTGGTGATACACAGAAACGGTTTGAGGATCCTATCTATTGACTATTGTCTTACGTCTTTGTTTTTGGGTTCTGATATTTTTGTGGGAACAAGAAATGTATATGGCCATGGATGGAGGCTGTGATTTTGGTTATTTTGGATTTTTTTCTTATGTTCAGGAGGCTATGGAGGTTGCGATGGCTATGTTTGATGATGATGGGAAAATGTATGTTAATGCTGCATTGCAGCATACTCATTTGACTTTATCAAATGATGGTGAAAAGAGGTCAAATTTTCATGTGGATGATGCACATGCAAAGTTTCCCCCCACACGTCGTTGATATAAGGCTAATTTACGTAACTGGAGGTGGCTTCCTGCCGAATGAACTACCTGGCCATGCGGAAGCAAAGTTACAAGCAACAAATCTAATTAATCATCCCCATGCATGGAAATCTAGATAGTTGCAACGGGAGCGTGTTAGAACGCCACAAAGCACACAAATTCCAGATATAGCATACCTTGCATGGTCCGAAAGTATGAAAAGGTCTCGTGGAGAGGAATGTAACAAGGGCAACATGAAAAACACAAGAACTCGTCTACTCATCCTAGGGTAAAACCAACAAATATATACCACTGGATGATCAAGGAGAACCAGTAGAGTCGCTCGGCAATCCGAACAGCGACAAATTAAATAAAAACAAGACTGTTGAATAGAAAAGAAGCATGAAATCCGATAGGGCATTACATAATACACGACTGCCTGGTTAGAATCCAAGTTAGGCACTAGAATGGGCTGTGAATTGTTTCAATAAAATCTGATCTTGAACATGACAAGGGACTGAAACTAGCAATGAAAACCTCACTCTACACCAAAGCATTCAAAATAAGATCCAAACGAGATGCGGGAAGATGGTTATAAAAGATGCACAAACTAGAATACTGCCGGCCTAGCCTAGCTATGATGCCAATAGAGCCTCGAGTTTTGCGAGTTTATCTTCGTCATTCTTCGGGGTTGGACTCCTATTTGCCTCCTCGAACAGATCATGTTTCCATTTCTCAACTTGGAAACCACCAGGCTGATGAAAATTCCTCCCATCATATCTTCTTCCACCAAACCTATCCCTACCCCTTGCCCCTGATGCACCACCGTATCTGTCTTTGAAGGGATGTCCATAACGAGGGGGAGGGCCTTCAGCCCTCCTCAGATCTCTATTGCCACCTACAGCAAATGATCGTTCGTACCTTTCCCTACCACGAGGATTCTGACCACCATCTTCTCGAATGTCCTGCCCGATCTCATGACGAGGTGGTAAATCAGCAGATTCACCTGCTGTGGCCTCCCGTCCTTCGGGCTTTTTTTCCCTGAAGGCAGGCCGTTTCCTTGGTGGAGGTGCTCCTGCCTCCAACTCGTAAAACCCATCATGCTTCCATGCACTGTCATCATCCAACTTAGGCGGCCGAGGGTCTTCGTCTTTCTTAAGTGGATTATCTCGGGAAGGTCTATTCTCTCTGAACCTATCACCAGATTGCTCCTTGATATCATCCCACCTTCCTTGCTCTATCAGACATTGTGAAAGGAACCCATTTAGGAAAATAAAATGAATTACGGGCCCTTAAAAAATGTACAAGAGAATATACAAAGAAGACCAACCTCCAGCTCTGTGGACCATATCCCGACCACCATGGCCAGCACTGCCTCGATCATCGTGCTGTACAAGACATGCATAGGTAGCCCAAGATTGTTATATACAGAGTCACTTCAGTCATAATCCGAACAATAACCCCACTACAGCAGAAAAAGGATATATGATATGTGGAAATGGTAAAGTCAAAATGAGTGCCTCTAAATTTTTTCTTGGAAGTAATGTGCATCCTGAAAATTAAGTGGTAAAGCTGTTTGTTTACCTATGTTTACTCAAGTAGGTAAGTAAACTTTTCTCCACAAGAGTAAAACTAATCAGAACTCAACAAAGAAAGAACACTCAATTAGATAGAACAATTAGCAAAAGAAAGAAACATTCAATTGCATGGAATACTTAGCTTAATCGAGGTTTCTAAGATACTATAAAACATACGCTTTTTAGGATTTGCTTTCAGCATAATTGTACACTGTCTTGTTGAATGGAGTAACAATGGAATCAATTAACATTCTTCCTCTCCAAGGTTAATGCCTCTTTTCAGAGAAATGGTAAAGATATCTATTTCTGAAGGACAGCCATACGAAGAGAACCATGATCAAAATTGAGAAGAGGCATCGAACAACATTATAGGTATTTTTTTTCTGGAAAAACTGCAAGAAATTGTCAAAAGATTGAAAGAATTTTTACATTCATGCCCTTATAAACAATTTTAATTACATCCATATCCCTCCATACTTTATTATTACATCCATACCCCTACAAACTTACACTGCTATACAAATATGCCCCTGTCGTTACATCTAACAATAAATAATGATAATTATGGTTAATATGTAACTTTCCATCATAGTTAACTAAAAAAATCAGAATTTTTACGTCTACACCCCTTGAAACTTTCCTAATTACATCCAAATCCCAAAAAGGTAAAATTTTTCTCCTAGAAGAGAGAGGAAGATAGAGTGGTACAATGGTGCTACCTAATGGGGAGAAGGGATGACGGTTGGGGACAATGAAGGAGCAGCAGCAGCAGCAGCAGCAGCTAAGGATGGAATTTCGATTAGTTTAGGTGGGTTCATGTTGTTTGGTTGAAGTCATATTCAGTTTAAGTTGACAAAATAAACACCCATCATCCAACCAAATTAGATCGAGTTTGAGTCAATTTAGATCAGGTGAAACCCAAATTTTGTACGTATTCGTTAACAGAGGGTTTTTTTTTTTTTGCGAAATACTTTGCAACATAATAGAGTAAATGTTTCATCCATCTTATTAAAAATTAAACACCATATATAATTAAAAGATGAAAAATCCTAAAAAAATATAACAATATCATTTACAAATCAATTCACTTATAAATTTGGGTTCAGGTCGGGTGGGTAGGGTTGATTCATTAGTCACCTGATTCAAAAGTTTGGGTGATTTAGGTGGTTCGGGTTGCATATACTAAACTCATCAACTAATCCAAAATCCATATACAAGTTTTACGGTTTGCACCTTGAGGAAGGAGAGGAGGAATAAGAATGAAGAGAAAAAGAAAAGGAAAAAAAAAACATGGATAGGAATATTGATGAAATTTCAAAACATAGATAAAGGTCCTGATATAATTTTCAAACTTTGCATTGTTAACTTTAACGGCCATTAGGGAATATTTAGGAGCATATTCCCTCAAATCTAAGGAGATTTTAACCTGGGGATATAACCCTCATGAGACATAAGTTTATAGGGGTGTGGATGTAATAATAAAGTATAATGTAATTAAGTATGTTTCTAGGGACATGGATATAAATATCCCAAGATTGAATTACTTCAGTGTAAAAAGGAGTGAAATACATGAAAATGCTTTGTATGTTTTCCAACTTTCCCATTTAATCAATTGAGAATGACAAATCCAGTTTAAAAGATAATAGTTATTCATAAGATTTGTTATATTCTATCCATGCCTAAAGTGAGACATTTCTTCTCTCCATACCTAGGGTCTGGAGATGATATCCGTTTTTGGCTAGATAATTAGATGGGCCGAGGAAGGCTGATGGATCGGTTTCCTAGACTCTTTGCTTTGTCTACAGATAAGGAGGCTAAGGTGGTGAACTTCTGGCACAGGTCCTAGTGCCCAACCTTCCTATGCAATTTGTCAGACCAAAGATTTGGTGAGCTTCAAGTCATGTTGCAGGAGCTGCATGAATAGGCTCTAGGTGAGGAGGAGGGTGCCCTTGCTTGGGAGGATGGTGATTTCTCTGTTAGAGAGGCGTATAGAAGGCTAATGGGGAACGGACCAAGAGTGGACGTCGACTTCTCCAGAGACTGCAGATTGATTTTGTCTTCATCATCCCCATTGAAAGTTAAGATCTTTGCTTGGCTGCTCCAAAGGGGCAGGTTGATGACGAAGATGTGGAGAGCGAGATGAGTACCAGAGGGAGAGGAGCTATCCATTATGCTCGGAGGCAGATGAAGATATAAGCATCTGTTTTTGGGTACCTTTTCTCTACTCGGATTTGGTGTCACTTCGGCTTTGATTGGGTTTCGCACACCAGTTTTGCCAGCTTTTGGAGCTCCTTCAGATCTGGGAGGCAGTCTGACGGGCCAACTACTTTTAGATCGACGAAGGAGAGGGCTAAGGTTCTGGCAGTAGCGTGGGGCATTTGGCTAAGGAGGAATGCGACGGTCTTCAAGGGGCAGATTCCATATGTGGAGAGCTTCCTATCATGTATTTCTTGTTGGATGAAGTTCTGGACCACAACCCTGTAATTCCTGGCTGTTTTGGCCTGTTTTTAATATAATTTTCTGGTGGCTATCAGTCAGATTTCAAAAAACAGATTTATTATATTCTAGGTCCAGAATATGTAATATCTATTGGACTTAATGAAGTGGATGGCCACTGGCCTCCACAAGCATCCCCTTTCAAGAAAAAAAATAGCTGTTGCTTGAAGAAACCACAAAACTGACAGTCACACATACATGGATATCTGAAATTTTAGTCAAGTTTGGCCAAATCCGCTACAGCCCAAAATTGAAGCTAAAATAACAATCATACAGTTTTTCAACTTTCTGACAGAAAGCAAGAGACCATAAGAAAGATAAGTAAATACTGTGACAAACCAAAATTACAGCATACCAACAGCTTGTCAATCAAAATGCCTACTGTTGCCTTTTGGAAGTGTACAGTCAAGTATTCATCCACAAAGGAATACAGTAGCTTTTGCAAAATGCTTTTTTTTATGGGAGCCTTTAAAATTTGTTTTTAAAAAAAGAAAAAGAAAAAGGGGGGAGATTATGCAAAATGTTAAGATGGATAGTCACTATAAAAAATGCACATTTAACATGAGAGTATATTTTCACAACTAAACATCATTTTAGTAAAAGTATCATCTGCTAATACCTCAAGTCACCCACATAAAATCTATCGAATTTAAAATGACTGGCTAGCTTCATGATCAATTATTGGTCACAAGTGTTCCACATCTCTCTCTCTATATTTTGAAGGATCACCAATCCTAGCACAGATTTTTGAGGGGTACAGCGATGGTATGATAAGATGCTGAAAATGCTGTTGGATGGTACTCACGAAAGGAAAGGGCAAAATGCAGATAGGGGATGGGGAGCATGCAAGGAGTCAATAAGACAATGACATTAACAGCACTGGTGATGGGCCTGATGGCCAACTGATAGATTATTGGTACTGAGAATCAAAGTTATTAAGATAGGAAAATGCAGTAAAGAGCAGAGTAATCAAGGGGCTAACCATTGATTTAAAACTTTTTAATTTTTTACATACAATAATTAATTAATATTTGGGACAAGAAATATTTATATCAATGCCATGTAAGAATCAAAAAGCAAGTAAACAAAGAAGGTACAGAAAAATCACAAGAATAAAGCAAGAAAGACATTACATATAAAACTTTAATGTCAATTCTTAAACATGTAACATACAATAACTGAAGGTGCAAAACTATCCTCCAGCAAACACCCTGACTGCACCACATATATGGAAACAGACTATCATCTGCACAGTCTGAGTACTCTAACTGAGTACTCTGAGTAGACGCCCGGTTACTCACCCGAATTTCTAATGAAAAATTTCCCTCCCAATTTTAACCTTCCCCCACCACCCCCAAAAAAAAGGCAAGCCTCCCACGTGACCCCATTAAATTCAAAATGGATGTTGGGAATGAACATTCATCTATGAGACTTTCTTTTTGAGAAATGATATTATTTGTTAGAACATTTCATTTACACTTTGAAACTTTGTTTGCAGACCCTTTTATGTTATAGTTGCATTAGGTAAGTTTTTCTAAAATGGTGATTTCACTACTTATGCTTGTGTATTGGTACTCATGTTTTTTTTTAGTATAGTTATTTATAATTTTATTTAATTAAAAATAGAAAATAATTATTTAAAATTATTTTATTTTTAATTATTTTAAGATTCAGAACAGCATACTCACCTCCATACTGAATAATCACCATGCATTGGCCTATCTGCACGAATACCTCATAACATTGGCTAAAATAAAGATTAATGTATGTCTGCAGGTTCCTTTGGTTCTTGGTTAGAATCGACATGTTATTTAAAGTGGATGGTAAAATAGTGGAAATTAACAAATGAGAAGGGATACATTGATATATGCCTCACATATGTTGCTCAAAGTGGATAACAATATAGTGGATAATAACAAATAACGGGGGTATATTCATATATGTTTCCAAATTGAGATCAATTTGTAATTAATTTATAATTTCAATTGGACCGTATTACATTGTAATTTCATAAATAATGAGCTGCTTCACAAAGACATACAATCCCCTTCCTACCACTAACAACTACCAAGTACTTTGAATGGAATTGAACTCCTCTGTGATGACTCCATTCCTACATGGAACCAAACAATGTTACGGAAATGTCCATTCCTCAGTTCATTCCATTCTTTACTTGATTCCATCCCCACCCACCCCCCATACAATTCCATTACTTTGAAGCAAATACACACTAGGAGACTGATGCTTTCATGTAGCACAGTATTCACTTGTCTGGTAAACATAAATTGTAAAAATATGCATGTTTTCTTAACAACCATCTTCCACTTTCTCACATTAGAGAACAGAGGCAAAATTTGCCATTATGGTCAAACTTCAAACTGATTGAAATGGGTGCAATCACACTATTTTGAAGTTGAATGGTTTCCATAAATGCAACAATTAGCGAAGAAGTGTGGTGGTTTTCAAGCTCATCTCATGATTTGTTCAACAAATACAGTTAAAGGTTACAAATGGAAGATGCAAAGTAAAATCTGAAGTAAGCATCTGTCCCATCAACTCACAAGTGGTCCTCCTACATGCACATCTCCTACAGCATCCACTCGCCACCCTCTTGCAGATCCACACTATGTTCCATCTAAGCATATTCAGCAATCCATTAATGTACTCCACAAAGAAGCAAGCAAACAAAGCATTTCACTTTCTACACCGAAGCTGCAAAGTCACCCTAAAGTCGAGTGCGAAACGCGGTTATAACAGCTGGAAATCACTGTTCTGGGCAACTTGGGTTTAAGTAGCATTTTGTATGGTTGATTTGGGACAGTTTTCTCAATTCGAATCAGACTTGTACATAGTCTTGCAAATTTCTAAACTTTTTCACGAAAAACGCAATACTTTCAAAATTCTATACAAGCTATACAAGCACCTATAAGAACAAACACAATGCAAGGGCAAAATCTGAACTTTTATAAATAAAACCGACAGGAAGAGCGGGGACGGGGGGGGACCGGGTAGAACCTGCAAATAAGATCTGGAACGGTGCGGTGCGCCATCGACCCGATCGCGACCGCGACCGCGACCGCCATCGCCCCCCTTCTTCTCCTCCTCCTCCTCCACCTTCGAGAGCCCCTCCTTCCGCCCGCCACCATCGGGAGGGTGGGGAGCATCGACCGAGTCCCGGAACCGCCTCCGCGGCCGCCTGGATCCATCGCGATCGCCGTCCCTCTCGTCCCTCCTCCTCCGCGCGTCTCTCTCCCCTTCACGCCTCCTGTCGGGCCTCTCCTTCTCGTCCCTCCTCGGTCTCTCCCTCTCCCGCGGCCTCTCCTCACCGCCCCTCGACCTCTTGCGGCTGCGGAAACCGAGGGGAAAGCGTTAGACGAAGAGGAGAAGAAAGGGAAGTGTTTACCCCATTAGGGTTTGAGAGGAAGAAAGAAAGGGTTACCCGTGAGGTCCCTCGTCTTCGGGCGCCGACGGCGACATGTTGTGGGGTTAACACCGACCAACTCCTTCCACGTCTGTGCTGCCGCCGGAGCTCTCGAGATAAAAGTAGCGAGGTTTCGCGTCTTATGGGCACCAATTGGTGGTTACCTCGTCTCGCAGGTAGGGTTTTTTATTCGGTGATCTTCTTCTGGTGCCAGGAAGAGTTAAAAGAGGAAAAAGAAAAGGACATACATGTCCTTGTAGACATTCCCATTATACCTTTATAAATATGATATTTACATCTATAACCCTACTCATAACTACCCTTCCATTAGATGTTAATGTCTGGTGAGAGTAATTATGGTTCACATCTAACCCTTCACCATGATTAATTAACCATAAAAAAAAAAAAGCAATGGCCTGTGCTTCATCCCCCGACATGGGAGAGAGGGAGTGAGAGGACAAGCGAGTGAGGTCACTTTATTGTTGACCTCACAAGTGATACTATGGCCACAACCCTCCTAACCCATGCCCACGAGGTGCTTCTCAAATGTGAAGAGGAACCCAAAAAGAAGAAGATAGAGAGGAGAATGGAAAAAAAGAGCAGCAGCCCAATAGGAAAGAGAGGAGAAGTCCACATGGGGACAACAACAATCAAGAATGAGAAGCCCAGTGGTTGAGAAAGACTACTTTGCGAGGGGAAGGAAGGAGGAGGGAGGTCATGGGTGGGGAGGAAGTAGGAAGGGTGCCATGAGAGAGGGAGGAAGGAGGAGTAGGGTAGGGCTACGTACATAGGTGGCAACAAAGGAGTTGCTCCACGCATAGTGGAGCTACACACTAACATGTGATGGATGAAGGGCACGAAGGAGCTACACACATAGATGGTTGTCGCCATGTTATCACCTACCTCAAGAAGGATCTCAACGCCATCTTGATCCTTAGCAAGGAGGTGTAGTCAAAGCTCAAGGAGGATGAAAGGAAGGAGAGGAGGAAAATGAAAGGAGGGGAAAAAAAAAAAGAAAATGGTAAATGGAGTTATTGATGTAATTTCCTACATTCTTACCATTGAAAGTTAATGACTATTAGGAGAATATTTTCTCAAATCTAAAGATGAATAGACCTTGGGTGTGATCATCTTTAGTTAAGAAATTTGTGGGGTATAGATGTAAACATCAAGTTTATGGGAATATCAATGTAGTTTAGAGTGTTTACAAGGACATTTAAGTAAAAATCTCAAAATAAAATGAAAGATTAGAGTATGCAAATTGGCTTGAATAGATAGGTTATTTAAAGAGCAAGCCAATCTCAGGAAGGGGTTGTCTGTGATGGCCATTGATCTTAGACGGGTTCTCGCATTCATCTTATATGATCTTTGTGCCACACTTTTTCCTAAAGTTAAAGAGAATGATTGCTCACTCTTTAAGAACATTGTAGGATTCCAACAATACCTTTACCTATGCAAATTGATGGTGTGAGCATTTTTCTCATTTCTCATTTATGATTATAGTTTATTTTCCATTTCTCAATTATCTTCTTGATTCTCTACATGATTGTCTATCATTGCTTTTGTTAGTCACCTTAACCTAATGGTTAGCTTGTTTATTCTGAATTAATTGAGTTTATTAATTACTAAGTATTGCATTCTTTGTTCCTTGGGGTTTTTACATAAACCTACATGAAATAACTCCATTGGACTTAACAATTGAATTAAAAAATTAGGAAAGTATTCTTTTAGCTTTTCCCTTGATCTCCGAAACATCCTCTCTCCCTCTTCATCTTCCTCCTTCCCCACCTCCTTATCATCCCCTTTATGCCCCTCCTCTAGTAGCTTCCTTCCACGAACTTCCTCCACAACCTCCTCCCTCCTCGTTGACTACCTACTCAAACTCGATTAGGTTCTCCTCCACGAATGTGACTGCCACCATCCACCTTTTGGACTACCTCTCCAAAGTTGCATCATCCAAGAACAATTTTGCTCAAGCTAAGTAATCCCAAGGGCTCATCCCAGAGGATAAATAAGGCATTAAGAAGGAAGAACAAAAGCATTATATTACCCCTAGTGATAGCATAAATGACAGCTTCCATTTGCAATGGTGGCTTGAAAACCCTAAAGACATGACCCATTGCCTTGGCCTCCTCCACTCCAACCCTCCTCTCGATCAAGGCCATCTCCTTGGCGTTGCCATACCCGACAGTCCCCAAAAAGCCTTTGAGCATTCCAAGATACACTGCTAGGTCAAGGCACAACTCCTTTAGCAAGAACCATGTTCTCTCCTCGTAATACCTTGCCTTACACACTACCACCAGCCCACCCTATAGCTCATGCACATCATCTGTACTACCACTAGCACAGGCCTCTGACACCTCTCCATAGTGGAGACAACTACCTGAAGGTTGAGGATCTCCTAGTAGAGGTACTCCCAAGCTTGGGCAAGGTCAGGGCCTAAGCCTAGTGGAGAGGAGATGATACCACAAAGGGAGGAGAGGTTGATGCCAGAGAGGCGGTTAAAGAGGTAGATGGTGACAAGTCGACTCGTAGAGGACAACCTTATTAGGTTGCAAGAGATGGTTGGAGAGGAGGGAGAAGGTCAAAGGAGATAGTCAATGTGTTACAACCCGGTTCCCGAATCCTTACAAAACCCAAGACCGGCTCAACTCGACTAATCCCAAGACCCAGTCATCCAACAAAAAATAACCGAAAAGCAGGAAAATAAACCATATTCACTATGCAATGTAACTAATAGTAAAAGCGTACAAGTAGTAAAGGAAGTAAAAGCTGCTAGTCAGTACATGCCACCACAACAATAGAAAAGTAGAACAAAAGTACAGGAACAGTAAACAAAAGTCTAAAACTCACTAATAGAAAAGAAAGTACAACCACAGTATGAAAACTACTGCTGGGCTCGACTAGGCCCAGCACCCTCTGCAGCTGGTAACTCAGGCTGCTCAACTCCTGGACCTGTAAAGGGTTATGAGAAAATGGAATCAGCAAACGTTGAGTAGAGTGGGAACCAGACTATCTAAAGCAGTAAAAATTAACAGGTAAATATATCCTTTCCAATTATTTATTTTACAAGTAATTTCCTTCCACCCCATTGGTTTACTTTCAGATTTCTTTCTTGATCTCACATGTTCCTTGTGGGAACGATCTTGATTGCAGTCTCTTCCGAATAGTAGAAGGTACACGTGGTGCTCTCCTGGCCGGGAGAGTACCCTGTGGTGATCCTACACCCAGTCAACCACCCCGAGGTCACAGACGGACGTAGTGGTGACTACGACACGCGCGATAAGCGCACGGGTAGCTACCCCACACTGGCACACAGTCAATCGTTTCCGCTAGCGGGTACGCCTAAAGTATAGCACGGAATAGTATAGGGCCTAGCCCTCTCAGAAATAGGGGTCTAGCCCCTCAGAACCAAATAGGGGTCTCGCCCCTCCACAGTCCGCGTGAAAGATGAGTGGTAGGCAACTCGTGGTGCTTTGTATTTATTATAGTATGGTCATTATAGTATAAGCTACGGTTGTCGCCATCATTTTCAATTTTTACTCAGAAAAGGTTTTCCGAGGTCGAACTCAGGGAGAAAACTTATAATTCTAGAAGTACAATGTTTCTGTTACAAAAATAAGAGAGAGAGAGAGAGAGGTAGATTGGTCTCTTGGCTTTTTCTTCTTCTCTTCTTTCTCTCTTGCAGTCTTTCTTCTTCTTCTTTTTCTTCTCTTCTCTTTGCTTTGATCGTCTTCAGCTCTTCTGTCTTCTTCCTTCTTCTTTTCTTTCTTTCTCTTCTGTTCTTCTTTTCTTTCTTTCTTCTTCTGCGGCGCCTGTTCTTCTTTCCTTCTTCTTGTCTTTTTCTTCAGAGCGTCGTCTGATTTCTCAATCAGACGACTTAAGTAGCATCTGCTACAATGCTTCCTTGGTGCTCCCTCTTCTACTTCTTTCTTCTTCTTCTTTTTACAGTCCTTCTTCTTCTGCTTTGCTTCGAGCAGCCAAGGCTTTGGTTGCTTCTTCCTTCTTTTTCTTCTTGCAGTCCTTCTTCTTCTTCTGCTTTGCTTCGAGCAGCCAAGGCTTTGCCTGCTTCTTCCTTCTTTTTCTTCTCCTTCCTCTTTTGCGGTCTTCTTTCTCTCCTTCTTCTGCCTGCACACTCACATAGCCTGGTCAAAGCAAAAACCTAACCCTACCCTCCCCCGCGTCTCTCTCTCTCAGATTTCGCTCATAGGATAGCTCTCCCAGAGCCGGGTATTCAGGTACGGGTTCGCGCCCGGGTCCAGGCCCACCGGCGTGCGGTGGTGGGCGAGGATTGCAGGTCGGGTATACGGGTCGGGCCAGGTCCGCAGGGGGTGGTCGCAGACGAGGCCGGGTGAAGCGGGTGAGAGGGACCTCACCCCATGGTCAGGAGGCGAAAAGGTTAAGGCACTTTTCCAATTTATGCGCGGGCAGCGTTTCGAAATCCCACAATGTGGGACTATCTTCTGTGCTGTCTTCGCGTGTGCTCGCAGGACGACTCCACCTCTCCCTCTGATCGGCTGCAGCCGATGTCGGTGCCAACTGAAGAGGCAGAAGCCTTCGCGGACTTCACCCCAACCTGCAGCACTTGGGAACCTGGGGCTGCAGGGTCTGGAGCTCACCTCGAAGCTGCTTCAGTCGTTGTTAATGGCGGCTGGAGAAGCGAACCTGTTAAACAGAAACACGGCCCTTCGACCTAATCAAACTAGCGGGGGACCTTCGCCGTGGCACGGCGAAGGTGGCACGGGGTGTAGCAGGTCGTGGGGCGGCGTCTGGCAGCAGGGCTAGGTCGAATAGTGACCGAAGAAATGGGTCTGTTCGGGGGAGTGTAGTGGGGGTGTGGAGCAGTAATGGGTGAGAAGAGGTTGCTCAGGGTGATGAGGCGGAGGTTCTGTGAGGGTCGGCGAGGCGTGTGGGGCTGTGGAGCGATGGGGGCGTCTCGCCAGAGGGTAGCCGGAGACGAAGGGGGTGACGGTGGACAGGAGTGGTCGAGGGCTTAATTGAATGTAAAATAGTGAGGAAAAGAAAGAGGGGGAGGTGGGGAGAAGTTCTGACCTAGTAGCTGGAGACGAAGGGGGCCGGAGTAGGGCGGCAGTCGTATCGACTGTCACCGGAGAAGATGCCCAGAGGGAGAGGGTGGCGGCGAGGAGAGAGCAAGAGGGAGCGCGCTGGGTACGGCGCGACGTGGGAAGAGCGGGCGAGGGTGGCTCTGCTGCTGGTATTGCAGCAGAGCAACGAGGAGGGGGAGGAAGAACCGCCGGAGCTGGAGGGCTTCTGCCAGAGTGGGAAGAGAGGAAAGATGGGGGTGTTTCTCCGTCAGGACTGAGCTGCCTTCTTCTGCAGGTAGAGGCGGCTTTTATAGAGGCGAAAGCGGAGAGGTGGGCGGAGGGAGGCGACGTGCCTCCCTCGCCGGAGGACGGCCAGAGTAGGGACCCATACCTTCCGCGCGTTCACACGGAAGGTATGGGCAACCGCAGAGATCATGGAGGTGTCCCTGCGACGTCTCGGTTGAAAAGGCAGAGGGCCTCCCTTACCCTGCGCGGCGCCATGCTCCGCGCAAAGTCGCCGGAGCATGGCGTTGCTTAGGGTTTTGCAGGGAGGACCTAAATGCAAAGAACGATGAAGACTTAGGGGTTAAAATGTGAGGGTTTCAAAAGTTGAGGGTCAAAAAGTAATTAATGAGGACCAAAATGCAAAGTTGGTCAAGAAGGTCTCTTCTTAGGCTCAAGTTTTTATGCATGACTAAATGTGACCTAAGGATTCTAATGGTGAAATTTATTTCTAGATTAGACCTTATTTGACCGGTCAATTTACATACAAACTTAAATTAAATCATTAATTGGGCATGGTTCTCAATGTAGGTCAAAGTGAGTTCCCAAGGCCAAATTGAAGGTTCTAAACTCTAGAGATTATTTTTCTATGAATTTTAGAGGGTTTAGTCGATCTTTTCTTTGCCTCGAACCTCGTGAATTGAAGTGGGTTTGTTTTAGGGTTATAAGATGTCATTTAATTCCTTGGAGTTGCTGTAGCCCTAGTTGGGTCAACTCATCCCACTTTTCTTCTTATTAGGTTAGTTTGACCTATGTTTGGATCCTAAGTTACCCTATTTACAGATTGTATTGGTGAAATTGCATTTTTACCCCTTAGTTCTTATTTTCTTCACAAACTCAGAATTCTCTGAGTCAAGCCTTTCTATAAGTTATGTAGAAGCTTTTTCTTGCAAATCTAGGTTAGATGGTGCTAGTTTAGGGTTTATGACGAGGTTCTCATCATACCCCCATGCCTAGCTTTTACTAGTCCCTTAGCAAAAACTTAAGGTTTTTAACCTTTGTTCTAGACCATGATGTTTTTGATAACTTCAGATAAGTGCTTTTTCATTTGAACTTAGATTATGTTAGAATGCTGACCATAGGCCTAAAAGGTACTCTAGTACCAATCAAGATCCAGATCTGTCTAGCCTCAACCTCAGTCTTTGGCAAAGGTTTTTAAGGCCCACAAGAACTAACCTAAGGTCTATTGGACTTTGTGGTTAAAGCACCCGTACTTGAAATGATTGTAGCCCTGGTTCAGTTCGCAGTGCGTTTTGTAAGAGAGAGAGATAGAAAGTTTTTCTGTTTGGAGAGTTTTCTCTCTCTTTTTCTTTTTACTTCTAGCTTAGGATTGGCTTTTCAACATGGTCTGTATCAGATTCCTTGCTCCCATCATCAATCCTCAAGGGTTCCTGGCAATCGATGCTTCGAGATAACATCGCCCATGGCAACCCACGGAACCCTGGCTATTGAGATTTCAAGATAATCCCATCCATGGTGTTCCGTGGCCAAATCCAGACCCTGGCAATTGATACTTCGTGATAATGCCATCCATGGAATCTGAACCAGCAGAGTGCTTACATGCCCCCAGTAGGATATGTAAAAATCCTAAGAGACAAGCACTGAGGAGATGATATTTTGTTACGCATCTTCGAGGGGATTTCCCGTCTCTCCGCGCTGGGAACTCGTCCAAATCAACTTGTGTTGATCGGCCGCTCCTATTCTAGGTGTATTTTTTAGAATTTTGTGATGCTTCTGCGTGATTTTGATTTTTATGCTTACTGAACCAGGCTGTGTGTGAGGTTGGGGTGCTTAGGTTACTGAGTCCCGTAAACCAGAAGTTAGTTAATGAGGTCAAATACTTCCTAAGCATTGGACCTAATACTTAAGCTTTTCATTTTCCTCAACCTCTTGAGGAATGTCTAGATCTTAATGGGTACTAAGAGTCTATCCAAGAATGCCTAAAGTTTGCGTTCTTACTAATCTCACCATGCACTTTTCATTTCTTTTCTTGAATAAGGTCTAGAACTTAGGTCAATTCCTTAGTTTCTTACTAATGACTATCACTCTTTTCTTTCAATTTTTGCTCCTTTTTCATTTTGTTCCTTCTCCCACAAAATTTCCTTTCTCCTCTTTTTTTTTTTATGGTGTTTTTGGCATATGTGAATTTTTTATTTAAAACCTTTTCTTACAAGTTTTGCACTTTTATACCCCCCCATGCCTAAGGTTTGCAATGTCCTCATTGTGACTTAAGGGGTTTTTATTTACTTAGTTCATTCCTTAAGACAGATATTTTAATGAGTGAACGGGTCGAGATGAATTCTGCGGACGATTTCTAATCCCAAATGCAAGCATCTGAGGTGGGGTCGGCTGTCTATAAGGGTGAACCTTAAGTGCACAAAAGTGTGAAAAAGGTTTTAGATTTTTAGGAAAATGACGGGCTGCCTCCCGTTAAGCGCTGAGTTTTACGCCATCGGCTGGGCGCAATAAGCTCAAGGGGAATGGAGGATATAAGATGATTCAGCCAAATCAGTAGAAGTCACATCAATGAACGGCTTGAGTCTCTGGCCGTTCATGATGAAAGGTTCGGAATCGTGGCTGAGTGGACTGATTTCGATGGCTCCATTTCCAAAGACCTGTCGGACTAAATATGGTCCGACCCACTTGGATCGCAGCTTTCCCGGGAAAAGTTTGAGTCGGGCATCAAAGAGTAGGACCTTCTGACCAGGATGAAAGATCTTTCTCGAGATATGCTTGTCATGGAAGGCTTTAACCCGCTCCTTGTAGATTCGCGAGTTCTCATACGCGTCTAGGCGTAATTCATCGATCTCGCTGATTTGAAGTTTTCTGTGGGTTCTAGCCTTCGAAAGATCTAGATTGCAGTTCCGTACTGCCCAATAGGCTTTATGCTC
The DNA here is from genome assembly GCA_037157565.1 of Thalassia testudinum. NCBI lineage: Eukaryota > Viridiplantae > Streptophyta > Magnoliopsida > Alismatales > Hydrocharitaceae > Thalassia > Thalassia testudinum. Next base: position 137,919,431 of record JAZHRO010000073.1, read on the forward strand.
CAGTTCTACGGGAAGGTGACACGCCTTTCCGTACACCAGTCTAAAGGGAGACATGCCTAATTGGGTTTTGTGGGCGGTCCTATAGGCCCACAATGCTTCCGGAAGTCGGGACGACCAGTCCTTCCTGTCAGGTCGAATAGTCACCTGCAGGATTTTCTTGATCTTCCGATTTGACAGCTCAGCTAGACCATTAGTTTGGGGGTGGTAAGGAGTAGAGATTCGGTGAGACACCCCGTATTTGGTCATCAGTGACTGAGCGTTTGTAAAATGGGTCCCCCCATCAGAGATTATAGCACAGGGAATCCCGAACCTTGACAAAATGTTTTGATGAATGAATTTGAGAACAATTTTGTGATCACAGGTTCGGGTCGGTATGGCTTCGATCCATTTGGACATGTAGTCCACAGCAAGTAGAATGTATTCGAAACCATCCGAAGCAAGAAAGGGGCCCATAAAATCAATCCCCCAAACATCAAAGATTTTGCATACGAGAATCGGCTGCAAAGGCATCATGTCGCGACGGCTCATGTTGCCCAAAGTCTGGCAACGACTACATGCCTTGCAGTGACTATATGCATCTTTGATCAGCGTGAGCCAGTAAAAGCCACACTGGAGGACTTTTAATGCGATTTTATGCCCAGAGAAATGGCCACCGCATGCCTGGTCATGGCAGAAAGAGAGGATATTGCTAATTTCCTCCTCCGGGGCACATCTTCGGATGACTTGATCAGCACCTATGCGGAAAAGGTAAGGGTCTTCCCAGATGTAATACTTGTCATCAGAACGCAATTTGTCTTTCTTGGCCTTCGGCCAATCAAACAGGGTCTGATGAGATGCCAAGTAGTTTACTGTATCAGCAAACCATGAAAGTCTAGTACCGACAGTAAGCAGGTGCTCATCAGGAAAATGTTCCGTGATGGGTCCGGAAGGGTTGATAATCTCAGAAGGAAGACGGGACAAATGGTCGGCTACCACATTCTGCCTTCCCGCCTTATCGCGAATCTCAGGGTCGAATTCTTGCAACAGCAAGATCCAACGAATTAGTCGGGGCTTCGTGTCCTTCTTGGCAAGGAGATGCCTTACAGCCGTGTGATTCGAGTAGATGATGACATGGGAACCCAGGAGATACGATCGGAACTTTTCGAGGGCAAATACTACGACTAGCAGCTCTTTCTCCGTAACCGTATAGTTACGCTGAGCCTCGTCAAGTGTCTTGCTAGCGTAGTAGATTACCACTGGTTTCCCATTAGCTTTCTGCCCCAGGACCGCTCCTACAACGAAATCAGACTCATCGCACATGATCTCAAAGGGTTAAGACTAGTCAGGGGATTGTAGGATAGGTGCCTGGGTGACTCGGTCACGCAGGTTTTCAAAGGCTAGTGTGCATTCCTTGGAGATTTCAAAGGGTACATCCTTAGAGAGAAGAGAAGTCAAGGGGCGCGCGATTTCCGAGAAATCCGGAATGAAACGATGGTAAAAATCGACGTGCCCCAGAAAAGAACGGATGTCCCTGATCGAGCTAGGTATAGGAAGGCGAGAGATCAGATCAACCTTAGCTCGATCCACTTGGATGCCTTTTTCTGAAATTAAGTGTCCCAGGACAATTCCCTCAGGCACCATGAAATGGCTCTTTTCCCAGGAAAGAACCAAATTCACCTCGATGCACCGCTTGAGTATTTGGACCAAGTGTTGGAGGCAATCGTCAAAAGATTCTCCAAAAACTGAAAAGTCATCCATGAAGACTTCCAGATAATCACCTACCATATTAGAGAATATGGCAAGCATGCACCGCTGAAAAGTAGCGGGTGCATTGCAAAGATCGAAAGGCATCCTTCGGAAAGCGTATATTCCGAAGGGGCAGGTGAACGTGGTCTTTTCCTGGTCCTCAGGATGGATTGCCACCTGGTTGTAACCGGAGTACCCGTCGAGAAAGCAGAAGAACCTATTTCCCGCTAGTTTCTCGAGAATTTGATCAATGAAAGGTAGTGGGAAATGATCCTTCTTTGTGAAGGAATTGAGTCGCCGGTAATCTATACAGACTCTCCACGCGTTGGCTAATCGGGTAGGAATGATTTCTCTGGTCTCAATCGTTATAGTGGTGAGTCCTACCTTCTTAGGCACAACCTGAATCGGGCTCACCCAACGACTATCGGAGATCGGGTAGATGATTCCGGCATCTAACCACTTGATGATCTCCTTCTTCACGACCTCCTGCAGATTAGGGCTCAAACGTTTCTGTATTTCACGAGAAGGTCGTGCGCCCTCTTCTGAATAGATATGATGAGTACAATAAGAGGGACTTATTCCAGTCAAATCATCGAGAGTCCACCCGATGGCTCTGCGATGTTGCTGGAGGACAGTAATCAGACGGGATTCCTGTTCGGGATTGAGGTTGGAATTGATAATCACAGGGAGGGTCTGATTAGAACCCAGAAAGATGTATTTTAAGTGAGCAGGAAGAGGCTTCAACTCGAGGATAGGGTTATCAGTAGCAGCGGGTGGTTCAGTATAGACATGAGGTTCAAGGGTAGGAGTTACTGGGTTGTTTATATCTGGATTCGACTCCTCTGTTTGCGGGTCAAGATCTTTCTGTGGTTGATGAGGCATAATCAAGTCATTCTGGAAGTGTGTTTCATCAACCAAAGCCCTAATGTCACAAATCTGTTCGATGACACTGCAATTAATTCCTTGTTGGGTCTTAAATATATCAATTTTCAAGGTTTGATCCCCAAATTTGAGCTCTATTTGGCCCTCCTCACAGCTGATGTTGGCTCGAGAAGTAGCCAAGAAAGGTCTCCCTAAAATGATTGGTGTATCCCTAAGGTTCTCAGGTGCGTCCATATCTAAGACTATGAAGTCCACGAGGAAATAGAAATCCCGCACTCTTATGATAACATCCTCGAGAATCCCTTTTGGTGACTTTATAGATCGATCTGCTAATTGTAATGTCACCTCGGTTGGTTTTAGCTCAGATTCTTCTAGATGGTCAAGTAAGGATGTGGGTATCAGATTTATGGATGCACCCAAGTCTAGCAAAGCTCTATCAAATTGGGTATCACCTATCTTGCAGGAAATCAGGGGAGTACCAGGATCTTTAGCCTTGGGTGGGAGTCTACTGAGGATTACAGAGCTGGCTTGCTCTGACAGAACAATTGAACTCCCATCCTTGGTTCGCAGCTTACGCTGGGGTGTACACACATTCTTTAAAAATCGTGCGTAAGCCGGTACGTGGTGGATTGCATCCATCAAGGGGATGTTTATGTGGACCTGCTCAAAGAGCTTGACCAGGTCCTCCTCAGGTGCCACGGGCTTGGTGGTCTTCTTTCCCTTGGTCAAGGCCTCGGGAAACGGGATCTTGGTTGGTTCTTCTAGGATAGGTCCAGGTCTTGGATCTAGGATAGGGGTAGGAACATCTTGGATTACCATCCTAGGCTTGGGATCACTACCAGGCTTGGAGTGGTTTGGATGAGGTGGGTCTTGGGTTTCCTTACCACTACGGGTTGTTACGGAATTAAGTCCTGCCTAGTTTTGGTTGGGATTGGGTAAGATGGGTTGCTGCTGGTAGCCTACAAAAGAAGTGGAGGCCTCCATCCCGTCGGGTGAAGGAACAAAGGGGGCCTGATAAATCATATGGGCTTGGCTCGGGTTTGGGTTCATAACGTGCCGCTGGGTTGGCACGTTATTCGGGTTAGGAAGAGGTTGGGAAGGAAGAGTGCCTGGCTGGCGAGAGTTTGCCAACTGGGCCAATTGGTTTCGGATCTCTGTAAGTTCGTCCTTGTGTTGCTTTTGAATAGCCGCATTCGTTCTTTGAATGTCAGCTAAAGTCTGAAGGATAAGGGACATTTGATCCTGATTTGGCCCTGATGGATAAGTAGGGTTGGGCCGAGGCTGAGGCAACTGGTAAGGACGAGGGGGTTGTGGGCGGGGCTGAAAGGGTGGTCTTTGGGTTTGGGAATTTCCCGCCCACTGAAAGTTGGGATGGTTTCGCCATCTAGGGTTATAAGTGTTGGAGAACGGGTCATTCTGCATGGCGTTGAGGTCCTCGCAGGTCTGAGGAACCTCCAGAGGGTTAGAGAAAGAGGGGATGGAATTCCCCGAGATGGTGTAGAAAGGATCGGATGGACCTCCGGTTAGAGAATCAGATGGCAGATATGGATCCATCCTAGGAGAAGATCGATGGAGAATGTTTTGCATAGTTTCTCTTGTGAAAGGAGGCTGTGCAAAGGGGTTATGCACGGAGGTGGCTCGCTGCAGGTGCTGAGTCAGCTCATCCACCTTCTTTTCAATGATCGAGGCCTTGTCCAATCGACTGGCCATTAATTCCAGGTCGACTGATGCGGACAGGCCCTGCGTCTCATGTGCTCCCCTAAGATTCTTCGATGCGTGGGTATTCATCCTATCGAATAATCCCATGGAGTCATTGTTGATGGAGTTCTCGCACATGTTTTCGAGAATCTCCCACACTGTGTCCTCATGTTAACCCATGATATTTCCTCCGCAGGTTGCATTGACGAAAAGATGGATGTCCTTACGAAGTCCTTGGTAAAAAGATTGGACCTGTTCCCATTTAGGAACTCCATGATGGGGGCACTTTCTCATGAGATCCTGAAAATGATCCCATGCCTCATGGAGAGGTTCCCCTGTTTGTTGAGTGAAGTGAGTAATCTGATGGCGGAAGGCGTTGGTCCGACCAACGGGAAAGAACTTTTTCAAAAACTCGGACTGAAGTTCTTCCCAAGTGTTGATCGACCGAGTCTGAGTTCGATACCAATGAGCGGCCTTGTCCATAAGAGAAAAGGAGAACATCTTCATGAGAAGAATATCCCGATTTTGTGCATCTGACCCAAAAGTTTGGGCTAGATGCTTTAGCAATTTGATGTGCTGGAAGGGATCTTCAGAATTAAGCCCATGGAATTTAGGTATAGCATGAATCATATTGGGCTTCAATTCGGAATCAGGTCCTCCAGTCGAGATTCTGACTCGAGGCTCGATGGCCACCGTAGCAGGATTATAATGGTCCCGCATCATAGGACACTGCGGTGGGTGCACAAAGTTTTGGAAGAGGTAATTGAGTCGCTGGAGCTGGTGCTCCAGATTATTTTCTTCCTCAACAGGCTGAGCCATGATGGGGGAAGAAGAAGAGCTTGGTTCAGAATCAGATGAGAGAATGATGGGGTAGGGTTGCTGTGCAAACACGGGCGTCGAGGCTTGGCTTTGACGAGAGTGAATTCCTAAAGGAGATCTTAAGGGTGATCTTAAGGATCTCCTACCGTTCATGCACTGTTGGAATAGAAGAGTTTAGAAGGTGCTGGACCCAATCAAGACACCCAAAAATGTGTTGGGTGACTATAGAGGTGCAGGGCAGATGGACCCCTTGATCAGAAAGATCGTCCACCTGAGAATTACCTGGGCAGCCAGAGAGGGTGAGTCCCGCGAAGACCCCTACACGGTAGAGCATCCCCACGGGTTACAGGGTTTCCCCCACCCGACCTCTCTTGTCACTGCAGTTCCAGGTAGACCAGAATGGGGATCTTGACCTCTTAAGTCTACCACTTTTACTTTAAGATCAAGGTGCTTAAGGTTTCACTTGAACTCTTAGGTGTTTTTGTGAACAAGGTGGCCTAATTTGAAGGTTGGTTGACCCTAGGGGTCAACTTTACCTAGTGGTTCCCTTGAGAATTTAGGCCTTGTTTTTTTTAGGGTTCAAGTGTTTAGAGAGCCAATTGTTTAGGATTTTTCTTAATAGTTATTTTCAATCAATGGCTTGGGCACACCTCTTTTAGATTTCCTCAATTCTTGATTAAGGGGTGTGTCTCTGAAATCCTAATGTTTGACCTTATGTTGGCTCTACTTGGTCCAGTTAATTCTTTGCTGGGTAATTAGGGCTCAGGCAAGAAAGTGTTAGCCCTTAATTACCTTTAATATTGTGTGCAGGAATAATAGTTTTTGAGAATATGCAGCTATTACTATGTATAAAAGACAGGTTATACCTATTTTTTTTCTTTCTTTTTCCTCTTTAAAATTTTAGGGTTTAATAGGAAGTTACCTGTCCTTGGAGTGGTTGTGGTGAGGCTGCATCTTTTTCTTTCTGTACCTGCACAAAAGAGAGAGATTATTAGAAACTTACAAATATAACTTCTAGAATAGCCGTTGCTCCCTGGCAACGGCACCAAATGAAAGATGAGTGGCAGGCAACTCGTGGTGCTTTGTATTTATTATAGTATAGTCGTTATAGTATAAGCTACGATTGTCGCCATCATTTTCAATTTTTACTCAGAAAAGGTTTCCCGAGGTCGAACTCAGGGAGCAAACTTATAATTCTAGAACTACAATGTTTCTGTTACAAAAATAAGAGAGAGAGAGAGGTAGATTGGTCTCTTGGCCTTTTCTTCTTCTCTTCTTTCTCTCTTGCAGTCTTCTTTTTCTTCTCTTCTCTTTGCTTTGATCGTCTTCAGCTCTTCTGTCTTCTTCCTTCTTCTTTTCTTTCTTTCTTTCTCTTCTGTTCTTCTTTTCTTTCTTTCTTCTTCTGCGGCGCCTGTTCTTCTTTCCTTCTTCTTGTCTTTATCTTCAGAGCGTCGTTTGATTTCTCAATCAAACGACTTAAGTAGCATCTGCTACAGTGCTTCCTTGGTGCTCCCTCTTCTGCTTCTTTCTTCTTCTTTTTGCAGTCCTTCTTCTGCTTTGCTTCGAGCAGCCAAGGCTTTGGCTGCTTCTTCCTTCTTTTTCTTCTTGCAGTCCTTCTTCTTCTTCTGCTTTGCTTCAAGTAGCCAAGGCTTTGGCTGCTTCTTCCTTCTTTTTCTTCTCCTTCCTCTTCTACGGTCTTCTTTCTCTCCTTCTTCTTCTGCCTGCACACTCACATAGCCTGGTCAGAGCAAAAACCTAACCCCACCCTCCCCCGCATCTCTCTCTCTTATATTTCGCTCGTAGGATCGCTCTCCCAGAGCCAGGTATTCGGGTACGAGTTCGCGCCCGGGTCCAGGCCCACCAGCGTGCGGTGGTGGGCAAGGAGTGCAGGTCGGGTATACGGGTCAGGCCAGGTCCGCGGGGGGTGGTCGCGGACGAGGCCGGGTGAAGCGGGTGAGAGGGACCTCACCCTGTGGTCAGGAGGCGAAAAGGCTAAGGCACTTTTCCAATTTATGCGCGGGCGGCGTTTCGAAATCCCACGATGTGGGACTATCTTCTGTGCTATCTTCGCGCGCGCCCGCAGGACGACTCCACCTCGCCCTATGAACGGCTACAACCGATGTTGGTGCCAACTGAAGAGGCAGAAGCCTTCGCGGACTTCGCCCCAACCTGCAGCACCTGGGAACCTGGGGCTGCAGGGTCTGGAGCTCGCCTCGAAGCTGCTTCAGTCGTTGTTAATGGCGGCTGGAGCAGCGAACCTGTTAGACAGAAACATGGCCCTTCAGCCTAATCAAACTAGCGGGGGACCTTCGCCGTGGCACGGCGAAGGTGGCACGGGGTGTAGCAGGTCGTGGGGCGGCGTCTGGCGGCGGGGCTAGGTCGAACAGCGACCGGAGAAATGAGTTTGTTCAGGGGAGTGTGGTGGGGGTGTGGAGCAGTAATGGGTGAGCGGAGGTTGCTCAGGGTGATGAGGCGGAGGTTCTGTGAGGGTCGGCGAGGTGTGTGGGGCTGTGGAGCGATGGGGGCGTCTCGCCGAAGGGTAGCCGGAGATGAAGGGGGTGATGGTGGACAGGAGTGGTCGAGAGCTTAATTGAATGTAAAATAGTGAGGAAAAGAAAGAGGGGGAGGTGGGGAGAAGTTCTGACCTAATAGCCGGAGACGAAGGGGGCCGGAGCAGGGCAGCAGTCGTATCGACTGTCGCCGGAGAAGAAGATGCCCAAAGGGAGAGGGCGGCGGTGAGGAGAGAGCGGGAGGGCGTGCACTGGGTACGGCGCGACGTGGGAAGAGCGGGCGAGGGTGGCTCTGCTGCTGGTATTGCAGCAGAGAGACGAGGAGGGGGAGGAAGAACCGTCGAAGCTGGGGGGCTTCTGCCAGAGTGGGAAGAGAGGAAAGATGGGGGTGTTTGTCCGTCAGGACAGAGCTGCCTTCTTCTGCAGGCGGAGGCGGCTTTTATAGAGGCGAAAGCGGAGAGGTGGGCAGAGGGAGGCGACGTGCCTCCCTCGCCGGAGGACGGCCGGAGTAGGGACCCATACCTTCCGCACGTTCGCACGGAAGGTATGGGCAGCCGCAGAGATCATGGAGGTGTCCCTGAGACAGCAGACGTCGCAGGGAACACCCGGTTGAAAGGGCAGAGGGCCTCCCTTACCCTGCATGGCGCCATGCTCCGCGCAAAGTCACCGGAGCATGGCGCTGCTCAGGGTTTTGCAGGGAGGACCTAAATGCAAAGAACGATGAAGACTTAGGGGCCAAAATGTGAGGGTTTCAAAAGTTGAGGGTCGAAAAGTAATAGATGAGGACCAAAATGCAAAGTCGGTCAAGAAGGTCTCTTCTTAGGCTCAAGTTTTTATGCATGACTAAATGTGACCTAAGGATTCTAATGGTAAATTTATTTCTAGATCAAACCTTGTTTGACCGGTCAATTTACATAGAAACCCAAATTAAATCATTAATTGGGCATGGTTCTCAATGTAGGTCAAAGTGGGTTCCCAAGGCCAAATTGAAGGTTCTAAACTCTAGAGATTATTTTTCTATGAATTTTAGATGGTTTAGTCAATTTTTTATTTACCTCAAACCTCGTGAATTGAAGTGGGTTTGTTTTAGGGTTATAGGATGTCATTTAATTCCTTGGAATTGCTGTAGCCCTAGTTGGATCAACTCATCCCACTTTCCTTATTATTAGGTTAGTTTGACCTATATTTGGATCCTAAGTTACCTTATTTACAGATTGTGTTGGTGAAATTGCATTTTTACCCCTTAGTTCCTGTTTTCTTCACAAACTCAGAATTCTCTGAGTCAAGCCTTTCTATAAGTTATGTAGGAGCTTTTTCTTGTAAATCTAGGTTAGATGGTGCTAGTTTAGGGTTTATGACGAGGTTCTCATCACCGCGCATCCTCGTCTGACTACCCCAGTTTGCCCAGAGGGCCTAACAACTCGGTGTAGGGTGGCTAGCTGAACCTCGAGCCCCGTGGGGTGGCTAGCTCCCTCCCTACACTAGTAGCTCGCCTCGGTACCGTGTACGCGAGGGCCAACAGAAGTCAATGTAGAGTGGCCAATCCTAACCTCGGGTCCCAACCCAAGGACGGCTAGCTCCGCTCTACACTAAAAAGGGGACAGTCGCTCTCCTTGGTACCACGTACTCAAGGGCCAGCACACTTCCCATCCATATTCCAAGCTTTTCCATTTAACCACAGGAGCTCTACTCCTAACTCCCTGTAGGGTTCATGCTCATGTTCACCATATTATTCTAATCCAAGTTTCATCATTCATGATTCAGTTCTCGTTTATAGACATGCAGCTCGTATTTCCACAATTTAACACATGCAATAAGTGATATCACATGTAATTGTTTAATTATCTCAGGAAGTATTTTACCAGGAAACTCGTATTCATTAACAGGCAGTTGCTAACAATCTAGCTTATTCATTCATAAATACAGTTTCAATCACGCAAGCAAGCAGTTCAACCATTTCTCGTCCTACGGTTCATGCAACATCCTAGGTTTCCAGTTATCTAATTTTCATAGAAACATTCATATTTTATAAGTAGAACAGGGGGAAATCACTCTACTAGATAATCCGGAAGTACTGGGGGCTCGAACTGCAGGCCCACGTGCCTCTGCAAGCCCTAGACAAGCAACAGGTCAAAGTCTTATACCAAGGAACACACCACAATGGAAGATTAATAATAGTATTTAAAGGTTTCTAATATGTAGAGGAATTCACAAGGAAACCACAGATACTTCGTTTGCGTAAAACGGATCCCAATCGGACCCCAAACAGGTCAAAAATGTGTGTGCAGACCTAAATCAGATGTCTGGAAACAAGTCCAGACGTCTTAAAAGTCATCAGAGACTCACCTCAAGTTCCTGCGGTGATCTCAGACGTCCACGACTCCTCCGCGACCGTTAGGACTCAGTTCCAGACGTCCGACTAGTCCTCCGGTCGTCTGAGAACGTCTCCAGTCATCTGGTCAGCTGTCCAGACGTCCGAAAAGCGTGAGAGGGTGTGCCACGTGTCTTCTCAAAGCTGCTCCTGTGCACAATAGAGTAGCATACCATTTTTAGCCAGGCAAATCACACCTGCGGTGCAGCCTACATGGCCGTAACTACGAGGAAGACGTACCTTCGCGATATATCTGCTTTCAGACATCCGGTGTCATCGCCAGACGTCCAACCCGTCGTCCGGAAGGCACTTTGGACATCTGATACTGGAAAAACTCCAGTAAGAGACCGCGCTCCCGCTTCTCTCGCCGTGCTCCGCCATGGCTCCTCCCACTCCACTACAGCTCCGACCGTTGCAGAAGGTCGGGGACAATGCCCCGATGCTCTCTGCCTCCTGCACGCACCACGGTGGCCGTGCAAACCTCCGGCGAGCTTCCACGAAGCTTGCAACTTTGGCCCTCTCCTCCTCCTTACGCCCTCTCCTCCTCCTCGCTTTCGCTCCCTCTCTCTCGTGCGCCTCAACACATGGTAGTGGAGTGGGGAGTATGGTGGTAGTGGTGGAGTGGAGAGGAGAGGAAGGGGTGTCTCTTATATAGGCCGTGGGGTTAGGGTTTAAACGGGGAAAAAGGAGAAGAAGGGGGAGAGAGAGAGAGGTCTGCACGCTGGCTGCACGTAGAACCAACAGCGTGTATAGATTTTTCAATTTCCAAACGTACGGGAAAGGGTCCAGACGTCTGACTGACAATCCAGATATCTTAAAAGGCTCAAATCAGAATGGATCTTTACATCATAACAAACTTAAAGGAAGTTTCATCCCCGAAACTTAAGCTAGCTAGGGTGCGAAAAAGGAATATAAAATAAATAACAAACTTAAAGAGGACCAAAGTCAGTCCGAAAAGGCGTATCCTCAAAAAGCTCATGTTACTGCTCTCGCATTGCCATCTCAGGCTCCCAGGTAGCCTCCTTGTACTGCTGGCTTCTCCACAAAACCTTCACCAGAGGTACCAGCTTCCGTCTTAGACTCCAGACGACTCTGTCTAGTATCTGCACTGGTCTCTCGGGGTAGGTCAGGTCGTCACCCACCTCGACACTCTCGTGGCTCAAAATGTAACCGGGATCGGCGACGTACTTCTTGAGGTTGAACACGTGGAACACGTCGTAAACACCACAAAGCTGGGGAGGAAGGGCAAGCCGGTAAGCAATGGGTCCTACCCGCTCCAGGACCTCAAAGGGCCCCACAAACCTCAGCGCAAGCTTCCCCTTTACCCTAAAACGTTGCAGGCCCTTCATGGGCAAAATGCGAAGAAAGACGTGATCCCCAACCTCGAACTGTACCTCTCTACGTTTCCGGTCAGCATAACTCTTCTGCCTGCTCCTGACAATGCGGAGTCGTCTGTGAATCTGCTGTTACGACCCGATTCCCAAATTCCTACAGGACCCGAGACTGGCTCGACTTGATTAATCCTAAAACCCAGTCGTCCAACAAGAAATAACCAAAAAGTAGGAAAGTAAACCACATTCATTATGCTAAGTAACTAACAGTAAAAGAGTACAAGCAGTAAAGGAAATAGAAGCTGCTAACAGTACATATCACCACCACAACAGTAAAGTAGAACAAAGTACAGAAACAGAAACGATAACAATAGTTTAACTCACTAGCAAAAAGGAAGTACAACAACAATAGGAACTATTGCTGGGCTAGACTGGGCCCAGCACCCTCTGCAGCCGGTGACTCGGGCTACTCAACACCTGGACCTGAAAAGGGTTATGAGTAAACGGAGTCAGCAAACGCTGAGTAGAGTGGTAACCAACTAACTAAAGCAGTAAAAGCTAACAGGTAAATTATCTTTTCCAATTATTTTATTTTACTAGTCATTTCCTTTTACCCATTGGTTTACTTTCAGATCTCTTTCTTGATCTCGAATGTTCCTCGTGGGAATGATCTTGATTGCAGTCTTTTCCGAAGAGTAGAAGGTGCACATGGTGCTCTCCTGGCCGGGAGAGTCCCCCGTGATGATCCTACACCCAGTCAACCACCCCAAGGTCACAGACAGACGTAGCGGTGACTACAGCACGCATGATAAGTGCACGGGTAGCTACCCCGCATTGGCAAGCGGTCAGTCGTTTTCGCTAGCGGGTATGCCCAAAGAACAGCACGGAACAGTATAGGGCCTAGCCCTCTTAGTAACAGGGGTCTAGCCCCTCAGAACCAAATAGGAGTCTCGCCCCTCCACAATCCGCGCACTCTCGTCTGTCTACCCCGGTTTGCCCAGTGGGCCTAACAAGTCAGTGTAGGGTGGCTAGCTGAACCCCAGGCCCCGTGAGGTGACTAGCTCTCTCCCTACACTAGTAGCTCTCCCTAGTATAGTGTACGCGAGGGCCAACAGAAGTCGGTGTAGAGTGGCCAATCCTAACCCCAGGTCTCAACCCAAGGGCAACTAGCTCCGCTCTACACTAAACAAAGGACAGTCGCTCTCCTTAGTACCACGTACTCAAGGGCCAGCACACTTCCCACTCACATTTTCAGATCCATTCCATTTATCCACAGGAGCTCTACTTCTAATTCCCCGTAGGGTTCATGCTCGTATTCACCATGTTGTTCCATACCAGGTTTCATCATTCACATTTCCATTCTCATATTATACACATACAGCTCGTATTTCCACAATTTAATATATACAACAAGTAATGTCACAGGTAACTGTTTAACTAGCATAGCCATTTCATATTTCATAGGCAGCTCGTATTTATTACAGGCAGTTGTTTACAATTCTATTCATTCACTTATGACTGCAATTTCAAACACGCATACAAATAGTGCAACTACTTCTTGTCCTAGGATTCATGCCACATCCTAGGTTTCTAGTTATCCAATTGCACAAATGCATTCATGTTTTATAATTAAAATAGGGGAAACCACTCTACCAGACAATCCGGGAGTACTGGGGGCTCGAACGGCAGGCTTACGTGCCTTTGTAGGCCCTGAACACGCAACAGATAGAAGTCCTATACCAGGGAACATAACACAATGGAATGTTCAGAATAGTATAAAAGGATTCCTAACATGTAGAGGAACTCACAAGGAAACCACAGATATCTTGTTTGCATAAAACGGACCTCAAACGGATCCTAAACGGGTCAAAAATAGAACTGCAGACCTAAATCAGACGTCTGGCATAAGGTCCAGACGTCTGGCATAAGGTCCAGACGTCTTAAAAGTCACCAGGGTCTCACCTCAGGTTCCTGCATCGACTTCAGACATCCAGAACCCCTACTTAACCGTCTGGACCCAACTCCAGATGTACGACCTCTCCTCCAGTCGTCTGGGAGTGCTTCCGGTGGTCTGGTAAGTTGTCTAGATGTCTGAAACGCTTGGGAGGGAGTGCCCCATGCCTTCCGGAAGCTATCCCTGCGTGCAACAGAACAAATCACCCACTTTTAGCCATACAGATTGGCTTTGCAGTGCGGCCTGCATGGTCGTAACCGCAAAAGGAACGTACCTTCACGAAGCTCTACTTTCAGATGTCCGGTGTCTTCACCAGACATCCAACCCGTCATCTGGACGACATGCCAGATGTCTGATTCTGGGAAAAACCCAGAACCAGATCGACCTCCTGCTACCCTCGTCGTGCGCAGCTGCGGTCTCTCCTTCTCGTCTGCAGCTCCGGCTGCAGCAAAGTGTTGGGAACGTCTCCCCCGACGCACTCCTCCTCCCGCACGCGTTGCTCCGGCCGTGCATCCTCCGGCGAGCTCCTACGAGCTCGCGAACACAAGCTCCTCCTTCTCTCTTCACGTCGCCTCTCCTCCTCGCCCCTCGCTCTCGCATCCTCTCTCACACTTGTCCCTCTCGCTGCAATGGAGAGGAAGGAAGGTGGCGGTGGTGGAGTGGGGAAGAGAGGAAGGGGGGAGTGAGGTTATATAGGGAGTGCAGCTAGGGTTCTGGTAGAGGAGAAAGAAGAGAGAATGAAGAGAGAAAAGTTGTCTGCGTGCAACCAGCGCGTAGACGCGAGCCTGCATACAAAATTTTCATTTTCCAGACATCTGGGAAGGGGTCCAGACGTCTGACTGACAGTCCAGACGTCTTAAAAGGCTCAAAACAGAACGAGTCTTTACATCTGCTCTATCACCTCCTGACTCTGCCGGATCAGCCTGGGGCCAACCTCCCACTTGGTCCTCACCTCAACCCAACTCAAGGGCGCAGTACACCTCCATCCGTACAGAGCCTCATAAGGTGCTATGCCGATGCTCGAGTGATAACTGTTATTATATGCAAACTCTGCTAGGGGTAAGTGCTCCACCCAAGAGCCTCTCCAGTCTAGTACACAGGCGCGCGAAAGGTCCTCAAGTGTCTGTATAGTGCGCTCTGACTGTCCGTCCATCTGGGGGTGGTACGCAGTACTGAACCTCAACCGTGTCCCCAAAGCCTGCTAAAACTCAACCCATAACTGGGAAGTAAAATCAATATCCCGATCAAATACAATCTCACGGGGAACTCCGTGCAGGCATACCACATCACGAATGTACCTCTCTGCCAATTGTGCTAGTCCCAAAGTGACTCGAATCGGCAAGAAATGTGCCATCTTCGTCAACCTGTCCACTATCACCCAGACTGCGTCATGTCTTCACTGGGTAACGGGTAGACCCACCACCAAGTCCATGGTGATGCTCTCCCACTTCCACTCTGGCATAGGAAGTGGCTGCAATAGCCCTACAGGCCTCTGGTGCTTAGCCTTCACCTGCTGGCACACCAAACACTGCTGCATGAACTCACCCACATCCCGCTTCATCCCTCTCCACCAAAAGTCGTGTCTCAGATCATGATACATCTTTGTGTTCCCGGGATGTATGGTGAACCTGGACCCATGCGCCTCCGTCAAGAGCTCTCTCAACAACTCCTCGTCCATGGGAACGCACAATCGTCCCCTCATACACAGCACCTCATCTGTAAAAGCATAGTCTCCTTGGTCTCCTGACAGCACTCTGTCTCGCAACGACTGTAGGTACTGTTACGACCCAGTTCCTGAATCTCAACAAGACCTGAGATCAGCTCGACTTAACTAATCCCAAGACCCAGTCGTCCAACAAGAAATAACCGAAAAGCAGGAAAATAAACCACATTCACTATGCAATGTAGCTAATAGTAAAAGCGTACAAGCAGTAAAGGAAGTAAAAGCTGCTAGTCAGTACATACCACCACAACAACAGGAAAGTATAACAAAGGTACAGTAATAGGAATAGTAAACAAAAGTCTGAAACTCACTAACAAAAAAGAAAGTACAACCACAGTACGAAAACTACTGGTGAGCTCGATTGGGCCCAATACCCTCTGCAGCCGATAACTTGAGCTGCTCAACTCCTGAATCTGTAAAGGGTTATGAGAAAACGGAATCAGCGATCGCTAAATAGAGTGGTAACCATACTATCTAAAGTAGTAAAAACTAGCAGGTAAATTTATCTTCTCCAATTATTTATTTTATAAGTAATTTTCTTTCACCCCATTGGTTTACTTTCATATTTCTTTCTTGATCTCGCATGTTCCTCATGGGAACGATCTTGATTGCAATCTTTTCCAAAGATTAGAAGGCAGACGTGGTGCTCTCCTGGCCGGGAGAGTCCCCCGTGGTAGTCCTACACCCAGTCAACCACCACAAGGTCACAGACAGACGTAGCGGTGACTACGGCACACACGATAAGCGTACGGGTAGCTACCCTGCACTAGCACGCTGTCAATCGTTTCCGCTAGCAGGTACGCCCAAAGTACAGCATGGAATAGTATAGGACCTAGCCCTCTCAGAAATAGGGGTCTAGCTCCTCAGAACCAAATAGGGGTCTCGCCCCTCCACAGTCCGCGCACCCTCGACTGACTACCCCGGTTTGCCCAGAGGGCCTAACAAGTCGGTGTAGGGTGGGTAGCTCCCTCCCTACACTAGTAGCTCTCCCCGATACCATGTACAGGAGGGCCAACAGAAGTCGGTGTAGAGTGGCCAATCCTAACCCTGGGTCCTAACCCAAGGGCAGCCAGCTCCGCTCTACACTAAAAAGGGGACAGTCGCTTTCCTTGGTACCACGTACTCAAGGGTCAGCACACTTCCCGCCCACATTTCCAGGCCTTTCCACAGGAGATCTACTCCTAACTCCCTGTAGGGTTCATGCTCATATTCACCATATTATTCCATACCAGGTTCCATCATTCACAATTCCGTTCTCGTATTTTACACATGCAGCTCATATTTCCATAATTTAACATATGCAATAAGTGATATCACAGGTAACTGTTTAGTTATCTCAGGCATTTCATATTCTAACAGACAGCTCATATTCATTAACAGGCAGTTACTAACAATTTAGCTCATTCATTCATAAATACAGTTTCAATCACACAAGTAAGAGGTTCAACCATTTCTCGTCCTAGGGTTCATGCAACATCGTAGGTTTCCAGTTATCTAATTTTCAAAGGTGCATTCATATTTTATAACTAAAACAGGGGGACACCACTCTACCAAATAATCTGGGAGTACTGGGGGCTCTAACTGCAAGCCCACGTGCCTCTGCAAGCCCCAAACACGCAATAGATCGAAGTCTTATACCAAGGAACACATCATAATGGAATGTTCAGAATAGTATATAAAGGTTTCTAACATGTAGAGGAACTCACAAGGAAACCACATATATTTCGTTTACATAAAACGGATCTCTGTCAGACCCTAAACGAGTCAAAAACATGTTTGTAGACCCAAATCAGACGTCTGGAACCAAGTCCAGATGTCTTAAAAGTCATCAGAGACACACCTCAGGTTCCTGTGATGACCTCAGATGTCCAGGACTCCTACGCGACTGTCTGGACTCAGTTCCAGACATCCGACCAGTCCTTCGGTCGTTTAGGAAAGCCTGTGGTCATTTGGTAAGCTGTCCAGACATCCGAAAAGTGTGGGAGGGCTTGTTGCGTGCCTTCCCAAGGCTGCTCCTGCGCACGACAGAGAAGCGCACCATTTTTAGCCAAGCAGATCACCTCTGCGGTGTGACCTGCAAGGCCGTAACCGCAAGGAAGACGTACCTTCGCGATACACCCGCTTTCAGACGTCCGGTGTCATCGCCAGACATCCAGCTCGTCGTTCGGAAGGCACTCCGGACGTCTGATACTGGAAAAACTCCAGTATCAGACCACGCTACTGCTTCTTTTGCCGCGCTCTGCCATGGCACCTCCTGCTTTGCTGTAGCTCCGACCGCTGCAAAAGGTCAAGGATGATGCCACAACACTCTCCTCCTCCCGCACGCACCGCGGTGGCCATGCAAACCTCCGGCGAGCCTCCACGAGCTCGCGACCTCGGTCCTCTCCTCCTCATGTCCGCTCCTCCTCGCTCTCGCTCCCTCTCTCTCGCACGCCTCACTCACGACAATGGAGTGGGGAGGAAGGTGGTGGTGGTGGAGTAGAGAGGAGAGGAAGGGGGTGCTTCTTATAGGCGAGGGGTTTAGGGTTCGGTGGGGGGGGGGGGAAGAAGAAGAGAGGAGAGAGACGGAGGTCTACGCGCTGCCTGCGCGCAGAAAGCAAATGCGCGTACAAATTTTTCAATTTCCAGACGTCTGAGAAGGGGTCTAGGCGTCTGACCAGATGTCTGACTAACAATCTAGACGTCTTAAAAGGCTCAAATCAGAACGGGTCTTTACAGGTACGGATCTGTCATCTGTCCTACGATGATGCGGTCTATCAGCTCTGGTCTCATCTATCGTGTCACCGTCACTGCCCCACAATATCCCTGTGACTCTCGGGGTCACCAACTGCCCAACTCCTCCATAAGTCTCAAACTCTGTGCCTGTAAACTAGCCAAGTGGGCGGGCGCCTTTCGGCTCAAGGCGTCAGCCACCACGTTGGCCTTCCCCGGATGGTAGGAGATGCTGCAGTCATAGTCTTTCAGGAGCTCTAACCAATGTCTCTGTCTCATGTTAAGCTCCTTCTGATCAAACAAGTACTTGAGGCTCTTATGATTCGTGAAAATCTCAAAGGTCTCACCATAAAGGTAGTGCCTCCATGTCTTCAGCGCAAAAACAACAGCTGTCAGCTCTAAGTCATAGGTATGGTAGCTATGCTCATGAGGCTTCAGTTGCTGCAAAGAATAAGCGACAACGTGACCCCACTACATGAGCACACCCCTTAACCCCTACAATGAAGCATCTGTGTAGACCACAAAATCGCCATTGCTATCTGGGTTGGTAAGCACAGGAGCCGAAGTCAGTCTCTTCTTCAACTCCTGAAAACACACCTCACAAGCATCTGTCCAAGCAAAGGGCACGTCCTTCCAGGTCAACTGAGTCATAGGACACGCAATCTGCGAGAATCCCCTGATAAATTGCCGGTAGTAACCTACTAGTCCCAAGAAGCTACGTATCTCTGTCACTGTACGTGGCCTCTCCCACCTGAGTGCGGCCTCAACCTTGCCTGGATCCACAGCCAAACCATCCCCTGAGATCACATGGCCCAAGAAAGTCACCTGCTGATGAGAACCTCATCATGAACCCTAACTAGCAAATTTTGACCTAATAAATTGAACAAAAGCTCCTACATAACCTAAGGGAAGGCCCAAATCAGGGAATTGTTAATTAGAGAATAAAACATTATACAAGGGGTAAAACTGTAATTTTATCATTGCAGTGCATGAACGAGATTTCTAAGGGTCTATACATAGGTCAAGTGAACCTAATAAAGGAAAAAGTGGGATGGTTTGGTCAGAAAAGGGTTATGATAAAATATGGGAATTAAATGATTTTCTACAACCCTAAAATAAACCCACGTTAATTCACGAAGTTCCAGACAAGATAAAATCCACTAAATCCTCTAAAATTCATGAAAAAGTATCCCCTAGGGTTTAGAACCTTCAATTTAGCCTTTGGAACCTGTTTTGACTTAGATTGAGGTCCATACCCAATTTCTGACCTAATTTAGGTTTTTGTGCAAAATTTCTAGTCAAATGTGGTCAAACCTAAAATCTAACTTCACCATTGGATTCCTTAGGTCCAAATTAGGTTTATACCAAAATTTGGACCTAAGGGAAGGTCGTATTGACGCACTTTACAAAATAGTCCTCAATAATTACTTTCTGACCCTTAACTTTTTGAAACCTTGCAATTAACCCCTCATCTTTTCCATCATTTTCTTCAATCCGGTCCTTCTGCCACCCACAGCAGCAAGCCATACCTCCGGCGACTTTGCGCGGACGATCGCCGGAGGTATGGCGCCGCGCACGCAGAGCTGGCCCCAGATTTGAAAGGGAGATTCTCTGCGATGTCCCCTACCGCATGGGTCGGCTCCCATGCCCTATCAATTGCCATACCTCTCATGTGAACGTGCGAGAGGTATGAGTCTCTGTTTGCCACAACTCCAGCGAGGTTTTTCCCGCCGCTTTTGCGCACCTCCTGACCAGCTCTCACCTATTTAAGGAGCGGCACACCTCGCCGCATCCTTCAAGCTTCATTTGGCCTGAGATCCCCCCTTCTATTCGTCTCCCATCAACTCTGGCCAACTGCCAGAGCTTCCGGCAACATCCCCTCGCCTCTCTCGTCGCCTTGCCACCATACCAGTGGCAGGGTTAACTCCACCATCCTCTGCCGCGCCACATCGTACCAGCGGATGCCCTCCAACCCCTCTTCCTCATCGTCGTTCTCTCCCCCTGGCACCTTCATCTCCGGTGACAGCAACACCAGCCGCTCACCACCTCCGCATCCCCTCCTTCACTCTGGACCCACAGCTAAGTCCCTCTCTCCCTCCTCTTTATTTCCTCTCTGCCAATTTGTTATTTCAACCCCTCGACAACTGCAAGCCACCACCATCTCCTCCACCTCTTGCAGATCACCGACGAGATGTCTCCGTCACCTCCACACACCCATCCACCTCGCCAAACCCTTCAAAAGCATCACCTCCACCCACTGATCATCCTGCGACCCTCCACTGACCGCGCCACCCACTGAAACCCTTCCCCGAACACACCCACCTGCACACACACAATGTGCCCTAGGCACATGCGCATAAGCGACATCACGCCACGCTGACCCCCGAGTTATCTTTGCCGTCCTCTGGCAAAGCTCGCCGAGTGTTCTGACAAGGCCGCAAGGCCGTATTCATGGTTTCAAGTCCCGAGCTTCCGCTGCCATTGATGCCGAGCTTGGAGCAAGCTCGCAAGCAACTCTGGCCCTTCCAGCTCCAGGAGACGAGCCCAGGTTGTGCGGAAGACTTCCGCACACAGCTCCAGGTCTTCAATTGGCATCTTCAAGGAGGTGGAAACTTTAGTCCCACCTCAGGCATTTGTGAGCACAACACAGCACATAAATTGAATAAGTGACTAAGGCTTATCGCCTCAGTCACACGGGGTGAGGTCCCTCTCACCCGCTCACCCGTCCTCATTCGCGACCACCCCCGCAGACCTGGCCTGACCCATTTACCCAAGCCTAGCACACCTCGCCCACCACCGCACGCCGGTGAGCCTGGTCCCAGGTGTGTTAACCCGACCCGTATACTCGAGCAGGCTCTGGGAGAGCAAACACAAGAGCTAAATAAGAGAGAGAGATGCTGGGAGGGTAAGGGTTAGGTTTTGCCTAACCATGCCTATGCAGGGAAACTGAAGAAGAAGGAGGAGGAAGAGGAAGCAGGAGAAGAAGTGGCTGAGGACTTAGCTGCGAAAGCGGCTGCAGCCGAAGAGAAGAGAAGAAGAAGGCTCAGGAGTAGAAGCAGAGGAAAAGGAAGAGAAAGAAGAAGACAGAAGCTGAAGCAGAAGAAGAGGAAGGGGAGAAGCCAACTGAAGAAGAAGAAGCCAACTGAGGAAGGAAGGAAGAGGAAGCTGTCGCAAAGAAGAAGGCCAAGCAGGGAAAAGAAGAAGATAAGAAGAAAAAGCCAAGGAGAGCAGAAGCAGCAGTAGCAACAGAGAAAGGAAGAAGGAGACATGCACTGTAGCAAGTGGCTACTTAAGGCGTCTGATTCCTAGAATCAGACGTCTGAAGACTGAAAGAAGAGAAAGAAGGACAAAGAAGAAAGAGAGAAGAAAAGAAAAGAGAAGAAACATTTTTTATTTCCTTTCTCTCTAGTTGTTCTTTTGTAAAACATTGTATTATTGTAAATTGTGATTTTTTACACTTCAAAATCAAGCTTGCTCCCTGAGTTCGACCTCGGAGAATTTTTGAACTATTCGAGTAATAAAATCTAATCAAACTCGGTGATGATCCCAAAAAGATCCACCACCAGTTTTTAGCGTCGTTGCCAGGGAGCAACGGGCATTTTAGAAGCTTCAAAATCACAATTGCTGATTTTATACTGATTAAACCTCTCTTCTGTTGTGCAGGAAAGGAAGGCAAGAAAAGACAAGCAGCCGCACAACAAACACCCCAGGGGACAGGTAACCCTCAACCCTCTCTCTTAAGCCCCTCACATTCTTAAGAGGAAAAACAAAAAGAAAATCAATCTAGGGCTACCTGTCTTCCGTACTTAGTAATTCATGGAGTTGCCTGATTTTGAGTTTCAACACACTTTAACTGCATATCCACTTAAGGTAACTAGGGCTAAAACCTTCTTGCTTGAGCCCTAGTTACCCATTTCTGAGGCAACTAATTGGACCAACTAGAGCCAACCTAGGATTCTAAGCTAGGGTTTTAGAGACACATCCTCTAAACAAAGAATTGAAAATTCCAAAAGAAGGTGTGCTTAAACCATTGCTTGAAAAGACCTATTAAGAGAAACCCTAAGTAATCAGGCTCTTAATTTACTTGAACACTAAAAGAAAGGACCTAAGAAGCTCTCTCAGGAACAAAGAGGTGAAGTTGATCCCTTGGATCAGCCAACCTTTAAATTAGGTCACTTTTTGCACACAAAAGGTTTAAAGTTCAAGTGAAATCCTAAGCACCTTGATCTTAATTAAAAGTGGTAAACTTAAGAGGTCAAGGTCCCCATTCTAGTCTACCTGGAATCTCAGTGACAAGAGAGGTTGGGTGGGGGAAACCCTGTAACCCATGGGGGTGCTCTACCATGTAGGGGTCTTCGCAGGACTCACCCTCTCTGGCTGCTCAGGTAATTCTCAGGTGAACGACCTTCTGATCAAGGGGTATCATCTTCCCCGAACCTCTATAGTCACCCAACATATTTTGAGTGTCTTAATTGGGTCCAACAAGTTCTAACCTCATCCAGTTCATCAGTGCATGTTCGGTAGGAGGTCCTTGAAACCTCCTATAGCAATCTACTCTCCTCGAGGCCAAGCCTCAGCTCCCTTGTTTGTGCAACAACCTCTCCACATAGACCTTTCTTCCGATTCTAAACCTAGTTCCCCTTCTTCTTCCATCATGGCTCAGCCTGTTGAAGAAGAGAATAATCTTGAGCACCAGCTTCAGCATCTTAATGACCTCTTCCAGAATTTCATGAACCCACCACAGAGCCCCATGATGCAAGATCACTATAATCCTGCTGCGGTGGCAATTGAGCCTCGAGTTAGAATCCTGACTGGAGAACCTGATTCTGAATTGAAGCCCAATATGATTCATGCCATACCTAAATTCTATGGGCTTAACTCTAAAGATCCCTTCCAGCATATCAAACAGCTTAAGCATCTAACCCAGACCTTCGGGTCAGATGCACAGAATCGGGATATCTTACTCATGAAGATGCTCTCTTTCTCCCTTATGGACAAGGCACCTCATTGGTATCAGACACAGACCCGCCCGATTAACACCTGGGATGAACTTCAGTCCGAGTTTTTGAAGTTCTTTCCTGTTGGTCGGACAAATGCCTTGCGCCATCAGATTACTCACTTCACTCAGCAAACGGGAGAACCTCTTCATGAGGCATGGGATCGATTTCTGGATCTCATGAGGAAGTGCCCCCATCACGGAGTTCCTAAATGGGAACAAGTCTAGTCTTTTTACCAGGGACTCCGTGAGGACATTAGATTGTTCGTCAATGCAACTTGCGGAGGGAATATCATGGGTCAACATGAGGACACTGTGTGGGAGATTCTAGAGAATATGTACGAGAACTCCAACAATGACTCCATGGGATTATTTGACCGGACGAATACCCGCGCATCGACGAACCACAGGGGAGCACATGAGACGTAGGGCCTGTTCGCATCCGTCGACTTGGAACTAATGGCCAGTCGGTTGGACAAGGTCTCTATCATTGAGAAGAAGGTGGACGAGCTGACTCAGCACTTGCAGTGAGCCACCTCTGCGCAGAACTCCGTCGCACAGCCACCTCTCACAAGGGAAACTGTGTAGAACATTTTCCATTGACCTTCTCCTGGGATGGATCCATATCCACCCCCATCTGACTCCAGGACCGGAGGGACCTCCGATCCTTTCTATTCTTGCTGGGGGAACTCTATTCCCCCATTCTCTAACTTTCCTAAGGCTCCTCAAACCTGCGAGGACCTCAATGCCATCTAGAATGACCCATTTTCCAACACCTACAATCCTGGATGGTGAAACCATCCTAATTTCCAGTGGGTGGGAAATTTTCAGAACCCAAGACCACCCTATTAGCCTTGTCCACAAGCCCCTCGTCCTTATCAGCCACCTCAGCCTCAGCCCAACCCCACTTATCCATCTAGGCCCAACCAAGACCAAATGTCCCTCATCCTCCAAACTCTAGCTGACATTCAAAGAACGAATGCGGCTATCCAAAAATAACACAAGGATGAAATCATAGAGGTCCGCAACCAACTCTTCCTTCATAACCTCTGCTAAACTCGAATAACGTGCCGACCCAGCGGCGCGTTATGAACCCAAACCCAGGCCAAGCACACTTGATCTATCAGGCCCCTTCTGTTCCATCACTTGACGGGATGGAAGCATCAACCTCCTATGCGGGTTATCAACAGCAGCAACCCATCTTACCAACCCCCAACCAGAACCAGGCAGGACTAAATTCTGTGACAACCCGTAGTGGTAAAGCAACCCAAGACCCACCTTATCCAAATCACTCCAAGCCTGGTAGTGACCCAAACCCTAAGATAGTTATCCAGGATGTCCCTGTCCCAGATCAAAAACCTATACCTATCCTAGAGGAACCAACCAAGGTTCCATTTCCGGAGGCCTTGACCAAGGGAAAGAGGACAGCTAAACCCGTGGCTCCTGAGGAGGACCTGATCAAGATCTTTGAGCAGGTCCAAATAAACATCCCCTTGATGGATGCAATCCGCCACGTACCGGCTTACGCATGATTCTTGAAAAACGTGTGTACACCCCAGCGTAAGCCGCGAACCAAGAGTGGGAGTCCGATTGTACTATCATAGCAAGCCAACTCAGTGATCCTAAGTAAACTCCCACCCAAGGCAAAAGACCCAGGCATTCCCCTGATTTCATGTAAGATTGGTGAAACCCAGTTTGATAGAGCATTATTAGACCTAGGTGCCTCCATAAACCTAATACCCACATCCCTGCTTAACCACCTAGAAGAATCCGAGCTTAAACCAACTGAGGTGACATCGCAGTTAGCTGACTGATCCATTAAGTCACCTAAAGGAGTTCTTGAGGATGTTATTGTTAGGGTGCGGGATTTCTACTTCCTTGTAGATTTTATAGTTCTAGACATGGACGCACCTGAGAATCCAAGGGATACACCAATTATACTAGGGAGACCTTTTCTGGCCACTACAAGGGCCAACATAAGTTGTGAGGAGGGCCAAATAGAGCTGAAATTTGGGAATCAGACTCTCAAGATTGATATCTTTACGGCCCAACGAGGGATTAATTGCGGTGTGGTAGAGCAAATATGTGACATCAAAGCCGTGGTTGATGAACCGCAAATTGAGGACAACATGATTATCCCTAATCAACCACAAGAAGATCTAAAATCTCAATTAGAGGAGTCAGAACTTGATCTCGACACCCACTCTAACCCACCCACTGCTGCTGATAACCTCGTTCTGGAACTCAAGCCCCTTCTCGATCATTTGAAATATGTCTTTTTGGGTTCCAATTAGACACTTCCGGTGATTATAAACTCCAAACTCACCCCTGACTAGGAATCCCTTCTGATTGCTATTCTCCAAAAACATCGTAGAGCCATTGGTTGGACTCTCGATGATTTGACTGGAATAAGCCCCTCTTATTGCACACACCGCATCTATTCTAAAGAGGGCACACGACCTTCGCGTGAGATGCAGAGACGTTTGAACCCTAATCTGCAGGTGGTCGTGAAAAAGGAGATCATTAAGTGGTTAGATGCAGGGATCATCTACCCAATCTCTGACAGTCGTTGAGTGAGCCTAATCCAGGTTGTGCCTAAGAAGGCAGGGCTCACCACCATCACGACTGAGACCGGAGAGGTCATACCTACCCGTATAGCCAATTCGTGGAGAGTCTGCATAGATTATCGAAGACTCAATTCCTCCATGAAGAAGGATCATTTCCCACTATCGTTTATTGATCAGATTCTCGAAAAACTAGCGAGAAATAGATTCTTCTGCTTTCTTGACGGGTACTCCGGTTACAACGAAGTGGCGATTCATCCAGAGGACCAAGAGAAGACCACGTTCACCTGCCCCTTTGGGACATACGCGTTTCGAAGGATGCCTTTCACCTGCGACTTTTCAGCGGTACATGCTTGCCATATTCTCTGATATGGTGGTTGATTATCTGGAAGTCTTCATGGATGACTTCTCAGTTTTTGGGGCATCATTTGACGATTGCCTCCAGCACTTGGTTCATATACTCAGGCGATGCATTGACATAAATCTGGTTCTTTCCTGGGAAAAGAGCCACTTTATGGTGCCTAAGGGGATCATCTTAGGACACTTGATTTCTGAGAGAGGCATCCAAGTGGATCGAGCCAAGGTTAAACTGATTTCCAAACTTCATATGCCTAGCTCAATCAGGGACATCCAATCTTTTCTAGGGCACGTCGATTTTTACTGTCGTTTCATCCTTGATTTCTCGAAAATCGTGTGCCCCCTGACCACTCTTCTCTCCAAGGATGTACCCTTTGAGATTTCCAAGGAATACACTCAAGCTTTTGAGATCCTTCGTGACCGAGTCACCCAAGCCCCGATCCTACAGTCCCCTGATTGGTCTCAACCCTTTGAGATCATGTGCGATGCATCTGACTTCGTTGTAGGAGTGGTTCTGGGGCAAAAGATTGATGGGAAACCCGTGGTCATCTACTACGCTAACAAGACACTTGACGAGGCTCAGCGTAACTACATGGTTACGGAGAAAGAGCTGCTAGCTGTAGTATTTGCCCTAAAAAAATTCAGGTCTTATCTCCTAGGTTCCCATGTTAAAATTTACTCGGATCATAAGCTGTGAGGCATCTCCTTGTGAAGAAGGATGCAAAACTTGATTAATCCGATGGATCTTGCTATTGCAAGAATTTGACCTCGAGATTCACGACAAAGTGGGAAGACAGAATGTGGTGGCTAACCACTTGTCCCACCTTCCTTCTGAGATCATCGACCCTTCTAGACCCATCACGAACCATTTTCCTGATGAGCACCTCTTGACTATTGGTACAGGGCTTCCATGGTTTGCTGATATAGTAAACTACTTGGCATCACACAAAATCCCGTCTGATTGCCCGAAGGCCAAGAAAGACAAATTGCGCTCCGATGCCAAGTACTACATCTGGAAAGACCCATACTTATTCCACATAGGTGCTGACCAAATTATCCGACGATGTGTCTCGGAGGTCGAAATCAATGACATACTCTCTTTCTGCCATGACTAGGCATGCGATGGCCCTTTTTCTGGGCATAAAACTGCATCGAAAATCCTCCAGTGTGGCTTTTACTGGCCCACTATCTTCAAGGATGCATACAATCACTGTAAGGCATCTAGTCGTTGCCAAACTTTGGGCAACATGAGCCATTACGACATGATGCCTTTACAACCAATTCTCGTATGCAAGATTTTTGATATTTGGGGGATTGATTTTATGAGCCCCTTCCCTATCTCGAACGACTTCAAGTACATTTTACTCGCCATTGACTACATGTCTAAATGGATCGAAGCCATTCTGACCTGAACCAGTGATCACAAGATCGTCATCAAATTCATTCATCAAAATATCTTCTCACGGTTCGGGATTCCTCGTGCAATCATTTCTGATGGAGGGACCCATTTCACCAACGCTCAGTTCAGGTCACTGATGACCAAATATGGGGTGTCGCACTGAATCTCTACTCCTTACCACCCCAGACTAATGGTCTAGCTGAGCTATCAAATCGGGAGATCAAGAAAATCCTTCAGGTTACTGTTCGACCTGACAGGAAGGACTAGTCATCCTAACTTCTGGAAGCTTTGTGGGCTTATAGGACCGCCCACAAGACCCAATTAGGCATGTCTCCTTTTAGACTGGTGTACGGGAAGGCGTGTCACCTCCCTGTCGAACTCGAGCATAAAGCCTATTGGGCAATACGAAACTGTAACCTAGATCTTTCTAAGTTTGGAACCCACAGAAAGCTTCAGATAAGCAAGATTAATGAATTATGCCTTGATGCGTATGAAAACTCACGAATCTACAAAGAGTGGGTTAAAGCCTTTCATGACAAGCACATATCTAGAAAGATCTTTCACCCTGGTCAGAAGGTCCTACTCTTCGATGCTCGACTTAAATTATTCCCTGGAAACTGCGATCCAAGTGGATTGGACCATATCTTGTCCGACAGATCTTTGGAAATGGAACCGTCGAAATCAGTCCACTCAGCCACGATTCTGAACCTTTCGTCGTGAATGGTCAAAGACTCAAACCGTTCATTGACGTGATCAATACATATTTGGCTGAGTCATCATTTATCCTTCATTCTCCCTGAACTCATTGCGCCAAGTCGATGATGTAAAACTCAGCGCTTAACGGAAGGCAACCCGTCATTCTTTTGAAAACCCGAAACCTTTTTTGACATTTCTTTGCACTTTAGGACAGCCTAAGGTAGAATTAAAAAGAAAAGAGAGAGAAAACTCTCCAAACAAATAAACTCTCTGTCTCTCTCTTACAAAACGCACTGCAAGCTGAAGCAAGGCTAACAATGTCTCAAGCATGGGTGCTTTAACCACAGAGTCCAATAAACCTTAGGTAGTTCCCACGGGCCTTAAAAACCTTTGCTAAGGACTGATGCTAAAAGCTAGATAGATCTGGATCCTGGTTGGTACTATAGTACCTTTAGGCCCATGGTTGGCATTCTGACCTAATCAAAGAAACAAAGGAAGAAAAAGCACTTATCAAAATTGATGAGAGGAATTCATGGTCTAGAACAAAGGTTAAAACCATAAAATTTTGCTAAGGGACTAGCAAAAGCTAGGCATGGGGGTATGATAAGAACCTCATCATGAACCCTAACTAGCACATTTTGACCTGATAAATTAAACAAAAGCTCATACATAACCTAAGGGAAGGCCTAAATCAGGGAATTGTTAATTAGATAATAAAACATTATACAAAGGGTAAAATTGTAATTTTACCATTACAGTGCATGAACGGGATTTCTAAGGATCTAGACATAGGTCAAGTGAACCTAATAAAGGAAAAAGTGGGATGGTTTGGTCAGAAAAGGGTTATGATAAAATCTGGGAATTAAATGATATTCTACAACCCTAAAACAAACCCACTTTAATTCACAAAGTTTCAGGCAAGATAAAAATCTACTAAACTCTCTAAAATTCATAAAAAAAGTATCCCCTAGGGTTTAGAACCTTCAATTTGACCTTTGGAACTTGTTTTGACCTAGATTGAGGTCCATACCCAATTTCTAACTTAATTTGGATTTTAGTGCAAAATATTCGGTCAAACGTGATAAAACCTAAAATCCAACTTCACCATTGGATTCCTTAGGTCTAAATTATATTTATACCAAAATTTGGACCTAAGGGAAGGTCGTCTTGACCCACTTTACAAAATGATCCTCAATAATTACTTTCTGACCCTTAATTTTTTGAAACCTTGCAATTACCCCTTCAACTTTTCCATCATTTTCTTCAATCCAGTCCTTCTGCTACCCGCAGCAGCAGGCCATACCTCCGGCGACTTTGCGCGGAGGATGGCGCCGTGCATGCATGGGGAGTCAACCCCAGATTTGAAAGGGAGATTGTCTGCGATGTCCCCTATCGCATGGGCCAACTCCCACACCCTGTCGACCGCCATACCTCTCGTGCGAACGCACAAGAGGTATGGGTCTCCGTCTGCCACAACTCAGGCAAGGTTTTTCCCGCCGCTTTTGCGCACCTCCCGACCAACTCTTACCTATTTAAGGAGCGGCACACCTCGCCACATCCTTCAAGCTTCGTTTGGCCTAAGATCCCCCCTCTTATTCGTCTCCCATCAACTCCGGCCAACTGCCAGAGCTTCCGGCAACATTCCCTCTCCTCTCTCATCGCCCTGCCACCGTACCAGTGGCAGGGTTAACTCCACCATCCTCTGCCGCACCACGCCGTACCACCTCCAGTCCCTCTTCCTTGTCATCGTTCTCTCCCCCTGGCACCTTCGTCTCCGGCGACAGCAGCACCGGCCGCTCGCCACCTCCCCATCCCCTCCTTCACTCTGGACTCACAGTTAAGTCCCTCTCACCCTCCTCTTTATTTCCCCTCTGCCAATTTGTTATTTCAACCCCTCGACAACCGTAAGCCACCACCATCTCCTCCACCTCCTACAGATCACCGGCGAGGCGTCTCCGTCACCTCCCCACACCCATCCACCTCGCCAAACCCTTCAGAAGCATCACCTCCACCCACTGAGCGACCCTCCACTGACCGCACCACCCATTGAAACCCTTCCCCGAACATAACCACCTGCACGCACATAGTGTGCCCTAGGCACACGCGCACAGGCGACATCACACCACGCTAACCCCCGAGTTATCTTCGCCGTGCTCTGGCGAAGCTCGCCGAGTGTTCTGACAGGGTCGCAAGGCCGTATTCGTGGTTTTAGGTCCCGAGCTTCTGCCACCATTGATGCCAAGCTTGGAGCAAGCTCGCAAGCAGCTCTAGGCCTTCCAGCTCCAAGAGACGACCCCAGGTTGCACGGAAGACTTCTGCGCATAGCTCCAAGTCTTCAATTGGCATCTAAAGCCTTTGCTGGAGTGGCGATTGCTCGCACTTGCTGCTGCCAGGCGGGCGACAAGGAGGTGGGAACTTTAGTCCCACCTCAGGCGTTTGTGAGCGCCCCACGGCGCATAAATTGAAAAAGTGACTGAGGCTTATCGCCTCAGTCACATAGGGTGAGGTCCCTCTCACCCGCTCACCTGGCCTCGTCTACGACCACCCCCCGAGGACCTGGCCCGACCCGTTTACCTAAGCCTAGCACACCTCGCCCACCACCGCACACCGGTAGGCCTGGTCCTGGGTGCATTAACCCAACCCATATACCCGAGCAGGCTCTGGGAGAGCAAACCCGAGAGCGAAATAAAGAGAGAAAGACGCGGGGAGGGTAGGGGTTAGGTTTTTCCTAACCATGCCTATGCAGGGAAACTGAAGAAGAAGAAGGAGGAAGAGGAAGCAGGAGAAGAAGCGGCTGAGGACTTAGCTGCGGAAGCAGCTGTAGCCAAAGTGAAGAGAAGAAGAAGGCTCAAGAGCAGAAGCAGAGGAAAAGGAAGAGAAAGAAGAAGACAGAAGTTGGAGCAGAAGAAAAGGAAGGGGAGAAGCCAACTGAAGAAGAAGAAGCCAACTGAGGAAGGAAGGAAGAGGAAGCTGTCGCAAAGATGAAGGCCAAGTAGGGAAAAGAAGAAGACAAGAAAAAGCCAAGGAGAGCAGAAGCAGAGAAAGGAAGAAGAAGGAGGCATGCACTGTAGCAAGTGGCTACTTAAGGCGTCTGATTCCCAGAATCAGACATCTAAAGACTGAAAGAAGAAGAGAAAGGACAAAGAAGAAAGAGAGAAGAAAAGAAAAGAGAAGAAACATTTTTTATTTCCTTTCTCTCTAGTTTTTTTGTAAAACAGTGTATTATTGTAAATTGTGATTTTCTACGCTTCTAACATCAAGCTTGCTCCCTGAGTTCGACCTCGGAGAATTTTTGAACTATTCGAGTAATAAAATCTAATCAAACTCGGTGACGATCCCAAAAAGATCCACCACCACCTGCCTCAACCAAGACACGCACTTGCTGTACTTGGCATACAGCCTGCGCCATCTCAAAGTGTCCAGAATCATCCGTAGGTGTTGTCCGTGCTGTGCCTAATCCCACGAGTAAACGAGCAAGTCATCGATAAATACCACCACAAATTGATCCAGATACGATCTGAAAACCCGGTTCATCAAATCCATAAAGGCAGCGGGGGCGTTGGTTAGCCCAAGACCAAAAACTCGTAGTGTCCGTGCCGGGTGTGGAAAGATGTCTTGGAGACGTCGGTCTCCCTGATCCTCAACTAGTGGTAGCCTGATCTCAGATCTATTTTGGAGGATACCATGGCACCTCGCAACTGATCAAAAAGATCATCAATCCTCGGCAGCGGATACTTGTTCTTAATGGTGACCCTATTTAGCTGTCTGTAGTCAACACAAAGTCGCAGGGTACCATCCTTCTTCTTCTTCACAAACAACACAGGGGCTCTCCACGGGGACGCACTAGGCCTCACAAAACCCTCCTCCAACAGGTCCTGTAGTTGTGACTTGAGCTCTCGCAGCTCA
The DNA here is from genome assembly GCA_037157565.1 of Thalassia testudinum. Lineage (NCBI taxonomy): Eukaryota > Viridiplantae > Streptophyta > Magnoliopsida > Alismatales > Hydrocharitaceae > Thalassia > Thalassia testudinum. Next base: position 137,951,074 of record JAZHRO010000073.1, read on the forward strand.
AGTGGTGCCATCCGATACGGTGCAGTAGAAATGAGGCTGGTCCCCGACACAAGTGAGATCTCAAACTCAATCTCACGCTCAGACGGTAATCCTGGCAACACCTCTGGAAACACGTTGGGGTACTCACTAACCACCGAAATGCTCTGAAAGTCCGCCACAGGGCTGGGCTCCGCCACCACACAAGCTAGAAAGCCCTTACACCGCTGGCTCAAAAGCCTCGCTACCCAAAGCGCAGATATGCACCTAAAACCTCCGTCCACCGGCTGTCCGTGAAACTCAAAGGAAGGCATCTCTGGTATGGAGAAGACGATCTTCCTCCCGAAACAATCCACCAAGGTGTGGTAAGCGGACAACCAATCCATCCCCAGAATCACGTCAAAATCCTCCATCAGTATCACAATCAGGTCAACGGGGAGGCTGTACCCCCAATACTGACCTCACAATCTGTGTAGACCTCCTCAGCTACAAACAGCTGGCCACCTGGACCTCTGATCACAAACGGATCCTCTAACAACACGCAGTCCTGTCCCAAACTGACAGCAAAACTCGCAGCGACAAAAGAGTGTGTGGCACCGAAATCAAAAAGCACATAAACTAATCTGCCGGAAACGGTAACCATACCTGCCACCACTAAACCGGATGCCCTAGCGTCTCTGTGTGTCAGGGCGTTGATACGCTTCTCAGCTCTCGGTGCAGAAGAAGCAGCCACACTTTGAGTCGAGCGAGTAGCTGCTGGTTGTACAACAAGACCCAGTCGTCCAACAGGACTCGAGACTGGCTCAACTCGACTAATCCCAAGACCCAGTTGTCCAGCAAGAAATAACTGAAAAGCAGGAAAATAAACCACATTCACTATGCAATGTAACTAAGAGTAAAAGCGTACAAGCAGTAAAGGAAATAAAAGCTGCTAGTCAATACATACCACCACAACAATAGGAAAGTAGAACAAAAGTACAATAACAGGAACAGTAAACAAAAGTCTGAAACTCACTAGCAGAAAGGAAAGTACAACCACAATACAAAAACTACTGCTGGGCTTGATGAGAACCTCATCATGAGCCATAACTAGCTCATTTTGACCTAATACAAAGGATAAAAGCTCCTACATAACTCAAGGAAAGGCTTAACTCAGAGAATTCTGAGTTTAAGGAGAAAATAAGTCATAAGGGGTAAAAATGTAATTTTACCAGTATAATCTGCATACAGGGTAATTCAGGGCCCAAACATAGGTCAAAGCAACTTAATAAGAATAAAAGTGGGATGAGATGATCTAGCAAGGGCTACAGCAATTCCAAGAAACTAAATGATAATCTGTAACCCTAAAACAACCCACTTCAATTCACGAGGTTCGAGGCAAAGTAAAAATAGAATAAACCCTCTAAAATTCATATAAAAATAATTTCTAGGGTTTAGAACCTTCAATTTGGCCTTCAGAACCCATTTTGACCTACATTGAGAACCATGCCCAATTAATAACTTAATTTGGGTTTTCGCATAAATTGACCGGTCAAACAAGGTTTAATATAGAAATGAAATTCACCATCAGATTCCTTAGGTCCTAATTAGTCATGTATAAAAACTTGAGCCTAAGAAGAAACCTCCTTGACCAACTTTACACTTTGGTCCTCATATATTTACTTTTTGGCCCTCAACTTTTGAACCCTCGCATTTTGGCCCCTAACTCTCCTTCGTTCTTTGCGTTCAGGTCCCCCCTGCAAAACCTGCCAACACCATGCTCCGGCGACCTTGCGCGGAGCATGGCGCCGCGCAGGGTGAGGGGGAGAGCCTGGCAAGTAAACCGGGGGTGCCCTGCGTCGTCAGCCGTCGCAGGGACACCCCCCTGGTCGCTGTAACCCACCATACCGGCCGGGCGAACGCACGGACGGTATGGGTTTCCATCTCCGGCGTCCTCCGGCGAGGGAGACACGTCGTCTCCCTCCGCCTCCCTCCCTGTTTTGATCCCTATAAATACCCCCGTCGCTCCACCAACCTCGGCAGCTCGGATCTGACGGAGAAAACCCCCAACTTTCCTCTCCTCTCACTCCGGCAGACGCCCACCAGCTCCGGCGGTTCTTCCTCCTCCTCCTCTTTGCTCTGCCGCAATACCAGCAGCAGAGACTTCCTCCCCTGCTCTTCCCGCGCCACGCCGTACCCAGCTGGCGCCTCTCCGGCTCTCTGCTCGCCGCCGCCCCTTCCCCTGGGCATCTTCTTCTCCGGCGACAGTCGATACGACTGTCGCCCTGCCCCGGCCCCTTTCGTCTCCGTAGCTAGGTCAGAACTCCTCCCCATCTCCCCCTCTTTCTTTTCCTCACTGTCTTTTATTTGATTAAACCCTCGACCGCTCCTGTTCACCCTCACCTTCTCCGCCTCCGGCCATCTTCCGGCGAGCCGCTTCCATCACCTCAGCAACCCACACGGCTCGCCGACCACCGCAGAACCTCCGCCTCCTCACCCTGATCAACCCCCGCCCTTCCACTTCCCCCACATCACCCTCTGCAACCCCACCGAACAAACCCATCCTCCGACCCACAGTCCGACCTAGGGCAGCCCTTGCACGCCGCCCCACGCCTCGCCACCACCCACACGAGCTTCGCCGCACCCTAGCGAAGCTCCCGGCACCTTCTGATTAGGCCAAGAGGCCGTTTTGCTGTGAACAGGCCACCCGACCTCCGCCGCCATTGCCGTGCAGAAGGAGCTGCTTCCGCCTGCAGCTGCAAGCGCGCCACGCCCAGATTCGACTCCCAGACCTTGCGAGGCGTTTCGACAAAGCATCAGGCTCGCAGCTGGGGCGAAGGCCTCGCGTGAAGCCGCGATCGCCCGCTGCTTTCTCCGCTGCGGGCGCTCAATTAGGGTGGGACATTTAGTCCCACCTCGGAAAAGTCTGAAGAGGCGCATCGGTATAAGGCGCAAAAGTGTTGGAGGCTTACTGCCTCAGCACACGGGGTGAGGTCCCCTACACCCGCCCGGTTACCCCGTCTCGTCCGCGCTCACGCCCCGCGGACCTGACCCGACCCGACTTAGACTGACCTGCACTCCTCGCCCACCACACACGCCGGTGGGCCTGGACCCGGGCGCGACCCGTACCCGACTACCCGGCAGCTCTGGGAGAGCTTTCCCAAGAGCGGATTCTGACAGAGAGAGACGCGGGGGGGGAGGGTAGAGTAGGTTTTGCCCTCTGACGTAAACTCTGAAGTGTGCAGGCACAGGTGAAGAAGAAGGACCGCGGAAGAAGAAGGAAGCTGAGAGAGACACTGTAGCAACAAGCGGTTTAAGTCGTCTGATTGGAAAATCAGACGACGTCCTGAAGGGAAAAGAAGAAAGAAGAAGAGACGACGTCCTGATAGGAAAAAGAAAGAAGAAAGAAGGAGATCTGAAGAACAACAGAAGAAGGCGAGGCAGAGGAGAACACAAAAGAACAAGGGAAGAACTGAAAGAAGAGAAGCACGAGAAGAAGATCTGAAGAAAGGAAAAAAAAGAAAGAAGAAGAACATCACCACTGCAGATAAAGAAGAAGAAGATAACAGAAGATCTGAGACGAGGAGAAGCAAAGAGAAAAGAAGAAAAGACAACAAATTCTTTCTCTCTCTCTTTCTTTATTTTTGTAAAAGAAACTTGTACCCCTAGAATACAACTTGCTCCCTGAGTTCGACCTCGGGAACTCTTTTATTTTCCGAGTAAAAAAATTATATATTTGAAATGATGGCAATAACTGGCTATACTACAACGCTATAACAATAAAACCCGGTTATATAAATCCCTCTCAGGGCTCAACTGGGCCCAGCACTCTCTGCAGCCGGTAACTCGAGCTCCCCAACTCCTAGACCTGTAAAGGGTTATGAGAAAATGGAATCAGCGAAAGTTGAGTAGAGTGGTAACTAGACTATCTAAAGCAGTAAAAGCTAGCAGGTAAATTTATCTTTTCCAATTATTTATTTTACAAGTAATTTCCTTTCACCCCATTGGTTTACTTTCATATTTCTTTCTTGATCTCGCATGTTCCTCGTGGGAACAATCTTGATTGCAGTCTCTTCTGAAGAGTAGAAGGTACACATGGTGCTCTCCTGGCTGGGAGAGTCCTCCGTGGTACTCCTACACCCAGTCAACCACCCCAAGGTCACAGATAGACAAAGCGATGACTACGGCACGCATGATAAGCGCATGGGTAGCTACCCCGCACTGGCACGCAGTCAGTCGTTTTCGCTAGCTGGTATGCCCAAAGTATAGCACGGAACAGTATAGGACCTAGCCCTCTCAGAAACAAGGGTCTAGCCCCTAAGAACCAAACAGGGGTCTCGCCCCTCCACAGTCCACGCACCCTCTTCTGACTATCTCAATTTGCCCAGAGGTCCTAACAAGTCGGTGTAGGGTGGCTAGCTGAACCTCGAGCCCCGTGGGGTAGCTAGCTCCCTCCCTACATTAGTAGCTCGCCTCGGTTCCGTGTATGCGAGGGCCAACAGAAGTCGGTGTAGAGTGACCAATCCTAACCCGGGTCCCAACCCAAGGGCAGCTAGCTCTGCTCTACACTAAAAAGGGGATAGTCGCTCTCCTTGGTACCACATACTCAAGGGCCAGCACACTTTCCGTCCATTTTCCAAGCTTTTCCATCTAACCACAGGAGCTCTACTCCTAACTCCCCGTAGGGTTCATGCTCATGTTCACCATATTATTCCAATCCAAGTTTCATCATTCACGATTCAATTCTCATTTATACACATGTAGCTCGTATTTCCATAATTTAACACATGCAATAAGTGATATCACAGGCAACTGTTTAATTATCTCAAGCAGCTTATATTTTACCAGGCAACTCGTATTCATTAACAGGCAGTTGCTAACAATCTAGCTTATTCCTTCATAAATACAGTTTCAATCACGCAAGCAAGCGATTCAACAATTTCTCGTCCTAGGGTTCATGCAACATCCTAGGTTTCCAGTTATCTAATTTTCATAGATGCATTCATATTTTATAAGTAGAACAGGGGGAAACCACTCTACTAGACAATTCGAGAGTACTGGAGGCTCGAACTGCAAGCCCACATGCCTTTGCAAGCCTTAGACACACAACAGGTTGAAGTCCTATACTAAGGAACACACCACAATGGAAGATTCAGAACAGTATATAAAGGTTTCTAATATGTATAGGAATTCACAAGAAAATCACAGATACTTCGTTTGCGTAAAACGGATCCCAATCAGATCCTAAGCAGGTCAAAAACATGTGTGCAGACCCAAATCAGACATCTGGAAACAAGTCCAGAAGGCTTAAAAGTCATTAGAGACTCACCTCAAGTTCCTGCGGTGATCTCAAACGTCCAGGACTCCTCTACGACCGTTTGAACTCAGTTCCAGACATCCGACTAGTCCTCCGGTCGACTGGGAACATCTCCAGTCGTCTGGTTAGCTGTCCAGACTTCCGAAAAGCATGGGAGAGCATGCCGCATGCTTTCCCAAAGCTGCTCTTGCGCACAACAGAGCAGCGTACCATTTTTAGCCAGGCAAATCACACCTGCGGTGCGGCCTACATGGTCGTAACCGCGAGGAAGATGTACCTTCGCGATATATCTGCTTTCAGACGTCCGGTGTCATCGCCAGACGTCCAGCCCGTCATCCGGAAGGCACTCTGGACGTCTGATACTGGAAAAACTCCAGTACCAGACCGTGCTCCCGCTTCTCTCACCGTGCACCGCCGTGGCTCTTCCCACTCTACTGCAGCTCCGACCGTTGCAGAAGGTTTCGACCCTTTCCTCTTCCTCATGCCTGCTCCTCCTCCTCCCTCTCGCTCCCTCTCTCTCGCGAGCCTCAACTCACGGCAGTGGAGTGGGGAGTATGGTGGTGGTGGTGGAGTGTAGAGGAGAGGAAGGGATGCCTCTTATATAAGCTGCAGGGTTAGGGTTTTGTCGAGGAAAAAGGAGAAGGGAGAGAGAGAGAGAGAGGTTTGCGCACTGGCTGCGTGCAGAACTAACAGCGCGTACAGATTTTTCAATTTCTAGACGTCCAGGAAGGGTCCAAACGTCTTAAAAGGCTCAAATTAGAATGGGTCTTTACACGATGGAAAGAAGGTGAGCAAAGAGGTGGTTGGGGAGGAAGGAGGTTGTCGTGTTGGAGTGAGAGGAGGGGTAGAAGGAGGCAGCAAGGAAGGAGAAGGAAGAGGAAGAGGTAAAGAAAGGATGTTTCAGTCGATTAAGGGAAATTTTAGGTGCATAAGAACAAAATTTTTCAATTTTTAATTTAATTCCAATAAGATTAACAAAGTTATCTCACATGGGGGCATACAATAGTACAGGAGCAAGTTTTGAAGGGTATACATGAGAACTATTTTTTATGGATGTGCGGGTAGAATTATGGTAGATTGTACAAATATATATGGAAATTCCCCTTCTCCTTTTAGGATTCATGCTTGAAATATGAATCTTGTAGAGTTTTCAATACATTCCTTCTATCATTTCTAGGATTCATCTTCTAACTTCTATTCTTAGGTTTTTATGCAAGTCTTCTTACTTGTCTTGTTTCGAATCCTTCCATTGTCATGTATGATACTTCCTTTTACGATGGAGTTTAACTTTATCTTTCTAGGTCTAAACAGGATCTTTTTGTTGCACAAAACTCTCCTATTTCTTCCCTTAGACAAGGTATATCTTTCTGTTACCTCAAATGTAACAAACTATGTGTCAAGCTCACTTGCATCTTTGCCCACAAGAGGTAAGGAAGTCCATCATCCCTTTGAGTCTCAACTAGTAAACTTTCTAAAGAAATTCATATGCTTCTATCTCTTTGAAGTTAATCTTCTTTCCTTGAACCTTATTTGCCCTCATAGTAATTCAATTTTCTTGTACTCTTAGGAAAACTGATAGTGGACAATAAAAACATCTAATCTTTGAACTCTTCTTAAAGGTGATAGATAGATGTCATTTCTACAATTTTATTTCCTTAAGATCTAGGAATGAAGGGTTCCTTCCCCAAATAAGCATAATGATATAAACATTTATTGCAATCACAAACTTTTTTTGGAGTAAGGTAATCACAAAGTCAAAGATGGCCTTGATCTTGCAAATGAAACATACTCTACAATTCCCTCTTGGCTATCTTAAGTTGTTTTTAAGTTCACTTCCTTTTATTTCCATCTTATAGTGGATTCTCATCTATTTGAAAATTATAAGAATTGACTTTTAAATTTCTTAATTTCCAAGAAAGAATTTTCTTACTCATTTCCTCTTTCTTCTACACCTAAACTCCACTAAAGTTCTTTGACAATATGACTAGATTTACTCCTAAGTCTTTTAAAACTTCTTCCTAATAATCTAAATTGTCTTTAATATATTAGAAATTTCTCATCTGTCCTCTTCGTATGGATTTCCTTAAATTAGGCATGTGAAACACTAGTGTTAGAAAAGATGAGGTGATAGTAGTGATAAGCAACATGCCACTAGTCCTATCCACCTTAAAATTTTGGAAGGGCATAACAAGACTTCAAATTTCTTTTAGCCCAAATCTTTGAAAGTTTTTCAATGTGCAACCTTGACAAACATAGAATCTCCCACTTTAAATTCCATATTTAACTACTTAACAACTATCATGTAGGTTTCCTACGTTATTCTATCAAAGAAGTTGGCATATAGTGGAGGATGAGGTTGTTGTGGAAGAGTGTTTTCAAACAATAGTCATGCCCATGGAGATAAGCAAGACTTTATTGGCTTTAGCTCTAAAGGTATCTAGTCCTAGAGAACCTAGGGACTATAGGCTAATAAGTTTGATTGATACTTCATATAAATTGGTGGCCAAACTTGCAGCAAGGAGGATCAAGTTGATGCTTCAAAGAATGATTGTAGCCAATCAGTTTGATTTTTTGTTGGAAAGGCAAATTGCAAACAGTGTGGTGTTAGCCAAAGAAATCGTGCATCAATGAGGAGATTGAAAGGGAAGCCTGGGGCAATGGTGATCAAGCTAGACATGGAGAAGGCTTTTGATAGACTTGAATGGAGGTTCCTTCACTTTTAGTTTGAGTCAATTGCATTTTCCCATGTCTCTTATTAATCTCATTATGTCATGTGTCTCTTCTAATTTGTTTCAAGTTATTGTCAATGGCAATACTACTAACACAATCCTTCCTTCTCGTGGTGTAAGACTTGGTTGCCCTCTCTCCCCATATCTCTTTATTCTCTCTTTTGAATTCCCATCTCTCTCTCTAAATTTGGCTTTACATTCACACTCTATTTCAGGTTTTAAAATTTCCAGGAATTCAAGCCCAATTACACACCTCATGTACGGTAATGACACCTTCCTATTTGCCAAAGCCACACAAGAGGAACTAAGAGCTCTCTATGAATTGCTGAAGGTTTATGAGGTTTGCTCGAGACAAAAGGTAAACTATTCCAAGTCGTGCATTTTCTTTGGAAGGGGGTGGATGAGGAGGTAAGGAAGTTGTTGCAAGAGGAGCTGCAAATTCATATCATGTTGGATGATGAATAATACTTGGGAAACCCCATCACTGAGACGAAGGCTCAAAAGGGATTGAAGGAATTGGTGCTCTCCAAGTGTCGAAAGAAACTTACAGGCTAGAAAGGGGGATTTTGGTCTCAGACTGGAAAAGGTATTCTAATTCAATCTTCCCTTCTTGCAATTCCAAATCGTCTCATGTTCACTAATCTTTTTCTAAAAGGTTGTGTCATAACATTGATAAATTTGCTCACAATTTTGGTAGGGTTCTAAAGAGGGAAGAAGACATTTCTATGCTAAATCTTGGTCCTCTATGTGTATCTCAAAGTACCTAGGCCTAGTTTGGTAAGGGGGATAACCCATTAAAATAAGGGCTAACCTTGTTTGGTGGGAAGGATATTTTGACCTGGGTTAAGAGGACTTAACCCGGGATAAGTTATTTTGGAGTTAATGTGGGATAAGCTATTTTTTGTAGGTTATCTCATATATTTTCGCAGGTTAACCCAAAAACTTTCCAAATAGCCACAAGTTAACCCACCGGGATGACCTTTATAACTTCCAAATAAAAATGCTATCTGCAAAAAAGTTATCCCATGAAATCTATCCCTCCATCCAAATTTGCCCTTAAGAGGACTAGCGTTTCATCATTCTTATATCGCTTACTTAGCATTCCTGATGAAGATGGGCTAAAATCAAAGATGGAATAGCAAGGACTTTGGCAATCTTAGTTAAAAGCTAAATACTTCCCTCACTGTTCCTTTTGGAACTACCATCCAAGGACAACTGATTCTAGTTTTATGAAGGCCTTGCATACTATATAGATGCTCTCTAGTTCTTAGCTGATTGGAGATGGAAGTAAGGTTATGTTTGAAGAGACAACCATATCAGAGATATGTCTAAACCACTTCTACGAATGGATGGTAGTAGAATTTTACCTTCACTTGTCAGCAAGCTCCTAAATGCTTCAGCAGATGAGTGGGATGAAGATCGCATTAGAGAATTATTTACAATTGATCAGGCTACAAACATTAAAGAAGTTACCATTCATAGAGGAGAATGGGATGAAATGATCTTGAGTGAACACCCCATGGGATTCTTCACAATTAAATCAGCCTACCACTCATTATTAAAGCATTTCAAACCGGATCAACTAGCAAATGATGTCAAGATTCAAGGGTGTAAACTGATATGGGCTTTGAAGGAAGTTGCGCCTCAATCAAAAACATTTCTCCAGAGAGCATGGATGCCCTACCGATAAAGATTTGAGTAAGACAATCGATGGCATGGATGGCATTTGTGAAGGTTGTAGAGAGGATGATGAGAGTGTTGATCATGTTCTCATATCTTGTCCTTTGGCCTGATCAGTCCGGTTCCTGTTTGGTGTTCACATCTCTGAATGCTCAGAAGATTGGCTGCATATCTTTAAACAATTGATGGATGGATTCCAAGCTCTTGGTCTTTCAACCTTCACTCCTTTCTATATGCTGCACTGTCTCTGGTTAAATAGATGTGAAGTAATGAAAGGTAGAGCTCTTACAAACCCTGTTGTGGTGAGAGATCGAGTTGTTTCTATGGCAAGATTTTATGTTGATGATCACCTCACTCCAGAAGTTAGAGAGGAGAGGAGGCACAACGCTGAATGTTTGCATGCACACCTGTTTGATGATCAAGATGTTATTTTCCATTCAGGTTGATGCTGCAGTTGGAAAATTTTTCTGTCAGTGCAACAATTGCTTTCAATTCTAATGGTTTAATTGCTGCTGAAAGCCTGAAAGTGCTACCCAAAGATTCATCGTAGATGTCGTTGAAGCAGAGTCTTTGGCTATCATTCAAGGCTTGCATTTGGCCTTGGAATTGACTTGCTTGTTTGGGACAATCATGAGCAATTCATCAACAGCAGTACGTCAATTATTATTTGATTTCCAACGTTTGTGGCATTCAAAGCTGTGGTTAAAGATTGCTTGGATATTCTGGCTGTTCATCGAGGTCTTAAAGTTGTTTATGTTCCAAAAGCTCTTGTTAATTCTGCCCATATTAGCTCATCATTGTATGCTAAACAATGTTGAGGAGGTTTGGAATGACTCCACCCTTTCTTGTACTATCTAAGGTTGCAAACAATGAAGGCTCTGGCACTTGACATTCAAAAAAAACCAAGATCGCACTGACAAAAGCAATGGTCAACATGGCTTGGTAACTGTCAAAATATACTTCTTTCATAGTTCAAATCATTGGTGTAGACTCGTAAATGACAATTGAAACAGAACCGTTAATTGAAGTTCTGCAATAAAAAAAATGGAGTTACCTTTACTTCCATCATCTCACTTTCACTTGCACCCTCCACTTAATCCCACACATCACCCACCCACATAACCTTCATATCATCCGCACAAAACCTGTGTATCATCCATATGTACTGTCATCCGTAAATGATCAGCATATCATATATAACTTGCATATGCACACTAGCATTCACATAGAAGGTCCATACACTCGGCTATTCACAACAAAAAAGAAAGAAAAAAAAAAACACAATAAAAAGATGCATAAAGTTCACATTTGTAGATAATAGAAACGAGGGATATAAAATTAAAAGGGAAAGATAAAAACTCAAGGAATGGTGATGTTTGTATTTGTAGGAGGGGCATTGTCATGATGCTGCAGTGGCTGTGGTGGTCGATTCTGAATGCAGTCACTCATGGCCCCCAAAAGCTTATCCACCATCCTGCTTAACTTCGCATCGTTACAAAGACACTTCTCTATCTGCCCAGTCCTCTCATCCATCATGCTCCTTAGCTCCGCATTGTAACGATAGGACTCCTTTAAATCACAAATTAATTGATTCACCATGTTCTCCAACTTAATAATCATCTGTTGGTACGAGGTCTCATCCAGATAGCAGTCACTACATCTAGCATGCTCATACACCTCTCCAAAGGCATACTCTGGGGAAGGTTTTGCTGGGGAGCATTCAGAGAAACTCTCAGCAGGGGTCATGCACTGACAATACGATCAGAATAATTTCTTCCATTAATAATTTGAAACATATAATATGAAATAACTATAATTGACTTACACATTGGTTGGGGTACACATCATCACACCACGGCTGGATGCCATCAACAGAATGTTTTCTCTTCATCAGTTTGAACTGAACTTGATCAGGCTCTGCTCCATTGTGGTCCAGCAACTACATGGTACATACAGACATACATATACATGCTGAAATGCATATACATATATGTATATGTGTAGGTATATATGTGTATATATATCCATCACGCAACTAAATATCAAGAAACAATTAGGAGTAGAGAAGGAACAGTACCAAATCACTCTTCTGCTTCATACTTCTCCTAACCATACAATGTACTGTAGCTATTGGCCTCTTCACCTGATTCTCCTTGTCCTTCCTCGACATCTCCTGTGTAACAGGGATAAATATATTATTGAAACATGACAATGAAACAAAATACTTGCAAAACGAATATTACTTTTACATGGAAAGGTAATGGTCACAATGACTGTCCTGAATTAAGTGGTGGAATTGTTCTGTATCTCTGTTTAAGAACTTGATGAATCTTACAAAAAAGAACCTCTCACCCTTACGTTATATGCTTCACACAAAGACCATGAATAACACCAAAGATAACAAACACCCATCAGTTCATTTCAAAGCAAGATCCAGAAGGTTTCCAAGATGGTTTCGAGCAACGGGCATTTCTTAGAATACACTATAAGGTCGCTACAGCATGACCATACAAGGTCTTACTGTACTAATTAGAGCAGTAACGTATAAATTCCTGCACTCTACAATAAAGGCCTCGTTCATAAGAAATGGAAGAGATCTTTATTTCAAGACTATTCTCCAGAAAACCAGAAGAGATTGTCTTGGAGAAGAGTGAAATACCTTTCTCAGGGTAAAAAGATCATCCCAATACATTAAAATGTTTCTTATGTGTCTAATATAGACACTCAGCATGCCAAAAATGAAAAGCCTGGTTAGATAACAGTTGCCAACCAAAGCATTTGGGAAAGTGTAGTTTGCTTAAAAAACACAAAAATGACAGAGAGAAACATCCATTTGATAACCGAAACCATCGCCAAGTATGACCAACTCTGTCATTGCTCAAAACAAAAACTAAAATAGCAACATTAAGCAGAGTTTTCAACTTTCGGACAACAATCAATAAAGACTACAGGGTAGCGATAACTTGAGTATAGAGACAAACTAAAAGTGAAAATTCAGCCAAATAGCCCATTTTTGTTTTTTGCTAGAGTTCAACCAGGTACTCATCCACAAATGGATCGTGAAAAAAGATATTGCGCATAAGATATCGGAAGCACAGCAAGATGGAGGTACAATTATTAATGAGTCATGACAAATACATTGAAAAATAGGAATTACAGAAAAGATGAACATCAGAACTGCAGTTACTTCCAAGATATATCAAAGCGAATAATGGTTACAGTTATGAGATCTAATGCCTTAGCACAGACCTACTTCGTGAATTATGCATCATATGAAAAAATAGGCCACTGGACACCTGGAAGTTCTGGCTATAATTGATCCACAAATAAAATTTTTGGGGAAGAAGAGATGCTTCACCTACTTGCTACTTGTGACCATTGATGTCACAGAAAATAATAGCACTTCCATGCTTGAGTGTGAATTCAGGTTCATCAGCCAACTCACTGTGGATGATGCATTCTTACGAGATGCAATTGGTGAAAAGTTTGAGATCAAGAGAGTGAATGGGACTACTTTAATTCTTAATTGGGGATTCAATCAGGGAGATGCAAGGCAGAAAAGTTTGAATTTCAAAATTAAAGTAGCTTTTGCAAAATGTTAAGGTGGATCATTGCTACAAAATTGCTTAGTGTCATGGGTCACATAAACTGCAATCTACATATCATTCTACTGAAATTCAAGCCACCCAAGTAAAATTTACTCAACGTTTAAGAGGATTGGCTAGCTTCATGATCAAGTGATTTTTTTTTCAATGAGGGAAAGGATGACCGCATGACAGAAGTGATTCATGCTCAAGCATTGATGATAAGTGTTTATTTCTCCTAACTTTAGGACTTCTCCTTGTACTTGAGTCATCAGTATAGTATTCGCTAGTTTGCTTTGACTTAGGAGTCTAAGTAACCTTGGTTTACACGACACAGTGTCGGAAAATACCTTATGAATTTGAAATTCAACCCTAGTGTTCATTAGGGAATGTGGAGTTCTTCCCTGTGCGTGCAGGTAGACTCTTTGTCCTAGTCTTTAGTCTTATGTCTAGGAGAAGCTCTTTCCACCAAAGAACTCACCCACTAAATAAGGTGCGCTCTACCAAACAAAGTTGTTGGAGACATACTGACAAAAAAAAAAAAAGTTTCAAAAAGTTCTTTATAATAAGTCAAGTATGTTCTCCAAGTCTTGTAAATACAAAATTCCACCAAAAATGTTTTCAGGGTGTAATACAAATATCCCGTTCCACCAAAAATTCTTTCAGCCACAAACACAATAAGAGTTGGACTTGAGTATTCCTCGTTTCTTGAGAATTGATTCGAAAACATGAGCTGAAGCTAAGGCCAACCTAGACTTAAAAAGAAGTAAAATCCCGGGATTGAGTTTCAAAATTCACTTGGTTAGTCCTGACTTATCACTAAGCACAACCATAAACTCTTAGCATTCTGAGTCTTTGTAAAACCCCCTAAGTCCTAGAATTCAACTGAAAGGTTTAAATATCAAGAGTTCTGGTTAGTCAAGAGATGGTCTATGTCATATCAGTCTTGAGTTCTAGTCAGTCTTCCTAAGCAACAAGTTCTCACAATGTCCAGACATAAACACAGCTGGTTTATCAGAAAATCTTTCAACTTAAAGATCATCTTTAAACACTTAACTTTTTGAGGAAAAGAAAGAATAAAAGATATCTCAAAACACTTACCTTGCTGATGCTTAAATTGCTTTGCACTTTAATGAGTTGTTTGCTAAGGGACTAGAAAACCTAAGCATGGGGTTATGATGAGTTGTGACTCATCATAGCTAAATCGCCTAAGTTAAGCTAGAAACGAGGTTAAACACTATTAAATTAACACATAAAAAGGGTTAAGTATGGGAAATATAGAAAATAACCTAAAATATTAATTTTGTGCTAAAAACGCATAATTAGGTTATTAAATGAGATATTCTTTTAAATAATGAAAAATGGTGTTCCAATTGCAAATTGAACACAAATGAGCTCAAAATTTCAAATCAAAAGTATAATTAACTTCTAATATGTTCAATTAAGCTTCAATAAAAATTTAGGTGCATTTGGACATCATTAAGACCTTGCAATTAAGGATTTACATTTAGGTCCTTAGTACATCACATTTCATCCTTGGAAGACTAGCCAAGAACCTATTTGCATTATCCTAAGGACTGCTCTGTCATCATTTCTAAACATTTATGGGCGTCCCTACTATTCCTCTACCCCTTCGCGTAGGGGCATTATTCGTAATTTCACCAATAGCACCCTACGCCACCTGTAGCCACGCGTGCACTATAGCACTGCAAGAACACGAGAAATCCTCACCATTGATCCTCTTGACCCACTCGATTTGTGGCTCTCCTTGATTGGAAGTTTCGCGCGAATAGGCGCATAGCATCACCCTTTCCCCCAGATCTAATCCAACGGCACTCCATTGATTTGAATCTTCCCATGCCCTCGCAGCTACATCCTCACCACCTAAACCCCTAGCGCCTAATCTCACCATTGCGGTGAGGAGAATCACTCCCTCTCACTACTTAAGCACCTCCGCTGCCTCGTGCGCAAGGAATCGCTCCCTCTTCCTTGAGTGATCGCTTTCATCCACTCTAGTTTTCTCCTCCATTCATCACTGCGTCAGTGACAGGGGCATAGTTCTCCTCAATTTCGTCACTGCAGTGACCAGCTATAGGCCAGGAATCCCATTCCTCGTTGGAGCCCTCCTCATCTCCCTTCGTCGCTGCAGTGACCAGCTGCAGCCCAGGCATCCTATTCTTCCTTTAGATTAGGACTTTACATACTTTCTAGAATAGTTAGATTAGTAATTAGTTTAGCGTAGTTGATTAGATGATCAAATTGTGTGATTGTAGTTAGCTTAGAGTAGTGTAGTATAGAATCCACGCATTCCACCTCCTTTGATCATTTCAGATCAGAGGAGATGATTTCACCCCCAACTGATCATTGATTCCCCCTCCTTATGTTTTCCACTTCGCATTCTGATTTCCCTCGATTTTTGTTTCGCAATTCACCCATCCATTAGAGTCAAACCCTCATCTCATTGCTCTCAAGCTTTGAGATGAGGATTTATGCTCAAATCCATCTAGGGGTCTCCCATCCATTTCAGATTTTCCACAAAGACCCTTGATCTCGTTTTAAATGAAATCGATTTGCTTGATCTGATTTCAGTTTGGTTTTTCAAAGCAAGATCGTGAGATTTTGATCAAATTGGGTTTTTAATGGGTTTGATCAAGTGAATCAATCTGTTTTTGAGCTAAATTAGTCCATGGCTATGAATCTAAGATAATTTTTAATGATGAATTTTTCCTTAGATGAGCCATGATTGATGTTGTTATGAGCTTGGATTTTGATGGCTTTTCAATGTGAGGTAAGGTCAAGGAGAATCGACTTTGTTGATTCGAGGCTCTACCTAATATTTTTGTGCGGGTATTAGTATTTGAACTTTTGATTTCTCACCTAAGGGATTCTCAATATCCCTTAAGGTTGTAAACATTTGGGATTCAAGTTAGTAGTTTAATGGACTGATGTGAACCCTTCCTTCATGCTGTTTATAGCATAAGGGAGAGATCAAATTAGTGTTCTCTCTGATTTGAATTGGGGATCAAGGTTTAAAGTTTTCTTGAGTGAGGATTCAATGTTTTAAAGTGATTTTTAGATTAGAATTCAAGGCCTCATCAGATTTTCTGGAGTATTCATTATGAGTTTTGAATCCCAAACTTCACACATTAAAATGCTACATAGCAGCAACATTTTCGTTGGATTAAATTCCAATCTAATTCAATTATCTTTGTTTTCTATGACAAAGATAAGGGATTAGATTTGGTCAATTTAGAAGCTACTGAAATCCCCATTTCAGAGCTACTGGGGATGCAATTCTCTTACTGAAATCCTCATTCAGATTTACTGAAATTGCGATTGATTAGATATCACTATAGCAGCCGTTTTGAGTGATTTTAAGATGTCTGGGCATTGCCTTGGACGACTGTTAATTGCAGCTGATGTTGCAGTTGCTGCTCCAGTAGTTGTTGTGGCTGTCCAAGCTATAGCCACTGCTATTGCAATTACTGCTGCTGCAGCAGATGGTTTGGTTGCTGATATGGTCAGAACAGTTGGGCTGTAGCTAGGATCTTGGGTTTATTACATGGCTGACCTATTTTATTATGTTGTATACTACCTTGTACAAGCTTTCATGCATTGTTATTGACCTTAAACTTCATTTAGATTGCTTGTAATCTTACTTAATCATCCATTGTCAGTTATTCATGTGTATAACTGCCCATATTTAGAAATTGAATGAAATCAAGTGGAAAATCATGTTTAATTGCTTGAATGCCTCTTTTTTGTCTTGTTGGATGTTTTGAGGTGCTTAAACCACTTTTCTAGCTCTTAGTTTAGAATTCTAGACCTTAGGTTTCACTTTAAAATCCTTTGAAGGCCTAGAATTGTACCAACTTTGTAAATAAATAAAAAATACTATAAAAAAATAAAATAAAATAAAATAAACCTGTCTTGGTGAAGATTAGATATAATTTTAGGTATATGCCAAGTTTTAAGGCATTCTAAACCCTCAGCTTAGTAGAATATACCAGTCGACGGTTTAGTATACATTTAGACCTAATAAAAGACCTTAAACTGAAAATGGCAAAAAGACACACTCTCTCTCATCCCTCCCTTTCTCTCTCATCCCCTACCTCTAAAAAATATATAAAAACCATAAAAAGTAGAAAAACTCCAAAAATACCCAAAAGTTCCTTGTATATTATGTACATACATGTAAATATAAGCTATATGTAAGTATATATGTATATAATGTAAAATAGATGTATAATAGGTGTAAATAACTTATATATATATATTGTATAATGTAAATTACATATTTAAAAGTATATAAAATGTATATAACTTAATTATATAAATATTTATTATTTATATTAACTTATAAGCACTATAACTTAAGTAAATTTATAAAAATTTGTATATAAATGTAATTACTATTTATACTATATATACATATCTATATATTAATTATGTATATTAGAAACCTTGTATCGTAATTTAATTATGTATGTAGAATAAATACTAAATTTATTAAGTTATTACCTAAGTTATTAAGTTAAATCAAAATAAATTAGTAAATTAAGTTATATCTGAGATAAGTTATACTATACATTTGTATTATAATATTTTAAGTAATTTAACTAATTTAAATATATTTATATCGTATTATACTATGTATACCTAATTTACATGTACAATAACCTGAAAATAGATATTTAAATGTAAATAAATCCAAATAAATGTTGTAAAATACAATAAAAATATGTATTAAATAATTTATTGTATGTATTAACTATGTACAAGTTCAATTAGACCATCAATTAACTAATTTATACGTTAATTAAGAAATAAATCCTGAAATCAGGTTGTATTATTTATGAACTTTAGCTAATTTATTTGTATAGTAAATATAAGTATTTTTGTAAATAAATCATATAATTATATAGCCCTATATAAGGGCTTTTCAACTTTATATTTTAATTTAAAATTGAATTGAAATTGGGCCTTCAAATCGAGGGCCAAATCTTTCTAATTAAGCACGTAGCTCCGTAGCTGTAGTGCTGAAGAAGGTGCTGGATAGCACCACATTGGTTATTGGCGAGCACCTACGGGTGTATAAATTGTATTTCGGCATCCCTTCTCTTAGTCGTCACGGGCGTCGGGCACCCGAAATCGATTACCCCTTATATCCTCTGAGCATATATCTGACCATGGTTTCAGATGAGATTGGTGTGTGCGGTGCAGGCCGGGGGCCTAGCACTGTGCATGGGCTTGAATGAGCCCATTAACGAGCTTGAATCGGAATTAAGAGGTTAATTAACAAATTAGGGCGGCTCTTAGCAAAGGTCTAGTCCCACCCGAGAGGGTGCTGTGTATCCCTCTAAAAGGTCGCCCGCCAACTAAAAACCTAATTTTTAATTAAGTGAACAATAACCTGGTCTAATTACTAAGGGGAGGGAAGAGTGAAGCTAAAAAAAACAGCTAAGTCTAAAGTGTCAGAGAGTGTTAGCCGTTCTGTGCAAAGATTAATAGTTGAAGTAGAAGAGAAGCATGTATATTATATGTATATAGTGTATATATATATATATATATAGTATACTGTAAATATGTATAATATGTATACTTAATGTTTGAGCTATATATACATGTAAATAATAGTGTAGCTTTAGTAACAGAATAATCCGTCATTGCAGATAAAATAAGTGTCACTATAGACCCTAGTTTTTACCTTAGCTTATTTATATAGTTTTTTCTAAGGTTTAGCGACACTTATATATGTCGCTGTACATACCTTATATGTTACTGTAAATGTTTGTATGTTAAGTTAGTATAGTATATTATTACTTATTATGGTACATATATCTAAGTATTATTAATATAAGATGTAAATAGATAGTATATAGTATTTAATTAAAGTGTTTTATGCTTGTTTGTAGATAGATGTTTGTAGGCATTTTAGTTCATTCTTTTGTATATAAATTGTTTCATTCTTTCTTTCATTAATTCATTCATTCATATTTGTACATAAAATTAATCTTTTTGGAATTAAAGAATGATATTGGACTTAGAGAGTGATGTATATCAATAACTGTCTCCCAGTGAACGACCTGGAATAAACCAGTGAAAATTATGTAATTAAATAAAATTGACACGATAACAATTTGTATTTGTGATATATACTACAACAACGACGATTTTTTATACAAACCGTGGTTGATCGCTTCACTTGCCACCCCATGGGACTTAGGGTTAGGTTTGGCCACCCTATACCGACTCTTGTTAGGCCAGCTGGGCAAACCGGGATAGTCGGACGAGGGTACGCGGACTATAGAAGGGCAAGACCCCTGTTTTGTTTTGAAGGGCGAGACCCCTGTTCTAAGAGGGCAAGGCCCTATACTGTTCCATACTGTACGTTTGGGCGTACCCTTTAGCGGAAACGACTGACCGCCTGCCAATGCGGGGTAGCTACTCATGCACTTATCGCATGCGCCGTAATCATCGCTACGTTGCAACCGTAACCTCAGGGTAGTAGACTGGGTGTAGAACTATCACGAGGGACTCTCCCAACTAGGAGAGTGCCACGTGTACATCCTGCATCGTGGGAAAACTACGAGCAAGATCGTTCCCTTAGGGAACAAGAAGATTGAGCAATATCATATAACCTGATTAGCGTACTCGACTTAGAAACACATAAACCAGAGAATTAGAAACGAACGAAAATAATTAACCGACAATTGAATGTTTAGCTGGTTACTGTTTAATTATGTTGCATGTAAATGACTTAACCACCACTCTACTCAGCATTAGCTGACCTCGGATTTTGTAACCATGTTCAGGTTAGGGATTCGAGCAGCCAGAGCCACCGGCTGCTGAAGGCACTAGGCCAGTCGAGCCCAACCATAGTTTCCTTTCTTTTGTTTCGTTGCAGGGAATTTTTATGTAGTGAGTACCTGTAGCTTGTTGTTATACTCAGTTATATTTCTACCAGTTTCCTGTTATGATGGCTATATTTGTAATTGTACTTTTTCGCTATATCCTGTAAAAATCTAGTGGTTTGCTATTTTCTTTCTTTTATTAACAGTTATATATTTTCTGTTTAGTTACATTACTCGTGTGGTTGTGGAATGAATATGTATTTAGTTGTTTCTCGTTGGACGACTGGGTCTTGAGGCTCATCGAGGCAAGCCGTTCTTGGGTCCTGTAGGGAGTCAGGAATGGGTTGTGACAGCGAATCCTGGCTCTGTCCTTCGTTTCTGAAGAGCTCCTCGCTTGTCTTGTAATCTCTACCACGCCACCCTATTCTCACTAAATCTACACTGCCTCTATCGTCTTCTTCCACGTCATTGAGTGCAAGCCTCTCTTGGAGCCTTAGCTTCAACTCCTGCTACTCCGATGCTAAGATTAAAGCCCTGACATCTGTCTAATCAGTGGGGTGGTTGCCACACTCATCAACAGTAGCATGGCCCCTAACACAACCCTTAGCGCGAGATCACACACTTCTTTGCCTCGAGCCTCCAGGAGGATCGATCTCCTCACAGCAACAATCGTGCCTTCTCCAAATTGAATAATGTACCTATTGAGAATAAAAGTGCCATGTGGCAACCATGTCAAGCCACGTGGCAGTCCAGTGGGCACCCAAAGGGGTGTCGACCTTGTGAGATTTTTTGTATGTTTTGTGATCCAAGTTTAGTGGTCCTTAGTTTGGTAGATTTGGCTTTAGAAAGTTTATTTTAGAGGATTTGATCTTTCCTATTTTTAGTAGATTTGATTAGATTAGGATTGGTTTTGTTTCTTGTTTTAGAGGGTTGTGATGTGTTCTGTCTATAAAAGAGAGTTTTTGTAATCCTTTTATCTTTGAATTAAAGAAATAATTCTTCCAATAATACAACTCCCTCTCCTCTCTTCCTCTCAATTGACAGCTACACCCTCTCTCTCTTCCCTATCGTGAGAACAGAGACTGCTGGCAGCACCTGTTGCTACCCATTATCCTCACTTGGAAGAGCCTCCATGCTTTCATATTGCACCAAACTCAACATGGTATCAGAGCCTTCAATCTAGGCTCTTCCCAGAGGATTCTCTACACATGTAGGAAGGAGAAGAAAAGAAAAGGCTACGTTGTGCGTGATTTTTCTTGGAGGACCATTGACTTCACCTTCTTTTGGTGACCTTATACACATTCGAAGAAATCAAGCGCCTTATGCTAGCATACGGGATGTAGGAGCAACGACGCTAACTCAGATTGAGGGGGCGTGTGGAATCCTCTAGCACACCAAGGAACACCAAGTTCAAGTGTGCAGCTTTCAAGTGTAGAAAAAGATGCACAGAGACTCCTCTCAACCTTTTAGAAGGAAGCGATGGCAGATTCGAAGATTCATGCTACTTGAGAAAGTGCCTGAGACAAAAGATGTAGCCAAGAAGAAGTTGGAGAATGCCCATCAACTTGTATGAAGACAAGACGATTGCTCCAATAGCCACGATTTCATAGGTTGCCATAAAGGCAACGATTACAAAAGTAAGAAGAGAATGTGCATCAGGAGAAGATGGAGTGTTTGGGTGCAACATCACCGAGCCAAGTTCAGCAAGTGATGCGAGACTCATCATGGCTCTTAAATACCCCTAGTTAACTAGTTTCCCCAATTAATCAACTAAGGATATGTATTATTAAGGGTTAATTATAATAAAGGGGATTAAATACTAAGGACCAATTAAATAACATAAAAACACTAAATTAAATATTTATTAATCATAATTATAATTTAATTACTAATTTGGACTCAAATACTAAATATTTAACTAGTTAATTAATATATAAATTAACTTAATCAATATCTAACCCTAAGTATGTAATTAACCTAAATAACTTAATCATTTAAATAAATATAGCTAAAAAGGATAAAAATGTAAACTCAAGGTATGATTATAATATTCACCTAATTTATAATAACATATAAAAAGTTGAAAAAGAAATAAATCAAAATAAGCTTTAAATACCTCTGTTTATGTTTAGGTCCTTAGGTTTTTATTCAATTGAGTCCTTTTATTTATTATTGGTCCCTAACTTTTCTTATACTTTAGTCCTTATGTACACTGCCGATATCACCTTCTTCTTCTTCTTCTTCCTTACACTGAACGGTTGAGGATGATCAGTCACCACACCCACCAATCACCTTTCATCTCGTGTCTAAACACCTCCACCCTTGTCGCCAACTTTCCACTCACCGCCATCATTCCATCCTATGGTCCCGATCTTCCTAAAGTTAACAAATTCCAGCACGGTGACTTCACCGTTGTCGGAGACGAAGGACCCTATACCAATGTACCTAAACCTTTACCCGTCTAGATTTAAGCCCCCTACCTCCATCGCCACCTATAAATACCCCACAGCTCCTCCGATCTGCGGAAGTCAACTCCCTTCCCTCTTCCCCCTACTGAGTTGACTGATAGGCTATTCTCTCCATCTCCAGCGACTTCCCTCGGCTTCCACCGACTACTTCCACTCATCTCCATCCCTTTCCAAGATCCGCCATGCTCCACCACGTCTCCGGGCGAGGTAGCAACGATGGACACATCCTCCACACTCTGTGATCGCTCGTCGAACTTCCATCTCCTTCCCTCTAATTTCCTCCTTCGTCACGATCCATCGACGAAGTCTTCTACGCCCTTTCATCCAGGTAATCGTAGAATTAGGCTTAGAATTTAGTTTAGATTAGTTTAGTGTAGTTAGTTAGCTAGCTTAATGTAGTTTAATACTTCGATTTCCGTCATCTCTTTCAACTTCGGCAAGTTCGTTGAGCTCACCAAGAGCTTCCTTTGGTCTTTTTGACTCATTAATCACCTTCCTCACTCTCTCACGATCATTTCTATCCTATTAATTTCTTATTTTAATCACCTAATCGCTTAATCTCACTTCACCTCCATTGAGGTCCTACACTGTCCATGGTGGAGGTCTCAGACCTAATTCACACTCACTTAGGGGCCCTCCATCACTCTACATCACTTAAGGGTCCCGATCTCGCTATTAATTTGATAAATAATCAACTACACACAAAATGCCCAAATCACTCAACCTCCTGAGCTCGCTATCAATGGCAGCTCAGGAGGAGTTTTACTGTCTAAATAATCATCTTCGCTCCATCGCCACATCCTACTGAGTAGTTCTCCTCATTCAATTTTGAGGGAGATCAGTTCTTGAGCTATGTCAAACTCGGAGTTGAAATTCCACTGAATTCTTGGTGAATTCAGTGTAAAGTTCTTTAATTTAAGCATCTGTCATTTTCTTGAGGTTCCTTGCAACCTCAGGAACATGTCCAGATCATTGATGGTTTGTTTCTTGAAGTTTTCAACTCTAACACCTATTTCTGAGTTCACCGAAACTCCAGCGAGCTCTGACGACCCCATTCCTTAGCTTCCGCCAATAAAATTTCTTAAAAAGCTCCAGATCACCTAAATAAAGCGTAAGGATCAAGAATTTGTTCTTAGACTTGTGTTTAATTGATTCTACCTATCTATTAGAATGTGTCTTCTCCAACTCCAGTGGAGTTGGAGAGGCTTAACCTTTGAGATTCTAGGCTAATAAATAGGTTCAGAAGCATTCTTAGAACCTATAGAATCTATTCCAGGTCTTTAATTGATCTGGTAGCTTCTGATTCTCTCCATCGAATGAATACCTTTTAGAGCTCAGGCGGCGACGCTTGAAGGCACTAAGATGTGCTCAAAACCTAGATTTTAAGTGCTAAATCAATTCTGGAGGCCAATTTGAGGTTATTCATCACATTGATTTGATCTGTGAAGCCTTCGATGTGAAAGTCAACTATGAACCTAAGGTTGGTCAAACCTGATTTTAACTTGAGGAATTCAAGATTGATTCTTTGATTTAATGGGTTAGTTGAGTTCCTTAGTCGATTTATAAATTTTTAAAAATGATTTGAATGAAATTTATTAAGATTTGAGGAGGATTTCATGGTCTACATAGTTTGGGTAATTTACTATACCCAAAGCTGTTATTGGGGTTTTCGTTGAAATTTTAACTCAAAATTCACCTAGATCAATTCCAATTGACTTCTTAATTTGATCTAAAACCCTTCCTGATGATCTAAACTTTTTGTTGGATTGATTCTGAGCTCAATGAGAGCTCTGAAGCTCCAGGTTGAAGCTTTCAAGCTTCTACTCTTCTCTAAAGTCCTTCTAGACCTCCTTAACTCCTCCAAGTGCTGCAGAATGCTTCATAGAAAGCATTCAGACCCTCAATAAAGGGCCAAATCTCCTTCTACAGGTCATCAAACCTGAGGTCCTTCTTTGCAAGCAAGTCCCAAACATGGTGGAGCAGCCATGTTTACCATTTGAATAGGTGGATCAAACTTGATCTGATCATCAAATTGATGATGCAATCATGTAAAGCACCTAAAGAGCTTTTGATTGAGCTATGGATCACTCGAATTGGTTGAGGAAGTTGGTCAGAATCTTCATTTAAAGATTAGACCTGACGCAGCGTTGCACGATGGAGCGGCTGGATTTGTCCCACAGCGGCAGCTGAGTGCCGCATTTTGGTATAATACGAAAAGGTGAACCCAGCGCTTCAATCTTTAAGCGCTGGGCGCACCTAATACATCTGACCATCAATCTCATCTTGAGCACATGCATTGCACGTGCATGTGTGTGTGTGTGCAAGCGTGTGACTGTGTGTGTGCCCGGGTGGGCGAGCGAACTTGTTGAGCCTGGATGGGCTCGGATCTGTGCTGGGTTAAAACGAAATAAAATCCACCTAATAAAAATTAGGTTGGACCTCTAGTAGAGTCTGGTCCCATCCTACGAGGTGCTGTGTATCCCTAAAAAAGGTCTAACCACCCATTAATAATTTTTGTCTAAAAATTAGATTAGATTGCTTGAAGACTTTAACCAAATCCGCAATCCATACAATAATAATGTGTGCATATACATGCAAATCTTTAATATATATATATATATATTCTTTTAATTTTTTGAAAGATGTTATTTTGGTCTAAAGTAAACTCAAGAAATAAGCAATAAACCTTAAATTTCTATTTTAGGATCTTATTCTTTGAAACGTTGCCTTTGGTTTAAGAACCTTTTAAGTTCCTAAATACAATAATTAATTGATATCTGGCATAGAAAATACTCATAACAATATCACTTAAGAACAAAAGAGGAAATAAACTAGAGGAGCTCATGAAAAGAATCATCATTACAAAGCAAGGGAAAAAATATAAAGCCATAACATTGAGTTGAATAATATGAATAAATGAAAGTAAAATAACAATATATCAAAAGCATCACATAAAAAATACTTTAGTTTACGTGAAAACCCCGCTCATGAATAGCAGAGAGAAAACCATAGGATAGGGTTAAACTCTATATTGATCTTTTCAAAGAAACAAGAGGGGATACATGCCTATTTATAGGCCACCACACTTCAGCATTCCACATCTCACAATGTGGTACTCAACCAACCACACATTCTCCAACACTCCCCCTCAAGCTGAAGCATGGAATTCTCGACTTATACAACAATGAAATCCTACTCTACACAACATAACACAACTCTCTCAACCGATTCTTACTTGTAGGTGGGTGTCCTAATGATGACACATCAACGAGCTCTAGAGTTGCTGGATGAACTGCTATAGCTGACTCTAACAAGGGTCTCTCTTATGGAGACCTCAACTGGTGCTAGTGACTCCCCATTCAGTATCCCTAACACGGGTCCTCCTCTGAAGACCTCAAAATTGGATCTCTCCTCTAGAATCCACAAAACTAGATCTTCCACATAGAAACCTGATATAGGCCCTTGCTCTAAAGACCTTGAAACTCTGGACCTCCTAGAGTTGTGGTTTCTCATGTGGTGATCTGCAACAAGGGGACTCCCAAATGAAGGAAGGATAACTATAATGGATCCACACTCCCCCTTTCTCTCAAACTATATGGGAGAAGAAAATAACAAAGAGAATAATAAAACTAGAGAAGAGTTTCTTCCCCTCTTCTCATCATCCATTTTTTTTTCCTTTTTTTCATCCTTTTTTTTCTTTTCGTTTCTCCTTTTTTCCTTCTTTTTTTTTCTGATTTTTCTTCCATTTTTTATTCTCCCCTTTTTTCCTCCCCTCCTTTTCCTTTCACTACTTAAAAAGAGACCCAAAGAGAGTCTTAAAGGAGATGTAAAAGGAAGGAAAGGGTAAATAAGAAAGCCACCGAAAGATAGTCGCCATCTTTGTGCAAAACCTCATAGCGATCTTCGCTGCCATCACCACCAAGTCTCCTCGCCAAGTCATCTTCGTCGAAGATCACTCCTCGAGCGCTGGTGGAATGGAAGATCCCACACCTCCACCGTTGTTGCCATCACCATCTCTATCCCGTGGTCACCATTGCCACTTCATGCACCGATGTGCCTCTTGTGACCAGCAACGGGCCCAGCGACATTGCCTGAGGCCCCCAACATCATCATCACCATGGCCATCGTCACCTTCCTCTTCCAAGGGTTCGAAGGAACCCAATCAACAAAGTCGCCACTTCGATCCACACCGCCTTGAAGTACACTAGCGCCTCATCATCTTCATTGTGAATGCGAGTGAAATGACCCTCCCCAAGGGTCATTCGACATTTCTAGAATTTTTAAGGGTTTTTGTGCAATTTTAACCCCCTAAGTTTTTATTGTGGATATGCGAGGGAACAGGAGAACTTGTGGGGGTGCCCCCGTGTAAAGACCCGTTCTGTTTGAGCCTTTTAAGATGTCTGGACTGGCGGTCAGATGTCTGGTTAGACGTTTGGGCCCCTTCTAAGACGTTTGGAAATTGAAAAATCTGTACACAGGGTCGGGTCTACGTGCTGGCTGCGTGTAGACAACCTTCCTTCTCTTTCTTCTTCTTTTCTCCTCCCTCACCGAACCCTAACCCCACTCCCTATAAAAGAGCCCTCTCCCCATTCCTCTTTTCTCCACTCCACCACCACCACCTTCCTTCCTCTCCACTGTAGTGAGAGAGACGAGCGAGAGAGAGGGAGTGAGAGCGAGGAGCGAGGAGGAGGAGCGGCATGAAGAGAGGAGGAGGAGGTTGAGCTCACGAGCTCGGAGAGGCTCGCCAAAGTACGCACGACCGCTACGACCCGTGCGAGAGGAGGAGAGCATCGGGGAGCCGTCCCCGACTTCCTGCTGTGGCCAGAGCTGTAGACAAGAGGGAGGAGCTGCGGCCGAGTGTGGCGAGAGGAGCGGGAGCTCGCTATGGTACTGGGATTTTTCCAGTATCAGACATCTGGAGTGCCTTCCAGACGACAGGTTGGATGTCTGGTGATGACATCGAACGTCTGAAAGCAGGTATTCGCAAAGGTACGTCATTTCCGCGGCTGCAGCCATGCAGGCCGCACTGCAGTAGGATTTGCTTAGCTAAAATAGGACGTGCTGCTCTGTGGTGCGTAGGAGCAGCTTTGGGAAGGCCCGCAGCACGCCCTCCCACGCATTTCGGACGTCTGGACAGCTTACCAGACGACCGGAGGCACTCCCAGACGACTAGAGGAGAGGTCGGACGTCTGGAGTTGAGTCTAGACGGTCAAGTAGGGGTCCTGGATGTCTGAGGTCAACGCAAGGATTTGAGATGAGACTCTAGTGACTTTTAAGATGTCTGGAGTGACTTTTAAGATGTCTGGACTTTGTGTCAGACGTCTGATTTGGTTCTGCAGTTCTGTTTTTGACCCGTTTAGGATCCGTTTTACGAAAATAAGATATCTGTGGTTTCCTTGTGAGTTCCTCTACATGTTAGAAACCTTTTTATAATGTTCTGAACATTCTGTCGTGTTATGTTCCTTAGTATAGGACTTCGATCTGTTGCATGTTCGAGGCATGCAGAGGCACGTGAGTTTACCGTTCGAGCCCCAGTACTCCCAGATTGTCTGGTAGAGTGGTTTTCCCTCCTGTTTTATTTATAAAACATGAATGCAATTATCAAAATTAGAAAACTAGAAACCTAGGATGTGGCATGAATCCTAAGATGAGAAACAGTTGCACTGTTTGTATGCGTGTTTGAGATTGCAGTCATAAATGAATGAGTAGAATTGTAAACAATTGCATGTTAATAAATACGAGATGCCTGTTGAAATATGAAATGCCTATGCTAGTTAAACAGTTACCTGTGGTATCACTTGTTGCATATGTTAATTGGTGGAAATACGAGCTGCATGTATACAACACGAGAATGGAATTGTGAATGATGAAACCTGGTATGGAATAACATGGTAAATATGAGCATGAACCCTACAGGGAATTAGGAGTAGAGCTCCTGTGGATGAATGGAAAGATCTGGAAATGTAAGTGGGAAGTGTGCTGGCCCTTGAGTACGTGGTACTAAGGAGAGCGACTGTCCCCTATTTAGTGTAGAGCGGAGCTAGCCGCCCTTAGGTTGGGACCCGGGGTTAGGATTGGCCACTCTACACCGACTTCTGTTGGCACTCGCGTACACTGTACCGGGGAGAGCTACTAGTGTAGGGAGAGAGCTAGCCACCCCACAGGGTCCGGGGTTCAGCTAGCCTCCCTACACCGACTT
Organism: Thalassia testudinum; assembly: GCA_037157565.1. Taxonomy (NCBI): domain Eukaryota; kingdom Viridiplantae; phylum Streptophyta; class Magnoliopsida; order Alismatales; family Hydrocharitaceae; genus Thalassia; species Thalassia testudinum. The sequence continues at coordinate 137,979,860 of JAZHRO010000073.1, forward strand.
GTTAGGCCCACTGGGCAAACCAGGGTAGTCAAACGAGGGTGCGCAGACTGTGGAGGGGCGAGACCCCTGTTTAGTTCTAAGAGGCTAAACCCCTGTTGTTGAGAGGGCTAGGCCCTATACTGTTTTGTGTTGTACTTTAGGCGTACCCGCTAGCGGAAACGACTGACCGTGTGCCAGTGAGGGGTAGCTACTCGTGTGCTTATCGCACGTGCCGTAGTCACCGCTACGTCTGTCCGTGACCCCGGGGTGGTTGACTGGGTGTAGGATTACCATGAGCAAGTCTCTCGGCCAAGAGAGCACCACGCGTGCCTTCTACTCTTCGGAAAAGACTGCAATCAAGATCGTTCCCACGAGAAACATGAGAGATCAAGAAAGAAATCTGAAAGTAAACCGTTGGGTGAAAAGGAATTAATTGTAAAATAAAATAATTGGAAAAGATAAAGTTACCTGTTAGCTTTTACTGCTTTAGATAGCCTAGTTACCACTTTACTCAGCATTCGCTGACTCCGTTTTCTCATAACCCTTTACAGGTCCAGGAGTTGAGCAGCCCGAGTTACCAGCTGCAGAGGGTGCTGGGCTCAGTCGAGCCCAGCAGTAGTTCTTACTGTTGTTGTACTTCATTTTTGTTAGTGAGTTTCAGGCTTTATTTACTGTTCCTATTACTGTACTGTTGTTCTAGTTTCCTGTTGTTGTGGTGGTATGTACTGATTAGCAACTTTTACTTCCTTTACTGCTTGTACGCTTTTACTGTTAGTTACCTTGCATTGTGAATGTGATTTATTTTCGTGCTTTTCGGTTATTTCCTGTTGGACGATTGGGTCTTGGGATTAGTCGAGTCGAGCTAATCTTGGGTCCTGTAGGGATTCAGGAACTGGGTTGTAACAGAGCTGGTTGAGATCATCTTCAGCTGACTAGGTCTAGCTAGATGATGGCAGTAGCTAGTCCTAGTCAGGTTGAGCTTCCAGTTCACTGTTCTGAGCTGGAGAAGCTGGAATGGAGTTGGGATCAACTAACCTAAGCTAGTTTGAGTTGCCATCCAGCTGAGGTAAGTTGAATAGAGTTGAGGTGAACTAGCTGGAGCTACCATTCAGCTGAGATGAGCTGAATGGAGCTAGGGATGAGTTGATCCAGCTAGAATGAGCTAGGATCCAACTGGGATGAGCTAGATCTAGTTGGGATCCAGCTCAGAGGAACTTCTTCTGCATCTTCTGCCTTCTTAGTGCCAAGGTATGTTGGATCTGATTTTATATCTATCCTTGACACTCAAATAAATGCATTAAAAATACAATAAAATGCAATGCATGCCTAACCTAGGTAAATGCCTAAATGCATCCCGAAAACCTATTTGCAGAGTTAAAACCCTAAGAATTAGATCTATTTTAGGGCATAAGACTAGTTTTTATCACTCCCCTTCTTCCTACCTCCTCCTCCACCTCTCCCTTGCCCTCATGCTCACATCGAGGCCAAGCACAAGAGGGAGCTTCCTAACTTACCCATGATTCAAAGTCCCATGTTTTACTCTTGAAACAATCAAGCAAAAGGAAGAAGCCCAAATTAGGGATTAGGAAATACATTAACTTATAACCCAGAATGTAGTTAACTCTTTTGCTTCATCCACATTCAAGTTTACAGGGGTGCATGTTGATTTATTCAAATTGATTTTCAGACTTGAAATGTTGGGGAAGGTTTGTAGTATTTTTGGGAAGTTGACAGTGTTATCTATGTTTGCCTCTAATAGTAAAAGTAATCATTTGCAAATTTTGTAAATTTCTGCTATGTATATTTGCACATTCATTTTTGTAACCCTTCAAGATATTATTTTTATGGCAAGCAAAATCAAACCATTAAGAGTTGACATGGCATCAATAAAAAGAAGAGGTGAGAGTGGATGCCCTGGTTTGACATCTCTAGTAGGTTGAAGCAAATTAGTGAAATTTCCGTTAACATTAGAAGCGCTTGATAAGATTTCCCCAACCCAGCTAATGAAGGCTTTGTTGCAACTCGTGTTCACTAGTGTTTTCAAAAGGAATTTCCAATCTAAGGTATCAAAATCTTTTGAAAAATCAATTTTTAGTAAGATTACTTTCTTCTTCAAATTCCAATCATAAATGATTTCCATTGCAACCGCAAAACAATGTGCCCTGTATCTTCCACAGAGAGTTTGCATAAGGCAATCTTTCAATGTTTTAGACAAATGCTTTGCTAATATTTTTGTAATTATTTTCATTTAAGTATTGAGAAGATTTATAAGTCGAAAGTTACTATGAGACCTCATATCCAAATTTTTACACTCAAACTAGTTTCCACTCTTCACAATGAACCTAACGCTTTTCATTTTGCCTGAATTGAAGCATCGCAACGTGTATTGTAAAAACTTTGTAAAAAAACCTCTACATTTTGAAAGTGGCACAATTCTCCATTGGGTGTCATTTTTTAGCTCCTTGCAAAAATCCAAATCCACTCTTCAATTTGGATGTGCATGCAAAATCTCCACATAAGTTAAATCCTCTCTTCAATTTGGGTGTGCATGCAAAATCTCCACGTAAGTTAAATCCTCTCTTCAATTTGGGTGTGCATGCAAGATTTCCACGTAAGGTACCAGGAGTATCCATCCACCAAGGACACGAAGGATGGACGTGCGGCACCAGCCAAGAAAGGAACCCTCCCATGCAAAAAAACCTATTCCTTGCTTCCCTTGGGAAGCTCTCGCGGCTCCCTTCCCTTCCATTGCCTTCTCCACCTGTTAGCTGCAACTCCAACATAAGCATCATCTCAAAGGGCACCGATCGACAGTACCATCGAAGGAAACGGCATGGCACGCTTCCTCACGCGAAAGCTCGGGGCCACCCTGAGGGCACTCACCTTTCAAAAGGACGACGTCGACGCCTCCCCATACCGCGGTGGCTACGACATCGACCTCACCTACGGGCGCGCCCTCCCGCCATCCGACGACATCTGCTATCCCATCTCGTCCACCAACGCTAACGCCGACCAAGGGCTACGGCCCGAGAAGGATGATGGTCACGATCGTTACGGCTATGGCGTTGAGCGGTATGGTTATCGTAGAGAGGCTGGTGATACAAAGAAGCCTCGTAGTCGGGTGCCGGAGTATGTCGGGGAGTTCGAGTCGAAACCGGCGGGGGGTTCTTCGTACTATGGGGACGGATACGGATACGGATATGGGGATGGGAGGAGGAAGAAAAAGGAGGAGAACTCGTGGGGGTATGAGTACGGGTATGGTGGTAGGAGGGTAAGATACAGGGAGGAGGAGAAGGACCCTCTTGGGGTTCTCATTGGCTATGCGAAGGAAGACATGAAGAGGAAGAAGAAGGAGGAGGAGGAGGAGAGGGACAGAAAGAAGCCATCGTATGGGGAGGATTTGGGGAGAGTTTATGGGGTGGGAGGGGGTAAATATAAGAGGTCGGAGGATGGAGGGAGTGGTGGAGGTGATGGCGGTGGTCTCTTTGGGAGGTCAACGGAGGAGGTGTATGGGAAGGAAGGGGTTGAGTGGGGTGTCGGTGGTGGTGGGAGGTTCCGGAAGCCAAGATTTGGTGTTCCAGATGGGCAGCAAGGAAGATACGATATCCCAAAATCTGTAAGTCATATGGCCGTTCTACATACGTTTACCAGTTTTTATACGATCCTGATGTGATTCTCAATGATTTCTTTATTTTCAGAGCAATAAACTTCTTCTTGTGGAGCTTTTAGGCCCAGCTTGATAGAGTTTTTGTTAGAATTTTTTTTTAAATTTTTCTAATTACATCATTATTAACAATCGTCCTTATTTTTAATATCAAGTAAACATCTATTAATATTTTTATTATTTTTAATATTAAATAAATATCCACGATATCTTTTAATTTTACTTTTAATATTAAAAAAATATTCACTAACATCACAACATACACTAATCATTTTATCTCACACTTATCACATCCTCTCACCTAAATAAATATCCTTCTTCATTTATTCTATATAAACATATCTCTACATTATTTTATCTCACATCCAAGCAGATATGACGTCCCAAGATTTTGGATTTTTAATTCCTTAACCTTGCAAATCAAGAATACAATTAGATTTCATAAGTAAGCTTTATACACACCCTCCTTTTCAATAGGAGGACCTACTCCTATATACGAGTGTGTACACCTATTTGTATGCACCCTTGGTGAGTCTCACCCAACCTATTTGGTGGGGGGGGGGGGGTGTTGAGGGGGGCACTGTACGCCAATTTTTCCCTTAAAAATCACGCACCAAGGGCTAAGCTTAAATTTGGTTGCATGTCTGACCAATCATCTAGTGAATCAAAATTAAAGCACATAATAATCATTTAAATCGAGCATCTAGTAGCTAGCTTAGCTAACATACATGTTCTCCATGCACGGCTAGACTTCTAGATCAAAATGTATCTTTCTATCGTCTCACGCTGCAAATTTGAAAATCTTTTAGCCTCTGATGTCAACAAGATCCTTGACATACTTGTTGGTGAGGGCGTTTCTTTGATACCTTGAATTGACCGATTTCTCTAGTGTCACATGGGAACTTAAAATGGTAAAATGAGGTTGCTACTTCCCCCAACAGCCTCGCCAACGCAAACTTCTTGAAACCTTCAACCAGAGGTTCCAACCACCTATGAATACGAAGTGCTGCACATTAAATATAAATAAATGCTTAGAGCTCTAATATACCAAAATACACGAGTAAGCATTTTGGATTATAGTTGATTGGACCCGCGATATATGCTTTTGATCTGAGAGGAGCCAGAGATAGTCGGAGATGTCCTATACGTAGAGTCATGTCATGAGATATTTCTGAGTATTCCCCGTCATTTGTTGTTTCCTCAACGGCATTAGTTTTAGAAAAGTTATATATTTCGATATTAAAAAAAATAAAAAAAACAAACTCAATTTAATTATAAACATATTGGCATATGGAATAATAGAGTAGGACTACAAATTTTGATTGAGATATATATATAATTCATTCAGTTACAGCAAAGAAATCTGGTATCAAATTAGTTTTTAATTGTAGTTCACGTAAGCACTGGGTGCAATATCTGAAGTTCTTAAGAAGCTTTGAACAGGGAGTGCCCACGTGGGATTCTGAAGTTGAATACAGCTACGGTGGCCGGAGATGGAAGTACAATGATCAGGATGATGGAAGGTCGTCCCAATTGTTGGGTAAAAGATATGGGCAGCAGGATGATCTCTTCAACAAGAAACCATATGAGGAAGATCCGATGCATGAGGAGAGGAATGGGCAGCAGGGCGAGATTAGAGAGTACAGCAAGTTTGGGGAGAATGGAAAGGATGGATATAGAAGATCAAAAGAGAGGTATGGGTATGGTGAGAGGAAGAAGCCTGCAGGTCACCAATATGGGAGGACTACCTATGGGCAGCAGAGGCTACAGGAGGAGGAAGATGGGAGGTGGCGGCAGAAGCTGAGTTCTGAATTCACGAACTACAACCCAGCAGACATTGTAAGTGAAAAACCATGCATCTTTCTTCCTGCCACTCAATCCCACTTTATTATATATTCTAATTTCTTTTCTATTCCCATGGCCTCTTTTGAAAAAATATTAATTTTTTAAGATTTGAGTATGGAAACACGTGTTATGATATATTTTATAATATAGGATTTTTACTTATGCCTAATTAATTGATTGAAAATTAAAATTAATTGATTAAAATTAAAAATTATTAATGAATGAAAATGAAAATATATCGATATATTTTAATTCTTAATCGATATATGTTCAAAATAATTTCCCATCAGTTGAATGTTAAAAAATACCAACTGAAAATGAAGAACTCACCTACGTAAAAATGATTTTTCATTTAGAAATTAATTTTTTTCTTGTAAAAAATGATTTTCATCTATTGAAAATCAAAATACATCGATTAAATTATTTTCTCTCACTTTGCATGATGAAAAATACCTCACAAGTGTATAATTCTTTATTTTATTTTTTTTACTTTGTTTGGCATCTTTATTAAACGGCCATAATTTATATAGCTACGGGCTGGTTTAGATTGGGAAGTTCCCTGATTCCTGATGGGATTACCGGTCCATGCGAGGAACATGTCGGAAGGGACTAATTATCTCACGAAATGAGTAATGCACTTCGTGCTTTGAAGTCCCGTTTTATGAGAGATCTATCCCCTATTTTATGGTAAAGAGAAGTAATGACATCACCGGTTAATCCCCTAGGTTAACCTCTCTTTAAGCAAACAAAATAAAAAGTTAATCTTTACTTCTTCGATCCGCTTGATACAAAAGGGATCAACAACACCCCCCACAGATGTAAGTCTGGATTTTCTAACCCATATTTCTAAACTTGCCTTTGGATGTGCTTCATGCCTCGTACTTGATGGGCCAAAATTAAATACGGCTTCATTATTAAAATGGTGGCCATTGATTTTGAAGCTCAGCAAGAATAGGTTATAACACTTGCATATTTTCAGATCGATGACTCTGAAGAGGAGTGGATGCGAAAGCGTGACAGGCGTCGAGCTCTTCCCTAAAATTCCAAGCATCTTCTTATATATATGTGTTGGGGGGGGGTTGTGTGTGTTGTCAATGCTTTCTTACAGATGATCTCATCCCATTGGTTCTACTGTATGCTTCTGGCCTTGTTCGGTAAGGGTCAAAGTAATTAATATTGCTATATCTCGGACAAGTTTACTACACTGATTCGTGATCGTCACGATGACGTCCGTCGCCGGATTCGTTTAGACGAGAGTGGGAACAATGTTGTACAGATGCAACTTTCTCTATTTCCTCCTCCTCCTCCTCCGTCTCTGGAACATATATTTGTTGTCTGTCGGTGTTAATCACTAAATGATTGTACCAGTATACATGCAAAATGATAAAATGCTACCCAAATATGAGTGTGTTTGTTTATATCGTTAGTGAAATAGTTTCTTTGCCCCACGATATAATTAAGTGGTGAGGCTCCTACTTGTTACGGTAAGATGTATTTAGGTTCAAGTTCTTATCTCCACATTACTTTGAGAACAAGTGTGTAGAAGATGATTAATTTCTTCTTAATTTGCTTAAATAAGATTATGGGTCATCTAAAAAAAAGAAGGTAAGAAAAAGAAGAAGAAATCATTTCTTGTTCTATATACTCTATAATTAGGGGTACTATATTTTCATGGCTTAACCATCGGGGAAATAAAACTAAAAATCAAGTCCTAGATGTGGTAAACTGAGAACTTGAATGTGGGTGCACCTCAATGTCTTTGACGTACAGTTTGAAGGGCTAATTTCAATCACTTTTATCATCATGTTGTACCTTTCAAAAAGGCATTTCCTTTTTCTAACCATCTGTTGATTTGATTTTTTCTGCCAAAGTAGAGAAGTAGAAAGAGGGTTCGTCCGAATTGCTACAGACAAAGGCCACGGAGAGATATTCTTCCAACATAAAATAAAAGAGTTTCTATATTCATTCTGAGATGGCGAGTCCCATCTGCACTCACAATATATAGACCATTCCAACTAAAGAAGTGGACAAAATTAAAGAGTAAAGATCGGATCTAGTAGATGGGTCCCATTATTTGTGTGTGGGGTGTGAACGGAATGAGGCGTGCGTGGGGTCCATTCTAATCCTATACTTTCTGAAACAAAACCCTAAAAATTAAGGTTTTTACATGAACTTCCTTAAAATCTTTTGAAAATAACATATATACGCTCATCTTGTTATTATTTATGTGTATAACACCAGTAAAGTTGTATCATTTACATGTACAACTCTCCTTCATTTGGACTTACAAGTAATGATTTTTTTTTAACCAAATCCTCAAGAAATTACTTTCTCCCTTTAATACCCTCTTCCCTCATTTCACCCCCTTACTCCCACAACTTTCTCTTTCTCACATCCTCTCTCTCATCCTCTCCTACCACAAACTTCTTTCTAACCCTCAGTATTGTCAAGGATGGTACAATTTCACCTGTGATCCATTCACCCACCACGTCAACTACCTCACCCTCTACACCCTCCTCAGTTGTGTTCTTCCCTCTAGCTCCTTCCCCCTCTCATCACCACCCTCATGCTCCCTATCCTTTCCTCCAAGTTCCAACCTCTAAGACCCCCTCCCCTCCCACGTTACCTCCCTCCCATGCCTCAATTGCTTGCACCTTCTAGACAACCACATCTCCAAATCAAAGATATATATCAAGAAATGTCCGTGATTGTATCTATCAAGGATTGTCCTTGTTATATAGCAATAACAAAAAAAACTTTGCCTTACAAATGTCAAGAGCTTGCCTTGGCAAATATACCTTAACAAATATTTGTCTAAAGATTATAAGTCACCATTCTAGAGAAAATCCTTGATCTATATTATAACTCTTGAGAAAGGACTTTAAATCAAGGATAGAGACTTGAATCCTTGACTTATACACCTTGACTTATGAAGCATTTTTTTTGTAGTGCCCCTCTCTTGCTTACATCCTTCCCAGACCTCTTCAACCTTAATCTCTCCTACGATCACCTCAGATGTCATTCCAATGCACTCAGCCACATGGAGGCAGCTGGAGAAGAGAGCATAAGGAGGAGTATACAAATTTTTACGGCTGTCAATGCAAAAATTAACATTTTCAGGTCAAGATGACGGAAAAAGGCATACCACATAAACTAAGCATAAACTTAAGTAACCAAAGACAAGTAAATGATGATAAATAAACAATGCAACCTTCCTTCTCAAGGCTGCACCACCAGTTTCAGTGTCCTGTAATACTTTGGTTATGAATTCAAAGAAAAAGATTGAATCAGCAACTACCCTTAGTTATGAGGACAATACAAATTATGCCCTCCCCATGCATCCCCAGAAATAATAACAGAGCATTTTGAAAATTAAATAGCATTTTAGATTGCGACAATGGGGTCTGGACACAAGCAAATGATTTGTGCAAGAGCCAAAAGGAACTTCTTCCTCACTTAGATTTCTTCCCAGGCTTCTTCTTAATCACCTCGTCCATGTACATGATGCCCTTCCCTTTGTATGCATCCGGGGGCTTGCAGTTCCGGATGTTGCCAGCAAACTGATTTACCCTCTGCTTGTGAATGCCAGCACAGCAAATGATGTTGGGCTTGAAGCAGAACACGCGCACAGCTGGTGGTACAGCAAGCTCTACTTCATGACTGTAACCTAATTTCAGATAAAGCATCCGACCTTCTGCCTCGGCTCTGCCTTTGAAACCAACCCCAACAATCTTCAGAAACCGGAAGAATTTGGCCTCCATTAATCAGAATCTAATATCACCTACAACAAATAAACACCGTTTATCAGCATTTTGTTCCAATGCAAGAATAGAGTCCCCAATTACATTTCACTCCAAGCTGGATTCTTTTCTAGCCCCGTTACCATTAAGAAAATGCAGCAGGGACCTGTTGAATAAATGAAAACAATGAATACTGTTATACAGGATCCGTTCATCAGATAGTATCGGCTTAATCACATTTGCAAGAAATTTACTTATTGCTTCACTATATTTTTACAACTTTTACAGCTTTAAAGCCATATATCCCGAGAAATGCATAACCCAAGTAACCTAAGGGGTTGGTTGAGCTCGTGCTTCAGGATATGCTTTGAAGCCTGTCTTATGAGACACCTATCCCCTACTATTTCAGGGTAAGCAGAAATAACTACAACATCAGTTAATCCCACAGGTTAACCTCTTTAAGCAAACAAAAACACAGGTTAATCTCTACTTTGACCCTCTTTCAAAGTAAATACAGGAGGTAACACCACCTCCACAAATGTAAACCTGCGATGGTGATTTCACAGCTAAAAAAAACTCACGATGTGTTGAAACCATAGTTGCAGGAATGGTGTGGAGATTTTTCGAAGGATCACAGACTTTTGTGGAAAACAAAGTGTGGTTTAGCTGCAATTTTTGCCTCACAAATTGGATGAAAGCAGGTATTGCTTGGGTGAATGCCACTTTGTTTGATCAACTCTGGGCTTCCTTCAGGACTGGAGAAAAAGTACATGGCAGGTCATGGTATACATCAAGGAGGGAAAGGGCTGCACCTCTTGCTTTTCTTTGGGCTATCTGGCTGGAGAGAAATGGAGTGATTTTTTAGGATATGAGAACATATGCTGAGAGAGCACAGTCCTTACTAAAGGGTTCATTGATGAGTGTATTTGTAATAGTACTTAATACATAAGTGTTCTTATATTTCAACAAAACAAGAAAGCTACTAAACTGCTGTGACCTTCCTTTTACTTTTCAACCAAAATAAAGGTGTCGCCATTGGCAAGACTATACACGTAAGTGATGGCCCCAACATTCAACTAGCCGATGTGCTTCTTATTCCTGTTTTCCCTTTGAGTTCTCTATCATTTAGTAGAATCATGAAAGGAGCTGAACTGTAAAACCATGTTCAAGCCTGTTTGCTTATTTTTCATGATGCATTGATGGTGGTCATAAGTGGAAGTATAATGCCTTCCGTAAGCTCCTTAGGCTATTGACATTATCCTTCCTTTAAAAAGTTCCTCCAATTTACTGTGACATTTTTAAACTTAATCATCAATAAGATGAATACAATGATGGAGATGTCACATAGAACTAGTGCAGGCTGGTTGAAGTGCAGGGGAGCTTCTAGCATTTTGTGTGAACAGGGAGATTCCTTTGAAAGTTAAAAGAAAATACTAAAAAGCAAAGCCGTGAAACCTACCATGCCATATAGATATGAAGGTTGGGCTATCAATTGTCGGTGTGTGCACAAGATGTTTATGGCAGAAACAAAGATGTTAGAGTGGATGTTTGACCAAAAATGAAGGATCGAATTCATACAAGACTACTAGGGAAGAAGTTAAGGTGGCACCAATGAAGAATAAGATGAGACACATTAAGTAGTTTGGCCATCATTGGAGAAAGCCAATAGGTGACCTAGCAAACGTTATAAAAAATTTGTTACAACAACAACAACCAAGCCTTCTCTTACACTAAGTGAGGTCAAATATATAGATTCTTTGCCTCCACTTAGATTTATTTTAAGTCATTTCTAGACTTAAATTGAAGTAATTAAGGCCATACTTAATAGTTTTCTCCCAACACTTTTTTTGTCTTTTTCGCCGCCTCTTAGTGAGTTCAACTCTGAACTCCTCGCATCTCATAATTGGAGCATTTAGTGGTGCCTTCTTTGCAAATGTCCAAACCACCTTAGATGTCTCTCTTATTATATCCTCTATTAGTGCCACCCCAAGCTTTTCTTGGATAGTTTCATTTGAAATATGATCCTTCATTATATGACCACACATCTATCTTAGTATCTTTATTTCTATCATAGACATCTTTTGCACATGCCTATAGTTGATGGCCCAACATTCAAAACGATACAGCATGGCAAGTCTTACGGTTGTTTGATAGTACTCTCCTTTAACTTTCAAAGGAAGCCTCTTATCACATAGAATACCAGATGCTTCCCTCCATTCCAGTCATCCTACATTAATTCTATGTAATATCACCATCAATTTCACCATTTTGTTGAAAAATAGATACCAAGTATTTAAAAACATCTTTCATTGGAATGCACTTTTCTCTAATTTTTACATCCACTTCTTCATTTTTCTCTCTACCACTAAACTTACATTCCATATACTCAATCTTTGTCCTACTTAGGCATAAGTCTTTAGCTTCTAAGACTTCTCTCCAAAGCTCAAGTTTTTTGTTCATATGTGAAAATTTTGTTACTAGGCCTCCTAAAAAGGGTTAGGAAAGATGGGTCAAGTGTTGGAAGGAAACCATTAGACATGATCATGACTACTTGACGAGGATAGAACTAAGTGGAGGCAAAGGATCTATGTAGTTAACCCCACTTACTATGAAAAGGCTTAATTTTTGTTGTTGCAATTTAGACTTGGCCATCTTCTGCCCCTTGTTGGGTGATTCTCTGGATCTCATCTACTACCTTTTTTTTATTTGAAAAAATTCTCATATTCTCAATTATCCTTTTCAAATAACCATTTTCAATTATGAGAAGTATAAGTTAAGGAAACACCATCAAATGACATACCCACCTAGTGAGAGTCACAATTCTACGTATTGTTTCTGAATTGCTACACTTATCAAGATCCTAATTGTGTTCCAATAGTTAGAGACATTGGTATTATCTCATTATTATAGAATATTTCCCTCATTTCTCATGGATCTTTCTTTTAAAAGCAAAGTAGAAAAGGGAAGTGTAATCGAAAAATTCTTAGTTGAAATAAGGAATTAATTTGATACTGGTGCAAAAATTATGTAACCCGATAATACTTTAGAGTTTTCCGACCATTTCCTTCATTTTTATCAATCCTGTGGGATTCTTCATATGATCAGCCTGCCAGGTGAAACTCAGCAAAACAATGTGGCTAAATGCAGTTTTGACATATTTTAGATGTATAACTATGTTCATTCATTATAGTGTACCATCTTTCATACTAGGGTGAAAGCATTTTATTTAATCAATAGGAACCTCTGATATCAATGAGCAAATTTGCTTTCAAATTCTATTTCAATAATATAATATGTTTAATGTTTCATTTTCTTCTCACTTCCTTTATTCACCTCAATGGGCCCTATAGGGAAAGTTGTCACCCTTGGGTGGCCAAATATGTCTTCACTAGTCATACTCAAAAACTCTGTAGATGTTGTGATTTTTTGTCCATCGACATCGTTAAATTGAGTAAGGGTCACCATGTGCGTCTGATTACAAACAAGATGAGTGATTCTGAGCTAATTCATTCATTCTCTCAAAAAGAAACATCATTAAATCGGTATAGATACCACCTTCTTTGAGTTTGTTCCATGTTTGTCCACTATCAAGCCACATGTTTCCATGATGATTCTTAATCTTCATGACATAAGACAAGCTTCATTGTCCTCTAGTTAACACTTGTTGCAGGCCTCCCTATCTCTGATGTTGATCGATGTTTTAACACCAGATTAGCCACCGAGCCACCCAAGTAATGGTTTTGGTTTTGATGGATTAACCAGTGATTTCAATTGGTTGAACCAATGATGATGTCACCAGTATAACATCCCATCATTCAAATAAGCCAGAAAAAATCATACCTAAAAACCATTGGTTCTATATACATCCATGTAACCAAGTCAAGTTGTTGTTTAGTCAAAAATAACCTAAAGATACGAGATGACAAATGTCATTTTTTAGGTTTCTTGTATAAAGAAAAATGGATTTTTACATAAGTGTCCCTAGAATCATTTGTAATAATACTCACACCCCTAACTTTCTTACTATTTACACAAATACCCTTAGAGAATACATTAATACCCACAAGGTGCTAGACTCACTCATTCAGCGACGTTGTTGCAATGGTGGAATAAAGAAGAGATTCTTCGAGATGGAGGAGAAAAAGTTGGAAATATAGGAAGAGGATGAGGGAGGAAATAAATTTGTGGGACCTTAAATGCAAAAGAAGAACCTTCACTTTTTTTTATTTTAAGAAGTGAAAGGGTGATTATCCGGATGATAACCACCCAATTTTTCATTAATAAAGAGGCCTTAAGCCACGTTACACATTACAAAGCCCAGCTTGAAATAAAAGAGCGAGCATCCTCCAGCAAATTTTCCACGTAAGGGTGTTGCCCTCTAAAGACCATGGAATTCCTCCCAAGCCATATGGACCACCGAACGGCAAACGGGCATGCCCTCTCCTTCTTGGACCGGAAAGAATTAGATCCAGCATTCCGGGTGCCTTTGCCAAAAGATCTCTAGAAGGTGTCAAAAGAGCCAGGCTCTCACCAGACCTCCCCAAAGAGATCCCACACCCTCGCTGCCATAGGACATGTGAAAAACAAGTGGTCCACATCCTCCACCCCCCCACGATAGAGGGGCAAATAGTATCCACCCCGTGAAACCACCTTGCTCTCCAAGCCCTCATCATGATCCAGCCCCTCCTCAAGAGCCAAGCAAAAACCTTCACCTTCAAAGGGCACTCGGCCTCCTAAAGCAGCTGGCAGTCTCTAACAAGGTTGAGGTCAACCACCATGTCCCGATCTCCCAGCCTCCTGTAAGCCGCCCGAACCGAAAAGTCTCCCTCCTCCCAACCAAAGGCCATGGTCGAGGTCAGCCACCATGGCCCAGTCTCCCGATAGAACCTTCACTTTTGAGTCCAATTCCAACAACTTTGACAACATAAAAGTATTGATGTAAATAGGATAAGCTTTTTAATGATATATTTGTGAATAGTAAGAAATTAAGGGTATGTGTTTTTTTTCTTTGAGAGTAAAAAGGACAATCACAATCCATTCACTGCTTCCCTAACTTCAGTCCCAGTAACCAGAAAATCAAGGAATCTGAATCTTCAAAAGACAAAGAAGCCCCACTCCTAGTTCACCTCTAGCAACCTTGACACCCATGCCCCATAAATGAATGAAAATGCTCAACCATCAACCACCGAATTTCCTCCCTGCTATTATAGTATGCACGTTGACCTAAATCTTTGATATGAAGTTCCTCCTCCTACAGGGCATGTATGTCATTGCAAATGATTTCAAGGGCACTCATGTGAAAATCCCAATGAAAAAACATGCAACTATGATATGAATGGGAAAAACGGAAAGGCAAAAGAAAAAAATCTGAAACCTTGCTATTTTATTCAATGAGAATTCACAGATATCCATCAACTCATGACATAATTTGTAGTAGTAAGCTTTTAGAAGAACCTAGTTGAGCAAATCAACAAGTCAGATTTTCAATAAAATATGGCAGGGCATTCACTGACCCTCTCTGTAAGGCATCTAATGTGGAATTATAAACAAAAGATCTTGATATGTTTTTCTTACCTAATAAGCAAGTAGTTCCTTCTATTGCCTGCTAGTGTGAGATGATAAATGTGTATGGGAGATGACATCCTCTTTCCTCACATGCAATGATAAAAAAATTATAGGAGTTCCTAATATTCTTCTGCTACCCTGCTCAAAAACTGCTGGGATTACCTTGCCAGTAATCTAAACCCCTATTGCAATCTTTTTTTTGAAAAGGAGAAGGGTGATTATCCTCACGATAACCACCCACGAACATATCATTTCATTCTAAAAAAATAAGGAGAGCAAGTACATCAGGGTCATACTCTAGACCTCCAAAACTCCACCTGTGACATAATGGAACAAAAAACATTCTCAACATAGGATCTCTCCCCCCTAAAGAGTACTCCATCCTTCCCAACCACACACCCCACAACACCGCCAAGACTCTCACCCGGTCAATTTTGGATCTAAAAGTATTGAGACCCACATAAGAGCCTCCCCTACGGAAGGATGACCAAAAACTAGCTTCATCCTAAGGAACAACCTAGTCGATCCCCATCTTCTGCCACACCTACGCCATAAACGGACATCTGAAAAAAAGGTGCTGAATGTCCTCTCCATCACCACAAAGAAGGCAGCTCATGTCCTCCATCTGTGTCAACCTCGCTCTCCACTTCTTCGTCACAATCCCGCTCTGTCTCACCAGCTATGCGAAGATCTTCACCTTCAACGGACAATCCACCTCCCAGATAAGTCTGCAATCCCTCTAGAGGCCTATGTCTGTGTCTGTCACGCCACCACTCAACCTACGGAAGGCCTTCGCTACAGAGAAATCCCCTTCATCCCAACTGTAGCTGTCTCCCCCCACCTCTGGCTCCCAGCCTTCCAACTCCTGAAATAGCATCTGAAGGTCTATACACCTCTGGTTAGATAATCCCCCCCGAAAAGTAGGGCACCAGGCTCCCGACCAACAGTCTCTCACCTGGGCCGTCTGTGTCACCGCACATACGAAGAGACGAGGGAATCTATCCTTGATGGGCCTTCCACCTCCTTGCCAATCGTCTAGCCAAAATCTGAAAGCATCAACTTCACCTAAAGCAGGAGTGAAGAAAGGACGCACCTTGCTCGTCACAGTAGCTAGCCCCCTGAGAAAGGATGCTCCAGAGGGTGGTGAGTCCAAAAGCTCCCAGGACACAAAGGAACCATAACACTTCCTCATAATATCCCCAAACATGCCACCTTCCTGGCCCATGAGCCTAGCGATCCACTTTGTGATGAGGCTATCGTTCACCTTCCCCACATCTCTGACCCCCAATCCCCCCTCCTGCACAGGCCTACACACCTCCTCTTAAGCCACCAACCTCACCCCTCTTCTCGTCGCTCCCACATTGGACCAAAAAAAATCAAGCATTAGATCAGAGATCTTCTCTATATGCTTCGGCATTTTAAACACCGACAGGAGATAGGAAGGGATGGATGCCAGAACCACCTTCACAAGGACAAGTCTCCCCCCTGGATAGCAATCTCGTTGACCATCCTGCTAGCCTCTTCTCCATCCTCTCCAACAAAGGAAGCCACCCACCAATCCTAAGCCTCCTATCTGACAAAGGAAGGCCTAGATAGATCAGTGGCAGGGATCCTACCTCCGTCGCAAGTGCCTCACCCACCGACTCCACCTCCTCACCCTCCATGTTCATCGGGACAAAGGTTGACTTTTGATAGTTAATTTGCAAGCCGGACGTTGCACCAAAAAGCTCCAACATGATCCTCATCCTCCTAGCCTCCCTCTTTCAACCAGAAAGAGGGTATCATCTGCATACTGCAAAATCGCAAGCTGGTCCCTCTCTCCAGCCTGAAAGCTAGCTATCAGACCTCTCTCGCAATCTCTGTGAGTCACCCTCGCCAAGGCGTTTGCTTCCAGCACAAAAAGCATAGGGGCCAGTGGGCACCCCTGTCTGACACCTCTCCTAGGTTGCACCCAACCTCCTGCTGGGTTCCCATTAATCAGGACCGAGAAGGAAGTAATCGTGACGCATCTCTTCATCCACTCAACCCACCTCAATGGGAAGCCTCTCCTCAGCAAAGACACCCAAAGGAAATCTCATTATACCATGTCGTATGCTTTACTGAAATCAACTTTCCATAGAAACGCCTACTTCGTCTCCCTCCAAGCCGCCAGCACCTCCATAGCACAAACAAAGCCGTCCAGAATGCCCCTACCTGGCACAAAAGCTATCTACACAGGTGACACCAGGTCCCCGAGGATACCTCTAAGCCTGTTTGCCAACACCTTGGCCACTATAAGGTAGGCAACATTTGAGAGCACAATCGAGTGAGTCCTGAATCTCCTCCGCTCCATCCTTCTTAGGCAGCAAGAACATGTAGAACTTATTTAGCCTGTCAAAGCCCCTGTTCCCTTCTGAGAACTCCTCCATCATCTCCATCACATCTATCTCCACCAACGTCCAGAACTCCCTGAAAAAGAAAATCGAGAAGCCGTCCGATCCCGGACACCCATCTGCATTTAGTCCCCATACCGCCTACCTCACCTCGTCTACCGAAAAGCTGGCTACGAGATCTGCTGCCTGGGACTCAAAGACCTGATGGATAGCCTCCCCTCTCCATCTCCAACCACCTCTACTCTGCCTGCTAGTGAAGTCTTTGAAGAAATCTGCCGTGGCCCTCCCCACCCCCTCCCTGCCTGCAAACTCCTCCCCGTGTATCACCGGTCTCTCTATCCAGTTCTTCCTCCTCTTGGCCGATGTCACTTGGTGGAAAAATCTGGTATTTGAGTCCCCTTCCTTAAGCCATTCTAGCGCGATCTCATCTTCCATTCTATCTCGACTTTTTTGTCCTTTTGCTGTACCACCCGTGACATCTTCATCCTTGTCTCTCTATCCTCGACTGAAACCGGGGCCTGATCTTCTCTCCTATCTATCCTGGTGATTGTTTGCAACGCCTCTTCCTTTCTGCTCCTCTTGAAATCTCTGATCTCCCTTCTATATCTCCTGAGGTGATCCTGTAACAAAAAAAACTTTCTCGCTATACGAGAAGTAACCGATCCTTCCACCACGAAGGATCTCCACCTCTCCTCCACCATCTCCCGAAACCCCTCCTCGAGCAACCAGAATCTATCAAATTTGAAATAAGTGCTGAAATGAGCTCCCTATTGCAATCTTGTCAATACATTGAGGACTTCAAGAAAAAAAATAATTATTGGAAAAAGAGGTGATTCCTAACATCTCAAAAGAGAAAAGGAAGACAAAAAATGCCCTACTAACTCTATCCAGAAAAGAAAAATATGAGCCTCTTTCGTATGGTTAAAAGGAAGAAAAGAAGTACCTGAAACTTAGACATGCAAAACTGCTTAAGGATGAATACCTAATGTGGAGCAAAAAAGCCAAAATTTTTTGCTCTTAAGGATGGATATAAAATACAAGATATCTACATAGAATAGCCTCTAAAGAAAAGCTAAATCTTGGATATGTTCGATCAAGACTATCGATGGATCTGTTACCTCAAACCTAAATCAGATGAAAACCAATACTCTTGGCTACTTCTAACTTCCAAGGCAATTGATGATCCTCTCACCTATCAAGACCAATTTTGTAAGGCGATTGATGATCTCTCTCCTTATCACTTGAAACGGATCATTTGCCAAAAATCAAAAATTGACAAAATCTTTTTGTGCCTTTCATGCTTGAGGAAACCGTACATGCTCTTAAGCAACTACCTTTGGGAAGGACTCCAACCCCTATTGACTTTTGTAGATTCACCTAAAGGGTCTAGAGTGATGATATCCTCTGATCTCACCTCAAACGACAGTATAAACAATATGGTAACGACATTGGCCTTAAGAAAGTCGATACCGCTCTAATTGAAAATTATGGACCAAGCAACCTAATAAGTGCCTTTGCCAAGATGCTCACAAAGATGCAAGCAAATAAACTGGAGGCAAAGCTAAAGGATACCCTTCAAATCAATGGACCTTTCTAAAGGGTCAATCATGTACGAGGCTTCATGACAGCACATGAAATTGCAAAACACTGGAAACGTAGAAAACAAAGCTTTGTATCATTAAGCCTGACTTTTCCAAAGCTTCTTACATGGTCAACTAGCCTTTCCTTTTTGCAGCCCTCTTGGGCATTGGCTATGGTAACACCTTTATAGAATGGCTAAGGGCCATTCTAGATGCTACAAAATTTTCAATTGACATTGACTTTTGGTGGCATTTCAATTATCATTGATGATAAGACCCATGGATACTTTAAATCGAGGTGTGGGTTAGGCAAGGAGACCCTTAATCTCCTCTTATTTTTGTTAGTTGCATGAATATGCTTGATTCACTGCTAAACAAAGCACTATCCTTGGAAAGGATAAAGGGTTATACTCAAGGTTCGATGTCGACAGGTTGGAGGAAATCGACACCCTGTGCCATGCCTTTTTCCCTGATATTGGTCGACATATCACTGATATTGAGGGATATCAGCGATATATTGCAAAAAAATGAAGCATTGCAGTATAAATTTTCCATGAAATTGGCGATATGTGACCAACATGGGGGCATGTCAATCACATATCTCTGTCTGTTAGTGCTAGAGTCTCTGAAAACGAAGAGGACGATCACTCGAGGCTAGTGATGCTCGAGGTTGATTAATAATAAATCATTGCTTACAACATCTTAAGGGTGTACCCTCCAAATCATTGCAAAACCGACGGCAACTCCTTAAAAGATCGAGCTTCAAACAAAACATTAACCACATACAATTGCTCCTGTCTAAAGATAACCCCTTTTTTTTTGTAACCACAAACATCATAACATTATTGAAAGATATGCCCTTTCCTTGGATCTGAAAGTGCCACCTTTGAGCGAGCTCCAAAAAGTTCCAAAAGATGAGTGATCAATCCACTCAATGTTAGCACACTTCCAAACCTCTATGGCTAACGAATAGTGGGAAAAAGATGCTCACAATCCACTTCCTCATTGCATAGGGAACATTGCAACCACATCTGGAACAAATTTTCTATGGAAACATTTTGTCACCAACCATCTTCTTAGTGATCATGTGAAAATTTTGACCTTGAGATTATCTTCCAAATCACCCTGCATTTTCTTTAAAAGGTCATATATTGAAATGGAGCCATCTCCTTGCAAGAACTTATAAGTTGATTTAACAGAAAAATTATCATCCTCCCATTCCCAACTGTCTCTAATCATTCGACTGCTGCTGCAATAATAGGAATGAAAACCTTCTGCCATTCTACAATAGTAGGAATGGTAACATTGCTATTACTCTTGGTGCAGTAATGGGTATGAGTGCATTATTTATCTTCTTGGAAATAAGAAACTCTCCTTAACAACTTGTCCTAAAAGATGTGAAGAAATCCCTCTTTGATCCCCATGGTCCTCACCACCACTTTGAGAGGAGTGTGCAATTCATAGACCTCAAGTGTAGCACTCCCAATCCCCATCAAAAGTAAGCCTACAAACCTCTTTGCATGCTACTAAATACACCCCTCTACTATCAAGATTTGCTCCTTTTCAAAAGAAGCTACGACAATTGTTTCCAATCTCCTCTCAATTCTTAATAGCATCAAGAAGACTGATCATAAAAGAGTGGGATGATGGTATGTATGGCTTAAAGAAGCACCAGATTAACCTCCCTTAGACAGGAGCCTAGATCTTCAACCTTCTAATCTCCTCTCCATGGAAACAATAAGTGGCATCAATCTTCTAAGATGAGACCTCTATACATCAAGGGCAAGCCAAGATATCTAAGGGGAAACACACTAGGGAGTATGTAATGGTTTCTAAGCATTGGATCTCCTCCTCTTCAATCATCCCAAATGTGTGGGTCTAAACTCTAGATCTGTGTCTTAACCACACAGATAGATTTTGGAACCAAGCTTGAGGACTCTACTTCAATCCATATATGGCCTTTCTCAACCTATACACCTTAGAAGATTTCCCCCCAAAGCTCAAAATGAAAAGCTTGCTGCATGTACTACCCCCTACCTCCTATAAATCTCCATTAAAAAAGGTTGACATTAAGCTGATATAAATGCCAATCATATGACTTTTCAATATGACATGTTATGTGCACTTTCTTTTTAATATATGACTTTGTTGATATGCGACTAATACATTTCTATTATGTTTTCATTCAAAATTTATGATTTTGGTCATCTAGACATTTCTTCATGCATGTACTAGTTATTAAAATGTTAATTTGCAAGAAAGTTATGACATTTTGGGACTTTTTGATCAATTTCCCCAAAATTCACCAATATCAGCGATATATCCCAGACATAACCCTTTTTTGACTTTTCGACATGACATCGATATCGACATTTAAGACCTTGGTTATGCTCACAGGGACTTGGACATCCAAACAGCAAACATTCAGTTTGCGAATGATGTCCTCATTTTCTTGGAAGCTGAGGCATGAATATCCTAAACTTCCATGAGATTTCATCATATTTCTCTAGATTCTATGGCCTTCAAATAAACTAAACAAATCTACCATATGCCCTATAAATTTAGTGGGGAAGAATTAGACAGATCCTTGACATCTTCCCTTGTAAGTAGGATTCTTTCAATCAACCATCTGGGTGTCTCCCTTTCCCCCTAAAAACTCACTGAAGAAGGATGGGGCCCTCTTATTGACCATTTGTGGAAAAATTGCAAGTTTGGAAGGAAAATTTGTTGTCTCTTCCAACCAGGATCACTCTCATGATTTCATCGATGCTTGTGTTACCTCCCTCCCTGTTTATCTAACATCTTGTTTTAAAATGCCTGGTCCAGCCACACTCATAGAGAAGCTTAGCTTAGTAAGGAAACACTCCCTAACACTACAAAGCATAGTCTCATAGGTTAAGAGAAAATTGCCACCCAAAAGCAAGCAATAGCTGGGGCATTCTTAAGCTTGAAGCCTTCAACTTTTCAATCCAGACCCTTTTCTAAGACAATATTTAAAATCCACAATACTCCAAACTCTCTTTGGGTCAAGATCGTTTGGGGAAAATATGAAGGGGCAATGAAAATCACCCACACCTTCCCAGAACAACTAATGCCTCCCCTAGATCAAAGGGTTTCCAAAAGATGGATAACTTCCTTACTGTCTCTTACGGACAATTGGCTGGTTGTTTGGAAAACTACTGTGCCTCCCTGTACTAAAATCTCTTTGCAGGACCGTTGAACAAGCTCACTGCAGTTAATCTGACTAACGACTGAAGTCTTCCAACTTCCATAGTTTTGTGGGCTACTTCCATGCCATCCTAGACTAAGTACTTACATATGGGCTAGACTAATGCCATCCTAGTCTAAGTACTTCCATATGGGCTAGACTAAGTACTGTTTCTTTCTTTCTTGTATTTTTGAAAAGGGCTTAGCACTGTTTCTATTTCGTCCTGAAATATTCATAGACTCTTTAGGCTGCAACCCCTTCATAAGGATGCCTTTTGTAATATTTGCGGAACTTTAGTTTGGAAGTTATCTACCCTATCTTTGACTGTTCATGCCCTTCATGAAAGTTGACTCTTTGTTACTGAATAAAGGAGTGGGTAAGGAGCAAGTAGTCTGTTTGCAAAGGAACCTCAGGAAATGACAACTTGAGATGCACCCAAACGCAAATAAGGAACCAGGGCATTTTGACCAGTGAAAGGTACCCGAAAAAAGTGATCAGCGGCGCCTTGAACACAACAAATTCCAAGTATCTTAAACTTCACATCCACAAATCCAAGGAGGCATTTTGTCGAGCAGGTGGTAAGCGACTGGCCGTTTCACGACAAGTTAAACAAGATGCAAATAATAATCGGCACTTGGCGCTATGGAAATTCATGCAACGATATTTGAAACCGAAAGGACACAATAATGAGAGCGAAGCAAATGAATCAAATCGAACTCGAACACAAGGAGATAGTGGCGGAACCTTTTCGAAACAAAGGTGATCTTCGGAGCGGAGCGGTGGTGCTGAGGAGGAAGCGGAAGCGGTGGACGCTCGGAGAAAGTAGCCGCGCGCGGGGACTCGAAGAAGCGAGGGGCGGGGCGAAGCGGTGTGCCGATGGCACCACGGAGGGATTCCGGTGGCGGGGGCGAGCTGTTGGGCAATGGTGGCGGAGGCAGTTTGGTGTCGGACGAGGGGGCGTTGAAGCAGTGCGCGGGCGGCGGAGGTGGCGGTGGTGGTGACGGAGGTGTCGGCGGTGGTGACGGAGGTGTCGGCGAGGAACATAGGGGACGGGTAAAGGTGCGGGAGAAGGGGTTCACGCAGTGGCGGGGGATTATTATCAGGAATATGTTAGTTGGGTACAGCCACCTCACATTCCGAAATGGTACTTAACAGAGAAAAGTCAAAATGTAAATTTCTTTTTTTTTTTTTTTCCCCCATAAATTTGTTAAGTTACCTTTAAGTTTTCCTTGCGGCCAACCCTGTAACATGTATTGATTAAAATAATCATTTCATAACCCTAAGTTGTAAAATAAGTTTTAAATTCTCGATCAACTTTTCTATGACCAGTTCTATTCTCATAATCCAACTATAGTTACTTTACTATTAAAAATTTGGGAAATAATTTTCCCTCGAGTGAATTCCCAACATAGATACTCTCTTTCGAGTCCGTAGTCCTTCCCTATGTAGAGCTTGTACCTTGGGTATAATTCTTTTACACCTCAATCCATGTAATCCATTACATCCATTACCCTAATGACTAATTTCATAAGTTGATTGGGTCTAAGATGACCCGTATAGGACCTTAAAACAACTAGATGGGTACCCAAATTTCTTACCCAACCCAATCCATAACTTTGCCCCAGTATTGGACGTCCAGCACTTTTTTGGACGTCTAAGGTTGTCCCCTTGGATGGCTAACCCAATATTTAGTCGAATCTTAGAGATAACCTATGCAGTGCACCCCATACACCCTTATCAGTGTCCAAACATTTGCCTAGACGTCCAGGGCTAGCTCTAAACATCTGACCAATCGGTTAGACTTCCAATGCTTACCTTTCACACTCCAGAACTAGCCTCATTTCAGTAATGGATGTCTAACCTTCTTCCAGACGTCCAGAAAGCCTTCATTGGACGTCTAGTCAATTGTTCAAATGTCTAATGACCAATATTCCCAACTCCAGTACTTGACCACGATAGTATCAGATGCCTGATTTTTGAGTCAAACATCTAGACAGACTAAATTAGATGTTTGACTCTTAAATTAGACATCCCCTAACGTTGTCTACCCCCCCAGAGCAAAAGGATAAGATGTCTGACTTTTAGGTCGGATTTTCACCAATGCTAGCAAACCCTGTTTACGGCCATCAATTCACATTCTTGAACTCCAACCTCATTTTAACCATCCCTAGGCAAACTAAGGGATTTTACTACCTTAGAATCTAGGTTTTAACCCCTTTTTATCCCATTTAGATTTGGGGGTCTATCACAAGGGGATCTAATCTTGCATGCCCAAATCTTGATTTGGGGGCAAGTGTTCCTTATATTCCACAAGGGTGAGGTTTTAGGAATTTCCCCAAATAGATCCACTCAATGCTCTTGCCATGCTAACTATGAGCACTTAGGTCTCCAACCCTCCTTGACATGCAACTACCCAATCCAATTCCCCATTCATCAAGGGGTTCATTTAGATGGTACAATCCCCAATTACATCCATCTTAGGGTCCTTTCGTCACTGATTTCTTTCTTCTTTCAGTTCAACATCAAGATCTCATGTCTATAGTGTTTCATTTGACTACAAAAACGAGGATCAAGAGGAGTAAAGTGCCCTACCTCAGTTGCAATATCCCCTCCTTCTCTTGCTAGAATCAACAACTCCTCCCCTTCCTCCCTGTTGCAATGGTGCCAACAACAGCAACACCAATAATAGTAGTCAACCTCAACCTTCTTCTCTTCCTTGCTATCATTCCAAATTCCAATGGAGTGGAGGGTGAGTGGAGGATGGGACTAGGGAGAGGGAGTGATGAGAAATGCTCGATGGTGGGAGGGGTGATGCAAATGAACTGCAAGTGAAAGGTGCAAACAAGAGGTAATGAGAGGCAAATGAACATGAAATAAAATGGGATATTCCTCTCATTTATTAATTACTAAACGGTGAAATATCAAGTCCATCCTCATTTCAAAGCCAAGTTACTAATGTGGCTACCTAATCAAGTTGTCATTGTTTGGCCCCTTGCATAAATAATGTTAAAGTGCTTGTCCACTTTTATCCAAAATTCCGCTTAAGGCTCAATTGCACCATGATTCCAACATTTATCTTTAATTAAGGGTTTGACTCTTTACAAAGTAGTCATCAAAATTTCCAGCCCCTTATACCAATTTCCAGGTGGCCCCTCAGACTTCCTCTCCTTTTATTTCTCCTTGCCCCAAGTTGAGTTTTGTCACTTTAACATCTCTCATTAACGCCAATCATCCATCTAATTTAACCTTTGGGTGTTAACGTCAATGGGATCATGGCTTGAGTCCTTGATTTCTTAACTTAGGTGATCAAATTACTAATTGACATCAAAAAGGGAGTAATTTTGCGATTACCTTCAATTAATTTCAGGGTCACACCTAATTAATTACGTAATTACATACTAGTGGGCTTCCACATCTACAAGGTTCTCAATTGTAATAGGGCCCTTCGTGCACAACTGCAAAATCTACTACTGCAACTCTCAAGCTCAACAATCTTGTTGATGAGTTTTCCTTGAAGTAGAGCTCCATGGACATCTTAATGAAGGAGGTCTGTTGGTTGAGGGTGTGTTAGGGAGGCAGGGGGGTTGTCTGCCCTTGATGAGGGAGCCGAAGATGAAGGGTGTGTTGGGATGGTGAAGATGGGGGGTGTGTTGGGACGGTGAAGAAGGGTTTTTTTCTTCTCTTTTCTTTTTTTTAGGTAGGAGGGTGTTAACCATAGCAAGGAGTTACAATTTTACACCATCAAAGGTAACATATGACAAGGGCATATATGAGTAACGATGCAAGTTTGTAAAGGTATAGATGCAATAATGAAGTTTAGAGGGGTATGAATGTAATTGGAAAAGTTTACAACGGCATGGATGTAAAAAAACCTATTATTAATTGTAGTATTTTAGCCCCTACACATATGAGGAGACATTGAGGGATGTGCTTGTGGATGAAAGAGTATTTCATGCTCATTGGAGTAAGGCCTACGAGCAATGGGCAAGTGAAAAAGCGTAAACATTCTTTTTCTATATCCTTTTATACCTATCATTTTTTTCCACATGTTGCTATTTAAACTAGTACTTTCCTATCATAGGAGTAGGCTGCCAAGAATAAAGGAATAGGGCAAAAGCTCCAGCAAAAACCTACTCCTTCAAATGAGTATAGATTCTTTGAAAGACAAATATGTAAGTGTTCAAATGTTATCCTTGATTATTTTCATTTCAACCATATTTTCTACACAGACAACATAGAACAAAAATCATTCACAAATTACAATACAACACTTTGAAAACCACTCATGTACTATGTTGGATTTGAGAACCTAATTGCATCAATTGAGATGCAATTATTATATTGTGACGTGAGAATTCATGTTGAAATTAGTGAGATTTGGGAGAGGTTTTTAGTCTCATACTGAAGGTAGACAAACCTCCTGGTCGGTGTAAAAGACTTCTACCTCCCATGGCCTATGTAGCAATGAGTAAGGTAGGGTTGGGGACCATGCATGCACGCACGAGCACCCTGCCCCTCCCCAGCTAGGGCTCAGGCTCGGGTGAAAATCAATTTGGAACTTGAAACTTGGATCATTTTGCTACACACTTTTAATCTCACGATTTTGACCTGAATTGGTCGATCAATTTGTTTGGTTGACCAAAAAGTCAAGTTTGATCGACCAATTTATTTTGGTCGATCAATTGTTATATTTCCATAAAACATGACTTTTCATAAACGTCTAGTCGTAGGCTCTACATAAGAGCCATGAGGGGGCTTTCATTTGACACATAACAAGAACAAAAAAACTCTCTCCACTCTCTCCCCTTCTCTCATTCTTGTCTCTCTTTCTTGGTGCGTTCATTCGACGCGAAATTGATAGAAAAATCTTCAATCACTTTTGTTGATTTTGTACAAGGAGATTGAGAGATCCAAGAGAAGTTTTTGGTTGATCAAACCATTAAATTGGTAGATCAATCAAGAATTTGGTTGGAAACTAAATTACCTCGACTTCATTCTCTTGAGATGATTTTCGAGGACATTTAAGATCGGAGTGCATCGAATCTTGGAGGTGGATCATCATATCTTGAGAGGAGTTCGTTGGACCCTGACACACCAGTATTGTGGGGGACAATACCTTCTCTAAGGGAAGTCCTTAATGAACGCTTTGATCGGAGTAAAATATAACCCCTTCTTATTTTATTTATTTGTGCTATTGCATGTTATTTGTTCTTTATTTTATTCTGAATCTTGCCAAATCATATTTGACTGGCTTGATTTAATATTTTTTATTTATGCGAAAATGTTGAAATGCATATATTTTTATTTATTTATTTATTTCCTATATGCGTTTACTTCAACATACTCAATATGCAGTCCAAATGCCATGATGGTGCCTATCTTGATTGAGTTTTAGTCTATGAAGTTATACCAAGGTTGGCTCAGATGGCACCTATATCTGGCTTGACCTTTTATACAAGTAAAGACACGTAAGTTACTTAGGAAACCATTTCAATATGAGGTAGTGATAAATTAATTCACTAGAACTTAATAATGTGATTCAAATGCATATAGGTATAGAAGCACATGGTGCAGTTGATGCCCCCTCTTGAGGTTGAGAGTATGGATGAGACAACTCGAAAGTAGATTATGACTTAGCAAGCCTTTTGAATCGTCACGGTGCCGGAGCATGGAGATTTTGTCCATAGTGTTGGGTTGAGTCATACCATCAACTCGTGGTATGAAAGGAAGGGATCATCATCATCATCAGTTGAATATGACGAGCAGAGAATGGAGTTGCAAGAAATAAAGAGCTGAGAAGAGTAGAGACAGAAGGAGATGGAGAATGTTCGATCACAACTGTTGAAGGTGACCAACTTATTGTTCCACCAACAAAAGTAGATTAAGGCTTGGGTTGTTGCATTTGGCCCACCAAAGCATTTTTCATGAAATGGCATGAGAGGGGGTTGATTTGTGCTTAAACATAAAAATTAAAGAATAATAAATTAATCTCATAGGATGGAATACAAGTATTTATAAAGGAAAACACTTAATGGGAAAAACCTTTATCTAGATTTTCCCATCTAGGATTTTGCCCCTACTCAAGGAGGAAAAATTGAAACCACACCACTAAAAACAAGGGTGGTGTTCCTCTTGTACAAAAATCCTACCAAGGACACCCCCAAGGTGGTTTCAGCCAATCTACAGCCTGGGCACTAAAAGTACAAGATAAAATGAAAAGAATAAGATTACACAAGTCCTATAGAACCAAGATAGATTCAATTAAATTGTAATAGGATAAGATAATACTCCATTATATATAGATTTCCCTTGAGTCATATTAAGTGAGTGGAGTGCAGAGGAAGCAGAGTACTGGGAGCTTTTGTCAGTGGAATTAAAAACTAGGCTCCTGAGTGCTCAATGAACTTTCAAAAATGCTTTTCAAGTGAGTGCAAGTGAGAGAGATGTTTCATTTTCATCCAAAGCCTTCTAAGGGTATTTAAAGATGTGAACCAAGGTTTAGCAACCATCATTTGATCATTTTATAACATCTAGAATTTAATTTAAAAAGATGTGAATATGAAAAGGTTTGAACAAAAAAGAACATTCTTAAAAGTTCCAAAATTACTCAATTAGGACTCACATTAGCCCATTAATTACTTGTACACTAATCAATTAACCTGATTGATTAATTGATAGTTTCACCTACATCCAATATTTACTGTGAGTGAGTTAATCCATTAACATAATCGATTAACCAACAATTTCTTCACAAAACATGATTGAATTAATCGATTAAATGCCTTTTTCCTAATTGATTAGTCCATATCCAATTCTTCTTTTCAGTGACTTAATCAATTAACCTAATCAATTAATTTACAATTTCAAGTTATTTTTAAAGGGGTAATCAATTAACCTAATTGATTAATCAATTGATATATCAAAAACTTGCATCTTTTGGCCAAGGTTGGTTATGGATTTGAATGTAAAATGTTCTTAACTGATTAAAAACTAATTAGAACTTATTTTTCATAGAATTTAATGCATTTTTTGTATAACAAAATCTATGGGTAAGACAAAAGTGAAGTGTGCATAATTTTAAGTCTTCGATAATCAATCTTAGCTCTTTAACGAGTGATTCTAAAATACAATAAGAAATCTTCCCATTTGTAATTGCAAACCGCTATCATCTTTAGCTCTTGTATAACTCTTGAACTCTTCTTATTGATGTCTCATTCCAGTTCATATGATCTTCTTGAGTAGCTAGCACGTATCAATTTTTATACTTTAGTTTTACATCAAGTTAATCCATAGCAATACATATATATATGTAAACATCAAAATTAGGATCATTAGTGCATAAAACTAACAATCGTGCCTTTTTTGATGTTGACAAAATAAGATGAGAGAATCATTGTAGGAACTCCCCTTAACAATAATAACTCCTCTTATCCAATCGTTTCCAAACTTTTCTCCCCAACATCAAAATTAGAGTAAAACTCTCTTTCAAAGAGAAGAAATACCAATGGTCATAAAACATTAATACTAGCAAAAAGAAGTAAAAGTTGCACAAAACATTAATGATAAAGATCTTGTTCATACATCAACTAAGAAATACCAACAATCATTTTGCAACCAAGACATTCATACATAACTGGTTCTTAACAGAAGGAAAACTAAAAAGTTCTCTACTTAGACAAACCATATATGACAAGATAAACAAAAACATCAAGTAAAATGTAGCGAGAAGGATGTTGTTTAAGATCTTATCTTGCCTTTCTTGATCTCATGAAGGTCCTTCTTAATGTTTGCGATGTTGCTTTTGATACGAAGTTCAAAATGACCCATTCTTTCTTGAATGTTGTCCAAGACTTGAGCCATTTTCTTGCAATCCTATTGTTGACGTTGCATTAAGAGGCCAATCCCTTCAAGAGAGATAGTAGAACTTTCTACTTCCTTCATATAGCCCCATTTGACATTGTAGGCATAATACTTATCACCTTGAGGAATATGTTATGTGATAAATAGAGGGGTGCCTCAGAAGTTCATGGAGGTGCTTCCTCTTTTTCTTCAGTTTCTTGTTGTTGGTTTTCACCATCTAGTTCATCTTCATCATTACAACATGAACTCTTGCTCCTGATTTTGTCATCCTCCTGATAGCAGTAAATTTGATTCAACAAGTTGTTGCGATAGGTCAAGATTGGTTTTCATGAAGATGTGAGTAAGAAGGGTGCCTGAGCGGTGTTCTTGCATATGATTTAGAATCATATAAGGCCAATTCAATTTTATACATTTCATTATGTAGTAAATGACATAGGCCATGTGTTTAGGATAGAAACTATATCCTTCCCCTTCCCCAAAGAAGCTCCAATCAATAACTTGGGCAAGAAAATGTGGTGCAAAGTCAAGGACTTTAGTTTCAAGTTCCATTTTTGGCTTATAGTGCCCTGGAATGACTAGCCCCTTTTTAACTTCTTCACAATCAATTTCTTGGGCTACTAATTCCCAAGTTGTAAATCATTTTTGCAAATATTAGCTAACAAGTTGGCATCAACATGAATAGAGGTGTCAACAATATTTGATTCCAAGATAATCTTTTTTCCGCTTCCTACCTCTTGAAGGTTTTTATACAAAAGTTTAACAAGCGTAGGATAAGCACCCTTTATAGCACAACTAACATTAACGAAAGCACGAAAATAGAGTTTCATTTTTTGTAAATTCAAATAGGGCATCTGTGATAATCCGAGTCCCACTAATCGACGAAACCCGAGTCACCATGTGCTAACAACCAGCACAACCCAACCAGAAGATCGTAGTTACCCAACACATAGTCATAAAATATAAACATAACCAAACAAACTAACCATATTGCATTAACTAAATGAACAGAAACTTAGTACTGACCAGAGGGTTTACCGCATAACATAAGTATATATAAGCCAAAGAGATGCACAATGGAAATCACCTTGTGAGCTACCAAATACACCTGAGTACAGAACCCAAGAAATACGTCAGTAGAAATTGAGTAGAGTAGAAACAACAACAGAGCACAACAGTAACAGAGAGCACGAGAAAATGAGTACTATAGCTTTAATTAATCCATTTATTAGACATCTCATTATCCAGTTCCATTTTGTATATTGGAAGCCCAAGTTATTATAGTATTATAGTCCACAATCTATCAATCGACGTCTTAGGACATGAGACGATCTCATGTAACTTCCTGCGGCGCAAGACCGGTATAAGCCACCCTCCTGGCTGAGAAGGTAACTTATACCCATCAAGTCACCACTCTCCGTCACCTTGGGGTCATTGCAGAAAGGGGTGGTAGCTACGTCGTGTAGCGTGAATATGTACAAGCACTATGTACGTTGAACCACAGACAGGCAATGGCTCACCCATCGACCGAGAAAGAAACCACTCCCAAACCTCGAGCCATACATCCCGCTATCCCAGTTGGCCACTAAGCCTAACCAAAGAGTCGTAGGGAAGCCAGCAACTCCCTAAATCAACCCAAAATCAATCTAACAGACCAAAGCTACAGCTAGCCAAATCCGACAGTAGCGAGCTAAAACCAGATATCCAATTTATTTTTGACCAATCCGTTGTCATCAATTTAATAACTTATTTCCAGATAACTAAGTTAACAATGTCTATTAATCAATCCATAAGTCAGGTCATTTAAAAACCATTGATTCAAAGTTATGAAAGGGCTCAGATCTCATCACTTCAAAATTAACTGTTAATCAACTTAGTTTCCAATTTTTGACCATGGTCCCAATTAAATTATTATGTAACAATCATGATGATGCCATTTTTATGAAAAATTAATTTCATTTCGTACATACGATGATACCTATATACTGAGTGCTTCATAATTCGTTTAATTCATGAAAATTGTCTAATAAATTGTCGTTAATCCCTTTTGATCCAATAGTTAACTATAGAAATTTGATTATTCACATTCCAAGTCATCAATATGATTAACAGCATTAACCCAATATAGCAAGAAACATAAAGACGAGTTCCGATCCCAGCAAGAGACAAGAGCACACACTAAACAATGCAATTACGCAAAGAAAACTGTAATATAGACAAATCACATGAGAAAGGAGACCACTCTACCTAATGTCACCAAGAGGTCACGATGACTCCGAGATATGCGTCGGAGCCCTCTCAAATTCCACGAATGCTTCCCGTGTTTGTCTCGCATCATAGTTCGCCTCAACATGATTCTAACAACGGGTACTCATCAAAATCGGGTCTAAAATGCTCCCTAAATAAAATTATTAAGAAAGCCAATATCAGGGACCAAACAAAATTTCAAAACTTTAAATTTTAAAGGTATAATTTTTTAAAACTTCAATTGCACCCCCTCGTCTTCTTCACGCCATCGTTCTTTCACGCATGGCACTATTCACTGATGAGAACACTATCTGAGCCCTAACTAGCTCATTTTGATCCAATGAAGAGAATAAAAGCTACTACATAAACAACTGAAGGTCCTAATTCACTAAGTAACCTTTCTGAGAGAAAAGCAAGAAATAAGGGGTAAAATTGTAATTTTACCATTGCAATACAACAACGGATTTTCTCAAGGGCTAAGAACAGGGTAAAAGGTCTTAACAAGATAAAAAGTGGGTTGGATTTGACAGAAAAGGGTTTGTGTGTACCCTGTGAATTAAATGACTTCTTGAAACCCTAAAACAGACCCACTTGATTACTAAGATTTTGGTCAGGATAAAATTTACCTAAATCCTCTAAAAATCATATAAAAATATTCTCTAGGGTTTAGAACTTTCAATTTGGCCATTGGAACCCATTTCGACCTAGAATGGGATCTCAGATAGATATTTGCCCTAAATTAGGTTTTTACATAAATTTCCCAGTCAAACGTGGTCAAACCCAAAATCCAACTTCACCATTGGATTTCTTAGGTCAAAATTAGGTTTTTAGCAAAATTTGGACCTAAGGGGAACTCATCTTGACCCACTTTGCAAATAGGTTTGGCCTGATTACATTTGTACCCTTATCTTTCAAAAACCTTTGCAAAAGCCCCCTAGCTTCTTCATCGTTCTCGCAATTAGGTCCCTCCACCTTTATAGCGGAGGAATCCTACTCCAGTAAGCTTTAGAAGGTGATTTCTCCCTGATTTCTCAGAGAATCCCCTTGAAAATTGGAAGGGAGATTCTCTGATAAAATCCCTCCAATGTGAACCCAGTTTGATGCCCTAATTGTTACATAATCTCTCATGCGAACGCATGAGAGATTTGGGTCTCTTTTGAAGTTGCTATCTCCTGCGACCTTACCTTGCTTGGAAGCTTGGCTTCCAAGTACAAATCCCCCTCCAGAGGTCTATTTAAGGAGCCCTAGATCCAACCGACTCCTCCAAGCTTGAAATCGACTAGGAAACCCCCCTCAAATTCGTCTCTCCTCCTCCGGCCGATTCACTCACCAAACTCCGGCGACCTTCCCTGATCTTCCTCGTCGCCTGACCACAATACCAGTGACAGGTTCTTCTTCCTTGCGTTCGTCCGCGTTGTGCAGCACCCGCCGATGCCTTTGTCTCCCTTTCATCCTCGCCGACCATCCCTCTCTGAGCGCCTTCGTCTCCAGCATCAGTAGTATGCGCCCGACGCCATTAATAATGATGAATGAATCGTCGTTCTCATAATGATGCATGGTGTAAGGTGTATTGATGGATGAAAATACCATTAGTGTCATTGTAGTAAATTGTATGGGATACCAGTCATTATTACGACCATTATTATTTACTTACCTAATTTTTACTGGTTTTATTCAAGGTCGTTCACTGGGAGGCAATTATTGATTTATATCGCTCTTTAATCTCAAAATTATCCTTTAATTCCAAAAAGAAGTTTTACATCTAATAAAGAATGAATAAATGAAGACTTGGTTTGCCTACTCACAAAGAATTTATCAAAATGCTTGCAAAAACTAACTATAAACAAGCACCAAACACTTCATCACTATATTCTAAACTATCTCTTTACAAGTTATAGTATTAATACTTACATGAAGTACATTACCAACTAAGATTACATAGTATACTAACTTAACTTACTAATCTGACACCTACAGTAACACATACAATAGCTATAGTGGCAGATGTAAGCGTCGCTAGATCCCAGAAGATACTATATACAAACTTAAAGAGAGAAACCAGGGTCTGTAGCAACGGTTATGGCGACGTTTTATTCTGTTAGTAAATGTATGAATTTATTTACATAAAAGTAATTGGCTATACTACATATATTTATATATCCTTTGTATAGGTATTTACTTTCGTATTTACATCTTCTCTCTCTCTCTCATTCCACGCTACTCTTCTTCTGTTATTCTTCTTCTTTGTTTTAATTCTACATTAACAATCTTCACAAACTGCGGTGTAGGGTGATTAGCTACTATCATTAGTTCTCTTTAATTAATCAAAAATGTGTTTAATTTGCGGGCACGCTTTTCGAGGGATACACAACACCTAGAGGGTGGGACCAAACCTCTACTAAGCGCATCCTAATTATCATTAGGCCGCTTAATTCCGTTTTATCAAGCTCAGAACACGGGCTTTCTTAGCCCGTGCACACACACACACCTCCCCGGGCCCCCGGCCCCACAATGCTCAATCAAATGCTCAAGAATATGCTCAGATCATGATAGCGTAGGTTGTTTCGGATGCCCGATGCCCATGACGACTGCGCTATAAATTAACGAATTCAATTTAAACTACCGCGCGCACTTTGCAGCGCACGATGTGGCGCTATTCGAGCGCCGCATCTGCGCTGAAAATGTGCGCGGCTGCTCGCTGAAGATGATTTTGGCCCTCAATTCGAGGGCCATAATTTATTTTAAAATAAAAATAAACTATGGGAAAATTAAGTATTTATATAATACTATACAATTGTACATTTAATTTGAAATTTTAATTATATTTACTATATAAATAAATTCACTAAAGTGTATGATTTTTACACACTGATTTTGGTGTTTAATTCTTTAATTACTTATAAATTAGCTACTATATGGTCTAATTGACCTTATACAGAGTTAGTATACATGTATAAGTATTTTATAAACATTTTTATTATATTTTTCAGAATTAATTTCTGTTCTATTTACATTTAAATAGTAGATTTGAACTGTTTTACTTATAAATTAAGTTGAAATTATATAATAAGATATAAACATACTTCAATTAGCTTAAATTACTTAAGGCATATTAGTCTAAGTATACAAATTCAGTTAACTTAGTTATAACTCTAAATTACTAATTTATCTAGTTTAGTTTAATAACTTAGCTAGTAACTTAATAAATTCATTATTTATTATGTATAAAGAATTAAATTAAGGTACATGGTTTTATTTACTTATAATCTACATATGCATATGTATATACAGGTTTATAGCTTAATACTGTTATTTATACTATCTATTGATTTATTTAGTCTAAGAATACATATAAGTTAGTTTAATTCATAGATAGTTATATAATTAATGTATATACAGTCTGATCTAACTTAGATACCCAATTTACAGTATGTAATATATACATAGTTATTTGTACAGTTTATATACATATACTACCTATTTACATATATAACCTAGTATAAAGCTTATATTTACAAGAGTATACTTAATATACAAAGTAATTTTTTTTAGGTCTTTTTGGAGTTTTTCACTTTTTATGATTTTTATAAATATTATAGAAATAAGAGATGAGAAGGGAAGAATTGGTTGAGGAGAATGAGGTGTATTTGATGTCTTTTAGATATGACTCTTATTATTAAGCTTCATGGTATACAAATCCATCGACTGGCAAATTCTACCAAGTCGAGGGTTTTACATACCATGAAACTTGGTATATGGATAGAAAACTTTCTAATCTTTGATCAGATAGTTTTATTTTAATTTTTTAGAATTTTTACTGATTTTTATTGAATTTTAAATCTCACCCAACCTAAGCCTTTCAAAAGATTTCTAAGGGATCCTAAAGGCTTAGGATGGGTCTTAAAAGGTGTGAAAAGGCAGTGACTGCCTTATTTTCATTCAGCATGAAATCTGGGAAGTGTTTTTAATACATTCCTTAGTTTATATTCCTTTTAAGTCATGTGTTGGACAATTAGCTTTAACTAAACTAGATGACAACATTTGAAAGAGATGAAACAAGC
Organism: Thalassia testudinum; assembly: GCA_037157565.1. Taxonomy (NCBI): domain Eukaryota; kingdom Viridiplantae; phylum Streptophyta; class Magnoliopsida; order Alismatales; family Hydrocharitaceae; genus Thalassia; species Thalassia testudinum. The sequence goes on from JAZHRO010000073.1 coordinate 138,015,978, forward strand.
ATTCACAGAAATTAAAGTTCAATTACTTAAACAGGGAAGCTTGTATACACAAGGAATAAAATACAATTATATGTTAGCTATGTTCAAAATACATTCTACAGGGTTTTACATCATACTCAATCTGCTACAAATTAAGACAATCAGACAGCAGCAGCAACATGGATTTTACATCTAACCCTGCAACAACTCAGATCTGATCCCAGATGGTCTAACTGCTGCTGCAGTTAGTCCATTTGGGATGAGATCAGAATTAGAAGAGAAGGAGAATGTAGCTGCAAAGTGCAGCAACTTGCTGTGACCACTGGGATTAAAATGATAAATCTAGATTGAAGAAAAGAAATACTCTCTCAATCCCCATCTGACAAGGGTTTCACTTCTCATTAAAATTACTGAATATCCCAATTCAAATGCCAGAACCCTTATCAATAACTTCACATCAGATTAAATCAACAAAAACACTGATCTAACTCTTCCTAATGCTATAGACAGCATGTAGAAAGAGTTAAATCAGTTAATTAAAATCCATAATTCAAATCCCAGTTTCTGAAACCTTAAGGACTATTGAGAACTCCTTAGGTTAGGAAATCATCAATGCTTTCATCCAACACAAACTCATGGATGCAAGATAAAACTTCAAATCACCATAGTGATTTTCCTTAGTTCTATCTTGCATTCAATGCAGTAAAACCTTCATCAAACTCAGATCAGGATATGGCTCTTCTGAGATGAATTCTGACATCAGAAACATCTCAGGTTCCTTGCCAACAATGAACACAAATTAGAATTTTTTCAATTTGTCAGATCAAAACAGTTAAAACCAAATTGAATGAAAATCCTTGAAATCCAAGTTTAAAAATCCGATAAAATGATAACTTCAAACTCAAACCAGGGGCTTTTATGAACAAGAGTGAGGTGAATGGGAAGCCCCCTTATGTGCTTTTTGACGCCAATTTCAGATCTGAGGTTAAAAACCAATCAGATCTGAAATTAGGTCTGAATGCATGGGTGGAATGCGAGAAACAGGTCGTGGAACTCAGAAGTGAATATGAAAATATGGAGAGGAAGAGAATTTGTGATCATGACTGTGTGAAACCTTTCCCTCTGATCTGGAATGATCGAAGGAGGTGAGGGGGGAATTACAGCCTAAATCTATTGCTACAGCTACTCTATCATGACAGCAAAATTAAACACTACAAATTACATTAATTCTACTCTAAACCTACTTAACTAAAGCTACAAATAATTTGCAGAATGATAAATCTACTCTAACAGGAAGAATGGGACCTATGGTTCCTTAGCCGGTGGCTAAGGAGGAAGAAGGGAGGAAGATGACTCCAGCGGAGGAAAGAGTCTGCTAGTGAGGCTCCAGGGTCGTCCTCAGGTGCTACGAGGTCCTTAGCGACGAGGAGGTCGAGAGAAGGTGACAATTTCACAGCCGGTGGCTGTGAAATCAGAGGATTGATGGGGAGGAGGAACTAGAGTGGACGAACGATCGCTAAGAGATGTAGGAGGGAGTGATCCTTTGCGCGCGCAACCACTGAGGTGCTTAAGTAGCAAACTCAATGGCTGAGATCACCGCGCGGGTGAGGATAAACGATGAGGTAACCGGCAGTGGGGATGAGAGGAGAGGAGCACGCGGCGAGCCAATCTCAAAATCTGACCGTCAGATGGGATCTGGGGAGAGGGGTGAGAGCACGCGCCGATTCGCGTGAAGCTTCTATTCAAATCCAACCGCAGATCGAAATCGAGAGAAGCAACGGACGACTGAGATCTGTTGTGTTCTTCGCGCGCTACAGTGCGTGCGAAGAGCAGCAGGCCGACCTTTGAAATGTAGGGAAAATTGCAGGGAAGACCCCTGCGCGAAGGGGTAGAAAATTTGCATGTAGGCCCATAAGTGAAGAGAATTGCAACAGGATGGACCCTACAACCTTTCAAAGGGGTCCCTGCAGTTTACAAGTAGGTCCAAAAAGGAATTTTAAAGACAAGAATGTGATACATGAAGGACCTAAGTGTAAACTACATATTACATAGCTTAAATGATGTCCAAATGCCTTCAAATTATTATATGTGCTTAATTGAACATTTAAGACATTAATTATACTTTTGATTTGGCCTTTCAAACTTATTTATGTGTTCAATTAACGCATGGATCACCATTTGTCCTTTGCTTTCAAAATATCTCGTTTTGTGACCTAATTATGAAATTTTAACACATAGTAAAGGTTTTAGGTCTTTTTCTTTAATTCCCACACTTAACCCTTTTTATCTGTTAATTTGATGTTGTTTTACTCAGTATCTAGCTTAACTTTAGCTTTTTAGCTATGATGAGTAGCCACTCATCAGCTATCCTCGCCTTCCCTTCGTCCAATATCACCCTAGATAAGTCCCTTTCATCCTCTACATTCTTTCCCCCTCTTTATTTCCCTAAATCGACTACTTCCGCACTCCACCACCATCACCTTCTCCACCTCCGGCAATACCTCCTGCGAGGTGCTCCCATCGCTCCGCACCTCCATCCACCTCGCCAACCACCCTACGACCTTCGCCTCGACTCACTGATCATTTCCCCCCACTCCATTCACTCCATTAACAGCCCAAGCATCCCACCGAACACACCCACACATACGCTCATAGTGTGCCCTAGGCATGCTCGCACAGGCGTCCCCACGCCACACCAACCACTGCAGCACACTCACCGTGCTTCGGTCAAGCTTCCTGAACGTTCTGACATGGCCACGAGGCCATTGTGGTGATTTCAGGTACAGGCATCCTCCGCCATTGGGGCAAAACTTGAAGCAAGCTTGAAGCGAGCTCCAGGCTTCGCCAGCTCCAGGCCCGTGTCCCAAATTGCGCAGAGCACCCTCGCGCATGACTCCAGGCATTCAATTCCAGTCAAGGGCAGTCACAACTATTGTAATTGGAGGAATACCTTTGCCGCAGGCGCGCGTGAAGAAAGGTGGAAAGATAGTCCCACCTAGGAACTGCAAGAGCGGCCGTGTGCGCATAAATTGAATTCTTGCCATAGCCTTGTCGCCTCCGAATCATGGGGTGAGGTCCCTCTCACCCGAACCGAACCGAACCGACCTCGTCCGCAACCACGCCCCGCGGACCTGGTTGACCCAACCCGACTAGTACTCCTCGCCCACCACCGCATGTCGGTGGGCCTGGTCCCGAGTACGTACCCGACCCGATTACCCGATGGTGTGTGGCTCTAGGAGAGCAAAACCTAAGAGAGAAAATAGAGGAGAGTATGCGTGGGTAGGGGGTAGGTTTTGCTCTGCAGGTTGAAGAGGAGGAGAAGCAAAGCTGAAGAAGAGGAAGGAGAAGACAAGGACGCAGAGAAGCTAAGGCAGAGAAAGAAGGAGAAGGAAGAAGCTGAAGGAAGAAGAAGCTGAAGGCAAAAAGGCAGCAAGGCAAAGGAAGAGAGAAGGAAGCCGACAGAGAAAGGAAGAAAAAAGAGAAAGGCAAGGAAGCTAAAGAAGACAAAGCCAAAGGAAGAAGAAGAAGGGAGGAAAAGTTAGAGAAAGCTAAAGATAAAGAGAAAGAAGAGAAGGATTAGAAGCAGAAGAAATAAGAAGTCAGGGGCACTATAGCATCATCATTTTAAGGCATCAAATCAGACATCCAATTTTGAGTTTAATTCATATACATTGAGTTTCATTAGTATTTTGTGCTCTACATTTACTCCTATATTTCTGCACTGTGCTATTGATATTATTGCATATTCCTTTAATTGTGATCTTTATTTCTAAAACACCAATTTGCTCCCTGTATTCGACCTCGGACTTTAAATTCGAGTAATAAAATCGTATTTGTTTTAAACGCTCTTTCGGCTACATTACAACGCGATATTCTTAAAACCCGATTCAGCGTGACGAACATTCACCATTGTGAACCCCTACGCAGCACCTCCTCCTCGCCGTTGCTTCTCCCACTCTCATCGACCAACTCCAAATTCGTTGGCCCCTCTCCGACCTCCGGTGCGACTGATGCTCCTCTTCTCTGACTTCTCCTTCTCCTTCCTCTCTCTCTCTCTCTACCGGTGATGAGTGTGAGTGATTGCACCCATCGTGAACCGCCGCCTCTACAATCGCATCGACATTAGGCATCCGTCCTTCATGCTATCATCACTGTCTCTCATTCCTCCCTCCCTCTCCTGACCCTCTCTTTTCCTTGAACTCTTTCTATCAAGCATGCACTGTTCGTTCAATTCTCAACATAGTTACTTAAGGTTATTAGTCTTAATTAATTGTATAAAGAATGGACTTAGGTTAACTTAAATTATTAAGTTGTTGTCGTTAATTGTAATATTGGGTCAAGCTAACCTAACATTTTAGATTTTATTCTTCTTAACTGGTTGAATCCAAGTCACTCACTAGAGGTATAAATGTAGTTTAATTCACAATTTTTAGTATTTAAGTTAACAAATAACTAATTACTACATTAATTACATAATATGTTAAGCACATGAATAATTGCACATAGAATTCAACAATTAAAACTCACAACTATTCCATTAATAAAAGAAAAGTACATGAATGATTTACATTAAATATCATAAAATAAAACATTTATCACAAGTGTTTACAAAATGTATGGCATAAAAGAAATTACAATACAAATAATGCCTCTTATTACAATAAAGCTCAAAACACTAATTAATCTCCATTCAGCCTTTAATCTTTGATGACCAAACGCCTCTTTAGAAAATTAAACGACTTAAATCTAAAAATCAAACTTCTTATTAGTCCATTAGATGTCTCTCTCAATACTAACCCAATTTATTTCAATCTCTTGTATTTCTCTTCTCTCTCTCTCTTTAATCCATCAGGCTCTCAGCTCATGCAACTCTCTCTCTCCAATTCTTAATTCTCCTCTCTCTCTTACTGTGCATTCTCTTGTTCCACACTTAGCCATTTAAGTCCTTAACCCACTTCCAACACTTAACGTGATCAAAAGTGATCTATGGTTTGCAAGGAGAAGATGGCACTGTTCATGTACCCCTTAACGTTATTCAGAGAGAGAATTCAAGTCAAATGACCTAAAGAGAAGGAATTCCTCTCATTTGAGAGTTTAAAAATTCTTGTAATAGCATTCTACAAGGCTTGGAAATAAGATTGATCTGCTAAGGAGCTTCAGAAGCTCCAAAAGCTTCAGAGCTTCAAACTCTTGACACATAACATGAAATCAAGATTTAATCAATCTTTCAGTGAGTCAAAAGGGAATGATCTGAGCAATTTTTAGCTTGGAAAATCAACAAAAAGTCAAAGAACCACTTTGGGTTCCACACTGAACCCAAAGTATGCTAATCTTGAAATCTACAACAAACCTCAACAAAACTCATTCAATTCAACTCCAAATGATTCAACTAACTCAAATGAATTCAACTAGCTCAACAAATCTAAGATTCAACATTTAAATTACTACAATCGACTCCTAGTTGACTTTAAAAGCTTCAAATTTGACTTTTCAATTTATAACATCTCTAGTCAAATAACATCTTTAGGGTTGAAGAAGGGGGTGAGTGGAAGATGTGGAGGTCAAGGAACTGGAGGAGAAGGGAGCGGGTCTAGCAGGAGAGGGCTGGTAGGATGACCGATAGCCATCCAAGAAGGCCTTGGAGGAGAATGAACGGTGACGTCTTGTGTTTCAGATGTCGACAAAGGAGGCACTTGGCGGCGATCTGCAGAAACCCTTTGATCTACTTGGCGTGCAAGGGCGAAGGGCACAAACGCAATTCTTGCCCTAGGAGAAAGCCGCCGCATACAAAGATGGCCTTTTCGCGCCCTAGCTGGGTAGTGAAGGAGTCCCGACTGCCACCGCCGCCAGCGTTTGGCAAGCATTCAATTGAAGTGGAGATCCCGATATCTGAAGAGATCTCTTCTGCGGAGATCATGTTGAGGGGCGCTCTGATTGACGAGATTATGGTAGGCAAACCATCGATAGAAAGGTTTCAAGATCTTGTATGTTTCCTAAATCCTCTGTCTGTGGGCTAGAAGGTGGCTATGTTATCTCAATCTCATTTTCTAGTATATGGTTTGGGCATGATGGATGTTGAGAGACTAAGATTTAGATCGAACTCGTTTGAAGATATTAATGTGATCTGGAGAATGGTGTCCCCCTTTGATGGGGCTCTCCCTGATCGGCCTCCTCAAAGAGTGGGTTCTAGGAGGGTTCTTCTTGAGATCAGTGGATTGCCATTGCATCTGAGATCTAAGGGAGTTGTTACTAAAATGGTTGCAGGCTTTGCTTCCATCTGTGAAGGGTCTGAAGTCATGATTGGAGAAGGGGGCATTCGATCACTTAGAATTGAGGCTGATGTCTTCAATGCTGGTTCGATTCCTGACAGGGTTATGATCAGATGTGGGGGTTCCTCATGGCTTATTCGCCTAACAGTGGCTGGACAAGTGTCTAGGCAGTTAGAACAAGGGCAGTTTAAGATGTCTGGGGCCAACACTGAGGAGATGCAGCAGGATGAAAGGGTGGGCCGCACTTCACCAGATGAAGCCCCTGAATCAAAAAAGAGGAAGGACTGCCACCGGGACTATGCAGAGAAGGACTTGATGCATATGGAAGATGTTAATGAATTAGGAGGTTGTAGCCAAGCCTTGGTAGCCAAAGAGGATGGTTATATAGAGGTTGCTGATGCTTCTGAGAAAGAATCAGAGGTCCGTGGCAGCAAAGAGGAGGGGAGGACAGGAATGGAACTGGTTCTCAGCAATGACAGCAGAGCTCTCAAAGGGGTGAATCAGGTGTAGTTCACAATTCCTGCTGATCTGAAATTTGGTAGCGGATCCAATCAGAAAAGAGGTGTGGGTAGATCCCCTTATATGCTTAGAAGGAGAAGGAAGGAGAACCTGACCCCTATTGTGGAGCAGACCATTGCAAAATCGATCATGGTTGAGTATGTGGGTTGTTTGGCTCAAGGGGATCAATCTGGCAAGGAATGAGAGCGTTGACTTGGAATGTGCGCGGGCTGCGCAATAAGATGAGGACTTCCTTGTGTAGATATCTTTCTGAGTGGGAGATTGATTGTGCTCTCATCCAAGTGACACATGTGGAGGTGGAGAATGGTCAGGAATGGGATTGTTTTAAGCAATCTGGATGTACTGATGTTGTGGTAAAGGGTGCATCTGGAAGGTCTGGTGGAATGGCTATTTGGTGGAGATTGTCTTTTGGTAATTGAAGTCATTCGTGATAGGCACATGCTTACTTGCAGATGCCAATCTCCCCAAGGAGATATGGAATGGTATGTGTCATGCATTTATGGCCCTTGTGTGGCTGCAGACAGGGCTGGTCTTTGGGAGGAACTTTCTGTAATGCATCAAAGGGTGCAGGAGGTCCCTTGGTTTATAGGGGGTGACTTTAATTGTCATCTCTCAAGTGATGACAAACCTGGTGGGAGGTTGGACAGTTCAATGGCAGGCTTTCAAATGACTGTGCAGAATCTGGGAGTGACAGAATATCCTATTAGTGGAGTTGAGTTCACTTGGAGAAATGGCAATGGACAGTCATCTAGGTTGGACAGATTCTTGGCAGTCCTAGCTTGTTGGAGAGGCATCAATTATCAGCTATTATGAGCCTTGATAGGCCTTTCTCTGATCACACTCCGCTAGTTTGGGACAGTGGGACGAACTCTGACATTGGATCTTATTTCAAACTCAAGAGATCTTGGTTTAGGGAGGAGGGGTTTGTGCAAATGGTGTCTCAGTGGTGGCAGAACAAAGGCAATGCAAGGATCTACCACACAGCAACTGGCTGTAAAGCTGACAGGCTTGCGTGACATGTTGAAAGAATATGGACAGGCAGTGGCACTGATCAGAGAACAAAGGAGGAAGGCACTGGCAGTGATCAGAGAATTGGATCTGAAGGAGTGCAAGCAGTCTTTGAATCCCCACGAGTAGCAGCAAAGACAGCAGATGCAGTCAGTAGTGGGGGAGGAGGATCTGAAAAGAGAAGTGGACTGGCGTGAAAGATCTAGCAGCTATGGCTCAAAGAGGGTGATGCAAACACGAAGTTCTTTCATCTCGCAGCCAGTGCTAGGAGAAGATTCAATCTTATTTCATCAATTAAAGTAGATGAGAGAACTATTAATTCCGTTAACGAAATCAGAAGTGAAGCAGGCAAATATTTCAAAGAATTGGCCAAAGCTACACCAAGGCGCTCTTGGAGGATGGCATCGGTGGATTTCCCAAGTGTCAGTAGTGATCAGAGAGACATGTTAGTTATTCCTATATCTGAACAAGAAGTATTGAAAGCAATTAAAGACTTAAATAATGAAGGGACCCCTGGTCTGGATGGGATTCAGGTATTCTTTTACAGAGAACTGTGGAGTGTTGTCAAAATGGATGTAATGAAGGTTATTCATGAATTTGAACTGGGTAACTCTGGTTTTGAGAGATTGAATAAATCCTATCTATTCCTGCTTCCAAAAAAATCAAGTGCGGAAAAGTTTTCTAATTATAGACCCATTGCACTATCTAATTCTATTTACCTATTATCAGTAAGATTATAGCCAACAGAATGCGGGAGGTATTGAAGGACTTGATAATGCCGGTCCAATTTGCCTTTCTTCCTGGGAGATCGCTACAGGAGTCCTTCATTATGGCGCAGGAGATGGTAATGGGATGGCACAGGCGAAAGACTAAGGCCTTTTTATGGAAAGTAGACTTCTCCAAGGCTTATGATTCAGTCTCCTGGTCGTATCTGTCGGAAATCCTTAAAAGGAGGAAATTTTCACCTCAGTTGATACAGTGGGTGAAGAAATGCATCACGACAGCCTCCTTTTCCCCATTGATAAATGGGAAACCATGCCGAACTTGGATTCAGCCCCAATGTGGAGTTAGGCAAGGATGTCCACTTGCCCCTCTGATTTTTAATCTTGCAGTGGATACACTGGCAAGATATGCATGCAAACTAGCAGTGGATGGATTTATAAGGGGGTATTCAATGTCTAATAACAAGGCTTTAGTTCTCATCCTCCAATATGCAGATGACACTGTTTTTTTTGTGGAAGGGGGGAAGAGGGAAGCGCAAGTGTTTTTTCATATGGTTAAGATTTTTGGTGAGATTTCTAGTCTTAGACTTAATGGAAACAAATCTTCACTAGTCTGTTTTGGGATGAATGGAATGACCCAGAATGACATCTCTACCACTTTGGGTACGCCTGTGGTCTCATTGCCTATCAAATATCTGGGATTGCCTCTGAAATACACTAAAATGAGGAAAGCAGATTGGTCCTTCCTATATGAAAAGGTGGCTACGAAATTGGAGGGTTGGAGTAGTCGATACCTATCAAAAGGGGGGAGGTATATATTACTGAATTATGTTATTACATCGATTCCAGTTTTTTTCTTCTCTATTCTCAAAGCCCCGAAGTCAATTTGGAAAAAACTTGACGTGATGCGCAAAAGATTCTTCTGGAAAGGGGCCTCTCACCAAGGGGCTTTTCTTCAACCTTTAAAATGGGATTCAATTTGCAAGCCAAAAAAGATTGGTGGCATGGGTGTTAGATCCCTCAAGGAATTTAATGATGCTTTGCTATTGAAGTGGGCCATTCGATTGCTGCAGGGGGAAAAAAAATGTGGACAGAAATAGTTTAGGATAGCTATGGGGTTGCGAATGATGAGAAGAACTGCCTAAACCCCCATAAACCATCTCCATTTTGGTCTTCGGCGGTGCGTGCCTTGAGGGATAATTGGTTTTTGTTCAAATCCATACTAGGTGATGGGAAAAGCTTCAAATTCTGGCTGGAGAATTAGGTACCTGGGGGGGTGATTAAAGACAGGTACCCCTTTGCATATGCAGCGGCTTCAGATAAAAATGCTGTGGTTTCTGATTATTGGGATGTGGAGTCTGAGCAGTGGTCTTTGAATAATGCTATGTGGAATAATCATGAAACAAGAACACGAGCAGAGAATGAGCGCCTCATGCAAGAATTTGCTACCTTCAAACCCACGCCTCATGAATATGACACATATAAGTGGGAGGGTAAGTTTTCTTCAGCGGCTGCCTATGACAAGTTGATTAACTCTTCTAGGATGGCGGAACTTGATGAGGAGGGGAAAAAGTTATGGAAATTAAAATTACCACTGAAGGTACAAATTTTTTTGTGGCTCTGCAGAAGAGACAGTCTGATTACTGGAGATCTGAGGCATAGGAGAATGGGAATTCCCATTCAGTTTTGCCACTTATATGGGATGCATAATGATTTCAGCACTCATATTTTTTCTTCATGTGTGATCACAGATTATATCTGGAGGAAAGTTTGTAATGATTCTCTTCCCACATGGGAGAATCTGTGGTGTTATCTTGTGGATGGGAATAAGCCATGTTTACCTATGGTGGCTGTGTTATGGTCTGTATGGAGGGCTAGGAATGAGTGTGTTTTTCAGGAGACTCCAGTGAATGTGGATAAGATTGTTATTTGCTGCTGGAGTCTCATACAGCAATAGGATTCGAATATGTAATTGTGTTCATTTTTTATTAATAAAAGCTCTCCTGGTTTGCTATCGGTGACTCGATAGCATTCCTTTTCTTCTAAAAAAAAAATCTCTAGTCAAATAAAGGCATAGATTGACTAATTTAATCATGAGAAATTGATTGAACACCTCAAAATTGAGTTTTAAACGTTATACTTGTGTTCTCAAGCTCATCGCCAGTGCTCTTTTGTGGGTTTGTTCGACAAAACAAACCACTGCTTCTCAGACCAAACTAAAACCCATAACAAAATCTTGAAAACCTACTCATGCTTCAGGATCAGTTCCTAGAGTCTAAGCTCCATTAGATATGTCTCTCTAACTCCACCAGAATTGGAGAAGACAAAGATCAACCAAGAGAAATAAGTACTTGCACTCAAATCCAATTAGTGTTTCATGATCCTAAGATCACAAAGAAGCGATCTAGAGCTTCTCAGAGAGTTTCAAATGCTGAGCCTCATATTTGGTTCGCTGGAGTTCGCCGAAGCTTCGGTGAACACCGATTTGGGTCACTAGAGATAAAATCTCCATGAAACACTCAAAGGAGGTCATCACTATGCTCTTAAGGTCAAGGAACCTCAAGACCTCAACAATTGAATCAATTGATGAATAGACTCAAAAATTTATCAATCAATCCATAAAAGAACCTATTGAGTTCGCAAGAACTCAATAAGGTCTTTCCCACTCAATTGAGTGAGGGGAAACACTCAGGAAGGTATCACGATGGTGTGTGTGTGTGTGTATGATTAGGTGATTCAACCCTTCTTAACTCGCCATGGACAGCAAGTTAAGAAGTTGGAAGAGAATTTGGGTGTTTTGAATACAGATGATAATGGAGCTAATTAAAGATGGGATCAGGGCTCTGAATTGATGTAAAAATGATGAAGAGCCCCTATTGAGTGTGGATTAGGCCAAAGACCTCCGCCATAGACAGTGGAGGTGCTCCAGTAAGTGTGGAGTGAGTTAGGTGATTAATCAAGCGTGTGAGAAGGTGAAATGGAATCATGGAGAGGTTAGGAGTGTGAACAAGTAGATGGAAGCATGATTCGAAGTCCGATGAGGTTGAAATTGACCTCACCAAAGATGGGGAAGAAAGCAAGTATTTGAGCTAAACTACACCCACTCCCATGATTACTCACCTAGATCCTAGCTAATCCTACTCCTAAGAGGTTAGACTGCTTACCTGACGAAGGAGGTGAGGGAATCTACCATTGGCAGGGCAGAAACAAGATTGAAATCTAGACTATGGTGGGAAAAGAAACTTCAATCGATCTAAGCGGAGGAATCAAAGCCGTGGCGCACTCCAACGTCGTTGACAGGGCAGAGGAGAGGAAGAGGGGGTGAGAGAGGCAGCGCTCCTCAGCGGTAGTGCTCGAGAACGATGGTGAGAAGATGCCAAAGCTTGGGAAGAAACCTACTGAATGACCTCAGTGGAAGAAGAAGGAAGGGGGTCACTCACCTCGAATCGAAAGTCTATAGGGGTATTTATAGGTGGAATGGGGGGTTCTGGTGGATGTATTGGGACGGTATTAGGTCTAGGTACATCCTAACTCACCGGCATCATATTCGACGCTGGTGAGCTTAGACGCCTAGGTCGATTAGGATTTCCATGAAATCCGACCTGATGAATGAAGAGGCGGTGGTGAATGGAGTGTTGGCGGAAACGGCGGTGAAGTTCTAACGTTGGATCGACAGTGATCAATGAGAACGGAAATCGGACACTCATGGCCATCCACATTGAAGAAGAGATGAAGAACACGATGACTGTGCACACAAGGGCATTTTTGCAATAAAATGAAGGACCTGAATGATATACAAGGACTTGATTGTAATAGAAGTTAAGGACCTAAATGTAATCATTGACTTTTAAGGCTTATTTTAATTTATTTCTTTTTCAACATTTTATATGTTATTATAAATTAGGTAAATATTATATTTATGCCTTGAAATTACATTTTTTCCCTTTTTAGCTATATTAATTTAAATGATAAGTTTAACTAGTTTAATTAAGTAGTTAGGTCATAAAATTAATTTAGTTTAAATATTAAATATCTAGCTAAATGATTATTAATTGAATCCAAATTATTAATTAAATTATTATTATGACTAATTGATATTTAATTTAGTATTTTAACTTATTTTGCAGGTCCTTAGTATTTTAACCCTTATAGTATAATTAACCCTATAATTAATGTATTCTTAGTTAATTAACTAGAGAAACTAGTTAATTAATGATACTTAGGAGCCATGATGAGTCTCTCATCATGCACCCATGGTTTAAGGTGTACCCATGGCCATGGTGCAGCCGCTTCCTTAGCCGGCCTGCGCTTCCTGACCAAGGTCGTTCCACCTAGGATCCTCCCCATCCTCTAGATGAGATTCCACCATGTTTTCCCCCTACCCTTCCTCTCTTCCATACTTCTACCAAATTTAGTATGCAAGAGGCTAAAGGAGAGGATGAGAGGTCACCTCCGATCTTGCCTTGTTGTTGTTGACGCTCTTGGTCGTTCTCGTCAGGATCTACACATCGAGGAGACGAAGAGCAGGAAGAGGAGATGTGTGAGGAGAGGTACACGGTTGGGGGAAGGAGGCCAATGGTTGCACCCCCTCTTTATCCTTTTTCCTACTTTCAGTCACTCTCCCTCTCTCTCTCTCTCTCTCTCTCTCTCTCTCTCTCTCTCTCTCTCTCTCTCTCTCTCTCTCTCTCTCTCTCTCTCTCTCTCTCTCTCTGGGAAAGATGAAACAAGGTGACGACTTTTTCTTGGGCTAGGATAAGTGGGTTTCTGCAGGTAACAAATGTGGTGGCATCTTGTTGTTACATGTACGCAAGTTGTTTTATAGGTAGTGGAAAGAAGGGATCGAGAAACGGGAAATATGGAGTTAGCTTTAGGATTTCCATAAAATTATATATATATATAATTCCCTAACCATGCGCATTTCCAAAACTGCTTTAAACGAGCCTCGATTCTTACGAAACATGTCTCATAAAAAACGTTACGAGACGAGGAATCTAGCAAAATTCACGGATTTCTAAATGAAGGTTATTTGCACAATGTGATTCCCACAGTGGGTCGCCTATGCGTTTGCTCGTGGTTCGCACATTATTCACATATCCGAGATCCGATCGCCGCACAGGATATATCATTGAAAACCTCGTGACACCAAGAAGCTAACTATACTTCTGGATTGTTGATCTGAGGTCTGGATTGCAAAAATGGAAGCACACGGGTTTCTGATTCGATCACGTGTTTTAAATTCACACAGGCTCTGACTTGTACACTAAAAACGTCGACGGGTTCATCGTAGAATGCTTAAGTCCAAAATGACTCTAGAATCTGGGTTTGGGGCTTTACAGCATCTATGTCTACCCCATGGACAACTCTAAGTTCATTATAAAGGAGTGGTGGTCATTCCTAACTTATAGTATTTTTGTTTAGCCTTGGGTGAGTAAAGGAAGGGTGACATAGAGTTGGTCTTGGTACAGGTTTTGTTGGAGGATCACTCACCCCCCTTCTATTGCCGCTTGGGAGCTATAAGGTTGGAGGAAAGTGAGTTTGGACAATTATAGAAGAAAATCACTACAAAGGATTGAAATTAATCAATTAGACTAATCAATAAATTTCAATGGAGAAGAAAATACTCAAGAACGATAAAAGAAGTCAAGAGAGTTTTCAAAGTAAATAGGGTGAAAGGAGTTTGCAATAGTTGTTGATCTTCCTTAGAGTACAAAGAAACAAAAGCACACCACAAATATGCAAGAGATGTCACAAAGAATCACCAAGATTCAAGAGTCCTACTTGTAGGCATTACTAGAGAGAGATGTACCTCGAAGAGAGATCCAAAAGAGAGAATGTGCCTTAAGAGGAGCACATGCCTCTTTCAAGAGCAGAAACAAAACTCCAGCATCACTGCTATCAATCTACAAGGATCTTCTTGGTGAGGCAAGATTGAAGAAATTAGGGTTTTGAAGAGAAGAAAGAGTACTTTTGGGAGAGTATGTTTAAAGAGTGTGGAGAGGGCTATGAGAGTAGGACAGGACATATTAGTCGTTTAATAAGGGCTTTGAACCTTTTTGGACCGGTACAACCAAGTACAAGTACCAAAATGCCCTTAAAAATAGCATCCTTTCATAAGAAATCATGACTAACAAAAAAATAATTGATTTCGATTAATCAATTAATTTCAGAGTTTAAGCCTAGTCGTTTAATAAGGGCTTTGAACCTTTTTGGACCAGTACAACTAAGTACAAGTACCAAAATGCCCTTAAAAATAGCATCCTTTCATAAGAAATCATGACTAACAAAAAAATAATCAATTTCGATTAATCAATTAATTTCAGAGTTTAAGCCTATGTTGAATGAAATATGAAGATAGGGATGTTTAAAGGAAATTATATGGGAACTAAGGTTCCAAGTAGATGAAACAATTGAAAATAATATATATTGGAGTAAAATAAGGTAGTTATACACCAGAGAATGAAAAATATCAAGAAAGTCCAATAGATTTTGGATTCTCTTGACATATAAGCAACCAACTGAAATTAATCGATTAACCCAATCTATTAATTTTAGAAATCATTCCATTATGAAAACAATCACACAAGATCATTTAAAGTACAAATACCAAGGCACCTTCTAATGTGAGTGAACCTATCTTGTGCTATAGGTTTGGTAAATATGTTTGCTAATTATTTTGATGTATTTATGAATTCTAAACTAATTCCTCCCTTGAGAACATTATCTCGAAGGAAGTGGTTTTTTACATCTATGTGCTTGGTTTTAGAGTGATGTACGAAATTTTTTGATAAGCTTATGCCACTACTGTTGTTACAAAGAATTCTCACTTCCTCAAAGTTCAATCCTAAGTCTAATAATGTTTGTTTTATCCAAATAATTTGAGAGCATGCTAAGGTGACCAAGATATATTCCACGTCGTTAGTTGAAAAGGTGACACAATTTTATTTCTTGAAAACTAAGAGACAAGTGCATTCCCTAAAAATTAGCATGTCCCACTAGTACTCTTCTTAGCTATTTTACTTTCTACATAGTCAATATCACTATATGCTAGAAGTTCTAGTGTTGGTGTTCTAAGATAATATAACACATAATCACTAGTGTTTTAAAGATATCTAAGGATCCTTTTTATGACCTTTAAGTGTGACTCTTTAGGTGAAACTTGGGATTGCACACATAAGCATGTACTAAACATTATATTGGGCCTACTAGAAATCAAGTAAAGAGTCGATCATACCTTGATACTTGGTTTGATCTACCTCCTTACTATGTTCATCAATGTCAAGGCTAGTATGGGTTCCCATTGGGGTACCTTTTCCTTTGGAGTTGTCCAATCCAAAGTTTGTCAACATATCCAAGGTATACTTGTATTGATTAATAAAAATTCCTTCTTCAAGTTGATGTATTTGGAGGTCCAAAAAGTAATTTAGTTCCTTCATGAGACTCATTTCAAATTTAGCTTGCATGACTTTAGAAAATCTTAACAAAGTATTTCATTAGTGGCATCGAATATAATGTCATCTACATAAACTTGAACTACAAACAAATCTAAATTTTTTTTCTTAATAAAAAGTGTGAAATCAACCTTTCCCATTAAGAACCCTAATTTAATTAGGTAATCTCTTAATATTTTATACCAAACCCTTGGTGCTTTCTTAAGTTCATATAAGACCTTTTTAAGCCTATATACATGATTTGGAAGTGCAGGATTTAGGGGTTGCTTAACATATACTTCTACTTCTATGAAACCATTAAGAAAAGCTGATTTTCCATCCGTTTGGAAAACTTTTATGCCCAAGTACAATGCAAATGCTAATAATATTCACTTTTCCATTTTCATTAGTTTTATTCCTAAAAACCTAGTTTATGCTAATTATTGAGTGATTTTCAGGTTTAGGAACTAAGTTTCATACCATGTTTCTTTCAAACTAAGTTAGTTTTTCACACATTGCTATTATTTAGGATTGATCTTTTAAAGCTTTATTGACTTCTTTTGGCACAATTTGGGATACATAAGCATTAAATAAAGTTATTAGCCAATTGAGATCTTGTTTTGACACTTTCATTAATCTCACCAATTATTAGTTCTTTTGGATGATTTTTATCAAATTGCCAATCTTTGGGTAGATTGTGTATATTAGTCTCTTTAAAGTTTGAAATATCAATAAAAGCATGATCTTCTTCCTCTTTGTTAATGACTTGTGGGTTTTCATTAAAAGTGATATGAAGTGTTTCTTCCACCATTGGTGAATTTTTATTCAAAACTCCATATGCCTTTCTTCGGGTAGAATACCTTATGAAGATGCACTCTTCTCCCTTAGTATCAAATTTATCTAAATTTTCTTTCATATTGAGTATGTAACATTTACTACTAAATACTATAAAATAGCTAATTTTAGGCTTCTTTCCATAACAGAGTTCATAGGAAGTTTTATTATGTATAGGCCTAATTAGAACCCTATTAAGTAGACTGATTTAATAAGTAGAGTACGAGCACACTCTTATGTTGTACAATTTTTATGTTCCATTACACCATTTTATTGTGGTGTCATTGGAAATGAAAACTTGTGTTTAGTGTCAAAGTCCTTACAAAAAGAAGAGAATAGTTGGTTCTCAAACTTACCACCATGATCGGAGCAAATTTGAGAAATCAAATATCCTTTCTCATTTTGTACCAACTTAGTGAATCTTTTAAAGAAATCAAGGATTTTATCATTTTGTTTTAAGAAATGTACCCAAGTAAATCTTAAATAGTCATTAACAATAACAAAACAAAATCTACAACCATTTAAGCTTTCAGATTTAGTAGGCCCAAACAAATCTAAATGTTAAAGTTACAGTGGCTTGGAGGTTGAAACTACATTTTTTAATTTGAAAGAACTCTTATGTATTTTGCCTAGTGTGCATGAAGCACAAAGAGTGTGTGTGTTGAACCTTTTAGTTGGTAACCTTTAACAAGATCATACTAAACTAACTTATTTCAATTAATATTTCATATGGATGTGTCCTAACCATCTATGCCATCTATGCCATAAAGTAAATTCATTATTAGAAGCAACCAAGCATTCATAAATATCATTTCTATCAATGACAACTATGTATATATCTTTGTCTTTTTCCTTCTAAAAGAATTTCACCAATATTTTTATCAATAATTCTAAAAAATTTAGATGTAAATAAAATATTAAATTCTTTGTTGTTGGTGCTAGAGCACCACAATCATTTATTTTGATGATAACAAAACACATGTCATTTAACATTTGCTTTTGAGTCTTAATTTTCAGGTTAATTGCAAATGGAGACATGTTTAGACGGAGTTTGAGCTCGCATCCATGGCAGATTGGAGGAGCTTGACGAAGAATGGAGGAGCCTTCGCGAGGAGCAGAAGCTTGAAGCGTGAAGTCACGAAGAATAGGAAGAAGTCTTTTCCATTCTTGTATCTTGTACTCTCTTTCTTTTGTTGTTTCGTTGCTCTTTATTTCTTTCTTAGATTACTTATTAAAAAGCCTCAAAGAACCCTTGAAGTAGTCCTAGGAATACCTACACAACTCTAAGATACTTAGGTTTTCCGTAGAGAACTTAGAAAACTTAAATAGGCTTCAAATAGCCTTGTCAGACGCCTAATCTGGAAATTAGACGTCTAATAGTGACTTTTAAGATGTCTGATTGTTGACATAGACGTCCAATAACTTAGGCTGGACTTAATAGGTTCTGTCTGTTAAAATCAAACATCCAAACCTTAGTCCAGATGTTTGATGGTTGTGCTAGACGTCCAATTAGTGGAACGTTGGCTAACAAAGTAAACGTTAAGAAAAATAACTGTTAGGCTTCTATCAGATGTCCGTAGAGGATCCCTGACGTCTAATATGTGGCTGTTGAGTCTTGACTGACCCAAAATCTCTTTCATAGACTAATATAGCCGTTTAGACCTTGGGAAATCCATTCCCACAGTACAATAGGTTTCCAGACGTCCAGACCTAGTTCCAGATGTCCTGTACATCGTCTGATGGTTATACACTAGAACCCTGTTTAGGTCTGATGAAAGCCAGGAAGGAAATCCGCCTAGAATTAGACGTCTAACTTAGTTCCCAGACGTCTTAAACTAGTTTTCTGGACGTCTGATGACCCTGTCAGATTCATAAATGATTCTGATTATAGCCTGTTTTGCCTTGGGTTCATCCCCAACAGTTATGGAAGCCTTCTAAGACCTTCCAAAGCCTTCCCAGGCCCTCTATAAATAGAGGAGGACCCTTGCTTTGTAAAAACACACCAAGCAACACGCTTTCATACCCTATAGTGTCAATTTGATCTTGAGAAGAAGCTCTAGCTCTCCAAGCTTTCATTTCACACCTAAGAGCTTTGTCCAGCCGTGCACCCGCTCTTACTCCGCAATTACGAGAACGACATAGGGCCTACACGTGGTTCACGCACCAATGTCGTCAAATTGACACACACCTAGCAAAGGGAATTTCCTTCACCTATAGTAGCTAGATTCAATCATTTTCTTTGTGACTATAGGTTTGTGTTGTAATTTTACTTTGTTATTTGGTTTGGTATTCGCCTTGCGAATTCCCGTCTCCTTCGTGAGACAAAAACCTTCTCGTGAAGAGAAGGGGTTTGAGGCACACTACCCTCGTTCAAAGTAGTGTTGTTGTATTGAGGTTCAGTCACCCTTGTTTAAGTGACTGGATCAGTGGATTTGATCGACTCGGTCGATTAGAAATCCTAACTCGAGACAGTTAGGTGGTGATTTTTACCTAGGTTGGGTTTCCACATTTACCACATACTTGTCTAACACTCAAGAGATTATGCTTGAATCCTTTAATCAAAACAACATGATTAAAGGATTAGTTACCTCTACCAATGGTACTAACTCCTACAATCTTAATTTCCTTTGTAGTTGTTACTAAATGTCACTGTTCCTCCATCCTTGAATTCCAAATAGGTGAAGAGTTCCTTGTCTTCTGTCATATGTTTTGAGCATCCGTTGTCCATAACCCAATGCCCTTTGATTTGGTGCTCCTATAAAATATTTCTTCCTTTGAGTTGGAGTCTCTCTTGAAATAAGAGTTTAGGTTGGGTTCTTTCTCAATGCTCTAATTTCATTCTTAGTGGTTGCATATGTCCACTTGGAGTAATCAACTTCACCATTTCCTACAAAACAAGTTTGCAATATGGTTTTTGGGACCCATCTTTTCTTGGGACCATGGAAGTTAGTTTTCTTCCAATATCCATTTTTTATGGATGACACCTTTTCAACATCCTTTTGACTAAGAGATAATTCTCTCTTAATTACTTTTGAAGGTTGAAAAAAGCTAGAATATCTAATTCCAAACTTGTTTGATGATGGTTTTTGCAAAGTAAGCAACTTATCCAAATTTTCTTTTCCTTTAGTAAATTTGCTAAGATCAGCAAGCAGTTTTCTAAATTTTCTTTAAAAACATCGACATTCATTTCAATTTTAGTAGTTTTAGTCTTTAGAGAATTAACCTTAGCAAGTAGAAATTCTTTTACCTAAACTAACTCTATTTTCTCAACAAGAAACTATTGGTGCAAGAATATCACGATCGTTAATTTTGATGATAACAAAACACTTAGTATTTAACATTTACATTGAGTTTAAGTTTCAAGAATAATGTAAATGGATTCAAGTGTGAAGAAGTTCAAGCTCGCATCCATGGAGGATTGGAGGAGCTTGATGGAGGAGAAGAAAAGATGGCAACATCGGTTGGAGCAAGAGCTTGAAGACTAGAAAAATAGGACTTAGATTTATTTCATATCGTTGTATCTTGTATTTTGTTCTCTTTATTTGTTTTGCTCTTTTATTTCCTTAGAGTTATTGTTAAAGAGCCCCAAAGTAACATACCTTAGTCCTGGAAACACTTATACATCACAAGGACACTTAGGCAAATCCTAAAATAGAATCAGAAAATCAATATAAAAAATCAGACGGCCTTATCAGATGTCCGATACTAACCTCAGACGTCTGATTATAGACTTTGAGACGTTTGATAGTTTGTATAGATGTCCAAACACTTAAGCTAGATTTAGTGTTCTCTGGTCATTACTTTCAGACAACCAGCCCATAATCCAGGCGTCTTACAAGACGTCAAATTAGAGGATTGTTGGCCTATCAGAGAATACCTTCGAGGGTTGACCTGTGATTATATTAATAATATGAATTAGACATTCGTAGTGACTCTCAGACGTCTGATAAATAGGCGTTAGCCTAAATCTAACCCAAATCTACTTTTGTCAAACGATTATAGCCGTTAGCCTCTCAAGAAATCCATTCTCGTAGAGAATTCTCTTTCTAGATGTCTAGACACTTTGCCAGATGTCTAGTCTGTCGTCTGACCATTAAAATCTAGAACCCTATTTGGATCTGGTCAAAACATGAACGAACCTGCCTATTATTAGACGTCCAATTTTAGTGCTAGACGTCATATAATGGCATATCATACATCCACCTAGATCCCTATTTCAATCCAAAAAGATCAGGGACTTTGACCCTTAAGAGCAAACGTCCAAAATATTCATCAGATGTTTGACCCAAATATTAAATGTCTGATAACTCTGTCAGAGTCATAATAATCCTGATTACGTTGGGATTTTGGCTTGATCTTTTGAGATATGTTCCCAACGGCTACTCAAGGCTTCCTAAACCTTCTAAAGCCTTCTTAGGACCTCTATAAATAAGAGAGGACCCTTCCTAAGCCAAACACACCTTGATAGAGTACTTTCCACTTACATCTGTGTCCAAGGAAAGAAAAGATCAACTAGAAGAAAAGTCACCCTGCTCTCCAAGCTTCTAGCATACATCTAAGAGCACCATTACGCTCCGCACTTCACGCCTACATACTTCCGATTAAGGGGAGAACCCTAGCCTATAGTAGTATAGTTTAAATTACTCTTTGTGATTCTATAGGTTTATTTGTTTTTCTATTTATTTTTGTTGGGTATTCGCTTTGCGAATTCCCATCTCCTTCACGAGATAAAATACTCCTCATGAAGAGGAGGGGTTTAAAGTACGCTACCTTTGATTCAAAATAGTGTGGTTGTAAGAGGTTGAACTACCCTCGGTTAAGTAGTTCGTTAGTGGATTTGATTTACTAGGTAGATTGGAAAATCCTAAACCAAGAGATTTAGGTGGTGATTTTTATCTGGGTTTGGGTTTCCACTTGTGTGATTGCAAATTTGTGTGATTGTCTATATTATTTCCTCATTATTTTATATTATGCAAATCTCACCCCCTCTATTAGAACCTACAGAAACAACTCATTTTTAGCTTTTAAGTTTTGCTTTCAAATTTGAGTTTCCTATAAGAGACAAAAACTTCATTGAAAGCTTCTAAAAGTTCTTCAAAAGAAAGATTAGTTATTTCATTCTCTATGGCCATAAAGGCAAGACATGCAACCTTATCTTTGGTTGAGTCACTTGTCTTCTCATCTTCACTTGTACTTGAGTCGAAGTTGTCCCATGTTACTTGGAACACCTTCTTCTTCTTGAACTTCTTCAAAAACTTCTTTGGTGTCTGATCATTCTTCTTGTCATGATCTTTCTTGAGTAAGGGACAATCCTTTCGGATATGCCCTTTCATCTTGCATTGATAGCATATGGTTGGCTCCTCCTTGCTTACTTCCTTCTTCTTCTTGAGATTCTTTTGATTCTTCATGAACCTCTGGAATTTCCTTGATAGAAATGCACAGTCTTCATCATCCCATGAAGATTCCTTCGAGTCACTTTTTGCTTTGAAGGCAAGTTGCTTCTTCTTGGGTTCCTCAATGAACTTTTGGTTCATTTTATTTTCGTAAACCATAAGATTTCCCAACAAGTTATCCATGTCCAAATTCTCAATCTGCTTTTCCTTTTTAATTATTGTCAACTTAGGCTCAAAAGGAGTTAGAGGCCTTAAAATTTTACCTCCTAACTCACCTTTAATAAATGTCTTGTCGAGGGCCTTGAGATTGTTCATTATATAAGTGAATCACATGTGCATGTCTTTAATGCTTTTCCCTTCCTGTATTTCAAAATTTTCAAATTCTTGTGTTAATAGTACCATTTTGGAACTTTATACCTTGTTTGTTCCTTTGCACATGATTGGAAGGGTCTTCCATATTTCATGAGCAGTGGAACACAAGAGATCCTATTGAATTCATCAGGACTTAATTCACAAATGTAGTGCATTCATGACCTTGGAGTTCAGTGTGAGGCCCCTCTTTTGTTCATCAGTGTAGCCTTCTTCAAGTTTCTCAAGATTGGCATAAGGAGGTTCCTGCCATGTCCTAAATCTCAAAGTCTCTAGAAAGTAAGAAGACCTTCATTCTTTCTAGTAGGTGTAGTTTGTGCCATCAAAGTAGGGAGGCTTGGAGGTGGAATGTCCATTGTTTCTCGTAGTTGCCACGACTCTTGATACCATTGATCTGTACTTGGATTTCACTCCTTGTAGAAATGACACAAAATGGGGGTTGATTTGTGTTTAAAAACAAAAATTCAAGAACAACATAAATTAATCTCACAAGATAGAACACAAGTATTTGTAGAGGAAAATCTTTAATGGGAAAAATCTCTATGTAGATTTTTCAATTTAGGATTTTACCCTTACTCAAGTAGAATTACTAAAACCACACCACTAAAAACGAGGGTGGTGTTCCTCTTGTATAAAAACCCCACCAAGGGGGTTTCAGCCCTCTCTTAAGAGAAATTGGGAAGCCCGCAACTTGAGCACCAAAAAGTACAGGATAAAATGAAAAGAATTAGATTACACAAGTCATATAGACCCAAGATAGATTTAATTAAGTGTAATAAGACAAGAAAATACTCCCTTATGCATTCTTCCCTTGAGTTGATTGAGTGGAGTGCGAAGGAAGCAGAGTACTAGGAGCTTTAGGTATTATTTGTTTTGAGGGATTAATTTTGTAAGTGGTAGGATTGTGAAGTTTTTGTGTTTAAAGGAAATATGGTTCAAATCATGGGATGTTTGGAGGGATAAGTGTGGGTGTTCTCCCACACAATCCCAGGATAAGTTCATCCCATCCTCCTCCCTTGAATTGGATAATCCTGGGATTTAGGGCTTTATCCCAATATTAAAAGACCCAAACACAACATAAACAAATAGTGCCTTAGTGAGTAGAATTGAAAATCAGGCTCTTGAGTGCTCAACAAACTTTCAAAAATGCTTTTCAAGTGAGTGTAAGTGAGAGAGATCTTGTATTTTTATCCAAAGCCTTCTAAGGGTACTTAAAGACATGAACCAAGGATTAACAACCATCATTTAATCATTTTATAACATCTAGAATTTAATTTGAAAATATGTGAATATGAAAAGGTTTGAATAGAAAATCAATTCTTAAAAGTTATGAAATTAATTGATTAGGACTCACATTAGCTGATTAATTACTTGTACACTAATTGATTAGGTTACAGGCAAAACTCTACCTAATGCCTTCTTATGTTTTTTCTTGGATTCCTAAAGCTAATTAAGTTAATTGGCATGAGATTGAAGCCAACTTTAATGTTATTTAATGGGATCTAGAGTTGCATGTTGAGTTCATGCTTATGGGGTCATAGGTACGAATTATAGCCATAGATGGGGGATTTTTAATGGATTTGATAATTGAATGGCTTCAGTTTCCTTATTGATCTTGCATGATCTAAATTTTGTAGAATCATGTTTAGATTCACTTTTGATAGATTGTATATGTGGATATATTGGATCTATGCTTGCATGTTGGTGCTCATACATGGGTATGAGCTTTTGGTGGGTGGTTCAAAATTAGATTTTTAGATCAAGATTTTGAATAGTTCTTAGCTTAACCACCATGTGCAGCAAGTTAAATACATTTCTCTTATATCATTTATAGTGGAGATTAAAAGCTAATTGCATGGGATTTTGTAATGTGAACAAGTCTTGCCATAGAGGTCCAACAAGATTTTTAAAGCTTGTTCTACAACCTGAGATTAAGTGATTAACCTAATTGCTTAATTTCTAGCTTGTTGTACTTTCTAATGTTTCCTCCTAATCGATTAATTTTAGTCCAATGGAACACTAATTAAGGCTATATTTGGATTAGCCTAGCAAATGAGGATTTTGATTAGCCAAGTTAGTTTTAAATGGCCTATTTAGGAGGTGAATTGAGGATTAGTGATAATGTCTGTCCTAATTAAGGCTAAGAAATGATTAATTGGGGTTTAACCCTAAATTGAGGATTGAATGAGAATCGTAATGAGGAAGGAACTTGTTATTGGACTAAAGGGTTCTTAGTGTTTGCTAAGGGACTAAGAAGGGACTTAAATGGCTAGTCAATAGGCGAAACTTGGATTTGACAAATTGGGTTATGACCCTAGTTAAGCTAGTTGCTTTTGGTCATAATGGATGCCTTATTGGCTAAAAACGAGGAAATGAAGCCAAATACGAGAAAATGGCTTGTAAAGCCTTAGAGGCTAAACCAAAGGATGGGAATAAAGGATCTTAACAAATAATTGAAGACTGAATGTCTACCTTAATAAATGTAGATTCTAAGAGAATGTCATGGACACCTCATAGAATTTAGTTAGAACCTAAGAGTTATACCTTAGGTTATATAGCTATTTATGCGGAGCTACATATAAAATTAGCTAATTAGCTAATAAAACAGGCTTATGAACCTATAAGTAGCTAATTAATTCAATGTTGGTTATTACATGGTTAATAACCAGGATTAAGCTAAAATCAGCTAGTTAAATACTAAGAGGACACTACAAGAAAGTAGCCCTACACCAACGGTATACCTACACCAGCATAAAATATCTATCGCTATAGGTTTAATTATATGTTACTACTTTTACATGCTGCACCTACGGACAATTGGATACAAATAAGTCTTTACACGTTCTCTGCATTGCTAAACCCTATCCCTATTCAATTTCTTTCCTCCCCAACTTCCCACCTCCTAACACCCAATGCCGACACCTCTCGCCATTCCAACGCCCAACTCCCCTCGCTACTGCAATGCCCGACGCCCCTCGCCCCTCCAGCACCTTCACCGATCGACACCCCTCCAACACCTCCACTGCCCTCCAACACCTCCACCGCCCTCCAACACACCTGCCGAGACACTGATTAATGCAACTCGTCCCTGATCCCTCACGGCCTGAGTTGACGCCACTCCAACCCCTTGACACCGATCGATGCCCTAACACCTTCGTCGAGTCAACGCTACTTCTCTTCCCTTAGAGTTGCTACCCCTGATTAAGCTCCACATTCTTGTCGACTCAAGTTAGTTAATGTTGTCTCTCTTTCTATTCTTGCTCTCGCTCAGATCTCTTTTAGGGTTTTAGATCGATCTCTCACTCAGATCTAAACTCTCGCTCAAATTTTTCCTTTTAAAGTTTCAAAAATCCATAGTCAAATCACTCCACCATTTTCCATCGATAGGATTCAACTTGACCAGATCTCTCCCACTCGATTCAATCTCTCTCACTCAACTTCTCTCTATCAATGTCTCTCACTGTTCCTTCAATTAGATCTACGGTCAACTAAATCTCTCCAACTCTCTGTCTCATTTGATCTCTCTCTCTCTCTTTCTCTCTCTCTCTCTCTCTCTCTCTCTCTCTCTATGGATGTCTATTTTTTGCTTGACTAGATTTAGTCTAATCGATGATTATATAATTACACATGTTTCATTGCATTACCTAATAATGAAACACAACTTTGATCAAAACAATCAGTGAGACATAGTTCTGAGCAAGGTTTTTGCAAGAGTAAAATAGCAATATCTTCTACTGGAGGAGATTGTTGGATGATGTGTGGTTACGATTTATTTGCTCCAGGCATTTAATTGGGTATGTAACATAAATAGTATCAGGGACTTAGAGATGCCAATGATATAATCTCACGTGGTTTCTGTTTCGATGAGATGAAGTCTGTGGTGGTGAAGTTTGGAGTTGGCCTTACCATTCTTGGATGAGATTTCTCCTAAAATAGTAAAATTCCACAATTTCTCCAGTTCATCCCTATTATTACCATTTAGATGCGATGATTTTTCTCATTCATTAATTGGTACCCGTCTGATTTTATCATTAGCAAACTTAACCAAAATGGAAAATTGTTGTTCAAGCTGCTAATTCCTCATTCCTTTCTTTGTGCATCGAGATGTAACTAGTCTTGATCAGTTTGTAAGGGATGTATTTTTTTGCCTTGCAAGAGTGGGGGAATTCACTAGCTTGATAGTGTCTTAGAATTCTTAAATGTGGATATCATGCCAATAATTGTATTTTGGGAAATTAGCTTATGAGCTAAATATTTTCCTATAGGTTAGGAAAATAATAGGGTAATAAAGTTTTTCCTACCATAGCATTTTCGTGCCAGTTGGTAGAGTAGGCCACAGATCCCTTGTCAAGCATTGGATGGTAGGGTTGTTTGGGTAATAGGGTAATAAAGTTTTTTGCTTTATTTTCTCCATTATTTCATTTCTATTCCTTCTACCAACCAAAGCTTGGAAGGTGCTACC
This sequence comes from Thalassia testudinum, assembly GCA_037157565.1. Lineage (NCBI taxonomy): Eukaryota > Viridiplantae > Streptophyta > Magnoliopsida > Alismatales > Hydrocharitaceae > Thalassia > Thalassia testudinum. Next base: position 138,042,960 of record JAZHRO010000073.1, read on the forward strand.
TTATTCCATTTGCCTCCAAACTATTCCTTCCTATCCATCCTAATGGTAAGGATCTTTCATTAAGTCCATTGAACGAGGATTAGGCTTGCTTTTTACTATTCCTATACATTTAGGCATGTGTACAATTGCAAATTTGTTGAATAATAGGAGCTCTCAAGACTCTTTGATTCCATCAGGAAGAATCAGATTGAATCATTTGAGAGTTCATGGTAGGATTCAACCAAAAAAATTAGTTTGAAAGAGCTCTATATGAAGTCCATCTTATGGTTGTATCACAAAACTTGGTTTGAAACAATCATGTAGGATAAATCACTTTTTTGGTTGCTAGTAATTTACAAACTTTTCAAAAAAAAAAAAAGATAAAGATAATTTTTCTCAACCATGGGGTCAATTGAATTATAGTTCCTTATCTTCTGCATTACACATCTCAATTATGAAACTGACTCATTGTGAAAATTTGAAATGGTGCAGGGTTGCCTTGATTCTCCTTCTATTGGTTGTAATCTACATTGTTGTTGCATTTTTCTATCATGGTCTCAGACTACCTTCCTGTATATAGTTTGAGTCTCTTCCATTCATGATTGCACTTGTTTCATCATCATTAATGTGTGGCTTTGTATAATTTGTTTGAGAATCTCCTATATAATATCTATTGCAATTGAGGTGTATGTCCAATTTGGTCTGCCCATTTGTGTGATATGTATGCTTCTTAGTCAGCTAATCATCTTTCAACAAGTGGTTCTAAATGTGCTGTTGAGAGATCTAGTGGCTGCAGTGAATTTTGTGGGATAATAAGATCCAATTTTCTTAAAAAGTAGTGAAAAAATTGCTAGAAATGTTGTCTTCATGTATACTTTCATTAAGAAGCCATTATCTTGGGGAAGCATGTGTTCTTTTTTCATTTTTCTTTTTCCAAGAGGGGTGATGTATGCATTCTTGGATTCCAAATATGAATGTTGGTCTTTGCTAACTCAATGTTCAGAGCCATGATTATACCACATGTTAATTTAGAAGCTATACATGTGCAAATATGAGAACAAAAATAAGTTGCTCTAGTTTCAACTGCAAACAAGTTATTTGCAACCTATCATAGGTAGGCTGTATACAACATTTTCTCCACATTAAAAAATGATTGACAAGATGATACAATGATATCTCACTATTAAGAAAGTGTTTTTTTTTTCTTTTAGCCTTTGCAAAGTGATAGGTTGTGCACAAGGTCTTATATTGCTAAGTAAAACCAATAACTACACCAACTCCAAGGAGTGTTTATTAGATAGTGAGCTTCTAAAGCATGGAACCCAAGCATCATGCCAAAGAGCTTACGTTCCATGCATAAGTTGAAGAGTTTGATCCTAAAAATATGGAAGTGTCATGTTTTTAAAGATATAGTTGAACTTCTTTTGTGGAATATTCTCCCCCCACAAGTTTGCATATGGTGCTCATGTGCTTGATAATTTGTTTATAATTTACAGGGTGAAGGGGAATTGATAGACTTTATACATCATAACCATGCACCAAACATAGCCTCAATGTCTTGGTTACTACCTTACAAATTGTATCATTATGAGATGTTGGAAATAATGCATATGAGCATACAACTTTTATTTTTCTAACGAATGAATTTATGGAGTTTTCCATCATTAATACCAATATTTCTATGTATTATATTGTAAAAAAGAATTAAATATAATTTGTTGAGCTATTCCTATTTGAATTCAGCACCTTATAGATGCATAAGAAATAGAATGATTAAGGGGAAGCTAGTACCCCTCCTTATCTTACCATGGTTCTTGTTGTTTCCATATCCATTGTGGGCGTTAGGTAAGTAGGTGTTATGACATCTCCAAAACATTCTTTCTTCATGTAGATCTCTCTTATTTATGTTGCTTTAAAGTGTAGTCGTTGGATGATATTGTATCTGCTTTAAATGGAATCAATCACATAAATGAGTAGCACCTCTTATCTGGTTAGGCATGAAAGCAAATATTGCAAGAAGTAGCTGAATGGAGTTGGAATAGTTACTTAGACTGTTTTGAACTTTTGATATGCATTTGATGTATGAAGTGTTCGTTTAGGATCCACCTTCTATAATTCTTTTTTTTTAGAAGAGAAGGGGTCCCGAATTTCCCACTTGCCACGGAGCTCCTCCGTGATTAGAGCGACGGTCACTCTCCGAGATTGAATCGGGATGGCTGGACACACACCAACGGCACGTCCACCCATAATGGCGCTATGCGCATCTGGGCAAGCCACAGGGTTTCGAACCTGCGCACCCCACACAGAGATCGACTTATGGGGAACGGGCGCACCAGCTGTGCTGCCCTATTAACCCCATCCACCTTCTATAATTGATACATGGTTTACCTTGGAAAAAAGATAAATGGTCAAAAAGACACATTTTGTTTTTCTTTCATTTCTTATTAAGATAAAAAAAGATGATTCTTAAGGTCAATAAACAACCATTTCATGAAACACTAATAGCATCAATTATATTGCCATTTCATTCAATATCGAAGCTTTATATCATTATTATTTCAAATTATTAGGAATGATTTCGAGATTATTCATCTTCTGGCTACTCTTAGTTTGTGCTATTTTAAGTTTATGAAATAGAATAGCACCAATGGTCTAGTGGTAGAATAGTACCATTCTACGGTACAGACCTAGGTTCAATTCCCATCTGGTGTGTCCTTTTTTGATTTCAAGTTGGAGTATCCATTTCTTAATATTTATGCTTTTTGAATTTGAAATTGGAGGTTGTTTAAAGATAATAGAATTATAAATAATTATATGACATTTGTACGTTAGCATATAATTAAGAAACTATGGCCATAATTACTAACGGAAAAAAATGTTGTATGGGTTTATCAAAACTTCATTTCTCTGTAGTGACGGTACTAGCATTTCTTACTATTATCAAATACTAATATAAAGATAAAGTTCTTACTTATAGCGATGTTATTGCTGATGTTTTATGCCATTATAGTTGACAGTCTTGATATACACCAACAGATAAAACCATCACTGCTACATAAAAGCAAAATTGAATTGCCTTTGGAGGGTTGACCGTCTCTATAGAATTAGGTTCAACACCGACAGTTTTTACCGTCGGTATAGCCTATAGCGACGCCTCTTAACAAGATGCCTAAGCTGACTGTCGGAATAGGCCTCTAGAGTTATAACGACGGTATTTTGGACCTACACCGACGATTCTTTATCATCAGTGTAGGTATAAACTGTTGTAATGGGATGTGTAGGAGATACAACCTGAACATGGTGAATAGTGGATTCACAAGAAATTTGGATGGGTCTTAAGGAAAGGTTGGTAGATGGGTGATGGTAACACCATCATCCTCTATATTTAGCTTAATTTGGTTAAATTCTAAGGTTAAATTCACCTAATTAATTATTAAAAGGATATAACTGAAGAATATCAAGAATTAAAGGGCATGAATCAAAATTGGTTAATTCTGCTATTTTAATAGTGTTTGTGACTGCTGAATCGGGTTTAAGAGTATTGTGTTGTAATACAGCCGAAAAAGCGTTCAAAACAAATACAATTTTATTACTCGAATTTGAAGTCCGAGGTCGAACATAGGGAGCAAATTGGTATTTAGAAATCAAGATCACAATTCAGAATTTAAAAGAATATGCAATAATATCGGTATCAAAGTGAAAAAATATGGGAGTAAATGTAGAGCACAAAATACTAAAGAACTCAATGTATATGAATGAAACTCAAATTAGACGTCTGATTTGTAAATCAGACAACTTAAACTGATGCTACAGTTCTCCTTTTAATTTCTCTACTTTCTTCTACTTCTCTTCTGCAGCTCTTCTTATGTCTTCCTTTTTCTGCTTCAACTCCTCTTCTTTCTCTTTGCCTTTGGCTTTTGTCTTCTTCTTCCTTTACGATCTTTCTCTGCCTTTTGCCTTCTCTCTTTCTTTGCCTTTCTCTGTCGGCTGCCTCTTCTCTTTCTTTCTCCTTTTCTTTGGCCTCTATCTTCCTTCTTCCCTAGCTTCTCCTTCTTCTACCTTCTCTGCCTTAGCTTCAGCTTCTATTTCTCTTCAGCTTTCGCCTACAGCAAAACCTACCCCTACCCGCGCGCACTCTCCTCTCTTTCTCTCTTAGGTTCCACTCTCCCAGAGCCACACGTATTCGGGTAATCAGGTCGGGTGTGTACCCGGGACTAGGCCCACAGGCATGAGGTGGTGGGCAAGGAGTGCAGGTCGGGTTGAGTCGGCCAGGTCTGCGGGGTGTGAGCACGGATGAGACCAGGTCGGTCGGGTGAGAGGGACCTCACCCCGTGGTTTGGAGGCGAACAACTACAGGCACAAATTCAACTTATGCGCCTTCACTCACTTCGCAGCTGCCGATGTGGGACTAAACGTGCGCCCTTCTTCTTGTGCGCCCACAGCAGAGGTGGTCCTCCAATTGCAGCAGCTGCTACGACCTTCGACTAGAATTGAGGGCCTGGAGTCATGCACGAGAGTCTTCTGTGTAGCCTGGGATAGGGGTATGGAACTGGCGAAGCCTGGAGTGACCTCAATCTTGCTTCAAGCTTGGTCACCAATGGCGAAGGATGCCTGTACCTAAAATCACAAAGACAGCCTCGCGACCACGTCAAATCGCTCAGGAAGCGTCACCGCGGCATGGCGAATGTGCTGCGGTGGTTGGCGTGGCGTAAGGACTCTTGTGCGAGTGTGCCTAGGGCACACTGTGTGCGAAGGTGTGGGTGTGTTCGGGGGTGCGTTTGGGTGAGTGGAGTGGCGTGTGAAGTGGGGGGAAATGTTCAGTGGAGTGAGGGGATGCTTATGGACTTGTCGGCGAGGGATGGGATGGCCTGTGGAGGTGGAGCGACCTCGCCAGAGGTGGTGGCTGGAGATGAAGGAGATGAGGGTGATGGAGGGCGGCAGTGGTCGATTTAGGGAGATAGAGAGTGGAGAAGAAAGTAGAGGGGGAAGGGGACTTATCTAGGGTGATAGTGGACGAAGGGAAGATGAAGATGGCATTGGACACGTGTTGCCGACGCTGGAGAGGAAGGCACTCAAAGAGAGATGGTCGCTAAGGATGAAGGGGGGCAAGGGCATTGGCGGGTGCTGCAAGATGCGGACGAAAGCAAGGAGGAAGAGCCTGCCACTGGTATTATGGTCAGGCGACGAGGGAGAGAAGGGAAGGTCGCTGGAGCTTGACGAAAGAATCGACCGGAGGAGGAGAGAAGAATTTGAGGGGGTTTCCGGTCGAATTCAAGCTTAGAGGAATCGGTTGGTTCTGGGGCTTCTTAAATAGATCTCTGGAGGGGGATTTGTGCTTGGAAGCCAAGCTTCCAAGCAAGGTATGCTCGTCGGAAAAGGAAACTCAAAAGAGACCCAAATCTCTCATGCATTCGCATGAGAGATTGGGAAGAAATTAGGGCATCAAACTGGGTACACATTTGAGGGATTTTCTCAGAGAATCTCCCTTCCAATTTTGAAGGGGATTCTCTGAGCAATCAGGGAGAAACCACCTTCCAAAGCTTGCCGAAGTAGGATTCCTCCGCTATAATGATGGAGGGACCTAATTACGAAGATGATGAAGAAGCTAGGGGACCTTTTGTAAGGGTTTTTGAAAGATAGGGGTATAAATGTAATCAGGCTAGACCTTTTTGCAAACTAGGTCAAGGAAAACTCAAATTGGGTCCAATTTTTGGTACAAACCTAATTTGGACCTAAAAAATCCAATGGTGAAGTTCTATTTTGGGTTTGACCACGTTTGACAGAGAAATTTACGTAAAAATCTAATTTAGGATAAATATCTGTTTGAGACCCCATTCTAGGTCAAGATGGGTTCCAATGGCCAAATTGAAAGTTCTAAACCCTAGAGAATATTTTTCTATGATTTTTAGAGGTTTAGGTGAATTTTATCTTAACCAGAACCTTGGTTAATCAAGTGGGTCTGTTTTAAGATTTCAAGAAGTCATTTAATTCACAGGGTACACACAAACCCTTTTCTGTCTGATCCAACCCACTTATTATCTTATTAAGACCCTTTGACCTTTGTTTAGCTCTTTAGAAAATCCTTTGTTGTACTGCATTGGTAAAATTACAGTTTTACCCCTTATTTCTTATTTTTCTCTCAGAAAGATTATGCAGTGAATTAGGACCTTTAGTCAGTTATGTAGGAGCTTTTATTCTTTTCATTGGGTCAAAATGAGCTAGTTAGGGCTCATGATAGTGTTCCCATCAAATAGCAAAATACAAATGCAGATTAACTCATAGGTAAACCTATACTTAATTAAAGGTCAACTAAACTCAAATTTCCAATAAGTGAGCTCACACTGATTGATTTGAGGATTTTATGAAATAAAAGCTAAATTACAATTAATTAAATTTTAATTTCAGCCTCACTTTAATTGAAAGGGTTCTATTGGAAATAAATCTAATTTAAATCTTCTAAAAATGATTGAAAAATATTCTATAAGTTTTAGAACATTCAATTTGACAAAATGAATTTATTTTAACCAAAAATAGGGACCAAGGAGGGTAATTGATACATTTTAGGTTAAATCATAAATTGACTAATCAAAATTCATCAAAACCCAAAATTGAAGTTACCATTAGATTCCTTGGGTCCAAATTAGGTTATGCACAAATTTTGAGCCCAATCAAACTCCATCTTGACCAAGTTTACAATTTGCTCCTTCAGTTTCTAATTTTTGCGAAAACCCCTTTAAGTTTCAAAACTTATTGCAAAGGGTCCCTGCGATCATCTTCCTCAATCATCTCCTTCCTCTCCAACAAAGTTGTGGCTGCAGCAACAACTCCATGCATGTTTTGTGGCGAGATTTGGTTGAGAATCTCTCAACCAAATCCCACCAAACTTGGTGGGATTGCTCTTCACATCAAGCCCAATCAATCTATCCCTCATCCAGCCGTTCTTGCCATAAGTGGATGCCGCAAATCATGGCTAGAGTTGGTGTCGAACCTCACAAGCACATGCTTTATCCAGGCCTCGAATCGACCTCGATTGCCATTGTCGTGCGGCTTTAAAGTAAGGCCATGTCCTTGCAAGTCTAGTCGTCGAGTTTTTGGAGTGTCCTCCACCTCTTCATCCAAAGGCCCCATTGAAGTCGACCTTGGAGCTTCGCGGACCTTGTCATTTTGCCACTCCCACGTACAATAGGGAGAAGGCATTTCTTCCCCATTCGCTCATCAAGCTTCCCGTCAAAGAAGCTGGTCTCTCCGACCTCTTCTTTGTTCCAACTTCCTCATCAGACCCTCCACCTTTATCGTAGCCAGTGGGCCAAAACTAGTCATTCCTTTGCCTCAATCGTCCAATCAGATAGGTAACTCTCTTCCTCTCTTTCTGTAGAGTAGTTTAGGTTTCTTAAAGATAGGATTTGACCTCCATTTCTTCTCCCTTGGCATTGTCTTCTCGTCCGGTCACGTCGTTAATCGACTTTCTATGACATTCATCAAACAATCACAATAAAGCGCTGTTGACAGGTTTTTGTCCTTGTCAATGGCGCAAAAAAATATGATCATCGATGATCGGTTCGCACTAAAAAGGGGTTTTAAAATGTCGTTGTTGTAGTATTTGTTACAAATGCAAACCGATGTTGCGTCAATTTTATTTATATACTTAATTTTTACTTGTTTATTTCAGGCCATTCACTGGGAGGCAGTTTTTGATATACATCACTCTCTAAGTCCAAAAACATTCTTTTATTCTAAAAATGTTGATTTTATTTAAAAAAATGAATGAATGAATCAATGAATAAAAGAATTTGGTTAATTATGTACAAAAAGAATGAATTAAAACACATTACTGGTGCCGCCCGTCCAAATAAAGTCCTCCCTGTGTGGGGTGCCAGGTTCGAATCCCTCGGACTTGCCCATACGCGTATTGGCTTGTGGTGGCGTGTGGTGACAGTCTATGTCCAACCATCCCTGACTCGACGCCGAAGAGTTGCCATGGCTGTGATCATTGAGGTGCTCCGTTGCAAGCGAGAAATTCAGGGGCCCTTTTCAGTTTCAAAAAAAAAAACACATTACAATGCTTGAAAACATTTATATACAAACAAGCATCAAAAACTAAGGATAACTATTCTATATTAATTATATATAACTAATATAGTTAATACCTAACTATAGGTACAAAAATAGTTAATAATACTTACCATACCAAATTATTATAACATACTAATATCTATAGTAACATATATTATATATACAATAACATATATAAGTGTCACTAAAACCTTAGTAAAATTATATACATAACATAAGGTAAAATACTATCTATACTAACATATAGAGCTATCTACAGTGACGGATAAATCTATCACTAAAGCCCTTGTTTTATATATTTACATAAGAGCTCAAACATTTTACTCTATATACGTTTATATATACTATACTATATTGTTTACAATATACATTATTTATTTACATTAATTATATTATTTATATACATATACATTATATACTATATACTTGTATACACACACACACATACGCACAGATACAACTTACACACATAGACACACAAGGCACAGGGGGGTTCAATACTTAGTTGATTTTCAACCTTTCTTCTCCTCTTCTCTTCAGTTTCACACATAGTGACTCAGACCGGTTCAACTCAACTCAACCCAAAGATTGGGTTTCATGTGGGCGGGCGGCCTTTTTGAGGGATACATAGCACCCATTTCTGTGTGGGACTAGACCTCTACTAGAGCCACCCTAGTTTAGTTATTAGGTGTATTAATTCCGATTTAATGCTCGTTAATAGGCCCACACAGGCCCATGCACCGCACTTGTATATTCATGCCATATGTGCAAGGTATCGAGAGGAGAGGGTAATGGTATGAGGGTGCCCAGCACCATGACGACTAAAGAGGGAGAAACAGAAAAACAATATAAGGCTAAAATGACCCTTCCCAAGGGTCGTTTGGATTTTTCTAGAATTTTAGGGGTGCCCTCGTAAATTTTTCTGTGCACCAGAGAACCCTGTGCAGAGTTTTCAGTTTCTAGAGGGGTTTAACACAATTCTAAACCCCCTAGGACTGGCTTTATGGGCTCTGCGGGAATAGGGGGATTTTGCGAGGTCAAGGTAGCAATTTACCTGGCCCCACACCTTACCCCACACAACCCCCATGCACACCCACCCCAAACCCTAAGCCCTTCCCTATAAAACCCTCTCCACTCCTCCACCCTCCCAACCCTACAACACCACACCTCCATTCACCTCACCACCGCCACCCATCTTCTTCCCTCATTCCCCTTGCAACCGTGAGTGGGGGGAGAAGGAGAGGAGGGGAGCAGGAGGAGCATGGAAAACACTCCTCCATTTCCCTCACCACTGCCACCCATCTTCTTCCCTCCTTCCCCTTGCAACTGTGAGTGGGGGAGAAGGAGACGAGGGGAGTAGGAGGAGCACGGAGGAGAGGAGTGCGTGCGGGAGGGAGAGGGAGAGCAGCGGGTGGCCCTGAAGTTGCTGGTGTGGGGAGTCTAGCCGCGGTTGCAGCAGCACGCGAAGAAGGAGCTGCAGGAGAGCTTCACGAGGAGGCTCTGCGCACGGATATTTCTGCATTATCAGACATCTACGACATTTACCATACATCTGGAGGGGTCATCGGGTGTTCGGAGTGAGCTCAGGGCATTTGATAGCACGTAGAGTGTTGAGGTATTTTCCCTACCTGAGCTCTGAGCCATGCATACGTACCACGATATTGTTGAGGTGTCATGTTGGCTGCGCGTGCGTGCGTAGGTACGAGGAAGGTTGGAAAGGCACGTTGGTGCAACGTTCGAGGAACTTTAGGACGCCTGGAAGAAGCGTCGGACATCCGACTACTCTTCCAGATGACTAGGATCAGTGCCAAACGTCTGGAGACCCCTTAAATGGCTGTGAGGGGTAGCAGATGACGGGTACAAACGCAGGAAAGCAAGATGAGATCCTGCGCTCGTTTAAGATGTCTGGGACTGCTCGTGCGCTAAATCGGTGTTTTAAGATTGTCGTGTTGTAATATAGCCAAAATAGCGCTCAAACAAATAAATTTTATTACTCGAAAAGGTTCCGAGATCGAACAGGGAGCAATATGGAATTTAAAGCTCAAGATCACAATCAAGAATAAAGATTGCAATAAAGATAATGTCAGGATAAATATGCAAAAAGAATGGAGTAAAATGGTGATTTAAATCACCAATTACTCCTCACAAATAACACTTAAATCAAGTCTCAAATATATGCAATTAAAGTATCTGACATCTTAAGTAGCCTTGTGCTACAATGCTAAGGTTTTTCTTTTCTTCTCCTTCTGGTTCTTCTTCTTCTTCTTCTCCTCTTCTTCTTGTGCGGCTCCTCTTCTTCTTCTTCTTCTTCTGATCTTCTCTTTTCAGCTACTTCTACTGCTTAAGCCTTCTTATTCTTTTCTTCTTCCTTCTTTTTTTTCTTTCTCGATTCAGCTACTTCACAGAGGGGGAAGCTTCTTGAATTGGCTAAGTGTCAGCCAGTTCTCTTTGCAGCAAAACCCTCCCCCTACCCCACGCGATCTCTCCTCTTTCTCTCTTAGGCTCCGCCCTCCCAGGGCCTCTCAGTGGGTAACCAGGTCATCAGGTAGGCGCAAACTTGGGTCCAGGGCTGTGGGCGTGGTCGCAGCCGAGGAGTGAAGGGCTTAGGCAGGTCAGGTGCACCAAGTCTACGGGTCAGGTGTCGCGGACGAGGTGCATGTGAGGGGAGCGTGCGGGGGACCTCACCCCCCTGTGTGTCGAGGCAATAAGGCCATATCACTTTTTCACTTTATGCCACTGCAGGCATTCTTCAGCCAACAAGGTGGGACTATCTTAGTCCCCCTCCTTCGTTCAACAAAAGCAGAGGAAGATACTTCCAATTGAGGTCAGGGATGCAGTCAAAGTGCCTAATTGATCATCTGTTCCTCTACTTGGGTGGATTCCGCTTCACCTAGGGCGTGTCCCTGGTGCTGGAACCTCACAAACACTGCTAAAGCTTGCTTGAAGATGCTCCGTTAATGGCGGTTGAAGGTCCTATACCTGAAAACATAAACACGGCCTCACGGCCACATCAGAAGTGTCAAGAGCTTCGTCGGACATTGACGAATGTAACGGTGGAGGTGGCGTCGTGTGTGAGTGGATGTGGAGGCCCGTCGACCTTGCAGAATGTGTGTGAGTGTGTAAGTCAGGGAAGGTAATAGAGAGGCTAATCCCCTCAATTACTTGAGGGGTTTTTGTCGGTGGGTCGAGGTGATGCTGAGGAGCGTGGAAGCAGTGCGGTTGGGCGAGTATGGAAGCTGCTAGGGCTCGCCAGAGGTCTGTCGGTGTGTTAGAAGATGAAGTCACGGAGGGCATTGGCAGGATTGAAATGAAGTGTGGCTTTGCTGTTGTGATGAGGGGAGGCTGAGGAGTTGTTTAAAAGAAGTAGCAGATGACGGGGAGCAGAGTTGGCGCCGGTTGCGGTATGGCCGGCACCGGAGATGAAGCTTGCTTTGATAAGGGGTGGACGGCAAGGATGGAGATAGGGACGTCGGCGGGTACTGCTCGATGCGGGAGAAGGCAAGGAAGGAGAATCTGCCGCTGCTATTGCAATCAGACAACGAGGGGAGGCAAGGAGGGTCACCGAAGCTTGAAGAGCAATTCAGCCAGAGGAGGAGAGAAGAATTTGAAGGTTACTCTAGTCGAACTCAAGCATGAGGGGTTCGGCATGGCCTGGGCTTTCTTTTATAGGTCATCAGAGGGCGGTTAGGGCTTGGGAAGCAAGCTTCCCAAGCTTGAAAAGCTCACCGGAGTTTGGGAATTCCTTGATACCCAAATCTCTCATGTGTTCGCATGAGAGATTGGGTAGGTTTTAGGGCTTAGGATCGGGTTCAAAAGGAAGGGAATTTCTTGACGAACTTCCCTTTTAAATTTGAAAGGGATTCGTCAAGAAATCAGGGAGTTCTTTCCAATTTAAGGTCACCGGAGCAAGTAGGAATAGGTTTAATGGTAGTAGGGACCTTTTTGTGAGAATGACGAAAAAGTTAGGGGTCTATTTGAAAATATTTTGAAAGTTAAGGGTAGAAATGTAATTAAACAAGACCAATTTGCAAACTAGGTCAAGACAAACTCATCTTGGGTCCAAATTTTGGTACAAAACTAATTTAGACCTAAGGATCCAATGATGAGGTTGGATTTTAGTTTTGACCACGTTTGACTGGGTAATTTATGCAAAAATCCAAATTAAGGCAATTGTATGTCTGTGACTCTGTTCTTAGTCAAAACAGGTTCTGATGGTCAAATTGAAGGTTCCAAACCCTAGAGAATATTTTTCTATGAATTTTAGAGGTTTAGGTGAATTTTATCTTGATCAGAACCTCAGTTAATTAAGCAGGTCTGTTTTTAGGGTTTCAAAAAGTCATTTATTTCTCAGAATACGTGCAAACCCTTTTCTGATTGTTCTAACTCACTTGCTATCTTTTTAAGACCATTTGACCTTCATTCAACCCATGAGAAAACCCGTGGTTGTACTACATTCATGATAAGCTAGTAAAATTGCAGTTTTAACCCTAGTTTCTTATTTTTCCCTCAGAATGATTTTGCAGTGACTTGTGATTCTCTATCAGTCATGTAGGAGCATTTACTGACTTAATTGGGTCAAAATGAGTTAGTTATGGCTCATGATGGTGTTCCCATCATACCCCCATACCTAGCTTTTGATAGTCCCTTAACAAAATTTCAAGGTATTAACTTTGATTCTAGACTATAAAACTTTTGATGCTTAAAACTTTGATGTGTACTTTCTTTTGTAGATTAGGTTAAAATGCCAATAGTGGACCTAGAGGTACTCAAGTACCAACCAATATCCGAACTTGACCAGCTCTAGCCTCAGTCGGCCGCGAAGGTTTCTAAGGCCCACAGGAACTAACCTAAGGTTCGTTGAACTCCGCAGTTAAAGAACCTGTGCTTGTAACATGTTTTAGCCCAAGTTCAGTTTGCAGTATGTTTTTGTCATAGAGGGATAGAGAAATTTTTCTTTGTTTTTGGAGAGTTTTCTCTCTCTTTTCTTTTTATTTCTAGCTTCGGATTAGCTTTACAACATGGTCTGTATCGAATTCCTAGTTCCTACCATCAATCCTCGTAGGGTCCCTAGCAATCAATGCTTCGAGATAGAACCACCCATGGCAACCCCCAGAACCTTGGCTTTTGAGATTTCGAGATAATCTCGCCCATGGCATTCTGTAGCTAAATCCAAACTCTGGCAATCAACATTTCGAGATAATGCTGCCCATGGCATCTGAACTAGCATAAGGTGCTTACATGCCCCTAGTAGGATACGTAGATATCCTAGGAGACAAGCACCGAGGAGACGATATGTTATTACGCATCTTTGAGGGGAATTTCCCACCTCTCTGTGCCGGGAACTCGTCCAAATCAACTTGTGTTGATCAGCCACTCCTAATCTAGGTAACTTTCTTTTCAGAATAGGTTAAACGCATTTGCTTGATTTTGATACTTAGGCGCACCGAACCAAATTGTGTGTGGATTGGGGTGCTTTGGTTACCAAGTCCTACAAACCAGAGGTCAGTTAATGAGGCTGAATAATCCCTAAGCCTTAGACCTAATACTTAAGCTTCGCATTTTCGCCAACCTCTTGAGGACTATCTAGGTCTTAGCAGGTACTTGAATTTTTAAGCCTAGGATTGCAGCCAAGAGGCCTAAAATCAGTGTTCCTACTAATCTCTTCTTTGTTTCATTAGCACTTTTTGCCTTTCATTTTCTTTCTTTTAATTTTGCCTAGAACTAAGTCAATTCCTTAATCCTTTACTAATGACTATCTCTTTTTCTTTTCTTTTCAAATTGTGCTCCGTTTTTACATTTTTATCGCCTCCCTTTTTCTCCTCAAAATTTAATATGCCATCAAAATTTCCTCCCCTCTCATAGTTTTGTTCTTTTTTTAAAAAAAATATTTTTTTGGTATTTTTGGAATATGTGATTTTTTTTTTAAGAAACCCTTTCTTGTGAAGTGATTTTCACAGCGTTTTGCATATTAATACCCCGCATGCCTACGATTCGCAATGTCCTCATTGTAAATTAGGTGGGTTCGAGTTCAGCTTTGATCATTCATTAGAACAGGTATTGGGTGGGTGAATGGGTCGGGGTGACTGTTGCAAACGATTTCAAGCTCGAGTACTGGTGCCAGAGGTGAAGTCAGTTGTTCTAATGGATGAACCCTAAAGTACAATATGAGATCAGCATAAGATGTGTCAAGAAAGGTTTCGGATTTTTTCAAAATGACGGGTTGCCTCCCGTTAAGCACTGAGTTTAACACCATCAACCGAGCGCAATGAGCTCAGGGAGAATTAAGGGTAAAAGATACCTCAGGCAAATTTGTATCAGTGAGTTCAACTAACGGTCTGAGTCTTTGATCGTTCACGACAAAAGGTTCTGAATCGTGGCTGAGTTGACTAATTTCGACAGCTCCATTTCCAAAGATTTGTCGAACAAGGTAGGGTCCAATCCATTTTGATCTAAGTTTTCTTGGGAACAATTTGAGTTTGGCGTCAAAGAGTAGGACTTTCTAACCAGGGAAAAAGATCTTTCTGGATATGTGCTTATCATGAAAGGCCTTAACCCGCTCTTCGTAAATTCACGAGTTCTCATACGCATCATGGCGTAGTTCATCGATCTTGCTCATTTGAAGCTTCCTGTGGGTTCCTACTTTAGAAAGATCGAGATTGCAGTTCCATACTTCCCAATAGACTTTGTGTTCCAATTCGACGGAGAGGTGACATGACTTCCCATACACCAATCTGAAGGGAGACATGCCTAATTGGGTTTTTCTTGTCAGGGTGACCAATCTTTCTTGTCATGTCGAACAGTAACCTGGAGGATTTTCTTGATCTCCCGATTTGATAACTCAGCTAGACTGTTAGTTTGGGGGTGATAAGGAGTCGAGATCCTATGTGACACCCCATACTTGGTCATCAGTGATCTAAACTGAGTATTCATGAAATGGGTCCCTCCATAGGAGATTATGGCATGTGGAATCCCGAACCGAGAAAAGATGTTCTGATGAATGAATCTGATAACCACTTTATGATCGTTGGTTAGGGTCGGAATGGCTTCGATCCATTTGGAAACGTAGTCAATAGCGAGAAGAATGTATTCAAAGCTGTCCGAACTAAGGAAGGGTCCCATAAAATCAATCCCCCAGATATCAAAGATTTCGCATGCGAGAATCGGTTGTAAGGACATCATATCACGGCAGCTCATGTTGCCTAAGGTCTGGCAACAAGTGCATGCCTTATAGTGATTGGATGCGTCTTTGAAAATCGTTAGCCAATAGAAGCCGCACTGGAGGACTTTTGCTGCGATTTTATGACCAGAGAAGTATCCACTGTAGGTCTGGTCATGGCATAGGGACAAAATGTCCTGAATTTCTGCTTCCGGAACACATTGTCGGATGATCTAATCAGCACCAATGCGGAAAAGATACGGGTCTTCCCAAAAGTAGTACTTGGCATCAAAAAGTAATTTATCCTTGGCTTTTGGCCAATTGAACGATATCTGATGTGATGCCAAGTAGTTTACTAGATCAGCAAATCATGGAAGTCCTGTACTGATAGTCAGGAGGTGCTCATCGGGAAAATGTTCAGTAATGGGTCCGGAAGGGTTGATAATATCAGAAGGAAGGCGAGATAAGTGATCAGCTACCACATTTTGTTTCCCTGCTTTGTCACGAATCTTGAGGTCAAATTCTTGCAACAGCAAGATCCAGCGGATTAGTCAAGGTTTCGCGTCCTTCTTGGCAAGGAGATGCCTCACAGCAGTGTGATCTGAGTAAATGATAACACAGGAACCCAAAAGATACGATCTAAATTTTTCTAAGGAAAATACTACGGCTAGCAGCTCTTTCTCAGTAACTGTATAGTTACGTTGATCCTTGTCAAGTGTCTTGCTAGCGTAGTAAATGACCACGGGTTTCCCATCTATTTTCTGCCCAAGTACCACCCCCACAGCGTAATCAGATGCATCGCACATGATCTCAAAGGGTTGAGACCAATTAGGGGACCGCAAGATAGGTGCTTGGGTAACTCAATCACGTAGGATCTCAAATGCCTGAGTACACTCCTTGGTGATTTCAAAAGGGGCATCCTTAGATAGAAGATTAGTCAGGGGACGTGCGATTTTCGAGAAATCGGGTATGAATCGACAGTAAAAATCGACGTGTCCCAGGAAGGATCGGATGTCTTTGACCGAGCTAGGCATAGGGAGTTTGGAAATCAAATTCACCTTGGCTCGATCAATCTGGATGCCCTTTTTAGAGATAAGATGTCCTAGGACAATTCCCTCAGGTACCATGAAGTGGCTCTTTTCCCAGGAAAGAACCAAGTTCACGTCGATGCACCGCCTGAGGATCTGAACCAAGTGCAGGAGGCAATCGTCAAATGATTTACCAAATACTGAGAAGTCGTCCATAAAGACTTCAAGGTATTCACCTACCATATCTAAGAATATGGCAAGCATACACCGCTGAAAAGTAGCGGGTGCATTGCAGAGACCGAACGGCATGTGCAGGAGGCAATCGTCAAATGATTTACCAAATACTGAGAAGTCGTCCATAAAGACTTCAAGGTATTCACCTACCATATCTAAGAATATGGCAAGCATACACCGCTGAAAAGTAGCGGGTGCATTGCAGAGACCGAACGGCATCCTTTGGAATGCGTAAGTTCTGAAGGGACAGGTGAAGGTGGTCTTTTCTTGGTCCTCAGGATGGATTGCAACCTGGTTGTAACCAAAGTACCCGTCCAGAAAGCAGAAGAATCAATTTCCCGCTAGTTTCTCGAGAATCTGATCAATAAATGGTAGTGGGAAATGATCCTTCTTCGTGGAGGAATTGAGTCTTTTGTAATCAATGCAGACTCTCCACGAGTTTGCTATACGGGTCGGTACGGCTTCTCCGGTTTTAGTCGTGATGACGGTGAGCCCTACCTTTTTAGGCATAACTTGGATTGGACTCACCCACCGACTGTCGAAGATCGGGTAGACGATCCCTGCATCTAATCACTTGATAATCTCCCTTTTCACGACATCCTGTAGATTGGGATTCAGGCGTCTCTGCACTTCATAGGATGGTCGTGAGCCCTCTTCAGTGTAGATGTGATGTGTGCAGTATGAGGGGCTGATACCAATGAGATCGTCGAGAGTCCATCCAATGGCTCTTCGATGTTGCTGGAGAATAGAAATCAGGCGTGTTTCCTAATCAGGTGTGAGTCAGGAGTTGATAATCATAGGAAATGTCTGATTGGAACCCAAAAAGACGTACTTGAGATGATCGGGAAGAGGCTTTAATTCCAAAATCGGGTTTTCAGCAGCAGCGGGTAGTTCAGGATGGGTGTCGAGAGCAAAGAAAGGAGCTATGGGTGTGTCTAGGTTGAGTTCGGGCTCCTCTAATTGCAGGTTTTGATCCTCTTGTGGTTGATAAAAAATAGTCGGGTTCTCGATGTAGTCAACCACTGCTTCAATATCACAAATTCGTTCTATGACTCCGCAATTAATTCATTGTTGGGCCTTAAAGATGTCAACCTTTAGTGTCTTGCTCTCAAATTTAATTCAATTTGGCCCTACTCACAATTGATATTGGCCATAGCAGTGGCCAAAAAGGGTCTCCCTAGTATGATCGGTGCATTCTTCACATTCTCAGGAGCATCCATGTCTAAAACGATGAAATCCACTGGAAAATAGAAATCATGCACCCTAAGTATGACATCCTGGAGAATTCATTTGGTGACTTAATTGATCGGTCTACTAATTGTAAAGTCATTTCAGTC
This sequence comes from Thalassia testudinum, assembly GCA_037157565.1. Lineage (NCBI taxonomy): Eukaryota > Viridiplantae > Streptophyta > Magnoliopsida > Alismatales > Hydrocharitaceae > Thalassia > Thalassia testudinum. Next base: position 138,060,767 of record JAZHRO010000073.1, read on the forward strand.
GATTTAAGTTCAGATTCCTCGAAATAGTCTAGTAGGGATGTGGGTATCAAATTTATGAAGTCTCCTAAGTCTAATAAAGCTCGGTTAAATCGTATATCACTGATTTCACAAGAGATCAAAGGGGTGCCTGGGTCTTTTTCCTTAGGCGGGAGTTTGCTCAAAATGACAGAGATGGCTTGCTCTGACAGTATAATCGGATTCCTATCTTTGGTTCGCGGCTTACTCTTAGGTGTACATATGTTTTTCAGAAATCGTGCGTAAGCCGGTATGTGGTGTATCGCATCCATCAAGGGGATGTTTATATGGACCTGCTCAAAGAGCTTAACCAGGTCCTCCTCAGGTGCCACGATTTTGGTTATCCTTTTTCCCTTGGTCAAGGCCTCAGGAAATGGAACCTTAGATGGTTCCTCTAGAATGGGTCCAGGTTCTTGATCTGGGATAGAGGTATCCTGGATCACAATCCTAGGGTTAAGGTTTGTATTACCAGACTAGGTTTGGCTTGGATAAGGTGGGTCCTATCTTGTTTTGCCAGTGCGGGTAGTAACAGAATTTAATCCTGCCTGGTTTTGGTTTGGTGTGGGTAGAAGAGGTGCTTGCTGCTAGTAACCCATATATGATGTCGAAGCCTCTATCCCGTCGGGTGATGGAGTAGAAGGGGCTTGATAAACAAAGTGAGCTTGTCCCGAATTTGGGTTCATAATGCATCTTTGGTTCGGCACGTTATTCAGATTAGGCAGAGGTTGTGAAAGAAGTACACCAGGTTGGCGAGGATTTTCCATCTGGGCAAGTTGATTGCAAACTTCTGTGATCTAGTCTCTGTGCTATTTTTGCATAGCCGCATTCATCTTCTGAATGTCAGCCAAAGTCTGAAGGATAAGAGTCATTTGATCTGTCTGAGTCAGCCCAGATTGATAAGTTGGGTTAGGCCGAGGTTGAGGCGGCTGATATGGACAAGGAGCTTGTGGTCAGGGCGGATATTGAGGCCTCTGATTTTGATTATTGCCTGACCATGTGAAATTGGGATGATTACGCCATCCAGGTTGTAGGTGTTTGAGAATGGATCATTCTGAATGGCGTTGAGGTCCTTGCAGGTCTGAGAAACCTCAGGAAAATCAGAATATGAGGGTTCAGAGTTCCTTCAACTAGAGTAGGTGGATCCATAGTTTCCTCCATAACCAGAATCAGATGGGGGTGGATATGGGTCCATCCCCTGAGAAGGTCGGTGATAGATGTTGTGCACGGCCTCCCTGCTAGAGAGTGGTTGTGTGAACGGGTTTTGCGCAGAGGTGGCTCGCTGCAACTGTCGAGTTAGCTCATCCACCTTCTTCTCAATAATAGAAACCTTGTCTAGATGACTGGCCATCAATTCCAAGTCGACGGAAGAGAACAGGCCCTGCGCCTCATGTGCTCCCTTTGGATTCGTCAATGCACAGGCATTCGTCCGGTCGAACATGCCCATGGATTCATTATTGATGGAGTTCTTGCACATATTCTCGAGAATCTCCCATACGGTGTCTTCGTGTTGACCCATGATGTTTCCTCCGCAGGTCTCATTGATGAATGATCTAATATCCTCACGGAGTCCCTGGTAAAAAGACTGGACTTGTTCCCATTTAGGAACTCCGTGATGGGGGCACTTTCGCTTGAGATCTAGAAAATGATCCCATGCTTCGTGAAGTGGTTATGCTGCTTGTTGTGTGAAATGTGTGATCTGGTGTCGAAAAGCATTTGTCC